>JARQOC010000006.1:366472015-368872015 GCA_033576535.1 Allobates femoralis | reverse complement strand
CCCTCGTCTAAGAGACAAGTCCGAGGCTTCCTGGGTATAGTCGGATACTACAGGCGGTTCATCCCTGAGTTTGCTGTAATGGCTGCACCCTTGACTAACCTCTTGAAAGGGACTAAGTCGTCTATGGCTCAGTGGACGACGGAGGCGGAAGCTGCCTTTTCGGGATTGAAAGAGGCTCTCTGTAGGCGACCGGTCTTGCTCGCTCCCGACTTCAAGAGGGAATTTGTTCTCCAAACGGATGCCTCAGATAACGGTTTGGGGGCAGTCCTGTCCCAGGAGATTCAGGGGGAGGAACACCCGGTCCTCTACCTGAGCAGGAAACTGTCCCCTAGTGAGATGCGTTATTCCGTGATTGAAAAGGAGTGCCTGGCCATAAAGTGGGCGGTGGACACACTACGTTACTATTTGTTGGGGCGACAGTTCCGGTTGGTGTCTGACCATGCCCCTCTCCGGTGGTTGAGGGACTCGAAGGGGAAAAACGCGAGGGTCACTCGTTGGTTTTTGGCCCTGCAGGACTTTCGTTTCCGAGTGGAGCACCGGGCGGGAAAGCTCCATGGCAACGCTGATGCTCTCTCCCGTATCCCCTGTTTGGTTGTCCGCGGTGCCGAGCCCGACGGCTTTCGGCAGAGGGGGGAGGTGTGTAAGAGGGCAAGGGGACGCATAGTGGATGGCAGGTATGTGTCACATGCCTACCTGAGGTCTGTGATGTAAGCCGGCATTAGCATCTCTTAGTGGAGAGCAACACTGAGGGAGTTGTTAGTAACCAAGGGGCCGGCTTATGAGTCCTGAGAGTGACGGGCGGGTCCAGGACTCACATACCCTCCCAGGGGAGTGGTGTCCGGCTATGTAAGGGAGGTTGGACTTAGGCACAGGGGGAAAGTGATTAGGATTCTGTGTTTGCTGTGTGTGTTTTTCCCTGTGGAATGGTTTATGAGCAAATAAACCCTTCTGGTCTCACCTATGCAAAGCTGCCTCCTCGTGCTTCCTGACGTCGCCAGCGAGCCGCTCCGTTACAACTGCTTGACCGTGTGCATGGCATTATGAAGTCTGAAGACTACCAACACATTTTGCAGCATAATGTAGGGCCCAGTGTGAGAAAGCTGGGTCTCCCCAGAGGTCATGGGACTTCCAGCAGGACAATGACCCAAAACACACTTCAAAAAGCACTAGAAAATGGTTTGAGAGAAAGCACTGGAGACTTCTAAGGTGGCCAGCATTGAGTCCAGACCTGAATCCCATAGAACACCTGTGGAGAGATCTAAAAATGGCAGTTTGGAGAAGGCACCCTTCAAATATCAGGGACCTGGAGCAGTTTACCAAAGAAGAATGGTCTAAAATTCCAGCAGAGCATTGTAAGAAACTCATTGATGGTTACCGGAAGCGGTTGATCGCAATTATTTTTGCTAAAGGTTGGGCAACCAAGTATTAGGCTGAGGGTGCCAATAGTTTTGTTTTGCCCATTTTTGGAGTTTTGTGTGAAATGATCAATGTTTTGCTTTTTGCTTCATTCTCTTTTGTGTTTTTTCATTGAAGACAAATTAAATGAAGATAATAATAGCAAAGAATTTGTGATTGCAATCATTTTCAGGAAGAAACTGAGTATTATCTGACAGAATTGCACGGGTGTCAATACTTTTGGCCACAACTGTATATAGCAGGATGAGGGACATTAATTCATAATGAAGGGGAGAGGGGTCAATTCGTGAGTCTTTATAGGATTTAGAATGTTACATGGAGCCCATACATCTGACCAATGTGGGCGCGCAGGGGAAGGGGGGGAAGCAGGTCAAAATTTTGCATCGAGGCCCTTCGGACTTTAGTTACGCTACTGCTTCTAATTGTACAGAGGTTTGTGGAGATGCTATAAGAGACAAGTCCTGCTCTAAAATCTCCCAAGTTAAAGTCTACCCAGCAGATGATAGGGAAAAATCCATCAATGTTTACATAATTTTGGATGACCAAAGTACAAGTTGATAGTCACGTCTACCTTCTTTGATAGCTTTAACATCAGAGGATCTAGTGCCCCTATTTTTTAAAAAGTTGTGCGGGTACAGTAGAGACAGCTGGTAGGAGAGAAAGAGACTACACAGTCGAGTCTATAGATGGCCAAATGTATCAGCCTTTACCAACTATGCTGAAGTGTAATGAGATTCCCGCCAACAGGTCCAAGATACCTATGCCTCAAGCAGCATCGTAGCTAAAAGGAATATAGAGTGCACATAGGGTCTTAGCCGAGATAAAGGGAATATTCATGAGTGATAAATCAGATTCACTCACCTATTATGGTTGTGTGAGACACAACCACTGTAATCATCATTGGCGGCTGCTGCAAGCCCCAAAGTGATGATCCTTTGTTAGGTGCAGAGAATTGGGCATCAGACTGCGCTGCTCACCTGTCAGAATAATGTACCAGAGGAGTCCTAGAAGATGTAACAGAGAAATAGACTTTATTATTACGCATTTCGTGGTGTTCACACCACTTCCTTAGGACAGTCTATACCGGTCCTGAAGAAGTGGTACGAACACCACGAAACGCGTAGAAATAGTCTATTTCTCTGTTACATCTTCTAGGACTCCTCTGGTACATTATTCTGACAGGTGAGCAGCGCAGTCTGATGCCGCATTCTCTGCACCTAACAAAGGATCAAGCAGCATTGTATCATCCTCATCTGAATGGTATAGCCAGTCTGATCCTGATACTTGATCCAAAGGCCCAGATAGGCTATCTCTCACAAAGAGCAAGACTATGAGTCCACTATGTTAGCCAGCAGCTCAATGGCTCCCATAACGCACTATATGCCCAGAGACTCGACCTAAGATGAGTCATCATTGGAGAAGTCTATTTAGATAGCCTAGATACACTTCTATTGGCCACATGTGTCTAATTTGAAGAGCCTTTAACAGATTTGGGTGTAGGTTTTGCAAATGTTTTGTTTTCAAAATGAAATTATTGCAACAAGATCTCCAGCTATCAAAAGGAAACAGGTCGGGATATACGGTCATTATATTGCCACATTTTAAAATGGAACTCAGAGGAGAGGTAATTTTTGTTCAGCAGCCATAATATGAGATGTTAATATGAACCTGTGATATTAGGCATCTTAGGCGGCCGTCACACGGTGAGATATCTTTAGCGATATTGTAAGCGATCACGTGCACGCGCAATCGCTTACAATATCGCTCACATCGCTGGTGAGATGTCACACAGACAGACTCACCAGCGATGTGGAGCCGCGATCTCGCTCGTTACTATGGTACACATCGGGTAACTAGGGCCGCGCGTCGCTTAGTTACCCGACGTGTACCATAGTTACCATCTCCCAGCATAGGCGCGGTCGCTGGGAGATGGATCATCGTGGTGTCACACACCACGATGATGCAGATCGTTGCATCGTTCATCGCTAGATCTGAGAACCGAACCTCAGATCAGCGATGTCACGATCAAGCGATTTACCATCGTAAATCGCTTGATTACATGCAACGATATCTTGCCCGATATCGCTTAAGCGATCAAAATGGAGATCGCTTAAACGATATCGGGCAAGATATCGTTCCGTGTGACGGCCCCCTAAGAGCCATATACAGTCATAGATGAAAGTGTAGGCACCCTTGAAGTTGTTCAAGAAAATTCAGTATTTCTAACAGAAAATTATTGTACTTACACATGCTTTGTTATAAACATGTTTATTCTCTTTGTATATACACTGTGTGCAGAATTATTAGGCAAATTAGTATTTTGATCACATGATACTTTTTATACATGTTGTCCTACTCCAAGTTGTACAGGCTTGAGAGCCAACTACCAATTAAGTACATCAGGTGATGTGCATCTCTGTAATGAGGAGGGGTGTGGTGTAATGACATCAACACCCTATATAAAGGTGTGCTTAACTATTAGGCAAATGCCTTTCCTTAGGCAGAATGGGTCAGAAGAGAGATTTGACGGACTCTGAAAAGTCCAAAATTGTGAGATGTCTTGCAGAAAGATGCAGCAGTCTTGAAATTGCCAAACGTTTGAAGCGTGATCACCGAATAATCAAGCATTTCATGGCAAATAGCCAACAGGGTCGCAAGAAGCGTGTTGGGCAAAAAAAGACGCAAAATAACTGCCCATGATTTGAGGAAAATCAAGCGTGAAGCAGCCAAGATGCCATTTGCCACCATTTCAGAGTTGCAACGTTACTGGAGTATCAAAAAGCACAAGGTGTGCTATACTCAGGGACATGGCCAAGGTAAGGAAGGCTGAAAAACGGACACCTTTGAACAAGAAATATAAGATAAAATGTAAAGACTGGGCCAAGAAATATCTTAAGACTGATTTTTCAAAGGTTTTATGGACTGGTGACATGAGAGTGACTCTTGATGGGCCAGAGGCTGGATCAGTGGCCATGTTCACACTCAATTTGCGTTCTTTTTTAGCAGGAAAAAAAACACCTGCGTTTTTCTAAAAGTGGCAAAAAGTGTCCCTTGTGTGTCTGAAAGGATTTGACACTTTTTTGGACTTAGTCATTTTTTGGCCAAAAACGCAGGCAAAAATGCTAGCGTTAACGCATGGTGCTTAACTGATCTTTTTAAAAACGCTAGCGTTAACGCATGCGTTAACGCAGGTGCCTATAGGTGTCCTGCGTTAACGCATGCGTTTCCCATAGGGCCCCATGTTAAAAAAATGCATGCGTTTTTGGGAAACCACCCCTGCGTTTTTTTCCAACACCCAAAAAACGCTGCATGCAGCGTTTTTTGGACTGGGGGAAGAAAACGCAAATGGAGCTGAAAATCGCAGCTACACTCAATAGCACCCTGCGTTAACGCACCTGCGTTTTTGGAAAACTGCAGAAAAACGCAGAGAATGCCAAAAACGCAGGTGAGTGTGAACATGGCCAGTAAAGGGCAGAGAGCTCCACTCCGACTCAGACGCCAGCAAGGTGGAGGTGGGGTACTGGTATGGGCTGGTACCATCAAAGATGAACTTGTGTGACCTTTTAGGGTTGAGGATGGAGTGAAGCTCAACTCCCAGACCTACTGCCAGTTTCTGGAAGACAACTTCTTCAAGCAGTGGTACAGGAAGAAGTCAGTATCGTTCAAGAAAAACATGATTTTCATGCAGGACAATGCTCCATCACATGCATCCAACTACTCCACAGCGTGGCTGGCCAGTAAAGGTCTAAAGAAGAAAAAATAATGACATGGCCCCCTTGTTCACCTGATCTGAACCCCATAGAGAACCTGTGGTCCTCCTAAAATGTGAGATCTACAGGGAGGGAAAACAGTACACCTCTCGGAACAGTGTCTGGGGGGCTGTGGTGGCTGCTGCACGCAGTGTTGATTGTAAACAGATCAGGCAACTGACAGAATCTATGGATGGAAGGCTGTTGAGTGTCATCATAAAGAAAGGTGGCTATATTGGGCACTAATTTTTTTTGTGTTTTGTTTTTGCATGTGAGAATTTTTTTTTCTAATTTTTGTGCAGTTATATTAGTTTACCTGGTGAAAATAAACAAGTGAGATGGGAATATATTTGGTTTTTATTAAGTTGCCTAATAATTCTGCACAGTAATAGTTACCTGCACAAACAGATATCCTTCTAAGATAGGCAAATCTAAAAAAACAACAACTCCAACTTCCAAAAATATTAAGCTTTGATATTTATGAGTCTTTTGGGTTGATTGATAACATAGTCGTTGATCAATAATAAAAATAATCCTCTAAAATACAACTTGCCTAATAATTTTGCACACAGTGTATTAGAACACAAAAAAAACTGAAAAAAAGTCAAATTGGGCATAATCTTAGGGCCGCTTTACACACACCAACTTCTGTGTCCAACTTCTGAACAGATCTCTGGTTGCAGGGAAATCATGGACACATTGTTCCATTTTGTGGCTGTGTACAAATGGAGCAATGTGTCCATGATTTCACTGCAACCAGAGATCTGTTCAGAAGTAGGACACAGAAGTTGGTGTGTGTAAAGTGGCCCTTACACAAAACACCAAAACTTGGCTGAACAAAATTGTTGGCACTTTTCCAAAATTGTGGGTAAACAACTGATGGTGGGGTTACACGTCCCGATATCGGGACGATATCGGAGGCAACGCCGCGGGAGCGCGCATTTCGGGAGCGCTTTTCCCGATATCGCATCGCCGGTTTACACGCTGCGATATCGGGAAACAACGTCCCTCCGATGTCTACGCCCACCAACCCAGGAACGACCAGTTAACATGGGAGTGAATGGGTGACGTGAGCGTAGACATCGGAGTTGGCCTGTCACACGCAGCGATGCTGGTACAACGGCCTTGCGATATCGGCGAGTTGAATAGCTTTGCTATTCAACTCCGATATCGTTTTGGCATCGTTCCAGCATCGCGTTGTACTGTCAAACAGTACAACGCGCACCCGATATTGGCTCCAACTCGCGACCCACGTGACTTTTTGTCGGAGTTGGGTCGGAGTTGGACGCCGATATCGGGACGTGTAAACCCACCATTAGTTTTAAGCATGTGATGCTCATTCAAACTCATCTGTGGCAAGTTACAGGTGTGGGCAATATGAGAATCACACCTGAAACCAAATGAAAAGGGGAGAGGTTTACTCAGTCTTTGTGTGTCTGTGTGTGCCACACTAAGCATGGAGAACAGAAAGAAGAGAAGAGAACTGTGTGAGGACTTGAGAACCAAAATTGTTGGAAAAATGTCAACAATCTCAAGGTTACACGTTAATCTCTAAATATCTTGATGTTCATTTGTCCACAGTGTATAATCAAGAGTTAACAGTTTATAACACGTGGCACTGTAACTAGTCTCCCTTGATGTGGACAGAAAAAAAAATGATGAAAGGTTGCACTATAGGATAGTCTGTATGTTGGATAAGCAGCCCCAATTGAGCTCCAAAGAAATTCAAGCTCTCCTGTAGGCTCAGGGTGCATCAGTGTGAGCGTTAATTATCCATCAACATTTGAATGAATTGAAACATAATGGCAGGAGTAAGTGCGTATGCGCACCGGGTATATGCATGCGCACTTACTCAGGCAGTGATGTGTCGGCAATGGTTGCGAGGGATGGCAGCTGTGGTTTCCGGTGGTGGCAGTTTCGTGTGGTGGCGGCTGCAGCACCGTTGGCAGTACTGCGCAATGTGCCAGTACTGCCAGTTGCCATCATATTTACACAACCATTACTTGGGTGTGCAAATATGGTGGAGGCGCATGATAGCAGGACATCCGAATGCCGTGACAGACGGAAAGAGCGCAATTATATAACTGCCCCCTTGTGTGCTCTCTGTCCACCAGTGCACTCTGTCTATTCTACCCCTGTGCGCCACCCTGGTACCATCTTTGTATGCTGAAGTGTCCAAAGATGGCAACAACATGAGTAACTGCACCTGTGCTCATCTGGCATGCGCAGTTACTGGTTTGGCAGTGTGTGCGGCGGTAATGTCCAGCCACGGCTGCGTGTGGCATGTGCAGTGGTTCCTGGCGTCAGTTTTGGGTTTTGGCGATAGCACTGTTGGTACTGCACAATGGGCCAGTACCACCAGCAGGCGCCATAGTTGCACACCTGTCACTTGGGTGTGCAAATATGGCTGCCGCTGATGCATGATAGGAGGACATCAGGACGGAAGTGGATGACAGACGCCACAGCATGATTATGTGAGTTGATTATTATACCTACTAGATATTGGTATAGGATGTTGGGGATAATATATCTTTAAATATATGGACAAGATAGAACTATTTCAAAGGGATTGCTCAATGAATAAAGTACATTTTAGTTATTAGATCTTGGAATAATAAGATTTTCAATTGGATGTGTTAAAAAAATGATCTTATACTGAGATAATCTTATGATCTGTTATCTGTTATATTGTCATTTTTTGTGTCCAACCAAGCAGAGCTTCTCCAATTCATGGTTGGCACATACCACAGCTCCTAGCATGGGAGGGGTAGCATAAATCACTTAAGGTAAGATAAGTGGGTGTAGCATAAATCACTTAAGGTAAGATAAGTGATCATATAGACAAAACAGCAGGGGCTCACAGCTGTACCTGATGAGTTACCACATTTCACTGCCTGTTTTATCACAGGAGGGAGTGTTTCTGCTGCATCTTTGGCACTGTGAGTTCTTCATAAATCAAGTCGGTGACATCTTAACCCAGCTGCTGGAGGTCCTAGGTCACTGACATGATTAATGAAGAGCTCAGAGGGTTAGAGACATGGCACAAGCACTCGCTCCTGTGATAAAACAGGCAGTGAAAGCAGAAAGCATCACCTGTGAATCCCTGCTGTATACTCACTTATCATAGGGACTTATCATAGGTGACTCCCCTGCCCAGGAGATGTGGTATGATCAGACCATATCCCTGTATGGTCAGACACATCCATTACGCAGTACACAGCAGGGGCACATATATAAGATTATCTCAGCACAGGAGATGTGGTATGATCAGACCATATCCCTGTACGGTCAGACACATCCATTACACAGTACATAGCAGGGACACATATATAAGATTATGTCAGCACAGGAGATGTGGTATGATCAGACTATGTCCCTGTACGGTCAGACACATCCATTACACAGTACATAGCAGTGAACCAGTTATAAGATATCTAGGCACAGGAACATTTTCAAACACATCCAATTGTGGAACTTATTGTTCCAAGTACAACTGATTGTACCACGTTAAGCTAATGTGGCGCCCCTGCGTCCAGGAGGCCACAAAGGGAACTGCAGCCAGGCAGGTAGGACATTGTTGCACAACAACACCCTCACAGCCCACACAACCCACGTGTCAGAGAAGGTTACATCCAGCCCTGAGATTAGAAACTATATGAGATCGGAGGGTGGTGGATTCAGAGGAGTGGGTTGGGCACACCAGAGGTCAGGTGACTGACAGTATATAGTGAGGGGGAGGAGTGAAGGAAGGTAGTAGGCCGGGGTAGGCTGAGATGTAAAGACTGAAGGACAATCACACTTCTGTGAGTGCAAGGCTAGGAGCGCAGAATCCGTACTGAGCCAGTGTGAGCCAGAGGGGAGAGAAAGCCCATCCGATGCCGATGCCACCAGGAGTGTGACAGGACAGAGAGGGACGGTGGAACCCGTGCCCTGGACAGCAGCTGAAGCCACTGACTGCAGGTGGAGAAACCCTCCTATGCTACTAGAAGGAACAGAGAGAAGGAGCCTGGTAGAGCCTCGTGCTGAGGACTACTGGAGGCTGGGCTAAAGTAGAGTGTCGGCTCTAGAGGGGACCGTAGTTCACCCGGCATCCCCAGACAACACGACGAGGGGTCTGAGTTCCAGATTGAGATCCCTAACCCAAAAGGACAGGCAGCTAAGTGACGCACTAGGACTCACAGAAGCCCGAGTCACCGCCATACTGTCCAGCGTTCACACACCAACCCGTATAGACGGAGACCGTAACAGCCTGGAAAGGACACTAAAAGACTGTGTGAGGGGTCACAGGGAGAGAGGCCTGGCTGCAGGAGAGAAGGGAACCCGGAGAGGGAGAAAGCACCAGTGTATTGAGAACTGTAACTGTGCTGTAAGAACTGAAAATGACTTGTAACCTGCTGAGAGAGAACAACGAGTAAAGCTTTGGAAAACCCTGAATTGCCTCTCTTGTCTGCCTCTATCTGTACACCATTCTCCCTCATACAGATCCAGCCTGTCAGCACCAGCCAGGAGGAGAGATCCCTGCAGCCTGCAAAGTAAGTGTGCTACAACTACACACAATAGACTTAACCCTTACTGCCCCGGGGGATACAGTTCTCCCCACTGGAACTATACCATCTCCGCTGCCATTCCATCACCCCCGGAGGTTCTGCAGCAGCGGCGGCCCCATCACTGGCCGCACCAAGTGGGTGGCATCACCCGTGACAAATCCCCTTGTAAATAATTCCCCTTTATTGTGCGGGCCCAGGGACACGGTCCGGACCAAGCCACCTGTGACTTCCCCAGCGGCAGACCGGTCCGGCACCGAGTACCCCCGTCCCGTGGGGCTCCACAACCTGGCGTCACGAACAGGATCTACCCGGTCCAAAAGAATTGGACCTCGTGCACCCAGAAAACGTGTTTAGAACTTTTCCTGCCAAATCTGACCTTAATGGCGGCCATGAGGGACTAGCGCCATGTGCAGAGGAGGCGTTCCTAAGACTCCCATCGTGGGCCGGTCCGGTCCAAGGCGCGAAAAGAAGGTCCCGCCCTGGCTCTCCTTAACTCCGGGAGAGCCAGCTGTCACTCTCAAGGAAGAGCCACCGCCCCTAAACCCTCCTACCAAGAAGCTGGCGCGAACCGAGAAGAAGGAAATCGTCATCGGGAGGGGGTGGAGCGAGCAACCGGAAGAGAAGCAGTCGCCATTCAGAGACACGAGGACGGAAGCGGAGGACGCCCAGAAGAGAGCTGCGCACGAGAGACCACATGTGATCCCGGAGGGCCCACAAGACGACCCAGTGGAGGAACCCGGCCAGGGAAAGAACACCGGTGATCGTGCAGAGATGGCTGAAGGCGGCGAGGAGCGTCCCTACGTCCTAGACACCCGGAGGGGTGTATTGCGGCTGCTGCCCCAACGGATGACATGGGCCCAGGAAGAGAACCGGACCCGGATTCAAATAGACATTGACCACCGCCAGGGCTATGAAGCCCAGTCTAAGCGACCCGGCTGGGTCGGAGAGCCGTGCGAGCATGCGTACAGCGAGGCCGAGGGCCGTACTGCGATATCGGTAGACGTAACCACCCCACCAGCCGTACCGAGTAAGACATGGAAAGAAGCCGATCCGCTCGGAGCTTTGCCGGAGGGATTCCTGAAGTTGCCGCAGCCCCTGATACCACCACCGCAGATGTTGCCTTGGAAGCAAGCAAAGCGAGTGTGAACACGGGTCCTGCATCAAGAAGAACAGATGAATTGTAAGTGTGAATGAAGCATTTTTCCTTATTGACCCCATCCCTTACCTGAGTGAATGCTAGCATTCCCCTGTATGTCTTATATGTTTGAAATGAACATTTAATATCACGGACGATGATGTGATAAGAACTCTCTCTGTAAATAGTTGAGCACCTTTGTGTGCTCCCCTTTGGTTTTAAGACCAGCTGCACATGCGACGTAGTGCATGAGACTTTGACTGTTTTGAAGCTGCTTTTTGAGAATTTTTGCACTTTTTGAAAGAAGAACTTTTATACTTTTGATACAAAGTAATGCTTTTATAATGTGTATTTTACAGAAAAGGGTAATGACGTAGATACCCATGCACTTGTTTTATAGTTAATGTAACGTTATAAGAATCGTGCCTCCCGGATGGGAAGAAACCAAGAATACTTAATGTTTACTGTTGTTATAAAATACAAATGTTTACAGGGTAATCCATGACGGGCAGCGCGAGGACGCGCTATTTAACTCCGGGAGAATGTGGCGCCCCTGCGTCCAGGAGGCCACAAAGGGAACTGCAGCCAGGCAGGTAGGACATTGTTGCACAACAACACCCTCACAGCCCACACAACCCACGTGTCAGAGAAGGTTACATCCAGCCCTGAGATTAGAAACTATATGAGATCGGAGGGGTGGTGGATTCAGAGGAGTGGGTTGGGCACACCAGAGGTCAGGTGACTGACAGTATATAGTGTGGGGGAGGAGTGAAGGAAGGTAGTAGGCCGAGGTAGGCTGAGATGTAAAGACTGAAGGACAATCACACTTCTGTGAGTGCAAGGCTAGGAGCGCAGAATCCGTACTGAGCCAGTGTGAGCCAGAGGGGAGAGAAAGCCCATCCGATGCCGATGCCACCAGGAGTGTGACAGGACAGAGAGGGACGGTGGAACCCGTGCCCTGGACAGCAGCTGAAGCCACTGACTGCAGGTGAAGAAACCCTCCTATGCTACTAGAAGGAACAGAGAGAAGGAGCCTGGTAGAGCCTCGTGCTGAGGACTACTGGAGGCTGGGCTAAAGTAGAGTGTCGGCTCTAGAGGGGACCGTAGTTCACCCGGCATCCCCAGACAACACGACGAGGGGTCTGAGTTCCAGATTGAGATCCCTAACCCAAAAGGACAGGCAGCTAAGTGATGCACTAGGACTCACAGAAGCCCGAGTCACCGCCATACTGTCCAGCGTTCACACACCAACCCGTATAGACGGAGACCGTAACAGCCGGAAAGGACACTAAAAGACTGTGTGAGGTGTCACAGGGAGAGAGGCCTGGCTGCAGAGCAAAGGGAACCCGGAGAGGGAGAAAGCACCAGTGTATTGAGAACTGTAAGTGTGCTGTAAGAACTGAAAATGACTTGTAACCTGCTGAGAGAGAACAACGAGTAAAGCTTTGGAAAACCCTGAATTGCCTCTCTTGTCTGCCTCTATCTGTACACCATTCTCCCTCATACAGATCCAGCCTGTCAGCACCAGCCAGGAGGAGAGATCCCTGCAGCCTGCAAAGTAAGTGTGCTACAACTACACACAATAGACTTAACCCTTACTGCCCCGGGGATACAGTTCTCCCCACTGGAACTATACCATCTCCGCTGCCATTCCATCACCCCCGGAGGTTCTGCAGCAGCGGCGGCCCCATCACTGGCCGCACCAAGTGGGTGGCGTCACCCGTGACAAATCCCCTTGTAAATAATTTCCCTTTATTGTGCGGGCCCAGGGACACGGTCCGGACCAAGCCACCTGTGACTTCCCCAGCGGCAGACCGGTCCGGCACCGAGTACCCCCGTCCCGTGGGGGCTCCACACTAACCCTGCCAAAGTTGTCTGTTTGGGGCGTGACGGAGAGGAATAAGTCCCAATTTTGATCATTAAGATTTTGGTAATTATAAAATTCCCTGATTTGTTCTGATATTGCTACAATCGGAAGCATCAAGCTATAAGAAGGAAACTGTAGACCTAGATGTATGTAAGGTGTGAGGTACAACTGAGCAGTCCCCAGATCCTTATGTTTCTACCTTGCGATTTAACACAGCAGTCTGGATTTATTGTACTACATGGGAGCAGACAGCAGGGACTCCAGCTCCCGTGTCCTTACAGTGCAGGTCATGGAGCCCCTCCCTGAGGAGTCACACATACCCAGACATTGTGCTATTTTAGAAAACAGCAGAGTAACAGTCATTTTATGTGATGGATTATCTGCTGTGAGGGATAAACCTGCAGCATTTCCTGTTAATTATCCCTTCCTGAAGCTGAGCTCATCGTAATGGTTTCTTAGTGGGGGGGGGGCTGTTTTTTATTTTTATCTTTTTTGCTGTTTCATAGCAGTATGAGGGCATGTAGAACTGTATGAAGCACACAACCAGACAGTCATTTTTTGTCTGGGAAGCGTCTCCCACAGAGACTATGTACGAGCGATAATGTTACCAAGCTTTTTAGGACAGCCTATGATGATCCCTAGTCAAAGTCATCTAGACCTAGCCTATCCACTCCACCAGTCTGAAGCATTACAAAGAATGGCTGGTGGCCACTTATGCCGCTCTTATCTGTTCCCCATTTCCACAAGATGGTTGCACCATCATCTACTATATAATTGTCTAAGGTTTTGTTTGCGTCTGTCGCCGAAATCGCGGCCAGACACAGGCGGGTGCCAATGAGCGCAGACTATGCAAATAGGCGCGAGAATTCCATCCTGCCCCCCCCCACCCGCTCCATCCTGCCCCGCCATCTCCATCCTGCCCCGCCAGCTCCATCCTGCCCCGCTCGTCACCATTCTGTTTCCCCATTTTGCTCCTCCGGCTCCATCCTGCCCCGCTCGCAACCATCCTGCTCCTCCGGCTCCATCCTGCCCCGCTCCCACCATCCTGCTCCTCTGGCTCCATCCTGCCCTGCTCCCTCCATCCTGCTCCCGCCTCCATTCTGCTCCCCGCTGTTCTTGCTCCCCCGCCTCCATCCTGCCCGCTCGCCACCATCCTGCTCCTCCGGCTCCATCTTGCTCCGCTCCCTCCATCCTGCCCTGCTCCCTCCATCCTGCCCCCCTCCTCCATTCTGCCCCCCCCCTCCGTCATCATCCTGCCCCCCTCCTCCATTCTGCCCCCCATCCGCCTCCATCCTGCTCCACCTCCATCCTGCCCACCTGCCTCCATCCTGCCCCCCAGCAGTTAGCAGTCATATGACCAATCAGCTGTTTGGTTTCCCAGGCAACGACAGGTCCTAAAGGCCTGTTGGACTTAGAAGACGGAGGTGGAGCGAGACGGCGGACAGGTGAGTATCCTCACTGAGGATTTTTTTACTTTTACTGTGGAGGAGCAGGGGGCCGCGGGGAGCGGAGTATCACCATATACGATGGTGCTGCTATACATGTACTGTAATGTACCGCCATATGCTGTAGTGCTGCTATACATGTGCTGTAATGTACCGCCATATACCATAGTGCTGCTATACATGTACTGTAATGTACCACCATATACTATAGTGCTGCTATACATGTACTATAATGTACCGCCATATACTATAGCGTTGCTATACATGTACTGTAATGTACCGCCATATACCATAGCGCTGCTACACATGTACTGCCATATACTATAGCGCTGCTATACATGTGCTGTAATGTACCTCCATATACTATAGTGCTGCTATACATGTACTGTAATGTACCACCATATACTATAGCGCTGCTAAACATGTAATGTACTGCCATAAACCATAGCGCTGCTATACATGTAATGTAATGTACCGCCATATACTATAGTGATACTATACATGTGCTGTAATGTACCACCATATACCATAGTGCTGATATATATATTAGTTCACTCACGTTGACTGAACAAGTTCTGTCAGTCACAGCATGTCAACTACATACATATTCTAGTATACCCGATGCGTTAGAATTGGGCCACCATCTAGTTGTAAATAAGCCCCTGTACTTTGTGTCACCCCCACCTCATTGTAGATTGTAAGCTCTTATGAGCAGGGTGCCATTATTTTACTTTAATTATTGCATTTTTTATAACTGTTTGTATATGAACCTCTGAGTAAAGCGCTGCAGAATATGTTGGCGCTATATAAAGATTATTATTATTAAAAATCAATAATCATCCGCAAGACACATTGGCTTCTAGCCAAAAATATAACTGCATTATACTGAAAAGGTAACAGATTATTCTGTCTATAGACATTTTAACTGTTCACTTCTGTGCCAGCCTTAAAGTGATTGAACACCATGTTAGTTTCTATACACACCAGTCAGCCGCTGCGGTCACTTTGCGTCTTTTAGCCTGAATAGCCTTGTATTGCTAAGATTTCTTTGAAGTTTTCTGCACCATTACTTTATAGGGCAGAGGAACAGTTGAAAGAGTGCACCATTACTTATGTTTTAAAGCAATTGAGAACTACTGATCGATGAATAAGTGTCTTGCAACGGCGCCTGTGGGTCCTATTAAACAGAGAATAGTCAGTTCCTGAACTTTACGGGTTAGTAATGGCGAAATTGGCTCTTTCAAATGTCAGTGCACATCGGTTAGATTTTGTTTTGCAATGCACAGACTGGCCGTGCATCTTCTGACCTGAGCGAGACTGCTTCATTTATTTCTGATGCCGTCATGTTAGGTTTGGGAGATGCACAAACAACCTGTGCATTGCTATCCGAGATCGGACCAACGATCAGATGTCTAAAGGCCCCGTCACACCTGGTGACGGGGCTGGAGATGTCGGCGGCGACTGGCGGGTGCGCGCACGTTTTTGACGCCCCGCCAGCGTCGCCATCCCCCATTTACATGGTGCGACATCTGCAGCCCCGCGCCGGCGAGCTGACAGGCGGCATCGCCGCCGGGGTGTCTGAAAACCCCAGCAGTGATGCAGGATAATGGGAGCCTACGGCTCCCATCGCCTGACAGGTCGCCGGCGGCCGGTTACATGGGGTGATGTGTGCACATCGCCCCAGATCGGTTGCCTGGTTTCAGAGCACTGCTCTGACACCAGGCGACCTCCTGGCGGCGCCGACATCGCCCCTTTAAATGAGGCGACGTAGGGGTAATGTCGCCGCCGATAGGCCACGCCCCTACATCGCCTATGTAATGGGCGGCGATGTCGCCCTGTGTGACGGGGCCTTAAAAGAACCCTACGGATCTCAGTGACTTTGATCAGAGTGAAATTTTGGCGATTACATAACTTTATCAGTGAATTCCCAAAATGGCAGATCCTTGGCTCGTTCCACCTATTATCAAATATAGTCGAGAAAGAACAAATAACCAAGCAGCATCAAAGTCACTTACAATGAAGGCTAGCTTATCTATTCCATTCCCACAGAATAACTACTGTAGCAGTAATAATTACTAAGGGCCACTTTACACACACCAACTTATCTGTCCAACTTCTGACCAACTTACTGGTTGAAGTGAAATCATGGACACATTGTTCCATTTTGTGGCTGTGTACAAATGTAATAATGTGTCCATGATTTCACTGCAACCAGTAAGTTGGTCAGAAGTTGGACAGATAAGTTGGTGTGTTTTAAAGTGGCCATAAGACTTAAACCTAGCTGATAGGTGTCAATACACACCAAGCTGCGTACCTGCACAGTAGCCATGTTGGCCGCTAAAAGTGCCTGCGATGGGAGAAGGCCTGGTCAGGTGAATCACATTTTCTCATACGTTATACAGATGTACAGGTACGATGTCTGTCTGAATGTACTACAGGAAGGCAAGCTGGCATAGGCACAGTAAAGAGAAGGTCATGATTTTTCTGGGAAACCTTAGATCTTGACAGTTATGGAGAGCAGATGGTACTCCATCTGCCATCACAGGAAAAGTTCACAGGTTATCTGAAGTCATTGGGTCTGGATTTTTGGCCGGTGCAAAATCATCCTACACAATAACAAAACTTGACACCCAAAAACCTGCCATATTTGTATGTGCACACTCTAATGACATCCATCCGTATGAGAATCCCACACATAGATGCAGCAAGCACCCAAGAACTAGGATTTGGGGGGTCACACTTTCGCCTTGTAACCACATTGTGCCTGGTATCAGCACATCCTCATAAGATGATCACAATGCCTTATGCAACTGATGGTTTTGTCGTTATCATTAATTTCAATAGGATATCAACACATTGGAGCGGTTCTGTATTTTTCTTTCATTAAAATCTGAATCAGGCTTATACATTAGCCAAACACTGCCTTTTGACTTGATAAGGAAAGAAAAGTATATAATAAAAATGATCGGACCTTTTGAAGGATAAACACCTGGCCATCTACAAATGCCCATATCATGTATTATGGTGCCCCTTATAATATTGTTTCTTAAAGGGGTTATCCACTAGACACCCTATCCTAACAATAGATGAAATAGTCCCACTTGTGAAAAACAAAAAACAAACCATATACTCACCTCTTGCATCACCGGTACTCCAGCTACTGTATGTGAACACTGAGTCAGCACAGCATTATGCTACTCTTACTTCCCTTGTACGAATATCAAGAGTATTATAGCCAATAGTGAGCACTGATTGGCTGCAAGGCCTACTGTCGAATAATACAAACTTCAGCCTACTAGGACTACTTCATGTAGACTGGCTTCAGACTTGCAGACCCTTTGTAGCGTCCTGCGGAGATCCGCAAACTGAACGCAGCCCATATGTTTAGAATGAGAACGCACGGAGCTGCGCAGGTCTGCTCATGACCGTGCGCTCCCATTCACTGCAATATGTGATTTGTACGCAGGCGGATGCCCGCCCACAAAATCACACACTGTCGTCTGCACCAGGAACGCGACCATGTTCCATGTTTTGTCCAGATCGCAGTACTGCCTCTGGAATTCATACATAATCCTGGGCAAGTATGTCTTAAGGCCCAGTTACACACACAGATAATTGTGCAGAGATTGTTCGCAGATCTCTGGTTGCAGTGAAATCATGGACAATTGTTCCATTTTGTGGCCGTGTATAAATGTAACAATGTGTCCATGATTTCACTGCAACCAGAGATCTGCCAACAATATCTGCACAGATATCTGTGTGTGTGACGTGGCCCTTATACACTGAAGTGTAATCACTGCCTATGTTTTTTTCTTTATTTAGATGATCCATTTTTTGGAAAGAGCAGCTTAACCCCTTAGTGACAAAGAAATTTGTGCTCCGTGACAGGCTCCGGGGTCAAGCCAGGACTCCGGCCTGTCACGTCAGCACGGGAGATCCCGCATACTATTGCGAAATCTCCCCTGGAGCCGGGTAATTGCGCGCTGCACGCTCCTGCTCCCTTAGATCCCGCTCTCAGAGATTGATGGCGGGATCTAAGGGGTTAAACAGTGCCGATCGGCGGCGGGACCGATCGGAGCTGTTACTCCCACATCTCAGCTGCGAGAACAGGTGAGATGTCGGAGCTTTGATGTGAGCTCCGTGCAGGAGCTCACATCAAACTCCCCTAGTGGCAGTCGCCGTATATATACGTAAGGTCGTCACTAAGGGGTTAAAATATGTTGGTTTTTTTTGCTGGTCATTACACACAAACATGCACACCAAGGGGGCATTCATCTGCTTCACAATTTTACACCATTGATAAGCGTGCCACAAAACTAGCACAAATGTTGACTTCACAGTAACACGATGCAGATCTCACATTTTACAACATAACAGCTTCATGCAAAAACATTTGTGAAGCAAAAATAAACCTAATGTAACACCTTCTCATGTTAGGATGGCTTTTATGCTTTTTTTTTTTTCTCAAAGTGATGGTTAATATTTACTTACTACAAGGTATATGCTTCCTTTTGTCTTTTTTCAGGGGGGTGGGGAGGTGTCAGTGTCTGTTACCTGCCTAAACTAAGTGTTCACAGATGTGTGCATCTAGCCTATCAAGCACATATGCTCAGAAGGTATGGTCCAAAAACGGTACAGTCTGGATAAATGGATGCGGCGGCATAATCCAGCATAAAGACCTACTGCAAAGGATGTGTACCGCATTTCATACATTTCTTTGGAATAACCCTCCACATACAGTAGTGTTCAAAATAAGCGCAGTCAAATATAACAAACCAGATTATTTACTGTTTTTGGTAGAAATTATAAAATCACATGTTAAACAATTTACCAGTTCTGGCAGTAGATTCTTGGAAAACCGACAAACTCAGCGTTCATGATCTGCATGTTTTTGAATCTGTGCATTTGTACAATTAATGAAAAGGGAGGCGTGTTCAAAATAATAGCAGTGTGGAGTTCAATTAGTGAGGTCAATCATTCTGTGAAGAAACAGCTGTGAATCAGGTGATCCTTATTTAACGTGAAGCCAGCACATGTTGTACATACATTTTTCCTTGAAAGCCTGATGTGGGTTACACACACCAATTTATCTGTTCAATCTCTGAACAATTCGGGTTGCAGTAAATCATGGATACATTGATCCATTTGTACACAGCACAAATGGAGCAATGTATCCATGATTTCACTGCAACAGAGATTGTTCAAGAATTGAACAGATAAATTGGGGTGTAACCACCATGAAAATATGGGTCATTCAGAACAGCGTACTTTGATTAAAAGTTGATTGGAGAGGGTAAACTAATAAAGAAGTGCAGACAATTACAGGCTGTTCAGTTAAAATGTTCTCCAATGCTTTAAAATGGAACGCAAAACCAGAGAGACATTGAGGAAACTGGAATGGTGGGTTTACACGTCGCGATATCGGGCCGATATCGTAACCAACGACGCGGGAGCGCGCTTTTTCCGCCATCGCATCGCTGGTTTACACGGCCCGATATCGGGATACAACGTCCCGACGATGTGTACGCCCACCAACCCAGAAACGATCATTTAACATGGGAATGAATGGGTGAAGTGGGCGTACACATCGTAGTTGGGCTGTTACACGGTACGATGCTGCTACAACGGCCATGCGATATAGGGCAGTTAAATAGCACGCTCATTCAACCCCGATATCGTTTTGGCATCGTTCCAGCATCGCGTTGTACGTTCAAACCGTACAACGCGCGAACGATATCGGGTCCAACTCCCGAACCACGTGACTTTTTATCTGAGTTGGATTACCGATATCGCGACGTGTAAACCCGCCATCAGACTTCCATTCAAATGGATGGAAGAATAGCCAGAATGGCAAAGGCTCAGCCAATTCCCAGCTCCACGATGATCAAGGACAGTCTCAAGTCCCACTGTTAGAAGAACAAAAAAAAAACCCATGCACTGAAGCAGATACAATTTGTCTTAAGGTACCGTCACACGAGGCGACGCGCTGGAGATGTCGGCGGTGACTGGGGGTGCGCGCACGTTTTTATCGCCCCGCCAGCATCACCATCCCCCATTTACATGGGGCGACACCTCCAGCGCCGCGCCGGCAATCTAACAGGGGCATCGCCGCTAGGGTGTCTCAAAACCCCAGCGGAGATGCAGTACAAATTGCTCCCATCGCCTGTCAGGTCACCGGCGGCCGTTTACATGGGGTGATGTGTGCACATCGCCCCAGATCGGCCGCCTGGTTTCAGAGCATTGCTCTGAAACCAGGCGACCAGTAAATGGAGTCGCCCTCGCCCATTCACATTAGGCGATGTAGGGGTGATGTCAGCGCCGATAGGCCACGCCCCTGCAGCGCCTAATAAATCGCCGGTACCGTCGCCTCGTATGACGGTACCTTTAGGGTGCCTTCACACTGCAGTGTCCATCAGTGTTTATGTGCCAAAACCAGGAGTGTCTCCAAAACTCAGAACAGATGTCAATCTTCAATTCTAGTTTTTCTCTGCAAGTTCCTCTCCTGGTTTTAGCACACAAACCGATGGAACCTGATCAGGAAAAAACTGCAGTGTGAAACCAGCCAAAGAACATATCAACTGGCCTAAAGAGAAATGGAAAAACATTTCACCAATCCAAGCCCCAGACCTTAATCTGATAGAACACTTGTGGGGTGACATCAACATGCCGTTTCTGAGACAAAGCCAACAAATGCAAATCAATTGTAGGATGTAGTCAAAGCATCCTGGGCTGGAATAACAGCTGACAGGTGCCAGATGTTGGTTGACTATGCAACATAGGTGTAAAGCAGTTCTAAAAAAACTGTGGTTATACAACTAAATATTACGTCAGCAATTCACAGGAATGCTGAACCCCCCCCCCAAAAAAAAATGTAAGGACAAATGCTGACACTGCTATTTTTTTGATCAGCCCAATGTTCATTTTTTGTTATTTTCTGTAAAGTAGTTAAAAATTATATAAATTTCTCTTCATGTTTTGATTTAGAAAAGTGTGCAATGTTTCCAATGCTTGGAAATAAAAACTGTTACAAAGATTAAGCTCAACTCATTATTTTGAACACACTGATATTATTTTGAACATCACTAAGTGTTCCTATACAATTAGACAAACAGCATACAGTTGAACACCGCCAGATGAAAACCAAAAGAACACATTTTCAGCCTCCGTTTGGTGAATGGCCAATTGTGGCATCTTTACAGTATACATTTGGAAAAGTTCCTGACGTATATTGTAGGCTAAATGCATAGATGAATAAAGTGTACACCTAGCCTTACATACTTTGTAAAAATCCATGAAATCCCTTTATGCTGCTACTCTTCTGTTTTGTGCTGTGAAGCTTCATTGCAGAGCTTTAAATACTATTCTAGAGCGCAGTATAGCGGCCGTCACACGCTACGATATCTTGAAAGATATCGCTTGAACGCGCCAGATTAAACATCGCTTGAACGATGTCTGTGCGTGTGACGGCAAGATACAACGAGCGAGAATTGATAAAATCGCAAAATCGAGATCTGAGCTCCGTAGCTCAGATCTTGCGATGAACGATTTCACGATCTGTCTCATCGTGGTGTATGACACCACGATGAACGATCTCCCAGCGGCAGAGAATATGCTGGGAGATGGTAACTATGGTACACGTCGGGTTACTAAGCGACGTGCGGCGCCTAGTAACCCGATGTGTACCTAGTACCAGCGATCTCGCTGCTCCACATCGCTGGTGAGTCTGTCTGTGTGACATCTCACCAGCGATGTGAGCGATATTGTAAGCGATCGCGCGTGCACGTGATCGCTTACAATATCGCTAGTGATATCGTAGCGTGTGACGGCCGCTTAAGTGAAATCTCTGCAGATGAACTGGACAAGTCTTCTCTGAAGGGAGGGGATGGGTGCTTTCCATCGCAGATGCTCCTAATCACAGCTCAGCAGCTAATTTAGCTAAGTATTTTCCCATATAAGACTCTGAAAAAACACCCAGTTGAGCTAGAAACCGAGATGTCACATAGTGCGCTTCAAAAGTAACATGTGATTATCGCTGCAATGGAGTAATGGAATGATGCAGTACAAAAATGAATTGATCATCAGAATCAAAGGAGCTCAGGGATTTTGCAAGGTATTTTATCTTTTCTGAGTGATAGGTCCTCTTAATCTCCAATATAAAAGAATTAGCATCCCCTGTATTAGCTATCTAACCATGATTACTGCAGTTCCAACTCCCAGTGATCAGCTGTCACATCCGGGTGAATATACAATTAGTTTCTTTTATATTCAACCATGCAAATGAATGACTGCATTAGGGCACGCTCTCTGGTGTATAGCCAGCGCATTACTCGCTCGAGGATCGCATTGTAATGCCAAAACTGGCTGCGGCTCCCCTGACCTGAGCTTGACAGCTGCATGTATTTCTATGAAGCTGTTATGCTAGAGTTAGGGAACCCTACAGCCAGTGCATGCATTACAATGCGGTCCTTGCACAGGTTATATGCCAGTGAACATGCGCCATTAGGCTGGGGCTACAAGCTCATATGTGATGCGACATGCAGCTTGGCCAATAAAGAGATCATTGTTCTCTTTGCATTTTTCTATGAGGTGGATGCCTGTATAATATGAATTGATGCTCATATATCATTTTCTTGTATCCTTTATAAACAAAACACACCATCAGAAAGTAATACAATGGTTATGAAAAACTATAGTACTGCAATGAACTAGAATTACAAGACAAATCTGTTATGAGGGAAATATTCCCCAAAACAAGTTTTCCAGTTTTATTGTTATAAAAAAAAAAAAAAAAAAGAGAAGGAAAGGGGGGAGTTCTCAATGCTTAACATAACAAGCTGATAATATATCCCATAGCCCTCCCATAAACACTGATCTAACTGGAAAATACTCAAATTTCATCTCCCCAAGCTTTATTTACAAAGACAAAAAGGACAATTTCTCCCAAGACATTAATCATCTTAAAATATTTACACTAAAACAAAATATTTTACAGATAAAAAAAAAAAAAAGAACTGAATTGTGAGAAAGGTGAAAAGTTTGTGAAAATGTAAACTATTTTTGCACTGTGAGGACATATAGTTTAGGCAACACGCCGATGTCTTGATCAATGCAATGCAGGCCCCGCTGGCAGAGCACGGTCCGATCCTGACACAGTGCTTATACCCTTCACTTGTGTCTTGCAGATGGGATCAGGCAAGGCTGGCTCTTGAAGTTTTAGCTTTAGATTAGGTAAAGACTATTTCAGGTCATTTGCCTAGAACATATTGAAGACAAAAATAGAGGTTTTTTTTTCTGGGTTGTAGGGGACTTATTTCTGCTGGTAGTCATTATGTAAAATGCTCAATGAAAGCAGCCGTTTTGTACTCAGTCATGCCAAGTACCCTGGTTATCAAGGAAAAAATTAAAAAAAGGACCCCTCAGTCTTACCACTGATCGGGGTCCCACTTGTAAGGCCCATGCTAGTTTCACTTATCGCAAGCCCGTGACTGAAGTATTCTAAAAAGGAATTGATGAAATAAATACAAACTGGCTGCCCCTATACATACACACAACATGCCAAGGAATTGGGACTGCAACCCTAAGCTGAGGAAAAGTGAAATGTTAAGAAACAAAAAGGTGGAAATGTACTGACTTAGGCCTCATTCAGACATCAATATGCAAAACAAACTGCAATGTTTTTCATCGAGTCTGGTTGGTGTTTTCATTTTTACAATCACTGACTGTTACATTACGGAAAAATACATTGCTCCATCATGAACCCATAAACGTGCATGATCACTGTAATCCGTTACTCTGATCAGAAACAGACATGTCTAGGAGTTTTGAAGACACGTTCAGCCAAAACATAAAAAAGGTTATATATAGGTAGGATGTGTACATGAAAAACTGACGTCTGAATAAGGCCCGAGATGGAAAGAGGGAACATTTCATACTAGTCTCTAGTGTCTAATGTCTCTAGACACATAGCACTGGAGACGAGTAGTCACAACATGTCCTGAGTATCACAGGTAGAGGGCGCCATTCTATCAGGACAAAGCAGCAGATGAAATAGTGAAACCAATCTGATTCTGAACTGTTTGAGAAGGACCATATGTGCTATGCATACTAAGAACAAAGGTGGTATTATACAACTATATAGTGGTCACCAAGTACAGCTTTTTGGTAATTATGGGGAAGAAATTGCAGGAAGTTTGTAAAACATGAAGTTTGGAAATTTTAAATTGACTTATTTCTTAGGGTGCTTTCACACTACATTTTTGCTTCTCCGATGCTGCCCGATAAAAATCGGACAGCATCGGACCGATTTTCGGACCCCATGCATCCCTATGGGGATCGGACCGAATCGGCTGTGCACTAAATGCCATCCGATGTTGGTCCGATCCGATTCTGTCCGATTTTATTATCGGTGCAAAAATCGGAGCCTGCTCCGATTTTTGCACCGAAAATAAAATCGGACAGAATCAGATCGGACCAACTCGGATGGCATTTAGTGCACATCCGATCTGACCCGATCCCTATAACATGGGGCCCTATGGAGAAGGGTCCGAGGAAACATCTGATGTCTCCTCGGACCCGATTTTACAGTACAGTAAAACTGCTCCTACTTGGGAGCGCAAGGGTTAAAAAAAAAAAAAAAAGCTAATGCTCACCTCCCCACGAGCCCCCGCCGTCTCCAGCCGTCTTCCTGAAGGCCCCCGGCGGCTCCCGGTGTCAGCAGAGGTCTTCCTCTGCTGTTCAGGACCTGCGGTGATGTCACAGTCATGTGACCGCGAGTTACCATGGTGGAACCCGCGGTCACGTGACTGTGACATCACCGCAGGTCCTGAACAGCAGAGGAAGACCTCTGCAGCCACCGAGAGCCTGCGGGAGCCACCGGGAGCCTTCAGGAAGACGGCTGGAGACGGCGGGGGCTCGTGCGGAGGTGAGCATAAGCTTTTTTTTTTTTTTTTTTTTTTCAGCCCGGAGGCAACGATTTTATGCTGGAATCGGATGCATATTTGGCATCCGATTCCAGGCATCAGAAGGGAGCCGATGCTGTCCGAATTTTTCGGACAGCATCGGCTCCCTTCAAAATCGTAGTGTGAAAGCACCCTTAGTAGTAGGGGCAGTATAATACATGTACCTCCCACCACTCAGAAAAAAGCCATCACAACATACTAAAAAAAGAATCCTCCTATTCCTTTACATTGAAAAAAAAAAAACTGTTCACATGTTCAGGCTCTAAAAACCACCAAACAAAATAAAAGAAGTGACAGGTCCATTCTCAAGCAGTTTACACTAGGAAGATGCTCCATACTTTAAAGGGAACCTGTTTGATCCCTTATGCCCTTCCTTCAACCTAGCAGAAGTGACATCTGTACCCTAAAACTCCCTGTCTAACCAGCCCAGTCTTATGCGATTTACTAAAATTAGTGTATAAGAAGCATTTATAAACTGCAGTCTTTAACTAGTCGATGGCGCGTTGTTTCCCCAGATTAGTCGGCCTCTTTCCATGATAAATGATGTCCAAGAGATGGCGTTATTGCAGCTCCTGGAAATATTGGGGATGCGCACAGCTCATTTTGGCAGCGTTAGTGCGCCTCTGAAGCTGGGTGTACGTGTCCTGGCTTCAGAGAGGTGCAATGTGCATAATTGGAAAAACATCTACACTTCTGACCATTCGCAGTGTGCCTCTCTGAAGCCAGGACACGTACACCCCGCTTCAGAGGCAAACTAACGCTGCCAAAATGAGCCGTGCACATGCCCAATATTTCCAGGAGCTGCAATGACGTCGGCTCTTGGGCATCATATATCACGCCCACAGGGGTGTGATAACATGGAAAGAGGCTAACCAGTCTGGGGGAACAACACCCTTTTGACTAGTCAAAGGCCCATCTAGCATAGGAACAGCGCACTTTATAAATAAACCTTTATTTTACCAAATAGCATTAGACAGGGCTGGTAAGGCAGCGAATTTTGCCATACACAAGTGACTGCTGCTGGGTTGGAGGGAATAAGGAATCGAACAAATTCCAGTTAGACTTTAAATCAATGGGAGGGCAAAGAAAACAAAAATGCCCAGAAGATGCCTAAACATTTTTTTTAGCATTTTCACTTAAAAACAAGCAAAGTTAATGGATGTCAAAAAATGTCAAAGAAAAAATGAAAACGCCGAAGAAATTAGGAAATTGTTAAAAAGATACCAGACAAGGAGCAATTCCTGAAGAATTTTCTGCTTGAAAAATAGACATTTTTGATCAAATTTAAAAACAAAAAACAAAGTGAACATTAATTCTTAGTAAGTTTTTTTTTCTTTAACTGTCTTAGGGCCCTTTCACATCAGCGGTAAAGCACTGATCGCGGCAACTGCAGTGAAAAAACCGCATCTGCTGTGATTACCGCATAACGGCCGCACTTGCGGTTCACTTGCGGCAAGCCCCATGCAATGTCTATGGGGCTTGCGGCAGGTGCGGTACAGTTGCGGTTTTGGCACTTGTGGCAGATGCGGCCGCGTTTTTTTCCTGGCCGCACGCACACTAACCGCAAGCCCCATAGACATTGTATGGGGCTTGCCGCAAGTGAACCGCAAGTGCGGCCGTTATGCGGTAACTGCGGCAGATGCGTTTTTTTCACCACAACTGCCGCAATCAGCGCTTTACCGTTGATGTGAACAGGCCCTTAATTATGGATATGATCCAATGCAGGCGTACTGAAATACTTACTGATCACCATCATTCCTAGTTTCCAGCACCGCTCCTGTCCTCTTCTGACCCATGTAACCTGAAAACAGACTACTGGCTCATCACACAGAAGTGTATGAGTAGAAGTGACCTTCTGAATGTAAGTCTATAGAGCTTCATAGACTCCTTTAGGTTCTCATAGACTTAGGATGGTTTCACACTGCGGTTTTTTTCCTGATCAGTGTTTATGTGCCAAAACCAGGAGAGGAACTTGCAGAGAAAAAGTATAATTGAAAGATTGACACCTCTTCTGCGTTTTGGAGACGCTCCTGGTTTTGGCACACAAACCTGATCGAACTTGATCAGGGAAAAAACTGCAGTGTGAAACCAGCCTTAAAAAGAAAAGATGCCCCGTCCTACACAGTACGAGCCGATCACACTGAGGATACGTCGCATTAGCCAGAAAAGCACAAACGTAATGCCAGAAACCAAGGATAATGGTAATCGGTAAGTATGTGAGTACACCTGCCATGCATCACATACATAACTTAGGACAGTTTAGGGGAATTTTTTTTTTTTGCTGAGACATTCACATATAATGCATTCATTTTTTTCAACTTCTCAGTGAGAGATCTACATTTAGCACACATCATGTTATAAATTTTTATCCAACAGTGCCAGAGCTGACTTAACAATGACATATTAAAAAGAATCTGTCAGCAGGTTTAGGTCACCTAACATGAGAGATGCATAATGTAGGGTCAGAGACCCTGATTCGAGAGATGTGTCACTTGCTGGGCTGTGTGCTGTAGTTCTGATACAAGCACAGTTTTATCATCAGGAGATTATCGATAGAGTAGTAACCCCACTAACCCTGGTAGCTCCATAGCAGAAGCAGGGTCTCTGTCTGTACATCATCATGCTCTGAGATGGGGTAAGAAAAGGCTGCTGACAGATTCCCATTGAAGGGAATCTGTCACCAGGTTTTAGTCATCCATGTGAGAGCAGCATGATGTACAGACAGAGACCCCGATACCAGTGATGTGTCACTTACTAAGCTGCTTGCTGTCATTTCAATAAAATTACTTTTTCCTCTGCTGCAAATTTAGCAGCTCATGAATATGCTGAATATGCTGTACTACCTGGAACTGGGCCAAGTAGTCCTCTAATGGTTTATCTCCAGATGATTAAACAGTGATTTTATCAAAACTACACTGAGAAGCCCAATAAGTGACAGATCACTGGAATCAGGATATCTGGCCCTACATTATACTACTCTAGGATCAGGTGGCAAAAAAAACAGTTGACAGATTCCCATTAAGGTACATTCTTGCACAACATCATGACAAAATGATTGGAGGTTTTAACCGACCATTTCAGAACACAGAGTCCCTTTTTCTGTTTCCCAATACCAGTTAGAGATCTAGCATGTAAACAAGTATGGAAATGCAAAATTAGGCGAGCTTGACAATGAAATTGGGGGAAGCAAAATAAAATATCAGATGATCTGCATAGACCATGCAGTACACAACACAAATAAACCATAACATTTATGAATTAACAGTAAACAATGACAGCATATCTGCTCCATTTTGAAGAAATATTCAGTTAGGATCTTCGTCAAAGACACCACTTAAAATGAAGAAAAAAAAAAAAAATTGAACAAGGGCGATCCGATTCTTTGAGAGTGAACAACTTCAAGGCCAGTGGGGTCTGATATACATTGGAGGCCACACTTGAGGTTAACGAGAAAGGCAGCATAAACCCCTCGGATTTGTATACATCAACTTGCAGTGCATTTTATTCAATATTTATAGGTTTGTCACATGACAAGGTTTCCTGGCCTATTTACGAGGCGTCCTATGTGGAGTCTGCTTTTTCTGCATTTCAATACGACATCGACTCCGGTCATCCAGCCAGGGGAGCTCAAAACTCCTGTAAGGAAAAGGAAAGACGAGATAAAATACTACATCAAAGTCAGACTTCACAACTGAAGGCGAATCTTTACAGGAGCCGCACTGTACACAGGCCAGAAGGTCTCCATAATGATAAAGGTCTGTCAGAAGGTGAACCTATACAGGAGCCGCACTGTACACAGGCCAGAAGGTCCCCAGGATGATAAAGGTCTGTCAGAAGGTGAACCTATACAGGAGCCGCACTGCACACAGGCCAGAAGGTCCCCAGAATGATAAAGGTCTGTGAGAAGGTGAACCTATACAGGAGCAGCACTGTACACAGGCCAGAAGGTCTCCATAATGATAAAGGTCTGTAAGAAGGTGAACCTATACAGGAGCAGCACTGTACACAGGCCAGGTGGTCTCCATAAAGATAAAGGTCAGTAAGAAGGTGAACCTATACAGGAGCAGCACTGTACACAGGCCAGAAGGTCTCCATAATGATAAAGGTCTGTCAGAAGGTGAACCTACACAGGAGCAGCACTGTACACAGGCCAGGTGGTCTACATAATGATAAAGGTCTGTAAGAAGGTGAACCTATACAGGAGCAGCACTGTACACAGGCCAGAAGTCTCCATGATGATAAAGATCTGTCAGAAGGTAACCTATACAGGAATGTACACTTGACGAGTCAGTGACCATCCAGCCTCGCCTGCTGTTAACATTTCAAGTATTGTAATATATTACATGTGGATGTGCATAGATTTGTAGTTTTGCAAAACTTCAGGCCTCAAGTTGAACACTTTCAAAGATTTAACTAATTTACTACTGTGGGTTAATTTTCGGCAAGACCGTCCCAAAATTTCAACAACAGGACGTTATGGGGTATCATCACAGACTCCAATGTGAAGAGGGGCAGGGTTTGAGCTCAGTGTGAAAAACTACTAAGTGATTAAGAGCCAGTTTTAGGCTATGTTTACACATTTGAGTATTTTGTTGCACGTTTTTTGCGCGCACTTTTTGCCGCGATTTTCGCCCGTGCAAAAAAAATGAAAAAATACGTGGGTGCTTTCACACACCGCGCTTTCTTCTCCCCATAAGTGCAGGTGATGTCACAGAGGGGAAGAAGAATCCTGGTTCCACCTCACCTCTGTGACCGTCCCCATTAGATTTTGCAGTGTATTAATATACACTGCGAAATCTAAATTAAATAAAGGCAAATGTATGTAAAATAAAAAAGAATTAAATACTTACCCTCCGGCGGCTTTTTGTGAGATGCAGATTTCGTTGCGGTATGTAAAGCATGTTACCATGCACAAAGGGGTGTGATAACATGCCAAGTGGGTCGACCAGTTTGGGAAACTAACGCCCCCCTCGACTAGTCAAAGAAATAATTAGCATATTAAAAAGCCTTTAGAAATACATTTTCTAAAGATCTGTTTATGGATACTATATGCTGAGTCTGTTGGGCAGGGATTCTAGATATGCACCTAGAACTGCTCAGGGTTCTGGGTGCACAAGGGACCTAATAGGTTCCCTTTAAAGGAAGCTCAAAAAGACAACTATTGCACAGCAAGTCGTTTTGACATTGCAGGTGTTAATTCTCTTATCACTTTTAAATCTTTGAGGCGGAATCTGCCTAGAAAAAGAAGTTGTGTGTGCATACCTTAAAAATACATGAACACAGAACTGCAGACCCTACATAACAGCAAAATATTCATCAAAACATGCAGGTTACATGGCATGAATGGTAAAAAAGAGAATTTTGTTTACGTACCGTAAATTCTTTTTTCTTGAATCATCAATGGGAGACCCAGACAATGGGTTTAGGGCGCTGCCCTCCGGAGGTCACACTAGGTACTACAAGTTTGTAGCACCGCCTCCTCCGCTTATAAACCCCCACCGTAGGAGACATCCTCAGTTTAGTCCATAAGCTGCGAGGAGAAATAAACCACACCCGAAACATCGGGAAGAATGCCGTGCACAGACGGTGTAACAACCCGGATACACTGTCTCAACAGAGAACAGATCAAATGCAAACATGCAACGGAACAACTGGGTGGGTGCTGGGTCTCCCATTGATGATTCAAGAAAAAAGAATTTACGGTACGTAAACAAAATTCTCTTTTTTCTGATCATCATAATGGGAGACCCAGACAATGGGGATGTCCTAAAGCAATACCCCAGGGCGGGAAGAGTTCCTCAACAAGACGGATAACACATGGTTCCCTTTTAAAGGTGGGCAACCGCCGCCTGGAGAACCCGCCTGCCCAAACTCGCATCCGCAGAGGCATGGGCATGCACCATATAGTGCTTAGAGAAAGTGTGCAGGCTGGACCAAGTGGCCGCTTGACACACCTGTAGAGCAGAAGCTCGATGTCGCAAGGCCCAAGAGGCACCTACAGCTCTAGTAGAGTGTGCCTTCAAACCCACCGGGATAGGCAAACCAGAAGACCGGTAAGCCTCCTGAATGGGAGCCTTGATCCATCTGGCCAAGGTCGACTTTGAAGCCGCGGACCCCTTACAGCGACCCATCGTGAGGACAAATAAGGAATCCGAACTCCTAAAGGAGGCGGTCCTGGACACATAAATGCGTACAGCTCTCACGAGATCCAGAGTATGGAGGTCGCGCTCAACCTGATGAACGGGAGCGGGGCAAAATGATGGGAGAACAATCTCCTGGTTCAAGTGGAATGTTGAAACCACCTTCGGCAAAAATTCAGGCCGTGGGCGCAACACCACCTTGTCCTGGTGAACCACCAGAAAGGGTGACTTGCACGAAAGTGCAGCCAATTCTGAGACCCTTCTCAGAGACGTAATCGCCACCAGAAAGACCACCTTCTGGGACAGACGAGAGAGAGAGATGTCTCTCAGTGGCTCAAACGGCGGTTTCTGCAGAGCCGCCAGGACCATGTTGAGATCCCAAGGGTCCAGGGGCCGCCTGTAGGGCGGAACCACCCGAGACACCCCCTGCAGAAATTGGCGGACCTTCGGGAGGAGCGCCAAGCGCCTGTCAAATAACACGGAAAGTGCTGATACTTGACCTTTCAGAGAGCCAAGGGATAATCCCAACTCCAAACCCGACTGTAGGAAGGCCAACAATGTCGGGATAGACAACGGCCACGGTGAGTGACCACCAGAGGCACACCAGGTAAAAAAGATTTTCCACGTTCTGTGGTATATCTTCCTGGAAACGGGTTTCCTTGCCCGATTCATAGTGGCAACCACTGTAGGAGAGAAACCTCTGGATGTCAGCAGCCAGGCCTCAAGAGCCATGCAGTCAATCTGAGGGCCCTGGAATTGAGGTGGAAGAATGGGCCTTGCGCGAGAAGATCTGCGCGCTCTGGAAGAGCCCATCGGTGTCCGCCTGACAGTTGCCACAGGTCCGGGTACCAGGACCTCCTGGGCCAATCTGGAGCCACTAGAATGGCTACTCTGCATTCCATCCTGATCTTCCACAGGACCCTGGGAATCAGAGCTAGAGGCGGGAACACATATGGCAGCTGGAAGCTGGACCAACTCAGGATCAGGGCATCCGCCCCCAGAGACTGAGGATCCCATGATCTCGCCACGTATTGGGGCACCTGATGATTTAGCCGTGAGGCCATCAGATCCACGTCCGGAGTGCCCCATCTGCCGCAGATGTCCCGGAAGACGTCTGGATGAAGGGACCACTCTCCGGCGTCCATCCCCTGTCGGCTCAGATAGTCGGCCTCCCAGTTCTCGACCCCTGGGATGTGAACTGCGGAGATCAGGCAGCCGTTTTCCTCCACCCAAGCTAGAATGCGGTGGACTTCGGTGAGGGCCTGAGCACTTCTGGTCCCTCCCTGATGATTTATGTAGGCGACGGCCGTCGCATTGTCGGACTGTACCCGAATGGGTTGTCCTGACAGGAATTTCTGAAACGCCAGGAGCGCCAGATAGACCGCCTTGATCTCCAGCACGTTGATCTGCAACGCCGACTCCGACTGAGTCCAGAGGCCTTGAGCCCTGTGGTGCAAGAACACCGCTCCCCAGCCCTTCAGACTGGCGTCGGTGGTCACCACTAACCATGACGGTTTTAGGAAGGACCGTCCCCGTGCCAGATGATGTGGCTGTAGCCACCACTGTAGGGAATCCCTGGTTGGTTGTGACAGCGTCACCAGCCGATTCAAAGAAATCGTCCTCTTGTCCCATCTGCGAAGAATCTCCAGCTGGAGAGGACGGAGGTGAAATTGTGCGAACGGCACCGCCTCTATCGCCGCTACCATGCGACCCACCAGTCTCATCAATACCCGTAGGGATGACTGTGGAGACAGGAGGACATTCTGCACTCCTGATTGGATCGCAAGCTGCTTGGCGTGAGGTAGGGACACCAGGGCCGAGTCCGTGTGGAAATCCATGCCCAGATATGTCAATGACTGGGTCGGAACCAGGGTCGACTTTTGAATGTTGATAAGCCACCCGAACCGTTCCAGGGACTTCATGGTCACCTCCAGGCTCACCCGACAAAGGTCTTCCGATGGCGCCCTGACCAACAGGTCGTCCAAATAGGGTATGACGGCGTGTCCCTGCGCATGCAGGAGAGCCATCATGGAGGCCATCACCTTTGTGAACACCCGTGGTGCTGAGGCTAGCCCGAACGGCAGTGCCACAAATTGGAAGTGCTCTTCCCCCACTGCGAATCTCAACCAGCGCTGATGAGCTGGTGCAATGGGTACGTGAAGGTAAGCGTCCCTGATATCGATGGACGCTAGGAAGTCTCCCTGTGACACAGCTGCGATCACTGAGCGCAGGGATTCCATGCGGAACTTCCGAACCAACACGTGCCGGTTGAACAACTTGAGGTCCAACACCGGGCGAAAAGAGCCGTCCTTCTTTGGGACAATAAAGAGGTTGGAGTAAAAACCCCTGAACCTCTCTTCCGTGGGCACAGGGACCACCACTCCGTCTCTGCGGAGTCCCTCCAACACCAGGTGAAAAGCCTGAGCCTTTTCTGGGGATGGAACCGACCGATGGAATCGGTGTATTGGTTGTGACGTCAGCTCTATCCTGTAACCTCTTGAGACTACGTCTCGAACCCACTGATCTTGAATGTGAAGAAGCCACTGGTCCTGAAAGCGGGACAGACGGCCCCCCACCTGTGGGGAGGCAGGATGAGAGAGCGAGTCAGGTCGAGGCGGGCTTGGGGGTGGCAGCCGCTGCCCCCGCCGGCTTCTTCTGACGACTCTTGGAACGCCACTGAGTAGCAGGCTTGCCCCCTCGGTCTGAGCGAGTGGACGCCGTTGATGACTGTGAACCGGAGCGAAAGGACCACTGCTTAGGGTTCCTTTTCACGGTGTACCGTGGCTTAGGCTTATTCTGCGGTATCTTAGACTCAGCAGAATCCTTTATCAATTTGTCCAGTTCGGTGCCAAACAGCCTGTCACCAGCGAACGGAAGATTTTGTAAAATCTTCTTAGATGTGGCATCTGAGTCCCAAAGACGCAGCCACAACAGCCTGCGGATCGCAATTGCATTGGCCGAGGCCACAGCAGAGCGAGTGGCAGTTTCCAAAGATGCCGTCCTGGCATAGTCCGCATAGGCCCTTGCTCTCTCAGTGAGAGCCAGAACCTCTGGACTGGACCTAGCTAGATCAGTGATACCATCCAAACAGATAGTAATCGCTTGAAGGGTCCAGACTGCGGCAAAATTAGGGGCAAACGAGGACCCCACAGCCTCATATGAAGACTTGGCGAGTTGCTCGACCTGTCTATCAGTAGCATCCTTCAATGAGGAGCTATCAGAGGCAGAAAACAAGGAGCGCGCAGCAATCCTAGTCATGGAAGCATCCACCTTGGGAGACTGCGACCATTCCTGGAGCGCCTCCTGGGGAAAGGGAAAGCGATTGTCCTTAGTTTTACGGACATAACGCCGCCCAGGATGCAACCTGGGAGCTTTAATCACCCTTCCGAAATTAGTGTGGTCCATGAAGGAGCCACTTGGTCTAGCCTCTGGCCGCAGCCATTGGTATATCTCCTTGGGGTGTACAGTCACCTCCTCAGGAGGAGTGACAAGACGCAATGTCTCATTGATGGAGGACACCAGATCCTCCACCCCATCTGGAGGTTCAGACATAGACCCAAGAGTAGAACCCCCATCATCTTCCTCACCATCAGAGGAACGCTCCTCCTCAGAGAGAGTCTGGAGCTCAGGAGAAGCCTCACGGGCTCGCTTAGGGGGTCTTACAGCAGAAGTAAGAGACACCCGGGGGTAACTAGGAGGAGTAGCTGGGTTCTCCAGTCTCCTATGCAGTGCCTCCAGGGTTTGCGACATGGAGGACATCTGGGACAGCAGAGATTCATTGATCTTATTCTGCGTTTCCCATGGCCCTGGGATCACCTGAACCTCAGGGAGTAATCCCGGATTTGCAGACTCAGTAGTAGCAGACCGGGCCTCTGGGCGTCCGCAGTTATTGCAGGACCCCTCCACCAGTGTCCCGTTGCATGTAGCGCAGGAAACGGTGACCACTGCCGCCTTAGCAGCATGCTTCCCAACTGAGGACATCTCCACAGTGAGGGGAATATAAGCCAAAGTTCACAAACAACCCGGGAATCCCGGTGGCTTACCGACCGCAGTAAAGCGGTAGGAGGAAGCGGTGAGTGTGTGTGACCTCCGCGAGTTCCGGTCTCCCTTGCAAGTGCAGACACGCGCTGCAGCCAGATCCCAGCCGGGAAGTGAGGGAGAAGATGGCCGCCGACAGTGAAGATGTGGGCGGAGCCAGGAACACGCGGGAAGAACACACAACACGCCCAGCGGTGATGTCACCATAAGGGCTGCCTCCTCCTCCTCCAGACTGCCTCAGCAATGGAGGTGCCGGAGCCCGCAGCGCGGGAAAAGAGTGTGAATATCACCACACACACTCTCAGACTGCATGTACACATCAAAACACTCGCAGTCTGCAGCCTCAGCCCCTGTGACACACAGGGCGGTCAGCCAGGGAGACCCCAGCACAGGGTCACCGCCAGAACCGCGGACCCGAGGGTAACCGCGGCGTCTGAGTGTCATGACACCACAGTGACAGACACTACCCCCAGGCACACAGGAGACACACCAGGTGCCTCAGTGCCGGTCCGGTCTGTAAGCACCTTTAGGGAGGCCTCGGACGGGGGTACAGCACCAGTCCGGAGTGTAAGCACCATTTAGGGAGGCCTCGGACTGGGCTGGCTCCGTCCGGTCTGTAAGCACCATTTAGGGAGGCCTCGGACGGAGCGGAGCTGTGCAAGGCTCCAGGCTCCCCCTTACCAGAGCCTCCATGGAGGGATGGAAAGGAAGGAGCGCGACAGCGTACCGGGAGAACACAGAAGTGTCCAGGCTAAAAGCCCTCCGGTACCTCCACCAGCGTGTTCCGCAGAGGGTGAGCGGGGAGGCTGTCGGGGGTCCCGAGCGGGACCATTTTACCTTGTCTTCATACGCCATCACGTAAGCTGTGAGAATGCAGTGAAGTGCAAGCAAAGCGTGATCCTCCGAGCACACTAAGTTTAAAACTGAGGATGTCTCCTACGGTGGGGGTTTATAAGCGGAGGAGGCGGTGCTACAAACTTGTAGTACCTAGTGTGACCTCCGGAGGGCAGCGCCCTAAACCCCATTGTCTGGGTCTCCCATTATGATGATCAGAAAAGTCCCTAATGTAATTCTCCTGCCCGCTGAAATATACTCACCTGTTGTCTTCAATCACCGCCACTCCCATCGGTCTCCAGCAGTATGCCACCTGCTGGATCTCTCCAGTGTTTCACAAAGAATGCTGGAGATCATTTTTCAATGCAAGTCTAGAAGAGACCTGTTCTGGCTCTCATAAAAATGCATTAAGAGCTCTTGATCTTACTTCTGACTTCCAGCCAATCAGAAGTTGTGGTCACCTGATGATGCTGTGGGACCTTAGCAGTGTCAATAAAAGGTTAAGAAACTGTCAGGTAAGTGAAATACTAGGGGCCAGGGACATTAAGATTAAGAGCACCACACCAGCACACAAAAAAAAACCAAAAACCTGGCTAGAGTGGGGCTTGAAGATTTCTCTGCAAAAACTTTCAGATTCTGTAAAGTCTTCCACAATGTTGGTACTGTAATACTCAGTGGAATATCTATCCTGCGTGCACTAAATCTTCTATCTCAGATGAATGGAATCACAGCTCTGGCCAGACCTACCATCATCGGGTTCAGGAAAGAAGGTGGTAACTTCTGGCTCACTCTCTTGACTCCCCTTTTTCTTGTACATCCTCAGCTGCAGTCGCTGCAGGATTCGCTGCTCACGAATTCTCTGAATGTCCCACCTAAAAGAGGTGTAATGCAGAATCAATGGAAGCCCACCAAAATGCCGCCTGTAGCATAAACTGTGCATGTAAAATCCATCATCCTCACCTTTTTCTCCTCTTTTCATCTAGCTCTAACTTGGCATGTCTCTTCGCAAACACTGCATCGTCCAAATTCTAGAAAGAGAACACAGGATGTGGAGGTGGTTTCCCAAATGTAGTCTTAATCACGCAATCCCAATTTCAGTCATTTTCTACACATCATGCTTCCTCAGAAGTACTTGCTATAGAATGTGCAACCAGCTGGCCAGTCATTCGTACCCACAGTTAATAGAGGACACAAAACAAGGAATAAGGCATGCAGCAGGGAGTAGGACACATGAAAGACCCTTTTTAATTGATCCTCCACTTTTGATCTTCTGCCTGGCCACTTAGTAAGGGTGCTTTCACATCACGATTTTGTAGCATCCGTGGCTGTGCGTTGTAAAATGGACAGCCACCAATCCGATTTGGCCCCCGTGTTATCCTATGGGGGTTGGATCGGATTTGGCCTAATTGCCATCCGATTTTATGGGATTCGATTTGTGTCCGAATTTTTACTGGACCCAAAATCGGAGACTGCTTCGATTTTGGGCACAGAAAAAAAAAATCGGATCCCACAAAATCGGATGGCAATTAACCCAAATTCGATCCGACCCTCGGGATTTAACATGGGGGCCTATGAGCGCGGGTCCGTGGAAACAGCTGATCGTTCCTCAGACCCGATTATAGTGTATGGAGCATGCTCAGTAAGCTAAAACTGCTCCGAACCGTCTAATTTCACTTCTGCAATGTATAATATACACTGCAGAAGTGAAATAAAGTAAAAGAAAGAGTTACAAATAAAAAAAAAAAATCGGTATTCTCACCTGTCCGCGATCCACCATTGCCTCCAGCAAGGTCCGGGTGCTTACAGGACCTGCGGTGATGTCACAACCCGGCAGCGTCATCGGGTCACGTGACCTAACTGCGGTCATGTGACCCTATCAGCTGATCGGCTTGTGACACCACCGCAGGTTCTATAAGCACCCGGACCTTGCTGGAGGCAATGGTGGATCGTGGACTGGTGAGAATACAGATTATTTTATTTTTAACTCTTTCTTTTACTATATTTCACTTCCGCAATGTACATTATACATTTCGGAAGTGAAAGTGCCCCACTGATAATCACGGACCCGGACACAAAATAGGTCACCCCCTGTGGTGTCCTTTCCTGTCCGTGGGGTCCTACAAAAAGTAGGATCCCACGGACAGGAAAAAAAAAACGTTATGTGAAAGCAGCCTAAGAGGAGAAATTCCTATAAGATAGGTGGTGCAAGTCAACATTAGAATGACGTGCACTTATATTATAATATTTAAAAAGGATGTCCAGTGAAAACAATTAATCCACAATCCACTGGAAAGGTGCTAATTTACTGATAGATGGGGTCCAATCAATGGGATCTTCTCTGATCAAAAGAACAGGAACTTTTATTCATTTTAACAAGGAATTGCATTCACCTCTCCATTCATTCCTTACTGGGCTGCTGCAGCATCATAATCAATGAATGCAGCAGTCAGACCTCTGTTCTGCAGATCCACTTTGTAGCAGAGATAAAAGTGCCGGATGGGGCTATATACATTCCAAATTCTGCTAATTGGTGCAAGACTCAAAGATCAGATCCAAACACAGATCAGTAGGTCACCCCCTATCCAGCACAGCACACTTGCACTGGCAATATTGGTGGCTTACCTCTTGATTGAAGCACATTATTATAAAGACCTTAGTCTACAAACATCTACAGATCTTACCTCTGGTACATCTGATGTAGTCAAGTCTTGAAGAGGTTCTATCGGATGCTCTCTCCATGAAGGAACTGGGAAAAATAATGCAAAAGTCACAATGAGAAATCTGTGCACTATAATTCACTCATTTAATTAAATTCATTCCTACCATGAGACAAAGATGCTTGTGGAAAATGGAAAAGGTATCTACGGTATTTTAACTTCCATCAAACTGTACTTGCTGCTTTTCTCTATTTTTGGCCACTAGAGGCGCTGTTTCACGGTAATCTGCCAATGAACCCCACTAGCAGACCAACTTGGCAGTATGACAGCCACCTGACATATACAGGCATCTAAACAAGTTGTTTGGCACATATACATAATTGTCACGTTCTGAAAAGATCTGAAAAAATGTAGCCTCTCAGGTTTTCATGTAATTGATACCACAGTGTCAAGCTTAATATTTACAGAAGTGATCAATGAAACAATACGCCTGAAATAACACAGGAGTGGCAGCAAAAATTTACCGAACACGGGCATGTATAAAATGTACATTAAGGGTTACAGCAATGCTCCCCAACATGGACAGGAGAGCCGCTGATTAGTAACTGACACCCACATATCTGTGTCAGAAGGATAGAAGAATCGATATTCAGCACCCCTAAATGTTTGTTCAGGGCGGGAAAAACAATAAGCACAGACGGCATTAACCCTTTAGCCAACCACACCTTCTAAACAGGTTTTAAGTGCATTGTCCCTCTAGCACTTTTCTAAATATATGCTGCTAAGTTCAGCTAAGGTGACCTTCCATTAATAAGAAGCAGCATATAATGCACATTATGGGTCTACCTCTACAAGTTGCTGGACAGCAGAACACAAATGCCAGGTTATCAGCTCACCTTACTGACTGGTGGGACACCAAACAAGAAATGACACCTCAGCAAACGCACCTGACTTAACTACAGCACGATCAGGTATGTCAGGCACCATTGGTAGTCATTACAGATCCAGCAATGTATCAGGTTTCCGATTATAAAGGGAGATTTCTGCTTGATGTGACCGAACCTTAGAAGGCATCGAACTATATGTATAGCTCAGTGTTTAACCCAGTACTGAAGAGAAATGATCATACAACCTTATAGCACAGGAGGCACGGTATACAATGTTACTTTCAAGAAGTGCACACAACATGGCAGGCAGTGTCAGCCGGCTACAGGCTGTATGGGTGTGACTGATAACAGGATCTCGGAGAACTAAGCCTCAATTATCTAAAACAGGGGTGGAGAACGGCAAGGCCTTGAGAGCCACCAACAGTGCAAGTATTCCTTAAGGTAGTGTCACACCAGGCGATGTCGCCCGCGACATCGCCGAAGAGTGACGTAACAGCGATGTCGCGGGCGATATTGCAAGTGTGTCGCGCTGTATGACAGCGCGACGCAATGCAAATTATCGCTGGTCGCAGGTTGACAGGTTTATGAACATGTTCATAAACCTGTCAACCTGTGACCAGCGATTAGGCTGGATCGCGCCGTCTGACACTGTTGGCGGCGCGATCCAGCCTATATCGCAGCGTTCCTGAGCCATCGCTCGCTGGGCTGAGCCCAGCCCAGCGAGCGATGGCTCCGCCTACATCGCCGCCGCGTCACCGGCAACGTCGTGCCGTGTGACAGCTGGCCTGCGATGTCGGAAGCGAGCGTGCACCTGCACATCGCTTCAGACATCGCAGGCCAGATCGCCTAGTGTGACACTACCTTTAGTATTACACAGGTGATAATGTAATCACCTACACTGGTGATAATTCAAACCCCTGTGCAATACTAAGGAAATCCTGAAACCTGCACTGTTGGTGGCTCTCAAGGCCTGGAGTTCCCTACCCCGATCTAAAAGGTTTCCAAACTGGCCTCCTATTCTTAAAGGGGATGCCCGGTCTAAAACAAGACTGCAGACTCCTCACATCACACACTGAACAATGTGGATTGTCCAGTGTCTGTGTTGGGTACAGAGGTCAAACGGCAACAAGTATACAATAGACATACTCCCTGGCAGAATCGGACTACACAGTTTGCGATGTGCTCAATGCAAATATATTGCATAGGACAGTGTAGCCAGATTTGCACAAGAGTATACACATCGCATACTTGTGGTTATGCGATTGCTGTTCCCGGCACTGACACCGAAGAATCCTCACAGCACACAGTGCATGCGATATGACTTGTCAGTAGTCTGCAGTCAGAGTGACAACACACTTGCCGCTTTAGACCGGACAACACCGTTAAGATACTTCACGTCTTCTGCAAACAGGACATCATTTGGGAATATGAGAATGATAAAAAAAACATAGCCAGGAGCTATGGGGGTAAACAGTGTTACAGGAAACAATCAGCTAGAAGCCAACTTTTCACAGTTGTTACCTATTTAAACACAACATGCCCTTAGTAGTGAGTGCTGGAAGTATTTATTTGCCAACTTTCCAAAAAGCTTTTCCAAGTGAAAACAGGACACTCTCAAACTGCAGGCACATCTGGAGATTAACCCAGCTAAAGAAAAGCCTGCAAGCTTAAAGTCAGCAGTGCTCATGCCCTCCAGCACTGCCCCCACCCTGGTGTTTATCGATATGGCCACAGCCTTGACATCTAGCCAATCACTGGGCTCAGCAATGATGGAGACCTAGACAGTTCCAGACCAACGAGCTCAATGATTGGCTGCAGTGGTCAATTGATGTCAAGGCTGCAACTATATCACTAAAGGCCAGGGACAGTAATGGTGAAGTGTGAGGTTGAGCATGGCTGACTTTGCCATTTTGGAAAATCACTAACCATTATAATCCTATTCAATATCCCGTGCCAGGCCACTGCTGGTAAAAGCACATTACTCAAGTTATTAGACATTGTAACAACAGATATATGTGGCATCATCAAGAATGAGGCGACAGATCAGCCGCATCATAGATTATGCAGTGTAATGGTCCATGACAGTCAGGTAAGGCAATGCATTTATGTTAGGGATAAACTCTCAGATACTGTCATGAATGGAACATAGGAGAAAGAGGAAAGGTCTCCATCTCTGCTGTGACCCTGCGGAAAATTACAGACTGTCATTTTCAATCTGTAAATGGCAATGAGAACAGTATGTAACTTGGTAATGGCTCACAGGGGAGTCAAGTATAAATGGAGGGAAATGAGAATAAGGCATAACCATTTCCCTAATGCACACAAGGACTACATACGATGTATTTATGACATTTTCAAAGAATGAAACTCCCCCCCTCCCCCCCAATAAGGAACACTCCAGAACAGGTAAAATTACCCTTTAAAACATATATTAATGCTGAAACTGCTGAGAATTATACAATCTGACATTGGTAGCACATTTTCATGAGAGTTACATCTTGACCTCTGGGAAACTGCAAGAAACATCAAAGTGAGAACAGCCTCTTACTTGCCACACACTCCTCTTTCTTGGGAGAGGGCTCTCTCAGCGGAGAAGGAGGTGGCTGATGCCACCGGCATAGATACATGTCCGTGGTGGCAAGGTAGGGCAAAGAATCTATCTCGCCAGGGTTTGGGTCACTGTCTTTTAATGAGGATGCTGCAGCACTGCCCCATGCAGACCTCAGGGGAGTCTCCACTGGAGACTGAGATTTTTCCGGAGTCTCTTTGCTGCGTAGCTCTCTCCGATAACCTGTCTCAGACACCGAACCCCCAGGCTCTGCATCTTCTGCCTCTGTCGGCAACCTTGACACCTTGCCCTTCATTTTTGCAAGTTCAGAGGTTAGTCTCTTAACAGGAGTCCTGTGGTCTGTACTGCCAAATGCAGATTTCCTAGTGCACACAGAAAGAAACAAATCAGAAGGATGAAAATCCAGGGAACGTAAAAGACCTCAGCTTAGACGTTTACCTAAAAATATCAGACATAAAATAACTTAGGGAAAGTACAATCCAGAGAAAGGTAGTATTATATGGCTGCTTCAGATAAATGTCCGTCCTTGTAATAGGATAACTTGAGTTCGCCACAATTTAAACCCCCTTAAAACTTTATTTTGACTCTTGGAAAAGGTATAGTCTGACAATGAAGTACTCAGAACAAAAGAAAAGCTCTGCACAGTAAAGGCCTATTCCAATAGTTAATTTATGACACCAATGCTATCTAGGGAACGGTTCCACTTGTGTGCTGCCATCCCCAGAGAGGTGGTCAGAAGTCCCCTATAAACGAATGGGAATTCTTGGGGTAATACTATAAATCTACAAGATGGGAATACTCCTTTAAGGCTGGGGTCACACACACAGATATCTGGGCAGATATTGTTAACAGATCTCTGGTTGCAGTGAAATCATGGACACATGGTTCCATTTTGTGGCTGTATACAAATGGAGCAATCTGTCCATGATTTCACTGCAACCAGAGATCTGTGAACAATATCTGCCCAGATATCTGTGTGTGTGACCCCAGCCTAATGGTGGTTTACACGCCGCGATATCGGCGTCCAACTCCGACCCAACTCCGACAAAAAGTCACGTGGGTCGCGAGTTGGACCCGATATCGTGTGCGCGTTGTACTGTTTTAGCATACAACGCGATGCTGGAACGATGCCAAAACGATATCGGAGTTGAATAGCAAAGCTAAGCTATTCAACCGCCCGATATCGCATGGCCGTTGTACCAGCATCGCTGCGTGTGACAGCCCAACTCCATGTGTACTCGCACCTCACCCATTAACTCCCATGTTAAATGGTCGTTACTGGGTTGGGGGGGCGTACACATCGGAGGGACGTTGTTTCCCGATATCGCAGCGTGTAAACCGGCGATGCGATATCGGGAAAAGTGCTCCCAAAATGCGCGCTCCCGCGCGTTGTATGCGATATCGGGACGATATCGCTACGTGTAACCCCACCATAAGAGAGATTTCTTGCAGAATTCCCACAGCTGCTCCTTAGTAAAGATATTGGCACTGCTGAGGGTTTCCTAATTACTAATCTGGATGAGGACACTAAAGAGGTCAGTGGTATTCGTGTTGTGTCACACAGTAAGTGCTGGAGCTGGTTACAGATGTGAAATGTTTGTGAAGGAGACTATGTATGGTTGGAGAACCCCTATGGTTGGGGAGGCCCTTTAACATCTGGTCAATAACCACAGAGACTGCTGACAATATCCCTCCATTAAGGGTGTAATGATCGTCCACTTCTACCAACCTTTTGTGTCCTTTCACATTTCTGCCAAAGGAGAAAGGCTTTGGGGTGAGGCCTGGCAACTGAGGGGAGGCCTCTGGGGGAAACTCCCCACCCCCTGCACTCTCTGGAAGGGGACCCTCCGGCATGTCGGCGGCCGACTCACGGCTTTGAGGCGTGCGCTGTTTATCCTTCTCGCTGTCCTTTCTGACCAACTGCATGCGTCTTTCCATCCGCTCAATGCGGGCCAGGAGCTGGGAAAGAAATAAGGTAGTGCTTTATTGGGACAGTCATCATGAAGAAACAGACATGAAAGAAGGAAATGGGAACATACATAGATGTCAAACAGCCCCATGTCTATATAGACTGCTTCAAATATGGAGGGAACTACTGTGGTGCTGCTGCAAAAGGGTTAATGGAGTTACGAATAGCAATAAAGTTCAGCAGATACAACCGATATTAAAATATGGATGGGGGGGGGAATAAGTCTGTAATGGGGTGGAGAGAATAAAGAAGCGAGAGTCACAGGGAGGGAGACCAGAGCCATACACAGAGCAGCAGCACATACAGTCTGCATTGCACCAAAATCACTGTATGTGCTAATCCCAACACCCAGCAACACACAAGCCAGGGACAGACAGGTCGCCATGCCTGGGAACAGGGGCCCTACCGCACATGAAGGGGGTGCAATAAGACACAGGAAGAGAAAGCAGTGGCAAAAAATGGTTCCCTATTCCATTATATGCAGACATGGAGGCACACGAAAGAAAGAAAACAAACTCACTGCAGCAGCTTAACCCTGTACAAGACTGCATTCCTGCTCCCTGCAGATGTCTGGCTATGAAAGGGTTAACAAACAGCCAAGGATCAACAGTCAATAGGCCTACAGCAGACTGAAATGCAAGCTCCCATGGCAGGGCAAGGGTTAAGGGGGCAGAGCCTCCTCTTGCATATACAAGCTCCTGCAGACTTGCGGATTCAACAATTAACCCTCACTGTGACTGCAACCTGTTTCCTCCTCAGTATTTTGGGGTTAAAAAGTGGGGGGGGGGCGTTAATAAAATAAATCTGGAGACTTCCCGTGTTTCCAGCAAAGCTAAAATCCATGGTATCCCATCCTCCTTTCCGTTGCCATGGCAGCCCATTTAAACCGCCAACCCCCCCCCCCTCCTCTAGCGCCATGATGGTCTAGTGTGATTCTCATGAATGTGTATGGGGTGGAGGGGGCTGTAAGAGAAGGGGGAGGGCAGGAATGAGATGGCGAGGGAGGTGGCATTACCTCAGCCTGTATGGGTCCTTCCTATGGAGGGCTGGCGAGGCAGATTCCCCAGCATTACACTATATAGCCTATCGCCCCCTCTCAGGCGTCCCTCTCTCCACAACAAGTCCCCTCTCTCTTCCTAAAAAGAAAAAAAAAAAGGAAAGAAAAACCCACTCTCTCCCTCCCCCAGTCAGGCTGCAAAACGCACACGGTACAGAAGGGGTGTCTACAGTGGAAGAAGAAAACATCTACATTATGTAGGTCCCAAATGTCACCCTCCAATATGGTTATACAACTGTACCAGACAGCCATATATACAGGCACCCATATACATCACAGCACTGGGCAGCCTGCAGCTGCTATAGAGAGAGGTGGTGTATTACACAGAGCAGGTGTGACTGATGGTCAGTGAGACACCGGCCCACACTGCAACCAGAGGAGGATTATAGAAAGACAAAATATATACACTACAGCAAGAGGGTCCCTATAGGATGCAGCCACACAGACTGGGGGGAGTACAGCAATACATGGGGTGTAATAGAAATAATACGGTACTGCTGCCACATACATCCTCCATCATTCCTAATATATGTCAACAAAACAACAGCAGCATCCAGCAGTGGGTGCAAAACCTCCCCCTATGATCAGTAAATGAAAAGAAAAGCAAAAAGCCAGGCAGAGCTCAGATAGAATGTCAGCTGGTGCCGATAGTAAAGCATCGGTGTGTGTAATGTATAGGGGCTTCATACAAACCTGTCCACATAGGGGCTCTAAACTGGCTATATACTGCATTATGTGACATATTGTGCAGAACACCAAGATTAGAGCAGTAGGGTGCCCCCACATGCGCGCAGCACGCACACACGTATGGCGCACCTCCCCCCCCACACACACGTGTACAGTGCGCCTTCCCCCCCACACACACACACACGTGTACAATGCGCTCTCCCACACATGTATGGTGCGCCTTCCCCCCTCTACACACATACGTGCACGTGCGCCTTCCCCCCTCTACACACATACGTGCACGGTGCGCCTTCCCCCCTCTACACACATACGTGAACGGTGCGCCTTCCCCCCTCTACACACATACGTGAACGGTGCGCCTTCCCCCCTCTACACACATGAACGGTGCACCTTCCCACACACACACACACGTGTACATGCGCCTTCCCCACCACACACACACGTGTACGGTGCGCCTTCCCCCCCCCACACACACACGTGTACAGTGCGCCTTCCCCACACACACACACACAACACACCACACACACACCACACGTGTACGGTGCGCCTTCCCACACACACACACACACGTGTACTATGCGCCTTCCCCACACACCACACACACGTGTACGGTGCGCATTCCCCCCCCACACACACAACACCGTGTACAGTGCGCATTCCCCACACCACACACACACACACACACACACGTGTACAGTGCGCATTCCCCACAACACACACACACACACACGTGTACGGTGCGCCTTCCACACACACACACACACACGTGTACGGTGCGCCTTCCCACACACACACAACACACGTGTACGGTGCGCCTTCCACACACACACACACACGTGTACGGTGCGCCTTCACACACACACACACACGTGTACGGTGCGCCTTCCACACACACACACACGTGTACGGTGCGCCTTCCACACACACACACACGTGTACGGTGCGCCTTCCACACACATACACACACGTGTACGGTGCGCCTTCCACACACATACACACACGTGTACGGTGCGCCTTCCACACACATACACACACGTGTACGGTGCGCCTTCCACACACATACACACACGTGTACGTGCGCCTTCCACACACATACACACACGTGTACGGTGCGCCTTCCACACACATACACACACGTGTACGGTGCGCCTTCCACACACATACACACACGTGTACGGTGCGCCTTCCACACACATACACACACGTGTACGGTGCGCCTTCCACACACATACACACACGTGTACGGGCGCCTTCCACACACTACACACACATACACACACGTGTACGGTGCGCCTTCCACACACACACACACACACGTGTACGGTGCGCCTTCCACACACATACACACACGTGTACGGTGCGCCTTCCACACACATACACACATGCGTGTATGGTGCGCCTTCCACACACATACACACATGCGTGTATGGTGCGCCTTCCAACCCCCCCCACACACACACACACACGCGCGCGAGATGGCGCACTACACACACGTGTACAACCACCCTCATACACGTGTACATAAGCAGTGCGCCCTACCACACATACGTGTACGTACACGGCACGCCCCCCACACACATGTATGTGCTCAGCGCACTCCCCCCCCCCAAAGTACCTATGCAGTGCACCCTCAAACAGCTTCCCACATACACAGTGTATCCCCTTACCCCACCCCCCATGTGTGTATGTACAGCACACCCGTCAGTGATCACCTTTAAATTCCGTTCCCATTTGCCCCTGTCTCCCGCCTGTCCCTCGTCTCCCCCTTGTCCCCGGTCTCACCGTGTCCTTCTCGGCCCGGAGCTCCCCGATCTGCCGCTCCCGCTCCTGGATCCGGTGCTGCTGCTGCTCGATTAGGTCCAACTGCAAGAGAACGATCTGCTTGAGACAGGCCCCGGCTCCGGCGCCCCCTCGTAACGGTGGTCTCCAGCGAGGACCCGGGGAAGTTGAACTCGAGGCCGGGGCCTGGCCTTGTCCAGTGGCCGCCGTAGTAGCCGCCCCGGCCCCGGTCACCGCCGCCCCGGCAGCTCCTCCAGCCCCCTTATCAGCCAGGGCCCCCGCTTCACAGGCGAGCTTCCCGCACGGATCACTGAGCCCGGCCGGAGACTTCTTCAGCCCCCGCTCTCCAGGCTGCGGCCTACTCCGGCCCGCAAGCCCCGAGCTTTCCTGAGGCTCTTCCCCCGATAAGGGGTCGTCGTGCCTGGGGCGGCACACACTGGCTTTCATGCTCATGACTCCACCTCGGGCCCGGCATCCTCCTGCAGCCTCGAGTGAGGGGAGGAGGCCGAGGCCCCCGGGGCGCACTGAGCTCAGAACCGAGGAGGAGGACGCACAGTAAGATGGCGGCGGGGGGAGGGAGGAAGGAAGGGAAGCCTGGAAGTCTGCTGAGGAGAGAGGAGGAGAGGCGGCTGCTCTGCACTATACCCTGGAGGCACGGCCGCTACACACACTGCCGCCATGTATGACCGGAGAGACAGCGTGTGCAGGACACCCTGTGTAATCTGTGGATACTATGTAGTATGGTGGCTACCCTGTCACATAACAGTGCTGCAATGGAAACACTATAGATAAGTCACAGTGATACATGTCACATGAGGCGTCCTCAGTCACAGCTATACATGTCGCATGAGGCATCTTCAGTCACAGCGATACATGTCAGTGAGGCCTCCTCAGTCACAGCTATACATGTCGCATGAGGCATCTTCAGTCACAGCGATACATGTCAGTGAGGCCTCCTCAGTCATAGCGATACATGTCGCATGAGGTGTCCTCAGTCACAGCCATACATGTCACATGAGGTGTCCTCAGTCATAGCGATACATGTCACGTGAGGTGTCCTCAGTCACAGCGATACATGTCACATGAGGTGTCCTCAGTCATAGCGATACATGTCGCATGAGGTGTCCTCAGTCACAGCCATACATGTCACATGAGGTGTCCTCAGTCACAGCAATACATGTCACGTGAAGCATCCTCAGTCACAGCGATACATGTCACATGAGGTGTCCTCAGTCACAGCGATACATGTCACATGAGGTGTCCTCAGTCACAGCGATACATGTCACATGAGGTGTCCTCAGTCACAGCGATACATGTCACATGAGGTGTCCTCAGTCACAGCGATACATGTCACATGAGGTGTCCTCAGTCACAGCGATGCATGTCACATGAGGTGTCCTCAGTCACAGCGATATATGTCACATGAGGTGTCCTCAGTCACAGTGATACAGTCACTGAGGCGTCCTCAGTCACAGACATACATGTCACATGAGGCATCCTCAATCACAGCGATACGTGTCCTCAGTTACAGCCATATATGTCACAAATCAGGCGTCCTCAGTCACAGCAATATTTATCACATGAACCGTCCTCAGTCACAGCCATACATTTCACATGAGGCGTCCTCAGTCACAGCGATACATGTCACATGAGGTGTCCTCAGTCACAGCGATGCATGTCACATGAGGTGTCCTCAGCCACAGCGATACATGTCACATGAGATGTCCTCAGTCGCAGCCATACATGTCAAATGAGGTGTCCGCATTCATAGCGATACATGTCACATGAGGCATCCTCAGTCACAGCCATACATGACACATGAGGCATCCTCAGTCACAGCAATAAATGTCACATGAGGCATTCTCAGTCACAGTGATACATGTTACATGAAGCATTCTCAGTCACAGCCATACATGTCAGGTGAGGTGTCCTCAGTCACAGCGATACATGTCATATGAGGCATCCTCAGTTATAGACATACAGTACATGTCACATGAGGCGTCCTCATTCATTCAGTTGTCCGTCACATGAGATGTCCTCAGTCACAGCGTACCCGCCATATGAGGTGTCCTCAGTTATGCCACATGAGGCGTTCTCACTCACCCCACATCAGGCATCCTCAGTCATAGCTTACATCCCATGTGAAGTGTCCTCAGTCACAGCGGTAAACATCACAAGGCATCCTCAGTCACAACGATACTTGTCACATCAGGCATCCTCAGCCACAGCGATACATGTCACATGAGGTGTTCTCAGTCAAAATGCATAAAAATTAGCAATTTTCTAAGTTTAAATTTTTATTCTTTTACAACAAATAGTATACCACACTTACATCAAATTTACTATATGTATAGTTTAACATTTTTGAAATGCCCTTTTATTTTGTTAGAATGTTGAATGGGTTAACAGTTTAGCAGTGATTTTTCACTTTTTAAATATTTTTTTTTACAAAATAGTTTTTTTTTTTAAACCCCTTTAGCTTTGCAGCGTCAATGATGGGCCTATGTGTCAGAAGCCCCAAAAGTGATGCCGTTTTAAAAATGAAAGTCCTCAGAATATTCAAAAATGAAGTTTAACTCCTTATTTGCTTAACAGAAATTAATGTAAAGTGGAAAGAAAAAATGAAAAATGATATTCAACTTTAGCCACCCATTTTTTATTTTCACAAGATGTAGTAAAAGAAAATTAACCCCAAAATTGTTGTACAATTTGTTTTAAGTCTAGCGATACCCCATATTTGGTCAAAAACTATGTAAACATCTTGTATGGCATTGACTATTGCCATATATTATATACAAATGTATTATAATACCTAGTGACGTCCATCATCCACTATTGTCTGAAGAAAGCCGAATCCCACTATCCACTGTGCCGCACAAAAGTACGTCGGAAGCCATATTCGGATACCTAAGTGATGTCACCCATGCCTCAATTTCCGCCGCCCACACGGTCGCATGTACAATTAGCCGCCCGATCCCACATCCAGCCGGCCACTCGCACACCAGCCCGACATTGCCACCGCTGCCACCCAACATCGCCGCCGCACCTCTTACCGACACTAAGAATCTCCAATGCTCTGTTTGCAGCCTTTGGAGGAGGAGATGAGGTGCGTGGATGTGCCCTCTGGTGGCTACAAAGGTGTGACACACCCCATCTCCTTCAGCACACAGGCCGCAGACAGAGCCTCAAAGTTTCCTAGGGACAGTAAGCGGTGCGGGGAATACACACATGCCCATAGAGACACACACATGCATACACACACATGAGCATACAAATATACACACACATAAATATACATGCACATACACATATAAACATACATGCACCCACACACGTGAATACATGCACATACAGACACACACATATACACACGTTTATACATGCACATATGTACACATACACATGCAAACATACATATACATGCACACAGATACATGCACACACGGCCACCATCTTGGACGATCTGGTATATAAAGATGGCGGCGGCTGATTATGTCGGATGGCAACTTGGTGGGAGCAAATAAAGTGGAAACAAGGTGTCTCTGTCTATTTTGTGTGTAATAAAGGATTTTTCTGTGTGTGTGTGTTTTTTTATTTGTACTGAAAATAAAGCTATTGGTCATCTGTCACACTGACGGCTGACATTAGCAATAGGGCTTGACATCAGCTGCCCAGGTGCAAATCTATGTAGCTGAATTATATATGTATCAAAAAGATGAATGTCCTCCTCCTCTGCCCACATGCTGTTGTGACTGAGTAGCAGCATTATGCTGTGCGCGCATGCGTGGGAGCCATGGTGATGTGTCCCGCCTCCAGCGCATGCGCAGACGGCTGCGTCGCATATTCAGCACTTACGGTGACAAACTTCCGTGTTCGACGGAATGCGGGCGAAGGAGGAGGACACAGCAATGGAGGCACATATAAGTATGAGTAGCAGTGACATGCAGGTACACTCCCCTTGAGAAAGCTGGCGCTACCAGGCTAGGCTAGCGAAATGCCACGTCGGGGCTAACCTTTTTTAATCTTTCTGGTGACCACTGGACTTGAGAATCTGCTCACTAATAGCAGGATGGGTATGAAAATGTGTTTTGAACTCTGGACTTTCTATGGACCCAATGTGTTTTATCTAATTGAGTGGTGGTATATATCAGCCTTTATCACATAGCTAAATTGGCAGTGAGACTATGAATTTTGCACTTGCACTTTATCATTATGTATCTGGTATAACCATCCAGTGTTATTGGGTGTAATACTCTGTGAACATGCATGTATAATGTAATTGAGACACATATGTCATGATGTGGGAATAATTTGTTAACCCCCATCTTGCTTACTTGATCAAATAAGACCAAAGTGGTCACCTTTCAGTCTGTAATTTTTTGCACCATTCATTGTATTTTAACGACGTGTCCACAATAAACTTAACATTTTGCATTGATACTCAGTTGTTCTACTGCATGATTATGTCTTTGAGAATAATTCCTTGCAGTTGAGGGACCCTCATCTTGATTGCAATGTGGGGGGGGGGATTCTTGAACTTTAGAGCACCAGTACGGACTTTGATTTTTATACTTCCTTTGAGCTACAGTAGTTAAGAATCTGGAGAATTGCATTTGTTTGTTCTATGAAACTCTGAAAATGGCCAGAAAAAGAGAACTTCCATGTGAAACTCCACAGTCTATTCTTGTTCTTAGAAATGAAGGCTATTCCATGAGAGGAATTGCCAAGAAACTGAAGATTTCCTACAACGGTGTGTACTACTCCCTTCAGTGGAGAGCACAAACAGGCTGTAACCAGAAAAAAAGAGAAGTGGGAGGCCCCGCTGCACAACTGAGCAACAAGACAAGTAGATTTCTAGTTTGAGAAATCAATGCCTCACAGCTCCTCAACTGGCAGCTTCATTAAATAGTACCTGCAAAACACCAGTATCAACGTCTACAGTGAAGAGGTGACTCCGAGATGCTGGCCTTCAGGACAGAGTGGCAAAGAAAAAGCCATATCTGAGACTGGCTAATAAAAGGAAAAGATTAATATGGGCAAAAGAACACAGATATTGGACAGAGGAAGATTGAAAAAAAAAAATTATGGACTGACGAATCAAAGTTTGATGCTGGAAGAGTGCCTGACGCCATCTGTCAAGCATGGTGGAGGTAATGTGATGGTTTGGATTTGCTTTGGTGCAAATAAAGAGGGAGATTTGTACAAGGTAAAAGGGATTTTGAATAAGGAAGGCTATCACTCCATTTTGCAACGCTATGGCATACCCTGTGGACAACGCTTGATTGGAGGTCATTTTATTCTACAACAGGACAATGACCCAAAGCACAGCTCCAAATTATGCATGAACTACTTAGGGAAGAAGCAGGCAGCTGGTATTCTATCTGTAATGGAGTGGCCAGCGCAGTCACCAGATCTCAACCCCATTGAGCTGTTGGGGGAGCAGCTTGACCAAATGGTATGCAAAAAGTGCCCATCAAGCCAATCCAACTTGTGGGAGGGGCTTCAGGGAGCATGGTGTGAAATTTCTCAAGATTACCTCAGCATATTAACAGAATGCCAAAGGTCTGCAATGCTGTAATTGCTGCAAATGGAGCATTCTTTGACAAAAGCAAAGTTTGAAGGAGAAAATTATTATTTCAAATAAAAATCATTATTTCTAACCTTGTCAATGTCTGGACTATATTTTCTATTCATTTTGCAACTCATTTGATAAATAAAAGTATGAGGTTTCATGAAAAACACAATATTGTCTGGGTGACACCAAACTTGTGAACGGTAGTGGAGATATTTGTGCAAATTTATTAGAAAAGAATAACTGAAATATCACGTGGTCATAAGTATTCAGACCCTTTGCTCAGACACTCATATTTAAGTCACATGCTGTCCATTTCCTTATAATTCTCCTTGAGATGGTTCTACTCCTTCATTGGAGTACAGCTGTGTTAATTAAACTGATAGGACTTGATTTGGAAAGGCACACACCTGTCTATATAAGACCTCACAGCTCACAGTGCATGTCAGGCCAAATGAGAATCATGAGGTCAAAGGAACTGCCCATGGAGTTCAGAGACAGAATTGTGGCAAGGCATAGATCAGGTCAAGATTACAAAAGACTTTTACCAGTACTCAAGGTTCCTAAGAGCACAGTGGCCTCCATAATCCTTAAATAGAAGAAGTTTGGGACCACCAGCAATCTTCCTAGACCAGGCCGTCCAGCCAAATTGAGCAATCCTGGGAGAAGAGCCTTGGTGTGAGAGGTAAAGAAGAACCCCAAGCTGAGCTCCATAGATGCAGTAGGGAGATCGGAGAAAGTTCCACAAAGTCAACTATCACTGTAGCCCTTCACCAGTCAGGCCTTTATGGCAGAGTGGCCCGACGGAAGCATCTCCTCAGTGCAAGACATATGAAAGCCCACATGGAGTTTGCAAAAAAAAAATACATGAAGGACTCCCAGACTATAAGAAGTACGATTCTCTGGTCTGATGAGACGAAGATAGAACTTTTTGGTTATAATTCTAAGCAGTATGTGTGGATAAAACCAGGCACTGCTCATCACCTGCCCAGTGCAATCCCAATAGTGAAACATGGTGGTGGCAGCATCATGCTATGAGGGTGTTTTTCAGCTGCAGACCAGCATGACTGGCTGCAATTGAAGGAAGCATGAATGCAGTCAAGTACAGAGATGTCCTGGATGAAAACCTCTTCCAGAGTGTTCTAGACTTCAGACTTGGCCGAAGGTTCACCTTCCAACAAGACAATGACCATAAGCACACAGCTAAAATAACAACTCTGTGACCATTCTTGACTCGCCCAGCCAGACCCCTGACATAAACCCAATTGAGTATCTCTGGAGAGACCTGAATATGTGTGTGATGTGGCCCCTGGCCGGTGCATCACACCGTTATCAATGCAGGTCTCTGTTCACATGGGCTGGTTTCCTGATTGTGTATGCTGTTGAACCTAGATGTGATTAACCCCTGTGACAATTCAGGTTTCACACAGCATACACAATCAGGAAAACCAGCCCATGTGAACAGAGACCTGCATTGATAACCGGTGTGATGCACCCGGCCAGGGCCACATCACCACATAGGCTATCCACCAATGTTCACCATCCAACCTGACGGAACTGAGAGGATCTGCAAGGAAGAATGGCAGAGGATCCCCAAATCCAGAAGACTCATGTCTGTACTAGCTCAAAAGGGTTCTTCTATTCAGTACTGAGCAAAGGGTCTGAGTACTTATGACCATGTGATATTTCAGTTTTTTTTTAATAAATTTACACAAATATCTACATTTCAGTTTTTTTTCAGTCAGGATAGGGTGCAGGGTGTACAATAATGAGCAAAAAAAAAAATGGCTGCAATGAAACAAAGAGTGAAACATTTAAAGGGGTCTGAATGATTTCCATACCCACTGTAGTTTGTAGGCACCACTTACAAGTGCCCCCATGGCTCCAGAACAATAAAAAAACAACAAAGTGACCACATTATAAAAACTCAAAAACTCCACCAGTTTCTTGTAGTGGTTTGTGGGCACCATTTCCAGAGCCGCACATGGAACAAAATATAAGAAATACTTAAAAAGTTACATTATTTTAAAAATGCAATAAGAAAAAATCATCTCCGAGTGTACTAAATAATTTGACCTTACTGGTGTTTTTTTTCTAGAAATTGGAGTATAGTGAATGTTGCAGAGTGAAAATTGTAAATATGCGATTATAGTTCCTAGCTTTTGAATCTGGAGACATATTCCCCATAAATGAAGGGGGTTGTTCAAATTTAACCACTTTAACCCCTAGCCTGTTTTGATCCTAATAACGAGGCAATTTTCTCTAATTCTGACCTGTATCACTTTATGAGGTAATAACTGGAAAACGTCAACGGATCCCACTGATTTCAAGATTGTCTTTTTTCGTGACATATTGGACTTTATGTTAGTGATAAATTTAGGTCAATATTTTTTGCATTTATTTGTGAAAACAAATCAGAAATTTGGTGAACATTTTCACAATTTAAACTTTGAATTTTTATACCCTTAAACCTGAGAGTTATGTCACCCAAAATAGTTTATAAATAACATTTCCCACATGTCTACTTTACATCAGCACAATTTTTTTAAACAAAAATAAAGGATTGAAAGCAATTTCAAATTTTTTCAAAAATTACCTGGTCTCCACGGTAAAGGTCTCAATCCGGGTGACCGCGGCGTAGATGGGGTTCAACATCTCGTCGCCCAACAAAAATGTCGTCTTTTACTCCTGCTTCACGTATAAACCCCCACCCGTCCCCATAGCGGAACAACACAACAGTACCTTTCTTTCTTAGTGCAGCAGGTAACGGGGGTTGTCGACAGGCTTCATCTCTCGCATGGCGGCACCCCATCTCAAGTCACCACCACTCCTCCCGGCAGCATTGTCGGGCCACCTGGTCCTCCTCGCTAATCTGAGGAGCGCTGACTTGGGGAGAGTATGCTGGAGGTGAAGGGCTGGTGGCCAGGGTATCCGGCACGGCACTGATGTTGGCGCGAAGCCCTTGCGGGGCCCCTCATCGGTACTCCCAGGCACTCCACCACGCTGCCTCCGGGGTGTCGCCTCTGGTGGCTCCTGAGCCGTAGTCCGGGTCATCCACATCAGGATCTTTCTCCTTGGAATCGGTCGAGTTGTCGTCCCCTTCATCGGCCTCGACGACAATGTCCGGTTTCTGGTCAGATTCAACCGCGTCCTGGACTTGCAGGGTGTTGGTAGGGCCTGCAGGTTGGGTCCATGGGGTCATCCGTCTGGAATCCTGCCTCCTGGGTCTGCACGGGTGGTTTTGTTGCCAGGGCCTCTGCCACAGCTCATGCAACAGCCGCTGCCTCACTTGCATCTTGGTCCATTGCCTGGGCCATCAACTCTACAGCCCGGTTGGCACTCCAGCTGTGGACCACCCACTCCATCGTCTGCACCATGTTGTCCCGCAGCTCCTTGAAGGCCTCTCTCCAGTACTCCGCATTTCCCTCGTTGGTCAAGAGGAAGACAGAGTCCAGGTCCCCGCGGGCAATGCGGGCCTGCTGCTCTACCTTGTGCATGAGGTCTGTCCAACGGGTCGCCATTACACCGGGTATTAGATGCTCTTCCTTGTGTCCTTCTCTTCCGGTATGTTCCTTGTTGGCTTTTTGATGGTTCCCCTCGGTCACTTCCTTTGGCCCGCCCCCTTGCTTGATTGGCGGCCATAGGGCGGGCAAACAGTTTGCGCCTCTGGTTAGGCCCCCCCATAGCAAGGGGCTGAGGCACACCCCTGGGCCTGCACATTGGTCTTTCACATGGTTAGACCGCCATCTTGGAGTTCCCGGTTCTCAGTGCCGTACAGCGGCGGTGAAAGTTCTTTTCGGAAAAAAAGTTAAAAGTCCAAAAGCACATAGTACCCGGTTGCACCGGGCACGCAGTCCTGTTCGTGACACGCCAGAAAGTGACTAGCCCAGAGTATGGGACTCAGGTATCTGGGCCCTCCGCTGTGGTAGGGATGTCACTGGTGGCCTGCCCAGACCCATGGCCCTGGTGGTCAACTGAAAAGGGGTAGTTGGAATGGAAGTAAAAGTTTATAAGTGACGCCACCCGCAGCTTCTGGTGATTAAGCACCAGCACCGCTTCAGACCTCCGGAGGGCAATGGTACAGCAGCCGAGATTGTACAGCTCCCTGCAGGTGGAGCTGGTCCCCCGGGGCAGGGAAACACCTGTAGTGATGGAAGTGCTGATGATGGAGATAAACAAGTTGCAGTGCAGCAGGGAAATAGGTACACGGAGACTCTGTCACTCTACCCGGGTACTTTACTGGAACAATGCTGGTGGTGGACAGTTCACAGTGGACAACAGTCATGAGGTAAAGGTAGCCGGCCGGGTAGTCACAGTGGGCTGCAGAGTCTCTCGGAGGCTCCCGCAGTATGCCTTCCTTGCTCTAACCTGTGTCCCGTTGCATCTGCCTGTCCTGGACCAGCCTGCTTAGTATCAGGCCCAATTGGGGTGCTTTCTGAGTATCCCCGCTTCCCACGACGACCAGTGTTACGACTCAGGGGCTGCACTCTCTGTGCTGCGTCTTCGGAACCGGCACTCTGGTAAATGGACCAGGGTTCCCTCCCGGAGTATAGTCGCTCCGATCTGGGGGTCCCCTTCTTCAGTCTAGGATGCCTGTTCTCTCTCTCCAGGCCCCCTCTCTCAGAGTCCCCTTCTCTCTCTCAGGGCTCCCGTACTCCTTCTTCCCTCGAGGCAAAACTAGAATCCCCGTTTTTCTACCTCTCTCCTCCCCTAACCCCCCCCTAGGGACTAGTCTCCAACCGTTTTTCCAGGGTGAGTGGGAGTGCTGGGTAGGGAGCCTCCTACAAACCCTGCATTCCCAATGTGACAGGGGTAACCGCACACTCATTTATGGGTGCAGTACCCCAATTGTGATGCCTGACCAGTGGGGAGCCATATCATACATATGTTGTGCAATTGTTCTAAATTATGTAGATATTGGTCAGAAGTGATAGACCTGATAGACACAACATTTCATCTTGAAATACCCTGAAATCCGTTGGTGAGTTTGCTGAGATACATGGACGAACTGACAATTGACAATGATGGTAAAACAGCAATTTCATGTTTATTATATCTTGCATGAAAAGTAATTGCAACACATTGGATCCATTCAGACCCTTTGAAAAGAAAAGAATTTATCAATAAAGTCAATAAAACTTTAGTCTTTGAAAGATAAGTACTGTATATAAAAAAAAAGAAGAGCCTTTAACATATTTGAAAAAGTTTGGTCAAACTGGCTGGATGCATCGGGATTAATTCCTGCCGCTATGCAAATGGATAGATGTTTTCAACAAAATGTCTTTAACTTTATTGTTTGACTCTGTCTGGAAAGGCATAAAGTATTTGTGACTGTGGATAGATTTTGGGTTAGGGGTGGGGGAGAGGGAAGAGTTCGGGATTGTTGTTATTGTACTATACTGATGTGACGAAATGTATGTTTAATTGGGAAAAAAACTAATAAAAGTGATTTGAACAAAAAATATATATCAAATATACGGTATATGTAAAACTAACTCTAAAAAACTGCTAAAAAGACATAGACATATTAAAATAATAATAATAATAAATCTTTATATAGTGCCAACATATTCCGCAGCGCTTTACAATACAGTGCTTAGAGTACAGAAAATATAATACAGTAAGTAATTACAGTAGAGAACGAATACAGTACAATAATTGGATAGAAAACAATAGGCATAGAATCAATGTATAAAAGAAAATACAATAAATCAAGAAATGAAGGCGACCCTGCTCTAAAGAGCTAACAATCTACAACGGGATAGGGGTTGCACAAGGTACAGGGGCTTATTGCACTAATGGTCCAGGCATCTTGAGGGAATGGGGGATAGAAATAAGCTTACATGAATGGTCATCAGACAATCTGTGTAGACCTTTTTGGTTTGGTGGAGTTTGTAGAAGAGTAATGTCAAGAGAGATAGCCCATTCACTATCTACAGTGCAAAGGACTTCTATTAGGGAGTATGATAGGCTGCCTTAAAAAGATGTGTTTTTAGGGATCGTCTGAAGCCTTGAAATTATTTTAGTTTTGTAAATATATCTTTATTAAGTTTTCCAGTATATTAAACATTACAAACAGTGTTGTCAGCCGACATAATGTAAAATCTCACAACAGCAAATAAGGCTGCGTGATGTATCATATATGCAGCAGGACCCGTTAGTGCCTACAAACAAAACACACTACCACAACTATTGGTCCGCCACCAATCTAAATGTTAAGATTTATAGCTTCCCTTATCCACACAGATAGTGGGAGGGGGTTTCATAGAGACATGTGATTGTATAAAAGCAAAGAGTAAAAAAAAAATAGAATTATATACAGGACATTATAGTCTCAACAAAATTATATAACCATCCAGGGGTAAGGGGTTGGGTTTATTGAGTAAGAAAAACAGAAAAGAGCTAGAATTTTGAAAGTGAAGATAAGAAAAAAGAAGAAAAGAACATGTAAAGATGTATGATAGAAAGATAGAAGGAGCTGTATGCATCAGCATCTGGCCGGGGCCCACGGGGGTACAGTGACCGCCCACGGTTCATTGTTCAAAGGAACATGTCGCGGAAGTTAGGGGCATCACCGAACAGTATCCATTCTGTCCAAACCAGCACATAATCCCATTGGGTCTGGAAATAGTCAGCCGAAATCTCCTCACACCTACGGATCCTTTCCATTTCAGAGTACCACTCCAGAATGGAAGGAGGATCCTGGTTCTTCCATTGAAATTATTTTAGAAGAAAAAAAATTAGGTGGTGATAAGTCTAATTTGTGAAAAATTTGAACTCCCTACCCGAACACGTCAGACACTCTCCTACCCTGAGTAGCTTCAAGTGTCACCTGAAGACTCACTTGTTCCGTCAAGCCTACAACCTGCCATGAGACCTAGGCGAACGCCCCATACCTGACATTCCCCCATCCTACTGTATCCTAACCCACCCCGCATAGACTGTGAGCCCTCGTGGACAGGGTCCCTGCCCCTCCTGTACCTGTACGTCCTGATCGCCTAGATTTAGTATACTTGTTCTTGTTTCCCTCATCCTCATGTAAAGCGCCATGGAACCTAATGGCGCTATATAAATAAATAATAATAATAATAAATAATAATAATATTTATAAAAATATATCACCTTTATTACAAAAATAAATAAAAAGGTCATAGACCCAAAAATGTGACAAACAGTGTAACAACAATATGCATTAAAAAGGAATACTTATATGACTGATCAGGCTGTAGGGAGGACTATAATTCATCCATTGTGTCTATCTCACAAGCGTATAAATGCTTACCATGAAATCATCAGTATTATCTTGAAGGTCATATCTCCTTCGGACCGTCCACCCAGGGAGGAAACCGGTAATAAGGAAGCCCGGGTGAAGATAGGAGACACTCTCACAAAACATCGAGATGGGAATCTTGAAAATATGCAGAATATGGACATGTTCTCCGTGAATGCCCGGCCATACGTCGGTAATCCAGTATGATATTGACACCAAGCCTCACATAAGGGTACAGATAAAACCATACCATGTACTGGAGGCTCAAAGGCAAGCCATTGTTGAGGAGGTAAAAAAATGCTCCAACTACTGTAGGTGTTATTTAAAAGTCCAGGAGCGAGTGAACCAGTCTCATAGTGTTGATTCTGAAACCAGACAGATCATTACAATTTTAACACGATTTCCAGCAATTGAATGAAGGGTCAAAATTTGACTTTTACCCTGTGCCCAGGGTGGATGAGCTGATTAAGAGACTGGGACAGGTGCAGTATTTCACTACGCTCGATCTTACCATGGGTTAGTGCCAGGTGTCTCTGAGAGGGTCGGAAGAATAAAAAGACTGCTGTTGTCAAACCAGAAGGGCTCTATCAATATGTTGCCTTGCCTTTTGGGTTACATAGGGCCCCGGCCACGTTACAGAGGATGATGGACATAGTTCTAGAACCCCATCAGAAGTATTTATCCATGTTCATGGATGATATTATCAACTATAGCAGTGACTTGTCTCAGGTGCAAGTGTTGGTGGTCTTGCTTACAGTCCACAGGCTTAACATTAACACTCAAAAATGTGTGATAGGTCTTGACTAAGCCAGTTACTTCAGATACGTGATCGGCCAAGGGGTTATTTAAGTACCGTATATACTCGTGTATAAGCCGACCCGTGTATAAGCCGACCCCCCTACTTTTGCCCCCAACACCTGGGAAAACCTATTGACTCGTGTATAAGCGAGGGTGGACCCCAGCACAGGTATACAGCCCCCAGCAGTGTGGTATACAGGCCCCCCCAGTGGTAGTATACAGCAGCCTCCCCAGTGGTATGCAGGCCCCAGCAGTATATACAGCAGCCCCAGTGGTATACAGCAGCCTCCCCAGTGGTGTATACAGACTCCAGCATTATTACAGCAGCCGCCCTAGAGGTATACACAGCAGCCCCAGGGGTATACACAGCAGCCCCAGGGGTATACACAGCAGCTCCAGGGGTATACACAGCAGCTCCAGGGGTATACACAGCAGGCCCAGGGGTATACACAGCAGCCCCAGTGGTAGTATACAGCAGCCCTTAGATAGTACACAGCAGCCCCAGAAGTATATGCAGCCACACAGGTATATTGCAGCCCCACAGGTATATTGCAGCCCCACAGGTATATTGCAGCCCCACAGGTATATGCAGCCCCACAGGTATATTGCAGCCCCACAGGTATATTGCAGCCCCACAGGTATATTGCAGCCCCACAGGTATATACAGCCCCAGCAGTGCGGTAAACATGGCCTTCCCCCCCCCCCCCCCGCATGCAGCGCTGCGCATATACATTACCAGGATATCAGCTGTCACCCTCCGGTGGCGGATCGCGGCTCCTGGCTCCGGCTTCCATCTTCATCTCTGTCTTCCTGCTTTGTGGCCGCCGGGCTCATCGCGATGACGTCATCGCGACGCCGGCCGGTCATGTGACAAGCAGGAAGACAGAGTTGAAGATGGAGCCCGAGCCAGAGCCGCGATCCGCCACCGGAGGGTGACAGCTGATATCCTGGTAATGTATATGCGCAACGCTGCATGCGGGGGGGGGCCATCACGTGAGGTGGGGGCGCCAAACAGTGAGGGGGGCCTGTATGACTCGCGTATAAGCCGAGGGGGGGACTTTTCAGCCCAATTTTTGGGCTGAAAAACTCGGCTTATACGCGAGTATATACGATAAATTAAGTCGGAAGCCATTCAAAATGGGCCACAACCCTTACCACAAAGCAGGTAAGAGCCTTCCTCAGCATCATTGGATATTACAAATGTTTTACACCTCATTTTGCCGGGAGATCAACACCCTTAACTGACCTCTTAAATGTACGGACACATTGGCGTGAAACTCGGACGACTGCAATGTGAGTTTTTCTCGTATTGCAGTCAGACCACTGTTATTTAATGTCCGAACGCACATTTGTGAATGTTGGGCGTCTTTTTCCCTTAGGGTGTAAACACACTGGCGAGAAAAAATGCGGTCCAATTGTCATTCCCAAAAGTCTTACGAGTGATGTCCATTTTTTTCTCAGATCACATCCGTGTGCTGTCCGTGTGCAATCCGTTTTTTGTCAGCAGCTATTTACATAATAATCATTTACAGTAACAGTTTTTACAGTTGTCTGAGCTACATAATGATAATGTATCAGTGAAAAAACATGTTGAACTTGGATGGTCTGTGTGCGGTCCGACTGCGCTCCGTGATCTTGTCGGAGCCATAGACTTGCATTGGCGCTTCTTGAGCGTGAATCGCATACTGTCGCAGTATGGTGCGACTGCTTTCTCGTCCATCTCTCAGATGAGAAAAAAACGTTCAACACTTGCAAATGTGCTCTTGGACATTAAGTAACATTGGTCCGACTGCAGTGCGAGAAAAACTCGCATTGCAGTCGTCCTACTTTCATGCCAGTATGTCCAAAACCTAAAGGTGGAAACACCCTGGCATGAAAAAAAAACATTCGATTGTTGTTACCGAGAGTCTTACGAGTGTTGTTCATTTTTTGGTCTGTTTTGAATCGAACTGCGATACGACTGTCCGACATTTCTTGGATCATATCCGAGACCTGTCCGACTGTAATCTGAGTGTGGTATGTATGCAATCCGTACAACTCATGCAATTTTTCAATGAAATTACCCTTTAAATTGCCTACAATGTGTATCAATTGTGAGAAAAATGCTGGGTTCCAATCAGGGCTCATTGGAGTACATATCCCATGGACATATGTATGCAATGAGCTGACCCACTATCCCCTGAGTATGCAGTGTTGTGGACATGTGCAGCTGACTACAGAATGACCAATAACCTGACCCTAAACAGCGCTGTGTGAGTGTCAGTTAATTGGGTTAATTACAGGCAGTGTGGCACTCCCTACCCAATTGAGTTTGATCTGGGGAGGCGGCGTCCAATGTTTGGCCATCCGCTGCTCCTGCAGTGTATGTTACCTGGCCATGTTCATAGGCTGCATGGTCATTTACGCTGTAATACTGTTAAATGTCAGGCATATAGCCCTATGACCATACCCACATATGAGATTTCTTAGTTTTGTGGCCTGCCCTCACATACCAGAATACCCCAATGCGGCAAAGTATCACACTTAAGGTAGGGCTTCTCTACACACTTATGTTGGTGTTACTTTCATTTTTTTGTTAAGGGCTGTGATGTAATTAGGAGCACCATACGTGCAGTTTAAACTGGCCAAAAACCATAACCATGTCGTGATGTACACACTGTATCCATTAAGTGGTGGTTTAGTAGGGAAACCGAAAGGTCATCCCCCTGGCTGGCTGAGCTTGTGACTGGCTCGTAACTGTTTGGAGGCCAAACACATCATCAATATGCCTGGCTTTATATTTGCTAACGGAAAAGCATGTATTGTCTGACTCCTAACATGTAATGTGTTATATACAAATTTATCTTTGCATTTTCCCTGTTCCGTCTGAATAAAACATTGAGATTTTTTTTTGGCAAAGGAAAAATGCAATTCCGTCAGTTAAAACCATAACAACGTAAACGTTTTTTTGCCCATATTGTTCTTCTCAGGTTATGGGTACACTAAATGCCACACATCAGAAAAAACAGTCTTTCCTCATGAGCCATGGCCAGGAGGGGACACCAAACCACATGCAAACCTACAGGTCGGTGTAGGTCGTGTCTTCCCGGTTCCTGTCTGGCCCTTCTCCACTTTCCTGGCAACCCTGTGTATTCATGACCTCAAGAGCCAGGTGTAGCTCTTCACGTAAGAGCCTTAAATGTTGGGTGGGTGGCATGAGGGCGACTGGGGGGGCATTGGTGACATTTGCCATTTCCCAAAATGGGGCCCACAGTGGACACAGCATTGTAGGTCTCCCAAGACTATGCGAGGCCTGTGAGGATGACGAGGCTGATGGTAGTGCTAGCTGCTGGGTGTTGGTCCTGTCCAGTAAATTATCTGGTGAGTTCTGCCACCCCTCCAGCATGTTAAACACTAATTGGGAATGATTGGCGGCAGACAAGCATCCAGGACAATTTGGATGCAGCCCTTGCAATCAGCCTTAGTGGGTGCGGTATCTCACACAAATAGCTGCTGAGGCTGCGTGCGAAGGCTTCCTCCTTGTCATCAGTCACAGGCCTCGCAGGGTTTTGAAAGACCCCCGTGTTCACATTGCGCCGGAGGTTGCTGGTTGACAAATACCTCTGACGCCTGGGGCGACGTCTCACTGGTGAGGTAATGGGACACCTGAACATGAGCAAGCTCTCTGCAGCACACAGTCCATGGTCCCCTGGTGGCTGGGGTTGGCCAGATGGCAATGGTTGTCCCTGTGCTGGCTCCTCAGAGGACCGCGAGTCCCGCACAGCACCACTTGAGGATGCCTGTGGCCTTTCATGAGACGATGATGGCCCCACTCCATCAGCCGACTCTGCTGCATCTTCCATTTATGGCTCAGACTCCAAGGCTGCAGTGCGCCTCAAGTTGATATGAGTTCTATGTTAAAAAAAATAACAATAATCACTACACTAGTTTGTATTCATGAAAACAAAAAAAAAAGCAAAAAAAAACACATATGTTCTCAGGTGCATCACAGGTTCCAGGAAGGAAGGGCAGTGGAAGTGGACATACACCCTCCTCTGTGGCGCGTCTAACCCACCGGGTGGCACTCTGGTCAGCTCTCGCAAGTGCTGATCCCGACAGCTGTGCCACTGTTTAGCTACCAGGTCCACTGCATAATTAAAAAACCGATTGTTTGACATTTAAACATACTGCACTCAGTACCCACTAACCCCTCTATTGACATTACTGTAGGTTTGAACATTTGGAGTAATGATACATTACCAAGGGTAATCTGTACATCCCGTGCGCTGCTGTCAAAACAGGGTAAGAATTGTGAGAAGTGAACCGGGCACTAACCTGCTGCAGATTCCTTGCGGAAAAAAAACAGTCAATAACAAATCCGGAGCGGAAAATCAAAAGAAACCACCAGGTCCAGATAAAAAGAAAAAAGGTTCAAGGAACGTTAATTCGCCCCCCTCTGGCTCACCTCCCTCTCAATCTCCTGGTGGTAGTCTTGAAAGTGCTCCTCGTAACACGTCTCATCCCTCAGGTTCACACCCTTTAGGAGAAGAGTTCGACGAGGAAGAGGATGTAGAAGAAAACTTCATCACCCCACCACCAGGAAAGAGGAAACATGTATCCTGGAGGACTTAACCATGCAACCCCTTCGTATATTTAATCTGAGTAAAAAGACTCTGACCCCAGACATGTCAGCACTGCTGAAGAAAGGGATGAATTATTGTGTCGCTGACCCGTTTGATTATGCAGAATTTAAAGTAGACCTCTTTAAATCCCTGAGAAAGATTCATTTATTCCGGCACTTTGAAAACTTAAAGTCACAAAAGAATACACAGCATTTAAAAACAAATACCTCTAATCTATGTCTTTTTTCATCAAATATAGGCCCATTAGGATTTATAGCAAAAGATACCCCTGGAGAAAATCTACAGGAGAATATTGATCTACTCCTCAGTCTCACGAGAACTGAGGAGGTGTATCAAGATTCTGGCCCATTAGAAAGACCTCCCTTTACAGGAGGAATTCCTTCGCAGTATATGCCTCCTATAAACCCGGGCAATAACATAGAATTATTCTCTGATTTGGTCGAGAGAGACGTAAGGGCATTAATTTACCCAAAACCCCTCAAAAATTTAACAGTTGGGGAACAAAAAGCTCTGAAAACGATGAGCGCCTAGCCAGATGTCATTTTCAGGGGAGCCGATAAGGGCGGGGGCATAGTCCTTTTGGAGAGGGAAGCGTATATCATTGAGAGTCAGCGCCAATTAAATGACACATATACCTATGAGCCTCTAAAAACGGACCCTACCCAAATATTCCAAGCCCAGTTAAGATCCTTTTTAAGACAGCATGTGGAGATGGGAGTAATTACCAAAACGGAGGGAGAAAGATTATTCCCAAACTTTCCCTCCGTCCCCATTGGTATTATATCCCAAAGGTACATAAGAATGAAGAATTCCCCCCAGGTAGGCCCATAGTGTCTGGAGTTGGCTCCGTTACAGAGCCAATTTCCAGATACATGGACTGGTACCTGCAACCTTTCCTTAAAAACATTCCTTCACATATAAAAGACATGCAACATTTCATTAAAAATTTGGATGAAATAGAATGGCAGGAGGGTTTTAGTCTAGCTTCAGTGGATGTTGAAAGCTTGTACACGAAGATTCCCCAGAAGAAAGCAGTGGAGGTTCTTAAATCATTACTCATAGAAAACCAAGTTGAACAGTCCATCATAGAGTTTGTGGGCGGGGCTATTGACTTAATTTTGACACATAACGCCTTCACCTTCATGAGCCAGTGGTACCTAGAGCGGGTGGGTACCGCAATGGGTACCCCCGTTGCATGTACCCTGGCTAATTTGTATCTAGCCACACTAGAGAGGGATCTTATTTTTTCAACAAAAAACCCATACGCCAAGTACGTCGTCCACTTCATGCGGTATGTGGACGACGTGTTTGTCGTCTGGAATGGAGACAAAGCCACATTTGATGAATTCATTCACTATCTGAATTCAACCAATGAGTACAATATGTATTTTACATCGGAGTTCGGTGGTCAATCATTACAATTCTTGGATGTATATCTTGAGATACAAGAGTCAAAAATCATACGGTCAATCTTCAGAAAAAAGACCGCTTCTAATGCCTTTTTGCATTACAAAAGCGCACACCCTCTACATACAAAAGAAGGGTTACCGTATAGCCAATTCTTAAGGACAAGGAGGATAAATAATTCTAGTTCAAACTATCAAAGACAGGCGAATGAGCTAGGTAAGGCTCTACAAGACAGAGGTTACCCCAAAAATTTGCTATCACGAGCCCAAATACGGGCTGAGAGCAAATGTGATGGAAAAGAGGTGACCCCTAAAGCCAGAAGTAGGCAATGGAACGAAAAAAGGTTCTTTTTTAGTTTTAGATTTGGCCCCATGTTTGACAAAATCTCCTCTTGTATCAGGAAGCATTGGCACATTGTACAATCTGAGCCAAATATCCCAGACTTTCATACAGGCGAAGTAGAAATCTGGGTGATACGTTGATAAAAAAACGGTTGACCAACATAACAGAAAAAAACAACTCGTGGCTCTCCAGTAATCAAGTAAAAGGGAATCATCGTTGTGGGAATTGTCCCTGGTGTAAATACTTTGTACCTGGCCGCAATGTTAATATCAATGGTATAACCATTCCAGTAAGAAATCACATCAACTGTAGGTCAAAGGGAGTAGTGTACATCGTGAAATGCCCGTGTTCCCACTTCTATGTTGGTAAAACAATAAGACCTTTATTCCACTGATTTCGGGAACACTTTAATTCGATAACCTCTGGAAAGGGAAGCCCACGCCTGATAAAACACATAAGAGACTGCCATCAAGGCAACCCAGAGGTTTTGTCGTTTATCGGTCTTGAGAAGCCTTCATTATCACCTAGAGGAGGAGACTTTGGTAGATACCTCCTTCAAATAGAATCCAGATGGATTATTCACACTGACGCGCAAGGTTTATTGGGAATGAACGACAAAATTGATATGTCCGTTTTTTTATAATCCTCTAGCCGTTCTCTCAATTTAACCTGTTTATTATTTTTTAATCTTGTCTAATTTGTTGAGCTGCGTAGATATTATTATAGAAAGGAAAATTGAGAGTAATATAAGACCATTTGGGTTTAAATACAAAGAAATAAGGAAACGTCTGCGGATTTCCAGTATGCCGTATGTGGGGAGAGTACAAGTCTTGCTATAAAAAAACTTAAAAAAAATTAAAAAGCTTAAAAACACACAACACATGATAATAATTGGTGATATGGGAAGGGTAGATATAGAGCCCCAATGGGGACTGTAGTCTTCATCATCTTTGTATTCAGCATTAAACATCAAAAAATCGCACACAGGAGACTAAATCAATATATAAGTACTATTAATATAAGCACACCGAGAGCTAAGTTGCACAGAATGACATTATCTCTTCTGTGCAACAGCTCCAAGTAATGCAGTTTTAAGTCTCAGTAGTGCAGATCCATTAACACCTATAGATTAGTCATGCCTGAGCAGTATAGTGTCAGACACGATAGATCGAACAGGAAAACTGCCTTAGTCAAACTGCTATGGTAATGTAAATCTACCAGTTAATCTATTGAGCTCTGCAGGTTTTTATATCCGAACAATGGGTAAGATCCCTTGATAGCACTGTAATTTCTATGCCTTATTCGATGTTTTATTATGAAGGCTATTTGTATTGATTGTTTTAATTTCACTCAGCCGGTGGACTGCAGGAGATCCTCCCACAAAATGGAGGCTCCAGCAGCCACTCGGTTAGCCCGTGGAAGAGGAGTACCTCGAAACGGTCCGTTGCACCTTCAGCACCCCCCCTCCCTGCACCATCTGTAACTTGATGCACCAATAAAAGCCGGAAATTTTTGGATCCAATCCGTGTGCCGCTACTTTCTACAAATATCAAAACAGGGTAACAGTAGCCTGGTGATGTCCCTCCACTCTGCATCCTTCTTCCTCCTATCAGCATAGCCCTGGTCTCTAGGGTCCCAGAGCTCAGGCCTCTCCTGGAGCAGAACTATGAGCCTCTCCACATTAATCCTGTAGGCCATGGTTGGTCCGTGGGGCTGCCTTCTGAGAGTTCACAGGATTGTGCCACCTTCTACTTCCTGAGTAATCATGTGACGCCTCCTTATCAACACTTATTATGAGCTTCTGCGGGTTTCAGCTGTGAAAAAACACATCTGACTCGGATGGTTCGTGTACGGTCTGACTAAGTGTTGTTGGACCCATAGACTTGCATTGGCGAGTGACGTGTGTGAATCGCATACTGTTGCAGCATGTTGCGACTGCTTGCTCGTCTGTGAAGCGGACAACAACAAAAACGCCCAACACTCGCAAATGTGTACTCGGACATTGCCACATGCAGCCAAAAAAACAAATCCAACACAGCACTTGGCAGAAAGTGATCAGACCCCACTTAGATGGAGCAAGCATAGGTGCACAAAACGATAAAACCACATCACCCTGCCTAGGCATGGGGGAGGTGGCTTGCTATGCACTCAAGGCTTCTCCATTAGGACGCCATTCACATTGATACAAAATAGTGCAGAGTGTCCAATAGCTACCCACTGGCCCTGCCACTAGACCAAATGGGCAGCCCAGTACGATGTCTCTGCACTACTGGATGAATGACGCCCCAAACAGTTTTTTTTCCTGATAACAAAAAATCCTTTTATGTAAGGTATTGGTTAGATCAGAGGTCCCCAACTCAAGGCCTCAAGGGCCGCCAACAGTGCAGGTTTTCAGGATTTCCTTAGTATTGCACAGGTGCTAATGTGATCATCTGCACAGGTAATAATTCCAAGCCCCGTGCAATACTAAGGAAATCCTGAAAACCTGCACTGTTGGCGGCCCTTGCGGCCTGGATTTGGGGACCTCTGGGTTAGATGCTTTGGCCAAGACATTGTAAGCTCATAATCCACGTCAAGGATCCTCACACTTACGAGTCCTATCAAAAATTAAAAAACACTAAAACTACTCAAAAATGGCAACATGCCTAGGCAGGGTGATGTGGTTTTATCGTTCTGTGCACCTGTGCTTGCTTCATCTAAGTGGGGTCTGTTCACCTGCCAAGTGCTGTGTTGGATTTGTTTTTTGGCTGCATGTGATAAGTTGTTTAATGCTGCCATTTTTGAGCAGTTTTAGTGTTTTTGAATTTTTGATAGGACTCGTAAGTGTGAGGATCCTTGACGGGGATTACGAGCACTCTGTCTTTAACATTGGTCCGACTGCAATGCGAGAAAAACTCGCACTACAGTCATCTGACTTTAACACCAGTGTGTCCATACCCTAAGGCTGGATTCACACTTTCCGTGCGATATACGAGTCTCTCGGACGAGTGTCGGATCATTAACCCTGAACAGCCTCCCCCTTTCTGGATGGGGAGTGTGGAGCTGCATAGAAATACAAGCAGAAGATGCTCCCATCCTGACAGGGAGAGGCTGTTCCAGGTGACTGAGCCAAGACTCGTCTGAGTGACTCGTATATCACACGGACAGTGTGATTCCAGCCTAAGGGAAAAAGTCAGTCCTTGTTCTCTGGAACCCTTAAGCAAGTAGTCCATTCCCTGTATTCTGTCTTGTGCAGACAGCCCATACTCAACAGCCCTGACTTTACCTTTACAAGTGAGTTTATAGTGCAAACTGATATTTCAGAAGTTGGCCTGAGCGGCAGTTCAGTCACAGAAGGTAAATGGAAAGGAGCACCCACCTATTTAAGTAAGAAGTTCACCTTGGCAAAGAAGAACTATAGTGTAGTGGAGAAGGATTGCCTGGCCACAAGATGGGCCATGGAGTCCCTATGCTATTACCTGCAGTGGCGACATTTCTGGCTGGTAACGGACCATTTAACATTGGTCTGTATGAGGAATGCTAAAGAAAGGAACACTTTGGTCACAAGGTGGTTTCTGTTCTTGCAAAACTTTAGCTTCTCGGTAGAACATCGAGCTGGGAAATAGCAAGGAAATGTGGATACTCTCTCTTATGCCCCCTGTATGGTAACAAGTGTTCAACCCTCAGGGCCGTATCTAGGGATGGCTGGTGGGGCATTTGCCCCGGGCGCATCAGACAGGAGGGCGCCATCCAGCGTCCTGCTGCAGCGCCCAAGATGTCTCGCCGCCGGCCGCATCTTCTGCCCCTTCCCCGCTGTGGGAGCCGGCGCCAGCTCCTGCTATGCTTCATACAGAGCGGTTATGAGCTCTTCCGGGTCAGGGGGATATCAGTAACGTGATCAGTCACCTGATCACGCTACTGAGGTCACTGACTGGGCGGCCCTGCAGTGCAATTGCAGCAGGATGGGGAAAAGTGCTCCAGCTGCAGGAGCTGAAGACCCTGAAGATGAATGTAATTAGGGGAAGGGGGACATGGTGGGGGGGAATAAGAGCCAAACTGGGGGGAGTGGGGTAATAAGAGCCAAACTGGTGTGGAGGGGGGAATAAGAGCCAAACTAGGGGGGAGAGGGGGGCATAGGAGCCAAACTGGAGGGGAGGGGGGAATAAGAGCCAAACTAGGGTGAAAGGGGGGGATAGGAGCCAAACTGGAGGGGAGGGGGGAATAAGAGCCAAACTAGGGGGAAGAGGGGGGATAGGAGCCAAACTGGAGGGGAGGGGGGGATAGGAGGCAAACAGGGGGGGAGGGGGAATAAGAGCCAAACTGGAGGGAGAGGGGGAATAAGAGCCAAACTGGGGGGAGGGGGAAATAAGAGCCAAAATAGGGGGGAGAGGGGAAGGAATAAGCCAAACTGAAGGGAGGGGGGGATAAGAGCCAAACTAGGGGGGAGAGGAGGGGGAATAAGAGCCAAACTGGGGGGAGGTGGGAATAAGAGCCAAACTGGGGGGAGGGTGGAATAACAGCCAAACTAGGAGGGAGGGTGGTAATAAGAGCCAAACAGGGCTGGGGGAGGAATAAAAGCCAATCTAGGGGGGAGAGGGGGGACAGGTGAGCCAAACAGTATGGTGAGTGAGTGGGGATGGCTGCGGCACAGTATGGTGAGTGAGTGGGGATGGCTGCGGCACAGTATGGTGAGTGAGTGGGGATGGCTGCGGCACAGTATGTTGAGTGGGGATGGCTGCAGCACAGTATGGTGAGTGGGAATGGCTGCGGCACAGTATGGTGAGTGGGAATAGCTGCGGCACAGTATGGTGAGTGGGGATGGCTGCGGCACAGTATGGTGTGTGAGTGGGGATGGCTGCGGCACAGTATGGTGAGTGAGTGGGGATGGCTGCAGCACAGTATGGTGAGTGAATGGGGATGGCTGCAGTGCATTATGGTGAGTGGAGATGGCTGTGGCACAGTATGGTGAGTGAGGGGAGATTGCTGTGGCACATTATGGTGAGTGACTGGGGATGACTGCAGCACAGTATGGTGAGAGAGGGGGGATGGCTACGGCACAGTATGGTTAGTGAGTGGGGATGGCTGCAGTGCATTATGGTGAGCGGAGATGGCTGTGGCACAGTATGGTGAGTGAGGAATAAGCCAAACTGAGGGGAGGGGGGAATAAGAGCCAAACTAGGGGGGAGAGGAGGAAGGAATAAGAGCCAAACTGGGGGGAGGGTGGAATAACAGCCAAACTAGGGGGGAGGGTGGTAATAAGAGCCAAACAGGGCTGGGGGGGAATAAAAGCCAATCTAGGGTGAGAGGTGGGACAGGTGAGCCAAACAGTATGGTGAGTGAGTGGGGATGGCTGCGGCACAGTATGGTGAGTGAGTGGGATGGCTGCGGCACAGTATGGTGATGATTGGGGATGGCTGCGGCACAGTATGTTGAGTGGGGATGGCTGCGGCACAGTATGGTGAGTGGGAATGGCTGCGGCACAGTATGGTGAGTGGGAATGGCTGCGGCACAGTATGGTGAGTGGGGATGGCTGTGGCACAGTATGGTGAGTGAGGTGGGATGGCTGCGGCACAGTATGGTGAGTGAATGGGGATGGCTGCAGTGCATTATGGTGAGTGGAGATGGCTGTAGCACAGTATGGTGAGTGAGGGGAGATTGCTGTGGCACAGTATGGTGAGTGACTGGGGATGACTGCAGCACAGTATGGTGAGAGAGGGGGGATGGCTACGGCACAGTATGGTTAGTGAGTGGGGATGGCTGCAGTGCATTATGGTGAGCGGAGATGGCTGTGGCACAGTATGGTGAGTGAGGAATAAGCCAAACTGAGGGGAGGGGGGGAATAAGAGCCAAACTAGGGGGGAGAGAAGGAAGGAATAAGAGCCAAACTGGGGGGAGGGTGGAATAACAGCCAAACTAGGGGGAGGGTGGTAATAAGAGCCAAACAGGGCTGGGGGAGGAATAAAAGCCAATCTAGGGGGGAGAGGGGGGACAGGTGAGCCAAACAGTATGGTGAGTGAGTGGGGATGGCTGCGGCACAGTATGTTGAGTGGGGATGGCTGCGGCACAGTATGGTGAGTGGGGATGGCTGCGGCACAGTATGGTGAGTGGGGATGGCTGCGGCACAGTATGGTGTGTGAGTGTGGATGGCTGCGGCACAGTATGGTGAGTGAGTGGGGATGGCTGCAGCACAGTATGGTGAGTGAATGGGGATGGCTGCAGTGCATTATGGTGAGTGGAGATGGCTGTGGCACAGTATGGTGAGTGAGGGGAGATTGCTGTGGCACATTATGGTGAGTGACTGGGAATGACTGCAGCACAGTATGGTGAGAGAGGGGGGATGGCTACGGCACAGTATGGTTAGTGAGTGGGGATGGCTGCAGTGCATTATGGTGAGCGGAGATGGCTGTGGCACAGTATGGTGAGTGAGGGGGGATTGCTGCGGCACAGTATGGTGAGTGAGGGGAGATAGCTGGGGCACAGTATATGGAGAGAGAGGGGGATGGCTGCAGTATGAGGGAATGAGGGGGAAAGAGTGTGGACACAATACAAGTACTGAGGGGGATTGCTACCAACACAGTATGTGGAGTGAGATCGAGTTTGATGAGGGAGAACAGTATAAACCATGGGCCGTATAGCGGGACACAGTGTAGAGGACAGTGTGACCAGGGAGCCAAGTATGGAAAGGAGAGGACAGTGTGATGAGGGAGTCCAGTATGGAAAGGGGAGAGCAGTGTGATGAGGGGGCAATGTGGACGGCATGTGCCAGAAGAGGGACAGTGTGTAAATCATATTTTGTGCAGTGAACGGTGACAAGGAGCAATTATTACGGGGCTCAGTGTAGGGCAGATATTTTTACTCATGATTATTTTAATCATGTTGCTATTTTTAAAGATATCGTGTCGGGATGTGCTGAAGACCGGAGAAGATGGACGTCTCCAGAGATCAGCTGTGGATGTGAAGAGTCATTATGGTGTCAGGACAAGGTGAAGAAAAGAAAAAGACGATCCCGATCAGAGACAAGGTCATCTATAAAGTACCCAGATGTAAATGATTACCGTATTTATGATACTGACTAATTTTCATCAGTACTGTAGTTCCTGTATGATCTGATGGTGACTGGTAACAACAACTCCCAGTGTCTCCTTACTATTGTTAAGGAAGTAGTAGGGGTTGTAGGTTTATGCAGCACAAATGTGTAAGGGTCTGACCTGAAATGACAATTGTTTTTTCCAAAAAAAAAATTTGAAATTACAATTGTTTTACCATTTACTGATGTTGGTTCTGATGATGAATTTCTGTACTGATGAGGATTGTGATGCTGTGTTTCTATAGTGATGGGGGTTATATGGATGTATACGTGTACTGATGGGGGTTCTAGTTATGTATTTTTGCATCTCTGGTGTTTCTAATGATTGATGAAATTTGTTACTGATGACGGCTTCGGTGATGTATTTCTGTACCTCTGGTGGGTCTGGTGTTGTACTTCTGCACTGATGAGGCTTTTGACATTGTGTTTCTGTACTGATAGGGGCTATATGAATGCATTTTTGTACCTCTGGTGGGTCTGCTGGTGTATTTATGTACTGATGAGGGTTGTGATGCTGTGTTTCTGTACTGATGGGGGTTATATGGATGTATTTCTGTACCTCTGGTGGGTCTGGTGATGCAGTTTTGTGCTGCTATTGATTCTGATCCTGTACACATGTAACAATCTATAACCTGTAAGATTATGTGATACATGGCTACGTTCATAAAGTGTTGTACCCTCTGACAAGGGTTCTATGTTTTTATTTGTTAGAAGCATTAAAGGGGTTGTCCCATATTTGTAATAATTCTGCAGTCACTCCATGTGTCCCTCTATGTGACTGCTGATTTCTCACAGAGCACACACTGCTCACTGTCAGGATTCTCTGCTGCTGGAAGTGAGAGGTCATGAAACTGTAAGTATGCGATTTACATACATGCAGTCATGTACTGACTAGACATTCGAGGTCTCGATCAATGAAAATGAACTGAACGAAGAATGAAGAATTGCATTCTTGTGCTCACACGACCGTCCAATCTTCTATTAACACAAGAGAATCCTGACAGTGTGCAGACCACGCGCTGCGAGAATTCCGAGGCCCTCAGTCACCTAGAGGGACTACAGACTCATCTCACACCTTGGATGAGCCCTTTAATTCAAACACTAAGCCCTGAAGCCCAATCCTAACAGCATGTAACTTTGTTTTTCATTGAACATTGAGAGAATTAGGTATTGCAGCTCGTCGGCACATGACTGTAAGTGTGCAAATCGTATATGAATGACTGGTAACATGACGACTACTTAGACCGCTTGGGGGGGGGGCGCCAAACTGAAGCCTTGCCCCGGGTGCCAGAGAACGTAGATACACCTTTGTCAACCCCACACCACAAGTTTGAACAGAGGGGGGATATGGGAGGCTGTGACTGACAGGTGTCATATGTGAAGGTCACTACGTATCCCCAGAATATTCAAGGAAATCTACTGAACCCGCTGGAGTGTGTTGTGTTCACAGCTACTGCTGTCAGTGCAACACAAATTAAAATTGTGAACTTGGTTAAACTATTTGACCAAGTCTTTAAGGAAACCTGATTGGGGCTTTAGTTTTTGGAAAGATCTGTTGAATTGCAGGGGAATAGATCTCTTCCTCCAGCCCAGGTTTTGCTAATGGCCAATGGCCACGATTCCTATTTAATCCTGCAGCAAAGCATAGAGTGGGTCTCAGTCCAATTTAAGTTGCAGAGCTGCTGATTCTGTGTGAGCAGGTCTGTGGAAGTAACAGATCAGAACTAGAGACCTGAGCAGGAGCCAAACGAACACTGGAAGGTACCCTGCACCCAAGATTCCTGTAGTGATGCAGGAGTTAAATATACTTTGTAAAGGACAGTACATGTGGGAACCGGTTGTGCTCTAGTAATCCAAGGTTGTTAAAGGGTGGTTTTGGAAAATAAAGATTGTTGGTGTGATAGTTAGTATTCCTGGGTCACTGCCTCATGTTTTTGGATATCCAAAGCCGCTGCCTCACAACAACCTTAGGCTAGGGTCACACTAGGGCTATGAATGCGTTCAGGTGCGTTCCATTAAAAAGATAGACTCTGGCAGCATTAATGCAGTGTAACCATAATGGTAACGCTGCCAATACAATGCTATAGGTGACGAACCCCCCTGAACACATTCATAGCGCTAGTGTGACCCAGGCCTTAGGGTCTTTTCACATCAAGTTTTTGCTGCCTTTTGAACGCATTGCGTTATTCCCTGTGTTTTTACCAAAAACGAGGTAAAAACGCATGAGTTTTTGCACCCATAGACTTGCATTGTAAAATGCATGCAAACACGGTAAAAACGCATCAAAACGCAAGTGGCAATGTTTCCTATGCACTGGGTAAAACCTCATGCATTTAAAACGCACCTGCGTTTTTACAATGCAAGTTTATGGGTGCAAAAACACATGCGTCTTTACTGCGTTTTCAGTAAAAACGCAGGGAAAAACGTGAAGCATCCAAAACGCAAAACCCAGCTCAGATGTGCACTGGGCATAAGTGAGATACTAAAATATAAATACACCTATCAATCAAGTATTACTCCACATAGTAACGACGCATGCTGTGCTGTCACCACCTCCAATAGAGGCTGAACTTCTGGTTTCTGGTCAATGGATACATGCAAGGAGCCAACATGATGGCATTATAATACTGGACAATAGTGGGGCATGCATAGGCACTCCACCATACTGATAAAATGACCTGGAGGCATAATGTCTGTGCATGCGCAGCAGTGAACTGACCAAGTAATGGATGGATGAACGTGAAAGCAATCAGTGAACATTATTATAATATAAATGCTATTAAACCACATTGGTGTGTCAGCACCTTCCATACACTCCATGGACCAAAACCCCAGCTGCTCTCAGAGGTGGTGACAGTGAAGCATGCACCATTATCATGTGGAGTAATAGTTGATTGGTAAGTGTATTTACATTACAGCATCTTCTAGCCTTATATGTTGCCGATTGGGTGTTCCCACTCTAAATAGCAGTGCTTCCCTACATCTCTCACACATGGCTTCAGTTTTTGGGAGACGTAAAGGACAGACTTTTCCTCTAGTTGTTCATTTCCAGGGAGAAGAGGAATAGCAGTCAAATGGCCAGTGACACTTACTTAAGATGTCCACAAAGTGCTAATAAAAAAGAAGGAAGATAAGTGGCAGAATAAGTTAATAGAAAAGATTCTTAAAAGCAAATTCCCATCAGGCTTTCTGGACAGTTAACCAATCAATAACCGAAGCATTACCAAACAGTTGATTTCTCCTAATATTTCTGCTATCTCTCTGATGGATTTCTTCTTTTTTTCCAGCCTAATGATGGTCTGTTTCTCTTCCATTGAGAACTACTTTGACCGCATGTTGTCAGTTCACAGCAACTGCTTCACAATGCAACTGCCACCACTGGAATCAGCTCCAGACCTTTTACCTGCTTAATTAATGATGGCTTAATGCATGAATAGCCCATACAGCCCATTAAAAAGATTTTGGAATTATTATCCATTTACTTTCGGTCCCTTCAAAAATAGGCAGCTAAATATTAAAGATATGTAATTCCTAAAATTTCAGTCAAAATAGGATGTGAATATTCTCAAATTAAAGCTGAGAATTTGCACTTTAAGTCCACATTGATTAACTTCCTCCTGAATAAGTTTTGATAAACAGCTGTAAAGCCAAATGCCCATATATTTCTGGACCTAACTGTATGTCAATCTTATTTAAGTCTTAAGAGTTTTTGTGTCTTTGTGGATTCTGGTGCTGTTGAAAACCTTATTGATTCTTTGTTGACTAGAGGGCTGATACTTATTTTCGCAAATGGCTCTGCATTCCAGCACGACTGTATCCAGTTCCCAATCAAGATGGTGACCATTCAAGTTGGATTATTTCCTTTCAAGGACATTTATTTTTGAGTTTTGCTTTTCACCTATTCACCAGTGCTCTTAGGAGTCCTCCTGGTAAGGTTTCATTCTGCAAAAAAAAAAAAAAACACTTGTGAGCTTGGAAACTCAAAAAAGCCTGGACGTTTACAAAAGACAACAGTGGTAGTGATTGCAGAATCCTTTCCATGGTGAAGAAAAACCCCTTGACACCATTCACCCAAGTGAAGAACACAGTCCAGGAAGTAGGTGTTTTAGAATGTAATGTTACCATAGAGAGTAGACTTCATGACAGCAAATACAGAGGTTCACCACAAAATGAGAACCATTACTCATAATAAATAGAAAGGCCAAATTAGACTTTGCAAAAAACAAAATCTAAAGAAGCCAGCCCAGTTTTGGAAAAGCATTCTTTAGAGAGAGGAAGCTAAGATCAAATTGTTCCAGAATGATGTTAAGAAGAAAGTATGGAGAAGGCTTGGAATGGCTCATAACTCAAAGCTCACCACATTATCTATATATATGGAGGCAACGTCAAGACATCGCCATTCATGTCTTCCAATGGCACTGGGTCACTTGTGTTTATTGATGACTGAAGATAGAAGCAGCCGGATGAATTCTGAAGTGTACAGGGCTATACTTTCTGCTCAGATTCTACCAAATGCAGCCATGTTAATTGGACAGCGCTTCCCAGGACACATGGATAATGACCAAAACCTACTATGAACGCAACCCAGGAGTTTTTTAAGGTAAAGAAGTGGAATATTCTACAATGGCTTAGTCAATCACCAGATCTCAACTGCATTGATAACTTAAAGGAAACCTGTCAGCTACTTTTTGCCCTCCAAGCTATCACTATCTGTCCCTGCAGCTTCCTAGTATATTCTTAAGCATCCCTGTCTGACCTATTGCTGTCATGTGAAAGTTGATAAAAATTATTTTATAACTTACATTTTCAGATGTTAATTAGGGACAGTCTAGTCTCAGCGGGTGTTCTCCTTGCCATCCCGGTGGGCATGATAACCTAATTTACAAGTGCTGTCTTCTTCTTTGGAGATTCTAAAATCTAATAGATGTGGGCCCCATGGTATCACATTGGGAGGATGGTGACAACACGATGGGGGTAGGCTCTGTGGTGCTGGGGGTGGCATCTGTCTCTCCCTCCTGTGAGGTCTCTCCTCTGTCCACTCTCTCTCCCCCAGTGCTCTCTCCCAATATATGTAAATAAATGTATATTTGCTTAAAAACCTGTTTTTATTTTTTAGCAATAACGTGTTTAATTTTGTGGTAAAAAATGTTTAGGGCTTCGCTGTATTTTCTCTTGCCAGTGCAGATAAACCAAGCAGCTACTGGCTACTAAACCCCACTGCCTGGTGTTACCTTCACTAGCAATAAAAAATACAGGGGAGCCCTTATATTTTCAATTACTAAACTTAATAATTTAAAAAAATATTGGCATGGGTTTCACCATATTTTCTATTGCCAGCCAAGGTAACTCAGGCAGCTGGGGGCTGAAATTCTCAGCATGGTAAGGCCCAAGCGTTCTGGGCCCCACACTCTGAAAATTACAGCCAGCAGCCACCCCAGAATTGGTGCCTCCATGAATGATGCCAAAACAGGAGGTTACCCCGCTCTTCCAGCTGGTGTGTAGCGGGGCAGATTGGGTAAAGGGGTTGATGTCAGTTTTTTTTTTTGGCAGCTGACGTCAAGCCCTATTGTTAATGTCAGCCATTAGTATGACAGCCGGCCATTAGCAATACTTTCAGTAAAGAGATGAAAAACACAAAGATAGAGATCCTTTATTACATACAAAATATAGAGACACCTTGTTATCCACTTTATTATCTCCCATCAAGTTCCCCTCTGACGTAATCCTGTAATACTGTAAACTTGTGGTCGCAGCGGTGGGGCATTGTGATGTGTCACCCTGCTGCCATCTTTATATACCTAAGTGTCCAAAGATGGCGGCCACCTGTGTAAGTGTGTATGTACTGTCTTTGCCCCCCTGTGCTCTCTGCCCCCTCTGCTGTGTGCTTTCATTCTTTGCCTTCCCTCCCTGCTGTGAGTTCTCTGTCTGCCTTCCCGCCCCGTCTCCCTGTGGCCCCCTCGGCTTTCCTGTGCCTGTCTGTGCCCCTCCCGCGTTGGGCCACGTTGGTGTCGGGTATCGGCGGGCCACTTGTGGTACTGCAGAATTCGCTGGTACCACCAGCGGGAGCAATATTAACAAACCCATCACTTGTTTGTGTTAGTATGGCTTCCGGTGTCGCAATGGATTGTGGGTTTCCTGGACATCCTGACGGACGTTGATGATACACGCCACCAGGTAAGTATATAATAGATGGGCTGCTTCCAGGGCGTCATTTCCGGGTATGTGCATTGTGGGTGAGTAATTGGGTGTACTTGCCGGCTTCAGAATGCACACTATGCATGCTTTGGAGCTGATGGGGAAGAGGGGGGGCTTTTTTTTGTTTACAAAATGCTCTAGCATGAATACAATGACTCCAAACTCATATAACATTTTATTATGCCCCAGTGGTTAATTTTTTTTCAGCACTTTCTGAAAACTAAATTTTGGTTTGTGTCCCGATTTAATGAGACCTGAAACTTTTGTAAATTTTAAATGTTCTTTTTCCTTCTTGGGGCACATTTTTTGTGCATGGGCTAATATAGTTTGATAAATCTGATTTCCCACTATTACCATGAGGGACACAGAGTACTATTACCATATGTGGGAACAGGGGGCACTATTACCTTAAGGTCTACAGAGTACTATTACCATATATGGGCACAGGGGGCACTATCACCATAAGGGCCAAAATCCTATTATCATATATGGGCACAGTTCCCATACATGGGCACAGGGGGCACTACTACCATGAGGGATACAACCGGACACTGGAGTGATGATAGACAACACAAGGCATTTATATATATATACTAGATGGCGGCCCGATTCTAAAGAATCGGGTAGTCTAGAATCCATATATAGTTTATTTACTAATAGTTAGGGGAGTGCGGTGAAATTAATTGTGTGTATACAGGTGGCTCAGTGAGTAGCAGAGTATACGGTGGCTCAGTGGTTAGCAGTGAGTGCGGTGGCTCAGTGGTTAGCAGTGAGTGCGGTGGCTCAGTGGTTAGCAGTGAGTGCGGTGGCTCAGTGGTTAGCAGGGAGTGCGGTGGCTCGGTGGTTAGCAGTGAGTGCGGTGGCTGAGTGGTCAGTGATTGCGGTGGCTGAGTGGTCAGTTAGTGCGGTGGCTCAGTGGTTAGCAGTGAGTGCGGTGGCTCAGTGGTTAGCAGTGAGTGCGGTGGCTCAGTGGTTAGCAGTGAGTGCGGTGGCTCAGTGGTTAGCAGTGAGTGCGGTGGCTCAGTGGTTAGCAGCGAGTGCGGTGGCTCAGTGGTTAGCAGCGAGTGCGGTGGCTCAGTGGTTAGCAGCGAGTGCGGTGGCTCAGTGGTTAGCAGCGAGTGCGGTGGCTCAGTGGTTAGCAGTGAGTGCGGTGGCTCAGTGGTTAGCAGTGAGTGCGGTGGCTCAGTGGTAGCAGTGAGTGCGGTGGCTCAGTGGTCAGCAGTGAGTGCGGTGGCTCAGTGGTCAGTGATTGCGGTGGCTCAGTGGTTAGCAGTGAGTGCGGTGGCTCAGTGGTTAGCAGTGAGTGCGGTGGCTCAGTGGTTAGCAGTGAGTGCGGTGGCTCAGTGGTTAGCAGTGAGTGCGGTGGCTCAGTGGTTAGCAGTGAGTGCGGTGGCTCAGTGGTTAGCAGTGAGTGCGGTGGCTCAGTGGTTAGCAGTGAGTGCGGTGGCTCAGTGGTTAGCAGTGAGTGCGGTGGCTCAGTGGTTAGCAGTGAGTGCGGTGGCTCAGTGGTTAGCAGCGAGTGCGGTGGCTCAGTGGTTAGCAGCGAGTGCGGTGGCTCAGTGGTTAGCAGCGAGTGCGGTGGCTCAGTGGTTAGCAGCGAGTGCGGTGGCTCAGTGGTTAGCTGTGAGTGCGGTGGCTCAGTGGTTAGCAGTGAGTGCGGTGACTCAGAGGTTAGCAGTGAGTGGGGTGGCTCAGTGGTTAGCAGTGAGTGCAGTGAGATTGGTCAGCACAGTGGTGTGGGCAGAGGGGTGAGCGCAGCACCGTGGGCAGAGTGGTCAGCGCAGCACCGTGGGCAGAGTGGTGAGCACACACATACATACATACATACATACACACACACACACACACACAACACACACACACACTCCGCTATAGTTAGCAGCGACCCTGCGTCTTCCCCGCCGCCTGGATCCTGAGTTGAGATGTCGCTGCCCGCGGACGACTGGATCCAATATGGCGTCCGGGAAGTTTGGTGAGACTTCTTGGACGCTATCTTGGATCCAGTAGTTCGGGGGTGTCAACATGTCGACTGAGGATCTAGGCGGCTGATGCAGGGCCGGTGGTAAGTATAGCGGAGTGGTGTGTGTGTGTGTGTGTGCATGTGTGCGGACAAAGTGAGGGAAGTGCGGACAAAGTGAGGGAAGTGCGGACAAAGTGACTACATACACACATATATACACATACTGTACATTGCATATGGTGGGGTGAGGAGGAGCGGAGGCTGTAGAGGTGAGGACAGGGGAGGCTGGAGGGGTGAGGACAGGGGAGACTGGAGGGGTGAGGAGGGGTGAGGACAGGGGAGGCTGGAAGGGTGAGAAGGAGTGAGGACAGGGGAGGCTGGAGGGGAGAGCGGAGGCTGGTGGGGAGGGCGGAGGCTGGAGGGGAAAGGGGAGGCTGGAGGGGAGAGGGAGAGGGGAGGCTGGAGGGGAGAAGGGAGGCTGGAGGGCGGAGGCTGGAGGGGAGGCTGGAGGGGAGAGCGGAGGCTGGAGGGGAGAGCGGAGGCTGGAGGGGAGAGTGGAGGCTGGAGGGGAGAGCGGAGGCTGGAGGGGAGAGCGGAGACTGGAGGGGAAAGGGGAGAGTGGAGGCTGGAGGGGAGAGTGGAGGGCGGAGGCTGGAGGGGAGAGCGGAGGCTAGAGGGAGAGCGGAGGCTGGAGGGGAGGGCGGAGGCTGGAAGGGGGAGGCTGGAGAGGAGAGCGGAGGCTGGATGGGAGGGCGGAGGCTGGGGGGGAGAGCGGAGGCTGGAGGGGAGAGCGGAGGCTAGAGGGGAGAGCGGAGGCTGGAGGGGACAGCGGAGGCTGGAGGGCAGAGGGGAGAGTGGAGGCTGGAGGGCAGAGGGGAGAGCGGAGGCTGGAGGGGAGGGCTGGAGGGCAGAAGAGAGAGTGGAGGCTGGAGGGGAGAGCGGAGGCTGGAGGGGAGAGCGGAGGCTGGAGGGGAGAGCGGGAGGCTGGAGGGAGAGGGAGGTGGAGGCAGAGGGAGAGTGAGGAGGCAGGAGAGGGCGAGGGGGAGGCTGGAGGGGAGGGAGGCTGGGGGCGAGAGCGGAGAGGGAGGAGAGGGAGAGGGAGGTGAGGAGAGGAGAGGGAGGCTGGAGGGGAGAGCGGAGGCTGGAGGGGAGAGCGGAGGCTGGAGGGAGGGGAGAGGGAGGCTGGAGGCAGAGGGGAGAGATGGAGGCTGGAGGGAGAGCGGAGGCTGGAGGGGCGGAGGCTGGAGGGGAGCGGAGGCTGGAGGGGAGAGCGGAGGCTGGAGGGGAGAGGGAGTGGAGGAGGTGGAGGCGGAGGGAGAGTGAGGCTGGAGGGGAGAGCGGAGGCTGAGGGGAGAGCGGAGGCTGGAGGGAGAGGCAGGCTGGAGGGGAGAGTGGAGGCTGGAAGGCAGAGGGGAGGTGGAGGCTGGAGGGGAGAGCGGAGGCTGGAGGGGAGAGAGGGAGCTGGAGGGCAGAGGGGAGGTGAGGAGAGGCTGGAGGGCAGAGGGGAGAGCGGAGGCTGGAGGGAGCAGTGGGGGAGAGTGGAGGCTGGAGGGAGAGAGTGGAGGCTGGAGGGGAGAGCGGAGGCTGGAAGGGGAGAGCGGATGCTGAAGGGGAGAGCAAAGGCTGGAGGGCAGAGGGGAGAGTGGAGGCTGAAGGGCAGAGGGGAGAGTGGAGGCTGGAGGGCAGAGGGGAGGCTGGAGGGGAGAGCGGAGGCTAGGAGGGGAGAGCGGAGGCTGGAGGGCGAGGGGGAGAATGGAGGCTGGAGAGGGAGAGCGGAGGCTGGAGGGGAGAGCGGAGGCTGGAGGGCAGAGTGGAGGCTGGAGGGCAGAGGGGAGAGGGAGTGGAGGGAGGGAGAGTGGAGGCTGGAGTGCGTTGGCTGGAGGGAAGAGCGGAGGCTGGAGGGGAGAGCGGAGGCTGGAGGGGAGAGGGGAGGAAGGGAGCCTGGAGGGGAGAGCGGAGGCTGGAGGGAGAGCGGGGCTGGAGGGAGAGCGGAGGCTGGAGGACAGAGGGGAGGGAGTGGAGGCTGGAGTGGCAAAGGGAAGAGTGGAGGCTGGGAGGGTGGAGGAGAGTGGAGGCTGGAGGGGAGAGGAGCGGGAGGGCTGGAGGGCAGAGGAGGGAGAGTGGAGGCTGGAGGGCAGAGGGGAGAGTGGAGGCTGGAGGGCAGAGGGGAGAGTGGAGGCTGGAAGGGATAGCGGAGGCTGGAGGGGAGAGCGGAGGCTGGAGGGCAGAGGGGAGAGTGGAGGCTAGAGGGGAGAGCGGAGGCTGGAGGGGAGAGCGGAGGCTGGAGGGGAGAGTGGAGGCTGGAGGGCAGAGGGGAGAGTGGATGCTGGAGGGCAGAGGGGAGAGTGGAGGCTGGAGGGGAGAGCGGAGGCTGGAGGGAGAGCAGAGGCTGGAGGGGAGAGCAGAGCCTTGAGGGGAGATCGGAGGCTGGAGGGCAGAGGGGAGAGTGGAGGCTGGAGGGGAGAGCGGAGGCTGGAGGGTGGAGGCTGGAGGGTAGAGCGGAGGCTGGAGGGTAGAGCGGAGGCTGGAGGGCAGAGGGGAGAGTGGAGGCTGGAGGGCAGAGGGGAGAGTGGAGGCTGGAGGGGAGAGCGGCGGCTGGAGGGCGGAGGCTGGAGGGGAGAGCGGAGGCTGGAGGGGAGAGCGGAGGCTGGAGGGCAGAGGGGAGAGTGGAGGCTGGAGGGCAGAGGGGAGAGTGGAGGCTGGAGGGGAGGGCGGAGGCTGGAGGGCGGAGGCTGGAGGGGAGAGCGGAGGCTGGAGGGGAGAGCGGAGGCTGGAGGGCAGAGGGGAGAGTGGAGGCTGGAGGGCAGAGGGGAGAGTGGAGGCTGGAGGGGAGAGCGGCGGCTGGAGGGCGGAGGCTGGAGGGGAGAGTGGAGGCTGGAGGGGAGAGCGGAGGCTGGAGGGCAGAGGGGAGAGTGGAGGCTGGAGGGGAGAGCGGAGGCTGGAGGGCGGAGGCTGGAGGGGAGAGTGGAGGCTAGAGGGGAGAGCGGAGGCTGGAGGGGAGAGCGGAGGCTGGAGGGGAGAGTGGAGGCTGGAGGGCAGAGGGGAGAGTGGAGGCTGGAGGGCAGACGGGAGAGTGGAGGCTGGAGGGGAGAGCGGAGGCTGGAGGGGAGAGTGGAGGCTGGAGGGCAGAGGGAGAGTGGAGGCTGGAGGGCAGACGGGAGAGTGGAGGCTGGAGGGGAGAGCGGAGGCTGGAGGGGAGAGCAGAGGCTGGAGGGGAGATCGGAGGCTGGAGGGCAGAGGGGAGAGTGGAGGCTGGAGGGGAGAGCGGAGGCTGGAGGGCGGAGGCTGGAGGGGAGAGCGGAGGCTGGAGGGGAGAGCGGAGGCTTGAGGGCAGAGGGGAGAGTGGAGGCTGGAGGGGAGAGCGGAGGCTGGAGGGCGGAGGCTGGAGGGGGAGAGCGGAGGCTGGAGGGGAGAGTGGTAGGTGTGGTGCTGCGGGCCCTGTGTCAAGATTAGCACCCTGGACCCCCATGTGAGGACCGGGGGGTGGTGGTGGGGGAGAGATGTGTGGCCCTTATGCAGACTCACCTCGGGTGGCGTGCGTCTGCTGTAGGAGGAGAGGAGGGGCGGGCAGACCGGGCGGTAAGGAAGTCCCGTCCTCCCTCCTCTCTGGGCGCGCGGCGGGCGGCTATCAGCACGGGGCCCCCCAGGGGGTGGGGGCAGTGGGCCCCTCATGGCGGTGGGCACGGGGCGCTCGGCCCCCTGCTAGGTACGGCAGTGGGGGGGGGGGCAGAGACTGTCATCTAGGCTAGCGGACATGGCGGTGGGCACGGGGCGCTCGGCCCCCTTGCTAGGTACGGCAGGGGGGGGGGACAGAGACTGTCATCTGGGCTAGCGGACATGGCGGTGGGCACGGGGCGCTCGGCCCCCCTGCTAGGTACGGCAGTGGGGGGGGGGGGTGGGGGAGAGAGAGATTGTCATCTGGGCTAGCGGACATTGGAAGTGAAGTTGTGACAGTTGACAGAGAGTGGAGCGTAATGTGTGGAGACTCGCAAACCCATTGCGAGTTAGGCTTTGGGAGGCAGCCACGGACACGACGACGGAAGCACTGCCGAAACTTACGGAAGTGCGTTAGGGTGATTATATATTGGACTAGATGGCGGCCTGATTCTAAAGAATCGGGTAGTCTAGAATCCATATATAGTTTATTTACTAATAGTTAGGGGAGTGCGGTGAAATAAATTGTGTGTATACAGGTGGCTCAGTGGGTAGCAGAGTATACGGTGGCTCAGTGGTTAGCACTGTATATGGTGGCTCAGTGGTTAGCACTGTATATGGTGGTTCAGTGGTTAGCACTGTATATGGTCACTCAGTGGTTAGCATTGTATGGTGGCTCAGTGGTTAGCACTGTATATGGTGGCTCAGTGGTTAGCACTGTATATGGTGGCTCAGTGGTTAGCACTGTATGGTGGCTCAGTGGTTGGCACTGTATACGGTGGCTCATTGGTTAGCACTGTATGGTGGCTCAGTGGTTAGCACTGTATATGGTGGCTCAGTGGTTAGCACTGTATGGTGGCTCAGTGGTTAGCACTGTATATGGTGGGTCAGCGGTTAGCACTGTATGGTGGCTGAGTGGTTAGCACTGTATATAGTGGATCAGTGGTTAGCACTGTATGAGGCTCAGTGTTAGCACTGTATATGGTGGCTCAGTGGTTAGCACTGTATACGGTGGCTCAGTGGTTAGCACTGTATAGGTGGCTCAGTGGTTGGCACTGTATACGGTGGCTCAGTGGAGTGGATAGCACTGTATACGGTGGCTCAGTGGTTATCACTGTATATGGTGCTCTGTGGTTAGCACTGTATATGGTGGCTCAGTGGTTAGCACTGTATGGTGGCTCAGTGGTTAGCACTGTATGGTGGCTCAGTGGTTAGCACTGTATATGGTGGCTCAGCGGTTAGCACTGTATGGTGGCTGAGTGGTTAGCACTGTATATAGTGGATCAGTGGTTAGCACTGTATGGTGGCTCAGTGGTTAGCACTGTATATGGTGGCTCAGTGGTTAGCACTGTATATGGTGGCTCAGTGGTTAGCACTGTATATGGTGGCTCAGTGGTTGGTACTGTATATGGTGGCTCAGTGGTTGGCACTGTATATGGTGGCTCAGTGGTTAGCACTGTATATGGGGTCAGTGGTTGCCTGTATTGGTGGCTCAGTGGTTAGCACTTGTATGGGGGTGGCTCAGTGGTCAGTAGAGGCCGGGTTCACTGTATGGTGGTCAGTGGTTAGCACTGTATATGGTGGCTCAGTGGTTAGCACTGTATGGTGGTCTAGTGGTTAGCACTGTAATAGTGGATCAGTGGTTAGCACTGTATGGTGCTCAGTGGTTAGCACTGTATATGGTGGCTCAGTGGTTAGCACTGTATATGGTGGCTCAGTGGTTAGCACTGTATGGTGGCTCAGTGGTTGGACTGTATATGGTGGCTCAGTGGTTGCACTGTATATGGTGGCTCAGTGGTTAGCACTGTATATGGTGGCTCAGTGGTTAGGCACTGTATGGTGGCTCAGTGGTTAGCACTGTTATGGTGGTCAGTGGTTAGCACTGTATATGGTGGCTCAGTGGTTACACTGTATGGGGCTCAGTGGTTAGCACTGTATGGTGGCTCAGTGGTTAGCACTGTATATGGTGGCTCAGTGGTTAGCACTGTATTGGTGGCTCAGTGGTTAGCACTGTATGGTGGCTCAGTGGTTAGCACTGTAGGGGCTCAGTGGTTAGCATGTATATGGTGGCTCAGTGGTTAGCACTGTTATGGTGGCTCAGTGGTTAGCACTGTATGGTGGCTCAGTGGTTAGCACTGTATGGTGGCTCAGTGGTTAGCACTGTACGGTGGCTCAGTGGTTAGCACTGTATACGGTGGCTCAGTGGTTAGCACTGTATGGTGGCTCAGTGGTTAGCATTTATTGGGGCTCAGTGGTTGCACTGTATAGGTGGCTCAGTGGTTAGCACTGTATATGGGTTGGCTCAGTGGTTAGCACTGTATATGGTGGCTCAGTGGTTAGCACTGTATATGGTGGCTCAGTGGTTGGCCACTGTATATAGGGCAGGGTTGCACTGTGGTCAGGGCAGAGGTACGGCTAGGCTCTGTGGTCAGCAGAGGATGGCGGCTCTGTGGTCAGCGCAGGAAGGAGGCAGAGTGGTCAGCGCAGGAAGGAGCAGAGTGGTAAGCGCAGGAAGGAGGCAGAGTGGTGAGCGTAGGACGGCGGCTCTGTGGTCAGCAGAGGACGGGGGCTCTGTGGTCAGCAGAGGACGGGGCTCTGTGGTCAGCAGAGGACGGGGGCTCTGTGGTCAGCAGAGGACGGGGCTCTGTGGTCAGCAGAGGACGGGGGCTCTGTGGTCAGCAGAGGACGGGGGCTCTGTGGTCAGCAGAGGACGGGGGCTCTGTGGTCAGCAGAGGACGGGGGTTCTGTGGTCAGCAGAGGACGGGGGCTCTGTGGTCAGCAGAGGACGGGGGCTCTGTGGTCAGCAGAGGACGGGGCTCTGTGGTTAGCAGAGGACGGGGGCTCTGTGGTCAGCAGAGGACGGAGGCGAGTGATCAGCGCAGGAAGGAGGCAGGTGTGTCAGGCAGGAAGGGGCAGAGTGATCAGCGCAGGAAGGAGGCAGAGTGATCAGCGCAGGAAGGAGGCAGAGTGATCAGCGCAGGAAGGAGGCAAGTGATCAGCGCAGGACAGCGGCTCTGTGGTCAGCAGAGGACGGCGGCTCTGTGGTCAGCAGAGGACGGCGGCTCTGTGGTCAGCAGAGGACGGCGGCTCTGTGGTCAGCAGAGGACGGCGGCTCTGTGGTCAGCAGTGGACGGCGCTTTGGCAGCAGAGGACGGCGGCTCTGTGGTCAGCGGGAGGCCGGGGGCTCTGTGGTCAGCAGAGGACGACGGGTCTGTGGTCAGCAGAGGACGGCGGGTCTGTGGTCAGCAGAGGACGGCGGGTCTGTGGTCAGCAGAGGACGGCGGGTCTGTGGTCAGCAGAGGACGGCGGGTCTGTGGTCAGCAGAGGACGGCGGCTCTGTGGTCAGCAGAGGACGGCGGCTCTGTGGTCAGCAGAGGACGGCGGCTCTGTGGTCAGCAGAGGACGGCGGCTCTGTGGTCAGAAGAGGACGGCGGGTCTGTGGTCAGCAGAGGACGGCGGGTCTGTGGTCAGCGAAGGAAGGAGGCTCTGTGGTCGAGTGGTCAGCGCAGGAAGGAGGCTCTGTGGTCAGCAGAGGACGGCAGCTCTGTGGTCAGCAGAGGACAGCGGGTCTGTGGTCAGCAGAGGACGGCCGGTCTGTGGTCAGCAGAGGACGGCGGCTCTGTGGTCAGCAGAGGACGGCGGCTCTGTGGTCAGCAGAGGACGGCGGGTCTGTGGTCAGCAGAGGACGGCGGGTCTGTGGTCAGCAGAGGACGGCGGGTCTGTGGTCAGCAGAGGACGGCGGCTCTGTGGTCAGCAGAGGACGGCGGGTCTGTGGTCAGCAGAGGACGGCGGCTCTGTGGTCAGCAGAGGACGGCGGCTCTGTGGTCAGCAGAGGACGGCGGCTCTGTGGTCAGCAGAGGACGGCGGCTCTGTGGTCAGCAGAGGACGGCGGCTCTGTGGTCAGCAGAGGACGGCGGCTCTGTGGTCAGCGAAGGAAGGAGGCTCTGTGGTCGAGTGGTCAGCGCAGGAAGGAGGCTCTGTGGTCAGCAGAGGACGGCAGCTCTGTGGTCAGCAGAGGACGGCGGGTCTGTGGTCAGCAGAGGACGGCGGGTCTGTGGTCAGCAGAGGACGGCGGGTCTGTGGTCAGCAGAGGACGGCGGCTCTGTGGTCGAGTGGTCAGCGCAGGAAGGAGGCTCTGTGGTCAGCAGAGGACGGCAGCTCTGTGGTCAGCAGAGGACGGCGGGTCTGTGGTCAGCAGAGGACGGCGGGTCTGTGGTCAGCAGAGGACGGCGGCTCTGTGGTCAGCAGAGGACGGCGGCTCTGTGGTCAGCAGAGGACGGCGGGTCTGTGGTCAGCAGAGGACGGCGGGTCTGTGGTCAGCAGAGGATGGAGGCTCTGTGGTCGAGTGGTCAGCGCAGGAAGGAGGCTCTGTGGTCAGCAGAGGACGGCAGCTCTGTGGTCAGCAGAGGACGGCGGGTCTGTGGTCAGCAGAGGACGGCGGGTCTGTGGTCAGCAGAGGACGGCGGGTCTGTGGTCAGCAGAGGACGGCGGCTCTGTGGTCGAGTGGTCAGCGCAGGAAGGAGGCTCTGTGGTCAGCAGAGGACGGCAGCTCTGTGGTCAGCAGAGGACGGCGGGTCTGTGGTCAGCAGAGGACGGCGGGTCTGTGGTCAGCAGAGGACGGCGGCTCTGTGGTCAGCAGAGGACGGCGGCTCTGTGGTCAGCAGAGGACGGCGGGTCTGTGGTCAGCAGAGGACGGCGGGTCTGTGGTCAGCAGAGGATGGAGGCTCTGTGGTCGAGTGGTCAGCGCAGGAAGGAGGCTCTGTGGTCAGCAGAGGACGGCAGCTCTGTGGTCAGCAGAGGACGGCGGGTCTGTGGTCAGCAGAGGACGGCGGGTCTGTGGTCAGCAGAGGACGGCGGCTCTGTGGTCAGCAGAGGACGGCGGCTCTGTGGTCAGCAGAGGACGGCGGCTCTGTGGTCAGCAGAGGACGGCGGCTCTGTGGTCAGCAGAGGACGGCGGGTCTGTGGTCAGCAGAGGACGGCGGGTCTGTGGTCAGCAGAGGATGGCGGGTCTGTGGTCAGCGCAGGAAGGAGGCTCTGTGGTCAGCAGAGGACGGCAGCTCTGTGGTCAGCGCAGGCTAGGTGGGCGGAGCCATGGCGGGAGTCCCGCGAGGTGGGCGGAGCCAAGGCGGGAGTATCGCGAGGTGGGCGGAGCCCAGGCGGGGGTTTTGCGATGTGGGCGGAGCCAAGGCGGGAGTCCCGCGGGGTGGGCGGAGCCATGGCGGGAGCCCCGCGATGTGGGCGGAGCCGTGGCGGGAGCCCCCGCGATGTGGGCGGAGCCATGGCGGGAGCGGTGCAGCGGGATGGCGGCGGGGTAAGTATACTGGAGTGTGTGTGTGTGTGTGTGTGGGTGTGTGTTTGTGTGGGTGTGTGAGTGTGTGTGTGTGTGTGTGTGTGATGTGGTTGGGATGGTGTGTGTGTGTTTGGGAGGACTGTAGTGAGAGGCTGTGTGTGTGTGTGTTTGATGAGACAGTAGTGAGGGGCGAGCGGAACGTTGAAACGCCGGTGCCTGTAGCTGCACGGAAAGTTCCGTGCGGCTACACTGCACTGTGACGTCAGCAGCATGGTCGGAGGCCGTCACGGAAGTAACCCTTCGGGTTCTCCGGAAGTGGCCTTCGGCTTTTATATAATAGATACCGTATATAGATACACCACCTGCAGCCTTATATTATACATATAAAGCCAGTATGTGTTAAAGGGGCCCATTGAGATGCTTTCACAAAAACCTGGAGCCAGCTCTGCTAATGATCCACCCGCACCTGTTAGTTGCACATGTCAGATGATTACATCAGCTGACATATGTGGGGAATGATGTAAGCTCAGCATGTGAACTCGCATCAAAGCAGGGAAGCGACCTAGGATGTATAGGTATGTCCTAGATCTTAAAGGGGTTAATTAAACCTGAAAGTCTACACTTCATTTGTTCTTCAGTTGTGTCTCAGACTTCTGGACTTGACTGTAAGAAAATAAGAGGACAAAGGCGTGTAATGCTAACATATTTTTATTAGTGATAAATAACAAGTGCATATATTTAAATATACAGGTACACGGATCGTTAAAAACAGACTGGAGTTGTAAGCAGGGCTACTCTATTGGTACAAGGTGCTAATAATGTTAATCTTGATAACAATATCAAGATGCGTTTTTATGCTATTATTTGCACTTACACTTTTCTTGGACTATAAGCTATATTTGTTAAAATTTTTAGTCTATGTTCTTTCATGTCACACAAGGCTACAGTCACACCTACTGTTTTTGATCCGTTTTCTTTTTGTATCCGTTTTTTGCAGTGCACTGCACAAAACGGATCACCAGATGGAATGCCAGCAAAGTCAATGGCTTTCTTGTGATAGAGATTGAAGGGGAGCTCCTGTGAGAGAAAACGTTTTAGTACAGTTCCTGCACTGCTACATGAGGAAGCAGAGCCGTACGCTGCAGTTCTAGGATCCATAGATCTCTTATAATTCAATAACATCATACCTGCTCCTCTGCTCTGGCCCCCACCTCAGTGAACCCAGAATCTTCAGCCTGAGAGCTCCATGCAGGAGCAGAGAGCAGGAGGTGTGTCAAGGGTGTGGATGCCGGGAGCTGCAGGATCATCCGACATTCCAGTGAGGAGTGATGATGTTGATCCATTGAAAGATGGAGAGATAAGAAGATATCATGTTCCTATGGGGGAGGGGAGACCATTCAGAGCTGAATCGATCAATGTGATGATTTCACTGTGCTCTTAGCCTCACAATAACAGTACACATTATGCATCATCATACAGCAGAGATCACAGCGTGTATTTGTATCTGCTTGGTGACATGATTGCTGTTTGAACCCTGGACCCCCGTGTATGCATGAGCATGGGGCTGGCGGCCACTCCCCCTCCCTATACAGAAATATGAGGGGGCTGGAATGTAGGCTGATCCTGCAGCTCTCAGCATCCATGCCCCTAACACACCTACTCTTCTCAGCAACAGCATGAGACTGTCAGGCTGAAACTTCTGGGTTCCCTGAGGTGGGGGCTGGAGCAGAGGAGCAGGTATTATTTTATTGAATTATAAGAGATCTATAGATGCTAGAACTGCAGTGTACGGCTCTGCTTCATCATGTAGGAGGGCAGAGATTTCTCTCACTGGAGTTCCCCTTTAACATTATTAGCACCTTGTACAGACAGTATAGCCCTTCTTCCCACCCCAGTGTGTTTTTAACGATTTGTTTCTTTGTGTTTACATATATGCACTTGTTGTTATTTATCACTAATAAAAATATAACATTAGCACTACACTTCCTTTCCCCCGTTTTCCTATGTAATAAGGAGTTATTGCTCTGTCATTTCTTGAGCACATGGATATGTGCCAACTGGCATTTTTCAAACTGTTTCTGATGAATCTTATATTTATCACTAGAAATAAGCCCAATGCATCGGGAGGGCAGTCTCTGTGCCTGTCTCCCCTTGTGCGCTCTCTTTACTCTGTGCTGTCTCTCCCCCTGTGCACTCTCTCTTACTTGTGCCTTTCTCTCTGCTCTGTGTGCTCTCAGCCCCTGTGTTCGCAGTCTCTCCCTGTGTGCACTGTCTCTCCCTATGACTCTGCCTCACCCAGTGCCCCTGCCTACCCTGTGCTTTCTTCCTCCTTGCATCTCATCTCTGAGCCACCATACAGTGCTCACCACTGAGCCACCATACAGTGCTCACCACTGAGCCACCATACAGTGCTAGCCTCTGAGCCACCATACAGTGCTAACCACTGAGCTACCATAAAGTGCTAACCACTGAGCCACTACACAGTGCTAACCACTGAGCCACCACACAGTGCTAACCACTGAGCTTCCGCACAGTGCTAATCACTGAGCCACCACACAGTGCTAACCACTGAGCCACCACACAGTGCTAACCACTGAGCCACCGTACAGTGCTAGCCACTGAGCCACCGCACAGTGCTAATGTGGAGCCCACTGGGACGGGGTACTCGGTACCGGACCGGGGTATCACAGGGGGTATCATGATAGTCTTGGTCCGGACCATGTCCCGAGCCCACAAGTAATGGGGGTTATTTACAGGGGAGAAAGTCGTGACGCCACCCGTGGTGTGTGGTCAGGGTGACCACCGCTGCTGCAGAACCTCCGGGGATGATGTTTAGCAGCCGGTGATGTAACAGATCTCCACGGGCAGAGCCTGGTTCCCCGGGGCAGTGGTGATAATAGTCTATGGATGATGCAGAGTAGAGGTAGTGGTAGAGATGTTAGCAGTTTGAGAGGGAAAGTAGGGCTTGAGCGCAAAGATTACACAGACTCACGGTTTTGTAGTTTTCCAAGTCTTTACTGTAGGAGTTGTTCAGCATAGTACTGTCCACGGAGTCTGTACCGGAGCTGGGTTGCTCCCACCTTGGTCGGGTCCTTGGCTTCCCTCTCCTGCACTTTGTGTGTGGCCCTGCTGCCGCTTTAGCTAGGCTGCCGGCCCTGTCTTCTCTCATGGGTACCTACTTGCTAGGCAACTTGAGTCTTAACTTTGTGTTTCTGACCCCGCCGTGTTGCTTCGCTGTGGCACAGTGAAGATATATAACCTCCACTAGTTCGGTGTTTACTGTGCTGCTTGTGCCAGGCACAATTTCGGATCCGGTATCCGGTCTTTGCGCTCCTCCGGGGTGAGTTATAGGGTAACTCAGTCTCCCAGATGTGTTCCTATGTTTCTCTTAACTCCTTCCCTCAGACCCTGGCTAGGCCTGGAATTGGGCAGCGGACCATGAGGTGAGCCTAATGGTACTGTCACACGTTGCGATATCGCGCACAATATCGCAGATACGACCCGTTTTTTGAGGTGTGGCTATGATGTCCAAACAATATGGTAGCGTGTAACTCCTAAATACGACGACAATAATGCGTCGTATCACTCATCGCAGATTTGAGAACATGTTCTCAAATATGCCGATTTTCGACCATACGATCTGCTGCATCGTGCTGTGTGACACTGTGCAAACGATCTCATTAACGATTTCGCCTATTGCTGACACTGGCTGGCCTTCATCAGTGGGTTGTGCGCTAGATCGCTGGCGTGTTGCCAAATGTGAAATCGTTAATGAGATCTATGCTTGTGACACCGCACAAGCGATATTGCAAAATTGTGCTAACGATCTCGATCACGTAACTTTGCAGCCGATATCGTGATCTAGATTGAAGTGTGTGACGGTACCATAAGACAGCTCCTTTACACCCACATTCTTTCCTCAGTCCTCTCAAAAACTGAACTAACTGCCACTTCCTCTCCACACCACAATATATAGGGAAGCAGCTTTAGCACCCCCTTATGGCCTGGAGGCGCTAGTGTAGTGTGGGTTGTGTGGGATTTAACCCTTGGTGATGTTACTGTGGCACATTAACCCCTGGGGTGCCACACTAACCACTGAGCCACAGCACAGTGCTAACCACTGAGCCACCACACAGTGCTAACCACTGAGCCACCGCAGAGTGCTAACCACTGAGCCACTGTACAGTTCTAACCACTGAGCCACCATACGGTGCTAAGCACTGAGCCACTGTACATTGCTAACCACTGAGCCACCATATACAGTGCTAACCACTGAGCCACCATACAGTGCTAACCACTGAGCTACGGTAGAGTGCAGACCACTGAACCACCATACAGTGCTGACTACTGAGCCACTGTACAGTGCTCACCACTGAGCCACCATACAGTACTCACCACTGAGCCACCATATACAGTGCTAAACACTGAGCTACGGTAGAGTGCATACCACTGAGCCACCATACAGTGCTAACTACTGAGCCACTGTACAGTGCTAACCACTGAGCCACCATACAGGGCTCACCACTCAGCCACCATATACAGTGCGAACCACTGAGCTACTGTAGAGTGCAGACTACTGAGCCACTATGCAGTGCTGACCACTGAGCCACTGCACAGTACTAACCACTGAGCCACCACACAGTGCTAACCACTGAGCCACCGCACAATGCTAACCACTGAGCCACTGCACAGTGCTAACCATTGAGCCACCACACAGTGCTAACCACTGAGCCAACGCACAGTGCTAACTACTGAGCTACCGCACAGTGCTAACCACTGAGCTACTGCACATTGCCAACCACTGAGGCACCACACAGTGCTAACCACTGAGCCACTGTACAGTTCTAACGACTGAGCCACCATACAGTGCTAAGCACTGAGCCAACGTACATTGCTAAACACTGAACCAACATATACAGTGCTAACCACTGAGTCACCATACAGTGCTGACTACTGAGCCACTGCACAGTGCTAACCACTGAGCCACCATACAATGCTGACCACTGAGCCACTGTACAGTAATCATCACTGAGCCACCATACAGTGCTCACCACTGAGCCACCATATACAGTGCTAACCACTGAGCTACTGTAGAATGCAGACCACTGAGACACCATATAGTGCTGACTACTGAGCCACTGTAAAGTGCTAACCACTGAGCCACCATACAGTGCTCACCACTCAGCCACCATATACAGTGCTAACCACTAAGCCACCGTACAGTGCTAACCACTAAGCCACCGTACAGTGCTAACCACTGAGCCACCATACAATGCTAACCAATGAGCCACCACATAGTGCTAACCAATGAGCCATCACACAGTGCTAACCACTGAGCCACCATACAGTGCTAACCACTAAGCAACCAATCAGCTGAGCAGTGCGGTATTGGCGGGAGATTTAAAAATGCCCGCCCGCTGACCTCCTGATGGTGGGAGATGAGCGGCTGCCACCGGAATAGCAATGAGCGTCAGGCGGGCATTTCTAAATCTCCCTCTAAAAATATGCTGCTCAGCAGACAGGTCGCGTGGTCAGCTGAGCAGCGTGGTATTGGCGGGAGATTTAAAAATGCCTGCCCGCCACTCACTACTATTCCGCCACGAGATCAGCGATGGGCGCCGCTGACCTCCCGGAGGCTGGAGATGAGCGGCTGCCATCGCCAGGAGATCAGCAGCAAGCACCGCCGATCTCCCTGCGGAATAGCAATGACATGTATATGTCACTTGCGGAGGCACCTGCGCAAGTGAAAGTGCCGTGATGCATTCTGGGATTCGCTCTCCAGCGCCGAACTGGCAATTATGTATTTAGATTATTGGACCTGACTGTAGGTACAACAAATTCATCTTCTTTGGAGGACAACTTTAACCCCAAGGTGATCCATCTATTCTTATCTAGGGACTGGATTTTCATAGTTTGACCTTAACCCCTTCATGACCTTGGAATTTTTTGTTTTTCATTTTTGTTTTTTGCTCCCTGCTTCCAAGAGCCATAACTTTTTTATTTTTCTGTCAATATAGACATATGATGGCTTGTTTTTTTGTGGCACGAGTTATACTTTCAGATGCAATCATTTATTTTACCATATAGTGTACAGGGAAATTGCAAAAAAATTCCAAGTGCAGTGAAATTGTAAAAAAAAGTGCAATTACAAGTTTGTTTTTTGGGTATTTTAGTCGACATGTTCACTATATGGTAAAACCAACATGACGGTGTGATGCCTCAGGTCGGTACAAGTTCGTAGATCCCAAACATGTATACTTTTACTGGTATCTAAGTGGCGAAAAAAATATATTTTTGCGCCATGTTCTGCGACACATAGCGTCCTCATTTTTCGGGATCTGGAGCTGTGTGACAGCTTATTTTTTGCGTCTTGAGCTGACATTTCTAATGATGCCATTTTTGGGTGGATGCGCTGTTTTGATCGCCCGTTATTGCATTTTATAGCAATGTTGCGGCGACCAAAAATAACCTAATTTTGGCGTTTGGACCTTTTTTCCGTTATGCAATTTACGGCTCTCATTACTTGATTTTATATATTGATAGATCGGCCGATTCTGACTGCGGCGATACCAAACGTGTATTTTTTTTTATGTTTTAAATACTTTTATTGTGAATGGGGAAAAGGGGGTGATATGAACTTGTATGTTTTCATGTTTTTAAAAACTTCATTTTTTAATTAATTCTTACTTTTACACAGCCCCTAAGAGAGGCACCCTGCTGCACAGTCCGATCGCTTCTGGGAGATACCGATGAGCTGCAGCTCTCTAAATTGCGGACTGTGTGCAGTTGGCAGCGCCTGCCAACCACAACCCGGAAGTGCTCCGTGACAGCTTCCGGGGTCAATCCAGGACCCCGGGCTGTCACATGAGCGCCGGATACTATCACGGGATCTCCGGTGCAGGCGGGGAACAGCGCATTCCCCGCCACAGGGCCTTTGGATCCCTTTGTCAGTGATTGACAGTGGGATCCAAAGGATTAACAGCACCGATCGGTTCCTGGATCCGATCAGTGCTGTTAGCCCGACATCTCAGCTGATCAAATCAGCTGAGATGACGGATGTTTGATGTGAGCTCTGCGCTCTTTACCAGCCCATGACGTTGTAACGTCATTGGTTGTAAAGAGGCTAAAGGGACATTGTCAGGTCATTTGTCAGTATGATACTAATATTGCCCTTGACCTGGGCAGACCTTTTAAGAACATGTAAAATCATTATTGTAGTTTCCATGTTATCAGCTTTGTCAGACCCTGCAGAGAGCTCCTGGATTAGTCCTCTCCATTATAACCAAACAAGAGTAGTCCGCCTGCTGTAGTAGTCGGAGTGGTGCATTAAATCTAAGTCCCCTGCCTCTGTATTATACTCACCCTCCAGTCTTTTTATCCAGTTTCCATTGCTCCAGTCCAGTGGCATCATTTTGTGCCTTTAAAGGGACACTGTCAGGTCATTTTTCAGTATGATACTAATATTACCCTTGAATAGGGCCTGGGCAGATCTTTTAAAAACATGTAAAATCATTATTGTATCATTTGTAGTTTCCATGTTATCAGCATTGTCAGACCCTGCAGGGAGCTCCTGGATTAGTCCTCTCCATTATAACCAAACAGGAGTAGTCCAGCTGCTGTATAAACTGTCATGTAATTATGCACTCCTTCTCAGCAGCTCTCTCCTCCCTCCTCCCTTCTCCCTCTGCTAACAGTGCAGTGTCAGGTTTCAGTAGCTTCCGTTCTGATGAAGACAAGGAGGGAGAGAGCTATTGCCGATCTGACTTATCTTGACTCCATATGTTTCTGTAAGCAGGCATCCTGCTGTGACAGTTTCTGTGTTGTATTTCACCTCTTTCTTGGCTGCAGGCATAGAGGGCAGAAAGGAGAATACAGCCCCCCCGACACACTCCCAGTGCAGTGATGTGGTGTGAATATGTGACTTGCATATTCATGCATGGGAAGTGGACAGCAAATAACTAAGCGGATCATTCAATGTGAGTGACAGATTAATCTTTATTTGATGATGTCGAGCCCCAGGCCCTGGGGTACTCAGGTGTCAGGCACGGTGTGTTTTCTCATGGGGATGTCACGGGTAGCAGCGCCTGAGCCCGTGGCCTGGGTGACACTTCAATAAGGGGTGTATGTACAGGGAATTAGAGTTTGTCATGTGACGCCACCTGTAGTACCTGGTGATGGGTCACCAGCACCGCCACAGTCCTCCGAAGGTCGATGGTAATGCGGCTGAGATGGCAAAGCTCCCTACAGGTGGAGCTGGGCCTCCGGGGAAGGGTTGTGTAAAGGGGCAGCTTGGAGTGGAACTTTAAGTTGGGATAAGGAGTGATGGAGCAGTCTATAAGGGGCACCGGGAGCAGAGAGGAATGATGCACACACTATAGGAACTCTATTTTACCTTTTTACTGGTGGTAAGAGCAGGTAAAGACGTCCACGGCACTGTCGGGTGACCAGGTGCACAGTGAGCTTCCACAGCAAGTGGGTGTAAGGCCTCCTCAGTTTCTCTACAGTTCCTGAAGCCCTGCCTGCGTGCAGCCAGACTGGCCTCCTCCTCTCTCAGGTCCTCTCTCTCTCCTCCTGCGCGGTCCACGGGTTACCCACTCTGATCACTGCTGTATTACACTGCGGTGTCTGGCTCCCTTTCTTTGGGTAGGCAGGGGGACCGGGTGACTGAAGTCTCCACGGTATGACGGGGTTTTCTGCAGTCTTGAAGTAATCCTGCAGGTGCGGATCCCCGAAGTCCGGTACGTCTTTGGAGAACTTCCATTAGTTCCTCGCTTCCTTGGCTCTGCTCCTTGCCTTCTGTCCCCACTTCTAGGCTTGTTGGAAGGCAGAAAGGCAACTCCGGGTCGCTGGTTCAGGCCTAACCGCGGCACTGATCACCAGGACATCTTCGCAGCTCTCCTAACGTCTGCACACTCAAACTAACTCCTCCCCCAGCAGCAGTATTTATAGGGACCTCACCTAAAGTCAGTGAGTATAGCTCCCCGTACTGTGCTGGGGTGGAAGGTGTTGCATGTAGTAGATACCTGCTGTGGAAACCCAGCTGTGCATTAGGGAAGTCTGTGGCTACCTGCGTGAGTACTCCTGGACTGAGCATTTTTAGTGTTTGAACAAAAGTAATAACAATTATTAACAATTATAAAAGGTAACATATTTACAAAGTCTCAAAATATAAAAATGTACAAAAACCACTGAAAAATATTTGGAAAAATAGAAAACAGGTAAGTTCATACAGTGCTAGTCCATTCACCGCAGGCTTTGAAAAAGAAAAAGAGGTTTGTTGTTACACCAGTCCTGTAACCATAGTCCTTTTAAATTATAATCCGGGGAAAAGTTCAAAGGGGAAAAAGTCTTTCAAAAGTTCAACAAGTCCTTACAGATAAAGTCTCTGTAGGCTCAACAGTTCAAAATACACAACAACATCTACTACGGGTGTTTTGGCATAGGAGTTCTAGGTACTTTAGGGGCCTCTACCGGTCATAAGTGCTGTAGGCCTCCTGGCCCTGGGGTCACCTCTTGGCCAAGTTTTTACTCTCCCTAGACAGCTCCTTAAGCCAACTCCACTCACCCCTCTTTTGGTGTTGTGTACCTGGTGTTCTTTGTTTTTGGCCTACTCTCTACCCTTTTGTACACTACTATTTACATTCTTATTTTACAACTGCTGCTATTTACATGTTACTTTTCAGTTTTACTCTACCTTACATTTACTGTGCCCACTCTCCATACCTAGATGGGGGTTGATCTTTTGTGCTTCTTTGTCATCTACGCACTACAGGTGTCACTGTCTCAGGTGATATTTCTAGTGAAGGGCATGGTGCAGGTATGTCAGGTAAGCGTCTGCGTACCGATTGCAGCATCCTCGGATTCTCTAGCAACGAGTATTTCTTCCTGATTCCTTTGTACCATCTCTTCGGGCTGGTAGAAATTCAGTACAGGCACTAAGATGGCTCCATCTTGCTGAGGCCAGTCTTCCGGGAAATCTCCTAAGATGGTTGAGACTACCTTTTCCTTTGGTTCTTCACTTGGATTTAGCTTTTGTACTGGTTTTGACTCTTGTATTGGTTGAGTTGGGGAATGCTGGTTTCCCCATTCAGTTGGACACTTTTTGATGTGTTTTCTTGACACATTTTAGTGGTCTTTCCTCCTTCTTGCTAATGAGACACACTTTGTCATTGTCCTATCCGGAATCCAATAGAACGTAGGGTTCTTGTTCCCACTGATTGTCCAATTTGCGTTGGGTTCTCTTCCTCTTTAAGACAATACTTCCAGGTGCAATAGGTTCTTCTGGAGCATGTTTGTTATAGTCCCTTTCTTGCTTTTCACAGGCTTTCTCCAGGTTGTCTTCGACACAGTCTTGAACCATTTTGTATTGTTCAAGGCGGTTTTCGCTCCAGTTGGGTATTGCGTCATCTGCTTGGGGTTCGACTACTCCAAGTTCCAAGTCTACAGGTAACTTTCCTGTACAGGCTCTCATCAGGTAAGCTGGTGTACAATTTGTAGAACTTACTGGAATGTGGTTGTACATATCAACCAAGTCTGGTAGTTTCTCCGGCCATTGGTTTCTTTCCTCCAAGGGTAAGATCTTCAACATATCAATGATGATACCATTCATTTTCTCACATAATCCGTTGGTTTGGGGATGATATGGGGTCGTTCTTATCTTTTTGCACCCATACATGTGGCAGAACTCTTGGAAGATCTTCACTTCGAAAGCTGATCCTTGGTCTGTAAGGACCTGTTCTGGATAACCCAATGGTCTGCAGAATACGTTCTGGAATGTTCTGGCAGCGGTGGCAGCTGTCAAGTCTTTCACAGGGGCAACCATTAAGAACCTCGAGTAATGGTCTACCATGGTCAACGCATATGTGTAGCCAGATTTACTTGGAGTCAGTTTTACGTGGTCCAAGGCTACTATTTCCAAAGGCTGTTTCGTCACGATGGGCTGAAGTGGTTCTTTCTGGCTCTGTAAGTCCTTTCTTCTAAGGGTGCAGGGTCCACAGTTCCTACACCACCTTTCCATGGATCCATGCATGCCGATCCAAAAGAACCTATCTTTCAGTAGCATTTCTAGCTTCCTCCACCCAAAATGACCAGTCTGGTTGTGATAGGCATTCAAGACCATCTGGACTTCTGACTTTGGCATGATGATTTGCCAGACCATCTCGTGTGTCTTTGGGTTGATGTGCCTCCTGCAGAGCTTCTCCTGGTAAATGAATAGCTTGCTCCGCTCGCTCCACAGATGTTAGACTTCTGGCTGGGGATTCTATGGCAGCTTTGCTGACTACTGGGTTATCAGCTATTTTACCAAACTGACAGCCGGGTCATTGTCTTGCACGTCCTTCCAACCGAAGTGGGGCAACAGATTCACCATTCTTGCAGGAGGGTCTTTATGGTTTGCTGGCACTGAGTTACTCTTAATTGATGGAAGGCAGGTAACTCTACTTCTTCTGGCTCGTCTTCATCTACGCCCTCATCTGACAGGTGAGACATTCTGGATAAGGCGACCGCGTTTCCATTCTGATGCCCAGCCCGGTACTTGATGGTAAACTACTAGTTGGACAATCGGACCATCCATCTCTACTCCATGGCTCCCAACTTCGCAGTCTCCAGGTGGGTCAGCGGATTGTTATCCGTGTAGGCTGTAAACTTGCTAGAGGCCAGGTAGTGTTTAAACCTTTCTGTGACGGCCCATACCAAGGCCAGGAATTCCAGCTTAAAGGAACTGTAGTTCTCTGGGTTCCTCTCTGTGGGGCGTAGCTTCCTACTGGCATAGGCGATCACCCTTTATTTGCCTTCTTGCCTTTGAGAAAGGACGCTCACAGTCCCATATTGCTGTTGTCCGTGTACAGCAGGAATGGCAGTTGTAGTCCGGGTAAGCAAGGATTTCTTCTCCTGTCAGGGCTTCCTTCATCGTCTGGAACGATTATTCTTGTTCCTTGCCCCATCTTCACGGAGAATCCTTAGACTTGCCCTTCATGGGTTGACCTACAAGGAGGTCTTGCAGGGGAGCAGCCTTCTTGGTGTACTCCTTTATGAACCTCCTATAGTAGCCCACCAGCACCAGGAATTGACGTACTTCTTTCAGAGTCTTGGGTTCTGGCTACTCCTTGATAGCTGTCACCTTGCCTGGATCAGGGGCCACGCCTTCGGAACTGACTATGTGTTCCAGGTACTGTACTCTTGGTTTTAACAGGTGGCATTTGGATGGTTTCATCTTCATCCTGTATTTGGCCAGAGCTTCAAACATCTCTGCTAGATTGGTCACGTGTTCCTCATAGGTCTTAGAGTACACGATCACGTCATCCAGGTAGAGCAGTACCGTCTCGAAGTTCTTATGTCCCAGGCAACTCTCCATCAACCTCTGGAAGGTTCCGGGTGCTTTCTGGCTCTGTAAGTCCTTTCTTTTATGGCTGCAGGGTCCAAGACCATCTCGTGTGTCTTTGGGTTGATGTGCCTCCTGCAGAGCTTCTCCTGGTAAATGAATAGCTTGCTCCGCTCGCTCCACAGATGTTTGACTTCTGGCTGGGGATTCTCTGGCAGCTTTGCTGACTCCTGGGTTATCAGCTGTTTTACCAAACTGACAGCTGGGTCATTGTCTTGCACGTCCTTCCAACCGAAGTGGGACAAAGGGTTCACAATTCTTGCAGGAGGATCTTTACATAGTTAAATAGTCCATAGTTATATAGTCCGAATGGCATACTGTTAAATTCACACAGGCCCATAGGTGTTGTGAATGCCGTCTTCTCGCAGTCTTCCTCGGCTACGGACACCTGCCAATACTCACTAGTGAGATCTAAGGTAGAAAAGTAATTGGCAGACTTCAACGCAGCTAAGGATTCCTCTATACAAGTTAACGGGTAAGCATCCTTGTGTGTTATGCGGTTTATTTGCCTATAGTCTACACACATTCTCATACTGCCTTCCTTTTTCCTGACTAGGACTAATGGGGCTGCCCAAGGGCTACAGCTATCTCGTATAACCCCTGCGTCCTTCATGTCCTGTAACATTCCTTGGCTTTCTGATAATGTGCAGGTGGGATAGGCCTGTACCGCTTTTTGATTGGTGGATGTGTACCTGTGGGAATATGATGTTGCACCCCTTTTATCCTACCAAAATAAAGTGAATGCTTACTAAAGACTTGTTCAAATTCTTTGACTACCCGGTAAACACCTTGCTTTTCGTACACAGGGGTGGTGTCAGTTCCGACATGGAGCTGTTGACACCAGTCCTCCAGTGGGCCTGTTGTATTATCAAGTTTTACCCCTTTGGTATGGGGTAAGGGTCCTACTGTTTGGATCTCGTTGTTGCTGATTGTGTACAATTTAGCAACGGTCGCATACCTAGGTAATTTAACCTGTTCACTGCCACAATTTAAGATGCAAACAGGTAGTCTCCCATTGTGTACATCAACCATCCCCCTGGCTGTCAAGAGTGTAGGTCTGTGCTGATGGGCTCCACTAACGCCTGGTAGTCCTGCCCTCTCAGACGTATAGCTGCACAATAGGAAACAGGTCTGTCACCCGTGCAGTACCAATTTCGCCACTTGTAGTTGTTACCTGTTGATGGTGCAGGAGGGCTCTTATTTCATGCTGAAGGACCTTCCTCTGACCAGGTTTGGCAGTATCTGTAATCTGTTGAAGCAAAGACAAAACTTCTCCCATGCAATTGCTAACAACATTTGTACCAAGTATCATATATGGGTCATTTGCATTACTTGCTTCTGCCACGACTATGACCCCTTGGTTCTGCAATTCCACCCTCCCCACCTTTATTGGTACTTCCCTAACCCCCATTACAGTAATCAGTTCACCGTTAGACGCACTGAGGGTAAAGTCTAGGGCAGGCTGTTTCAGTTCTGCATCAGCCCAGTACTTCTTATAAAGGATATAGGGGATGGTGGTCACCTGAGACCCAGTGTCTAGCAGAGCAGGTGTCGGGATGCCATTTAGTACAATGGACAGGAACGGCCTCTGTCCAAAGAAGGTCTTGTACCAGGTGGCTGGGCCCTGTTGAGTTACTCCTGAGGTTTGGCCCCGGCCCCCAGGGTCGGCCCATTTAAAGGACAGCTCCTGGCAATGTGGCCGGTTTGGTTACAGCGACGGCAGATGGGCTCCCCAGTGGAGCTGTATCGGTCGGTGGTTACCCCTCGGTACGCTGTGGCTTGCTTGCTCTCATCCAGGGTATATCCTCCGGACTGTCAGCAAGTGGAATCAGCGGTTGAGGTCAGGGATGGGGTCTTGGCACTGGCTGTTGATTTTGCTGCAGCTGTGGAGCTTCCTTCTATTTTGTTACGTTTTTGCTCATCTGGCCCATTTCAGCACACATCTCAGCACGCAGAGAGTCATACTTGTCAGGCTGAGCAGATTGTACATTGTGCCTGGCTGCAGACACAGGTACTGGTTTCGGGGTATCCTACGCCTCACCAATGCACTACCGTTTAACCCTTTAATGGCTATTTCCTTCAGGGTATTAAAGTCAGCTTCCGGGTTGCTCAGTGACCACCAACGCACAGTCTTCTTGTCCTCGGGGAATAACAGTCCCCGGGTGAATTGTTCAATCAAGAGTTTGTTTTCATCGGGTACATTGGCAGGGCTGACATGCTTAAGGGCTTGCAACGCTTCCTCTAGGCGCCAGGCATAAGCTCGGATATCATCTCCCGGCCTCTGGTAGCAGTGATGGAAGCGCATGCGTATATCAGCCTCATTGCACTCCTCAAAAGTAGCTCTCAATTTATCAAATATTATGGCCGCTGATCTCCAGTCAGCAGCAGACCAGGATTTCACTCTCTTTCTCTGCTGCGCCAGTTAACTGTCCGAGTACCACAGCAGCGCGCTGCTGACCGGTCATCGCATACATGTCCAGGACACTAGTGATTTTTCTCCTAAAAGCATCCAATGTATCAGGACGACTGTCATACTAGGGCAACCACTTAGCCCCCGGAATGTATGGGAGTGAGATCGGCATAATCGGGGCGACTGCGCCCGGTGCGCCAGTGGCGCTGGCAGTGCTACTGGAGGCAGCCATGGGCACTTTGTGGCAATTCCTAGGGTCGGCGAATATGCTGTTGTCGTCGCTGGAGGAGGCCGAGATGCTGGAGACCCCCCTAGTGAATTACAGCCAGTGTTCAAACAGTTAAACAGTTCGGGAGTTTCCGGACTAGGCCTCAGTGCTCGGGAATGCTCGGCTGAGCGAGGAGCGGGCCTCAGTTTTGTGCTCTACAGGCTGACACGCCCCCTTTCTTCCCACTCTTCGGCGCAGTAATGGCGTAGTTTTAACAATCACTCAATACAGTTGAAATCACAGCACACAGTACCCGGTAATACCGGGCACAGGATCCTGTTCGTGACACCAGAAATATATGTCGAGCACCATTCCCTGGGGTACTCGGGTATCGGGCTCGGTGTGTGTTCTCACGGGGATGTCACAGGTGGCAGCGCCTGAGCCCGTGGCCAGGGTGACACATCAATAAGTGGTGTATGTACAGGGGATTAGAGTTTGTCATGTGACGCCACCTGTAGTACCTGGTGACGGGTCACCAGCGCCGCCACAGTCCTCCGAGGTCGATGGTAATGCGGCTGAGATTGCAAGGCTCCCTACAGGTGGAGCTGGGCCTCCGGGGCAGCGTTGTGTAAAGGGGCAGCTTGGAGTGGAACTTTAAGTTGGGATTAGGAGTAATGGAGCAGTCTATAAGGGGCACCGGGAGCGGAGAGGAATGACACACACACACACTGTAGGAAGTCTCTTTTACCTTTTTACTGATGGTAAGAGCAGGTAAAGATGTCCAGGGCACTGTCGGGTGACCAGGTGCACAGTGAGCTTCCACAGCAAGTGCATATAAGGCCTCCTCAGTTTCTCTATGGTTCCTGAAGCCCTGTCTGCTTGCAGCCAGACTGGCCTCCTCCTCTCTCGAGTCCTCTCTCTCTCCTCCTGCGCGGTCCACGGGTTACCCTCTCTGATCACTGCTGTATTACACTGCGGTGTCTGGCTCCCTTTCTAGGCAGGGGGACCAGGTGACTGAAGTCTCCACGGTATGATGGGGTTTTCTGCAGTCTTAAAGTAATCTTGCAGGTGCAGATCCCCGAAGTCCGGTATGTCTTTGGGCTAACTTCCACTAGTTCCTCGCTCCCTTGGCTCTGCTTCTTGCCTTCTGTCCCCACACGTAGGCTTGCTGGACGGCAGAAGGGCCACTCTGGGTCGCTGGATCAGGCCTAACCGCAGCACCGATCACCAGGACGTCTTCGCAGCTCTCTTAGCGTCTGCACACTCTAACTAACTCCTCCCCCAGCAGTATTTATAGGGGACCTCACCTAAAGTCAGTGAGTATAGCTCCCCCTACTGTGGCGGGGTGGATGGCGTTGCATGTAGTAGATACCTGCTGTGGAAACCCAGCTGTGCATTAGGGAAGTCTGTGGCTACTTGCGTGACCAGGGCATCACGATAAGGTAAAAAATGTTTGTACCGTGTTAGCCAGTATACAGAAAAATATTGGAATCTGAGAGTCCTCAGTGGTTGATACCTTTTAATGGATAATTGAAAAGATGGTAAACATAGCAAGCTTTTGGGACACTATGGCCCCTTCGTCAGCCTGATGTAGGGGCCATAGTGTCCCGAAAGCTTGCTATGCTTACCATCTTTTCAGTTAGCTATTAAAAGGTATCAACCACTGAGAACTCTCAGATTCCAATATTTTTCTCTTTATTTGAAGTTTACAGTAGATAGGAGGGGAATATAAATAAAAGAAATACATCAATAGAGAGTTTAGAGGGAGGAATTAGAAAATGATGGCAGGTACATATGGATTTTTGAACTGACAGTTTTCCTTTAAGCTTGAGGCAGTCCACACAGCAGTCCAGACTCTCTTCAATTTTTAAGCACAGTTCCACCATGAGATAATACGGTCTCTCATAAGACAACAATTTTTTAGCATGGATTTCAATGCAGCTCCTCTAAGGGGAAGCTTAGAAGAACTTCTGGTCTCAATTTGAAGATCTCGGTCTTTCACTTTGATTTCTCATTGAAACGTAAGTCCATTCCGGTAGCTTGAGTCACTAAGTAATCCATTGAAGTTGGCAAGTACCTACCATGAATTTCATCCTTTATCTTGCTAGACAACCAAGCATTGAAGGTAGCCAATAAAGCTTTTTGTGTTTCAGGCTAAGGTGGGTAACATGGTATGGAACTGTCTCGCATAACATCCCACAGAATAGTCCCTTGTCTAAGTCAGGGTTTTGAATCACAAGCAGAGTGAACTTGATTTGGCTCATCTAACACTCTACAAAATGTAAAAAGAAAGAATGAGAGGGAGCAAATTAAGGGATCAGCTCATTGCCATAATTTGCCCCCTGGGCTAAGGTTTCCCTTAAGAGCTAAAAAAGGAGGCCACTCTGGATCGGCCGGAAAAAGAATTGTAGGCAAGGTTCAAAATGTACAGTGCCTTAAAATTTTAATCGAAATGCTCTGGGGTAGGCAAATATGTAGATGACCTTCTAAAGAATTGTCCCACCTGAAGGAGAGGTGGGGTCAAATATTAAATAGCTGGAGGTGAAGGAATAGGTGGGGGAGGTGGGGGGGGGGGGGGGGGTGAGAGTTACCACGTCCGGCCACAGGGACTCTACATATTAATTGGCCTCAAGGATGTCATCACTCAGAAGTCAGAATGGTTTTAGTAAAAATTTTACTTACAGTATAAACAAACATCTCTGTCTATCTTATATGTATGGTCTTACCTGAACAGACAATAGTCCTGTAAACAAACAGCCCATTCATAGCTGTCATCCAACTATGTCTAGTTATGCCCACAATATCATAGCTTTCTTCCAACAATATTAATTCTCATTCCTCCTTCATGTTCATGAGGCTTCTGGCAGTAGTGTACTTCCATTTTATATACTTTCCTCTTCTCTGTAATAACTTCTAAACCCTCACCCAATCTATCCCGCACTTTCATTACTTATGAACTTATTTTCATTACTTATGACCCAGATCATTATTCACATTGTCTTCCCCTCCGGTACAGCAAATAAGGAATCTCAAACTCGACAGGGTATAATGGGCCGCACAATAAAAAAAATTCAATTTGGAGGCTGCATTCTTTGCAGGACAAAGTGACATTTTTAGTGATATTTTTTCTCTACACCTTTTGATAATTTTTAACTTGTTTATTTTTTTAAATGGCATTCATCATATAATATTTATTCACTTATATAGCACCATTAATTCCACTGCACTTTACATACTTTAGCAATGCTGTCCCCATTGGGGACCAAATTCTAAATCCCCAGAATGTCTTTGGAGTGTCGAGAAAACTGAGTGAAATCTGGGGAGAACATGCAAACTCCTCGCAGATGTCCTTGGGGGGATTTGAAGCCAGTACCCCAGGACTGCAAGTCTGCAGTGCTAACCACTGAGCCCCTGTGCCACCCATATCATAGTGGTTATAGCAGTTTTATAACTTTGTGTCATTATGGATGTTGTGATAAGATATGTCCACTTTATAAAATAATTTTATATGTACATATAACAGCATTTTTATTGGAAAACAAATTCATACCTTTTTTAATTTTTTACTTTTTTTACATTTTATCTTCTTTTTGTAAGACATTATTACTTACAATTAGCACCATGAAGTAATTTTGCACAACATATTGCAGTAATGTGCCCCATCCTGGTCCTCATCTTTTAGTTATATCCCCCATCCTGATCCCCTTCTTTTAGTAATGACCCCATGTTGCTCCTCTTCTTTTTGTAGTGATGACCCCATCTTATAGTTATATCCCCATCCTGGTTCCCTTCTTTTCAGGGCTGGCTGGAGCCTCTAACCCCGGGTGGCACATTTCTACAGCCAGCCCTGCCTTGAGAAGCGGGGGGGGGGGGTGCTGTCGGGCTGCCTTGAGAAGCGGGGGGGGGGGGGGTGCTGTCGGGCTGCCTTGAGAAGGGGGGGGGGGGTGCTGTCGGGCTGCCTTGAGAAGCGGGGGGGGGGGGATTGGGGGGGTGCTGTCGGGCTGCCTTGAGAAGCGGGGGGTGGGGGTGCTGTCGGGCTGTCAGCACTGACCTTGCCTCATGCTGTCTCCGTGCCGTCCCAGCCGCAAGGCGGCGCGCCGGCCGCAAAGCGACACCCGCGGCCGGCCCGTTTCTGCAGGGGCGGCCCTAATGGTGGACTATACCACCAGCCCAGGGGGCACCTGCCCCCCTGCCACCTGGGCCAGCCGCCCCTGCTTCTTTTAGTAATGGCCTCATCTTGCTCTCCTTCTTTTAGTAATGGCCCATCTTGCTTCCGTTCTTGTAGTAATGGCCACATCTTGCTCCCCGTCTTGTGGTAATGTGCCCATCCTGCTTCCCTTCTTGTAGTAATGCCTCACCTTGCTTCCTTCTTCTTGTAGAAGGCTCCATTTTCCTCCCTTTTTCTGTAGTAATGGCCCATCTTGCGCCCCTTCTTGTAGTAATGGCTCATCTTGCTCCCCTTCTTCTTGTATTAACAGCCCTATCTTGCTCCCTTCTTGTAGCATTGGCCCCATCTTGTTCCCCTTCTTGTAGTATGCCCCATCTTGCTCCCATTCTTCTTGTTGTAATGACCCATCTTGCTCCCCTTCTTCTTGTAGTAATGCCCCATTTTGCTCCCCTTTTTCTTGTAATAATGTCCCCATCTTTCTCCCCTTCATCTTGTAGAAATGTCGTCATTTTGCTCCCATTCTTGTAGTAATGGCCCCATCTTGCTCCCATTCTTCTAGTACTAATGCCCTCCTTGCTCCCCATTCTTGTAGTAATGCCCTCTTCTTGCTCCCCTTCTTGTTGTGGTAATGGCCCCATCTTGCTCCCCTTCCTTTTGTAGTAATGGCCCCATCTTGCTCCCCTTCTTCTTGTAGTAATGGTCCCATCTTGCTCCGCTTCCAATTGTGGTAAAGTCCATATCTTGCTCCCCTTCTTCTTGTAGTAAAGCCACATCTTGCTCTGCTACTAATTGTGGTAATGTCCCCATCTTGCTCCCCTTCTTCTTGTAGTAATGCCACATCTTGCACCCCTTCATCTTGTAGTAATGGCCCCATCTTGCTCCCTTCTTCTTGTAGTAATGGCCACATCTTGCTCCCCATCTCGATCTTCTTGTAGTAATGTCCCCATCTAGCTCCCATTCCTTTTGTAGTAATGGCACCATCTTGCTCCCATTCTTGTAGTAATGGCCCCATCTTGCTCCCTTCTTCTTGTAGTAATGTCTGCATCTTGCTCCCTTCTTCTTATAGTAATGGTCTCATCTTGCTCTCCTTCTTGTAGTAATGGTCCCATCTTGCTTCACTTCTTCTGGCAGTAATTGCCCTATCATGTTCCCCTATTGTGCAGTTTTAGACACACAGTTCTCCTTACCTTTCCTACATTCCCTCAGCATTCTCTTTTTTGCATACAGACCACAGCTGACCCCTTGGCGATTGCAGCCCAGATGAAGGTGTGTTTGCAGGCGCCACCAGGAACAAGCACAGCTCAGCCACACCAATGGCAGCCACAGGCCAAATTCTTCTACTGTGACCTACAACCTCTACCTGACAGACTACATCAATCTTTTTTACTAGACTTGTTAGACTTTCTTCTAACAAACAGCTATTTTGTATTTGATCACTGCTTCTATTGTCAAGTGCCAGAGGTGGCTATGGGTGCAAGATGTGGGCTGGTTTTCGACAACCTCTTTTTGGGTTAGTGGGAAGAACTGTCTTCAATATGTTGCCCTTCAAAGAGTATGTCATGGCCTGGTTTCACTACATAGACAATGTGGTTTTCCTTTGGGGTAGGAACAGGACTTCATGCAAATCATTTGTTGGCTCCTTGAATAACAATAAATTGAATATCTTCCTGACCTATGACATCCCACACAGAAGTCATAGTTCCATCAGCCATGGTTCCGCCTGCATGAATTTGACACTACATAGTAGAGAGCCTAGGGTTTGCACTTTGTGCATGCTCATTAACATCATTGTACCTTCCTTCCAACCTTATGTATGCCCACCTAAGTGATTATACTTCCTTCCTAACTTTATGCCCGCCCACCAGTGGCATCTTGCCTCCCCCCTAACCTCTCACAGCCCTTGAGGGGAATCCAGGAGTGTTTAACACACTGGTTTTCCATTATGCAAATTGCACAACACGTTTAAAAACTCACCAGGCCAATTGTCATGTATTGACTTCAGTGACGAGCAGCGCTGCAGCCACACGCATCGGACTAGGACCAGTTTGATCTACTCACCTTCAGATTGGCACCTTTATTTCTATTCCTTGAGTTCCCTCTATTCCTCTCCATTGCTGGTAACTCTTTTGTCTGGTTCCAGCTAGTGCATATCACTAATCTGCTGTTATCTTGCTTTCTATGTATGGTATCTTCATTTCAGCCTCTATCAAGTGGTTTATGTGCTCCATCTCACCCCTTTTTCTGCACATTTCCATTATTTTGCTTTCATTCTGGATAGAGAGCTGAGGATTTTGTACAGCTCACTAGGGAGTTTACCCACACTTATTATTGTGTTTGAATATGTTTTTAATGTTTTTATGTCTTTTTTGCATTTGTCCTAGTGACATTTAGGGTATGTGCCCATAGGAAGGTTTAGTGGCGTTCAAACCGTCAGTAAACCGCTAGAAATTATCAGTTCTGAGCTCTGAAGTCTCCAGCTGTTTTCCGGCGGTTTTCCGGCGGTTTTTTTCAGCGTGTGCACAGCGTTTTTCAGTCGGTTTTTCCAGCGGTTTTTCCGGTGGTTTTCTATGGAGGATTTTGTTCATGGAACCGATCAAAAAACCGCTGAGAAGAATTGACATGCTGTATGCTGCTAAACGCTGGAAAAACCGCTCAACCGCGGGCAGATCCGCTCACAGAAACCGACTATGTGTGCACAGCGGTTTCTAAATTACATAGGGTTACATGTAAGTCCTAACGCTGCTTAGGATTTACATAAATTTAAATAAAACCTATGCTAAACCGCCGGCGGTTTTCGCTGCTAAACCGACGTTAAACCTTCCTGTGGGCACATACCCTTATATTGACTTTTATTGTTTGGTGTTGTGCTTTGGTTATGCCATTCTCTCTTTTTTTCTTCTTTTGTACGAATTATAGGTGACACTAGAGGCAGAAAAAGTTCTGAAATTATTCTTCTTGATATGATTTTTTCTACATGACAAAAGCCTGGGATATTAACAGGGGTGTGTAGACTTTTTATGTCCACGGAACGTTGTTCCCTTTGTTGGGGCATATGGAAGGTCTTTATCTACATCAAGGATAGAAATCCGCTGCAACACTAAACACTGAATTAGGCTAAGGTCACAGTTGCATTTTTCACAAGCGTTTTTGGAGACATGCGTTTTCAAAAACGCATGTAAAAAACGCACCCATAGGCCCCCATGTTAAAAAACGCATGCCCTAATAGCAAAAACGCATGTGTGACTGTACAATGCGTTTGTGGTGCATTTCCAAAAACGCATGCGTTTTTTAATATGGGGCCTTATGGGAAACGCATGCAAAAACGCATGTACAATTAGTGCCATTCAAAAACGCATGCGTTTTCCATAGGAGCCCATGTTAAAAAAAACGCTTGCTTTTTTTAACATGGGCTCCTATGGAAAACGCATGCGTTTTTGAATGGCACTAAAAGGTACTAATTGTACATGCGTTTTTGCATGCGTTTTCCATAGGGGCCCATGTTATAAAAAAACGCATGCATTTTTCAAAACGCACCAAAAAATAGTACATGCACTATTTTTTGGTGCAGATTTAAAAACGCAGCCAAAAACGCAAGGAGCCATCACACACCTTAAAAACTCATGCTGACATGAATTAACGCATGAGTTTTGTTAAATCACTAAAAAAAACTCATGTCAACTGTGACCCCAGCCTTAATGTGAACAAGCATAATGGTTATCAAATGAATAGCAGGGCTATGTGTACAGCTAATACAATGTGTATATGGCAAAGGGCATAGCAGTAACTGCTTCAGATTATAAAGAAATTGAGAAACTTTGCTTATGCACTGGCCACTGGGAAGAGCTCGATAACCGCTCCAAGGTGTTCTTATCCTCCATCTTACCGTAGCCCAGATCCACAGACATACCATTCCAGCAGGTTTTAATTGCATTCAGAGGCATATAACCCACACAAGCAATTGTATACCATAAGTAGTAACATAGTTAGCACCCGTTAAGATGAAAACACGTTAGCATGGTTATTGGGCTCTTTGCACCTTGGCATGGTTATTGGGTTCTTCGCAGTGGCCAGTGCGTAAGCTAAGTTTCTCAATCTTCCTTATAATCTGAAGCAGTTACTGCTATGTCCTTTGCCATATACACATTGTCTTAGCTGTTCACATTTCATTTGATAGCCATTATGCTTGTTCACATTAATTCAGTGTTAAGTGTTGCAGTGGATTTCTTTCCTTAATTACAATGTTTTATCCAAATCAATAACATAAAAAACATATTTTTCATATTTTTTCATAACTCTTTGGTTGTATATGCTTAATACAATATGCTACATTTGTTGCAATTTTTGTGGCTGGTTACTCCATTGTCTCCTACGATAAAAAAAGAAAAACATAAACTCAAAATTTTGATAAGTCGAAACATTCTGTAGTGCTTGGCATTGCAGACAAAAAAGTAGCAGACACTATGATAATGGATAACAGGAATTGTGGAGCCCAGTCATATCTAATAAAGAGAATTTTGTTTACGTACCGTAAATTCTTTTTTCTTTAATCATCAATGGGAGACCCAGACAATGGGGTTTAGGGCACTGCCCTCCGGAGGTCACACTAGGTACTACAAGTTTGTAGACACCGCCTCCTCCGCTTATAAACCCCTACCGCAGGGAACATCCTCAGTTTGGTCTACAAGCTGCGAGGAGGACATAAACCACACCCGAAACATCGGGAAGAATGCCGTACACAAAACGGTTCAACAACCCGGTAAACACTGTCTCAACAGAGAACAGAGTAAATGCAAAACATGCAAAGGAACAACTGGGTGGGTGCTGGGTCTCCCATTGATGATTAAAGAAAAAAGAATTTACGGTACGTAAACAAAATTCTCTTTTTTCTGGTCATCATAATGGGAGACCCAGACAATGGGGATGTCCTAAAGCAATACCCCAGGGCGGGAAGAGTTCCTCAACAAGACGGATAACACATGGTTCCCTTTTAAAGGTGGGCAACCGCCGCCTGGAGAACCCGCCTGCCCAAACTTGCATCCGCAGAGGCATGGGCATGCACCATATAGTGCTTAGAGAAAGTGTGCAGGCTGGACAAGTGGCCGCCTGACACACCTGTAGAGCAGACGCTCGATGTCGCAATGCCCAGGAGGCACCTACGGCTCTGGTAGAGTGAGCCTTCAATCCCACGGGAGAGGCAAACCAGAAGTCCGGTAAGCCTCCTGGATGGATGCCTTAATCCATCTGGCCAATGTCGATTTCGACGCCGCAGACCCCTTACAGCGACCTGTCGTAAGAACAAATAAGGAATCCGAACTCCTAAAGGAGGCGGTCCTAGACACATAAATGCGTATAGCTCTCACGAGATCCAGAGTATGGAGGTCGCGTTCAACCTGATGAACGGGAGCGGGGCAAAATGATGGGAGAACAATCTCCTGGTTCAGGTGGAAAGTTGAAACCACCTTCGGCAAGAATTCTGGCCGTGGACGCAACACCACCTTGTCTTGGTGAACCACCAGAAAGGGTGACTTGCACGATAGTGCAGCCAATTCTGAGACCCTCCTCAGAGACGTAATCGCCACCAGAAAGGCCACTTTCTGGGACAGACGAGATAGAGAAACCTCCCTCAGAGGCTCAAACGGCGGTTTCTGTAATGCCGCCAGGACCATGTTAAGGTCCCAAGGGTCCAGAGGTCTCTTGTAGGGCGGAACCATCCGCGACACCCCCTGCAGAAATTGACGGACCTTCGGGAGGAGCGCCAATCGCCTGTCAAACAGCACTGACAATGCTGATACTTGACCTTTCAAAGAGCCAAGGGATAATCCCAACTCCAAACCCGACTGTAGAAAAGCCAACAACGTCGGGATGGACAAGGGCCACGGAGACCGTCCACCAGAGGCACACCAGGTAAAAAAGATTTTCCACGTCCTGTGGTACATCTTCCTGGAAACAGGCTTCCTAGCCCGATTCATAGTGGCAACCACTGTAGGGGAGAAACCCCTGGATGTCAGCAGCCAGGCCTCAAGAGCCATGCAGTCAATCTGAGGGCCCTGGAATTGAGGTGGAAGAATGGGCCTTGCGCGAGTAGATCTGCGCGTTCTGGAAGAGCCCACCTGTGTCCGCCTGACATTTGCCACAGGTCCGGGTACCAGGACCTCCTGGGCCAATCTGGAGCCACTAGAATGGCTACCCTGCACTCCGACCTGATCTTCCACAGCACCCTGGGAATCAGAGCTAGAGGAGGGAACACATACGGCAGATGGAATCTGGACCAAGTCAAGATCAGAGCGTCCGCTCCCAGAGACTGGGGATCCCATGACCTCGCCATGTATTGCGGCACCTGATGATTCAGCCGTGAGGCCATCAGATCCACGTCCGGCGTGCCCCATCTGCTGCAGATTTCTCTGAAGACGTCCGGATGAAGAGACCACTCTCCGGCGTCCATCCCCTGCCGACTCAGATAGTCGGCCCCCCAGTTTTCGACCCCTGGGATGTGAACTGCGGAGATCAGGCAGTTGTTGTTCTCCGCCCAGGATAGGATGCGGTGAACTTCGGCCAGAGCCTCTGCGCTCCTGGTTCCTCCTTGATGATTTATATAAGCGACGGCCGTCGCATTGTCGGACTGAACCCGAATGGGTTGTCCTGAGAGGAATCTCTGAAACGCCAGGAGCGCCAGATAGACTGCCTTGATCTCCAGCACGTTGATCTGCAACGCCGACTCCGACTGAGTCCAGAGGCCTTGGGCCCTGTGGTGTAAGAACACCGCCCCCCAGCCCTTCAGACTGGCGTCGGTGGTCACCACTAACCATGACGGTTTGATGAAGGACAGGCCCCGAGACAAGTGATGTGGCTGTAGCCACCACTGCAGGGAATCTCTGGTCGGTTGGGAAAGGGTCACCAGCCGATTCAGGGAGATCGTTCTTTTGTCCCACCTGCGGAGAATCTCCAGCTGGAGAGGACGGAGGCGAAATTGTGCGAAAGGCACCGCCTCGATTGCCGCCACCATGCGCCCCACCAGCTTCATCAACCCCCGTAGGGATGATTGTGGTGACAGGAGGACTGCTTGCACTCCTGATTGGATCGCCATCTGTTTGACTCGTGGCAGAGACACCAGGGCTGAGGCTGTGTTGAAGTCCATGCCCAAATATGTCAAAGACTGGGTCGGAACTAGCGTTGACTTCTGAATGTTGAGGAGCCAACCGAACTGTTCCAGAGACCGCATGGTCACATCCAGGCTCACTTGACAAAGGTGTTCCGATGGCGCCCTGACCAGCAGGTCGTCTAAATAGGGAATGACGGCATGTCCCTGTCCGTGCAGGAGAGCCATCATGGAGGCCATCACTTTTGTGAACACCTCGGTGCCGAGGCCAACCCGAACGGCAGCGCTACAAATTGGAAGTGTTCTTCCCCCACTGCGAATCTCAACCAGCGCTGATGAGCCGGTGCAATGGGCACGTGAAGGTAAGCGTCCCTGATATCTATGGACGCTAGGAAGTCCCCCTGTGACACAGCTGCGATCACGGAGCGCAGTGATTCCATACGGAACTTCCGAACCAACACGTGATGGTTGAACAACTTCAGGTCCAGAACCGGGCGGAAGGATCCGTCCTTCTTTGGGACGATAAAGAGGTTGGAGTAAAAACCCCTGAACCTCTCCCCGGAAGGCACCGGGACCACCACTCCGTCTCTGCGGAGTCCCTCCAACACCAAAGAAAAGGCCTGAGCTTTTTCTGGGGAGGGGACCGACCGATGGAATCGGGATATCGGTTTTGACGTCAGCTCTATCCTGTAACCTCGCGAGACCACGTCTCGAACCCACTGATCTGGAACGTGAAGTAGCCACTCGTCCTGAAAGCGAGACAAGCGGCCCCCCACCTGTGGGGAGGCAGGAAGAGAGAGCGAGTCATGTAGAGGCGGGTTTGGGGGTGGCAGCTGCTGCCCCCGCCGGCTTCTTTGGACGACTCTTAGAGCGCCACTGAGAAGCGGGCTTGCCCCTCGGTCCGTGCGAGCGGACGGTGCTGATGACTGTGAGCTGGACCGAAAGGACCACTGTTTTGGGTTCCTCTTAACGGTATACCGTGGCTTAGGTTTATTCTGCGGTATTTTAGACTCAGCAGAATCCTTAATCAGCTTGTCCAGCTCTGTGCCAAAAAGCCTGTCACCAGAGAACGGAAGATTCTGCAGAATCTTCTTAGATGTGGCATCTGAGTCCCAAAGACGCAGCCACAACAACCTGCGGATCGCTATAGCATTGGCCGAAGCCACAGCTGAGCGAGTGGCAGTTTCCAGAGTCGCCGTTCTGGCGTAGTCCGCATAGGCCCTCGCCCTTTCGGTAAGTGCCAGGACCTCTGGACTGGACCTTGCCAGGTCAGTGATACCATCCAAGCAGGTAGTGATCGCTTGTAAGGTCCAGACCGTGGCAAAGTTAGGGGCAAATGACGACCCCACCGCCTCATAGGAAGACTTGGCGAGTTGCTCGACCTGTCTATCAGTAGCATCCTTCAGTGAGGAGCTATCAGAGGCAGAGAAAAGGGAGCGTGCAGCAATCCTGGTCATGGAAGCATCCACCTTCGGGGACTGCGACCACTCCTGAAGCACCTCCTGGGGAAAGGGGAAGCGATTGTCCTTGGGTTTGCGGACATAACGCCGCCCAGGATGTAACCTGGGGGCTCTAATCACCCTTCCAAAATTAGTATGGTCCATAAAGGAGCCACTTGGTCTAGCCTCCGGCCGCAGCCATTGATAGACCTCCTTCGGGTGCACCGTTACCTCCTCAGGGGGTGTCACGAGACGTAAGGTCTCGTTGATAGAGGACACCAGATCCTCCACCCCATCTGGAGGTTCAGACACAGACACAGACCCGAAAGTTGAACCCCCATCATCGTCCTCACCATCAGAGGAACGCTCCTCCTCAGAGAGAGCCTGGAGCTCGGGTGACTCCTCACGACGAGCCCGCTTAGGGGGTCTCACAGCAGCAGAGGGGGACACCCGGGGGTAACTGGAAGGAGTAGCTGGGTTTTCCAGTCTCCTATGCAGTGCCTCCAGTGACTGCGACATGGAGGACATCTGGGACAGCAGGGATTCATTGATCCTATTCTGCGTTTCCCATGGCCCTTGGATTACCTGAATCTCAGGGTACAGCACCGGAGCTGCTGCTGCCTCAGCTGAGCCAGTCCGGGCTTCTGGGCGTCCGCAGTTATTGCAGGACCCCTCCACCAAAGTTCCCTTGCAAGTAGCACAGGTAATGGTGTTATCCGCCGCCTTAGCAGCATGCTTCCTAACTGAGGACATAGCCACAGTAGGGGTTGTTGAGGCCAAGGCCAATAGACAAAACAAACCGGGAATCCCGGTGGCTTACCGACCGCAGTAACGCGGTGGGAGGAAGCGGTGTGTGTGTGTGACCTCCGCGAGTTCCGGTCTCCCTCTGAAGTGCAGACACGTGCTGCCGTAGCTCCCAGCCGGGAAGTGAGGGAGAAGATGGCCGCCGCCAGCACAGACGTGGGCGGCGCCGGGAACACGCGGGAAGCACGCACACGCCCCCCGGTGACGTCACCGTAAGGGCTGCCTCTCCTCCTCCAAGCAACCTCTGTAATGGAGGTGCTGGAGCCCGCAGCGCGGGAAAATAGTGCGGAATCATCGCACACACATACTCAGACTGTCATCACATACAAACATGCACAGTCTACGGCCTCAGCCCCTGTGACACACAGGGCGGTCAGCCAGGGTGACCCCAGCACAGGGTACACCGCCAGATCCGCGGACCCGAGGGTAACGCGCGGTCTGAGTGTCAGGACACATAAAGTGACAGACACTACCCCCAGGCACACAGGAGACACAGAGTGCCTCAGTGCCGGTCCGGTCTGTAAGCACCATTTAGGGAGGCCTCGGACGGGGGTTCAGCCCAGTCCGGAGTGTAAGCACCATTTAGGGAGGCCTCGGACTGGGCTGGCTCCAGTCCGGTCTGTAAGCACCATTTAGGGAGGCCTCGGACGGAGCGGAGCTGTGCAAGGCTCCCATCTCCCACTCTCCAGAGCCCCCCAGAGAGGGATGGAAAGGAGCGCAACAGCGTACCGGGAGAACACAGAGTGTCCAGGCACTAGGCCCTCCGGTACCTCCACCAGCGTGTGCCACAAAGGGTGAGCGGGGAGGCTGTCGCAGGTCCCGACTAGGACCATTTTACCTTGTCTTCAGACGCCATCACGTAAGTAGTGAGAATGCAGTGAAGTGCAAGCAAAGCGTGATCCTCCGAGCACACTAAGTTTAAAACTGAGGATGTTCCCTGCGGTAGGGGTTTATAAGCGGAGGAGGCGGTGTCTACAAACTTGTAGCACCTAGTGTGACCTCCGGAGGGCAGTGCCCTAAACCCCATTGTCTGGGTCTCCCATTATGATGACCAGAAAATATGTATTTACGACCTGAGAAAGCCTATGATTCTGGTAGAAGTAAACAGAAAAAAATGTGCTGTCAGTTGCTGCACCTTGACCCTGACCTCACACTTTGAGAGTATGTGGACACGTGAGTGTGTATGCACTCAAAGGTGGGGAAATATCCTGAGAAATGAAGTAACAGGAAACCTGCTGGTGAGCAAACAGTAACATACAGTAATATGTCCAACTGTACTGTACCTGCCAACATTTTATAATTACACTGTTTATATTTACGCTCATAACTTTGGCTGGGGCATATGTGGCAGCAGGTTCCTTGCTGGCACAATGCCATAATTACTGGTGTACTCTGTAAACAGCAGGGTAAATCATAAAACGTCTCAGTGTAAGCACGGCTGTATACTTTTATTTTTAAGGGAAGTTGTGATTGTGTCACAAGTGAATGTTGTTCCCGAGACATAACAGTATATTTATATATTAATGGTGGTTCAGTGTGAAGGACATTGACTCTATTGTAGAAGAGGTATCTGAGACCATAATCCGAATGCCAATAATGCCCATATCATTAAATGGGTTGATGCCACCCTGTATGGAGTGCACACTTTTAGAACACATAATTCCCAGACTTGTGCTATATGCAAAAATTAGAGCAGAGACAACACTTTAATAACATCCAGTCTTACACTTTTTGCTTACCTTTACATCAGTTAGTATATGTTAGTATATGTTGCTTAAAGGGATTGTCCATAGTTTAGATATTAATGACCTATCCCATAAGATATTTCATCAATATCAGATCAGTGTGAGCCCAACATCTGGCAAAATCACCTATCACCTGCTTTCTTTGGAAGTTGTAGGACATAAGCAATGTACAGGGCCAAATGCAGCAGCCCCGTGCTTTATCTATTGGCCTCTGCCTGTTACTGCACTTATCCTCTTATTAAACTGAGTGCATCAATTTACAAAAGGTATCATCTGAAGATATGTTATACTTTCTCTGTATTCCTATTTTCTTTATTGTCGATATTGTCTATATGTCTAGTTTTGGCTGCTCATTACATTGACTGTCGTCTGCACGAGTTACTTAAGGGTCAGAACTGACGTTACATGATATTATGCAGAAGAGGGCTGCATGAGGAGTATTCTCCCATGTCACTTCCGTAAATATGCACACTTGTAATAGATGAGCATGCATAGTTATTGCCATAGAGAATTGCTCAAAGGGAAGAAAGAATCTGGCAATTTTCTCACGTGTATGGCTATCTTTACAACAACCACTCACTCACCTGCACTCCAACAGTCTTATATTAACCTATTAAGAAGGATCCTCAAAATGAAAAACTTGGTGTCGTGAGACTGGAAAATTGACTCCATTTGTGGTGAGACGACAACTGCCAGCATGTTGGGTGTTGTAGATGCAGAGTAGCTGCAGTGCCTTGATATATATTTTTCACTAGTGAGAATCCGTGGGTGTCTAAATCGTGAAAGACACACACTGATGTGAATAGTGACAATCTCTGTTAATCGCTGAAATAGTATGTTGACAACCTTTAAGCAACGAGAATTAAATCTCATGCGGTAGGTATGGATGGTTTCAAGAGAATGGGTTTTCCTATCTGATCCCTCTATAGATTGATGATAAGAGAAGTGACTGACATTCATTTATCTCCTCATTCTCTGTTCACTTCCACAATATTCCTATAGAAGGCCATCGAGGCCTCATTAACATCAGCTGATGAGCATTTTTTATTAAGCTCACTGTCATAGTGTAACATGGCATGAGGTGGAAATCATGGGCGAGGTCTTTGTCTTTTGTGCCCCGTCGACACACCACATAAAAGATGGGGACATTGCCGGGTATGTGTACTTGTACTAAGGGTACACCTAAGTAGGCTGCATGTTTCCGTTGACTCTGGCTAGCCAGGACCAAGTGATAACTAGTTAATCGAGAGAGACCAGCAGTTCTTTAAAAATTAAGATTTACTCAACAGCAGTTTGATAATAACTGTCTACATAAGATAAGCCGGCACATGTCTTCTCATGCATTTCATTAACAAAGAGCATCCCGAGACACATTCTCTTCACTTCCTCTGCTTCACCTGCACTAGTCTCATCTATTCCTCCACAATCCAGCTTAGCACCCACACTAGAGTCCATGAAAGTAATATTTTCCTTCCAAAGTTTTAGGGTGCCTTCACATTTGCGTATGGGAAAGCAGCGTATGCTGCGTTCCCATACGCAGTCAAACGCATGCGCACTGCGGTTCCTATGTTTAACATAGGAACGCATAGTGCCTGCGTTTGCTGCGTTCGGGTGCGGATGCGGACGATATCTGCTCCTTCCGGTGTCCAGCATCCGCGCCCGGGACGCAGCATGTTGCATTTTTTGAGCGCTCAGGGAGCTTGGAAAATCGGCAAGCGTCCCCAAGCGCACAAAACATGCATTGTCTTCAATGGGTCCGCAGTGTTCAGCGCTTGACAGCGCTGGAGAACGCTGCGGACCCATTGAAAAATCTCCCGGTGGCCGCCGGTGATGTCACAGGAGCTCACCGACGGCCACCGGGAGATCAGCTGAGCCACTGCTGTCCTCCTCCTCCCCGCCGCCGGTAAGCACCGGGACCTGTCGGCGGGGAGTACAGCTGATCTGACAGCTGTTTGAATCTTCCCGCGCCGACATCTCCTCTCGGTGTCGGCGCGGGAAGATTCAAACAGCTGTCAGATCAGCTGTACTCCCGCCGACATGTCCCGGAGCTTACCGGCGGCCGGGAGGAGGAGATCTCCGGCGCTGAACTCCTCCTCCGGCCCGCCCCTGGACAGCGCTGATTGGCTGCCGGGCTCCCTAGTGATGTGTCCGCAGGCGGACATTATCCGCTGCGGACACATCATAAGACACTGGTTTTGACAGCGTTTGTGTCTGCATGCCATCAGCATGCAGACACAAACGCCAGTGTGAAGCCACCCTTACATCTTCTCCCTTTTAAAGGGATAACTTGTCAATATGGCTGGACCTACTGTAGCTTGCTAGCGTTTAAGGAACTCTTGTTCGGGCCACTTCGTCTCTTGTTCGGCTCTGTCCTGACCTGTTACCTCTAAGACTTGTAAACGTCTCTGCACCACACTGTTAGGTATCCTTTCTCTGGACCCATCTTCACACGGTCACTCCTCTGACCTATCTCTACCTGATACCAGCCCCCATCCGTCACTGTCCCCTCCATCGAAGCCCACTCAGTCCGAATCTTCTCCCCCTGCAACCTCCAAATAGCCATCATCTACCGCCCCCCCGGACCCACCGCCTCCTTCCTTGACCACTTCACCACCTGGCTACTTCACTTCCTCTCCACTGACATCCCCTCCATCATCATGGGCGACTTCAATATCCCCATTGACACTCACCGCCCAGCCGCCTCCAACCTTCTTTACTTGACCACTTCCCTAGGGCTCTCCCAATGGTCCTCCTCTCTTGCTCCCTCTCTAACCTCACAACCTCGGTACTCACACTGTCTGACCACCATCTCTTGACCTTCTCCTCCCTCTCCTCCCCTGCCACACTACCCCTTCTCTGCAAACTTGATCACCCTCGCCGAAACCTAAAAGATCTTGATCTTCCTTTATTCTCTGAATCACTCCTCCCTCTCACCGACATACCCTGCGCTGACGACATTGACATTGCCCCCACACCTATACAACACCACCATAACAAACGCTCTCGACCTAGCCGCCCCCCTCACTCTCCATGCTCCACGCATTAACAGGCAACCTGGCACACCACCCTCACTAAAAACCTGAGACGGGCGTCCAGAGTCGCCGAGAGATGGAAAAAGTCTCACACCCCCGAGCACTTCGCCCTGTACAAGCAATCTATCACTGACTTCAAGACGGCACTTGCTACCGCCAAGCAAGTGTTCTTCTCATCCCTTATAACCTCTCTGTCCCGCAACCCCAAACAGCTCTTCAAAACTTTCAACTCCTTACTTTGCCCGGTTGCTCCTCCCCCTTCTCCCCTCATCTCTGCTGAAGACTTTGCGACTTCTTCAAGGAGAAGATCGACAAGATCAGAAGCAGCTTTGGTCCACTATCCCCACAACTCCCCTTCCCACCTACACTGCCCTCCTCCTCCATCAGCCACTTCCCCCCCATAACTGAAGACCAACTCTCCTCCCTCCTGTCAAAATCACACCTCACCACCAGCGCTCACGACCCACTCCCATCCCTCCTCATTCCGAACCACACCTCCATTTTCATCCCAGCCCTCACCCACCTCTTTAACCTTTCACTTAGCACTGGTACCTTCCCCTCGGCCTTCAAACACGCCCTAATCACGCCCATCCTAAAAAAGCCCTCACTTGACCCTACCTCTGTCTCTAACTATCGCCCCATATCTCTTCTCCCATTTGCCTCTAAGCTACTTGAACAGCACGTCCACTCCGAACTGTCCTCTCACCTCTCCTCGTGCTCCCACTTCGACCGCCTACAGTCCGGTTTCCAACCCCTCCATTCCACCGAAACAGCCCTGACCAAAGTCACCAACGACCTACTGACCGCCAAGAGCAAACACCACTACTCCATCCTGCTACTCCTTGACCTGTCTGCCGCCTTCGACACGGTTGACCACTCCCTTTTTCTCTGGATCCTGGAATCCCTTGGCATCACCCACCTTGCCCTCTCCTGGATCTCCTCATACCTAGCGGACCGGACCTTCAGCGTCTCGCACTCCCACACCTCCTCCTCACCCTACCCCCTTTCTGTCGGAGTCCCCCAAGGTTCGGTCCTGGGACCCCTACTTTTCTCCATTTACACTCTCGGCCTAGGGCAACTCATTGAGTCCCATGGCCTCCAGTACCACCTCTACGCTGACGACACACAAATCTACCTGTCCGGCCCTGACATCCCCTCCCTACTCTCGAAAATCCCACAATGCCTTTCCGCCATCTCATCTTTCTTCTCTGCTCGCTTCCTTAAACTCAACATGGACAAAACTGAATTCATAGTCTTCCCCCCAAGAAATTCCACCCCACCTCCCAACCTATACATCTGCATCAACGACTGCGCCCTCTCCCCAGTCCCCCAAGCCAAGTGCCTCGGGGTAATCCTTGACTCCTCCCTATCCTTCAAGCCCCACATCGAGGCCCTCACCACATCCCTCCGGCTCCAGCTCAAGAACATCTCATGGATCCGCTCCTTCCTCACCCACGACACCGCTAAAACACTCATCCATGCTCTTATCATCTCCCGCCTTGACTACTGCAACCTCCTTCTCAATGGCCTCCCGGCTAACTCCCTCACACCTCTCCAGTCTATCCTCAACTCCGCTGCCCGACTCATCTACCTGTCCTCCCGCTACTCCCCTGTCTCCCCCCTCTGCCAAGCCCTTCACTGGCTCCCCGTCTCCAAGAGATCCCAATTCAAAACACTAACCATGGCGTACAAAGCCATACACAACCTGGCCCCACCATACATCTCCGACCTGGTCTCCCAATACCTACCCTCACGCAACCTCCGTTCCTCCTAAGAACTCCTCCTCTGCTCCCCCCTCATCACCTCTTCGCACAACCGAGTCCAGAACTTCTCCCGGGCATCTGCCTTACTCTGGAACTCCCTGCCCGAACACGTCAGACACTCTCCTACCCTGAGTAGCTTCAAGTGTCACCTGAAGACTCACTTGTTCCGTCAAGCCTACAACCTGCCATGAGACCCAGGTGACCGCCCCATACCTGACATTCCCCCATCCTACTGTATCCTAACCCGCCCCTCGTAGACTGTGAGCCCTCGTGGACAGAGTCCCTGCCCCTTCTGTACCTGTACGTCCTGATCGCCTAGATTTAGTGTACTTGTTCTTGTCTCCCTCATCCTCATGTAAAGCGCCATGGAACCTAATGGCGCTATATAAATAAATAAATAATAATAATAATAATAATAATAATAATATCTCTGTCTCTTAGTTTTCTCTTGCTTAGAATCTTGCTATTTCCAACTCGGTTCTCCCTCTCCTGGAACACAAATGTCATGCAACTTGCTACTAACTAGACCAGGGGTGGGCAACTCCAGGCCTCAATGGCCGCACACAGTCCAGGTTTTCAAAATTTCCTTAGAATTTCACACTTAGTAATTTACAATTATTTAAATTACCAACTGTCAAATACTTAGGAAATCTTGAAAACCTGGACTGTGTGCGGCCCTTGAGGCCTGGAGTTGCCCACCCCTCAACTAGACTTTAGGCAGGGCCGTATCCAGGGGGGGCTGGCGGGTCATCTGCCCCGGGCACAGTGTGCAGGGAGGGCGCACTCAGCCTCCTCCTGCAGCACCCGAGGTCTCTCCCTGCCGCCCCATGTTGCACTCTCCCCCCCAGTGTGAGTCTTTCCGGGGGATGGGGGTGTCACAGCGTCGGAGGCAGCACTGCAGTCCCTCTACATCATTTCATCAGCATCTTCAAAACACTGATGAAATAATCCTCTGTGCCCCCTGCACTTCCGGATTCAGTGGGGGCTCCAGGCTGCCCTCTGACCCTGTGTCTGGCTGCGTGCACACACTCTCCTGACGTCCCGGCAGCAGGGTAAGTTGTGTGCATCGCGCGCCGCAGAGGAGGAGAGAGGCTGTAGTAGCTGGGAACAGCTGATGATGAGGGAAGGTGGAGCAGAGAAGGTGCAGGGATATGGATGGGGCACAGGGGGTGCAGGGACATGGATGGGTCAGAGGGGTGCAGGGATATGGATGGGACACAGGGGTGCAGGGATATGGATGGGACACAGGGGTGCAGGGATATGGATGGGGCAGAGGGGTGCAGGGATATGGATGGGGCAGAGGGGTGCAAGGATATGGATGGGACACAGGGGTGCAGGTATATGGATGGGATACAGGGGTGCAGGGATATGGATGGGACACAGGGGTGTAGGGATATGGATGGGACACAGGGGTACAGGGATATGGATGGACACAGGGGTGGTGACTGCTGCTGGTGCCGGGTACCTGGTGCTGGTGCCAGGTGTCGGGATATGGATGGGACACAGTAGTGCAGGAAAATGGATGGACACAGGGGTGCAAGGATATGGATGGGACATGGGATGGGACACAGGGGTGGTTGCTGGTGCCAGGTGCTGGTGCCGGGTGCAGGCGTCAGGTGCCTGTTGTGGGTGCTGGTGCCAGGTGCTGGGATATGGATGGAACACAGGAGTGCAGGGGCATGGATGGACAGAGGGGTGGTGCCAGGTGCTGGTGCCTGGTGCTGGAGACCAGGAGCCGCCAAGGAAGAAGCTGCCTAGTGCCGGCGAGTGGGAGACCGGGAGCCGCAGAGGAAAAAGCTGCCTGGTACCGGGATCTGGGATCAGGAGCGTGGAGTCAGGCAAGGCGCTATTACAGTCGAAGATAGCAGCCTGGGGGAACAGAATGGGATGGATGGATGGGGCGGCCTGGAAGAGGGGGCAAAATGGGATGGATGGGGAGGAGAAGCTACATGGAATGCGGGAGTAGAAGGTACATGGAACGTGAGGGAGGAGCTGCAAGGATAGGGTGAGAAGCTACATGGATGGGGGAGAGGCTGCGTGGAACATGGGAGGGGAGAGGCTACGTGGAACATGGGAGGGAGATGGGGGGAGGATGAGCTGCATGAGACGTATGTTGGGAGGATAAGCAACATGGAATTCAGGGGAATGGGGGTGAGGATGAGCTGCATGGAACATATGGATGATGAGCTGCATGGGACATGTGGGAGGAGGATGAGCAGTATGGGACATTTAATCTGCATACACATTTACATAGGGAACATACTGTTCTGGTGATGTATTGACGATGGTTCTAATTATGTATTTCTGTACCACTGGTGGGTCTCGTGATGTATTTCTGTAGTGATAGCGGTTATATGGATGTATTTCTGTACCTCTGGTGGGTCAGATGATGTATTTCTGTTCTGATGAGGGTTGTATGGATGTGTTACTGTACCTCTGGTGGGTCTGGTAATGTATTTCTGTACCTCTGGTGGGTCTGGTGGTGTATTTCTGTTCTGATGAGGGTTATATTTATGTATTTCTGTACCTCTGGTGGGTCTCGTGATGTATTTCTGTACCTTTAGTGGGTCTGGTGATGTATTTCTGTTCTGATGGGGGTTATATGGATGCATTTCAGCACCTCTGGTGTGTCTGGTGATGTATTTCTGTTCTGATGAGGGTTATATGGATCTGTTACTGTACCACTAGTGGGTCTGGTGATGTAGTTTTGTGTTAATTGTTCTGATCCTGTACACATCTAACAATCCATAACTTGTAAGCTTTCTTGATACGTGGCTATGTTAATAAAGTGTTGTTTATTCTAACACGTTAAGGGTTCTATGTATTTATTTGGCTCTATGTATTTATTTGTTAGAAGCATTAAAGGGCTTGTCCCAAGTTTGTGGTAAGTCTGCAGTCACTCTATGTGTCTCTATGTGACTGCAGACTTCTGAATTCTCACAGAGCTCACACTGCCTGCTGTCAGGATTGTCTGGTGCCGGCGCTGAGAGTGGAAGGTCATGTAACCATAAGTATGCAATTTACATACATGCAGTCACGTGCTGATTAGACATGCGAGGCTTCGATCAATTAAATGATTTGAGCGAGGCCGGACACGTCTAGTGAGAATGTGGCCATAAGTATATAAATCGCATACTTGTGTTCACGTTACCATCCAATCTTACCATTGACATGGGAGAATACTGAAAGTGTGCAGTGCACGCGCCATGAGAATTCGGAGGCCTGTAGTCACCTAGACTTTCATCTCAAACCTGGACAAGCCCTTTAATTATAACATTAAACACCTTAGCTTAGGCTAGGGTCACATCTGCAGTTGGGCCTGCAGATCCTGATCCGGTTTTGAGCATGAAAAATGCTCAAAACTGGATCCGGATCCACAGCCCATTGGCGCCCATTATAAAACCGGATTGCCTACATGGCAATCCGGTTACCGCATCCGGTTCTGCAGCCTGTGCTAAACATAATGCAGGCTGCAATTTTCAGAGTGGTAGAAAAACCGGATCCGTTTTTTTATAATGACTGCCTATGGCAACCGGATCCGGTACCGAAAGTACATTAATGTACTTTGCGGTTACTGGATCCGGAGACGGTTTTTCTGTAAAAATGATTGCTCATTGCAGATCCGGATCTATTACTGGATCCGGATCTGCAATGATCCGCACAAGTGTGACCCTAGCCCTACTCCTAACAACATGTAATATACTCCCGGCCAGAAACAGCTCTTGCTGATTCCAGCAGTCACTGTACCTATAAGTGTAAAAATAGCATATGGATGATTGGTGACATGATGTCTCCTGAGACAACTGGGGGGCGCCAAACTGAACTCTTGCCCCGGGTGCCAGAAAACCTAGATACACCTCTGCTTTAGGTCTGCCTCTGTCACCCGCTGGGTGCTATCTGACATCCCAAAAGAAAACTGCCACTGTACTTTTGCACCCTCCCACTTTGGGCTAGTCCCAAATATTAACTACTTCTTGCCCTTGTCGGCATAAAATATTACATCACTATAAATGTCACAATTCACATTATACATTACCAACTCATCACATTATACATTACAATAGTAACATTGGTGCCTTCATGGGGCAATGTGGGCAGTATGTCCATTTTCTTACAAAGGCATCAACATATTAAACAGTGCTCCATCCTCATCATTGTCCTTGTAGGGGCTCATAGGGAGATTAGACTATCAGTATGTCTTTGGAGTGTGGAATAAAACCCACATAAACATTGGGAAGACATACAAACTCCTCGCAGATGTTTTTAGTGGTATCTGAACTCAGGACCCCAGCGTTACAAAGCAACAGTGCTAACCAATGAGTCACGATGCTGTCATGCAAAGATAATACCATGTCCGTAGTCCGTTATTCTCAGGACTGCTGCAGCAATCAATAGTATTAGTGGTCGAGTGTTATAAATGCTTGCACGACTACTGAGGACAGTGATTGCATGCAGCATGTGAAAGGTAGATGTGACATTCTTGGACGAGACTTGACAAGGGACTCTCAGGCCTCTTACGGAACCATCCATTCATTTAGATACTTTGCACCGTTCCCTGTCCCCCTCCCTCTTCGCTATTTACTGTTCTTTTCTTCTACTTTCTTCTACTTACCATTGTTATATGTATCTTAGCTCGCTATGGTAAACATTATTATTAGTGATGAGCGAGCATTAAAATGCTTGGGTGCTCGAAGCTCTGGGCGAGCACTTCAAGATGCTCGGAGGCTCGACAGAGCACGGAGGCCAATGCAAGTCAATAAGTGATAGTCTCCACCCGTAGACATTAAACCGAGTGTTTCTGGGAAAGGGCGGGAGGGTGGGCTTTTTCAAATCGTCACAGCATATGCAGCATACAACACCTTGCTGTGCCCCCCAGAGGGACCCTAACAATCAATCTGTTCTATGTGAGGTGCCAGCTCACATTGTGCACTGAAGGGGGCTCTATACTTGTGTCACATCGATATTGATTAGTGATGAGTCCAAGCACCTTGGAGGTACTTGGTGCTCACCGAGCATCCGAGTACCGGGATACTCGTGTGAGTACTGAGTAGCAGCGAGCATGCTCGCTCATCCCTAAGTATTATCCATGGCAATGGACTAGTAAAGACTGATCCTTAACACTAGCATGGTGGCTTCTTGCTGTGAATTATTCCAGGACTTAGGTTAAATGTATATCGACATGGCTGATTGTACAGAATTGTGTTCTAGTTTTGCTTTTATTTCTATGATTTCTGTTTGATGAGGAAACGTTTCTTGTTTCATACATTTTTAATAAACAAAACAAAGTGTTAAAAAAAGCTAGACGTGACATCATCGCTGCAGGATTAGAGGGGACCACAGGAATGGCAAAGGGGTATGAATCCTACCCGATTGGGAAAAAAAATCAAGACTCCTTTAAGGGCCCATGTCTTGGTGTCTGCCATTGACCTCCGTCCCAGTGAACACTGTTATGATATTGGAGCAGTTGAAGATTGGCCTCATGCGGATATAATAGATCCGAATGAAAGTGTGGATTGTGAGACGGAGCGTCTAATCAGTATTGAATCTTGTGTTGCTGCCTCTTTCTGTGACTTAGCTATTGCAATATCCACCTCCTTGTCTATGAAGCCTTCCCCTTCCCTGTGTATTAAATATGACCACACTGGGCTTTGCCCCTCCCAGCATGATGACTATATGCTTCCTGCAAAGTGACTTTGAGCAGTCACCGTCCCCTCCTCGTGACACCTCCCCTTGCACATGTCTTTGCAGCAGGCTGTGCTGTGTGACGGGGTAGTGCCTCAATGTGTCACATGCAGCAGCCATGTGACTCCTCCTAGTCACTCTCCCTTCTTCGCCGCCCTGGGTATTTTTTTTTTCGCTCCCTTTGACTCACATGTGTCTGTGAATCAAAACACCGCTGTTAAATAATAGATAGAATTTCTCTTGAGGCTAGATGTTAACCATTCATTACCCATGCCGTCACCTCTGCTGCCCTTTCAAACCTATGAAACGCAGCTGTCATATCATTTATAGCACAATTCAGTTGTATATATTGCTTATTTCGTACAATCAGGTCGCTACCTTATGGTTCAGCGTTTACAATACTGAATACAGGGATCACATTTTAGGCTGTGCCACACACACTTGAGAAAGGAGATGGGCTTTTCTGCTTTTTGAAACAGATCCGAAAAGATTGAGTAACATATGCAAAATGTTGTTTAATTACATACAGTCACTGGGAAAAGAATTGTAATCCTAGATCTACGTCTTACTGGAATTATTGTGTGTTTTTGGATCTGCTAAGAAGAAATAAAGGTCTTGGTACTGTGTTAGGCAGTTGTCCATAAATGTTCATTTATTATACATTGCATCTGCTCTGGTTGTGGTTATATATTTGTATTTCTTCTGATAGTTTGTCATACCATGGCTGATGAAAACAAGTGGAAAGTCTCGAAAGCTTAATGCTTTGTAACATCAATTACTTTATTTTTGTTAGCCATTAAAAGGTATCACAACTACAAGATTACTATTTTGTTTCTCCCACTGAGAGCAAGGTGATTCATCAACAAGTTCACGTGCAGCACACAGCACCGCTGCAGCCAATTGATGAGTTCAGTGGCTCATGAAGTCAACATTCATTCACAGCTCATGCAAGTCAGCAGCATATACCCATTTACATAGGATCATGTTCTGTCAACAGCGATAATTTAATTCCCTTTCCAAACCAGCCAAAAAGGAGCGTTTTGCTTGTCTGATGGCTGATCAGTTGCATGTTGACACTTGCCAATGATCGTGAATAAGCGTTCATATGAACACTCGTTTGCTGATTTTGTATGAAATGTCACCAGTGAACGCTTCATCCATCAAAGGGTAAATGGCTATGAGATAGCTGTCTAAATTATGGCCATTAAACTATACACATAATAGAGTATATTTCTAGATTGCAACCTATAGCCAATACTGACAGATGTAATTTTGAAAGGGATCCACACAGTAAACTATTGCAGTGGTGTCCTGCAGCAGCTCAGCCTCTTCCCCTTTCCCCATAGAACAAATATTATGTGCGATTGTTCCAGGCTACAAGAACATTAATTTACAAACTACAAGTGAATCTCAAAAAATTAGATTACATTACAATCAGAGTGATCTTTTTCAAGTGTTTATTTCTGTTAATGTTGATGATTATGGCTTACAGCCAACGAAAACTCCGAAATTCATTATCTCAGAAAATTTGAATATTTAAAGGGCATCTGTCACCAGGTTTTTGCTATCATATCTGAGAGCAGCATAATGGAGAGTCAGATACCCTAATTCAGTGGTTCTTAACCGAGGTGCTATCGAACCCCAGGCGTATGGTGTGTCGGTCTCAGGGTATCGGCGGGAGGCTCCGCCATGGAGGTCAACACACTGCTGACGGCTGCATGTAGATTTATCACTAAAGAAGGGTTCGGTGAATGTGCATATGAAACGGGCTAGGTTGGGTACCTCAAACAAGGTTAAGAACCACTGCCTAATTGCAGCGATGTGTCACTTACAGTGCTGCTCAGTGTAGTTTTGATAAAATCATTGTTTAACTAACTGGGATATTATCATTAGAGGACTAATCAAGTAGTCCAACACATTCATGAGCTGCTAAATCTGCAGCAGAGAAAATACACATTTTATCAAAATGACAGCAAGCAGCTCAGTAAGTGACACATCAGTGGAATCAGGGTCTCTGTCTTACATTATGCTGCTCTCAGATGGGATGTCTAAAACCTGGTGACAGATTCTCTTTAACACAATATTGATTGCTCTCAGTGGGAGAAACAAGATAATAATCTTGTAGTTGTGATACCTTTTAATGGCTAACAAAAATAAAATAAGTGATGTAACAAGGCAAGCTTTTGAGACATCTTAGGTCCCTTCATCAGGTATGATATGCAAAATATTGAAAGAAACTCAAAATATATACATCAACAAATGGAATGAATGGACATTTAACTAAATAAACAAAACGAAGCCTGAAGAGGATCCTTGATCAGCAAGGCTTAGTGATGTCAAAGTTTTTATGACTCTAATTTATACGAAAACCTGGTGTCTTAAGACTTCAGTGTCTTTGAACAATATTCTTCACATGTTATAATGAGCCATAAATCCATCAGTTAGGTTTCACCCTCCCTGGATAAAACAAAATCTAATTAATTTGGATTCACAGACCCTTCGATGTTTTTTTGATTTAAATTACTTCTCAAAATTAAAGCCTTCATATTTTCAATGTTTTTTTTTGTATGTAATTGTGTCATCCTTACTTTTAGCCGTTGTTCAGTCTCACCAACATAAAAAGTCCCCACATTACCATATAGTGCACATAATTAAATACACAACATTGGAAGAGGAGCATGTGAATGTCCCAGGAATCTTATAATCCTGCTGTGTGTTGGGGATTTGAATCCTGTCTCTAGTCTCTATGTGAGCACAGGTCTTGCAGCTCTTATTGCATGGATAAGTTCCTCTTGGTGTATTGAGGGGTTCGAACTTTGGACCATGATGTTTCTTAAATTGGGAGGCATAGCAAGGGAGGGTCTTTGACTATTATTTTTAGTCGGTCATCCTTGTATAGGATATGGTGAAGTTTCCTGGGAGTTTTCCTTAGTACCTCAAGCTATGGGTTGTAGGTCACCACCAGAGGAACAGATGGTTCTCTTCTTTTTCTATGTATTGGAGTGCTTGACTTTTAGGAATTCTTGTGGCTTTAATGATCTGATCCTCAATGGAGGTGGGGTGGTAGCCTTGGTTTAAAAATGTCTTTTTTAGATGGTTCAAGTGTTCATCCCTTTCCGCTGGGTTGGAGCAAATACAGTTATATCTGAGGGCCTGGCTGTAGACAATGGACTTTTTAATGTGTTTCGGGTGGAAATTGAGGTATGTGGGACGGTCTATTTGTTTCAATATACCGATGTCTGGAATGAACCATTTAGAATTTTTATGGTGGAATCCAGGAAGTTGATTTCTGTTTTGAATAGTCCAGTGTCAGGTTTATGGTGGGAAGAAATTTGTTGACATTGTCATGGAATTTTAGAATTTCATGTTCAGTCTCAGTCCAGATTATTAAGATGTCATTAATGAAACGTAAGTACACCAAGGGTTTGATGGGGCAGGAGGCTAAAAAGTCATTTTCCAGTTTAGCCATGACAAGGTTGGCATACTGGGGGGCCATTTTGCTTCCCATAGTGGTTCCGGCGAGTTGTAAATACAGTTCTTCACCAAAAATAAAATGTTGTGTGGGAGGATAAATCTGGTGAGCCTTAGTACTGATTCAGAAGGGATCCCATTGACTTCAAGAAACATTCGGCAAGCAGTAAGACCATCTTTGTGTGGGATGTTAGAATATAAGGATTCCACATCCATGGTGGCTAAGATGGTACTCTCGTGGAGGGGACCTATTGTAGAGAGCTTATTTAAAAGGTCCATCGTGTCCTGTATATAGCTGTCTATCTTCCTTACCAGCGGTTTAAGGACATTTTCCACCCACCCAGAGATTCTTTCAGTGAGTATTTCCACCCCTGAGATGATCGGTCTCCCTGGGTTACCTGGTTTATGAATCTTAGGAAGCATATAGAAAATTCCCATCCTTGGATCCTCAGGTATTAAGTCCAGAAGGTTTGTGGAATCTGTACCCAAACATTTGATGAGTCTTCTTAACTCCCTCATATATTTTGGAGTTGGGTACTTATCCAGTTTGGTGTAGTATTGTATATCTATCAGCTGTCTAGAACAATGGCCCCACCTTTGCAAGCTTAATAGTGATCTCCCTCTTGTTCTTCAGTCTGTAAATTGCCTTTCTCTCTTGCACACTGATATTAGATATTTCTGTTGTTTTTTTTTTATCTAATATTGTGGATTGTACCAAATGTCTGAATGAGTCAATATATTGGTCCAAAATGGCGTTGCGGCCAGGACGAGGTGTCAAGTAAGTGGTTTTCTTTTTACTTTGTTGCACATGTGTTTGGCTGCTTAGAGGCCTCAAGTTTTCTTTATCATCAACTCCTTCAGTCTCAACCTCTTAAAGTATTCTTCCATGTCACTACACTACTTCAGTTTTGGCTAGAGATTTTGTGGGACAAAATGTGAGACCTCTAAAAAGCACACTGAGTTCTAAAACACCTGCAAAGGCTTACTAAACATTTAAAATGGTCCCTTAGTCTGGTTCAGTAGCCTACACAATCAAGGGGAAGACTGCTGACTTGACAGAAGACTTGGCACATTCCACAAAGAGGGTAAATCACAAAAGGTCATTGCTAAAGAAGCTGGTTGTTCACAAGTACTGTATCCAAGCATCTTAATGGAAAGTTGAGTGGAAGGAAAAAGTGTGGTAGAAAAAGGTGCACAAGCAACTGGGATAACCGCATCCCTGAAAGGATTGTTCAGAAAAGGCCATTCAAAAATTGGGGGAGGTTCACAAGGAGTGGACAGCTGCTGGAGTCAGTGCTTCAACAGCCACCACACGCAGATGTATCCAGGACATGGGTTACAACTGTCACATTCCTTGTGTCAAGCCACTCATGACCAATAGATAATGCAAGAAGCGTGTTACCTGAGCCAAGGAGGAAAAGAACTGGACTATTGCTCAGTCATCCAAAGTGTTGTTTTCAGATGAAAGTAAATTTTGCATTTCATTTGGAAATCAAGGTCCCAGAGTCTGGAGGAAGAGTGAAGAGGCCACAATTCAAGCTGCTTGAGGTCTAGTGTAAAGTTTCCACAATCAGTGATGTTTTGGGAGCCATGTCATCTGCTGGTGTAGGTCCACTGTGTTTTATCAAGGCCAAAGTCAGCACTGCCATCTACCAGAACATTTTAAAGCACTTCATGCTTCCCTCTGCCGACAAGCTTTTTGGAGATGGAGATTTCATTTTCCAGTAGGACTTGGCACCTGTCCACACTGGCAAAAGTACCAATACCTGGTTTACTAACCACAGTATCGCTGTGCTTGATTGGCCAGCAATCTAAACCTCATAGAGAATCTATTGGGTATTGTCAAGAGGAATATGAGAGACACCAGGCCCAACAATACAGATGAGCTGAAGGCAACCTGGGCTTCCATAACACCTCAGTAATGCCACAGGGTGATTGCCTCCATGCCATGCCACATTGATGCAGTAATTCATGCAAAAGGAGCCCAACCAAGTATTGAGTGCATTTACTGTACTTACTTTTCCATAGGCCAACATCTATGAGTTAAAAATCATTATTTCAGTTGGTCTTATATGATATTCTAATTTTCTAAAATAATGAATTTTTGTTTTTTATTGGCTGTGACTCATAATCATCACATTTACAGAAATAAACACTTGAAATAGATCACTCTGTTTGTGATGACTATATAAAATATATGCGTTTTACTTCATGTATTGAATTACTGAAATAAATTAGCTTTTTGATGATCTTCTAATTTATTGAGATGCACTTGTATATGTATGGATGATTGGTGCAGCCCCTTCAAAGTGCCGCTCAATGCGGGATACAGAACATTTGTTTATATAATGTCGATGAGAACATTTAGCGAATCCAGGAAAGGTAGACAACTTTGGCGCTGTTCCAATTGGTATACAGAAGTTGTTTACCTTTCCTGGATACGTATATGTTATTTTCACCAACTGGTAGTGACACCGATTTTCCTGCAGGAAACTCTGCCGTAAATACATCTAGGAGATGGACTTCAAAGGGGATCACCAAATGGTCAGCCATGGCAGGGCCTTGCATTCCATATTGGCTATGAGAAAGAAAATGCTAAGACAAAGGCATTTAGAAAAATATTGTATGCATGTGTAAATTAGCCAGGGGGTCCAATTACTGACACAGAATTTGAATATTGAGATCCAAACGTGTGCTATAAACTCGACCTTACGCCAAACCCTATATGAAGGCATGAAGAAATTAGTTCTTTGTTCACAGATTTGGGGCAGCTGAAATACTGCTTTAATGCATAGTTTATCTTCCTCCTCTTCCATAAAATACAGGAAGAAACAATCTACACAGTTTAGTTATTTCTGTAAGTTTCTCCCTTTTATTTTATAACTGTTTTGCATATTTGTATTTCCATATTTTATATCTTTTTATTGTAAGCACTGTATGTTTTCTATTAAAGCTTAAAACTTTAATACGTTGGAACCTTGTATGCTTTTAAAGAACCCATAACTTTAGAGTTTGTGATTCTGTTGATTGGCTGACAGTAATAGTAGTATTTCTGAGACTCGTCGCCTGTATGTTCGGTGAGTGGTGGCAGCAAAGCTGGGGACTGTGTGGTCTGTGTTGGGGTATAATTTATGCTCACTTTTCAGCCTAGAATAGAATAAAATAGGATTGTGTGAGAGGAGATAGATTAACCCTTGCAGACGCAACCCTAAGTCACATGTTTAGAAGCGGGTACGTGACAGTATGTATGTCAGAAATACATTCCGATAGGTTTACATGTACCCAACAAAAGCAAAATTGTGTACTTCTGGCCTCTACAAGGGTATGCTATTCTATACCATGTTATTCAGTAAAAAAGTAAACATAAGGTGAACAATGCCTATGGGGCCTCATGCATAATGGTTAGCTGTTGGACGGCAGGTATCGCACCAACTGCTCCATATACTCGTGTGTTGTCTGTAAAAGATCTGCTGCCAATTTCCCCTGCCGCTGGCCAATCTTGTTGAAAACAACAGGAACGGCAGTCCAAAATGAAACATGGTGCATCCTTATCTATCTTAACATCATCAGTCAGGTGGATGAGAGATGCCCTCAACATAGATTAGACTGTCACCTGAGACTGGCAATATAGATAGGTTTGGATGATGCTACTTTAGTGTGTATTGGGGCATTAAGCCAGTGCTTCAATTTCAAACCCCATTAATTGGGGAGACCTGACCTTACCATTTAGCTATGCCAGAGAAGACCTGTTGGATGGTGAGCTAGAACCAATGATCTGGGCAATGTATTTTTATCAATTTGGGCCGTTAGTAGGGTGAGTGCCTAGCAAAATTTGAGCTGTTTAATTACAAGTGAGCCAAATCATTTATTATTAGTAAAAGTACAACTGTTCCCTATATAAAGAAGAGGATAGTTCAGTTCTCTATACATAATCATGTTAGTGCCTATAAATCTAGTAGAAGGAGGAAGTCATCAGTAGAAAGCAGCTAAAGACCAGGATTTAGATCCATTGTACCAAGCATAAAGCATCTACTGATTTGCCAGCTGAATGTGCAGACCTGCAGTCTACTGACCTACATTATTACACTGGGTGTGTGAACTATGATATCAACTAGACAGCAAAGAAGCTGTAGACGAAGCTCTGCACCAATTATTGCTAAATTTGACACATATCAAAATCATGGAAAAAAAATACCTCCTTAGTAAGAAGAATAGCACTAAAACTGTATTTTCTCATTTGACATAAGGTGTATGAATGCTTCATGTAAAAAGCAACAAATACACAACACAATAAAACATGAATAGTGATATTCCAAAATCTCACTGGATACACATGTACAGGTATATGAACTCATGAGAATGGTGTTTCTATGTATCAAGGCATCCTCTATGATTCAAATTGTTGTTTGTTGCTGCACATGTATGCTATGACCATGATGTGAATCACTGTCAGCTAAAGTTGGTTCAAAGTTTTATCCAACTCATGGAATTTTTATTGTTAATGGTGGATTATTAGAGCTTTTTGGATTGAAAGCCAGACAATGTGACCTTCTACATGAAAATGATACTTCAATGCAGTATACTACATAACAAGGTACACATGGATGTGGTCTTTGCATGCCCTTTCTAAAAGATTATGGGTTCCCAAAGACTTTCTCAAACCTACAAGACAGAAGACCATAATGAAGTCAACAATTGACTAAACCCCTTTGCAGAAGCTTACGTAGAGGTCATATTTCCCTTGACTATTAACTGCGCTGCCCACCACAGTGTCCAGCAGGAGTCATTACTGAGGTTTTGTTCCATCCGAAACGTCAATAGGAACAGGAGTGATGACCACATTCAACAATCCTTCAGGAGCAGGGGCATAACTACAATAGGTGCAGGGGCTGCAATTGCAGTTGGGCTCTGAATTTAAGGGTCACAAAAAGTCCCTTTGCTGACATGAAAAGACAAATACTATTAAAGAATAATTGGGTGCTCTGTTAGAGCTTTTGCATTGGTGCCCTTGAGCTTCAGGTTACGTCACTGTCCAAGAGGGACATTTTTAAGGACACCGAACCCTGAAAATATTCTTGTGCAGAACAAACATGTAAAGTAAACACACAATGACAAAATAATAATATTAAACAAATAAAGTAACACACAATGCAAAATAATAAAATAATTTAACAAATATATGTGGGCAATGAAGACAGTCTAAATATCTACATGTAATTCTAAAAATACTTCATACTAGTGTAACCAGGTGTGATAGTGATGTAAGTCCAAAGTGTCATCATGTAGAGAGGTTTCCACACCCAGTGTGGTAACCCCAGAGTGATCGTTCATGGATCACTTCTGCACCTTCTGGCTGCAGTTAATAGGACCTGAATCTCTTATGGTACCTTTACACCCGCTACCGAAAGGTAGAAACCGGCAGGTGTCGGAGACAATTGTACCTTTTACCTTCAAAACACTGCAAAGTGGCGGCGTGTAATTCAGGTTGTACCCTCCTGTCTCTTTGGATACCTGTCTTTCAGCCGTGCTGAAAAACAAGCAGGTATAAACCCTATGGTAGCGGCGTGTAATCGGGGCACAGGTACGGTATTTGAGTTCCCTGGGGCGTGCTTGAGCATTATGTATACCACGCCCCATCAGCTATCATTGGTGGGGGCTAATGTGTACCCATCGGCTGTCCGTGCACAGGGCGGCATATTTAACGATCTGACCAGTCACACTACACAGTTGCTATAGCGTCATGTATTAGCCAGCCTCCCTGCGCTGGCTGGCCAATCATGATGTTATTGCATTGTCCAATCACCATATGAGCGTCGCGTAATACACCACTCGGTCACGCCTATGTAGTTACGGCACACAATACGTAAGCCCATATTCCCTTCTGGTAGCGGCGTGTAAATCAGGGAAGGTGCTCCACAGAAGGTAACTTGCGGCACCCGTCGGCACTTCTGGGGAACGCAAATACCTTCTGTGGAGCACCTTGTGGCGGCGTGTATTTGTGGTATCAGGTACCGTTAGCAACCGTTGAAAACGCGCGCGTGCATGTGCGGTGCCTACCTGTTGCTACCTTCGGTAGCGGCGTGTAAAGGTACCATCACAGGTAGCTGTTGGCCCAAACTGTGTATGCCATGGAAATGCCCTCCTTGTGAATTAATTAACTAGATCCAAACCAGCAGCCGGGACAGACCCCACTGATAAATATAGATCTTACAATTGATATTGGATAGGGTGAGAAGAGATCACCTTCTGCTTTATGTTGTATTTAGCATGTAGTGTGGAGTGGGTATGCAGAAAATGGTAAATTGCAACACCAGTTGCTATCCACCTGCTCATAAAAGATTAGTACTTGATGGCAGCTTCAGACCACTGCTTCTATCTATGTCTTGATAGGGGCACAAGTAGTGTGAAGTTATGGTGACGTCTGTTGCCATGGCTACTGTTAGATGATCGGTTTCTGAGAAAGCTAGGTGACAATCAATAAACCCTCCATCAGAGCAAATGCCACTATTTATTTGGTAATAAATCTTCCTGGCTGCAAAACTTTGTAGGATTGCTATACAACCTGGGAAATCAGGCTAAAATCCTAAATGTATGAGCTGTATATTATTAGTTGTATAGCTTCATTACAATGGGTGTTTTACAAAGGCCAACCATGCTATGATCTGCAATAAATTGTTCAGTACACATAAGCTGCCATTGTTCTCAGCAGGTCTTGTTTGTGCAGCTGTAAGAAGATGGACATATTGACCACATTTACCTTGAAGGCATTTAAGTGAAAGACAGAGTGGGAGAGGCTATAGTGAGAGAAAAGTGATGGTTTCCTGTCAGGGGGGCAAATTGGGCCCAGCATGCAGTAAAAGCAGACCTAAGGTCTGACAAGTAAGCAAAGCTGCAAGGTGTGGCAGGGCCAGCGTTAGGGGGGGGCAGACTGGGCAGTTGCCTAGGGCCCCCACTCTCTTAGGGGCCCCAAAGGAGCTGAAGTGCAAATAGCAATAAAACAGTGAAAAAAATGTAAAAATACACATATTTGGTATCGCTGCGTTCGTAAGAATCTAAGCTACCAATATATAAAATAAATTAATCCAATTGGTAAATGGCGTAATGGGAAAAAATAAAAACGCCAGAATTATGTTTTTTAGGCCACCACGTTGTTACAATAAAATGCAATAAAAGGCGATCAAAATGTTGTATCTGACTCAAAATGGTATCAGTAAAAATGTCAGCTCAGAGCACATAAAGTAAGCCCTCACATATCTATGTATCTTCAAAAATTAAAACATCATGGGTCTCGGAAAATAAAAAAAAAATATTTTTTTTTTTTTACAAATTTCTGTTTGTGTTTTTTTTATGATTGAAATAAAAATGATGTTCAGTATGTTCTTATTCCGACCTAGATAATCAACTTATGAAGTCACTCTTACCATATAACTACGGCCTGTTCCACATCTAAGGTTGGTGTGCGTTTTGCTAAATTTGCCTTTCTAGCCGTTTTTACCGCTAAAAACGCATTAAAAACGCTAGCGTTTTTTCCCCCATTGATTTCAATGGGAACGCATGTAAAAAACGCATGCAAAACGCATGCATTTTTGCGAACGCAGCACAAAACGTCTTCCCCGATGTTTTGGGCAGCGTTGGCAAAAACGCATGCGTTTTCTGTTTTTGAAAACGCACATGTGTTTTTGCATGTGTTTCCATTAAAATCAATAGGAACAAAAACACATGCGTTTTGATGCGTTTTTGCGGTAAAAACGCATGGAAATGCAAATTGAGCAAAATGCAGCAAAGCGTTAGATGTGAAAGTGGCCTGAGCATTTAGGGCCCACTTTAACCTTTTGCCTAGGGCCCCACTTTGCCTAAAACCGGCCCTGGGTGTGGGTGTCCCTACCATGAGGGTAGACCGAGGTAGAAGATACAGTGATCCTGAGCACTGACAGAGAGAAGCGACCAAAGTACGGAGTGAGCAACTAAGCGAGATCAGGGAAGCAAAGAGACTCTGTGAAAAGAAATGCTTTGTGTAAAAGAAGAATCATGCAAAAAGTTATGTACTCGCTATCTACTGTATATAGTTGCCATCAAAAAGCTGTTTAGTAAAACATCGTTTTCAAGCAACTAGTCTCCCTCAACATTTGGTCATGGCCAGGTGAAGCCATTGGCATTATGCGGCCTGCAAGGGCGTAACACCTCAGTAGCACGAGTTCACACACCCAGCCAGGAGCCCCCACATCAAGTAACATGCCTGGTCGTAAAATACAACTATCTCACCCACGGCTACCGCCACGCGCCATGTTGCACATCGATGATCTTTTATGTAGCCCAAACAATAACTTCAGCCTGTTTAGATTGTACGATTATTGTGAAACAAGCTTTTGACCAATGTGGCTTTTATAAAAATCAAAACTTACTTTATTCCAGCTTAATGTTAATATATCATGCCACAGTTGACAAATTTCAACCAATTCATGGTCTTAGGCTGCTTTCACATCAGCGTTTTTTGCCAATCGCGGCAGATGCGGTGAAAAAAACGCATCTGCCGCGATTACCGCATAACCGCTGCACTTGCGGCACAGTTGCGGCAAGCCCCATGCAATGTCTATGAGGCTTGCGGTAAGTGTGTGGCAGGTGCGGCAAGTGCGGTTTCGGCACTTGCGGCAGGTGCGGCTGTTCTGTTCCCACTTAAAGGCGATAAAGGCATGCTGATTGTATAATGGGGTGAGAGTTCCTTCTTACCTTTGTACTTCCAATAAGAGGGGCAGACAGGACCCGGAGCAGCGTCTCAGATAAGTGTACACACGTTAGGATGAAAACAATGCTGGTTTATTCCATAGATGAATGATCCAAAACATGGCATTGAAATCTTGTATGAAGCTTGTCTCTGCAGTCGCTACTTGTGGGTCAAAAACTTTGCTTCTCCAGCTCTATGAGAATGGAACTCTCTCCAGTAGAAAATGTCTCCTAATGACTGGGCAACACAGGAAGAGACAACAGCACGTGCAGGAGCCACACCCCCATAGGCTGGACAAGGAAAGGCAGAAAGAATTGAAAGGTCTGGCCAGCAGGTGGCAGCAGAGACAAGCATCAGAGATATAATCAGATTAAACTATAAAACAGGATTGAAACAGCACACTCCCCGTCTGGAATTCACTTTGGGGATTCCACTATTAGTCCATAACAATACCTAAAACGAAAGGCATGTTAAATACAACAATTCAAAATTCTAAAATCCAAAAATGAGGAAAAAAGAAAATGGCTAAAGTTCAGGTCAGGAAGCGTTCATCCCGTAGTGGCGCTCTCTGCGGGCAACAGCAGAATGAGTTCGTGGATCGGCCTTGCAAAAGTCTTCGTCTCACCTTTCCTGAAGACCCTTAGCTCCACCTTCCGCACATTGCCGTCCTGGCTAGGTAGTGTCTTAGTAACAAGTCCCAGAGGCCAGTCAGTTCTTTCAGTGGTCTGATCTTTCATAAGGACCAGGTCTCCTTCCTTGATATTCGGCTTGGGATGTCGCCACTTCCTTCTTCCTTGAAGAACGGTGAGGTATTCCTTTCTCCATCGATTCCAGAAGTAGTCGGCCAAATATTGGACTCGTTTCCAGTGTCTTTGGTAGGTGTTGGCGTGAGTGAAGTCTCCGCTGGGAATTACCGCGTTGTCAATTTTTTGAGTAAGAAGGATGGTGGGAGTCAGCATGGTTGGTACCTCTGGATCCATTGTCACGGGCACGAGGGGTCTCGAATTGATGATGGCTGAGACTTCGGCTAAAAGAGTGACTAGAGTCTCGTGCGTGAGTCTTGAGGAGTTAACGTCCTTTAGCATGGAGTTCAGGATGTTGTGTGAGATCCCGATCATCCTCTCCCAGGAGCCTCCCATGTGAGAACTGTGAGGAGAATTGAAGATCCAGGTGCAACCCTTGTCTGCTAGCTGGTCTTGGATTGGCTTGGTGTCGATGTTCAGCTCTCTACATGCACCGACGAAGTTACTGCCACGGTCGGACCTCAGCTGCTTTACTGGTCCTCTAATGGCAAAGAACCTCCTTAAGGCATTGATCAGGCAGGAAGTATCCATGGATTCTAACACCTCAATGTGAACGGCTCGAACACTCATGCAGGTGAATAGCACAGCCCACCGCTTATTGTCTGCTCGGCTGCTACGCGTTCTGCGTGAGGATACCATCCATGGTCCGAACACGTCTAGGCCCACGTAGGTGAAAGGTGGTTCCGTAGAAAGTCTGTCTGCAGGCAGATCAGCCATTTGTTGGCACAGTTGCCTTCCTCTCGTTTTGCGACAATGCACACAATCATGGAGTATTTGTGCTACACGTCTCTTCATTCCAATGATCCAAAGGCCTGCCGACCGTACGGCGCCCTCTGTGATCTGCCTGCCTTGGTGTTCAGTCCTTTCATGGTGATGTCGGATCAGCAAGACTGTAACGTGGTGTTTGTTGGGAATGATGAGAGGATTTTGTTCTGCGACTCCGAAACGAGCCTGATTTAAACGACCGCCGACTCTAAGTAAGCCAAAACTGTCCATAATCGGGTTTAGATTGGCGAGAGGGCTTCTTAGTGGAATCTGCTGTTTGTTGTGTAAACAGTTCCATTCGGTGGCGAATTCGCTCTGTTGGAGGTGGCGTATTATGAGGGACTCACCATGGGAGATGTCCTCAGCAGAAAGGGGTTTGTGGCACACATGCCAGCGATGACAGTCTCTGTTTTTTAGGTCTGTACGATAGCACCTGGCGACAGTCCGGACGAGTCTTGTCCAGCTGGAGAAACGTTCAAAACGTTGGCAGCCGAGGTTGGAAGCTTCCTCTGCACTGGTGGCCAGGGTGTTGACTTCAGTTCGGACATCTGGATCGTTATCTGGATCTAGGATGCTGAAGTTTTCCTGGACACCTTCCTCCGACTGTCTCAACAGGAACTCTGGACCTGTAAGCCAAGAAGAGTTAGCAAAGGAAGATATAGACATGGGTCTAGTTGCATGATCTGCTGGATTCAGCTCCGATGGTACGTAACGCCATTGCTCTGGTTTGGAGGACCTCCTGATCCTTTCGATGCGGTTACTGACATACACATAGAATCGTCTTGATTGATTGTAGATGTAACCCAAAACGACCTTGCTGTCAGTGTAGAAGTGGACCTCATCCATTTCAATACACAATTCTTGTAGTACGAAGTCAGCAATTTCTACTGCCAAGACGGCTCCACAGAGTTCGAGCCTGGGAATGGTATGGTCGGGCTTCGGGGCTAGCTTCGCCTTGCCGAATACCAATCCAACGTAGCTTTGTCCGTTGGCATCCATCACCTTCAGGTATGCAACCGCTGCTATGGCTTCAGTGGAGGCGTCTGAGAAGACGTGGAGTTCTTTCCTTCCGCTAGAGGCAAGGGAGATTTTGGTGTAACATCTCGAGATGTGAATGTTGTTCAATCCGCACAACGACTGTTTCCAAGCTTCCCATTTTTGCTCTTTGTCAGAAGGGAGTGGGGTATCCCAATCCTTGACGGTTTCAGAGAATTGTCTCAACAAGGATTTGCCTTGTATAGTGATAGGCGCTACGAATCCGAGCGGGTCGAATAAGCTGTTCACTATGGAAAGGACGCCACGTTTCGTGAACGGTTTGTCTGAGCAATTTACTTGAAATCCGAAGGAGTCGGCTGCGAGATCCCATCTGATGCGAGGCTCCTCTGCACGGGTGGGCTGTCTAGCCCCAAGTCAATGTCCTTGAATCCAGGGGCGTGGTCGCCCGAGTCAAAGGCTCTCATTACGGCCGGGCTGTTTGAAGCGATTTTGTGTAGCCTAAGTTTTGCCTGGGCCAGCATACTTTGGGTCCTTTTGAGCAAATCAATGGCTGCTTCTTCGGTGGGTAGTGATTTGAGCCCGTCATCTACGTAAAAGTCTTTTTCAACAAAGTCTCTCGCATCTGTGCCATACTCGGACTCTCCCTCTGACGCGGTTCTTCGGAGACCATAGGTTGCGTGAAAGACTGATCTTCCTAAGTTGTCGGTACGCAGGGAAGAAGCGACGTCGGGTAGCTGTATTGAGTTTGGGGGCTTCTCCTTCACTTCATGGTGATGAGGACATGGTCTTAGGCAGGTTGTGCACCCATCTCCGTGCACGTAGGTCCTGAAGGAGTCGATTTCTGATCGATCAACACACACATTTCCTATGACTACCCATCCCAAGTCCAGTCTCTGGGCGTATGGTGCATAGTCAGGTCCGTTGCACTGTTGTCGCACCTTGTGTACCCTCAGGTTGTCTCTGCCGAGCAGGAGTAGAATCTCCGCGTTGTTGTCTATAGGTGGGATAACGCTCGCGAGGTGTTTCAGGTGTGGTTGATGAAGTGCAGCTTCTGGGGTAGGAATTTCACTCCTGTGGCTGGGTATTTGGTCACATTCAACCAGCGTTGGTAGAGGTATTTCAGTCTTCCCGTTGATAGGAGAAGCAATGAATCCCCGGGCTCTTCTGCCGTTAGTCTCTATGCGGCCTGAGCAGGTGTTCAAGGTGTAGGGTTCTGATGGTCCACTAATTCCGAAGGCTTCAAAGAATTTGGTTCCTGCCAGGGACCGGTTGCTTTGGTCGTCTATGATGGCATACACCTTCATTGCCTTTTCTGGGCGTCCCTCGGGATAAACCTTGATGAGGCATATTCGGGCACAACATTTCTCCATTCGGCCCTCTCCACATACCTCTGAGCATGAGCAGGAAACAGTTGTGGCGGTGTCAGTCTGATTCTGTGGCTCCCCGCCATGACTTGGAGCGGGAGCGGTGGTGACTGTAGCCGGTGTGTCTCTAGCTAGCCGAGTAGGATGCATGGCTGAAATGTGCTTTTCGCTGTGGCACTCCCACACTTGACTGTGGATTTACAGTCCTTGGCCATGTGCTCAAGTGATGCGCAGCATTTGAAGCAAATCCCAAGCTCAGTGAGGATCTTCTTGCGCTCCTGTAAGGTTTTGGATCTAAACCCCTTGCACTTGGTCAGTGAGTGTGGTTTTTTGTGGATGGGACATTCACGATTGAAAGACTTATCTCGTGGTGAGACAGTGTTCTGTTCGTCTGTGGGCATTGCGGGTGATGGTAGTTCGGTCTTTCTAACACTCACAGCTCTCATAGTGTCTCTGGGTTTTTGTATAGCGCTTTCATACCTTGATGCTGGAGTTGCTGCAGCTGCCGAAGTGTTGGACACGAGGAAGTCGAGGCTGGGGTCATTCCTCATCTGGGCCTGCTCGTCAATGAATCTGCAGAAGTGGATAAATGGGGGAAAGGTGACGTCGTTCACTCTTTTGTACCTTGAGACTGACGTTGCCCATTTCTCCTGCAGACTGTATGGCAGCTTCACCACGATTGGGTTTACTCCATGGGCTGAATCCAGATAGCACAGCCCGGACAGACGAGGGTCTCTTTTGGCGAGCTCCAGCTCCATGAGCAGATCACTTAGGTCTTGGAGCTTGTGGACTTCTTTAAGGTTGATCTTTGGGAAATCCTGCAGTCTCTTGAATAGGGCTTTCTCTATTGCTTCCGCGCTGCCAAAGGTGCGTTCCAGCCTTTGCCATGCGGCGGCGAGACCTGCTTCTGCTTGTCCTACATAGACGGTTCTGAGGCTCTTGATACGGCTTGAAGAGCTTGGGCCCAACCACTTGATCAGGAGGTCGAGTTCCTGTTCTTCGGTTAGGTTGAGATTGGCGATGGCTGCCTTGAAGGTTGCTTTCCAGGCCCTGTAGTTCTCTGCACGATCATCAAAATTCACAAGACTAGTACTGATTAGCTCTCTGCTCACCATGAACCTGGCAAACTCGGACATGTCCGACTTCTCACCACTTGTTGCCACGACGACTCGTGATGCCCCTGGGGCGTATGGGCCGCCTGGCGTGAATGGATGAGCTGTTTCCGGGTAGAATGATGCTGCTGCAGGGTTGAGCTGTGGTTTAGCCCTTGAAGAATCTGACGAATACCGCTTGAGCTGTGAAGGTGGGCCAGGAAACGCTGGGTTGCCATCTTGCGGTGGTGACTGTGTTTGAGAGGGTATCTCTCGGCGACTGTCGTTAATTAGCTCGGGCGCCTTCGAGGGTACTGGCACCTTTAGAAGTATGTTGGGGGTTTTGGTGTCGTTGACTTGGACGGTACTGTAGACCGGGGTCGCTACAGGTACCCGGTTTAGCACATAGTCTCTGGTGCGATCGACTGGATCATCCGTTTCCAGTGGTGGCGAGTTAGCTGGATCAAGACCTTGGATCAATGCCTGCTCGAGTAGTCTTACTTTAGCTAGCGCAACCTCCTCTTCCATCTGTGACCGAAGGATCTGTATTCGAGCCTCCGCTTCTGCTTCGGTCCTTTTTGCTTCCATCTCTGCTTCTGCCCTTTTTGCTTCCACCTCTGCTTCGGTCCTTTTTGCTTCCACCTCTGCTTCTGCCCTTTTTGCCTCTGCCCTTGCTTCTGTCCTTTTTTCTTCTGCTTCTCTCTCAGTGAAAGAACGTCTCACCCTGGATTCCTCTGCTATTATGCGGGCCTCTAGTATCCTGTCGCTCATGGTTGAACTTCTTGAGGATGATGACCTGGATGCCCGAGAGGAACGTTTAGATGAGGTCGATCGGTGTGATCTGGTTTCTTGCAGGTGAGAGATACGGTGTTCGGCCTTGTTTATGGCGTGTTGGACCTTGGCATCTCTCCCTTTGTCCGTCTCTAGCGCCTTACTGAGGTCTGAAAGGGATTCATCAGAATTAAAGTCTTTTAGAAGGGCAATGTACCTTGTTGACGGTCTCTTGTATCCTTCATGGGCGGCGTTCAGCCGTTCCATAACAGATTGTAAGCTTGCGGCGTCGCCTGACGAGGGTTCAAGTCTCGACATGTAAGAGGCGACACGTTCCCACTGTTCTTCCAGGCGTTCACTTAGCTCATCTTTCATAGCGTGATAGTTTTCAATTGCCTTTACCGTTGGTTTGTAAGAACGTTTTGGTCGGGTAACTTGGTCTGCTTGAGACGTGGGGTCTGCCTCCTGGGCTTCATCGTGGACGGTATCAGGTTGTATTTGCTCTGTTTCAGCAGTATGAGCCTGTCCGAGGTCCTTTTCGGCCATTTTGAATAAAGGTGTACTGTCTCTTTAAAAAACTCAACTTTTGAATAGGGGTCCGAAAATCGCTGTGCGGCTCTGCGGGAACTCCCGGATGGGATTCCCAAGGTGGCTTTGACGAAACTTGGGGTTCGCAGTTCGCCGATGTGCAGTAATGAGGTATAGTGTACTGCAGGCTTATGGAGGCGATGTGGCCAGAAGGAAACCGCAGGTGCATAAAAACAGTTCTTTATAACAGTACAGGCAGAGCTGATACAAGATGTGCAGGTGGGAAAGCTTCCTCTAGGCTTGTCCAGACGTGCACTGATGCAGGCAGACTGGTGCACAAGGCTTGTTGCTGGGCAGATTAATGCACAGAGGAACAGGGCACATGGGGGTCTTTAGCTGGATGCTGGGCTGTAAGGCAGTTTTTTAGCTGCTAGGAGCTTTCAACCAAAGTTTTTGACTATTGGGAGCCTTCAAGCAGAGTTTTTGACTGCTGGGAGCCTTCAAGCAGAGTTTTTGACTGCTGGGAGCCTTCAAGCAGAGTTTTTGACTGTTCTGTTCCCACTTAAAGGCGATAAAGGCATGCTGATTGTATAATGGGGTGAGAGTTCCTTCTTACCTTTGTACTTCCAATAAGAGGGGCAGACAGGACCCGGAGCAGCGTCTCAAATAAGTGTACACACGTTAGGATGAAAACAATGCTGGTTTATTCCATAGATAAATGATCCAAAACATGGCATTGAAATCTTGTATGAAGCTTGTCTCTGCAGTCGCTACTTGTGGGTCAAAAACTTTGCTTCTCCAGCTCTATGAGAATGGAACTCTCTCCAGTAGAAAATGTCTCCTAATGACTGGGCAACACAGGAAGAGACAACAGCACGTGCAGGAGCCACACCCCCATAGGCTGGACAAGGAAAGGCAGAAAGAATTGAAAGGTCTGGCCAGCAGGTGGCAGCAGAGACAAGCATCAGAGATATAATCAGATTAAACTATAAAACAGGATTGAAACAGCACAGCGGCCACGAAAAAAATTGTGGTCAGCCGCAGTTTTTTTGCTGCCGCACCTGCCGCAAGTACTGTTATCGCACTTGCCGCAAGCCCGCATAGACATTGTATGGGGCTTGCCGCACCTGTGCCGCAAATGCAGCGGTTTATGCGGTAATCGCGGCAGATGCGTTTTTTTCACCGCATCTGCCGCGAACGTCAAAAACCGCTGATGTGAAAGTACCCTTAATTGTAACATCAGTCTTTGCTCTGAAGTTCCAACTCGTGGAAGCTTGTTAACTGACTGTGGCTTTCAAGTCATGCAATGGGCAACTTATTTATAACATTTTCATCTTAGTGAGCCTATAACTTCTTGAACCATTATACGTTCTTAGGAAAGTTCATTTACAATAATTGTGCAGTATAAATGGACCTTTATCGTCTGAAATATTGATAGATTCAATCAAAATTGATAGGAATCATTGACAAATATTTGTTTAGGGGCAGATTGTAATAAATTGCATAGGCTAGCAGGTCCCTATACCCTTCTTTTCTCTTTTATTCTGGTGCAGCATTGAGGGGATCTGATCTGTCCTGATATTGACAGCTTCTAATAAACCATAATTGGACAGATTGTTTTATTTGGCCCCAATGTGGTAGACTTGGAAATATAAGCTAAAATAAGGGAATTACTGAAAAATGGCATCCTTATTATCCAGCATCTAGTGGTGGTAGATATTCTGGTAACAACTGGAGCCCTCCAAAGCCTTCAAGATATAACATGGATACTGTCTTCATGTAAAACTTAAAGTGAACCTGTCACCCCCCCGGGCATCAAAAGCTAAAATAGCCACCTTCTGCAGCACTAAGGCTGCATTCAGAGAAGGTGGCTATAGCCTTTTGATGCCCTTTATACTATGAAATATGTAGTTAGGTAATTGCTCACACTTCTGAAGACCAAAGACCGGGAGGCGGGGTTTCACGCTCCTCCGACCCGCCCCTCTTGTCAGTCATGGTGTGCGCCTGCTGCTGCCTCCCCTGACTGTGTGAAATGAACGCGAATCTCGTTCTCCTGTATGGAGCCGCGCATGCGCTGTGCACTCCGGTGTCCAGGAAGTCGTCGGGCAGCGCGCACAGCGCATGCGGGCTCCATACAGGAGAACGAAGACGCGCGTTCATTTCACACAGTCAGGGGAGGCAGTAGCAGGCGCGCACCATGACTGACAAGAGGGGCGGGTCGGAGGAGCGTGAAACCCCTCCTCCCGGTCTTTGGTCTTCAGAAGTGTGAGCAATTACCTAACTACATATTTTATAGTATAAAGGGCATCAAAAGCTATAGCCACCTTCTCTGAATGCAGCCTTAGTGCTGCAGAAGGTGGCTATTATAGCTTTTGATGCCCGAGGGGGGTGACAGGTTCGCTTTAAGAGTCTCGTATGCTTACATGTAAGTTTGGGGTACATGCCATGACTTTAGGGAGTACTGATACTATTTTCATGCTGTGCTTTTAATTGTAGTACATGACCCTATTTGATGGTGGTTATTTCCATCTCTGATGGGACAGGAATAACTGTTTCAAGGCCCCAGCAGCCACCAGAGGCCAGATACAGGAGATATTCTCTTTGGATGACTGCCATAGCAATTACTAGGAGTGACAGAAACAGTGTAGGGATACAGAGGGATACACTCTTTCCTCAACTAGGCAGTTACACCACCAACATAGCTTATGTTGCTATTTCAGTAACTCCCTTACACTTCAATGCAAGCTGTGCTCAGCTGTCTCCATAACCCAGAGTCTGGTGGACAGGACCTAGAAGCAGGTATTAATGTCTTTTTCATGAAAGGCACAGATGGGATTGAAATGCAATGGGAGCTTGTGATGTGACTTCTGACTTCCAGACACTCAGAAGTTAAGGGCACTAGAAAGTGTCGGGGGACAGGAGCTGTGTCGGTAAAAGGTGAAGGTGAGTATATGACACGGGGCAGGGGGCTTACATTAAAGGGGCTATGTCCATCTACAAGATCCTATCCTAATATTTAGTAGATGTTATTATAATATCACCAAATACCTTCAAATAGAAATGTAGTGTAGTTCTGATTAGTTACGCCTCCTCCCTCATGCGCAGGTCATTGCAGTTTAGGTATCCATGGTAATGACCATTTGTAGCTAGTTAATTGTCACTGTATAAGTGGTCATAACCATATATACTTAAAGCTACTGCATTGCCCTGCATATGAGGTAAGGGACTATACTACATTTTTTTAATATTTATTATAACCGTCTGCAAACAAAATAAGAATCTGTAAGATAGATAGCATATAGAGACAAAGAAAGACATATCAATATCCAGAAAGTTTAATTTGAAAGGTTCAAAGGAAGACAGGGTTATTTGGTATGCATTTTTTATGCGTTTTTGCTGCATTTTTTCCATTTTTTTGTCCCAAAAACGCATGTGTATCCTTCCCCCAGCAAAGTCTATTAGAATTCTGTGGTGCTGTGCCAATGATGCTTTTTGCAGCATTTTTTTGTTCTGAGAAAAAAATGAGCTTTTCTCATATGAGCAGTATTTTTCTGCCGTTGAGAATAGTGAAAAAAGCAAGACCAAAATCTGCACCATAAACGCATTCTGTATTTGGTGCGTTTTTCTGGCACAGGGTGCAGTTTAGCAGTGTTTATGAAGCACAAGATATCTGCACCTATAAACTTGTGTCAGCACATAACCTATTTATTTTCGCCTCTACAGTGTTAGAAATTGAGGTCGGGTAGAACTTTCCTCATTCCTGTTCTGCACGAGCAGATTTGTAGATATTTAGATATTATTCTTCATTGCCTTATATGTCACATGGCCGGGTGCAGTGGTACAGGCAGCAGCTGGTAGGAGAGCTACCGCCCATACTGGCATCCTGCCTGCTCCGGTTACCCAAAGATAAGGTCTGATTCTGTGGCACAGATTATGTGCCAGCTCTCACATGGGAGAGAAAGAGCTGAAGCGTGACACTGCTGTTTATGAAGTGCATGAGGCTTTTTTTATTGGTGTTATTTCTTCATGACTGCAGCCTATACATGACACTCATTTTATGTGTGATCTATATGCTGCGTTGGCATTCCTACCCAAGAAGACATTGCCCTCTATGTCTGACTATACATTGCACTTCTACAGACATGTCCACATCTGCCCTCAGATTTCTCTGTGCACATGAAGCCGTGTATTTGTACATGTGAGGGCTGTGCCTAAAGCGTTAACACTGCAGGCAACACGTGCTGAGCTGTCAGTGAATCAGTTACATGGCCGAGGACACCCGCCGCCTGCCGGTCACAATACACGCGTGACTGTCTCCGCTAATCCCGGCTGAGCCATACTGCAGTCAAATAGCAGAACATAGAGCAAAGCTCTCTTATATGGAGGGCTTAACCCACTCTGTATCAGTAACACACTGCGACAGATTAGTGACCTGTGGGGTGCCGTATGCTGTGCACGTGTATAGAGGTTATGTTGATTGCACAGATAGATAGACAGATTTCATATATAGAAAAAAATATAATGCTTAGAAGCTGCACATGATGTAATCAGGAAGGGTGGACATTGGTATAGCAGTGGTGACGGCTGGCGCAGAATGAAACGTGCAGAGGATGCTCTCAGACACGGGCGGTCTGCCTCACATACAAATTAGGACAGCTGCACACAGCCCTTTGGGAACACTGCATCAATGTATAATATTGAGAAAGAAAAATGAGTGGGGGCTTTCTTCTTCTCAAGAAACCTCAGACATACTCTGACTATCTGACCCGAATCATCACAATTTCCACACTGGCATGAACATAGTGCTGGACACAGTCAGAAAAGGGCCCCTGTGCAAGAACAATGTATGGGCCCTTTACCCACGCAAGAGCTCATCAAAATGCACAATTCCACCTACTTTTGAGGTGGAAGTGGGCCCCCTTATATCTCGGGCCCCTGTATTGCTGCACAGGCTGCACCAAAGATATGTCTGCCCCTGGAACTAGCTAGGCAGTACAATGCCTGGGTGACGTCATTCCATATAATGCACATTATAAAGTAATTCTGAACCAAGGAGCTGGAATCACGGCATTACCAGTGCCCTCATAACAAATCCCCAACAATATTACCAGTCGATATTTATATCATGCTTTTATATACACCAACATATTCTATAGTGCTGTACAGAGAGGTACACGATCTAAATGACACATTTTCAGTATTGAGTGTTGAAGGAAATCCACACAGATATGGAGAACATACAAACTCCATGCAGACATTGGTGGATTCAAATCCAGAACCATAAGGCTGGTTTACACGTAGAGACGCACTAGCGGTCCCGACAACCATACGACCTGGCCGGGATCGCTGGTGCGTCTTTATGTGGTTGCTGGTGAGATGTCAGACAGGCAGAACTCACCAGTGATCACCCAGCAATGCGCCGACACCTGATGGTCGTTGGGATCGTTCAGAGTCTCGGGCGCACACTGGGGATCGCTGGTCGCTGCCCCTGTCACACACAGCAATGCAGCCTGGCCAGCGGGAGATCCATGATCAAAAAATGGTCCTGGCCATTCAATAAAGATCAGCGGTCTCCCAGCAGGGGGCTGATCGCTGCTAAGTGTCACACGCAGCGAGATCGCCAGCGAGGTCGCCACTGTGTCACAAAATCGGTGACATAGCAGCGATCTCACTACGTGTAAACTGGCCTTTAGAGCTACAAGGGCACAGCACTTAATCACAGCCCCACAGTGGTGCACATAGCACCACACTATAAGTGCCTGGTCAGGTAGTGCTCCTTTCGGTTCCATTATCTTTCTAGGGGTAGAGGCACACTAGCCTATGCGTAATCAGAGCAATTTTGATGCATGACAGTCGCGCGAGTACAACATGATTATCACACCCATAGACTCTACAATGGCAAGTCTCCTGTCATATACTCATGCAATTGATTTTGAACGCAGTCCAAGTTCAACGGATGAAAAAGTAACCAATATGACTAATTGTTTACAATTGGTCCGAGTGCAATGCGATATTTCCTCACATTGCACTGGTGCGAGTTCGACACCAGTGTAGCTATACCCTAGTAATTACAATAGCTGTTGGCCACTGATCACCTTATAGTTTGGGACTCACCGACTGCAATCTGGAAGACAAATCCAGTGTAAAGCTTTTAGACACATTAGCAGAAATACTAGTGTATCTCTAAGAATTAGAATGTCATCAAAAAGTTAATTTATTTCAGTAATTCAATACATAAAGTGAAACACATATATTATATAGAGTCATTACAGAGTGATCTATTTCAAGTGCTTATTTCTGTAAATGTTGATGATTATGACTGATAGCCATTGAAAACCCAAAGGTCATTATCTCAGAAAATTAAAGTATTCCATGAGACCATGAGAAATAAAAGGATGATATAATATTGATTTATTAGTCAACGTGTTTCAGGGCTCCCAGAAAAGCCCTAAAACATGGTAATATGATATTGATTTTTTGAGAATATTCTAATTCATTGAGATGCACTTGTACATGTAGCTCAATACATCCAATTGACACAAATACATAAATCGTATTAGTAGATGTGAGATGGGGCGCAGTGTTCAAGCCATGGTCTCTACACATTATCACACTGATCAATCTATAAATGCATGTCAGCTAGTAATTGTTTTTGGGAAAACCCAACTTTTTGCGAAGATATAACTTTGTTTCAGAGTAATGTTTTGGGGAGTTTTCTAAAACTTGCCAATTTATGCCATCTAAAATTAAGAATTTGAGTTGGATAATCACAATAATGACAATAAGAGTGAATACATACAGTACAGACCAAAAGTTTGGACAACTTTCTCATTCAAAGAGTATTCCTTATTTTCGTGACTATGAGAGAAAGCACTGGAGACTTCTAAGGTGGCCAGCAATGAGTCCAGACCTGAATCCCACAGATCACCTGTGGAGAGATCTAAAAATGGCAGTTTGGAGAAGGCACCCTTCAAATATCAGGGACCTGAGCAGTTTGCAAAGAAGAATGGTCTAAAATTCCAGCAGAACATTTTAAGAAACTCATTGATGGTTACCGGAAGGGTTGATCGCAGTTATTTTGGCTAAAGGTTGTGCAACCAAGTATTAGGATGAGGGTGCCAATACTTTTGTGTGGCCCATTTTTGGAGTTTTGTGTGAAATGATCAATGTTTTGCTTTTTGCTTCATTCTCTTTTGTGTTTTTTCATTGAAGACAAATTAAATGCAGATAATAATACCAAAAAATTTGTGATTGCAATATTTTCAGGAAGAAACTGAGTATTATCTGACAGAATTGCAGGGTGTCAATACTTTTGGCCACAACTGTAATTAACAAAAAAGTGTGAAACAACTGAAAATATGTCTTATATTGTAGGTTCTTCAAAGTAACCACCTTTTGCTTTGATTACTGCTTTGCACACTCTTGGCATTCTCTTGATGAGCTTCAAGAGGTAGTCACCGGAAATGGTTTTCACTTCACAGGTGTGCCCTGTCAGGTTTAATAAGTGGGATTTCTTGCCTTATAAATGGGGTTGGGACCATCAGTTGTGTTGTGCAGAAGTCTGGTGGATACACAACTAATAGTCCTACTGAATAGACTGTTAGAATTTGTATTATGGCAAGAAAAAAGCAGCTAAGTAAAGAAAAACGAGTGGCCATCATTACTTTAAAAAATGAAGGTCAGTCAGTCCAAAAAATTGGGAAAACTTTCAAAGTGTCCCCAAGAGCAGTTGCCAAAATCATCAAGCGCTACAAAGAAACTGGCTCACATGAGGACCACCCCAGGAAAGGAAGACCAAGAGTCACCTCTGCTGCGGAGGATAAGTTCATCCGAGTCACCAGCCTCAGAAATTGCAGGTTAACAGCAGCTCAGATTAGAGACCAGGTCAATGCCACACAGATTTCTAGCAGCAGACATATCTCTACAACAACTGTTAAGAGGAGACTTTGTGCAGCAGGCCTTCATGGTAAAATAACTGCTAAGAAACCACTGCTAAGGACAGGCAACAAGCAGAAGAGATTGTTTGGGTTAAAGAACACAAGGAATGGACATTAGACCAGTGGAAATTGTGCTTTGGTCTGTGAGTCCAAATTTGAGATCTTTGGTTACAACCACCGGGTCTTTGTGCGACGCCTAAAAGGAGAACGGATGGACTCTACATGCTTGGTTCCCATCGTGAAGCATGGAGGAGGTGTGATGGTGTGGGTGTACTTTGCTGGTTACACTGTTGGGGATTTATTTAAAATTGAAGGCATACTGAACCAGCATGGCTACCACAGCATCTTGCAGCGATGCTATTTCCCATCCGGTTTGCGTTTAGTTGGACCATCATTCATTTTTCAACAGGACAATGACCCCAAACACACCTCTCAGGCTGTGTAAGGGTATTTGACCAAGAAGGAGAGTGATGGGGTGCTACGCCAGATGACCTGGCCTCACAGTCACCAGACCTGAACCCAATCGAGATGTTTTGGGGTGAGCTAGACCGCAGAGTGAAGGCAAAAGGGCCAACAAGTGCTAAACATCTCTGGGAATTCCTTCAAGACTGTTGGAAGACCATTTCCGGTGACTACCTTTTGAAGCTCATCAAGAGAATGCCAAGAGTGTGTAAAGCAGTAATCAAAGCAAAAGGTGACTACTTTGAAGAACCTAGAATATAAAACATAATTTCAACTGTTTCACACTTTTTTGTTCAGTATATAATTCCACATGTGTTAATTCATAGTTTTGATGCCTTCAGTGTGAATCTACAATTTTCATAGTCATGAAAATAAAGAAAACTCTTTGAATGAGAAGGTGTGTCCAAAGTTTGGTCTGTACTGTACATGTAGTAATCGATATTAGAGATGTCAGGATTCTGAAATTTATGATTAATAAAACTTCAGTTCTTAAGAAAATTATTGAGAGGTTTATCCACTTTTGACGCTGCTTTTGTATATAAGAAGGGAAAATCACAATGTACACAGGCTGGATCCTATACTAGGATGAGTGTATGTGGGAAAACCTAGTAGCAAGTTAGAAATTTGCCATGAGTGCCATCACAGGAAAAAGGAACATTTCACTGAAATCACTAAAATCCCACAGACATTAGAGAAAAGTCGATCAAACCCACAATTTTGGTGGCATGGACCAACTATCTAGTGTGTATGGGAGCCTTCAGCCTGTCCATGATAAATTATCTCTGATGAAATAGGATAGGATTTGGCTAAGCATTCCACTGTAAGGGGATTTGGGAGGGAAACTTGTCAGACAAACCATTGTTTAGTTGACAGCTTTCTTATGTGTATGGCCAGCTGAAGATCATCCACCATAGTCACAGTGCCGCCTCTTTTTTATAAAGAAGCACTGAGATATTATGATTTTTTAACAATAATGTGTGTGCATGTAGCCCTAACTTCAATAGTGATTGAATATCTAAGATATGTGTTTACAACTCATACTGAAATCATGACAAAAATGAGGAAATCTCACACATGGTCAGTTGAATTTTTTAAGAACTGTTGTCAAGGAATTTTGTTTTAACAATGCATCATAACTAACTAGATTGATAAAGTATATTTCCATAGCCCTGATACCCCAGTTTATTAGCCCAGACATAAATATCACTTGTTTAGCAGAAATAGAGCTATCCTAACAAGTCGATTTTCTAATACAGAGATCCAATTCCCTCATATAGACAAAGCATTGAATGATAAAATTCTGCCTGCTTCCAGCCACCACTAGAGGGCACTTGATTAATTCAATAGTGAACCAGGATGCTGTCAGCTCCCTCTAGTTCTCACAGATGAACCTTTATTATTTGGCTCTGAATTTGTATACTAAACCTGCCTATAGAGATGAGTGAACCTGTCCAGGGCAGTAGTTCAGGTGCTTTACATATACAAACCACTTGAGCGAACATCGCTGTGCTCGGGTACATTTAGTGCCCGTCCCAGTGCGAGCCACTTCCAGTGTTTGATCGGCTCGCATTGGAGGTAAAATCAGCATTATTGGATGTAGTATGTTGTAAAAAAAAATAATAGTAAAAAAAATTGTAAGTCCTCGCCCTTCTTTCCCATGGAAGTGCTTTGCTTATGGCTGGCTGTATGTATGCGGACGGCAGAACTACCCAATCAGTGACTTCTAATGAGGTTCAGGTCAAGATTTGGTCTCGAACAGAACGTGAAAAAAGTCTGGCTGCATCACATGAACTTGAACTTCCACAGATGGGTCCGCTCATCTCTGCCTGCCTGTACACATTAGACTGCAATCTGTAATATCTAAAAATTTTGTCTGCATTCAGTGGAAACAAAGTTCTAACAAATCGTATTTTTATCCATTAGGCTGTGCTCATATCTGTATTAGGGCTAAGTTTGCTACCTCACATGTTGGTTTCAGGACTTAACTACGTAAATAACTAGCAAAGATGTGAACAAAACCTAGACCCCGTGCTTCCTACAAAGGTTATTGCTAGATGTATCTCGTACCTGTTATAGGCCTCATTCAGTCGTTGTATTAAGTGTTTTTCATGGTTAAACATATGCCCATTATTGTATATGGCGCTATGCATATGTTTGGGTATTTTTTGGGGCTGTGTCTACAAAAAAATGGAGAAAAGTTTGCTTTTTATCTGTATTGGGGCTCAAACTTACAATACAAGTCCATTGCCACCAGTTATGTTTTTCAATTAAACGCACCGATTTTTTTAGAGAACATATAGTTTAAGACCTCGTTCACACATCAGTGCAAAAATGCACATGTGAGACAGCCCGTTCTTTGGGGTCCATGAATCTGTGTCACGCATTGTGTGACATACGTGTGCTGTTTGTGTGCTATGTGTGTAACATCTGGATAGCACACGGACAGCATGTCTTTGTATACTCACCTCCCTCCAGCGCTGCCTGTTCCTCTGTCTTCCGGGGCTGTTGCAGCTCTCAGTGCAGTGAATATTCATGAGCTTAATGAGCGGCCCTGGAAGTGAGAGGAGCACTGGAGACAGGTAGGTATAAAATTCTTTATTTTTTAATTTAAAAATCTTTCCTGAACGTGCACACGGATGTCACACTGATAACATCTGTGTGCCAGACTCTTTTTGCACGGACCCATGACCTAAATGACCTCCTGGCCAAAAACCGACATGTCTCCGTGTAGCAAATGTACACACATCTGCTCCACATGGAGACACAGTCCGTGCTGATTCACGGACGTCTGAAAGTGCCCACTCATTAACATTTGGGTACGTATGTTCGTGTCTCTATGGATGGCACATGTACTGGAGACATGGGAAAGTGGCCTTAGGTTACAAAGGTGAGAAGATTGGAAATTGCATAAATACACACCATGTGCCAAGAGGAGTAACTTGAAGCTCATGGGTCCTGGATGCAGAATGAGAAAAGGGTTAGAGAGGGGTGAAGGCGATTTTGTTTCCCAACCTGGCTAATCACACAAGTCACATGGCTACAAGGATGTCGCTTCTATAATTCATTTCATTTTTTTCTTCATCTGTGGGCTTTAATAGCAATAGTCTTTTTCTATAGGCTGAAGGGACTTTTGGGGTCCCCTAGGCTCCAGGGCCCAGGTGTGATTGGAGTGTCTGCACGTGTAGTAGTTACAGCCCTGGCTATGCTCCACTGGTGGTACAAATAGACCACAATGTCGGAGACTCAGCTGTACCTCAGACAAGAGGACACATTTGTCTTTGGGACAGAGGAGGACACAGGAGCCTGGAGTACATGTTGGAACCAATTCCTTTAGCCAGTAAACGTCTACATCTCAGGCAGGCACATTTATTATACAGGTTAACAGTCAGTGGCGTAACTTCAGGCCCAGGGGCCCTGATGTGAAAGCTCCAACGGGGCCCCCAATTATTGCAAATATTTAATAGCATTATTCTTTTTCTATAGGGCAAAAGGACTTTTGGGGCCCCCTAGGCTGCAGGGCCCGGGTGCAATCACAACCCCTGCACCTATTGTAGTTACACCCCTGTTTACAGTAAATGCAGAGAACATGGAGGCTTTCCTGTGCGCCCCTCAGGTCCCCTCCTGGCCCTCATATCTGGGTTTGTGTCATGGTCACAGCCGTCTGCAGAGGTGTGTCCACACACTGCAGTGTCTGCCATTCTGGACTACTTCGGTTCGGTACACGGCAAGAAAGTTTTCGTGTTTGAAAAAGAAGAAAAAACACAACAGTCGAAAACAGCCCCCCTTCTCTCCCTTCTCTCCCTCCTTCTCTTCCTCGTCCTCTCCCCCTTCTCCTCCTCACCCCCCTTCTCCTCCTCCTCCTCTCCCCCTTCTCATGACCGCAGAGCCAGCCGCGCCTGCGCACTAAGAACCTGCTGTAGAAAGTGTGTCACTGGGGCACGAGGCTCTCCTAGGGGTCACGTGGTCCTTGCTTCAGTGCAACGTGCCGGGCCTGGGGAGGACAAGCTCTAGTGCGCAGGCGCAGTACTGCAGTATGGAGAACCTGGGCTATGGTAAAGCAGAGCGGGAGCTGTGAGGGAGAGCAGTGCAGAGCAGCAGGGCGGAGGGAGAGGACGTGTGCTGAGTACTGGCGTGTGGACGGGCTCGGACAGGACAGCTCCATCACTGGCACCTCACCTCACCTCTACGGTGCAGCCACATAACAAGACCATTTATTGCACATCTCTGGAGGTCTATTTTTTTTACGGGGCAGTGCCATCTCTAAGACTGCCTGGCATTGTACGTCAGCGGCATTCAGATAGTGCAGGTGTGCAGCACTGCAGTGTACCATCCTGATCGGAAATAGCAGAGGGCATCCCCCCTATACCATAGAGGAGACCAGGCTGCCCCCTGGCACCAATGCAGCAGCTGCTGCCAACATTGGCTCCAATCTCTCCATGTAAAAGGAATAACCATAGAGGATCTCTGCAGCCGAAATAAGAGAGCACAGGACTGCAGCATCATAGCCATCTCCTGGGCACCTCAACCATGGCCAGCCTGGAGTGCAGCAACAACACTGGTATGTATGGCACACCTGGGCGAGGCGGCTAATCATAGCCATCCAACTAATGTCCAAAATAAGGATTTATTATTTTATTCATATAATCATGCAGATAAGTCATCACTACTTAATATCTGTTATTGTCATTTTATGTATGGACATAATGCTATATATAATTAGAGTTTGGGGATGGGGTACAGAAATATCAGTTTGTTTAACTTCTAAATTATATACAAACAATGCAGTTCATAAATATACATCACTGTATTGTACAGCGCTGAGGGGTATGTTGGCGCTATATAATATTTATTATTATTATACTACATATATAATAATGATCTTTATGTGTATATAGCTTCAACATATTCCGCAGCACTTTACAATTCAGATTTGGTTACAAATACACATTTGGTATCGTGTCCCCATTCATAGTGTTTGTATGTAACTTGTAGATTTTTGCTTTCCTCCATGATATATACATATCAGATCTATGGTTACAATTGTCGGCATTAATATTGAATAGTCAGTTGGTTTCCTGTTACATACACGGATCTGTGGGAAAGCATGAATGGGAGGAGATCCTGGCCCGCAGAGCTTGCAGTCACATGGAATGGGTAAAGTAGGTCACCCGTGCTGTGTGTGAGCCGGATCCTCCCAGTGGCTTCACGTGTTCTCCCGCCCTAGCCATGTGCACAGTGTTTTCATTCCTGCTTCCCCTGTCTGCCCTGTAATTGGCCTGCTATGGGCACGCCTTTCCACCCTCCAGATGAGGTAACTGGTTCCCATGGCACTCCCTTTACTGGGACTGGATCCTGGGGACCTGCTGATGTTGGGTAAAAATACCCCCCTCTCCCTGGAACCTTTTTTTTTAAAGTTTTCACCATATATTTGCATGCGGCAGGTGTGTTGTCACATTGTCTGTGACTGTGCCAGGTTCGGATTGGGGTCTGCCAAAATTTTCAGCTGCAGAAATTTCTATTATTCTTTATAATATAATCTAAAAATTAGCCCTTGTAAACTTGGACATGTAGCAAACAGAGAGGAGGGGGTGAAAAAGGTGTGTCAAGTTTCTGGACCACATTAGGCATCACAAGCCAGGAGTGGACTGGTGCCCCTCCATGTTCTGTAGACACCAGAGTCCACATTCTAGGGTTCACCCACATTGTTTTATTGGTGACTGTAAAATGTATTTATTTAGCTCACCGGATCCGCTTTCACTAATCACCGGGGCAATTAGTTTGTTGCGCAAATAAATTGCTGAAACCTGCACGTGTACAGTAAATGACTAATGCGCTGTGAAATGAGCCTGGGCGGTGAATAGGTTAAATAGGGGTGGCATGGCATGCTGTATTGGAGGAGGAGTGCGTTGACTTTAGGAGGCGCGGATTGGTCGTTGGCACGTTTGTGGGCATAACCCTGGAGTCCATGTGCACTGGGAACACGTGGAGTGTGTGCGTGAGGCTGGAGCAGATGAGTAACCTCAGGTCAGTGACTGAGTGTTCATTACATATGACTAGATGCTCTTTATATAAAGTGCAGAAAGAAGAGCTGGGAGATAGGAGGCAATGGATTAGGGGGGGAGCAGTGTCGGGATGGGACAGGTGACAAAAATCAGGAATCGACACCGACAACACACATTTATATAAGATTTAGGAGTTATCTTGTCAAGGAGAAAACCATTGTATCTCAGCGGAGGTCATGTGGATGTTATGTCAGTGATCCAGGCTAAATATAGGGGAAATCTGATCCCACTGAAACCCTCTACTCTGCTTAATAAAGGCTTCATCTCACAAATTTAATATTTAGCTCAGATGGACACTATATCTTCAATGTCAGTGCAGCCTTGTGGAAGATCTCACTACTGTTCTGCTAATTCTCATGAGATACCTGGAATTTACTTATAGATTTCCAGTGACACTTGTTGAAGATGTATATACTTAATGCAGTTTATTTCAGTGGGGAAAGAAGATGTCAAAGATGACATGGTCCTTCATTGACTTTTTGTAGAAATCAATCAATAATCATCTATGGATGAAATCTGTTGTAGCACAATTAGTGAAAGGTCCATAGTGGTGTGTAATGTCATTTGTGTATTTAGTATTAGATATATGTTGAGAGCAGGGGGTAACTGCTGGGTCCTTACCCTTGTGATGCCCACCACATGTTGTGATGATGGAATTGTACATGGAGCAATATCTCTGTTATCGTTTGTAAAATGCAACCAAAATTCTCAGTACAGGCATATTACAGAGATGTAGAAATGATTAGTGGATTGTGTTCCTATGGAAACAAGTGTAGATCTAGCAGAAAAGGTGTTCTCACCATTTTAGTAGACATAGAGAGAGGAAAGATCAGCCATCAGCTCTTCAATAGTAGTACACGTGACACATACATGTGGGTGTGCGTATCCAGCTGTGTCATCCACTCCCTGTTGCTAATCACTTAATGGAGAGTCTGTATCTTCTGCAGCTTCTCTTCCAATAGGTTCTAGCCCTGAAACTGCAATCTATATCTTTCCAGCTCTAAGGCTGGTTTCATATTTGCGTTTGTGTCTCCATGCGGAGGGCATGCAGACGCAAACGCAGCGGAGAATCTCCGCATGCGTTCACATCCATATGCAGCCAGGTCAGCCTATCGGCTGTCTCGGCGGCGGCTGAGAGGCAGAGATCAGGGGCGGAGATCTCCTCCTCCCGCAGCTGCTGATCTCCTACGGTGTCGGCAGGTAGAAACAACTGATCTGACAGCTGTTTAAATCTCCTGCGCCGACACCGAAGAGGCGATGTCGGCGCAGGAGATTTAAACAGTTGTCAGATCAGCTGTTTCTAACCACCGGGAGATTAGCGGCAGCCAGGAGAGGAGATCAGCGGCTGCCCCAGCTGATCTCCCTGTGGCCGCTGCTGATGTCCAGGGAGATCAGCGGCGGCCACTGGGAGAGATTTCAGAGATCCGCAGCGTTCTCCTGGCTGTCGTGCAAAGAACACTGCGGATCAAATGACTCCCATGCTTTTTTTGTGCGCTTGCAGGAGCTTGCAGATAAAACAACTCCTGCGAACGCACCAAAAATACAACATGTTGCGTTCGGAGGGCGCATAAATTATGCACATCGGAACACAGTCAACCGCAGGTACTATGCGTTCCCATATTAAACATAGGAACGCAGTGCGCATGCGTTTGGCTGCGTCCAGTACGCTGCAGTTTCATACGCAAGTGTGAAATCACCCTAAGGGTGCTTTCACAAGCTGCCTATTTGCTGCATGTTTTGACGCACAAGCTCATCACACACTAGGAGTGGTGGAACAATCAGAGGAAAAGTATAATAGAAACAAGTGCTCCACTTCTGTATTTATCACCCACTCCTGGTTTGTGATGAGCTCGCACGTAAAAAAAAAAATGCAGCAAATACGCAGCGTGTGAAAGCACCCTAAAGCAAACTACAACTCCCAGGTGCTGAGGGATTTGATCACTTTAGAACCACTAGACCCCAAGCCATTGGCTGCAGAGGAATTTGACACGTCATTACTGATTTATTTAGGGTTTTCTTTTTCTAAAATCAAATAAAACTAAATGGACTTGATCCAAGCGACTGTTAAAGTGGCAAGATGAAAGATCAAATAGCTATGGTCACCATTATGTGCCCGTCTGTCATCTGAGTTCTTGAATAGGGTGTGTATAAGGGAGTTCCTCCAATATGTTTTCCTCTCTGTGTGTATTTCCCAAAATGCTAAGCGGGTGCCTGCAGTGCAGTCTTGATGCTCCACCTTGTGCCAGACTTTAACTCTTTGTTTGGTATGGTGATTGAGCTCTTGTAGAAAATAAACAGGCTGCATGCACACGATCAGTGTTTGCGCTGCGTCATTAACACTGTGTTGCACAGTGGATAGGTTGATAGAAATCCCTTGCTCACTGTGCTTCTTACTTCCGCAGCGTTAGCTGACATGCGGGCGGCTTTCAACACTGCTGCTTGTCCACGCATGTCAATTTAGCAATGCGTAGTCTGAAGCGATCTCAGCGGGTGAATGCAGGGAAAAGCCGTCCTGCACCAAATGCAGTTTGTGGGCACAGGGCTGCTGCGTTCACCCGCAGAGATCACCAGCTTCTCGCAGGAGAGGAAGACATTGCATCCAGGACGCAGTGCTATATTTGTATCTTGCGTCATCTACAACAAGTGAATGGACAAGATGATATTGATTTTAGGGGTCACCAGTCTGGGTGGAGACCAGATAGAGCCAATTGTAATTAGTGGCCTAGAAATGACTCGATAGCAAGAAAAAAAACAATCCTAAATGTGAAATTATTATTTTTTTTTTTTTGTTAAATTAATACCATTAGATAATATTTGTATACACTAAGTTTCATTGTGGGGTTGGAGATGTTCGTTTATTTCTAGTTTGCACATGCTGTGTCTAGAGCGTTGCCACTTTACAAATTTTGTTCCTTATTTCGATTTGTGTTTCTGTCTTTCCAGGTGGAGTTATAAGTTATATTGGCTCCAGCGGCTCGTCTCCAAGTCGGACCAGCCCCGTATCTTTGTATAGCGAATGCTCATCTGGAAGCCCACAAAGTGGAGGCTCTCACTACCCATCCTACCTCCCGCCATCCCCTTCCCATTCTTACAGTGCCAGCTCCTCTGGTTCAGGGGGTGAGTCCTCTCCTCGCTCAACCTATGGCTTGGCTTCGTCTCCTGGGGGGCTCCACGTGGCACTTGATGATGGCAGCAGAGTATCGCCAAGCAAAACTTCCAGCAACATAACAAGTAAGGAAACGATAAGTAACTAATGGCACCATGCATGGCTAACATGATTGCAGTGTGCATTGACTCAATTTCTGGCAGCATTAATAACTTATACACATTTATTTTCATTTACAGAGTTGAATGGAATGGTTTTGTTATGTAAAGTCTGTGGAGATGTTGCCTCTGGGTTTCATTATGGTGTACATGCCTGCGAGGGCTGCAAGGTGAGTGCAAAATATCATAAAAGAATAACACTGGTAGGGTGATGGGAAAGTGGGGAGTGGAAGGGGCATAAGATATTTTAAGGTGTGTGTCTATTTTTAGAGGATTTCAGGCTAAATGAAAGCTACATAAATGGTTTCTAGATACCGTCTTGGATTCTCTTCTTTTCACATTAGCAGCTGTTTGTAAATTCCAGTATTTCATTCTAGTCAGTGAGTGGCTGCACCATAAACCCCTGTTCTAGGATAGCTGGTGAGTGGTGGATTCATAGATCCCTCATTTATATGACGGACAGTGAGTGGTTGGTGCATAAATGCAGTGAGCAGTTAATCCATACACTCATCAGCTGTAATATTATAAGCACCTGCCTTATATTGTGTAGATTCTCCTCATTGCCACCACATCTGCTCTGAAGCCAATGAGAACATTGCTTGGAGCATCACGCTTCAATAGAATTGTCTTCTTCCCATAGTTTATCTATACTCTTGCTGAGCAGCACACTAATTAGGACGTCCACATTATTTTGTACAAAGCATAATTATTCAGACCAGGTCACCTTCTTTTATTGCTCCATGGCCCAGTTTTGATGCTGATATAGACATTGTAGGCATTTTTGGTAGTGGACCATTAATTTTAGTGCTAAGACACTTTATACTGGACATGTTCTTTTTGGTGCTCTGTGTGACCTATTTATACGTCCACTTGAGGCGTTACACTATCGATGTGTAATGCATGTGCAGTACAGGCTTTTCTATCTGTTCTGGAGTTTTATAGTTTGATACGTGGGGACCTCTTAATGAATCGTGTATGCCTTCTGTTATTTATAGGGATTTTTCCGGCGCAGTATCCAGCAGAACATTCAGTACAAGAAATGTTTGAAGAATGAGACTTGCTCTATTGTGAGGATCAACAGAAACCGATGCCAGCAGTGCCGCTTTCGGAAGTGTCTTGCAGTTGGCATGTCTAGAGATGGTGAGTACATAATGCCCACATCAGAATGTAATACCTCTCACATTAACTGTATTTGAAATGCTTACAAATAAGACTTTTTCTTTCTCTATAGCTGTGAGGTTTGGTCGCATCCCAAAAAGGGAGAAACAGCGGATGTTGGCAGAGATGCACAGTGCAATGAGTCACATTGCTGGAGGACACTTTGGGAGAAGGAGCCCAGTTCCACTTCAGCCACAACAAGTTCGACCCTCTTCTCCACCCCACATGGGCCCAACTTCCTGCCCTTCGCCTCCTGTTATCTCAGAAGCTTATCACCAATACCCACAACAGCTGACCCCTCCACGCTCTCCCAGTCCAGACCATGTTGATGATGTAATCGGTCAGGTGTCTCAGGCTCATCGACAGATTTTTGTCTATGCCCATGAAAAATTGAATGGAAAAGTGACATCCTGGGAGAATACTCATGAAAACCAAGCTCCTACTTGCTGGTTGCAGGACAGTGGCGAGCCCAGAGGAAAGCGCAGTGTTCACCTGGTAAGTAGGCTGTGCGTTTCTCGTGCATTGTTACATCTACAAGATAGTTGATTTGCAGATCCAAAATAGTATTTTTTTTTTTTTTTTTTTTTTATCATGTCCGTACTTCCTTTAGAACAGGGATCTCAAACGCCACGCCTAGAGGGCCGCCAACAGGTCATGTTTTCAGTATTTTCTTAGCATTGCACAGGGGTTGGAACCATCACCTGTGCAGGTGATTCAATTATAACCTGTGTAATACTAAGGAAGTCCTTGAAACATTCACTCTTTGCAGCTCATGAAGCCTGGAATTTGAGATCCTGCTTTAAAAGCTTGCAGAACCTGTTGAAAATGTTTTGATTATTTAAATGATTTCTTTATTTCCTTTTCTTTATTTCTCCCTCTCCAGGCATGTCCGATGAGTGCTCTACCCCGTGGAGGTCCACCTCGCTCTGTGCAAGAGGTCTGGGAGGACTTTTCTCTGAGCTTTACCCCAGCTGTGAGGGAAGTGGTAGAATTTGCACGTCATATTCCTGGCTTTCAAGACTTAACTCAACAAGACCAAGTCACCCTACTAAAAGCGGGTACATTTGAGGTGAGTTATGATTGCTTGTCTTCAGTATTTTTCTGGCTACTGTGACTTTCTTGCAGGTCAACATGTTAGCTTTCCTCATGTCTCATTATGGCTGCCTCTCTGTTCCTCTAATAGGTTCTTATGGTGCGATTTGCCTCCTTGTTTGATGTGCGGGAACGCTCCCTGCGTTTTCTCAGCGGTGCTACGTATTCTCTACCAGAGCTTCAAGCCATGGGGATGGGCGAGCTCCTTAGCTCAATGTTTGACTTCAGTGAGAAGTTGGCATCTCTTAACTTGAGCCAAGAGGAACTGGGGATTTTTACTGCACTTGTCCTTGTTTCAGCAGGTCAGTACATACTCGATGCTGGACTTAAAGTTATGAATTTTATCAAATGGATAAAATAGAATGAAAGTGTAAGGGTACCGTCACACACAGAGATACATTGCATGCGACTCATTATTTGCAGTGAAATCATGGACACATTGTTCTATTTTGTGGCCATGCACAAATGTAACAAGTGTCCATGATTTCACTGCAACTAGTGAGTTGCATGCAATATATCTGTGTGTGTGTGTGACGGTACCCTAAGAGACTCTGAAGCATTATCTTTCCTAAGCCGTCTATATTGGTATGCAGGTCGTGGAAAGTTGTATAAACTTCCTCCTGATATCTGAGACACGATGACCTAATGCAAAGAAATGCAAGATTTTAATATATAAACGAGGTGTTAATTTGTAGAAATAAAAAAAAATGGCACTCACCAGATCTTGCCTTAAATAATCCTCTTTATTTCCTCTTAAAATTTAAAAGCGGTGGGAGATGGACTAGCACAGCATAGTATCAGGATGACAGCTGTTTTGTGTCAGCTCAACACTTCTACAGATCTGTAGAAACAGCTGTCCACCTGCCACCACATGTAACTTTAAGGGTGCCTTCACATTTGCGTATGGGAAGGCAGCGTATTGCTGCGTTCCCATACGCAGTCAAACGCATGCGCACTGCGTTCCTATGTTTAACATAGGAAAGCATAGTGCCTGCGTTTGCTGCGTTCGGGTGCGAATGCGGACGATATCTGCTCCTTCCGGTGTCCAGCATCCGCAACCCAGGACGCAGCCAGTTGCATTTTTTTGTGCGCTCGGGGAGCTTGGACAATCAGCAAGCGTCCCCAAGCGCACAAAAAATGCATTGGCTTCAATGGGTCCGCAGTGTTCAGCGCTTGACAGCGCTGGAGAACGCTGCGGACCCATTGAAAAATCTCCCGGTGGCCGCCGGTGATGTCACAGGAGCTCACCGACGGCCACCGGGAGATCAGCTGAGCCACTGCTGTCCTCCTCCTCCCCGCCGCCTGTAATGTGCTAGCGATGTCGGCGGGGAGAACAGCTGATGTGACAGCTGTTTGAATCTTCCCGCGCCGACATCTCCTCTCAGTGTCGGCGCGGGAAGATTCAAACAGCTGTCAGATCAGCTGTTCTCCCCGCCGACACGTCCCGGTGCTTACCGGCGGCGGGGAGGAGGAGATCTCCGGCGCTGAACTCCTCCTCCGGCCCGCCCCCGGACAGCGCCGATTGGCTGCCGGGCTCCCTAGTGATGTGTCCGCAGGCGGACATTATCCGCTGCGGACACATCATTTCACACACTGCTTTTGACAGCGTTTGTGTCTGCATGCCATCAGCATGCAGACACAAACGCTAATGTGAAGCCAGCCTAAGAAGATGAAAAAGGATTTTATAAGGCAAGATCTGGTGAGCGCAATTTTTCTTTATTTCTACAAACGAACATGCCTTAACCTGGTATGAGCACCACCAGTACGCCTGTTTTTTCACACACAACACTCTAAAATACCATGTCTGAATGCCCAGAATAGCTTTTTCCTAAAACAGATTGGTACAGAACTGATTTCTTTTTTTTTTAATTAAATGAGGTGTCAAGATCTCTGTGGGACAGAAATCTTCCCTAGTGATGTCATTCTCTGTTAATGATAGATTGGGCATTTGCAGATCGCGCCTGTTCCTCCTGCACAGTATTCTGCCTTAAAAAAAGGAAAATAAATGTAGATTGACTTCACGCTGCAGCGAGGGGATGCATTTATATACAGAAGTGTCGATGAACTCTGAAGGCAGGCTTTCAGGAAGAGCTTTGTTCTGCCAAGAGATCTTAACTTCTTACATTCAATTATTGAAGAGAAATACACATTGTACTTAAGTCATTGGATCGCAGATATCAAGCAATCAATTTTTTAAACTTTCCATGGCCTGCATGCCCAAATAGTCAGATTATGAAGGTTAATCCTTATGACACACTCTCTTTTATATAAGAATGACATTTACCTGACGGGCTGTGGCCTCTTTGGTTATAAAAAAAGGGAGGGATCTCTAAAATCTTATTTATGCAGACCTTCTGCAATCTCTTGAGACAGCAAGCAATAAATATTCTGGATTAATGCAGTATTGTTATAGGAGAAATGAAGCATTACAAGGTGTCCATTACAGTTGTCAGATCCTCCAGAGTGAGCAAGATGCTCTTTGTATTTAGAAGCAATAGTATTGGGAATTCTTTTCCTCCTGATGGGACATAATTTGTTTAATTTCTTTACTTTTCTGAACGACTTTTAACACCTCTGTATTTTGCTACAGATCGATCCGGGATGGAGAACGCTTCAGTGGTTGAGCAGCTGCAGGAAACTCTGATACGTGCTCTACGCTCTCTCATCCTGAAAAACAGTCCAAATGACATTTCCCGTTTCACAAAATTACTACTGCGGCTGCCGGACTTACGGACCCTTAACAGCATGCACTCAGAAAAACTGCTGTCATTTCGAGTTGACACACACTGAAGTCTATAGCATCTGCATTGGCGCCAACATTTAAAGCCTTCTGCTGCATCATAGACTGTGTCCCTTCTTGAGGAATAATTGCTTACAGCCATCATACTGAGGGAGAAATAGGGGTTGGACAATACCTACTGACTATTATGATAAACTGTTGTGACTGGTAGTCACGGAAATTACCACTGGCATGCCTAGAATGGGATATGAGGCACTAATGAGATGCAGGATCTGCAGTGCCACATGTATATTTATACATATATGTAAATATGTTACTGTCATACAGTGTCAACCATTGTGTAAATATTTGTGTGTGTATATCAGAAGTTGTGAAAAATATAAATATTTTATGACACCCTTAACTTGTGTGTTGTCGCACCCTCTATCCGTGAGCTCATGTATATCAGACAGGAATCTGCAGTGTACAGCTCTGTAATATAAACTAGTATAATGATCCGGGTGCTTCAAGAAGCCGGGACATAATCACAGCTGACAGGTCCATCCCATTTAATCAAAATGTTACTATAAGTACACCTGTAAGGTTTAGGTGTATGGGAAAACCTCTGTACTTCTAAGCCTGTTGACACCATGCACATAGCCACCTGCTCCACAGTGATGGTATATGGTACATATATGCAAATTGTCTGTGTACATACAGTATATGCTGTATTTATATTTTGTATTTATTTATATCTAAAGTACGAGATTGAGCTGTAAATAAAATGAGATTAACCCTTTAAGGACCGAGTCACTTTGCAGCTTAATGACCAGACCCTTTTTTTTTGCAATTTTCACCAGTGTCACTTTATGAGGTTATAGCTTTGGAACGCTTCAATGGATCCTAGCGATTCTGAGATTATTATTATGTTATCTATTGGGCTTCATATTAGTGATAAATTTAGGAGGATATTTTTTGCGTTTATTTGTGGAAAAAAAACGTAAATTTGGCAAAAATGTTGAAAATTTAGCAATTTTCAAGATTTTCATTTTTATTCCGTCAAACCAGAGAGCTTATGTCATACAAAATGGTTAATAAATAACCTTTCCCACATGTCTACTTTATATCAGCACAATTTTGGAAACAAAATTTTTGTTTGTTAGGGCGTTAGAAGGGTTCAAAGTTCATCAGCAATTTCTAATTTTCCCAACAAAATGTATAAAGCCACTTTATTCATGACCACATCACATTTGAAGGCATTTTGAGTGGCCTATGTGACAGAAAACACCCAAAAGTAACCCCATTCCAAAAACTGCACCCCTCAGACTACTTAAAACCACATTCATGAAGAGTATTAACCCTTCAGGTGCTTCACAGGAACTAAAGCAATGTGGAAGGAAAAAAATTAACACTTTACTTTCTCCAACAAAAATGTTGCTTTACATTCAAATTTAGCATTTTCACAAGGGAAACCGAAGCAAATGGACCGTAAAATTTGTTGTGCAATTTCTCCTGAGTATACAGATACCTCATATGTGGTCATAAACCACTGTTTGGGCGCACGGCAGGGCTTGGGGCTCGGAAGGGAAGGAGCGCTATTTGACTTTTTGAATTTAAAATTAGCTCCAATCTTTAGCAGACACCATGTTGCGTATGGAGAGCCCCAGTGTGCCTAAACATTGAAGCTCCCCCACAAGTGACCTCTGTACACATGAAAGAACTTTTTGTGAAGAAAAAAAAAAAATTTCTTTTAGCCTCATTTTTTCATTTTTACATGAGCAACAGGATAAAATGGACCCTAAAATTTGTTGAGCAATTTCTCCCGAGTACACCAATACCTCATATGTGGTCATAAACCACTGTTTGGGCGCACGGCAGGGCTTGGAAGGGAAGGAGTGACATTTGACACTCCAAGCGGAAACTTACCGTATATACTCGTGTATAAGCCGACCCGTGTATAAGCCGACCCCCCCTACTTTTGCCCCCAAAACCTGGGAAAACCTATTGACTCGTGTATAAGCCGAGGGTGGACCCCAGCACAGGTATACAGCCCCCAGCAGTGTGGTATACAGGCCCCCTCAGTGGTATACAGCAGCCTCCCCAGTGGTAGTATACAGCAGCCTCCCCAGTGGTAGTATACAGTAGCCTCCCCAGTGGTATATACAGCAGCCCCAGAGCTGTATACAGCAGCCCCAGAGCTGTATACAGCAGCCCCAGAGGGGTATATAGCAGCCCCAGAGGGGTATATAGCAGCCCCAGAGGGGTATATAGCAGCCCCAGAGGGGTATATAGCAGCCCCAGAGGGGTATATAGCAGCCCCAGAGGGTATATAGCAGCCCCAGAGGGGTATATAGCAGCCCCAGAGGGGTATATAGCAGCCCCAGAGGGGTATATAGCAGCCCCAGAGGGGTATATAGCAGCCCCAGAGCTGTATACAGCAGTCCCAGAGCTGTATACAGCAGTCCCAGAGCTGTATACAGCAGCCCCAGAGGGGTATACAGCAGCCCCAGAGGGGTATACAGCAGCCCCAGAGGGGTATACAGCAGCCCCCGCTGTATACAGCGGTACCCGGCTGTATACAGCCCTCCCCCCCTGGTATACCGGGCCCCCCCTGTGGCCACCTGTAAAGGAAGCGATGATTATACTTATCGGGTCGCTATCGCCGACGCCGCCGCTCTGTCACCGTCCGTCACCGCGCTCCTTCCCGTCTTCATGCTTCCTTCATCGGCGCACAGAAAATGACGTCATTTCCTGTGCGACGATGAAGGAAGCATGAAGACCAGGAGGAGCGCGGTGACGGACGGTGACAGAGCGGCGGCGACAGCGACCCGATAAGTATAATCATTGTTTCCTTTACAGGTTGCCACAGGGGGGCCCGGTATACCACGGGGGGGGGCTGTATACAACCGGGTATATATATATATTTTTTTTTATTATTACCGTATATACTCGTGTATAAGCCGAGGGGGGACTTTTCAGCACATTTTTTGTGCTGAAAAACTCGGCTTATACACGAGTATATACGGTAGCTGAAATCGTTAGTGAACACCATGTCACATTTGGAGATGCCCTGATGTGCCTAAACAAGGGAGCTCCCCCACAAGTGGCCTAATTTTGGAAACTAGACCCCCCTCCCCAGAGAACCTATCTAGATGGGTGGTGAGCACCTTGAGCTCCCAGGTGCTTCATAGAATTTTAAAAAGTTGAGCTGTGAAAATGAAAGTCCTTATTTTTTCCACAAAAATGTTCTTTTAGCTTCAATTTTTTAATTCTAACAAGGCGAGAGGATAAAATGGATCCCAAAATTTGTTCGGCAATTTGTCTTAAGTACACCGATGCCTTATATGTGGTGGAAAACTACTGTTTGGATGCATGTCAGGGCTCTGAAGGGAGGGAGTGACAATTTGGAATGCAGATTTTGAAGGAATGGTCTGTGGGTGTCCTGTCACATTTGTAGAGCCTCACTGTGCTGAAACAGTGCAAACCCCCCCCCCCCCCACAAGTGATCCCATTTTGGAAACTAGACCCACAAGTAATGTATTTGGATGTGCGGTGAGCACCTTAAATTACCAGGTGCGTCACATATTTTTGTGAAATTGAGCTGTGAAAATGAAAATATGGAGGCTAAAGCATTTTTGTGGATAAAAAAAAATGATTTTTTTCATTTTCACACAGGCAACGTGATAAAATGGACTCCAAAATATGTTGGGCTATTTCTCCTGAGTATGCTGATACTCCATATGCGGTGTGAAAACAATTTTTGGGCACACAGAAAGGAGTGACATTGAGTGGGGACCTGGTATGTGAATTTTAGGTACAGGTACTGCAGGCAGGTACAGGCTGCCACCCACCCCCAGCTGCCTAGGTTTACCTGGCTGGTAATCAAAATACAGCTGAGCCTTTTTTTTTTTTGTTTTTTTTTAATTCTCGAAACAATACTAAAAAAAAAATGTGGACTTTGCCGTATTTTTAGTTACCAGTCAGGTACAACTAGGCAGCTATGGGCTGCCACCCACCCTCAGCTGCTTAGTTGTACCTGGCTGATAACCGACATACAGGGGAGATCTTTTTTTAAAAAAATTACTTGAAATAATTAAAAAAAAACAACAAAAAAAACGCCGTAGGCTTCACCATATATTTAGTTTCCAGCCAGGTACAACTAGGAGCTGGAATCCATAGCGTGGAGAAGCCCAAGCATTCTGGTCCCCCCCATGCTGCAAATTTCAGCCCGCAGCCGCCCCAGGAAATGGCACATTCATTAGAAGCGCCAATTCCTGGCGCTGTAGCCAGACTCTTCCAGTTTTCCTGGTGCCGGTGGCAAACTGCGTAATAACGGGCTTAATACCAGCTTTGTATTGGCAGCTGGCACTAAGCCCGAGGTTCATAATGTCGGGCCAATGTTAGACCTGGCCATTAGGAACCTCTAAGTCAATGGTAAATAAGACACCACACCGTGAAAAAATAATTTTATAACAAAAAACACAAACACGTATTTGGACTCCATATTTATTACCCCCACATGCCCTCCGACGTAGTCCACAATGATGGTCCCACGACGGTCAGTCGCCTCCAGAGACTGCAGCGAGGGATCACGGGTCCTCTTGCTGCAGTCTCTGGGGTCACACTGATGCTGCCCTGTATGGCAATGATCTGCCATACAGTCCAGCTGTCAGTGCTGCAAACCCAAGTCCCAGAGATCACATGATCTTTGAGGCTTGGGTCAGGTTGCCATGGCAACCTCGGGTTACCATGGTGATCGGCCCATCACAATTATATTATGATGGGCCGATCATCATTGGGAGAGGTGAGTGACCCTGTGCTCACTCTTCCCAGACCCTAAGTGCTGTGGTGGCAAGATCATACCACTTTGAGGGCGACACAGAGCCAGGGACAGCGACTACACAGATCGCTGTCCCTGGCTGTCAGATCTCTCCTCAGCCTCATCTCTTCCATGCAGGGAATGAGGCTGAGAGAAACTGTCTATATGGGACCCCCAGAGGCCCTGGACTGTGTGTGCTTTAATCACCTGCACGCTTTCATATTTGTGTTACTAATGCTTTAAAGGACCAGGCTCATTTTAACTCTTTTTGATTCTCTCTCTGCTACCGGCTCTTCAAATTCAACTGTAACATCAGACTTGGTTCAGGCATACCGTACCACAGCCTCGGGCTACACCTACCTTCAATCATTTTCCTAGAAGACCTTATATTTTTTTTCTACAGGCATCTATTTATGATGGCTAGTCTCCCAAAAATTCCTGTCATCTATTAAAGCTATACCTTCCAACTTCCTCTCAACTGCTTTTGTGCAATTGGCTTTCTACTAAACCTAATCTCTCCTGGTGGTGTAGCCAGTGGCATAATTTAAGCTCATGGGCCCCGATGCAAGAGTTCTAATGGAGCTTCCAATTCATGCAAGTCATTAATAGTATTGGTCTTTTCATATAGGCCAAAGGAACTTTTTGGGCCCTTAGGCTCCAGGACCCACGAGTAATTGCAACCCGTAGACATTTGGTACTTACACACCTGGGTGTTGCATGTCTACTTAATCTATGTGAACATGTCAGAAAATTAAGGTTGCCTCAATTACTTACTCAAGTTGAGCTTCCCAACTTTTGATATAAACTATTATTTTACTATTATAAACATTATGGTTGGAAATAGTTCCAAAACCCAGACATACCCTGCTGCCCCTACAATTATAACTGACATCCTACGTTTCGTAGGTTAAAAATATGTTTTAAAAAATCCAAAGTGATGATTTAACTGTACAGACCGGTGTGACTGTTCCGACCCACAGCAGTTCACCACCTCCATCAGACAACAAACGTTTAGCTTCAGACCCCAAAATTCTGGAAGAATGGAATATAAAGTAGCGTGTGATATCAAGAGCAGCTACTACTAGGGGAAGCACTTGTGTAGAAATATGTTTGATAGAGCCACCGTATAGAGATATATCTGGGTGCCACAGGTCTATCCTGGTGTCGGTGGGTCCCGCAGAACTCTCAAGGAGAGTCTAAGGTTATGCACTCCTGTTGAGTGATCTATAAACAAGAAAAGTACCTGGTTCAGACATTCTCTTTTCTCCCCTCCTTCCCTCCCCACCTCCTAGTTTTTGGTTTATTTTTCTTTTGACTTGATGTAGCCATGCTTGAAATGCACATTTTGCTATTTACTACCGTATGTCATAACAACCTTACCATGTATATTTGAAGTCATATTTGCATTAATATATGAAAACTTTTATTTTCAATAAAAACAAGGTTAAAAAAAGGAATAAAGAGACCATCTAATATTTCTCTCCAATAAAGTTGATTTTGAGAAATATCTGCCTAGAAAATACTGAGAACTCATAGCTTTCAAATCATAGTTCATTCACCTAAGCCAAAGATTGGAAGTGTAAAAATCTAAAGACACCTAGAGAAGTGCGAGAAGTTAATCAATCCAACACTCTGATACCAGATAAGTGTCTAAAGCGGCCGTCACACGCTGAGATATCGCTAAAGATATCGTAAACGAAGTTAAATTTGCATATCGTCCGAACGACGCGCAAAATCGTTCATCACGACGCTACACCCACAGACATCGCTCAGACGATTCCTCGATCCACCGATCCAGCGATCGTCTGAGAGATGCAGTTATCAGCAGTGGACATCGTTCAGCTAAAGTCACACAGAAATCTCCTAAACGATGTGGGAGCAAATGTGGGCGTTATCGGAGCCGATAGGCGTGGTACATGGGCTCCAAGCTGCGCCCCTCACTACACCATTGGTGCTCAGTACTGCGTCCTCATTGGGTCAGATGTCCTTTGAAACATGGCGGCCTCATCCCCACAATGTCCTGTGATATTGATCGTAATGTATAGTGTGCTGTAGCACATAACTAAATTGCAATGGGCAAAACGTACAGCCGCGTTATGTGTGCCGCGCCCGCCAACATTGTGTGGGTATATGACAAGGTGGACACTATATAGCAGGGTCGGGACCACGCAGAATCGATTATCAAGTTGACGCAATTGGGTGCACAGTTCGGAGATATTGTGCAGCCGACGCCTATGTGTGGTGCTGAAGACAGCGCTTTCAAAATGGCGCCCTGTGAGGGCAGCCAATGGCAACGCATCATCTTCCACCAATGCGAGCTAGTGGTGAAGCAGCCAATCCGAAACCATTTCGTTGCACGAATCACCACTGAGGAGGTCAGGCAATAGGAAACTCCTGACACGCCTACGTGATGGATTTTGCCATCGCTGAAATCACACGTTTCGTCTGATGTCGGGAATTTACACGTGTCGATTGTGCGTAGTTAATTGGGCGATATCGTCAGATCTGAGAACCGAACCTCAGATCACGATTTAGAGATTTGATCAGATATCGCTCGTCGTATCTGGCCGTCACACGCACAGACATCGCTTACGCGATGTTTAATCTGCCGCTTTCAAGCGATATCTTGCACGATATCTCAGCGTGTGACGGCCGCCTAACAGAGATTGTGGAACTCAAATTACCTGTCATCAACCTTGCAAACCCTTATGTTTTCCATCCTAAAGGTACTGTCACACGCTGCAATCTCGACTGGAGATCATAAAGGTGATATGTCGCCCCGGAGCAATTGCCGTGAAATTGCCTCACGGTTGCGGCGTGTGATTGGGGAATTTTGTGGCAATAAATCGCCTTTCGCCCATTGCCTGATTCCTGAACAGTGCTCAGAAATCAGCTGCAATCGGTAAGGCGATATTTCCGTGTTGTGGCGTGTGATAGGGCGATAGTGATAGAAAGAGCGTTGCCTATGATCTCCTGTAGGCGTGCCTCAGTGTACTGGAGTCCGCGCCCCATCTGAACTGATTGGTGTGGTCTACTGTGTTCTCGCGCTATATTTGCTGAGCTGTCCATTCAGCACCACACACATCTTCTGCTACACAACCGTCCGCAAACTCAGTGCAATTACGTGCGCCACTGAATAGCACAAGCTATGTTGTCCGCGTGTATTAAGTTGCGCTGTGTCGAGTATAGTGCAACACATGACAGCTCAGATGTTGGCCTACACATCGTAGATGGGTGCCATGGGCCACGCACTGCAATCGCCCTATGTTTGTGAATTTGGTGACGCTGCTGGGTACATTATACTGCTCCCACTCCCTTTGGCCCACACTTTATGCCGTGACTGTGTGTACATGTCCATTATGATGTGTTTGGCCACATGGGAACGTGTCCACCCACATGGAGAATGCAGTGGTGTTTGTGCGGGATGTAGGTACACTTCAGTAAACACACGCAAAACATGTGTGCACACAAATACTTCAGTTCAGCCATGGCAACTCTGCCATGGCGTAGACCAATGCAGGCACATATGTGCATAGTGTGGTTTGTATCTTACCGCCATCACCTACAGACGCACACATAGCCATTCTTTAGTGTAATCCACTGTACTGCGCAAGACCGCTCCTGTGTGACGCTTTAGCGCCTCAAAAGTGTGTTGCAGGAGCCACAATTGACGACACGAGCATCTACTTGGTACATACTCTGATAGACAATGGCTTCATGTATTAGCCAGCCTTCCAGAGCTGGCTGACCAATGGTAACGCTGTTGCGTTGTCCAATGAGCGTGTATGGGGTGCGGTGTAAACCACTGTGGCACGCCTATGTCCTTAGCCGCGCTGAACATGTACGCCCACATTGACTTTGACATTGCGGCGATGGAATTTGGTAAGATTGCAGGTGAGGTGATTTCCGGAGCGACACATCGCCTTAGCTTCAGGGCGACATTGCGGCATGTGATGCCGCCATTGGCGATCTGAGGTGACCAAGAAGATCGAGAGCGTGCACGTTAGATTGCCGCATTTCAGCAGGTGATATTACGGCGTGTGACGGTACCTTAATGGACCCCAGAAATTCCCCAATCAAAATGGACAGTATTATAGAGCCATGGGACCTTGACCTGATGACGCTGCTCATCAATAGGATCTTCCGTATCTATGTTTTAAAAATTAAAAAAGCTGCATTAACTGTATCCATCGAATGTAAAGTGCGTATTGACATAGGGGGACTCGTAATTAAAACCCTTCCAGACTAAGCCAGACGTACTGTCTCATTGCCAAATCTGCACCAGATGTCCATCTCAAAATTTAAGAAAAGCCTCCCCAGATACTTCTTGACGGCAGCTAGACACCTAGTTCCACAATATTGGAAACGTGCTGCATGACTGTCCAGGGCAAAATTGGTTGCAGAATTGAATGATATGTGCAGATTGGAAGAATTGATCAGCCATAGTCTTCTTTACCCCAATTACACTACCACCCTCTGCCAACCTCCCTCTTTCAAAGTTCACTCCATCCGCATCTTCTCCCCCTGCAACCTCCAGCTGGCCGTCATCTACCACCCCTCTGGATCTACCCCCTCTTTTCTTGACCACTTCACCACCTGGCTTCTCCACTTCCTCTCTCCCAACATCCCCTCTATCATCATAGCAACTTCAACATCCCCATTGATACCCCCACCCTGCTGCCTCCATTCTCATCTCACTGACCACCTCCTTTGGGCTTGCCCAATGGTCCTCCTCAGCCACTCATAAGGATGGTAATACTCTTGACCTCATCTTTACCTGCCTTTGTTCCCTTACCGACCTCTCAAACTCCCCTCCCCCTATCCAACCACAACCTGTTGACTTTTTCTTCCCTCTCCCTCCCCACTCTCCCCCTCTCCAAAAACTCTTTCATCCCCGGAGAAACCTTAAACGTATTGATTACCACTCATTCTCTGCGTCACTTGACCCTCTCACAGACTTAGCTTCCTCACATGACGCCGACTCTGCTGCCACCCTCTACAACACTACAATATCTAGAGCTCTCGACCTCACTTACAAGAAAACCCGCATACACAGGCAGCCCTGGCTCACCACTCTCACTAAAGAACTGCGTCGAGCGTCCAGGGCGGCCGAGCAGAGATGAAAGAAACCCCACTCCACGGTGCACTTCGCCATGTATAAGCAGTTCCTCTCTACATTCAAGTGCACACTCACTGACGCAAAACAAGCCTTTTTCTTATCTCTAATAACCACCCTGTCCCACAACCCCAAACAGCTATTCAACACTTCCAACTCCCTACTACGTCCCCCTGCACCTCGTCCTTCTCACCTCATCTCTGCCGATGACTTTGCCTCGTTCTTCAAACAGAAGATCGACAAAATCAGAGAAAGCTTTGACCCACAGTCCCCTCGGCCCACCCTCATCACTGCTCAGCCCTCCCCATCCAAAAGATGCTTTTCCACCATGACAGAGGATCATCTCTCCTCCCTTCTGTCACGATCACACTTCACCACCTGTGCCCTTGACCCACTCCCCTCCCACCTCATCCCGAACCTCACCTCTGTACTCATTCCTGCCCTAACCCACCTCTTCAACCTATCACTCACTACTGGTGTCTTCCCCTCATCCTTCAAACATGCCTTGATCACACCCATCCTTAAAAAAGCCTCCCTCGATCCAGCATATGTTTACAACTATCGCACCATATCTCTTCTCTCCTTCGCCTCAAGAGTACTTGAACAACACGTCCATTCTGAACTGTCCTCCCACCTCTCCTCCTGCTCCCTCTTTGACCGCCTACAATCTGGCTTCTGTACCCATCACTCCACTGAAGCAGCCCTAACCAAAGTCACCACTGTCCTACTGACCGCCAAGAGCAAGCGACATTACTCCGTCCTCCTATCTGCTGCCTTCGATACCGTTGACCATTCCCTCCTACTTCAGATTCTGGAATTCCTCGGCATCACTGACCTAGCCGTATCCTGGATCTCCTCATATCTAACTGACAAGACCTTCACGTCACCAACTCCTATAGCTCCTCTTCGCCCTACTCCCTATCAGTCAGTGTCCCCAGGGCTCAGTTCTGGGAGCCCTACTCTTCTCTATTTACACCCTCGGCCTGGGACAGCTCATCGAGTCCCACGGCCTTCAGTATCATCTCTATGCTGATGACAACCAGATCTATCTATCTGGGCCTGACATCACCTCCCTTCTATCCAAAATTCCACAGTGCCTGTCCGCCATCTCCTCCTTCTTCTCTGCTCGTTTCCTCAAACTTAACATGGACAAAACAGAGTTCATCGTTTCCCCCCAAATCGCTCTCCCCCTCTACCAGAAATATCCATTAATGTCAATGACTGCTCTCTCTCCCCAGTACCCCACACCAAGTGCCTCGGGGTAATCCTCGATTCATCCCTTTCCTTCAAGCCCATATCCATGCCCTTGCCACCTCCTGTCGACATCAGCTCAAAAACATTTCCTGGATCTGCACTTTCCTTGACCTTGACACGGCTAAAACACTTGTTCATGCTCTCATCATTTCCCGCCTTGACTACTGCAACCTCCTGCTAACCGGCCTCCCCTGCTACCTCCCTCGCACCTTTCCAATCTATCCTAAACTCCGCTGCCCGACTCATTCACCTGTCTTCCTGCTACTCCTCAGTAGCTCCCCTCTGCAAAGCCCTTCATTGGCTCCCCACCTCTCAGAGATCCCACTTCAAAATCCTAACCAAGACGTACAAAGCCATCCACAGCTTGTCCCCTCCATACATCTCTGAAATGGTCTCCCGTTACCTACCCTCACGCAACCTTCGCTCCTCCCAAGAACTCCTTCTCTATAGCCCTCTCATTTCCTCCTCTCATAACCACATACAAGACTTCCCATGTGCATCCATCATCCTCTGGAACTCTCTTCCCCAACATATCAGACACTTGCCTACCTTGGGAACCTTCAAAGAAACCTGAAGACCCACCTCTTTTGACAAGCTTACAACCTGCAATGGGACCTAGTCCACCGCACCATCTCATGTTCGGCACTACCCCCTCCTACTGTATTCCCTCCGGTCCCCATAGACTGAGCCTCGCAGACAGGGTCCCATCCCCTCCTTTTTTCTGTTTGTCCAGACTACACGAATATATTGAACCCGGCCTTGTCTACCCCCTTATCATGTAAAGCGCCATGGAATTTAATAGCGCTATATAAATAAGTAATAATAATAATACAGGAACAGAATATATGGACTCATGTATGGGAACACGGCACAGAGAAAGGGACTGAAGAACTAGCAATGCGTCGCTCAGGCACCTTTCAAAAGGAAAGGGTACGTTAAATACTCTTTGGTTCTCAGCCATAGGCACTGGGGGGCAAATATATCACAGGGGGAAATATACATCACTGAGGGGCACATACAGTATTGGGGACACTGAGTTGCACATACAGTATTCGAGGCGCTGGGGGGCACATACAATATTGGGGATGCTGAACGGACACATACAGTATTGGTTATGCTAGGGGGCAGGTACAGGACTGGTGATGATCGAGGGCAAATTCAGTATGGGGATGCTGGGGAGCACATACACTTTTGTGGATACTGGGGGGGCACATACAGGACTGGTGGCGTTGGAGGGGCACATACAGTATTGAGGACACTGGGGCCACTTACAGGACTGGTTGAGTTGGGACAGCTGCTCCTCTTCTGTGGAGCAGGAGTGCATCTCGCGCTAACTCCACCCACAAAGTGCGTTTTCACATTGGCACTGGCCAGCATGAGGCGTAAATCCTCAGTGTAAACATTGCAGCATTTAGTACTGAGTGCATGTCAGGGTTTGAAGGGCTGTTAGCAAGCAAGACACAGCTGCCGCCCTAGCACTGCGGTCTCAGGAATCTGGCCAGGGTCCGGAGAAAAGATTATATTGCGCACCCCTGTATTATGTATTAGGCCCTTTACAGTCTATAGGTTAGGATAGCTACAGTATATTTGAAGTGAATACATCTTGTATTGTTAAGCCTGAAAAACTGAAAATAATTTATTTTTGATGTAATCATAACATAAAATGCCGTAAATCTTGGGGTTTGTATTTGTCGGTTATTTTTTTTAAGTAACAAAATAAATTGTTCTAAGAAATGAATACATCATTGATGAGGAAATTCCCTGAAATAATTGGGCACAAACACAACTCCTGAATGTATATGTACATCATTTGCAGTCTAACAACCCACGGATAATTAAATATGTAAACACGCTTCTGGCAAAATAGAAGTTTTTACATTTCTCATTTTTAGGTCACAGCATCAATTAAGATGCCAATTGCGCATAAATATCTTTATTTTAAATGAAGGTTACTGTTAAAAACGCCGTCCCATTAACTTTTTTTTTTTAAACTTTAGTATATGTGTGTATAGCACTGTCAGTGTGTTAATAAACTCACCTACCATTGTCTTCTATGGTATCTTCAATGCTCCTATTTATTATATTGATGGCTGAAACATATATGACAAGCAGTTTATTACTGTAGTTTCACCTTCTGTGTCTCCCCTATTTATTCATAGATTGTAGTTACAGCAGCCACTCACTATGTACTGAAGCCGTACTGGCCACGCACTTATGACTGAAAGCCCGAGGCTGCTGGGACGAATAGAGTTCATTTCCTCCCAGCAGTGAGGCTCTCAGTGCAGAGGCCACATGGCGTCAGAACACTATTATCCTGCAGACTAAGCCCAGTTAACAGCTTTTTTCACGTCTGGTTCCCTTTTAAAACACATCCAATTGTCAAATTTATTATTATTCCAAGATCTATTAAAATTTTTCTTCATGAAACCACTTTAAAGGGAACCTGTCATATAAAAAAAAGAAAGTTTTAATCTATTGATATGGGGTTAATTTGCATGTTAATAGAGTTCTGAAACTGCTGGGTGCCTGCACTGAAAGACCTGCTGCTGGGAGGAAATTAACTCTATTCGTCCCAGCAGCCTTAGGTTTTCAGTCACAGAGGTGGTGCAGACGTCGCCTCAGTGACTGCTCAGTGTATAGTGAGTGGCAGCTGTAATTGCGCAGTCTGCACTGACTGATAGTCAGCTCATAATTTCATCACGTCATGACAAGTTTCCCTTAACCCCTTCACAAACTTTGACGTAATGGCTAGTAAGGAGCAGGGCCGTATTTGACGCTAGGCACCCGAAGGCCAGTGCCTAGGTGTCAGGTTCCAGGGGGCGGCGCTGCAATCAAGAGTACACAAAATTTTTTTTTTTTAAATCTTCCTCCCTGCTCCAAACTCTGTATGAAATATGGCATTTTTTGGAGGAGGGAGGGGGGCGTGCCACTTTCATTTGTAATCGTACCTTGAAGACACGATTACAAGTGAATCTGTGAGTGCTCCGGTACTTCCAGGATCAGTGAAGCTCCAATCAGTTTCCTGCCCTGACGTGTGGCACTCACATCGCAGAGGTCAGCAGCGTGATGATGAGTCAATACACTGCCAACAGGACTTTGCAGCAGGAGTGCATGGAGGAAAATGTTGGGTGCCAGGAGCGTGGATCAGGTAAGCGCTGAATAGCTGAAGATAGCACCAAAGCCACCCTGGGGGGCGGCATGGGGAAGTGGGGGATGGACAAATGAAGGGAAGATGCTGCATGGCACATGGGGGGAGAAGCTATATGGAACATGGATGGGGGGAGAAACTGGATGGAACAAGAAGGGAGCATGGGGTGAAGTTGCATGGAACATGGATGGGGGATGGGGGGAGAAGTTGCATGGAACATGGAGAGGGGATGGTGGGGAAGCTGCATGGAACATGGAAAGAGGATGGGGGAGAAGCTGCATGGAACATGGATGAGAAATGGGGAAGAAGCTGGATAGAAGGGGGATGGGGGAGAAGCTGCATGGAACATGGATGAGGGATGGGGGAAAAGCTACATAGAAGGAGGATGGGGGCGAAGCTGCATGGAACATGGAGAGGGGATGGGACAGAAGCTGCATGGAACAAGGAGAAGGGATAGGGAAAAAGCGGAGAAGCTGCATGGACAATGGATGGGGGGATAAGCTGCATGGTACATGGAAGGGGGATGGGAGAGACGCTGCAAGGAATACAGAAGGGGGATGGGTATGTGCAGACAGTGCGTTTTTGCTGCGGTTTTGCTGCGATTTCTGCCTACGGTTTACCATTGGTTTTATGGTAATTTATGCTAGTTTGTTCCTGCGGTTTTGATTGCCAGCAAAACCAATGTGTTTCACAGAAACACTGTGCACACACATTGGTTTTGCAAGTGTCAAGAACTGTCAAATACCTGCATTTTTGGTGTGGATGGGAAAGAATTGACATGCTCTATTTATCCTGCGTTTTTGCTGCAGTCAATGGAAAAAACACAGGAAAAACGCAGCATCAAAAACAGTAAAAACACACAAAAAACGCACAAAAAATGCAGGACCTGAAATCAGCAAATCTCCTGGCAAGGGCTCTAGGATCCTTGAAACCAGTTCAGGTTTTGTTGCGTTCAGGACTGCTCAATAAACGTCCTGTGGGCACATACCCTATGGGTGGAGAAGATGCATTGAACATGGATAGGGGGAGAAGCTGCATGGAACATGAATCGGGATGGGGGATAAGCTGCATGGAACATTGAAGGGGGATAGGGGGAGAAGCTGCATGGAATATGGAAGGAGGATGCGGAGCGAAGCTGCATGGAACATGGATGGGGGATGGGGAGAAGCTGTATGGAACATGGATGGGGATGGAGGGGAAAGCGGAGACACTGCATGGAATATGGATGGGGGATATGCTGCATGAAACATGGGTGAGGGATGGGGGAAGGATGAGCTGTATGGGACATATGGTGGGAGGATGAGTAACATGGGACATGAGGGGGATGGGGCAAGGACGAGCTACATGGGACATATGGGGTGAAGATGAGCAAAATGGGATTGAGGAGACTAGGGGGAAGAATGAGCTGCATGGGACATATGGGTGAAGGATGAGCTGCATTGAACATATGGGTGGAGGATGAGCAGCATGGGACATATGGGAGGAGGATGAGCAGTGTGGGACATATGGGAGGAGGATGAGCAGTGTAGGACATATGGGAGGAGGATGAGCAGTGTGTGTCATATGGGTGGGATGAGCAGTATGGGACATATGGAGGTGCCACAACCACCCCAATGCTTGGTTGGTTGCAGAAGATTGAGCACCGGTATTCAGACACCTGTGTTACCTCTCAGTAGAGCCGGCAGCCTCCTGCTAGGTATAATGGATGTTTTACATGGCTATTTTTCGGTGAGTTTTTCCTGAGTTTTATGTCCTATTTCGGTGATTTTTTTCTGAATGTTTGGTGGTTTACCACTAAACAAACATATGGTTAGGAGACATATGGTTATGACCCGTAAGCGTGTGGCCCTTGACGGTGGTTACGAGCTCACGTATTTTGGCCAAAATATCCACTAACACCTCATATCTTCATCTACAGTGTTTATTGCAACTTTTTATCTTTTGCAGTATGTGGCTGAGCCCTCTGGGGGGCATCTGTCATTTATGGATGCATCTACATGGTGCAGAGCAGCCCGCCTGATCTAATAGCGTGGGGGTGACCAATAGGCTTCAATCTGACACTAAACGTCACATGTGCATGGGTGACTGATGCCCAATGGTAACCTTGTATCTACAAATACCACCAATCACCTACCCCATAGCATGGTTGGTTGCAGGTGTCAGAACCGCCCCCAATGCTTGGTTGGTTGCAGGAGATTTAGCACTGGTATTCAAACACCTGTGTTACCTCTCAGTGGAGCTGGCAGCCTCCTGCTAGGTGCAATGGATGTTTTACATGGCTATTTTTCGGTGACATATGGGGGTGAGCAGTATGGGACATATGGGGGGAAGATGAGCAGTATGGGACATATGGGGGGATGAGCAGTATGGGACATATGGGGGAGGATAAGCAGTATGGGAGATATCAAGGGGAGGATAAGTAGCATGAGACATGGGGGTATGAGCAGTATGGGACATGAGAGAAATCAGAGAGGATGAGCAGCTTGGAACATGGGGGGCCCAATATGTAGAAGGGTTACAATGGAAGGGCACGGTATGGAGAATGGGTAGCCTGAGTGGGGGCATGATATGGAAAATGGGTAGCCTGAGGGGGGGCACAGTATAGAGAAGTAACATAGGAGGGGAAGGTATGTAGATGGGGTAGCATGGGGGGGGGGGGGCTCAGTATGGAGAAGGGGTAGCATGGGAGCACTCAGTAAAAAAAATGGTAGGGCTCAGTATACAGACTGCTTAGTATAAGGGGGCTCACAATAGAGTAGGGAAAACATGAGGTTGACAGTGAAGAGGGGGCTGCAAGAAGTGGAGATCATAGTTCATAAGTGAGGATGGTGTGGTGGGTATAATTCATTATGGGGAGGACAGTGTGGTGGTTTTCATTTATGAGGGGTGTGTGTGGTGGCCATATTTAACTAGGGACAGTGTAATGGGAATATTTTTTAGGGGAGAATAATGTGGAGGCCATATACCATAAGCGAACAGTGCTGGGCCATTTGTGCAGGGAGCACAGTGAGGGGCAATCATTGAGTTAGAGGCTCAGGATAGGGCTTACTTAAGGTGGTTATTCTTTACTCTGAAACATTACAATGATACTGCTTTTGTATGGGTTGCAGAAGTAAGACAAGAGGGTAGTCTTGGGAGATGCAGGACAATGTGCTGCTAAGATTGATGATATTTTAAAGGAGTCTTTTATCCCCAAAATGCCAATTAATCTGCATATACATTTATATAGAGAACGTACTATTCTGGAAATGTATACATGGTGGTTTTGATTATGTATTACTGTATTGACAGTGGTTCTGGGGATGTATTACTGTATTGACAGTGGTTCTGGTGATGTACTGATGAAGGTTCTGTTGATGTGTTATTGTATTACTGGTGATTCTGGTGATGTAGTCACGTGGATGTTGTAATCTTTAACTTAACAGACATGATCCTAAAACATTATAGGGTAAGTGTGGTTGACCAAAAATACAGCTGAATGTCAGCCAAACAATTAATTGACTAAAGACCCCAGACACTATAGATAGGTGTCCAATCGCTCGGGCGGCAGCGATCTTGCTAGGCTTTCCCACGTACAGGAGCACTCTTTCTTTCAAGTGTTCCTGTACTCTCTATTGGAGCTGCTGTGGGACATCTCTGGCAGCCATTTATCACTTAAAGGACAAATGGATCTACAGCCAGTAATCAGACATACTGGATTCTTATTTCCCTCAACCAATCATCAGTTAAATCCCCCCATACACATTAGACTGTCCTCACAACCTGTTGATATTGGTAGGTTTAGCTAATTTTAGTCTCATGTGTATGGAGGTCTTAACTACTATCTGAAGGCTCTGTGAACCCCCTGAGTGCTGGAATTCAGACAAACGATGCTTCAGGACACACAGTTAAAAAGAAAAACTTCAAAAGACTGAACATATGAATAGCAAGTCGTTTTTACATTGCCGTGCATGAGTTCATTTCTTTTAGCATATATTTGTTGCTTTTTCAGGTAGTATACCGAGCAGATCTGCCTGAAAAATAAAATGATGTATGTACATATGCTTAGTCTGACTGATTAGTAGGGGGGTGCAACCACTGAAAGTGCCTAGGGTGTCAGGAATTCCAAGTACGGCCCTGGTGATGAGCTAGAGTGCTTAATTGAGCATTGGGGGTGAAACTCTATCCGGGACCAAGTGTCTTTCGGTCCGCCCACTGCTCCAATAAGTATTAGAAACACTGGAGTGTTTTAAATAAAGATCCTTCAGTTTTATTTCCGACGCGTTTCGGAGCTAAACACCCAGCTCCTTCCTCAGGAAATGACCAATTTTTAGATAATTGAGCATTGGGGTGTTCAGGTATGTTCGTTACTCAATTGAGTATCGCGGGTGCTCAACTGCCATGCTAGACTGCCCGCATGTTTTACGGCTGTTAGGCCCCTTTCACATCAGCGTTTTTTTCAAAACGCGGCAGATGCAGTGAAAAAACCGCATCTGCCGCGATTACCGCATACCGGCTGCACTTGCGGCACGGTTGCGGCACGGTTGCGGCAAGCCCCATACAATGTATAGGCGGGCTTGCGGCAGGTGCGGCAAGTGTGGTTTTGGCACTTGAGGCAGGTGCGGCCGCGAAAAAAACGCGTTTTTTTTTTGCGGCTGCACCTGCCAAAACCGCACTTGCCGCACCTGCCGCAAGCCCGCCTATACATTGTATGGGACTTGCCGCAACCGTGCCGCAACCGTGCCGCAACCGTGCCGCAAGTGCAGCCAGTATGCGGTAATCGCGGCAGATGCGTTTTTTTCACCGCATCTGCCGCGATTTGAAAAAAACGCTGATGTGAAAGGGTCCTTAGACAGCTAATCAACATGTGGGGATTACCTGCCATACATGGTAGAGTCATACCAAGGTTGTGACCCTGCGTGGGTGCGAGCCTGCATCTTTCCCTGCACATGACTGCTGATTTAATCAGCCATCATATGCCTCTAAAAGACGCAGGTGGATCCGAGATCTGCCAGTGACTATTAACCTGTTAAATCCCCCTGTCAATTTCTGACAGCAGAATTTAACACGTGCCGGTAGGGGTGCACGTCATTCCATGTTCTCATCAGTACGCCTGTGAAGTGATTACCATGGCCATGACTGATGAGATTTTATATAGATAGAAGAGTAATGAGGGGGCAGAGCTCTGTCTATAGCTATTCCTCTGCATCTAGCTCCTCCCTCAACCTCTAGTACCGCCTCCTTCCCATCATAGAATTTCAACAGTAACAACTTCAATCTCCTATCTCAGTAATTGGAAAGTCTTCACTGAATGCAGATTTTATATCAGAATTGAGATGACTGATCAATTCTGGCAGAGAAAGAAGCAAACTTCTCTGATAAGATATATTACAAAGTTGGTTATTTTCATATGTATTATTAATTTATTAAATATTAAAACAACAGTTACACTTTAAGGAGAATCCTTCCAATGGAAAAACCTTACAGCTCTTCTGCATAACAACATTGATAAGGTCCTTATATCTTGGGTTCATGAGACTCTTGCTGAAGTGGGACTCCTATACCCAAATAGAGATACTCATATTTAACACATCTATCTGAAATTGAGAGATTTAAGAGATATTGAGAGACAACTTGTAGTATCGTTTGACAGTAATGTTAATATATGGAATTTGTTTACCCTAATTAACTAATTATAATCTATTACTCTTCTCCCTTTTTGTCTTCTGGTCCATTTTTATGCTTTACTTTTTAATCTCAATATAAAAATTATTTGGGAAAAAAAGTTCCTTTTGCCTGGCTTCATTCAAAAAGAGCGGTTCATGCCCTAGCCTAGTACGGTATACAAAGAACTGTAAAAGGAACTACTTACAATATCCAGTACTTTTCCCACATACATTTTAAAGGACTGTCAGATCACAAATAAAATATGAATGGGTGGAAAACAATTTAGTTGAATGGAATTTGGGTGTAAAATGTCAAAGGTTAGCAATTCAGTAATAAACAAGTATCACAACTTACCAGAGCATTACACTAGTGAAAGGTAGACCAAATGCTAATATGCACACTGCTATGGTGCCACCTAGTGAAAAAGTAGTGCACTACATATCTTAAAAGTCATGGGCATCGTCCATGTTTTGGACAGGTTGACTTAGGTTGGGTTCACACTTGCGGCAGAATTGTTAAATCCTGATCCGGTTTTGAGCTGTAAAAAAGCTCAAAGCCGGATCAGGAATCGCTCCCCATAGGAGCCCATTATGTTAACCGGATTGCTCTACATGTGGCAAAAATCATGCAGGCTGCAGTTTTGCAGACGGTTTTGCTAACTGCAATTCGGTAACCAGATTGCTCCGGATGTGTAATCCTGAGCAATGCGGTTACCGTCTACTTTGTTCATCCCTGCTGCCGCAGGAATGAACAAAGTGTTTAATGTTATTAAAACATTCAATATTAATAGTAGCTGTGGGCAACATGTCTGTAGGGGGTGCCCACCCCCCCTAGAGACATGCTGTCCACTCCTGTGGGCATGTGAGGGGTTAATGAGGCAGTTATACTATTGCCGGCTTTTGTCAGCTCCACATCAAATGTAACATATCAAGGTGTAAACTGGTCTGTAGTTACACTACAGCAAGCCTAGTCCTCTGTGAAGATTCTCCTTAGTTAGAGTCGGAAACAGTGGTCACGTAACCACAAGTATGTGATATGCATATTACTGGACAGAGTACATCTAGATTGTTTCCAGCCTCACGCAATACACTTAAATTGAGCAAGATCATGCCTGTGTAGTGAATTTTGGCAAGGAATATGCATATTCCATACTTGCCAGTGCGTGGACCAGGCCCTCAGCAGGTAGACCTGTGGTGAGCTGTTCTCAGCCCATTTATTGAGTGTGCCGAAACTGATAGATACTGTCTGTTGACTTTGTTAGAGGTGTTAATACCACATCGGGAGAGCTGTCATTTGCTGTTGTACTGACAACTGAATTCCAGAAGACATTCTTGGATGTTGATGGCACAAACCCCCCCCCGAGCACCTTCCTGTGGTGACCTTTCTCAGATGTCGGCTGCCGAAGATATAGATATTCCATTTAAAGCTACCTAAGATACAGATACTTAGTTTGGACTTACTGATACCCCATATTTCTGGACCAGACTACTGGAATTGTAAGTCCTGAGCTTGGACCCCGCACACATATTTTGTTTGGCGGGTAGTGTGCACACACTTGTTAGTTTTGGTGCCAAACTAGATGAATAGGCTGCAGCCATTTAGACAGGATTGAACTTGTTCACATGTAAAACTAGTTATTGTGAAAGCTTGGCACCCGGGTAGCCTGTTGCTTTGTGGGGTATAGGGAAAAAGAAGGTTAGTATTGTACTTAAGTTTGTAACTTCTTATGCTGATCCAGCGACAAGTCCTACTGCACACACAGTGATGCTCACTCCTCACATAAAGTATATATTGCACTGTTATACTAGTCAGCATGCCCGTTGGTTAAATTTGTCCTGAAATCTTGTTACATTGGAAAGTGTTGCTGGTGCAGCACATTGGTCTCGATCTCTTTTGCCTGGGTGCATGTTATATTCTCTTTGTGATAATCTCTACAAGTTGTGTTGCGCTATTTATCCCAATCCAAGTTGTTTATGAAAATTTAGTCACTCGACATTGTCTGACTACGTTCTTGATCTGCGACCGACTATATTCTGATAGTAAACCCTCAGTTCACACACATTACAGCCACAATTTCCAGCCTGATAATGGGTCTAATGACCTCAACTAACAGTTGTAAGTTCAGGCCATGCTAAAATGCAGCAATAATACAGTTGTCTGATAGCGGACTTGTACATGCCGTGAGGTGATTGAGATCAGGTCAGGAAACCTGCAGGCAATACATTTATTGTGGTCTGCACACTAACTATGAAAGATGGATGTGTAAAACCAACCTAAGACCGGATTCAGATAGGTACAATTCATAATACCCTCACCTACTATATCCTTAACTATCCCTTGTAGACTGTGGGCCATCATGGGCAGGGTCCTCTCTCCTCTAGTATCGGTCGTTGACTTGTATTGTTCATGATTATTGTACTTGTTTTCATTATGTATACCCTTTTCACTTGTAAAGTGCCATGGCATGAATGGTGCTATTATAATAAATAATAATGATATGTAAAAGGACCACAATGTGCTGACTGACTGTCCCAAGTGAATCTTTAAATATGGGTAGGGAGACCCATGGTCTTTATACAAACCATTAACCTGATGATGACCCACTGACTCTAGACGTCCAAAAAAAAAGGGTAATTGTTCTTTTCTTACATCTAGAGACGTATGAACAGAAAAAGCCTTCTAGTGCCCCCGGTGTCATAAAATCTATGGGGTTTCAGCTACCAGGGGTAGGTGAGACCATAGAGTTTATTAATTGGGCCATTTTTTTTTACCAGTACTGTTAACGTGATCATCGGTACACACCATATACCGGCAGTAACATTACTGTATATGACAGTGCTGGTAAAAAATTATTTCACTTTCATTTGACATGCTCAAACATGTCAGATGAGAGTGAAATGTAAATCAGTAGGTTCTAAAGAGCCCCTGATACCCCCCAAATCCCCCTGCCTTCTCCCCTGTCAAAATTTGGGGGGGCAGATTGCACTCCTTATTCTCCAATCTGTCACCCCCACCCTCCGGTGTACCCCTCCTCACCTCCGATCGTCCTGTAGCCCACCAATGACTTACCTGTACCCCGGTATCATGCAGCATCTTCCTCCTATTTGCACTTCTTTGAAGATGACAGCGGTGCTGGCGCCTGTGCAGACTGAACCGTAATGACCTCAGTAGGGTGATCACAGTTCAGAATCATCAGCTCACACAGGGATCAATTGTGACTGCTCTGCAGATCATCATGAGATCACAGTGTGACCTGACCCCAGTCTCCTGCCAGGGTGCCCGATCTTATAGCATGTGGGGGATGCCCCCCCCCCCAGGCTATAAGACCGAGATTTGTCCAAGGACCTCCCACTGGACTACATCGGACCTTTTATTTTTTTTCAATAAATTGGTGAAAAGAGGTTTGTGTCAGGGAGTGTTTTTTTAAATACATTTTTTTGGGTTGTGTTTGTGTCTGTACTGATTTGGTTAGTAATGTCCGGTATCTGATTGATGGCTCGACATTACTAACCTTACTGCCAGCTGACAATATTCAGCTGGCATTAACCCCTTTATTACTCAGTCTGCCACCGCTACAGAGCAGCTGGAAGAGTCTGGGTACACATCCAGTAAATGGCGCTTCTATGAATGTTCCACTTTCTGGGGTGGCTGCGGGCTGTAATTGGCAGAGGGGGTGGGGCAGAGAGCTTGGGCCTTCCCATGCTGAGGACTCCAGCCCCCAGCTGCCTAGTTGTACCTGGCTGAAAACCAAAAATACAGCGAATCTCTATGTCATTTGTTTTAAATTATTTAATCAAATAATAAAAAAAATGTAATTAAAAAATAAATTAAAATAAAAAAATGTATAAATGTATTTCTTTTTTCATTCCACTTTGCATTCATTTCTGTGAAGCAGCTGAGGGGTTAATAATCTTCTTGAAAGTGGTTTTGAGTAGCTTGGAGGGTGCAGTTTTTAGAATGGTGTCACTTTTGTTTTTTTTCTGTCACGTAGGCCCCTCAATGTGACTTCAAATGTGATGTGGTCCCTAAAAGAATGGTTTTGTAAATTTTGATGTAAAAATGAGGTCGGGGGAATATCTATTCTCCTTATAGACATCATTCTGCCTGCCGGCATGAAGAGGCTTATAGCTGCAATGCTCCTCTGGGAAATATGCAAATTGTCACTTCAGTGAGGATGTAAATGAACTCTAGTGTCACCTATTGAAGGTAGCGATCCTAAAAGTCATAATTGACTCTTTAACAAGACTTTTAATATGACTTAGGATTTGAGCCAGATTAGAGCCCCAATCTGCAGATGCTGCATTTTGGGGTAAGGTGGCACTAGAGTTCGTCTACTTCCTCACTGAAGTGATGTAAAAATGAGAAATTGTTGATGAACTTGGACTGTTCTAACTTCCTAACAAAAAACGATTTTGTTACAAAATTGTGCTGATGTAAAGTAGCCATGTGGGAGATGTTGTTTATTGACTATTTTTCACCAAAATTCAGTTTTTTTTCAGAAATAAATGCAAAAAAATATTGTTCTAAATTTACCACTAACATGGAGTCCAATATGTCACGAAAAAACAATCTTGACAGATTTGCTGGAAACGAAAGACGCACAAATAGGATCTTCTCTTTTCTTAAATGATGAGACTACCTAAAGTCATACCCTCACCTGGAAAGGTTGTGTAGCACACAACCGGCATAAAGGCAGGTCACAATGGCTGCTGAAGGGTCAACACTCTCACGATCAACGTGATTCACTATTCATAATAAGGACTTGTGAACACGGACCCGCACTGCTTACATTAAGGCAGTCAAACAGTATTCATCACAAGATTTTCCTTTTATTTCTCCTATGCGTTTCAGAGCCACTCCCGACTCCTTCCTCAGGGAGTAGTGAAAAACAATCTTGGAATCACTGGGATCCATTGAAGCGCTCCACAGATATTACCTCATAAAGTGACATTGGCCAGAATAGCAAAAAATGGTCTGGTCGTTAAGGTGGAAATTGGTTCCATCACTAAGGGGTTAAATATGAAACTGAGAGATGTGTGTCAGCTCACCAGGCTCTAGGTAAAGCAACGATTTTGGTGTGGTGTACGGAGATCTGAATTGGCTTTCAGGAAATGAGGAGCAAGAGGAGAAGGAAAAATCCAGCATCCGCAAAAAATGTGATGAATGACAACTTCATATTTATTTCAATGATTACCGTGTTTCCCCGATAGTAAGACACCTCCGATAGTAAGACGTAGTGGGGGTTTTAGGGGGGTCGGCTAATGTAAGATGTACCCCGAAAGTAAGACGTAGTAAACTGTACGTTGGGAAAATATAAGCCATAGTACCGGTACCTTTTGCTGCATTAACAGCGGGATGCGGCCGTTTAGAACGGGATTCGGCTGGTTAGAGCGGGATACGGACGGTTAGAGCGGGATGCGGACGGATCTGGAGCGGAAGGAGCGGAGGGATGTGAAGGCCTCGGGAGCAGCGGTAATGTTGTCCGTGGTCCATCAGGACCATGGACAACATACAAAAACACGCAGCCTCAGTGCCCTCATGTGCAGCCGCTGTTCACCTCAACACTCATCGGATTCCCAGGCACCTGGAACAGTGGCTGGCTCCACCAATCAGTTCAGAAGAATAAAGGTATTTTCCAGGGCCACTGGACCATACTGACAGCAACTTTATTAGAACATATTTAAAAACACTTACATCCCGCCGGCGGGATGTAAGTGTTTTTAAATATGTTCTAATAAAGGTGCTGTCAGTATGGTCCAGTGGCCCTGGAAAATACCTTTATTCTTCTGAGTTAACTGTGTGTGCCCGGCCTGACGTCACCGCTGCCCCGCTGATTGGCCCAGTGCCTCCTCTGTGTCCCCCGCCCGGCCTGAAGTCTCTGCGGCCCCTCTGATTGGCCCAGTGCCTCCTCTTTGTCCCCTGCCCGGCCTGAAGTCTCTGCGGCCCCTCTGATTGGCCCAGCGGCTCCTGCATGAGGAAGAAGAAGCCACACCTCTACCCAGCACCGCAGAGGAATCGATTCGATCGCCATTACGGTACCAAGTAAGCAATTCACAAAATACACCATGTAAAGTTTTCTTAACTTGCGGTACACTTGCGGGCGCAATCGCGGCAAGTCCACATACGGAAATACCGTCATGATACGGTTGTAACAAGACATTCTTGGCACTTGCTTTTATAAAACTGTTTTGTGGTGAATACCATACTGTTCAGGTTGTTAATAAATGTTAATTTTATGGTTAAAACAAAAATCAACATTTTGTTTTCCAATATAAGACATACCCGAAAGTAAGACATAGTGGGACTTTTGGAGGTTAAAAGAATGTAAGACACTGTCTTACTTTCGGGGAAACACGGTAGGAACAAAAATATTAAATCATATGGAAAAAAAGCAGACACCTGTCTATGGGTTTTGAGCAAATGACACACTCTAAATCATGTCGTGTTCTACAATTCCCAAACTGGAGTCATAGAACACGTCATGATTAAGGCCGGCTTCACATTACGATCTTGAGGCATCCAAGTGTATCCGAGGCGATTTTGCCTCCCATGTATCCCTATGGGCTCGGATTGTGCATAAATTGGATGGCAAGAAGGACACATCAGTGCCCCATAGCAATACATGGGCGGCAAAATCGGATCCGAGTGTATCCACTTTGACATGGATACACTCGGAAACTCCGAAATCGTGGTGAGAAGCCGGCCTAAGGGCGTCCCATTTACTCAAAACGCATAGACAGGTGTCTGCTTTTTTGTCCACATGATTTAATATTTTTGTTCCTATTTTAATCATTGAAATAAATATGAAGTTTTCATTCATCACATTTTTTCCGGATGCTGTATTTTTCCTTTTCTTGTAAACCATGAAACATGCCTTTCTAAACCTGGCCTACGGCTATATTCACACATGCATTTCCAATTTGACATCTGTGTAAAAGAGACCATTATTCTCTCATTTGCCTCTGTTCATGTTACATCTGATTTTTGTCATCCAGTGGTAAGTGCTGAAGCAGGTAGAACATTTTAACTTTTTTCTACATTGACTTTTAGCAAAGGATCAGGTAAAAAGTAATGAAATGTGGAAAAACTTAAAGTGAACCTGTCACCTAGATAAAGCCTCCAGGCTATCATTACCTGTCCCTCCACCTTCCTATTACTACTCTAACTATCCCTCATCACCACTACAGGAGCGCTCCCGGGGGTCATATACCATCACTATAAGTGGAACCTCCTGCTTTGACAATTGTTGTGGACACGAGGGAAAAGTTTAGGGATCCAGCAACCCACTTCAGCTACCGTGACATTTTAATTTGCTGCCAGTGAAACTACATATCCCAACTGATCCCTCTGCAACACCTCTCCTGTGGCTCACCAAAGAATACAATGTCTCTTCATACCTGGCTAAATAGTGGTTGCTTCAGAGAGTCTTATTTTGAAGCTGGATATATTTGGCCTTCAAAGGAATGCATTCTTGGGCTCTCTACTCCCTCTCCCCTGGGAACCTTAGCTTTCCCAATTTTTCCATTCACTTCTCCCCAGACCTTTTAATAATAACGACAAGACGTCTTTCAAGATTGCGTGCTCAGACACCGGTCCATTAAAACACATTTTCTACTTCTCATATTCCTAGCTGACCCTCAACCTAGCGCCAATTTTCAAAACTCAATGGGAAGGTGATTTGGGACTCACTCTAATGAAGGATCAGTGGAGGTGTATCTTCAGTCTAACACATAAATCATCTATCTGTTCCCGTTTTCATGAGACTATGTATAAATTAATTATCTCGGTGATATACGACCCCGAGTCACGTACACTCTGGAAGCTAGTACATTGTGTTGGAGATATGGGAAGGAGGAGGGTTATATGTTGCGCATTTTTTGGTCCTAAATGCTTTTTGGGGGAAAGTACAGCAAGTGATAAACTCACAAGTCTCATGTCAGACCTGGATCCAGCTCTCGCCCTTGTCAATCACTGTGACATCCCTTGTAAAACCTACAGGCATTCGATATTAAAACATTTAATTGCGACTGTAAGAGCATGCATCCCCCTGCTCTGGAAGAAATATACCGCTCTGACAATGTCCCCCTGGTTTACTAAAATAAATTAGTATATGCAAATCGTCACTTCAGTGCCACCTAATAAAGGTAGCAATCCTAAAACTCATAATTGATTCTTTAACAAGCCTTTTAATACGACTTAGGGTTTGTGCCAGATCAGATCCCCAAACTGCAGACACTGCGTTTCGGGGTGATTGCCCCTCATCAGTGCAGTGTGTGGGATTGTGATCTGGCTGTATGGCACAAATCCTAAGTCATATTAAAAGGCTTGTTAAAGAGTCAATTATGACTTTTAGGATTGCTACCTTTATTAGGTGGCATTAGAGTTTGTCTACTTCCTGACTGAACTGACAATTTGCATATGTAATTTCCCAGAGGAGCATTGCAGCTTTAAGTCTTCTCATTGCCGGCTGGCAGAATACTCTCCACAAGAAAAATAGCTATTCCCCCAGACCTAAAATAAATTAGGGGATTTTATTGGTGGAACTCACTTCTATGAATTATAGCTTTTATGAACTTTTCTACAAAATCTGTTTTTATTGCATTGAATTTAGATTATTGGATGACTATCTGGCCTTTATAGGGGAGAACTGACCTGCATTCCTTAGGCCCTAGCTTTGAACACCAACCCCTGTTGTCTCCTCTCCCTTCCCCCTCTCCTTACCTTCCCCTCTTCTCTTCATGCTTCTTCTGCTTTTCTGGTTATTCTTCTTCCTTTTTTGTCAACTCTTATGAATGGATTGTTACATTCAGCAAGGACAATTACAACTATGAATTTTTTCATGTCACGTTTCATAATGTTCAGTTTTTGTTATTGTCCTGAACAACTTTCATGATTAGAGATATAAGTTAATATCTTCTGTTGTTTCCCTTTCCTCAGTGATAGTTGTTTTTTCATTTACATATATATCTCTTGGTATGGCTATTATTTTGTAATTGTATTTCTTCTCTTTATAAATGCAATAAAGATTAAGTTCAAAAATCAACTGGAGAGTGATGCCAAAGCTCATCTAATTCATGATTCATACAAGGCCACGTTCACACATTCAGTATTTGTTGAGTTTTTTACCTCAGGATTTGTAGCCAATCCAGGAGTGGGACAATCAGAGGAAAAGTCTAATAGAAACACATCACCACTTCTGGATTTGTCACCCACTCCTGGTTTTGTCTTACAAATACTGAGGTAAAAACTCAATAAATACTCAATGTGTGCATGATTCCAACTAGCTCCCTCATCAAGAGTGTTTTTTATTGATTCAGCATTGGTCCAGCTTCCAAGGTGATCAGAAAAATCTGTACAAAAAATGTTGATCCGGCTCATGAGATAGTTTGATGTAAAAAAAAGATGATTAGCTTCATGCACACAGTCCCAAAGAAATCAATGGGAACTGTTCTGAATGGCAATATGTACTATGGAAGACATGAAGACCCAATTTATCAAAACTGTCTGACCTTGTTGCCCATAGCAACACATCACAGGTCAGCTTTTTATATCTATCAGTAGCAGTGTTAGTCTGAAGACACATGATGCGAGACACTCGCTCGAGTCTCACCCGTCACAGCCGCTGCCTCTCTGGACAGGAGTGCATCAGCTGCATGGAAACACATACAGCTGACACACTCCTGTCAAGAGAGTTGGCCATTCTATTGAGTCATGTGAGACTTGTGCAAATATTTTGTATGTGTCTCTCATCGTTTGTCTCCAGCCTTAAGGTACCGTTACATGCACGACGTTGAAACGATGTTGGCAACGATCTCGTGGGCGCACGGTCGTTCCCGACATTGTTTTGACATCGTTGGTGAGATGTCACACGTATAGATATCGTGGACAACTCACCAACAATGTTGTGAGCTAGGTATCGTTCGCAAACCCCGCGAACGCTCCCTGCTCATTGATTTGAATGGGCCAAGTTGTATATGACATCGTTATTGTGTTGACAACAGAATAAGAGGTAATTAGCGGTTTAGGAGGGCGCTACAAAAGGATGGGGGAGCACAAATGGTTTTTAGTAAATCTTACTTTGTTTATTCAAGCATATCACAACATGTTTCAGCAGATACTCCGCCTTCATCAGTCTACACGCCGGCATGGCGAGCGGTGAGGTGCAGCACTGAAAGATTGGAGATTGTAATTGCCAGTAGGGAAGAGAGAAAAAGACCTGGCAAAAACCAAAGAACCTGCGGTGAGATCAGCGGCATGTGATACCCCATGTGAATAGTCCTCCCGGCAACCAGGAAGCTACAACACAGTGCGCACCGCAGCGCAGAGCACCGGAAGTCTAACAACCGGGTTATGCAGGCTGCATAACCCACTCAGGTTAGTTCAAAACCCCCACTAGCTTGTCAAAACTGCCCCCAGGTATAATCCTAGAAGCGCCTTCTCTCTTGTTGTTTTTTTACATATATCGTTATCGTGTTGTCAGACACCACGATATACCAGGTTGGCTGATCGTTGATCGTCAGGTTTTAGAACATGTTCTCAAACCTGCGATCAGCAACCCAACGATTTATCGTTACAACTTGGCACAGTCACACGCAACGAGGTCGTAACGATGTCGCTGGAATGCCTCCAAACCCGTGACTTATCAGAAACATCGTTAACCACGTTGTGCCGTGTAACGGTACCTTTAGAGATGCAATCAGAGCTATGATTAATTGCTATGAGCAACTAGGCCAAATGTTCTCTCACTATTTCTGGCTGACCACAATACCTGGACCATCTGTGGATCTCCTGACAGTAATTAATAAGCCTCATATTTTTATGGAGTTGTTAGGTGAGAAGACCTGTGGTCGCTTTGGTCAATACTTGTGATATATGGCTGTCTGAACCCAGCATTAGTCATCATTCATCAACACTCAGTCATGCCAATTTTACCAACCATACTGATGCGAAAAAAAAGACACAAGCCAGAATGCATTGCAACACGTAATTACAAAGCTTACAATTTATTGGTGGAAAGGACATTCGGGCCTCGAAAAACGGGACCATAAAAAAACAAAAACAAAAAAAAGCATGTTGGGAGGAATACCTAGAAAACAGGGTACAACATGGTTTAAAGGAGAGGGGATATCGGAGGGTAATTGACAGAGAGGGTGTGAAGGTGGTTAGATTACTCATCCCTCCACTCTATTCTCACCACCCTCCCGCCATTGATCTGAGGTAAGTTGTGTGTGTATATGATGTTTAATATTAATAACTTAGCCTATTTTACTGAAGGAACAAAGCTTATAAAAACAAAAAAAAGTCAAAAGACAGGGGGAAACCAGCCTTGTCTGCAGAGAAAATGTTACCACATTACCAAAAACCCTGAGCTTACACGCCCGCCCACTAAACCATTCCACTACCAGACCGATGAGCAAAGCAGTGGTGTGGTCAATTAAGTGTTAACAAACTCTGTCATGGCTGAATCCCCCCAATCATAGAGCAGTTTGTTTCAAGAAATTTCAGGAGAATAACACTATAGAGAAGGAAAGGGAGAAAGAAGACATTAAAAAATCCTAAATGTTAGCATGGCATTTTCATTTTTTTTCTTTTTTTTAATACAGCATTTATAGGCTCTCTGCATATAAAGATTACAGTAAAAAAATAGACAGGCATTATTTCTTTGTCGGGTGGGGGTATGGGGAAACGGAGAGAAACTGGGAAGAAAAAAGGGTTTGAGGGGGGGAGTCCCTGAAAAGATACATAGACACAGACATTACTAGACGACAGTAACCCCTTTTCTTTTTAATAACATCAAAGCATAGATAAGATTGTAGAAGGGGCCAAAGTCCCTCCTAATGGCATGAAGAGGGAAAACATCTCCCATTTGGGGTAAACATTGCCTTGGATTTATACATTTTCCCAATTAAAAAAAAAAAAACAAAAAACAGAAAGGCAAGATCAATAAGAGGAGAATATACCACCATTAAACTTCATATGAAACTGCATATATAGCATTGTAGGGGGTGCCATCATGGTCCAGCCTCTCTCCAAGTTGCCCTCTGATGCTTAAAATCAAGCAGATGGGTTGTTTTATAAAGAGTCCTGCACCATTCTTATACATGGCTGTGTCTGGTATTGCAAGCCAACCCTATTCAAGTATATAGGGTCAGTCCGCAATACCAAATACAACCTTTGGACAAAGGGGGTGGTGTTTCAGCATAAAAGAACCTAGCTCTTTTATATGGCCTGTGTGATACATGAGGCTCTCTGACTATAGTGCTAACAGCATGACAACAATACGTCTTTGGGATAACACATTGACTTAGGACGCCTCGTGTGTGTGTATTCAGTTGGCAGAGTCATACATAACATTATTATCTTGCGGACACAAAGGTCTCCTCCTTGTATGAAGAGACGATGATGGCGCCCCCTACGTGTGAGGGATATCAAGTTTAGGAAGTATATTTTCTTCCATTCATTTTTATAAGGCAGTGCTGTCCTGTTATTTCATATGGCGCTATTAAAAGTACAAAATATGGGGGGCCCTAGGAGCACTAGACATAAAGGACGATAGTCAAGTAATCCTGACAGTATGTCCCCATCAGCTGCTACTTTAGATAAAAACCCAGTATTGCCTTACCCTCTATACAATTAGTTCTCTATAGGGGCCTTATGTGAAAAGAGAATTAAGAAAGTTATCTACAGGCCACTCTACAACATCTTTATTAACTCTATCTAAGCCTGTGCTGGTGTCCTACAGCCGGGAGGTCACTCTATACTAGATAGGAGCTCAGCGCTGTATGAGTCTGTCCTGATGATCCAGTAATCCCCTTATACTATACATATGGCACAGGCTGAGCATATGGCATGTGAAACCTCCAGGCTGTAGGAGATGGCGGCATCAGGCCTGTTCAATCCTAGTATATATATCAATCCTAATATAAAGTTTCTTTAGTGTAAGCAAACCGTGCCTGAGTCTAGAGAGAAGAAGGGGTTAAGTCAGGATGGGGCTGAGGACAGATAAGGCAATATAGATGGGTTGTGCATGTCGGTGGTTGGGGCATCAACCTACTATTTAGGAATAAGTCATAAGTGCCGCATAATAGGGGATTCATATTAACCCCTTAGCACCTGCACAGCCAGTCACCAACCATTCAATACTTTTAAATCTCTAAAGATTACCCTACGTTAAATTTCTAATGACCTATAGAATCTAAGTAAAGTGTAGTTTAGTTAATTTGGTCTTTACTATCCTTATATCACACTTCCTGAACAAGCAGAAGTCATTTTTTAGAGGCAAAAACATAGAATTAAAGGGGGGGCTCTAAAGTATGGTGATGGGGCATGGGGGGAGAATATCATGTAAATGGTGCCAAGTAACAAAACACAAAAATCCCTTTGGTTAAGGGCAGTGAGCTTACAGCAGAGGACGCCTGCTGGTGGGACAAACTGAAAAAAACAGAAAAGAAAGCAAAAGGCTAACATGAGACCACTGGGAATCCTAATATAGGACCTAGAGGATTGCACCTTGCCGCCCATAGAGGGGACAGAGATACCTGAAAAATGACCATTTTCCCTATATTATATATATGGAATATTGTAAGCAGACTGAAATATGCAGAGGTAGGTGGAGTGAAAGTATGTCACTTGCTTATTCAGAAAGTACGATGAAGAAGAACCCCAAGTGTGAGTAAACATTGCCCCCTGCATGTAGAATGAGACTTGACAGCACCCACTTCATTGATGGGGGAGGGTAGGCATTATGGAAAAACTCACAACCCCAACAAAAACTTGACTAAAGCATCCCCGAGTGCCGGGGTGTGTTTAACGGCATAGAGATGAAAGTGGCACTGCGGCATCACAGGTGAGTAAGAATAAACCTGCAGACCAGTCAGCAAATGGTGCATGCACGACGAGCACGACTGCGAGAATAGAAACACCACTAATGCGTTCTGCATAAACTCTGTAGGATCTGAGGTGAAGGTAGATGCTGGTGTGTGAAAGGTGTGATACAGTTGACACCACAATGGGTTAAAAAAGGACGAGGTGTGACCTGTGCTCAGGGAAATCTCAGTAGTAACATGAAACATTTCATTTTCAGCATGTTACAACTGAACAGTGCCCAATTTGTAGTGTTTCTAAATGGCCACTAGAGGGCACTGTTACATCTTAGCACACTGTACAACTACGTACATTCATCTACATTTGGTCTCCTGACAAATCTGTTTTAATCCTTGTATGGGATCACCAGTGACGTAACTTCAGGCCCACCCAGGGGTCCCGATGCGAAAGCTTCAACGGAGCCACCAATTATTGGAAATCTTTAATAGTATTAGTCTTTTTCTATCGGCCAAAGGGACTTTTGGGGCCCGGGTGTGATTGCAACCCCTGCACCTGTTGTAGTTACGCCCCTGGGGATCACTATAAATAAAAGGATGGAGCCTCTCTTAGGTAGCTGTAGGTCCCCTGCTATCACCAACCTGATAAACCCAGTCTGATGGGGACCCTCATTTATAAGAAAAAATACATGTAAACCAGGGTATGATGGGTAATCTATAGATTGTGTTCTACCCTCAATGTGCCATCTAACAAGCCTACAACCAACATATTGATTATAGCATTAGTTCACTTAAGAAGCTTTCATTAAAGGACTAGAAAAATACATAGCTGCTCTCTTTCCTAAAGAGTGCCATCCCACTCTGCAGGTTATGAGTGTTATTGAGGCTCAGGATCATTCACTTCAGTTGAGTAGAGCTGCAGTACCAGAAATGACCAGTATCAGGTATGGCACTCTTTCTGCAAGGAAACAGCCATGTTTTTCTAATCTTGATCAGCAACTATAAAGGTCAACAGTAGCCACAATAGTCAGAAGAACGGAGCCATGTTACTTGATATTTGTCCCCGGATCTCAATTACCAGTTTATAACTGTACTTCTAAATATGTATTCCTAACAATACATTAAAATATACATTATCTAAACGGCAATAAAAGGAATTTCCAAAATAACATTCAATAGGTCGGATAGAAATAGTGTAGACACATGGAAGAAATTCAAGTGAGAATGGCTGACAAAGGACAACAATAGCTTGCATGCTTATTATATCGTTCCCAACACAGAATAGGGGCATATAAACATAGTATGGATTGGCACAGAACAGTCCGGCAGGTCTTCGGGCATCTTTACCACCACAGTTGTGATCATGGCAACCTTTAATTTGTATAGTGTGCCTTGTAACGTGCATAGTTAATGTATGAGAAAAAGATAAAAGGGCTGCGATGTTACTACTCGGAAGGGTTTCCATTAAGAACAGGTCACTATAGGAGAGGAATGTAGACAGAACACCTTTTTTTAACCCATTGTAGGTAGACACCACTTGCATAGCTGTTGCACTGAGCCCTGCCTGGTAACCCCCTTCAAGTGTTGGGTAAGAGCAGTGGGTTGGAGCAGTGACACAGTAATCTCGGATGGGGTGTAATAGTTGTACAGTGTCCAGCACATGAAGGGACATTGGTGACTACTGTTCATTGCGCTTATTATTTACAACTGTAGCCTAACATTGCTGCACGTGATTTAAAGGAGAAGTCCACTGTATAAAGAAAGCTCCAGCAGATGTTCCTTCCACAGATTCTATCTTTTGGCTTGTAAAACCATAACCAAAACCATAACCTTCAAAGGTTTTTGTCATTTTTTCTGCCCAGAATGCCCGAGTCTAGGTTCACAAGTTGGAAAACACATAAGATCCACAGCATAAGTGGATGAGTTTTAACTTGGGCTCATCCACAATCTGTTTTTTGTTGTGCGTGGAAATTTATTTAAAAAAATAATGGGAGGGGGAAAACTTTTCCAGATGGGTGGTGACCATGGCGGCCATTTTGAAGTTGGCCATTTTGGATCCAATTTTTTTTTTTTTTTAATGGGAAGAGGGTCATGTGACACATCAAAGTTATTGAGCATTTCATAAGAAACAATGGTGTGCTTGGTTTTAACATAACTTTATTCTTTCATGAGTTACTTCAAGTTGATATCACCATTTTATTTAGGTGTATCCATATAGATGGCCTACCCTGTAGAACATATGCAGAAACACTGAGGATTTCAGTTTAGAAGGCCATGTGTATAATCTGCACTATTTAGGCAACATGTGAACCTAGCTTCAATATCTGGTAAAACTGTGACATTTCTTGGACATTCCTAACTCAAGTTACCAGTGGGTATTGGTGAGGGTCAGATTTCTGCTACTGACAGATCAGTGTTATCATTGGGGCATCGGGCCGGATATCTACCAGTCTGAAATCAGCGTCCATAGATCTATTTGTTTGTCTTTCTGATAATACAGTCACATTACAAGGCAGGATGTATTGTAATAGGGCATGCAGTTTTAACCATTATAAGCCTGGCAGAGCTATTTAAATGTTATATAAGCTTGGAGCATATATTATATACATTGGGAGTTCTCCTTTAAGAGTCACCATTCTTTACCATCATTTCATGAACTACACTTCCATACTTCTGTCTATGATCTCGTCACATTAGCATAGGTGGATAAGGCTCCTAGAATTGCTCCCCTACCAAAAGGTGTGGATACATTAACTAGAATAGATACTATGTATGTGCATGTGATTTAAAACAAGACTTTGTACTCTGGTTGAAGCCATATAGAAGCATATCCCATCAAAAAGATGACAGGTATAGATGCAGTTGTAAAGCCAGCAGTGACCCCAATGCTTATGTGAGGAAATTCTAAAAATATTGCTGGTGCAGCAGCTTTCTGATGTTTGGCCCTGGACCATGAATACAGTAATTGCATGGTCCACAGGCCGTCCCTAATGCTGAACTGTCTCTAACCTGAGTGAGGGCGGATGGGGGTAATTGTGTAAAACATTCAGGCTGTCACCTGTGATTAGGGCTGTCAGGCTGGTAAAATATGGATTTCAGGCCCTTGATAAAATTATATATATATATATATTTCTCTATCTATGAATATACCAGCAATAGGGAGCAACACTAAATGGGATGTGCTGAATAGACACTGAACGTAGATCCATGTCTCACAAGAAAGTCTTATTACAGATTTTCGGAGCTATCTGTACCGCCTTATATCCCCTAGCGCAGCAGAGAATGGGATCACTTGAAGGGATGAATAGACCTGCTTGAAAACCCGTAAAAAAAGCTTTTTTTTTTTTTGTCTCTTATTTACATTTGTTTGTGTGTTTTGTGTTTCATATATGCTTATATATACAGATCCTCCCACAAGAAATGAACGTACGAGAAAAAGGTGTGAGATTGAGCTTAAAAGTTTTAACCCTGTGATTGCTGGCGCAGTTTTTTATTTTTCTATCATCACCACTGCGCCTTTAACCTTTCCATGGCCATGGATAGTACATGTATAGACCTCGGAAGGGTCACATTTCTACATTCTGAAAGAGAGACGACAAAATGATAGGGAGAGGGCGTGTAATAGCAACAAAATGACCCCGCGGCCACAATGTGCATCTGTGTATATATATATACATATAAATATATAAATATTTATATTTATATATATATATTACATACACATATGTATATATGTACATGTGACTAATGCAATAGCTTCTTCACTGGTGAGAATACAAACATGTGCACATAATCAGGCAGGGGGGTTTAAGCATATACTGTCCGATTGGTGTTTTTGATACATATGTGGAGTCAATGCTATAGACAGATACACAGCCCGGGGTAAGGACAACAGGAGGGGACTTTATAGGATTAAGCACGGGAGCTCAGTCTTACATTGCATAATGATAAAGGTCCAGTGCCTTGAAACATATAGGACCCTGGGAGCGTGCAAGATAGATGAGTGGATTCTGACCTGGAGACAGAGAAAAAGGGAGGGGGTGTTGTGTGTGCAGTGTCTGTTAACCCCTTCAGTGCCACAGCAGAATTTTCCAGCAGTGAAGAAGTTAATTTTACATAAAAAAAAAAAAAAAACTAAAATGAGGAGGAGAAAAAAAAATATCTCTATATAGCTATATATATCTTGAATAAACCATCAATCTGCAGGCCAAAGATCCAGAATGTATAAAGCACTCTTGGAGATGAGAATTGACCCATCTCTGCCCCGTATTACCAGCCAAAGTAATACCATGCAGGTTTTTTTTTCTCTTTTATATGTCGTATTATCTCCAGCAGGAAAAAATGGGTCTGAGGAGAAGGAACATTTAACCACTAAACTGCCAGTGAGTCTCCTGAAAGCAAAGAGGTTAAAAGAAGTCAGAATACCCCCTCCACATGGTACCCACCATTATACATTACAATTACTAAGACTATAAAGAGGTGGTTGGTAAAGAGGGGGGTGCCTCATATACCCCTAACCAACCCACCCCTGTCCTATGAAACACAAAGATACTTAAATGAATAAAAAAAAAATAACAAAAAAATATCTTTATCTCTCCTTAAAAATTTGACGTTTTGTAAATTATGGCTAACATCTGTTTAACCCATCTTGTAACCCTCCCACAAACATTTGAGGTTAATTAAAAAAAAAAAAAAAAAAAAAAAAAAAACAACAAAAAAATATAATCAAATTACATTAAAAGGGTTTCTTAAAATTCTGAAAGAAAGGTTGTGTTAAATCCTTGCTTTAGTTTGAGTCACATAGGGCTGGAGGAGGCACACTGTTGAGGTCTGTATGATCGTCTGTGGCTGAGACAGTCAGTGGGTTTGTCTTAATGCTGTAGGACAAAACTATGTAGGGGCATTTGCTTGACCCCCTAATAAAGTTCAGTGACTCTCCAGTCTGTCCACTCTGAAGAACGGGTCTTGTTCGTGGAGATCTTTTTAGTTTTCCAGCTGGTGAGAAATGAAAAATCCATATACAGTTCCAAGTTATATTTCTCACCGAGTCAGGACAGTGAGGTCGGCAGGAGAGACAGAGAAGGGTTGCGGTGGTTGAGGTATGAGTGTAAGAAAAAAAATGCAACAAACATCTTCCTGGTTTAATCTCGGTAGAGTGAGTAAAGTGTATATGTGCAAGGTGAGAGCGAGTTTGGCTTTGATACTCACTCCTCCCTTCTTGGCGGGGCAATCACTCCGCCTCTATTATTGTCAGTTAAAATGTATTCCTCTGCTTAAGATACTGAATGAACGGAAGAAAAAAAAATATCCCAGAGAGAATTATATGTAGTGTTGAGAAGTTGGCATAAGAAAAGGACCACTTTCCTGTATGAATCTCAGGGGTTGATGGCGTACAATCTTCAGAGTACATACCGGGCTAGAAAAGAGGATGCAGGCTTAACTTCAGAGCTACCGTAAGCTCTTGGGATGTTGTGGTCTTGGAAGGACCAGGTCACCCGTGTGGCACTCCGTTCCAGTGCTACCAGTGATTCGGGCAGGGCAGGAAGAATACGCAGGTGGTGAATTAGTTGTGGGCATCACCACGTTCCCAGGAAAAAAAACATATGTATCAGTCTAAGCTATGTAGTCAAGCGGACACCCTAAAAAACTGTGAGAAGATGTTGGGTGTGATGTTGCCCGACTTGTCAAAACATTCCCAACCGGGGAAAAAAAAAAAAAAAAAACAATTGCTCTTCACCCATATTTCCCTCATCAACCACCTGGCAGCTAATCGATGAAAAAATGAGGGGTGCAGTTGACCCTCAGGTGAAAAAGGGAGCACAATGTTGTGTGAATTATCCAAGTCATCTTCAATTCCTTCTGCCAAGATATGTTCTTGTAAACCTTCTAAGCAGATGTATAGAACTCATGGCTGCCGGAATATGCTGTATTGCTACCTGATGCCAAAATGACCTTCAACCGGGCCTAAGGTTGAGCGGTTCTCCATTTGACCTCTCCTAAAGCCACATTACAGAGGAAAAAAGAGCAAGTCTACCTTCACCCTTTATGGGTAGAGATGGCAAACGGGCAGAAAAGGGGATTTTAAACCGAATTAAAGTAACAAGATCGAAGTTGGGTTGAGGGTGACAAACATAAACGTGTATCCGCCTTACAGGTGTATACACAGAAGCACATATATACAAATATATACAGATTTCGTTTTCTTATTTAGCGTGTGCTAAGCACACAGGTTTGCAAAGACATAGAGACAGACAGTAAGAGGGTGGTAGAGGCGAAAGGGATTATGGGTAAATTTAGCCAGGCCTCCAAGGCCTGGAATTTTTAATGTCCACTGAGTGGACCGGACCATATTTCTTTTTAACGTCAGTCCGCAGACGTTAAGCTAAGAGAGATAGCTCTGTGCTCGGGGCCACATTGGCAGTCGGCAGTGCAAAAGGCTGACCGTCAACCCAGCCCTGAACCAAGAAAAACACTATTAAACAAAAGGAAACAAAAAAAAAAAAACAACTCTCTTCATCCACTCAACAGCTGAGGTTAGACAGACGCAGAGCGTTTTTTTTTTTTTCTCTTTATGTTGCAAGGAAATTTAGCACCACCCAGAACCAGAGAGAAGACAGCAGCTTTTATAATGCAAAGCTTATAAAATGCACCCATCAGGGTACATAAAATCATTGATCAGCTCCCCCTCCCCCATCGGCTAATTAACTTCTCCATAGTTTAGGAGATTATTAATCAAGCTCTATGTTAAAAGTAACAAATTTATCCTTGATCCACAGACCGATGCTCATGATTCTCTCTGGTAATGGAATGACTTGAAGACCTATTCCCCGTTATACAACAAGAGATGTTAACTAAGCACCGATTCCACCCATCATATTTGTGACTTGGTACATTGATAAAAAGTCACTAAAAAAAAAAAAAATCCTCGATTATCAGTTGTGCTTAGTTATCATCTGTGTGATAGCAAAGAATCAAATGCAACATTGTTCTCCCCAGCTTTATGGCACAGAATTCCCTTTGCAGAACCATTCTCGCTTCCAAATAGTACAAATCCAAAACAAAATGTACGAATATTCAGGATTTATATAAAAAAAGTATCGAAAACATGCATATGCATCGTCAATTAAGTGCTTCAAAAATTCGGCTTTTGGGAGTGAAAGGGAAAATCTGCCTGCGGAAAATGTCGAACCCCAAAACACTAAATTATAAAAAGGTGAAATAAAATGTGGGAGTCAATATAAAGGAAAAAAATAAGTGCTTCATGTTAGCTGCCAAAACACATTTATTTTGGCGTCGGCTATAGTAGCATCGTTATTTGAAGTCCTAACCTCCTAAGGCAAAATGTATGGGACTTAATATTTGATCTAACCTAGGACTTGTTAACGATTAGCAGCAGTGATGCAGCCCCAAAAATAAAAAGGTACTCCAGTTTTCTCCTTGTGCATTTTCCCTATTGAAGTTAATAGTAAATAAATGCCAACAAAATGGCAGGGATTGGGCATATAACATCAGCCTCTATAGTTAAAGGGAACCTGCCGCAGTGCATATGGTGTCCGATCTGGGGTGGGATCATGATATAGAGCAGGGGATGCTGAGAAGATTGCTATATAGTCCAGTGGGAAAATAATAAGTATTAAGCCTCTATTCACATCTGGAAGAAATAGTGCAGCATGCTACAATAGAAATGAGACAGACCCCATTAGCCATGGGGTCTTTTGGGTGATATTTGGGTCACGTGACAGATTCAACCCTTGGTATGAACTCTATTTATCTGTTCCTACAACGGAGCATAAAAATGGAAATCCTAAAATAGAAGCCACAATAAGCTAGCGTACTTTATACATTGAATTTCATACTAACTCTGTAATTAGAAGTTCAGTGGGCAGTCCTATACACACATTTCTGTATGCCTTAATTTACTGAATTCCATAGGAGTCCAGTGGGCAGTCTTACACAGTGGTGGACATCGATCTGATCTGTGTATGACAACTGAATTCTGTTTGAGTCCAGGGGGCGGTCTTACATAGTGATGGACATCGATCTGTGTATGACAACTGAATTCTGTAGGAGTCCAGGGGGCAGTCTTACATAGTGATGGACATCGATCTGTGTATGACAACTGAATTCTGTAGGAGTCCAGTGGGCGGTCTTACATAGTGATGGACATCGATCTGTGTATGACAACTGAATTCTGTAGGAGTCCAGTGGGCGGTCTTACACAGTGATCATCACCTACCTGGGTATGATTGATGCCTATCTCTGTATATCCTAGCTTGTACTTTATAAACTTATTTCCATAGTAAATATAAGCTTATGGTTCACAGGTCTCAGTAATACTCAGTGACTGGCGCCTATCTGTGCACAGTCACATAGGGAAAGTTAATAATCATTAGGTTACTCAGATAATCAAACTCTGGGTATCCTTAATTTCTGCTCTATACCATGGTGTGTACAGATCAGACACCATGTGACAGGTTCCCAGATATGTGGATCCACGAAAAGGTGGCCCCCACTACACATGTCTGAAGAGGGCATATTATTTTGCCTTATTCTAAAAGGAGGATAGGAATTCATTGTATTCATTTTGCCTTTATTAGTGATACCTACCCTTCATTGGGAGGCTACACTAGAGATTGTTTTTAATTTTAGTGCTAATTTGAGAACTTCATGCTCTCTCACAAAGGTGTCCCAAAAATGTACAGGATCAAGTCTAAAATACACATAGATTTAGAAAAACTAAGAAAATTAAGTGCTTATCTTCATTGAGCTTATTAGGAAAAACGAAAACATTCAAACACAAATTGGAAACCATCATTGGTAAGAAGTGCGTTCTACAAAGTGCAAGAAGATAGGGATTGGGCATAGTTAAAGTCTACACTGAAAACAGGATTTCCCCATCTTGTAGAAATATTGGCAAAGCAACCCTCAAAAAAGGGTTTGTAAATAGACAATGCTGGCTATATAGTAAGGCCTGGAACTTCATAAAGCCATGTAGGGTCAGATCACTAAAAGATCCATCATCGTAGGGTGCAAGAGCAGCAAAGAAGGGTTAATATCTGCAATAATGGCATTTAAAAGTGCTTCTTCGAAACATTTTTGGTTTGTATAGCTGCAGTGGGTTCCTGCATTTCCGCATGGCAGTGTTATGGGAAGAGTGGGAGAAAAAGGGGACACTTTGGTGCAATTTTTCAACCCAAACGGGCATGTGTGGGGTGATTTTTATAAACCGAGGGTGCCATAGAGGGAATTCTGTGTGCGGGTGTAGAAAACACTACATCTCCCAGCTTCCTCAGTCTTCAGAGGAAGGCCTAACATTAAACCCAACTCACTAGGTGAATTCAGTGGCTGGGGAAGATACATATCTGATTGTGCGTATATCTATATATGTATATCAAGTACCGATTTGCAAATATGCAACATTTTATATCATAATACCTACTCTCTATCTAAAATATCACAAATGCATACTCAAGAGTTCATCAATTCAATAGCCCAAGGTCCTGTCAACTATGCTGCCTGCAACACTGGACCATGATGAATCCATGCCTCATGAAGGCACATACTAAATTTTGTATTATTCCCTTTTAGTACATTGACCTTGTGCAGGTCTACATCATGCCATTCTATACTGATGCTGAGCGCATGGCATTTCAGATAACTTACAATGTGTATATAGATATAGATATACAGCATAATCAGATATTTCATTTATTCCACACCAAGAATCAGTGTGTAAGTGCTCTGTTCTGTAACAATCCTCGGCTCACAAGAAATGGGACAGGTTCAAATATTTGCATGTTACCGAGAGGCAAGAGGACATCCCACTTCTTCGTAGGTGGACGCGCACAATGTATACAAGGCAGCTCTGGCCAAGGAAGGAGCTGACTCTATAGCCATCTGGTGGTCCTGAGTCTGCAAATGTCTCAGCATAATACGGCCAAGCATTACCTAAGTTGAAGCCTTTGTCTTCAGTCATACATATTATAATATATATATATATATGTTTTGTTTGTAATATAGAATATATATATATAATATATATACACATATAAACACACGAGAACATTTTATATGGGGGGCAATAAAACTTTTAGCCTTGCTCATAACTTTTACCCTTCCCATATCCAAATTTGTGTCACCCAGTTAGCATTCACTGGGTGAAGTTTGATGATGATAATAATGATGGTGAATTCTCACGTCTTAGTGTACCAAAAGGTTTTCAGAAGCATCGATGAAAAAAGGTGACTGCTTGCATTTTAAGGTTTGCTCAATGGTATAAAAGAAAAAGCCTTAAATCCTTGTTCTTTTTTGCGTTTGCCAGTATGGTGATTGAAGATCTGCTGCAGAATGATGTCAACCTGGGAGCATCCATTCCTGGTAAGTGCCGGAATTCAATGGCAGTTTTCATTAGAAGAGCTTTACGAGCCACTCATCTTTATCCAACTCAAGACTTCTGAGCTGTACAAGGGTGGCAGGTTGGAATAGAGCCAAGCGATTCCCTTTCCTCTCTATCCCGCTTTGCTGCCCCTCACACTTCCTGGTCCTCAAACACCTCAAGAAAGAGTGGTGGGAAGAGCTCCGTGGGACACTCAACTTTCATATGTAGGAAGCGACTGGCATGGCAAGCTCCAATCATGCGCAAATCAGTCACTTTCATCAGGAGCTTAGGCCAGAAGTGGGGAATGTTGTGTTTGCGGTGGTTGATGTAGTGTTCGAAGGCGAGGAGGTACGTCTCCTGACATTTTTCTATCTTGTCTGTGCAGATGAGACCGGTGCGGTCTAGGAAAGGAGAGAAAACTTAGAATTTGGGTAAGGGCATAGCAAGTTTACATCATAACTAAAAAGCAAATTGTGTAACAAAAAAAAAAAAGAATACTTAAAGGGGTTATCCAGGCCCTTGCTTATTTTATGTATGGGGCTAAGAACGTACAGGCAGGTAGTCAAGCCCCATCAACAGAGCAGAAAGCAAGAGCTGTTCTATTGATGAGAAGTCAAATGAAGCAGCAGAATCACCAGCAGGGGCCGTCTGTGACCACTCTGAGCCGGCAATGATCGGCGACAGGCAGAATAGGCAGGCAGTTAGCAACTATTGCCTGTAAGATCTTAACCCCATAGAGAAATAAGCAAAGTCCTGGACAACTCATTCAATGTCTTAGGCTGGTTTCACACTGCAGTTTTTTTCCTGATCAGGTTCGATCAGGTTTGTGTGCCAAAACCAGGAGAGGAACCAGGAAAGGAACTTGCAGAGAAAAACTATCATTGAAAGATTGACACCTGTTCTGAGTTTCGGAGATACTCCTGGTTTTGACACACAAACCTGATCGAACAGGGAAAAAACTGCAGTGTGAAACCAGCCTTAAATGTAGAGGACATTAATTTCATAGTACTCATCTATGTAGCAGAATAATAACATTATTTTCCTACAGTTTAGTGCACATGAAGGCAAAACAATGCCACCAAACCATAAAAATGTGAATATACCCTAAATAATCTTGAAATTTTGGTGATGGAAAAAGATTTGTTGGATTTATCAGAAAGGAACATTAAGGGTTAGACCCAATGGTGGGGATGAATGCATGTGTCCAAAACCACATGTGGTGATGAATGGGTGAAAAATAATGTGCCAGTTTGCTGTCAAAAATGAGCAAGGTTCAGCCGCATCTGCTCTCATGTATCTTTATTTTATGGCAGTTACCTTCTCTCATGTATTTATTAAAGATATTGTATGAAGATATGTATTCACCTGAGGACATCAGCAAGACAGCTTGTAGCAGAGCCACTTCTGTGTCATCAAGATTGAATGCAGACAAAGAACGTCCTAAGTCAAATATGGCATCAGAGACTACCCCTAGTCCTCCGTTCTTTAGCTGTTCTCGCTTCACTGCCATCTCACCACTCAGTGTTAGGGTCTCGCTTTCTGGATCATACCGCACGGCAGCCCGAAGAGACATGATCTCCATACAGCATCCTTTCAACAGGATGATCTGGTCTTCACATGGTAACTGCAAAAAAGGAGCACAGGTCAAAACCGGTAAGGCTAAGGTCACACCAGCGTTTTCCATTGCATTCAGGGGGGTTCCATTAAAAAGATAGAATTTGACAGCATTAACGCAGTGTTACTGGAAAGGTTAAACTGCTTCAACGCTGCAAATCCATTCCTATGGATGAGGGAACCCTTAGCGCAGTTCAATGGCCGGCATCTAAGTGCCGTAATTTTAAATTCTGCGCTATTTCTAAGCACATCACATGATGTGGAAGTGCGCATCATGTGATATAGCGCAAGATTTCAAACTCATGCACTTAAATGCCGGCCATTGAACTGCACTCAGGGTTCCTTCATCCATAGGAATGAATTGGCAGTGTTAAAGCAGTTTAACCTTTCCAGTAACACTGCGTTAATGCTGTCAAATTCTATCTTTATAATGGAACCCCCCTGAACGCAATGGTAAACGTTGGTGTGACCCTAGCCTAAGAATATCTAGTTATTAAAGTAGGTAACAGAGTCATTAAAGTATTATACCAATAGCCTATGGCATGAAGATCTGCTAACCTTATACATGATTTCTAATAAATATAGTTTAAAAACTAACTAAGCATTCTTTTTCTTTTTATATACATCTCCGGAAAATATTAAGAGACCACTGCAAAATTTTCAGTTTCTCTGATTTTTCTATCATAAAGAAAACAAGTTCTTATTCATTTAGAAACAACAATACTCCTGTTTTAACTCAGAAAGAGTTTAGAAATCAATATTTGGTGGAATAACCATGATCTGTAATCACAGCTTTCATGCGACTTGGCATGCTTTTCATCAGTCTTTCACACTTCATTTGGGTGACCTTAGGCCACTCCTGGCACAAAAATGTAAGCAGTTCTTTATTGTTTGATGCCTTGTGACTGTCTTAAGTCATGTAAAGCTAGAACAAAACCTTTCATCAATGAGAAGCAAAGGACAGCAAGGCTGAAGTTTGCCAAAGACCATAAGGATTGGACCATAGAGGACTGGAGTAAGGTAATCTGCTCTGATGAGTCTAATTTTTAGCTTTGCCAAACACCTGTTCATCTACTGTTTGGACGGAGACCTGGAGAGGCGTACAAGCCACAGTGTCTTGCACCCACTGTGAAATTTGGTGGAGGATCACTGATGATCTGGAGATGCTTCAGCAAGGCTGGAATTGGGCAGGTTAATCTTTGCAAAGGACGTATGAATCAAGCCGCATACAAGGTTCTCCTTAAAAAACACTGGCTTCCATCTGCTCAGGCAATGTTCCCCAACTCTAAGGACTGTTTTTTTCCAGCAGTACAATGCCCCATGCCACACAGCTAGGTCAATCAATGTGTGGATGAAGGAGCATCACATTGAGAACCTATCATAGCCAGCCCAATCTCCAGACCTGAACCTTATTGAAAACCTCAGGAATGTAATCAAGAGGAAGATGGACAGTCACAAGCCATCAAACAAAGAAGAACGGTTTACATTTTTGTGCCAGGAGTGGCCTAAGGTCACCCAAAAGCAGTGTGAAAGACTGGTGGAAAGCATGCCAAGACGCATGAAAGCTGTGATTAAAAATCATGCTTATTCCATCAAATATTGATTTCTAAACTCTTCCTGAGTTAAAACATGAATATTGTTGTTTGTATATGAATAAGAACTTGTTTTCTTTGCATTATTTAAGCTCTGAAAACACAGTTTGTTTTTTTATTATTTTGACGATTTCTTATTTGATGCAAATTAATACAACATTTTTAGCTTTGAATTTCGGAGACATGTTGTCAGTAGTTTATAGAATAAAACACCACTGTACATTTTACTCAAAAATATACCTATAAAGAGAAAAATCTGAGAAACTGAAAATGTTGCAGTGGTCTCTAAATTTTTTCCGACGCTGTACATGTCCTCCTCCTTATCAGTACAATCTCTTACAGCAGCTTATTCCCATAGATAGTAAGACCCTTTCACTGCCATCATCTGTACTCCAAATGAGTACGTACTGATATCAATGCAGTTGAAGGCATATAGAAGAAACATCATCTAATAAAGTGATTAACAAAATTTCATAATTTTCTAAACTGTTTAACATTATAAAAGTAAAAAAATTCAACGTTTAATCCACAATTGGATGTGTTAAAAAAATGTTCCAGTACTGAGATTATCCATATGTATTCCTGTCATGTTCTGTGTAATGGATGTGTCTGACCGTACAGGGTCATGGTGTGATCACAGCTTTTGGGCGGCGGACGACACAAAAGAGAAAATACAGATAGAGCACGGAATCACAGCTGATTCTTTTTGTGAGAAAAAAACATTTCCCTGTCTATTTTAAAAACTGTTTTACCTCAAAGAAATAATTATTTTTGATCTCGTGCTATAATGTCTCTATACGTTTTACTTCTTCTGCCCAGGAGATGTGGTATGTTTTAGAACATGTCCCTGTATGGTCAGACACAGCCATTACACAGTACATAGCAGGGACAACATATAAGATTATCTCAGTGTAGGAAATGTGGTATGTTAAGACCATGTTCCTGTACGGTCAGACACATCCATTACATATTACAGTATAGCAGGGACACATATAAGATTATCTCAGCACAGGAGATGTGGTATGTTTATACCATGTCCTGTACGGTTAGACAATCCATTACATAGTTCAGAGGAGGGACACATATATAAGATTACCTCAGCACAGGAACATTTTTTTTTAAACCACATCCAATTGAGGAATTTATTATTATTCCAAGATCTATTGATTAAAGTGAACTTAGTTCATCTGAAATCTTTTTTAAGGATGCGTTCACAGCTGTGTATTTAAAATCACCTAGATTCCCAGCCAGAAAAAGTAACAGTTTTTTTCCTCACCTAGCATCTGTATGCCATGGATATGTCAGGCGAGTGTACGTTTTTTTCCTCACCTAGCATCTGTGTGTCATGGATATGTCAGGCGAGTGTACGTTTTTTTCCTCACCTAGCATCTGTGTGTCATGGATATGTCAGGCGAGTGTACGTTTTTTCCTCACCTAACATCTGTATGTCATGGATATGTCAGGCGAGTGTACGTTTTTTTCCTCACCTAGCATCTGTATGTCATGGATATGTCAGGTGAGTGTACGTTTTTTTCCTCACCTAGCATCTGTATGTCATGGATATGTCAGGCGAGTGTACGTTTTTTCCTCACCTAACATCTGTATGTCATGGATATGTCAGGCGAGTGTACGTTTTTTCCTCACCTAACATCTGTATGTCATGGATATGTCAGGCGAGTGTACGTTTTTTCCTCACCTAGCATCTGTATGTCATGGATATGTCAGACGAGTGTACGTTTTTTTCCTCACCTAGCATCTGTATGTCATGGATATGTCATGCGAGTGTGCGTTTTTTTCCTCACCTAACATCTGTATGTCATGGATATGTCAGGCGAGTGTACGTTTTTTTCCTCACCTAACATCTGTATGTCATGGATATGTCAGGCGAGTGTACGTTTTTTCCTCACCTAGCATCTGTATGCCATGGATATGTCAGGCGAGTGTATGTTTTTCTCCTCACCTAGCATCTGTATGTCATGGATATGTCAGGCGAGTGTACGTTTTTTTCCTCACCTAGCATCTGTATGCCATGGATATGTCATGCGAGTGTGCGTTTTTTTCCTCACCTAGCATCTGTATGTCATGGATATGTCAGGCGAGTGTACGTTTTTTTCCTCACCTAGCATCTGTATGCCATGGATATGTCATGCGAGTGTGCGTTTTTTTCCTCACCTAACATCTGTATGTCATGGATATGTCAGACGAGTGTATGTTTTTTTCCTCACCTAGCATCTGTATGTCATGGATATGTCAGGCGAGTGTGCGTTTTTTTCCTCACCTAGCATCTGTATGTCATGGATATGTCAGGCGAGTGTGCGTTTTTTTCCTCATCTAGCATCTGTATGTCATGGATATGTCAGGCGAGTGTACGTTTTTTTCCTCATCTAGCATCTGTATGTCATGGATATGTCAGGCGAGTGTGCGTTTTTTTCCTCATCTAGCATCTGTATGTCATGGATATGTCAGACGAGTGTACGTTTTTTTCCTCACCTAACATCTGTATGTCATGGATATGTCAGACGAGTGTACGTTTTTTTCCTCACCTAGCATCTGTATGTCATGGATATGTCAGACGAGTGTACGTTTTTTTCCTCACCTAGCACCTGTATGTCATGGATATGTCAGACGAGTGTACGTTTTTTTCCTCACCTAACATCTGTATGTCATGGATATGTCAGACGAGGGTACGTTTTTTTCCTCACCTAACATCTGTATGTCATGGATATGTCAGACGAGTGTACGTTTTTTTCCTCACCTAGCATCTGTATGTCATGGATATGTCAGACGAGTGTACGTTTTTTTCCTCACCTAACATCTGTATGTCATGGATATGTCCGACGAGTGTACGTTTTTTCCTCACCTAACATCTGTATGCCATGGATATGTCAGGCGAGTGTACGTTTTTTTCCTCACCTAACATCTGTATGCCATGGATATGTCAGACGAGTGTACGTTTTTTTCCTCACCTAGCATCTGTATGTCATGGATATGTCAGGCGAGTGTATGTTTTTTCCTCACCTAACATCTGTATGTCATGGATATGTCCGACGAGTGTACGTTTTTTTCCTCACCTAGCATCTGTATGTCATGGATATGTCATGCGAGTGTACGTTTTTTTGCTCACCTGGGGAAAAAAAGCACACCTGTATAGCATTTGCCTGACATACTAATGCTAGATGATATAAAACAAACACACACTCGCCTGACAAATCCATGACATACAGATGCTAGGTGAGGAAAAACGCATGACACTCTCCTACTTTTCCTGACTGAGAAAAATCCCTAACTGTGGCTCTCTAGCTGTCGATAAACAAAAACTTCCAACATGCCCTAACAACATGGGGCTGTCCGCGTATATTGGGGATTGTAGTTTTACACAGACGTCTCTGAGATCTTCTATACATTAGGCTGTATCAGTGGCTGTTTACTGATTTGTAATTCTGTGGTAATAAGATGCTATTTCTCCACATTGTACCTTAGGTGTGCCTACAAATAGAAGAAATGAGCAAAAGAAATGTTCCTGGAGCGTCATGTTTGTTGATACCAATTTGTACAGTCCATGTATGAGTATCGAGCGCCACAGGCCAAGGTGTTTGTGCTCCTCTGGCCAGTAGATCAGTGTGAACCAACCTCAATAAACTTTTCCTTTCAGGACCACTCACCTCTGAGAACATAGGCAGTTTCTTGGCAAAGTCCACCACTCGGGTAATCGCAGGGGTGATTATTTTGGTGAACTCACTGAAAGCTTCTAGATCAACTTTATCCCCATCTGGCATTGACGCCATAGGAGACTGCCCTATGTCTTCAGGCTTTCATGTCATAGAGAAGAAGAGGAGAGAAACAAAAATGTTATGAATGAGCATGTAGGTGGAGCATAAAAGAAATCTACATTACTATGTGACAAGTAGAATAAAGATCAAACATGGCCGCTTTTCACTTTCAACATGTATGGAAAGGGACTGAGCTGCAGATTATCTGCTAGCCTGGCATTTATCCAGCAGAGGGAGCTGTATAACAAGGCAGCACAATATTAAGGGAAAGAGAGCGTGTACCCTCCACGTGACACAGGGGAGGGAGGCAGCATGGGAGGAAGGGAGGGAGACATGGAGCTGCAGCTCCCAGCTGCTTCTATCCTTCTCGGACAAAATATACATACGTGCATCATGCAAAGGCCTGCAAGAATACTAATCATAAATGTGCAGGAATCCATGATCAAATCAATGATGTCTGGGCACCAAGAATCAAGTGCCAAGTTATGTGGTCAGCAGCCACACGCCGCACAGATATCATCCATTAATATACACTATTGTATGCAGAAAGCATATACGTCACAGAGAGATAATAAATGTACAGCATGGCAATAAGACTGCGGAGCACACACTTGTGTGAATTTCTAGAATGTTCTGCAGCACAGCCATATGGCGAGATATAGGAAAGTGCACTGCATCATCTAAGTAAAGGGAGGCGTTATTGGCAGAAACCTAACACTGCTGCAGGAAGAATAAAGCATTAACTGCTCTGTACACATGTGGCGGGGAAAGTTTGTGATCTGCTGAAAGACAAGGTGAAGGGTAGCACACAGCGGGTGATAAAGAAAATGTTCTGCAAAAAGGAAGGGCAATCGACTGGGCACAAGGATCAGCACCGCACATGGCGGGTGATAAAGAAAACTGAAAAAATAAGGGCAATCAACTGGGCACAAGGATCAGCACAGCACACAGCGGGTGATAAAAGAAAGTCCTGCAAAAAAGAAGGGCGATAAACTGGGCACAAGGAGCAGCACAGCACATGGCGGGTGATAAAAAAGTCCTGCAAAAAAGAAGGGAAATCAACTGGGCATAAGGAGCAGCACAGCACACGGCGGGTGATAAAAGAAAGTCCTGCAAAAAAGAAGGGCAATCAACTGGGCATAAGGAGCAGCACAGCACACGGCGGGAGATAAAAGAAAGTCCTGCAAAAAAGAAGGGCAATCAACTGGGCATAAGGAGCACCACAGCACACAGCGGGTGATAAAAGAAAGTCCTGCAAAAAAAAAGGGTGATCAACTGGGCACAAGGAGCAGCACAGCACAAAGCGGGTGATAAAAAAGCCCTCCAGAAAAGAAGGGCAATCGGTGGGCACAAGGAGCAGCACAGCACACAGCGGGTGATAAAAAAGCCCTCCAGAAAAGAAGGGCAATCAGTGGGGCACAAGGAGCAGCACAGCACACAGCGGGTGATAAAAAAAAAGGCCTACAAAAAAGAAGAACACAAGGAGAAGCAGAGTGACGGACAGTGGCACACTACAAGCACATTGCTTCTCTCTGGACCTGGGCTACCAACCGCCCAGAAATTCCAGGTCAGTCAGTAAAAATGGGTCACTTTTATGCCCTGTCCATGCAAAAAACTTAAGGCATCCATGATTTTTTTGAACTTCAAAAAAACTTCAGGTTATTTTTAATGTAATGCTAAAACTTTATAGTTCACAGTAAATGCAGCTGATTTCTTCATATCAGAATTATGGGCTGCAGACATGCATCACTTATAATCATAATGCTTTCTTATGGTTTTCCATTGAGCAAAAAATATTGTCTGTCCATGATTTTTTGATAAACTGTCCAGAAAAAAATAAAAAGTCAACTTTACAACCCTGTTATGGACCAGTTTAAAAAGCAACATTTATACCTTAATACTTTTAAAGACTCGACTTGATGGAGCTGTATGTTTTCAGCTGATGTAACTGTGTGTCCCATGCTGGCATGCTCTAGTTTAGAAGTGTATCGTGCAGGCTCACTTCTATGTGAGCGCTGATACAGCATGACAAATCTATTGTGTACGCAGGCAGGCGGCACTGGGGCACACTGACACAGCTGTGGGTATGCCAATATCTATTTTCAACCCTGCAGTGTCTGCCTTCATCCACCAGTCCAGCATCCTAACACTTGTGACTATGTATAGTACTGCAGTTAGATCCTTGGACATTGCTGTGCCCCAGCTTCTGTAGAAGCAGAAGTCCAAGGGAAACTGCACTCATAGTTGTGCTTGACATCAGTGATAGGCTGGGGTCACACACACAGATATTTGTGCAGATATTGTTCACAGATCTCTGGTTGCAGTGAAATCATGGACACATGGTTCCATTTTGTGGCTGTGTACAAATGAAGCAATGTGTCCATGATTTCACTGCAACCAGAGATCTGTGAACAATATCTGCCCAGATATCTGTGTGTGTGACCCCAGCCATAGATAACTGAATTGTCAGACCAGAGCTACACTAGGTGTTAATTTGGAAACCTCAGGCTAGCAGATCTCCAAAATCGCAAAGTTCTTTCAAATGTTCTTGTGGCAACACTGAGAGACGTCTGCAAATCATTGGATGATATATAATAAATACATATTAGTTCATCTCACACCAGTGAGCAATTAGGATACGCCACATGGGGCGGAACTGCTGCTCTGGTAATTTAACCAGAAACCTCAGTGCCATCAGCAGAAACAAATGGCCAGCAAAAGGTATGGATTTTGGTGCTTTGTCGGTGGGGTTTCCTCTACAGAAAGGAATAACAAAAACACTATGCTCTCCTCCCCTAGTAATGCTCACCTGGTCGTCTGCCAATCTCTGTAACTCCTGGCCAACTGCAATAATTCATGCCATGTGACCACTGCAGTGAGCACATTGGACAAGACGCCATCCCAGACAGCTGGTTATGCAGAGACTGGCAAAGAACCAAGCATGGGAGCCGTGGAAGAGCCAACAGGAGGGAGTGTAATCATATTTTCCAGGAGTTGTAGATTTTGCATTGGTGAGATCACAAGTAGGATTATCTGCAGACTTGACATCTCTTCTAAACCCAATGGGCAAAATCTGAAAGAAATTGGCAAACCGAACTGACATACTAAAGATTTAGAATCTGCACTGACTTTAGACAGATTTGTTTCCAGATCTGATAAGATCTCAACCACTTTGCAGCTATTGTAAACTGCAGGAGATTTTCCACCAGTGAAACTGAATAGTATTGAGCATATTCTCAAAACGTACTGTTTTACGAAGCAAATTCTGGCACATGCGAGTTTGTGAAAATCAGATCTGCCCTAGGTATTGTGAAGTGAAACAGCTAGCCATGATGTGGTGGTCCGGGTAAACCCACCAACTGGGCTGCTACCTACCAGAAGGCATAACTCCTACCAGGGTCGGACAGAGGTGCCAAGGCCCACCAGTAACACTGATTGGGGGCCCACTGTTCAGCTACATGCAAATATTGTGGTAGCTTCATTTACACATTTATCTGTGCTTCTATGTAAAAAAGCACTGGATGGTTTATTGAAGGGATGATGAGATGCTGATTTTTCTATACATAGTTAATCTAATGTAATGGGCCAAATACTGCTGCCATTGGCAGGTTAAGTGACTCATTCCAGCACAGGATCCCACCAGGAGATCCCAGGAGGCCAGTCCAAGCCTGGCTCCTACAAAATATTTTAGAGGAATATAGATATGAGGTAGTTTTTCAGAGTTTTGCTCTTTAATGCCAGTAACGTTAATGTTAATGCTTCAGTTTTCTTAAGGCTTTTTGGATAACTGTAACTTCTAATCTTGTGGAAATAGTTTGGGGAAGGCACTCTTCCATTCCAATATGACTGTGCCCCAGTACACAATGCAAGGTCCATAAAGACATGGTTGGGGGAGTTTGTTGTGGAAGAACATGACCAGCTGCTCATTGACCTCAACCCCATCCAACACCTTTGGGAAGAACCTATATGGAGATTGCAGGCCAGTCCCTCTTATCCAACATCAGTGTCTGAACCTCACAGATGCTCTTATGAATGGACAAAAGTCCTTACAGAAGAGTAGAAGTTGTTATAACCACAAAGGGGTGAGAAACTCTATATTACTTTTAATGATTTTGAACTATGATGCCTAGAAAACTGTAGCCAAACAGATGTTTGCATTATTGTGTGTCCCTCAATATATAAACTACCGCTTTCTGGATACCCCCAGGTACAGGACCATGACTTCAGTGGTGTGATGACCTGTTCATCCTTATTATCCACTTCCACTCTTTCCAGCAGGCAGGGCTGCCTTGCCAATGGGTAGAAGTTATAAAGGGGTGTAACAGATGCGGCTTGCTTTCTCAGAGAGGTCACAGCCTCTCCATCTGCACAGGATGTTTGCTTAAGGAAATCAAGAGATTCCCGGCTGTATCCTGCCATGTACACATAACAAAATCTGTGCTTCCCTGTACCTCATTATAATACCAGCCATACATGTATCCTCTAAATGGGGTTAATGAGGTTTGGATGGTGTTAAATGGCCGTTGGCTATGGCGTGCTCAAAGGCCTCCACATGAATATTGCACTCCCGAGATCTCTCCAATCTGTGAAATTTAGTGCTGCCCCAATATGTTTTTTAAATATACCGTATATCTATAAAAAAGGAAAAATCCATCATGGTTCAGGTGCAAACCTCTCAATCTACTAAAATTTAAAACATAAAAATAAAAAAGAGGAGGCAACATTATCTAGAGCTATGAGCAAAAATATTGGAGGTTTTATGGCTCCCACAATGAGTAGGATAGCCTGCTGCAAATACAAGAGTGTTGTCAGGAAGAATGTTGCATAAACTACCGGTACATGCTTTTTTATGTGTGCTTTCCTATAAGCTTCAAATCTGCAAGGAAAAAATGAACATGTGTATCCAGTGGCGGAACTAGAGCCTGGCGGGCCCTGGTGCAGCAATTGAGGAGTGGGGGGGGGACGGGACGTGCAAGCAGTCATAGTTGATGAGCGGAGGGGGGTGCTTGCAGTCGTAGTTGAGGAGCGGGGGGGGAGGGCTACAAGTTATAGGTGAAGCGGCTCCTACCTGCACCGGACCGCGCATTGCAGGTCTGGGTGCCAGGGCGGCAGAGGAGAGGAGGGGCGGGAACAGCCAAGGGAGGCAGGAAGCTTCCCTCAGTTAACCTCCTCTCCTCTGACACAAGGTCACGGGGGGTGGCTGCAGGGCCCCCTACAGGTGCTTGAGGGGCCCCCTAGCCGGTCAGGGCCCTAGTGCAGCTGAACCAGCTGCACCATGGTAGGTCCGCCCTTGGGTGTATGAGATTCCAGAAATCGTATTCATTTTACTGGTACAGTGGGGGAAAAACATTTAGTCAGCCACCAATTGTGATTTGGAAAGAAATTATTTGCAAATTTTGGTGAATAACAAAAGTTAATCTCAATACTTTGTTATATATCCTTTGTTGGCAATGACAGAGGTCAAATGTATTCTGTAAGGCTGGTGTCACATTGCTATATTTTCCTGTCCGTGGGGATCCTATTTTTTGCAGGACCCCCAAGGACAGGAAAGGACAGGATCAGATGTGGCCTCAGGATGCTATTTCTGTGTCCGGGTCCGTGATTTTCACGGATCCGGACACAGAAAGAGCTGGGAGGAAGCAAGGGGGGCATTTTCACTTTCGCAATGTATATACATACATTGCAGAAGTGAAATTAACTAAAGCAAGAGACTGCAGTGACTGGTCATGTGACCGATCAGCTGATCGGGTAGCCCCACGAGGTCCTTAAGCTCTCGGAACTAGATGGTGCGCATCACAGAACATGCTGGAGAGGTGAGGATATTTTTTATTCTTTTTAACACTTGCTTTAGTTAATTTCACTTCTGCAATGTATGTATATACATTGCGGAAGTGGAATTACAAAGGAACAGAGCAGTTTTAGTGTACTGAGCATGCTCAGTACAGTAAAATCGGGTCCGGGAAACGATCTGATGTTTGCTCAGTCCTGCGCTCTATAGGCCCCTATGGTAATTGCTGTAGACTGGGTCGGATTCGATTCTGTCCGATTTGGTCCGCTGTGCCCAAAATCAGAGCATTCTCCGATTCTGGGTACAGCAAAAAGTCAGACAGAATCAGATCAGTGACAAATCGGATGGCAATAGAGCACCAAATTGGAGCGGGAGCGCAGGGCAGCACAAACCACGGAGGTTACAACTGTATGCATTACCCTATACTTGCCCTACTAACTACACTACTTAAGAGTGCTGGGACCACTGTTGAACATATGGTGGATCAGCATGATACTAAAGGGACGGTTCAATTGAGTACCCCCGGACTCAACAAAGATTATAAATACCACAGCGACACTTTGAGAAAGGTCTGATATTGTGGACCGAAACGGCGTCAGTGGTCGCTTGTTGTTCAAAAACAATAAAAACTTTTCACTTTGCATCATATATGTCTCTGAGAGTGCAGTGATATTCCTTTATCTATGAATACAGGTTCACAGCAATCCTTTCACTTGCACCTCAAAAAACCCCAAAAACTGAGTGGACGCCTTTCACACAAGCTTCTCTAACAAACTTCAGACGGGCCCGGACATGTAATGGCTTAAGCCGGGGGACACGTCTAGCACTGCGGGATCTGAGTCCCTGGCGGCGTAGTGTATTACTGATGCTAGCCTGTGTAACGTTAGTCTCAATTCTCTGCAAGTCATTCACTAGGTCCTTCCTCCCCATGTGGTTCTGGGATTTTTGCTTACCATTCTTGAGATCATTTTGACCCCATGGGGTGAGATCTTGCGTGGAGCCCCAGATGAAGGGAGATTATCAGTGGTCTTGAATGTCTTCCATTTTCTCTACATTATTGCTCCCACAGTTGATTTCTTCACACCAAGTTGCTTGCCTTTTGCAGATTCAGTCTTCCTGATGCAGGGCTACAATTTTGTCTTTAGGTGTCCTTCGACAGCTCTTTGGTCTTCACCATAGTGGAGATTGGAGTGTGACTGTTGGGGATTGCGGTGTCTTTTATACTGATAAGTTCAAACATGTCCCAGTACTACAAGTAATGAGTGGAGGACAGAGTAGCCTCTTAAGGGCTCGGACACACTCTCCTAGTTACATGCGAGTCTCTCAGACGAGACTCGGAAGAGGCTGGAACAGTGACCCTGAACGGCCTCTCCATCTCTGGACTGGGAGAGGGAGAGGCCGTTCAGGGTCACAGCTCCAGCCTCTTCCGAGTCTCATCCGAGAGACTCGCATGTAACTAGGAGAGTGTGTCCTAAAGAAGATGTTACAGGTCTGAGAGAGCCAGAAATCTTGCTTGTTTGTAGGTGACCGAATACTTATTTTCCACCAAAATGTGAAAAAACTTTCTTTCCAAATCAAACAATGTGATTTCCAGGATTTGTTTTCTCATTTTGACTCTCATAGTTGAGGTCTACCTGTGATGTCAATTACAGTCCTCTCTCATCTTTTTAAGTGGGAGAACTTGCACAATTGGTGGCTGACTAAATACGGTACTTTTATTCCGCGCTGTACTTTTAAGTGCTGCTTTTGTCTTAGCAAAAGTGTGCCGAAAAAATGCATCAGGAACGCCACATGTGAATATACCCTAAAAGAGGTATTTTTTAGCATATTATATATGAGATTCCAGCAAAAGCTGGTGGTATATTACCAGGACTGTCATTATATTATACCATAGCAAAATAAGTGTTTCTGTCCACTAGGAAAATAGACAAAGAGGAACATTTCTGCTAGATCACAGAAAATAGAGATTTGAGATGTTAAGAAAGCTACATACAATAAGCAATGAAAGGTTTGTCGAACCATTACTATGAGCACGAGTCCAGGATTTACAGAGTCAGAGCTACTCTAGATATATATATATTATATATATTATGTAAGGGTCCGCTGTATTTTTGATTCTCAGCGCAGATAAAGAGGACAGCTAGGGGCTGTCACCCCCAGCTGCCTGGTTTTACCTTGGCTGGCAATCAAAAATACAGTGGAGCCTATTATTTTTTTTCATTATTTAAATAAATAATTAAAAAAAAAATGTGTGCTCCGCTCTATTTTTGATTGCCAGCCAAGGTAAACCCAGCAGCTGGGGCATGGTATTCTCAGCGTGATAAGGCCCATAGTTATTGGGTCCCCCCAGGCTGAAGAATAGAAGCCCACAGCTGCCCCAGACGTTGATGCATTTATTAGAATCGCCAATTCCTGGCGCTATAACCGACTCTTCCTGATGTTCTGGTGTGGTGGCATCAAGGTGATAGAAGAGATTAATGACAGCTGAATATCGACAACTGTCACTAAACTCTAGATTGGTAATGTTCAGGCGTCTATGACACCCACAAATTATCAATCCCATTAGTAGATAGTTAAAAAACACACAGAAAAATCCCTTATTTGAAACAATACACAAAGATAACCCTCTTTCACCCATTTATTAACCCCACACATACCCACTGACGATAATTCACAGCGATGTCCAGCAAAGCATAGTCCGACATGCAGTGGGTGATTGGAGAAATTAGTATTTGCTCACCAAAAGCAGCACTCTCAGACTGAGCTGCGGCTGTGCCCTCATATGGACTCTCTGACCATCACTGCTCACACAGCCGGATGTCATTCTGAAAGCGCGAACTGCTTGTTTGGGGTTAATAAATGGGTGAAAGAGGGTTGTCTCTGTGTTTTATTTCAAATAAAGGATTTTTCTGTGTATGTTTTTTAACTATTTACTCACAGGATTAATGTGCAGATCTCATAAAAGTGTAAACATTATCAATCAAGGTCTTAATAACAGCTGTCAATACTCACCTGTCATTAATCCCTTCTATCACTCCGATGCCACGGCATCATGGCATCGGGAAGGGCCGGGTAAAGCGCCAAGAACTGGCGATTCTAATGAATGCTCCAATTTCTGGGTTGGCTGCAGGCTGCTATTCTGCATGCTGGAAACCCAATAACTGTGGGCCTCACCCCACGGAGACATTTTTTTAAATTATTTATTTAATTAACTAATTTTAAAAAATGGGCTCCATTGTATTTTTGATTGCCTTCCAGAGTAAAACCGGGCAGGTCTATAGGTGGCAGACCATATCTGTCTGCTTTATCTGTGCTGAGAATCAGAAATACGGAGGACCTCAATGCAATTTTTTTCCAATATTTATTTATTTTTACACACTTATGACAGGAGGTTCGTTGCCAATACACTAATGTATATAGCATCCAATCACAGATGCCAGAACAGCGGGTAGGGGCGCAACAGCCAATCACAGACTCTGTCACAGAGCGTGGGTGTCTGTGATTGACTGTTGGAGGCAGAGTCCAGTGACTAAACCAGAGGGTAATGAGTGGGCCTGGAAGTCGTGTTACAAGCGTGCGGTCCTTGGTAGGTATAATGCTTCTGATTTGTCTTCTTTTACAGCCGAGCCCGAACAGTATTCGGGTGTTCGGTACAGACCCCGAACATTAGAGTTCACCTTCGCCCATCGCCAGTCACTTTGATACTATATAAGGAAGTCAGTTTTCAGCTTGTATAACATTGTAAATTTGGTGTGTCCTCTAATAACTAAGGATATACCGTAGATAAATAAGGATTGTTTTTTTTACATAAAGATGGACTAGGCTATAGGAAGATTGCTAACACCCTGAAAGGGAGCTGCGGCATGGTGGTCAAGACCAAACAGTGGTTTACAAAGACAGGTTTCAGAACAGGCTTTACCATGATCAACCAAAGAAGTTGAGTGCACGTGCTCAGCACATATCCAGAGGTTGTCTTTTCAATATAGATGTATGAATGCTGCAAGCATTGCTGCAGAAGTTACAGGGGTGGGCGGTCAGCCTGGCAGTGCTCAGACCATATGCCACACATTCCAACAAAATTGGTCTGCATCGCTGTCATCCGGGAAGGAACCCTCTTCTAAAGATGATGGACAAGAAAGCCCGCAAACAGTTTGCTGAAGACAAGCAGACTAAGGATAGGGATTACCGGAACCATATCCGGTAGCGTGATGAGACCAAGATAAACTTATTTGGTTCAGATGGTGTCAAACGTGTGTGGCAGTAAGTCAGTGAGGAATACACAGACAAGTGTGTCTGGCCTACAGTCAAGCATGGTGGTGGGCGTGTCATGGGGTGGGGCTGCATGAATGCTGTCGGCTGTGGGAAGCTACAGTTCATTGAGGGAACCATGAATGCACACATGTACTGTGATATACTGAAGCAGAGCACTATCCCCTCTCTTCAAAAGCTGGGCTGCAGGGCAGTATTCCAACATGATAACGACCTTCAACACACCTGCAAGACTGTCACTGCCTTGTTAAAGAAACAGATGGTGAAACTGCTGGACTGACCAAGCATGTCTCCAGACCTAAACCTTATTGAGTATCTGTGAGGCCTCCTCAAACCTAAGGTGGAAGAGCACAAGGTCTCTAACATCCACCAGCTCTGTGATCTAGTAATGGAGTGTGAAGCTCTAGTGAAAGCCAAGGGCAAGAGAGTTACTATATTGGCACTTTAGGCACAATATGGCCATTTTCACTTAAGGGTGTACTCACTTTTGTTGCCAGTGGTTTACACATTAATGGCTGTGTGTTGCATTATTTAGAGGGCACACTAAATTTACACTGTTACACAAGCTGTAAACTGACTACTTTACATTGCATCAAAGTGTTATACCTTCATTATTGTTCTATTCAAAATTATAATAAAAAATTTACAAAAATGTGAGCGCTGTACTCACTTTTGTGATATACTGTATACCTCCATAATATATACTTATCTCACTGGCAGAAAGGAAACATAAAAGGGCCCCAGTGTAATAACAGTACATGGACAATTTACAATCCAATAGCTCAACACAACGCAAAATTCCACCTGTTTTGTGGTGGAAATGGGCCAACATATTTCGTGGGCCCCTGTACAGCTTACAAGGTTTCATTGGTGATATGTCTATCCATGATATAACCATATATTTATATATACACATCTAAAATAGAAGACGCTGCTGTGAAGATCATGATGCACTAATGATATAAAAAAGGCTGATGTCTTCAGAACATGGTCACCCCAGAGCTCAAGGACAGTACATACGTCACAGTTCAATGTCAGTACATACGTCACATGCACTGATCAATTCTCCTAAATGTTTTATTTTCGTCTTGCCTCACCAAGAACTTCCTGCGCTGCTTCCAGTGGCTGCCCTGTGCGTTGGTACTTCGGTGAGCTTCTGTCACGATACGAATCAGATCCCATTCTTCACTGCTTGGCTCAGGCCGCTGCTGCAGAGTCTTGATCATCTCCTCCTTCCGACGCCGTTCCCGATTTTCTTCAATCAGCTTCCGCTTGGCTACCCGCTTGGAATCATCCAGGACAACTGTGGAGACAGAGAAAGGTAAATGAAGAATGAACGGCAGAAGAAAATCATACATGTCTTGATATTATACAACTTGTCCAGTCCTATATTAACATGTACCTATGTGATATAAAACATATAATATGTGCAATGTAATAAATAACACTACAACATAGATAACTGCTTGTAAGCATTCCCAGCCATCGCACTGATCATGGCCATCATACTTACGGTCCATCGCCATGCCCACAGCAATACATTTCTTAAAGCGACAGAGCTGACACTGATTCCGGGTGATCTTGTCGATGATGCAGCAGCCATCATACTTGCAAGAATATGATGGGTGCAGATTCTTTTGGATGGTGCGGCGAAAAAAGCCCTGCATGGTAAAGAAAAAAAAACAAGACCTTTCAAGACTTTAAGTTCTATAAGAGATAATACTAAGTTTTTTACATTTTCTGACACCAAAATATGCAAAAAGAGATGTGCAGGTAATCATAATTTATTGTTTTTACTGGCTAAATAGGTCATATCTCCTGTCTATTTACTTCATCAAAAGTAAGACAGCACTGCACATCTAGAAGTCAAGAACAATGGTGTAATTGACATTACACAAGCCATATGGCTCAATAAAGGCTGTTACCCTTGATTTCTGTATCTGGAATGCTGCCTATATAGGAGAAGTATAATGAAGAGGTTCTCGCCAGAATCTTGCAAGGCTTTGCTATTTCATGCTCCCTGTTTTGTCTGTCTATATATCTACCTATATATTTCTAATATCTATGGGTACCATCACACCAGGAGACATCGCCGGTGATTTCGCAGGTGACGCATGGGAGCGCGCACGTTTTTGGCACCCCACCAGCGTTGCCGTCGCGTGTTTACACGTGGTGATATCTCCGGCGGCGCTGTGGTGATCTTTCAGGCGGTATCGCTGTTGGGGTGTCTACAAACCCCAGCAGCTATCCTGTAACATGGCTCCCATCACCTGTAACATCGCCAATCGCGATGTTTCATGGGGCGATGCTTACACATCGCCTGAGAGTGGTTGCCTGGTTTCACAACAGCGCTGACCACTCTCAGACGATTTTACAGAGCAAAATAGCTGCATTACACGAGGCGACTCGCCGGCGATGTCGCCGCCGATAGGCCATGCCCCTGCGTCGCCTGTGAAATCGCCGGTGATGTCTCCAGGTGTGACGGTACCCTATCTATTCTCTTTATTCCCATCTATCTGTCTCATATCTTTCTATCTAGTTCATATCAATCTATCTATCTATCTATCTATCTATCTATTCTTTGTCAATTTATCTAGCCATCACATATTTGTCTATGTATCTATCTCTTTTCACGCTCTATGGCGGGCGTCACACACTACGATTTTGTGTGGGAACTCAATAACGATGTCAGGGGTGCGCGCTCGTGGACAACATCATTAGCGAGGTGTCACATGTATAGATAACGTTCAAGACGCAGCAGCGATATTACATGCAGGGATCGCTGACACAACCAGCGATTGATGCTTGTGAATGATGTGAATAGGAGAAATCGGTCAGGAGATCGGTTATGGCGGTGTCACACAGAACAATGCAGCAGATTGGATGGTCGACATCGTCTTATATGGGGTCCGGTTCCCATATCTGTGATTAACGATCTGACCACTTATCGGTAGTCACATCATGCTGTCACACGCAACGACGTCGTAGGAGTGATGCCAAATCAGGCACTTTCCAGCGATATGTTTGCATATATCATAGCGTGTGACGCCCACCTATCTCAAATCTATATATCTCTCTATTTATCTATCTCTCTCTCTATTTCTTTATTTATAATATCTATCTATCTATCTATCTATCTATCTATATCATATCCATCTGTGCATTCATCTATCGCATATCTCTCTTTATCACACATCTATCTACCTATGCATCTTCTATCTATCTATCTATCTATCTATCTATCTATCATATGTGTGATATCTCTCTTTCTAATATCTATCTGACGCATTACACTTGTAGCACACCTCCCAGCTTACTCTTTATATTGTTTTGGCTGTTTTTAATCTATTTTAATCCAGTGTGGCCATTTCCTAATGGTATTTCCTTCCTAACTTTGTGTGCCAACTACAAGAGGCAGACATAGCAACATTATACACCATGCAGTTCAGAAGTAAAGAATATGGTCCCTATTACTGCAATCTGGGAGGAAGAGAAGCAGGAGAATAGCTGTTAAGCAGCTAGGCACATAATATAGACAGTGATCTGACTGCTGGAGAACCTTTGACTTACATGTTCATTCTGTTTGTACCACGACTATTGGGCATTATAACACTATAAAAAAAACATGATCCCCACTGAAAATAATTTTTGTTGCCCATCGCAACCCATCTTTTTCTTTTTTTATCAAACAGCTCTCGGCTATTCTCTGATTGGTCGCTTTGGGCAACAAAGACAGGTTTTCCATTAGACAGTTCTGATAGATCTGCCCCTATCTGTGTAATGTAGAAGAAAAAAAAAATGTTTTCAAGATGCCAACAAGCACCGCTGTGACCACATCATCAGCGTTCTTTGTTGTCAACAAACTTATTTTAATGATATATGTCATGACTTTGACAATGGGAGAGACTTTCCTTCCAAACATGGACAGACATCAATATATTGGACGTTAGCAGCGGCTCACTCACCTTGCAGCCTTCACAGGTGATGCACCGGTAGTGGTAACCTGTGGCCTTATCGCTGCACACCACACATGGCTCATCTTTGTCCAAGTAGCTAGGGATATACCCTGCAGAGAGCAGAGATACCGAGCTGTCACCTGTGTCACCGGGTGAAAGGAGGGGGACAGTCTTATTCAAGTCAATAACACAAATACAGGCATTAGGGGGTATGGACAGACTCCTGACACACTGTGCCAGAACAACAGGTCAAAAAGAGAAATAAGCAAAGTGTTAATAAACTGATGATGGGCAAAGACAACACAGAGCATCAGATAGAGGCAAGACATACAGATACACAGGACACACACAGCCAGGCCAACACATGGAGACAAGGGAACACAAGAGGGCCTATTCATTGTGTTGTAAGTAATTATCCAGTGTCTCTCCCTTCTGAATATCTCTCTCTTGCCATTTCGGAAGTAATTATGTTTTATAACTCTGAGATCCTGTCTGGACGGTGCAGAGATCGTAGTGGGTGAAAAGGGTCTGCTGTGTGGGGTGAAGCGGCAGCTTCTGCTGCTGAGGGGGTAAAAACGTGGGACGGAAGGCCTGACATTGGTATTATAAGACACATCATGATCATATTACAGAGGAGGAAACCCAGCACCACAGGCAACGTGCCATCAAATAGGACGCTGTCAAGGATCATCTTGCTGATGTGCATCTTCGGGAGAAAAAAGGATTTCAGATTCATCATTGCTATTTGTATGCATAGTGGCTAATAATGGTCCAGGGGCTACTGTGTTCTTGGCAGGGGGAACTATAGATCAAGCAATGCTCTTTGGCTAATAGGTATACAATTTTCTCTGAGGCTGAAGGCACACTGTCGTGCATCAAACACGGACAGTGATGCGAGTGATATGCGTGTTTTTGAATGTGGGTGGTGCATGTGGTGAGTGTGCCTGCCTGTATTAATGTGAGTGTGCTGCGAGTGTGAGTGCGTGTGTGGTGCGTGTGAGTGTGATGCTGTCCGTGGTCCTGAAGCATACTTCAGGACCGCGGACAGCATATGAGGTGAATTTAAACTCGCCGGCTGTCAAAGCCGGCGAGTTGGAATTTACCGCTTTCCCAGTACAGTAATCAATACTGTACCAGCGCTGTTCCATTATTGTTAAAAACACTCAGCCGCTAACAAAATAATAAAGTTATAGGGATTACTGTAATATCACGTTGGAGTTTCAGCACCAGGGACAGCGGCTGTCATGGTATGCTGTATGTGTACGCAATTGGCGTAAGTACCATGGACAGCTCGCGATCTCATGAGCTGTGCTGATGGTACATTACACCAATTGAGTTCTGGATCACGGACAGCTCCATAAGTGGAGGAGCTGAGCGGTTTCTGTGTAATGAATATTTACTCGACAATTGCCAGGATAAGTATAAGGGTGAGTGTCCACATGACGTTTTTGCTGCGTTTTCTGAATGCAAAAAACAATTTGTTTTATGGTAATTTATGCTAATTTGTTCCTGCGGTTTTGATTCCCAGCAAAACCAATGTGTTTCACAGAAACGCTATGCCCACACATTGCTTTTGCAAGTGTCAAGAACTGTCAAATACCTGCGTTTTTGGTGCAGATGGGAAAGAATTGACATGTTCATTATTTTCCTGCGTTTTTGCTAAAGTCAATGGAAAAAATGCAGGAAAAAATACAGCATCAAAAAAACAGCATCAAACACGCAGCAAAAACGTGCAAAAAACGCGCAGAAAATGCGCAGAAAACGCAGACAAGATCATAGCTAATCTCCTGTCAAGGACTCTAGGCTCCTCAGGTTTTGCTGTGTTCAGGACTGCTTAAAAAACGTCCTGTGGGCAAATACCCTAATAAAGGAATTAACCCTGCACTGCCAGGGTGTGTTGTCACCATGTGTACACAATCTGTGTACACATGATGGCAGCACACCAACTCCATTTTAACCCTTTACACACCGGCTTTTAATAGCCGCATCTGCAGGCTATGTGCTGATATGCAGCACATAGCCTGCAGAGGGGGTTAACATGATGATTAACCCCTATAACTTTATTATTTTGTTAGCGGCTGAGTGTTTTTAACAATAATGTTTCAGTACTGTCACACTGCAACTGCACTCGCTTCTGACTCGCAATGTGAGTTCAGTGCGGGGTCTCGCACCAGTCTGCCCTGCCTGATAGGGCAACACTGGTCTGAGTGCAATGCGAGTTTTCCTCGCATTGCACTCACGTGAGTCCCTTGCTCAGTGTGCCTTCAGCCTGAGATAAGGAGTCTAGTGGCGCCATGGTGTCATGGTAAGTATGAACAGCAACGGATAGGGCAACTAAGGCAGTAGTATTAGCTGCGTTAGCACATACTGTATTACCAATCCACTTACATAATGCCTCCATTATTTATAGTTAAGGACCATCACCACATTATGACTAAGCACAAACCCTCCAATCCACTAGATGACATTTTGCAGGATTTTCTGTTAATTAGGTTTTTTAATGGTCGAAAACTTTTCTATTTATAGAGAAAAAGCCCAGAAGCCACTGTCATGCCCAAACTAGTCATGTGAAGCTGATGACAGATTTGTATTGATTACCAGACTTACTTTTGGCACTGACTTTCAGATATGTGATTTATTTATTTCATGGGTTGCTGGTTACTATGACAGAAGAATTTAGGTGGGAGCTAATACGATAGACTGATAAAATAGTAAGCATTCCTTCCAAAATAATGCAAGGAAAGGGGAGAGTGTACTAGACACATTAGCCATAACCATTCCCCAGCCACACTTGTAAGATAGAACAAGGGAGTAAAGAATGGTGAAGGTTAAACTCTCAATGTTTTTAGATTGTCCAGGAAAATTAACTAAATTACCCACAAAGCACATAAAGTTCTAATTTCTCTAATCAGTGTTGATCAACTCTTTAAAGAGGTACAGTAGTTTGTAAAGGTACCGTCACACGGCACGATATCGGCCGCAACATTGCTGAAAAATCCTGGCTTCAGCGATGTTGCGGCGACATCGCAAGTGCATTATGCTGTGTGACAGCACAATCCAACTGCGATAAATTACTGGTTGCGAGTTGCCAGGTTTACCAACATGTTGTAAAACCTGGCGATCTCGCACAAGCGACTTGGCTGGATCGTGCTGTGTGACACGGCGATGGCGATGTTGCCGGCGATTTAGCCTATTGAAAACATTCCTGCGTATTGCTCGCTGGGTTGTACTCAACCCAGCGAGCGATCGCTGCTACAACATTGTGGCGGTGTCGCTGGCAACATTGCTGGGTGTGACAACTAGGCAGCGATGGCGGAAGCGAGCGCGAAACCCACGGCATCGCTTCCGACATCGCAGCCACATCTCCCCGTGTAACGGTACCTTTAGCCTGTGTCTCATCCATAAATCAAACACAGAACAATATGGATGTGTTTCTAGTCCATGGACAAGATGTAAACCAAATAGAAGTGGTCCCTAGGGCTCTAGGCCCAAGCTGTAAAGCCAGATTCCCACATATAACATTTGTGAACTGTGTGTGGACCATGGTATCCAGATAGCCACGCGTCCCCTAACTGGATCTCAACAATGCCATAAGCATATAGGAGGGCGGTGAGTTTGAGTCATGAAATCTGCAGGCAGTCCAGACATAGCAGTCTGCACATATACCGTGAATGTTGGATCTGTGAAATTGGACTTATTAGATATTCAGTAATGGCCACTTTACACGTCCCAACGTCGGTCTGATATTGGATCCGACGCCGCGGGAGCGCGCTTTTTCTGGCCAGATTCCCAAGATCGCATCGGAGATTTACACAGCGCGATATCGGCAGACAACGCCACTACGATGTGTACGCCACCTTGTACGGCCGACCCAGGAACGACCATTTAACATGGGACAGGATAGGGGAAGTTGTACTCCACATCGTAGTTAGGCTTTTACACAGCACAATCCTGCCAGATCGTCCATCCAATATCAGGCCGTTGGAGAGCAGGCTCATTTGATCCCCGATATCGTTTTGGCATCGTTCGTGCATCGTATTGGACATTTACACCACACAACGCACGAACGATATCGGGGACAACGCACGACCCACGTGACTTTTGGTCGGAGTTGGACGCCGATATCGCGACGTGTAAACCCACCATATGTTTTTTGTCAAGGAATTTGGGGCAGATTCAGTTCCAAAATCCACATCAAAAACTACTTTAATTACTCTAAGGGGATAATGATAAGGGGAATCTGTCACCTTTTTTGCTATTTAATCTGCAAGAAGCATGACATAGGGACAGAAAGCCTGATTCCAGGGATGTGTGCTACTTGCTGAGCAGTTAGCCTGTACAGTAGTTTCAATACAAGCAGTTTTTATCAGAAGATTATCACTAGAAGGAATAGGTGTTGTATTGCAAGGCAGTCAGGCTAATCTGCGTAATCCAGACACCACCATTGATTAACAATTTATTGCCAATGTACAGTGTGCCCAGGAAGATGCCAATCAATGGTAGGTGTGAAGTTATACACAGCTCATCATTTAGACCACTGCTACATCTACAGTAACAAAAACAGAGATTTTTCTTAAAACTGTACCAGGTAGTCCAGTAAGTGATACTTCCCTTGAATCAGGTTCTATACCCCTATATCATGCTGTTCTCAGATTCCATAGTAAAAACCTGTTAACAGATTCCCTTTAATGAAAAATACTCAAAATAAAACACAAGAAAAAAAGTGCACTCTAGAAGTGTTTTTTATTGATAAAAATAAAACCTGTTTTACTCTTGATAAATAGATTTTGGAGCAGAATCTATTCCAAAATTCAAGTAAAACAAAACTCCTTGTGGACATGTTCTAGGAATATAATTACACAGAATGTTTTTTAATGCGAATATTGGAGTACATGAAAAAAGCTTGACATAATCTGATACAGAGGGCGGCTTCAGACTTGCGCTCTCCGCCACTGCGTATTGCGGCAGGCGAATGCAAGCCGAGCACAAGCACCGCCCATCCCTGTGTTTAACATGGGGAAGCACGGTGCCTGCGCTCGGATGCGGACGGCCGTGCGTCCCCTTTGCCTTTCATATGTGATTTGTACGCATGCGGATGCTCGCGTACAAATCATACATTCCCGTCCGCATCTAATACACAACATGTTGCAGATTCGGTGCGGACGGGAATGTATGATTTGTACGCAAGCATCCGAATGCGTACAAATCACACATGAAAGGCAATGGGGACGCACGGCCGTCCGCATCCGAGCGCATACACCATGCGTCCCCATGTTAAACATAGGGATGGGCGGTGCTTGTGCTCGGCTTGCATTCGCCCGCCGCAATACGCAGCGGCGGCGAACGCAAGTCTGAAGCCAGCCTTACCTGAGCTTTCACTCACATTTTGCATGCCCAAAGGGTGAATGTGTTGAAAATCCACAACATTCTGGGATAAAAATTTTGCAGTTTTGGTAAATGTATGTTAGATTTTGTTTGTCTGCAGCATATCGATGAGAGTTTGTTAGATCTCATCCACACTGCTATTGCTGTAATAAACAGAAGACTTTCCATCTGGGAAATCTAAATGGTAAATCCACTTCATGTACAACCCATGTGAATATACCTTAAGGACACATCCTTATTCGATGAGTTTTTTTTACCTCAGGATTTGTAGTCAAAACCAGGAGTGGGTGATAAATACAGGAGTGGTGACGTGTTTCTATTAGACTTTTCCTCTGACAGTCCCACTCCTTGTTTTGGCTACAAATCCTGAGGTAAAAAACTCATTCAACGTGTGAACGTGGCCTTAGTTTTGGCTTAAAAATACTGAGGTAAGAAACTGGCCAAATTCTCAACGAGTGCACGTGGCTTAATTGGCGCACGGTCACTGATTCAGCTTTTTTCTTTTAACCCACTCCTGGTTTTGGCTTACAAATACTGAGGTAAAGAAACTCATCAAATATTGAACGAGGTGGCTTAATAGAAACATGGTCAGCACGTCTGCATTTATCACCCACTCCTTGTTTTAGCTACAAATACTGAGGTAAAAAACTCACCAAATACTGAACATGTGAATGTGGCTTAAAGTCACCATGCCTGTATTTAACACCCACTCCTTCTTTTGGCTACAAATACTGAGGTAAAAACCTCACCAAATACTGAACATGTGCACATAGCCTGAAACTATGTTCCCTTGATGAGGATTTGGTGAGTTTTAACCCTTTATCTACCAATGTCCTTTTTTTGGGACACTTAATCTTTTGCTTCTAGCAACTAAGATTTTATAATTAGGTCCAATTTTTTGTGTAGTGTGTGTAAAATGAATGTTTTCAAAACAGGAAATCATGTCATTGTCATTTTTAATTGAATATTCTTCACCCAGAGAGCTTTCAAAACACCTATTTTCGAGGCTGAAAATTGCTAATTTGGCAAGTAATGGGTTAATATTTCTGAATTTCTGCACCTATTATGTAAATGCAGTTACTTGCCTAAGGCTAGGTTCACACGAAAAGTCTTCATTTGTTGTTTTTGCCCTGATTTTTGAGTACCACGAAACAAGGGTAAATTTTTGCTGCAATTTAAAAGAAAATCACAACAAATAACATAACAGCCACAGAAACTGCAATGTCCAAATCTGGCATAAGGGACTCAATGCAACTAAAGCAAGTCCTATGCTGATAGTTAAGATTTTATCAAGCTTTGCTGGAGAATCCTTACAAGAGTAAGAAGAGAAAATGATCGCTGGTTCAAAGCAGAGAAAGCTAGGGCAGACAGTGATATACAAGGAGTGACAGGAGATGCAGGACGGATTATACGTAGGAGGAGTGACAGACATTTCATATCCTAGAAGCAGAATCCCCTTCACAAACACCCTCAGTGGACATCGTACCTGACATTCCGCCTTTTCCCATACATTGGCTATTCTTTCTTTTACGCTTCCCATCCGGCCACCTGTACAGATAGAGAGATAACATGAATAAAAGACAAGATGTAGAAGCTGTCAGAAATAGCTCACTAATCCTGACATTTGTATTGTACCCACAAATTCAGCTATAGAGAACAGAGTCCTCTAATCCTGCACGTCATTAATATCCAAGTATTAAAATAAAACTCTTACCAAACAGGACACCACCTAACACACCTACGTTTGAAAACACTCACCGCCTTGAACTTAAATGCACCGGATTACTATATTGTGTCACTGTGTCACTAGCTGTCTATATCAAAGTGCTAACCTGCACAAGCTGCTGATTCTCACACATCTGCACAATTTGGGAAGGAAAGTGCCCGATGCCATTAATTATTATATTACAAAATATATTCCAACAAAGACAACGGTGAACACTAAAAACCTCATTATCTACTGCTGAGGTGAATAAAAAGGGTATTCCCATCTGCAAACCCCTATCCCAATATGTACTAGGTGGAATACTAATATTAACAAATACCTCCAATTAGAAATATAGTATAGTTCTCTTGATTAGCCATGTCTGTTATCTCATGTGCAGGATATTACAGCTTAGGTATCCATGGTTATAAAATTCAAGAATGCGCACATAGGGTGATATCTTCTTTAAAGAAGAACAAAGGTTATACAAAGAGGTTGCTCATCTGATGCAGTTGTGAAAACCCACAACTGGTGATGATCGCTCAGATACAAGTAGCTGCTGCAGGACCGTACTCTCCACAGATTCCTGTGGTATAATCAGCTCCCAGGACACAGTACCTCGAGGTCCGCGCTGCCACTTCAGAAAGGGACAAAAGAAGCCAGTACAAGAGAATGTCTGGATCAATGATTCTTCTTTATTATCCAACGCGTTTCAGAGTTATCTCCCAACTCCTTCATCAGGGAATGTCATGATCACAATGAATATGTGGAAGTTCATTGTGATCATGACATTCCCTGATGAAGGAGTTGGGAGATAATTCTGAAACGCGTTGGTTAATAAAGAAGAATCATTGATCCAGACATTGTCTTGTACTGGCTTCTTTTGTCCCTTTCTGAAGTGGCAGCGCGGACCTCGAGGTACTGTGTCCTGGGAGATGGTTATAACCATGAGTAACTAGCTAACTAACTAGCCATCCCTATATGAGTGGTCGTAGCCATAGATACCTAAGCCTACAAACGAGGTGAGAGACGTGGTTCTATCAGGATAACTATACTACCTTTCTAATTCAAGGTATTTGCTAATGTTATTATTATTACACCCACTACCTACTGGGATAGTACCTTAGAGATGAGAATAACCCATTAAATATATCAAAGATGTTGTCCACCTCTGGGATGAGTTCTTTCGTTTTTTGTAGTTTGGACTGAAAATGACATTAATTTTGCAATTTGATGCAATTCAAAACGTTGCACCGTTTGACTTTTACAGGCTATTTTTTTCCCCTGTACATTCAGCTTCACATTCAGTGGTCCCATTGGGGCTTACGTCAAAAGACCCCACAAAACGGGTTTTTGACATATGTGCTGACGAGCCATTGACTTTCATGGTGCAGACGGAGTTATTGTGTGCTCGGTTGTGCACCAATTTTGGGAGTATATGTTTCTACCAGGCGGACATCTGGACGCAGTCTACTGTCTGCTTGCAGAAAACGTATACACCCAAAAATGGTGCACAACAGAACACACATTGACTCCGTCTGCACCATTAAAGTCAAGACACCGTCAGCGCATGTGTCCAAAACCCATTATGTGGGGGCTTTGGACATAATCCCTAATGGGACCACTAAAGGTGCAGCAGAACGCAATGTGAAAGCACTCTCAGGATGAGTTTACTGACTGATTCTCACCTAACTGATAATGGCCACTTTACACACACCAACTTATCTGTCCAACTTCTGAACAACTTACTGGTTGCAGTGAAATCATGGACACAATGTTCCATTTGTACACAGCCACAAAATGGAGCAATGTGTCCATGATTTCACTGCAACCAGTAAGTTGTTCAGAAGTTGGACAGATAAGTTGGTGTGTGTAAGGGTATGTGCCCACAGGACGTTTTTTGTGCAGTCATGAACGCAGGAAAACCTGAGGATCCTAGAGTCCTTGACAGGAGAAATGCTAAGATGTTGTCTGCGTTTTTTGCGCGTTCTTTGTGCGTTTTTTTTTCGCGTTTTTACTGCGTTTTTTGTGCGTTTTTCCTGCGTTTTTCCCATTGACTGCACCAAAAACGCAGAAAGAATGAACATGTCAATTGTTTGCTATCCGCACCAAAAACGCAGGTATTTGACAGTTCTTGACACTTGCAAAACCAATGTGTGTGCACAGTGTTTTTGTAAAACACATTGGTTTTGCTGGGAAGCTCAACCGCAGGAACAGATTAGCATACATTACCATAAAACCAATGGTTTTCTGCATGCGGAAAACGCAGGAAAACCGCGGCAAAAACGCCCTGTGGGCACATACCCTAAAGTGGCCCTTAGAGTCCAAACTTTTTTATGAAACCCAATAAAAAAAAAAGTAAGTAAAAAATACATGCAGTTAAGATGAAAAAAAAGTGTCCCCAACGAACGTGGACAACCTCTTTAAGTATGAAGAGCACCCCAAAGTTGTCTGATAACCACCTATCTCTCATTCTGTCATAGAAATTACATGCTTGTTACCTTTGGGATCTTAGGTTATGTGTTTTGTTTACTTGTTTTTAAGAAAATGCTGCCATGAGAAAACAGAAATGCAAAAAAATGCAAAGTAAGGCTATTTTACTAATTCCAAAATCCCTGTAGGTCCAGGGAGGTGACAAGAATAAATATAAATTCCTTAGTGGTCTAGTTGTCAAACTAGGGGTCAAAGAGGTTAGATCATCTCAGTTCATTCATCATTAAAGAAATAAAAAAACACGTTGAAAAGTATTTATTACTATGGGAAATCTACTTTCCTGTTCATGTGAGGAGTTTTGTTAGGCTGGCTTCACACCGCGGTTTTTGAGCTGTCAGGCTGTGTCCGGTGTTTTGCACGAAGTACCAGACACAGCCTGACAGCTCCGGACAAACAGAACCGTCCTGTTTTTGGCCGGATACAGGACTGGCGGCTGCTGCCGCTGTCCAGGTCCTGAAATTTCAAAATCGCGGCTAGTGGGAGCTAGCTGCGGATCTGAAATCTCGGCGGGGAGCTCTCCAGGTGCTGAAGTTCAGCGCTGGGCACCGCTGAACTTCAGCACTCGGCGTCCGACAGCCGGATCCGATTTTCTGTCTGATCCGCTGCGATCTGGCGCCTATAGCCTCCCATGTTAGGAGTCGCCGGATCCAGGTGGATTCGATTTTAGCAGATTATTGCCCCGGACACAAAAACTGCAAGCTGCGATTTTGTGTCGGGAGAAAAAAAGAATTCTCGTGGATCATCCTTGAAACAGGGAACCGGATGGCAAATAACTGCCATCCAGTGCCATCGGGTGCCATCCGGCCCCATAGGAATACTATGGGGCCAAAATTGGATCCGGGGCTGTCCGGTTCACACCAGGCAGCCCCGGATCTTTAAAACTGTGGTGTGAATCCGGCCTTAGTATTTTTTCCGCTTCAGGTTTTAAGAAATGTCTGAGGGTAAAAAAAAAGTCCATTTCACTTCTTGGAAGAGGATCTTGATGGAATCTATCCTAAGCTAGGAAATCTCAAATCAAGGGGCTACACTTTATGAAAAATCCTTTTCAAAAACTCTTCATATGCACCTCAGGAAAAGAAAGACAACTCCTAGAGCTCAGCTAAAAAGGAGAGTTACCTGGACCGCTATACACTCGAAAAAGTTGTAGGATTTGTTCTCACACGGCCTAAAAATTGTCTCAGGGAGGGATTCAATCTTCTCCAGCCTCCATTATATCTCGTGACCCGCACCGACTACTTGAGCGCTGATGTGTCGTCTGTGCAGACTGAAAGTCTTTGTTCACATGTTACTTTTTAGCACCTTTTTTTATGCTTTCTTTAAGCAAATTAAATGTTGCTTCTTACAGTACTAGCAAAAGCTATCAGAGTACCGTTATCATGTGTCCATGACTTCACTGCAGCCAGCAAATTGCAAGTGAAATTGCATGCAATGTTGCGACGTGTAACGATACCCTCAGATTTTGCAGCATTTTTGCTGCTTATTTGGTGAATTAAACTCAAACATGCACTGTAGACAAATGATACATGTAATTACACAAAAACGCTGAAAAAAACGCAACTAAAAACACAGCAAAAAAGCAGCAAAACCTGCTTTTTGTAAGAGTGGCTGCCAAAAAAAGGAGCAAAAAAAAATGCAGCAAAAAAAGCAATGTGTGAACATAGCCTAAGCCAGAGCCTTAATACATTTCTATGAGACTTAAGTCCCAGTCACACATAACGACCGCTCCAGCGATCCCGACAGCGATAACTACCTGCCAGGATCGCTGGAGCGTTGTTACTTGATCGCTGGGGAGCTGTCAAACAGGCAGATCTCCCCAGCGATCAGGGCCATGGGAGCCACCTCCCACATCGCAGAAGGCGATGTCAGCGTCCTCCCTGCTTAGCGCTGCCTTACAGGCAGCGCTAAGCAAGGAGAACGCTGGTAACTATGATAAACATCGGGTATCCAGGCAGCACGCGCTGCCTGGATACTCGCTGTTTATCATAGTTACCAGCATCCTCCCTTTTTACAGGCAGTGATAAGCAGGGAGGACTCTGGTAACTATGATAAACACCGGGTATCCAGGCAGCGCGCACTGCCTAGATACCTGGTGTTTATCATGGTTACCAGCCAGTGAGGTCACTGATCGCTGGTTTCTCGCAGTCACACGCAGCAATGTGTGCTGACCAGCGGGAAACCAACGATCAAAAAATGACCCGCAGCACTTTGCAGCGATCAACGACCTCACAGCAGGGGCCTAATCGCTGCAAAGTGTCACACAGAACGACATCGCTGGAGAGATCGTTGTAACGTCACAGTTACAACGATCTCTCTAACAATATCGTTATGTGACACACAGCCTTAACATTGAGGCTGTCATAGGAATACTGAGAAAATGTGACTTCTGCTCCACAAAGAAGAGGTTATAGGATTTGGATAATCAGAGTTAGCTGTGTCAAAATGAAAAGTCCAAAAATGAAGCAGACTGTTTGGAACAACTACTTGCACTGACTTTTTTCCTGATGTGCAACCTAATTATTATTGGTGCCAAAAATAAATAAAAAAAATATTCTGGTGAGGTTCTTTATATCAATAATGGCAACCATAAACAATGGCATTGTTGTGGCATCCCAATTATCCATATCAGAATTAGGCAAGGGGCAGACAACCATATTTTCAGTCTGTGTGTGATCTGACAAAACATCAGATCACTCCCACAACAATGTTAGTCTATGGGGCCACTCACATGACATGTCCACATTTTTTTCTCAGAGTGTCTGTCCAAGTAAAAAAATCAATGCATGTCTGAGTATTATCTGATATTCAGATCGCACTTGGCAATGCAAGTCAGTGAGTGTGTGGGAAACATTGAACTGTACTCGGATGACATCTTAGTGCAGTCTGATTTCCGCAGACTCACAGAATGAAGAAGATAGAGAACTTTTTTGCTTCGCTTCATCCCAGAGAATTGGAGCACACTATGCTGACACTCTGATCAAACTCTGATCTCAGTTTGATCAGAGTGTCATTTGAAGAATATGCCCGATTCTCTTGTATGAGAGAATCTACAGCTGACTGCATCTGCCCTTAGGCTGAAGGCACACTGTCGTGCATCAAACACGGAGCGTGTTTGATTCACGACAGTGATGCTAGTGTAATGCGTGTTTGTGGGTGTGTGTGGTGCGAGTGTGGTGAGTGTGCCTGCATGTATTGATGTGTGTGTGCTGCGGGTGTGAGTGCGTATGTGGTGCGTGTGTTTGTGGTGCTGTCCACGGTCCTGAAGGACCGCGGGAAGCATTTGTCGGAGAATTCAAAGTTGCTGGCTAGCAAAAGGCGGCGAATTTGAATCTCCCACCATGCGCGTACAGTAATTTCTAAACTCCTGTGGCTCCTGTCAGTGAACAGCGTTATTGTACGCTGTCCAGGGTCCTGAACAGCTAAGTAATCAGCACAGTAGTTTGCCTGTGCTGATTACTTAGCTCAGTGGTGGGGAACGTCCGGCCCCCGGGCCGGATCCGGCCCGCCACGTTATCTCATCCGGCCCGCCAGGGCCGGGACGACAGCTAGGCGATCGACCGCCGCCCGGCCCTGGCGAGAAGCTGCGGCAGCTAGCTAGCGGTGGGTGCCGCCATGTTCTTTGTGGCTGGCGCCCACTAACAGTACAGCCGGTCAATAGAGGTTGAGACCTCTACACAATGGCCGCGGTCTCCAATTAGCCGCGGCCATTTTGTTGAAGTCTCAGCTTCCACCGAGCGGCTGTACTGTTAGTGGGCGCCGGCCACAAAGAACATGGCGGCGCCCACCGCTAGCTGCCGCAGGCCCGCAGCTACTACCCGCAGGCAGCGTCCTGCAGATGTGCCCTCCGGGCTCCGGCACCCCTGCTCCACATCCACAGCTCAATGGTAAGTTTTGCTGGAGGCTGTGGGGGAGGCTGTGGGGGAGGCTGTGAGGGAGGCTGTGAAGGAGGCTGTGAAGGAGGCTGTGAAGGAGGCTGTGAGGGAGGCTGTGAAGGAGGCTGTGAGGGAGGCTGTGAGGGAGGCTGTGGGGGAGGCTGTGAGGGAGGCTGTGAAGGAGGCTGTGGGGGAGGCTGTGAGGGAGGCTGTGAAGGAGGCTATGAAGGAGGCTGTGGGGGAGGCTGTGGGGGAGACAGGGAGGCTGTGAGGGAGGCTATGAGGGAGGCTGTGAAGGAGGCTGTGAAGGAGGCTGTGGGGGAGACAGGGAGGAGGCTGTGAAGGAGGCTGTGAGGGAGGCTATGAGGGAGGCTGTGGGGGAAGCTGTGGGGGAGGCTGTGGGGGAGACAGGGAGGCTGTGGGGGAGGCTGTGGGGGAGACAGGGAGGCTGTGAGGGAGGCTGTGGGGGAGACAGGAAGGCTGTGGGGAAGACAGGGAGGCTGTGGGGGAGACAGGGAGGCTGTGGGGGAGACGGAGGCTGTGGGGGAGACAGGGAGGCTGTGGGGGAGGCTGTGAGGGAGGCTGTGGGGGAGACAGGAAGGCTGTGGGGGAGGCTGTGGGGGAGGCAGGGAGGCTGTGAGGGAGGCTGTGGGGGAGACAGGGAGGCTGTGGGGGAGACAGGGAGGCTGTGGGGGAGGCAGGGAGGCTGTGGGGGAGGCAGGGAGGCTGTGAGGGAGGCTGTGGGGGAGACAGGAAGGCTGTGGGGGAGGCAGGGAGGCTGTGGGGGAGGCTGTGAGGGAGGCTGTGAGGGAGGCTGTGAGGGAGGCTGTGGGGGAGGCTGTGGGGGAGACAGGGAGGCTGTGGGGGAGACAGGGAGGCTGGCCCCCCGTGTACACGAGTGTCGTGCGCCTCTGGCCCCCATGTACCGGTGCGCAAATTTATACGGCCCGCGAATGATATTCTAAATTTCCAAATGGCCCTTTGCAGAGAAAAGGTTCCCCACCCCTGACTTAGCTGTTCAGGACCCTGGACAGCGTACATTAATGAGGTTCACTGACAGGAGCCGCAGACAGGGGTGCATGGAGCCACCCTGCTGTGTGAGCCGTGCAAAGGAGCGGGGATGCTGTCAGCGCCGGCCGCAGTAAGTAACGGGGGTAGTGCTGTCAGAGCGCCGGCTGCAGTGAGGAGCAGAGAGGAGGGGTGCTGTCAGAGTGAGGAGCAGGGGGGGCAGCCGACATCCAGGCGCTGAGCTGAGTGGTGCAGCAGGAGCAGCCCCATTCAGCACTGCCGCTCCGCTCCCCCTGCCTCCTTGACGCCTGAGCCAGACGGCTCACATTATCCAATGGACAGTGTGGCCCTGGCCGCAGGAGTTTAGAAATGAAACTGTAAAGCAAACAATTACCAGCTTTGCAGATCTATAGGCATAAAACACACATTTGGTCATTTATGACCTCAGCATGTGTCCAGGAGCTTGGACATACAAAAAGAGAGAGAAAAGCGCCCCCATAGGGAGAACCCACATGCACTTTGAAGGGGAAGGGAAGGTTGTGACAGGAGGGGCTCTCTCACCTGAGGAATCCACCTGAGGAAGACGATAAGCCTTCGTGGAAACATGTTGTGGTGAATAAAGAGGATTCTTGATCCATAACTACCTGCTTTATCTGTGCCCCTGCGCTCGCTATAGAATAACCTTTAATTGAACAGGAGCTTGGACAGTCTCAGGACACATGCTGACATGAGTGTTAAAGCACATTATAATAATCATCTTGCCCCGCTGTCACAGCGGGGCAGGATAATTGTTACTGTATGCGCATGGTTGGAAATGCAAACTTTGACAGCCGGCGAGTTTGAAGCGATTTGTGCAGCACACTAGTGCAAATATCGCACCGTGTGCTGTATGGGGGCGAGATTTTCTTGCCCCCATAGACTTGCATTGCGCTCACGCGCGTCAGAATCGCGACTGCACTTGCTTCTGACTCGCAATGCGAGTTAGGTACGGGGGACTCGCACGAGTGTGCCCTGCCTGATAGGGCAACACTGGTCCGAGTGCAATGCGAGTTTCCCTCGCATTGCACTCGCGCGAGTTCCTCACCCAGTGTGCCTTCAGCCTTAGGCTGTGCTCACACCAGCAGTGATTCTTCTGAAAGAACAGGGTCCATTATGCTAAAGACACTTGGCTCAAACTCTGATCAAAATTTGAGCCAAGTGTCATTTAGTGTGACCTGAAACTCAAGAATCGGATCACAGGTGGGAAGACTGAAAGCTTAATTTCTCCATTTTCTCCAATGTCTTCTCTGCCAATACAGGACTGCACTCGGATGATATCCGATTGATGTCTGATATTTTGCGTACATCCGTAGACATAAATGGGTGTGTGCCATCCGATTCACGCTGCCACCCGCAGCATGCTGTGATTGTTTTTCTCATGCCAATTCAGCATGAGAAAAAGAGCTGGCTGGCACTGCTCCATAGTATCACATTGGCCCGTGGGCTATTGGATAAAACAATGGCTAGCCCTCATTCATGTTATATGCTCCTTTAAGCTAGCCCTAATGTATCTTCTATGTGAAACTGCTATGAATTTCAATATGGTGTGCAGAGGAGGAACAGAGCCTCATCTATGGGACACTCAATTTCTCCGTCTCTCTCCGGGAGATGGCAGAAAGTTCTGCAGGTTGTCCATGCGAATACTGTGTTTTAGCGAGAGGGGTGGGGGGGCAGATAATATGCTCCATACATTCCTTCTGTCTGTGTCATAATGCAGTGGGAGTAACAGGTTACATGTTCTATGGATTCTTTCTACAGTCTGCTCTACTCAATGTGGAGGGGGAGGGAGAAACTTTCTATGCATCTATTCAGCCTGTGGAACTCTTTTACGGACAATATTACTTTTTATATACAATCTAACTGCGTCAATTGTCATTGGTAGCAGAAGGCCGCCACAGTATCAAATGTATTATCTTTGTCTGTGCCATCCAGGCAGACATTTGTCACCTTTCATTTCTTCTACAAGTTCAAGGGGGAGAACACATAATACATCCTTGCCATCCTTCAAGATCAGACGTGGAACACGTGAAACTTTCCTTAAATAAAGCATCATATTGAGACATGACCATTTCATTGGCATCATCAATGGAAACACATCAGGGGCAGAAGACAGATTAGCCACTTGTCTCGTTTTTGGCACCCAGCAGTGGGATGAGAAATATATCTGTTTCACCTGGTGTGCTGTAGGACTTTTATACAACTTTTTAAGGGTGGGAGGGGGGCGGTGACAGATCAGATGGCACATATATGGCATGTAATTGTAGGGGGTCTCAGATCTAAACATCCTCATGAGTATAAGGTAAAAGAAACAAACAGTGCTATGTATTGTATCTGCCTAAACATGCCAAACTTTGCTGGCCAGTCTGCAGTTTGCATTCAGTCTCCTCCAGGGAATGTATGAATATATTCAATTATGTCAGAATGTATGAAAATGTCCCATTAAAATTGGGAACAGTAATGAAGAGATGAGCAAATGGTTTAAAGTATTTTGGTTCAGTGTCCACATCGGTAGTCTGTAGCAATCAGACCAGAGCAGTATGACGCCATGGGGCAATACAAGTCATAATGATAAGGAGGCCTAGTAATCACAAGAGGTGCCAAAATATCAGCATTCACATGCCGCCAAGGGAGTCCATACTCCCCTGGTCCGTCTGCCTAGGAGTACCGACGTGAACACTGGACCAGACTTCGGTGAATCTTTTTACTAATCCCTACCAGTTGTAATTTTTTCATGTTTCCAGAAGGAAAAGAGGAACATCATCACGCAGTTTTCTCTAAAAATATGTTCCAATTTCTATTTCATGGGGAATGCAAATTTGAAATAAAACAGACATGTCAGGAGTGGTGACAACTTTTTCCGATTCTAAACTCGGGTGAAATTAGAATTTCCTATTGTTTGCGCTGCTCAGATCTGAGTGGGCCATTACATAGCAATAAACGTAGGCAAAGAACTGGTGACACATCAAGTATATGTGGCATGTGCTACCATGCAGCAAGATTACATAACTGCTGGTGGACATATGATGTGCACCTCCTTCATTTTCATTCCTTGGATAAATGCTGATAAAATGACCATCTTTAGAGGAATTAACAGAGAAGGGGATCGTGGCTGCAGACACCAAATTTAGATTTTGCATCTGAGTGGGACATGTTTTATTGTCAGCATGTACATAAGTGAGGTCCACACTTTATCACACTTTATCCATCTACACTGTATGTACAGGGTAGGCCATTTATATGGGTTCACTTAAATAAAATGGGAATGGTTGGTCATATCAACTTCCTGTTTGTGGCACATTAGTATATGGGAGGGGGAAAACCTTTCCAGATGGATGGTGACCATGGCGGCCATTTTGAAGTCGGTCATTTTGGATCCAACTTTATTTTTTTCAATGGGAGGAGGGTCTTGTGACACAGAAAACCTATTGAGAATTTCATTAGAAAAGCAATGGTGTGTTTGGTTTTAACGTAACGTTATTATTTCATGAGTTATTTACAAATTCATGACCAAATGTGTTCAAAGTGCTGCCCATTGTGTTGGATTGTTAATGCAACCCTCTTCTCCCACTCTTGACACACTGGCATTGACCTCAATGCCACTGGATATCTGAAATTGCTACATGATTCAGATATCCAGTGGCATTGAGGTTTCCATTGATGAAGAATGGTCCTGCTATCTTTGTACCCCATATACCACACCATACCATCACTTTTTGTGTTACAACAGTCTTGGAGGGCTCTATCCACTGTGGGTTAGTGTCAGCCCAATAGTGGTGATTTTGTTTGTTAACTTCACCATTCATAAAAATGTTTGCCTCATCACTCATCTGAAGGCAATTGTCTATGCTGTGAAGATACGGGATGTGCAGCATCTGAAACAACAGATACTGGAAGCCTGTGCTAGCATTTCTTCTGCGGTGTTGCTATCAATGTGTCAAGAGTGGGAGAAGAGGGTTGCATTGACAATCCAACACAATGGGCAGCACTTTGAACACATTTCATATGTGGTCATAAACTTGTTAATAACTCATGAAATAATAAAGTTACGTTAAAACCAAGCACACCATTGTTTTTCTTATGACATTCTCAATATGTTTGATGTGTCACATGACCCTCTTCTCATTGAAAAAAATAAAGTTGGATTCAAAATGGCCAACTTCAAAATGGCCACCATGGTCACCACCCATCTGTAAAAGTTTCACCCCTCCCATATACTAATGTGCCACAAACAGGAAGTTGATATCACCAACCATTCCCATTTTATTTAGGTGCATCCATATAAATGGCCCACCCTGTAGTATGTGGCCTTGTCTCTACTTGTCTCCTTGGGGTAATGTAGTGGTTAATCAACCCTGGTCTGTTTGGTTCTGCTTTGCGGCATTTTCAAAGGCAGGAATGTTATTTTTGGAACTCGACATAGGGTACTGATTGCTGAGGATCCATGCCAGGTTTGCCATAAACAACTTTGATTCCCACCAGATGCGGGGAAAATCAAACCAGAGATAAACTTGTACAGATGAGAAGAAGGGAGAAAAGGCCGACAACAGAGCGAGCACTTCAGTTTCTTCTACTTCTGCTAAAATGAAAACAGAAGGGTGTGCGGAGCAAAATCACAAAAAATGCTACAAGGTAGTATGGTAACAAAAGAAATGTAATGGAAAGTAAAGATAAAAATGCATAAAGCAAGCAAGAGATAAGAAAGGGAGCAAGAGAGGTAAAGAGACCTGACATACAGGAAACCAGTGATAAGGCAGCAGATAAAAGGTATATTGTACAACTAAAGATTGCTTATACGGAGCAAAGGTGAGCATGATTAGACAATTAATAATTTGGTTATGGAATATGGTGCATTTCATACTTCCCAGCCAAATTTATTGCAGCCCTTCCTGAGAGAACCTTAGCGCCTCTGGTGAATACCACGTGCAGCTGACTGTGCCAGAGAAGGTGTGACTGGGGCACGAGTCAACGACAGGTCACAGGATAGTCATTGCCTAAACGAAATGTTGGTTCACACGTGGGTCTTGCTGTCACAATCCACATCTGCTGCATCTTCAACAACCAAACCATAGCAAAATAGGAAGAAGACGTCTGAGAGCAGCGACACAGCAGCTTCTGCAGATTATGTCTGTGCAGTCAGGACAGACAGACAGACAGAAAAATAGAGCAGTACTTGAACATATATTTGAGTGCAACAATCGTCCTTGCAATCTTTTAGCTACAAAAAAGTCGTATGGGCCAATATAAAAGTCGATGAACTTTAATAATGCCAGAATGCTGTCTTCACTATTTTTTGACAGATTGATCATGAAGAAGTAGAAAGCACCACAATGATCACAGTGAAAAATAAGTGTTTTTTTCTATAAGATAAATTTATCTTCAAAGGAAAGAAGATGCCGTAAGTTGTGTACTAGTTTTAGGACTCCAACTTAGCCCTCCTTTTATATAAAGCAAAATAATGGCAGCAATCCAAAAATGAAGCAGTGAGGGTACTTTATCCACCTATGTGACAGACAGACTGATTGACTTTATGTCAGGACCACAACTGCATTTGCCATTGACGTGATCATGACCTTTCCTAAAATATCACCATTTACAGGACTCATATGGCATGTGTGAAGCCCCATCCTGTCACTTGACGCCATTGAAGTACATACACACCATTGAATTTGCAGATTATATGCTTCTCTTACAGCTGCCCATTACTCCTGTCTGTTGCATCCAATTTTCTCCTTTTCTGGGTGACTACCATTTTTTTTCCATATAGTTATATGTGAGGTAGTAGTCACAGAACATTCTCCCAGCAATACATCATAACACATATTTATTTTATGTCTCCCAGGAAGCGTGAGAAGATGGCACGAAAATGATACAAAACCTTCAAAAAGATGGGCAGATGTAAAAAATGAAGACAAGCTATCTATCTGTCCATGAGAGGATTTGGAGGCCTTATGGAGGCTGTGAAAGGCATTACAAAACTTAATGAACATTTTATGCATATGTATGTAGTGAAGCGTGAGCTTGTGTCTCTCTGCATACCAATGTAGCAGTGCAGTTAGTCTGGCTCCATGCTCTGGCCATTACTTCATGAACTCTGCAGTCTGTAGGTATATAGGTGCACACACCCATACAGGTGTCTTACTGAGGCCGTTGCTCCTGTAAATATTACATAGCATGTGTATATATTTATGGCTGCTGTTCCTGCACAGAGCAGTCTGGAGGGAGGTGGATAGAGCTGTATATAGCCACATAGGTACAGGCAGGGCACACAGGCTTGCAGTTATGCGGAACTAACCATGTCTCGCATGCTATATGGCAGGGAGTGGCCCCCACTGGAATTGCCTTGTTTTGTACAGAGGATAAACAGTATATACATTTGCACGTTCACACACAACATATCAAAGGTTGCACGGGGTAAGACTTACTCTTTTATTGTCCCCATAAAGATAAAGCTAGTGGGATCACAGGTTCTTGTCTGTGTCATCTGGGCAGGTTTATGAAACCTAAGTAATGTGTCACTAAGTGGAAGCAAGGACAAGTCTCATACAGCCTATGTGTCAGCATACAGGTATAATCTGCCTGGTCACGCATCTATATAATATATCATGGCCCAACTAGGAAGATTCGCCATTCAGAAACCTGTGAAAGACCCTGTGAAAGTGGTAACAACGGCTGTAATAGTTTTAGGCCAGTTTCACACCACGCCATGATCAGGTCCGGGGCTGTCCGGTGTAAACCTGACAGCCCTGAACCCGATTTTGACATAATACAGCCCTATGGGGCCGGATGGAACAGAATGGCAGCTATGTGCCATCCGGTTTCCATCTGTCAGATAGGATCCGGGTGAATTTGGATTTTCCTCCTGGACACAAACGTTGCTTGCAACGTATTTGTGTCCGGGGCGAAAATCTGCCCAAATCAGATCCTCCCGGATCTGGGGCGATCCGGCGCTCCCTAACATGGGAGTCTATGGCGCCGGATTGCCCCGGTCCGACAAAAACATCAGGTCCAGGAACTGGACGGCAGCGGCTGAAGTTTAGCAGCGAACACCACCAGCTGCCCCCTGCACAGATTTCAGGACCGCAGCTAGCTCCCCACTAGATGCAACCTTGAAATTGCTGCGGCTGCGATCAGTGGCATCCGGCTGCAAACCGGACTGGAGGGCATATTTGCCCTCTGGTTCTGTTTGCAAATCCGGTCCGGGGTTGTCCGATTCACATCGGACAGCCACGAATCACACTGTGGTGTGAAGTCGGCCTTAGGGCCACGTCACACACACAGATATCTGTGCAGATATTGTTTGCAGATCTCTGGTTGCAGTGAAATCATGGACATATTGTTCCATTTTGTGGCTGTGTACAAATGGAACAATGAGTCCATTATTTCACTGCAACCAGAGATCTGCCAACAATATCTGCACAATTATCTGTGTGTGTGACGTGGCCCTTAAGCTGGTTTCACAGTGCAGTTTTTTTCCTGATCAGGTTCCATCAGGTTTGTGTGCCAAAACCAGGAGAGGAACCAGGAGAGAAAAAAGGAGAGGAACTTGCAGAGAAAAACTATCATTGAAAGATTGACACCTGTTCTAGGTTTTGGAGACGCTCCTGGTTTTGGCACACAAATAGGATGGAACCTGATCAGGGAAAAATTGCAGTGTGAAACCAGCCAAAGGCCCCATTCACACACTGCTTTTTATGCTGCGTATTTTTAAGCACAAGCTCATCACAAACCAGGAGTGGGTGATTTAACATATAAGTGGAGCACTTGTTTCTATTAAGGCCACTTCACACACACAGATATCTGAGTCCAATATCTGAACAGATCTCTGGTTGCAGTGAAATCATGGATACATTGCTCCATTTTGTGGCTGTGTACAACATGGAGCAATGTATCCATGATTTCACTGCAACCAGAGATCTGTTCAGATATTGGACTCAGATATCTGTGTGTGTGAAGTGGCCTTTAGACCTTTCCTCTGAGTGTGCCACTCACGGTTTTCATTGTTCCACTCCTGGCTTTTTTTGAGCTTGTGCGTTAAAATACGCAGCAAAAAAAGCAGTGTGTAAATGGGACCTTAAAAGGAATCTGTCCGAGCGATTGTACTGCTGAAACTAGTGTTCTGGCTGAATAGGTCCTATTAAAACTATAAAAATGATACCTGAGTCGTAGTAATTCGATGTGCCAGAGAAATTAAGCTTTGTAGCTGCATTCAAATTATGCATGAAGTGCATTAAGGGCGTGTCAATGAGCTGCAATTAGCTGCCCACACCCCCAATGCACTTCCAGAATAATTTGCATGTAGCTTCAAAGCTTGGATTTTCATTGGCTCATTGGATTCCTACAAATCTCATTTTTATTTCTGACCTATACAGCCTGACTATAGGTTATTTCAGTTATAAAGTTGTCTTGACAGGTTCCCTTTATCTCAGCTTTACCAGAAACAGATGAAATTCAGAATATGTGGAATATTTAACAAGTCAAGGACTGGCAGTCATGTAAATGTTTTACTTTGAAGTTGCTGCTTTTAACAAACCTGCTATCCTATGACAGATCTGTCTCTGCACCCCGTTAAAACCTGTGAACACGGAAGCATTTGATGTTGAGGACACATCTGATGATGGGAGAGATCATATGTTCCACAACTTTCAAAGGTTTTTTAAGACAGTGATGTAATATATTCCACTTGTGTTATCTCTGGTGACCTTAGATGAAGGGGACATTACAAAATGTTACATAACATTCCTGAGCAGTGTCACCTCAGGGTGGATGGAGCACGCTCTAGGCCGCACACCTTCCCAGATTTAGCTTTCATTCTAGCGTGCCCTGCTCTATGGAGGTTTCCATAATGTCATCTCACATCTCTCCCTCACATCTGCCCTCACACAGGCTCACATAAACCTCTGCTGCTTGAGGGTTAGGTGAGCAGTCAACTTTAAAGGCTTCTAGGTTAGTAATTGCAATTTGAAGGACATAATTTCATCAACCATTGACAGGTGGATCATGTCCTACATCTCATGTCTGGATCCCACTACGCAGCTATCGTATACATTATCATACTTGTTCCTCAGCTATAGATCTGAACTGTACTATATGAAGGAATACTTTTGGCAATTATGCCTGCACTCTAGGGGTTATGCTTACATTGGACACCTCAGTGAAGATGAATATCTGCAAAATTCCCCCTTTAGTCCGCCTCTCCCTCTCCTCAGGTCCCCCCCACCCCCTGGTAAAGTACATGCTGTACCAGACAGGGTCCTGGGCACATTGCCAACTCCTAAGGTCTTCCCAGTTCATGGCTCCAGGCCAAGGCCTGCATCCCGACACCTGAAATATCCCCCTGGTGACAGGGAGGGGACGAGCATTAGAGAGGAGAGGCAGTCACGGGACAGGGAGCCTGTGGATAAACATCCGTCTCCTGACTGACCTCAAAGGGCAAACAGTTACCTTAACTCTCCCTTGTCTTCAAAAAACTGTTACTAGATTGTCAGCTCCTTGTGCCACAGCCGAGGGGGGGGGGGGGAGATCTGCAAAGAAGAAAGTGCTGAAGATAAAAAATAAACATCTGGCAGGTGACATGACGTCACAGGGGAACTGAGAGGGCAGACCCTATGGGCTGATGCAAAACTTCTTAAGTCCTGCAGACTTTCTGCTTCACCTCTCCTTGAAGACGTTCTTGTGTAGTCAGCTGATAATACAATGTAAGACAAAAAACAATCTTTCTGCATGGATTTCCTGTACTCGTGTAAGGTCATTAATCATCCTAAAAGTTATGTGACCTGAGGAAATAAATGAGTAGAAAGCTACATCTCAATAGGTAAGGTCCATCGCCTTACATGCCAGTGTCAGCCTGTCTACAGCATATAGTAAAAGTTAGTTTAGAAAAGTCATATATGTTCACTAAAGTAATAGATACACCATGTTTGAAGGAGCAGCCATCAGTGGGCAGATCCTAACATCCTCAATACCAGACCACCGACATGGAGGCCTGATCACGTTTCTATGAGTGTGCACAAGTTTTCTATCTTAACATACGGATCCTACTGTGGTTTTTTGAAATGACAATGGAGTAAGTCTACTGGTGCCCCTTTTCCTAGGATCACACCAGGTCTGGATTCTGAAAACCCCAATAATCAGCTGATCAATGTAGGACTGGTCCCCAAAAATACACAATGATTAGTTCATCATTGCAGGTCTGCTTCCACAACTTCAATAATCAGCTGATCATAGCAGGTCTAGTGTCTGAAATCCCCAATAATTAGCTGCTAACAGCAGGCCTAGTTTCTGAAATCCCCAATAATCAGCTGATCAAAGCAGGTCTGATTTCAAAACCCCACAATATTCACATGATCACAGCAGGCCTGGTTTCTGAAACCCCCAATAATAAAATGATCACCGCAGATCAGCTTCCAGAACTCCAACAATCAGCTAATCACAGCAGGTCCAGTTTATGAAATCCCCAATATTTAGCTAATCATAGCAGATTTGGTTTCAAACCCCCCCACAAATCAGATGATTACAGTATGTCTGGGTTCTGAACCACCAATGATCAGCTGATCAGAATAAGTCAACTTACAGAAAAATCATTAACCAGCTGATCATTGCAGGAGTGATTCAAAAAATCCTTGGGCGTTCAGGTGTTATTAACCATCATTCCCTCTTTAGAAATAAAGTATTGCATGCAAGTGCAAGCAGTTGATAATACATAGATGAGCTAGGCCGCTGTAAGCAACTCTCCACTCTAGCTTTTATAGGGGTCATCCAGGCTCGGAAATCCCACAAAGATGTGTACATGATTTTCTTAATTTAATAAAAACTTATATGAACATCAAAATAAAACAACTTAAAAATGTAATATATCTTGTACATGCTGATATTAAAGGAAGATGAAAATTCTAAAACAAATAAAAACCTGTAGACAAACTTGCCTCGCCCTATAGAAAGGCAATCACCAGCACACATCAGCACACTTCCTCTGTGATCAATCCAAGCTATACGGTGATTATTGTCCCCGCACAGCCTGGTACAATTTCTGTATGTTTATTCATTGATAGGCCTCAGCATATAGTCAGGTCATGCGGGTTCCTATCTATGCTAAGTGTGATTGCGGTATCTACATGATCATTACATTGTGCTTAATCTGTACTTACATTAATACACCAACCCTGTTCCTTATCTGGTTATTTTGATGTCGACATTTTTATCGTTTTATTACTTGGTGTATTGAAATGTATCAAAAATCCCCAAGTGCAGACACTGAATAATTGCAAAACGTCCCTACACGAAAAGTCCAAAAATACACAGAGAAATCCCTTTAGGACTTTTTATTCTTATTCTTCTTATTATTACAAGCTGTAGAGCTCAGCGCTGTCCAGGCATAATGCCCATATAAGGTTGTAATGCTCATATATGGCAATATCACCCATATATGCTAATGAATGGATGTATGTATCATAGCCCCACCCCCTCACAGTATCCCCACCCTTTCATAGCTCCACCACTACACATAGCCCCACCCCTTGGTAGCTCCACCCCCTTTTATAGCACTATCCCATGTACAGCCCCGCCCCTGCATAGTTCCAGCCCTCCACATAGTCCCAGGGCAGGGCTATGTGAAGGAGGCGGGGATATGTGGAGATGCAGGCTGCATCTGTGAAGTGGGAGTGGCTATGTGAAGTGGGAGTGGCTATGTGGAGTGGGCAGGGATTATGCCACATACACACGTACACTCAGCTTTATATATTAGATTATTATCAGTAAAAATTATTCTTGAGAAAGTGGAAGAATAATTGGCTAGATATAAGAAAATTCTCATTGGAAAAAAAACAAAGTGAGTCAATAATGGTTCACATTGTCATTCATAATATGTAACATAGAAGAATTATATGCCAAACTAAAAAATGGAGATAAACACTAAAAACCAAAGGAGAAGCAAAAGGGCCACAAAAAAGTGGGGGCAGGGATAAGTGAATGTGTTCTAGCTGCATCTCATCCTATCATATCCCTCAGCTACATTAGGAATCCCTACCTGATAGTACCTCTTACCTTAGAATTTTGGTTTCATTTTCCCAGCTCCTTCCCCCCCTAGCCTGACTCTGCTTTACGTCACCTGTCGTATTTACTGCAAGTTGGCTCCGGAAATGATGCGTTCTGCATCATAACAGGAAGGCTGCATAGCAGAGCCGACCAAGCCTGGTTGGGGGAGCGCGCATTTTGATTTCAATAGCACGCTCATAGGGGCGTGCAAGAGACAGCAGGAGGCGGCAATAGGGACACAGAGAGGATGCCCAGGGCGGCTAACAATGGTAGTCCCCCGGATCATTAACATACGCCCGTGCAAGTTAGAAATACATTTTCTTACACAGTCACAGGGCAGATTTAACAGAGAGAGGGATAGTTAGAGTAGCAAGGTGCAGGGACAGGTAGTGATAGCCTGGGGGCTTAATCTAGGTGACAGGTTCCCTTTAATGATTTGACACCCCAGTCCTCATTAATTCATCCCCATGTGTCCCTATTGATACCTGAAAAAATAAATTTACTGTATCTTGCTAATACAAAAAGATGGAAATAACAAACATATACGGTATACATCACAAAAGGTAGACATACCAATATAAACAATTCAACTGCAATTAGTTAAATGATAGTCTAATGTCGGGAATTATATATAGCTATAAACCCAAATTGTGCATTGAATCGTATTGATGTACAGTATCTTCAGATTATTTTACTAAGTAAAGTGAGATCAAACCTCCATGCTTAAAAGGTAATAAATCTTAACAAATTGAGATGCTGTAGCTACCTTTCAGTGGTTTTAATTAGTGGTGGTCTGAATGATGAGACCCACCTCTCATTTCATGTAAGGAAAAGGAAGAAGATGCATGCCCTTGAAGATAAACTGAGCAGTTCTGCTATTCGCAAATATAAAAGAACAGGAGTTTTGGGGTCTGCCCCCTCGCTTTACCAGTCCTGAATTACTTAATAGTAGCTACAACATATAAAAAGTTTTCTAAAAGTTTACTTACCCACTAAAGAAGTCAAAACAGCAGACAACACCAGATAGATGAGACTTCAGGGTGTTCCCATATGGAATATTTACAGAATATCGACCATAGGACCATCGTCCTATGGATGAGGGTACTGACACTGGCACTTGCATCTATTTTGAGAGTGGGCCCCATAACATATTGTGAGGAATAGAGGGGTGGTTGTGCTATCTCCAGTCATGTTTGTGGGAGCTTCAAAAATTGTTAAGTAGGATGGGCCCCTGCTCTCAAGATAGACACGTCTCAGGGGTGCTAAGTGTAAATACCTGAGGCAACTGAATAGGCCCAAAAAGACTAAAGTGCCAACAAGTGGGCAACCTAAATGTAAGGTTAAAAACGTCTGTCAATGTTTATCTGGGGCTCTAAAAACAAAGTTGATTTCCCATTAAAAAAAGAAGAAACAAAAACAAAAGCCTCAGAAAAACGAAAAGATGACAAAGCTTTTTGTCTCCAACTTATCAATACTATGTAGGGCCCCTTATCATATGCCGGCAAATGTGTAGCGGCAAGATAAAGCTGTGATAAACTCTTCACATGTGAGGGAGACGTGACATAGTGAGACACTGCTGTACAACCTCATATGCCTGAGGGTTACACCGAATATCGCAGAGATGGATTTACAGTAATAACAAAAGCAGCTATCTCCTGCTCCATCCATTGTTGGTGGGACTGCTGGAGATAATCCAGTGCCAACATGGAGACCATGCAGGTAACCAGGTCTATGAACCTAGACTCAGCTGAACACAGGTCCAGCTTCAATACGATAATGGAGTGTCTAGCTGACACAAACCATTATACAAATGATCCATTTTGAAATAGATGATAAATGTATTATTGCTGAGGGTTGACCACTGAGATGGGTCCTAAAGTCCCCTGTGTGAATACAGCAGTAGTGAGCATGTGCAAAGCCTGCTTCATTCACGGTCTATAGGAGTGTGGTCGTGCACATGCTCACTGCCTCTTCACTCACACAGGGGACTTTGAGCCCCTCGTTCTGAGGGTCACAGCAGCAGACCACCTACAATCACATATTTATCATCTTTTGGGCCCTGATGGCAGTTGTACTGGTTAGAAACAGATTTAACTACGAAACTCAACACAAGTAGTAGTGAATTGGTGGGTGTATAGGAAAACATCAGCTTTGCCTATGGCCACCTTATTATCATGGGATTTAGCAAGGGACATGAGGTAACAATAACACTAGCATGGTGAATTATGCTGGAAGTTGTAGTTCCACCTCAGCTGCAGAAATTGAAGTAGGGAACTAAGATGAAATATCATGAATCTTTGTCCAGATTTAATAGCACAGTCACAGTGCTTAACGATTACCCGTGAACTCCACCATGCGAGGCTCGAACCTCAGTGCAGGACTAGGGAACTAAACTCCAGCGATGCCACGTGTTCTCCCGTATTGTGCACTACACACTGCTGAGCAACAGAACGTCATGCAGCATTTTCACCCTGCCTGACTCATACCCACCATTTATTTTGACGCTGTGGGCGGTGACAGCTGTGTTCGCCGCACAAAACCACCACCTCCTTCTCTGTGACGTTTATGATAGTGCCGGCTGAACGGGATGAGGATCTATGCTGGCAAAGGATTCCTATTTATGTGCGAGCAAGGGATTTCCCCTCGCACAAACAAAACTCTTTGCCAAGTTTGGCGTTTATACAGATTATAGGGCAGGGTTGATGCCAACCTTCTCTCACACACGCTCTACTATGTTACTTACAAACATAACACAAACATGACTTGTTGCAGCGCAGATCTCCCGCTACGTGAATAGCGAGCACCGGGCCGAACAGGCACTAACAGGGGACCTAATTAGATCTTTCAGCCCCCCTTCATTAGTTGCATATTTAATTAGCATTTCCATTCCCTTACTTCATTTCCTGCACTCCCATCAAATTTGATAAAGCCTGAAATCATTCTTTTTTTTATTGTAAAATAATATCGTTGAAGTCATGCTACCATTCCCGCTTTCTTATACGTTTTCTATCCCGTCCACCTGACCTTGTGTATCTAACGTTTATTATCAGTTTACTAGGGATTCATTTTGGAGACTGCACGCTCTGTATATTGTTTCCCACTGTGCTGTATGGCTTTTTATAAACTGAATATTCACGTGCCAAAAGAAATGGTTAATTGTTTAATAGAAACCAGTTGCCGCTTGTATCCTGGGGGTGCAGTTGTGATATGAAGGACAGACAGATATCAGAGATAAGAAAGCAGAGGGTGTATAAGAGGCCACGACAGGTAGTGGGAAATGGAAATTATAGACCTTATTACCCGCCCCTTTAGCACATGAACTCTATATAGCCTCCTGCTATGAAACATTTAGAAGTAAGTTCAATAAAAAGTCTGTAATGCTGCCAAGTGATTACCATTAAAGGAAATATGTCAGCAGATTTCGGCTGTGTAATCTGAAAACAGCATAATGTAGGGGCAAAGACCATTCCAGCAATATCTCACTTACTAGGCTTTGTTGCTGTTTCAATAAAATCAGTGTTTTAGCAACAGGGGATCATCACTTGAGGACTAATTATCCTGTGCCATATAGGCCTCCTGCTATGTACAACCCCGCAAACACAACTCATGACCAGATTTATGTCACTATACAGTGTACGCAGAATGCTGCCAAACAGTGTTGTAAGCAGGACTATACAGGGATCTGCATTCTGAGCACTGCTAGATCTGCAGAAGAGAAAACAGTGATTGTTTCAAAATGGCAGCATGCAGACCAGCAAGTCACACATCACTGAAATCAAGGGTTCTGCCTCTATGTCATGCTGCATTCAGATGCTATAGCAAAACCATGGTGACAGATTCCTTTTAACTGCAGAACTGGTGCCAGTCTGTTGGAAATCAGTAAGATCACTTGTCATTAAACTACATTATATAGCGCCAACATATTCTGCAACGCTTAGTGCTTACCTTTAGTTAATATAATTGAACTAACTTTCAGTCTTTCAGTCACCCACCATTCATTTTCAGGCTCCCTGATATGCAGTTTGCAGCTTAAATCAAGATTTGAATAGTAACAACCTAAATGTGTGGCCATAACCATGGATGCCTAAGCTACTGTAATGCCCTTCACATGAGGTAAGAGACATAGCTAACCAGGAGAACTATACTACATATCTAATTGGAGTAATTTGATAATATTATTGACACGCCCACTCCAGGGCAATGGGGATACTTGGAACCGAGCCGGTTGTTACGGTCCTTTTGCATTCAGGGGATGTCATGGCGGCGACCCGGCTCCATGGCCCTGGCGGTGTCATTTAATAAAGGGATGCTGGGCTTCGATGACGGGGATTGGGAAAAGGGTGTATTCGTGACGCCACCTGCGGTAGTGCGGCCGCCGCTACTGTAGAACCTCTGGGGACGATGACCAGCAGCTTGGATGATTTCGCTCCCCGCGGGCGGATTGGGGTCTCCAGGGCAGTGGGTAGAGAAGTCAGTTTATTCTTGGTTGTTGTTCATCGGGTCATCAGCACCTCGGTGTCTCAGGCGGCCTCTGCAGCCAGTGGGCGCCGCAAAGAAAAGTCTCACACACTTCAATTGGAGTTCTGTACCTTTTACTTCGACACTTTAGCCAGGTCGCCAGGTGCTTCCCTCTGCCAATCTACGGTCCAGCTGTTTCTCAAGAACTGGGACAGTCTCGTCGAGACCCTTAGGTGTTCCTTACCCTCTATCTTCCTTTACTCTTGGTGGTAAACTCAGCACCTCTAGCTTGTCTTGCTTCCTTTGTCAGCACCTCCTTGCAAAGAGCTCGAGTGCCGATAGCCACAGGCATTGGTTGGCACCGTTTCCTACTGCCGTGCCTTAGTACAGCCGCCTTTCCCGAGTTATGCTGGGTGGTTGAGCCACAGTTCCCCTTTAGAAGCTCATGGCCTCCGGTTCAACGGCTCAAGTATTGATCCCTGTGCCGTATTCAGGGCCAATCACCTGTTTCATCCACCAGCACCTCTGTTCCCGACAGATATGGGCATGCGGGGGTGATCTTAGCTTTTGTCAGCACCCAAAGGGCTCCTTCTCTCTTCTTCACCCTTTAGTCCTTTTCTCACAGGGCGAGCGTGACCGTTTTCCAGCTCGCGGGAGCTAACACCTCCACCACCTCTCGACTCCCGCTTCGACTTCATACTTGCTCGCTGTCCTCTTCATAACTCTAACTCTCTTTCTCACCCATGTCCCCTCCCTGAGACTGGGTCCACCCTCCCGGGTCCGCCTACCGTCCCTGCCCGGGGTCCTATGTGTGTGTGTTGCTGTGTTGGGTCTCAACTTCACCGTCCCAATTCAGAGAACAGGAGCACTACCCTCCCGCTAATGGAGGAGTGCAGTACTCCCAGTGGCAGCCAGACCAGTGGGGTACTATATTATTATTATAACTATTACATACTGGGATAGGATCTTTGATATGGGAAAACCCCTTTAAAGGGAACCTGTCACCCCCTTTGGGCATTCTAAACTGTGCTTCAGCTGTAACATGATGTAATTGGGATTCCTGTATTCTCTCTATGTGCCCAGACATCCCCCTGCATACCTCAGAAATACACTTTTATTCTGTCCTACGCTGTATGATAATGACTGCTGAAAAGGTCCGGGGAGGTCAGGTCCCTGTGGTCGTCGCCGGCCCCTGCCTGAAATATCTGCATTGCTCTTTTGAAATTGCTACCCCTCCAGTGTATGGTCGTTGACTGAAAGGCACTACTCTCGTGCCGGCGCAGTGCCGCGGATCACTGTGCTTCATTGAAGACGCACAGTGCCCGAAGTCTCTCGAGATTCTCCTGCACAGGCACGATACTTCAGAAATCTCGCGAGACTTCAGGCACTGTGTGTCTTCCATGGAGCACGGTGACCTGCGCCATTGTGCAGGCACAAGAGTATTGCCTTTCACTCAACATGCATACACAGGAGGGGTGGCAGTTTCAATAGAGCGGGGCGGGTACTCCAAGCAGGGGGTGGTGAGGACCACAGGGAGCTGACCTCCCTGGACCTTTTCAGGAGTCATTTACATACAGCGCGGGAGAGAATAAAAGTTAATTTCTGAGGTATGCAGGGGGTCGTCTGGGCATATATAGGGGTTACAGGAACCCCTTTTATATCATGTTACAGCTGGTGGGCACAGTTTAGAACGCCCAAAGGGGGTGACAGGTTCCTTTTAAGAGAGTGTCTCTCCCAGTAATATAGGCTGGATTTAAAGTTTGTGTGTCTTTTCTAACAATATAGGCTGGCCTGTGTGTCTCTCCTTGTAATAAAGGCTGGCTATGAGGTCTTTGTGTCTTTCTTAGTAATATAAGCTTGGTGTGAGCTGTGTGTCTTTCTTAGTGAGGCAGTCTACAGGGTAGGGGGGTACTCAGATACCTGGACTGATGACTACTTGGATGGGGGATCACGGCTGGTCGGTTCCCGGTTCCGTGCCCTGGACCCTCAGTGGCAGGGATGGTGGGAGATGATGATGATGTACCTGGTAATTTAGATACCAGCGCTGCAAGCCGGCCGCTGAGGTGATATGATGCAGCTTGGGTGTTACAGCTCCCCTCAGGTGGAGCTTTACCTCAGGGCAGCGAGGATGGATGAGGGGAGTCGTAGTAATGGCTTGCGGGGGATGCTGTGGGCAGCGGCGAGGAAGCAGACTCACACACACACAATAGTGTTTGTTTCGGTACCTTTTACTGATGTCCGGTAACAGGTACAGTCCAAGAGGGGTACCAGGTTCTCGGTGCAATTTGGGATTTTCACCTTGAGAGTTGCGAGGCCTCCTCTGCTACTGTGTACGGTGGTTTGGGGTAAGTCCTGCCTATAACTGAACTCGCCGCTTCCTTCTCTCTCAGAGCTTTACTCTTTAACCGACAAGGAGGGCCTTCTATGGGGTCCCTACCCTCCTCTTGGGCCCCTGGTCCTGTGCTTGGTCAGGTTTGAGTGTCTCTAGTAAATTAGTACCTCAGGGGAATAGATCCTCCTGGTTTCTCCGGGCTTTTCCTGCTTCAATGTATGTTCTGCAGGTTCGGACTCCAGTGTCTGGATGAGCTAAAGGGATCCTAGATCTGGTCCCTTGTTATGACCTACTGCTCCTTCCACTGGCCTCCGTCCTATTGCTGGGGTGCTCCACAGTGGGTCAGTCTCCCTTGGTTCTGGGCCTTGCTTTGCCCGCAACCAAGTCTTTCCAGCACCTTCTCTAGGCTGCTTCAGTAGACTTAACTGCTCTCTTCACTGCCCAGAGCAGACTAACTGACTCCTCCCCTCAGACCTGGATCCTTATAAGGGAACTTGCTTAAAGAGGACCTGTCACCAAACCAGGCATGGTGATCTAATTACAGCACTGGATGCAGCATGTCTGCTGCATCCAGGCAAGGGGTCCCCCAGCCCTTGAGCCGCCCTGTATCCCGAGTAAATACACTTAGAAAGCTTACATCGTGCAGCCATAAAGGAGGTGGCTAGAGGCAGGAGCCAAAGGGCAGATTCACACCCCCTGCATGTATAATCTGCCCACCGCTGCCAATCATTGTCTCCCTCTTCTGCAGCATAATACAGAGTTTTGTTTTTCCCCAGAAATGGCCGTTTAGCCCCGCTCCCTGCAGTGACGTCACCGCTTATACCCGCCCTGCTCAATGGTTAACATAGAGCAGGGCAGGGAAAGGTGATGATGTCAGAGCAGGAGGCCGGCCACCCCGCCTCCTGCAGTGACATCACCGCTTATACCCGCCCTGCTCAATGTTAACCATAGAGCAGGGCGGGTATAAGCGGTGACGTCACCGCAGAAGGTGGGGCGGACGGCCTCCTGCTCTGACATCACCACCTTTCCCTGCCCTGCTCTATGTTAACCATTGAGCAGGGCGGGTATAAGCGGTGACGTCACCGCAGAAGACGGGGCGGCCTGCCTTCTGCTTTGACATCACCACCTTTCCCCGCCCTGCTCCATGATAACCATAGAGCAGGGCGGGTATAAGCAGTGATGTCACTGCAGGAGGCAGGGTGGCCGGCCTCCTGCTCTGACATCACCACCTTTCCCTGCCCTGCTCTATTTTAACCATTGAGCAGGGTGGGTATAAGCGGTGACGTCACAGCAGGGGACGGGGCTAAACGGCCATTTCTGGGGAAAAAAAACCCCGAAACTCTGTATTATGCTGCAGAAGAGGGAGACAATGATTGGCAGCGGTGGGCAGATTACACATGCAGGGGGTGTGAATCTGCCCTTTGCACCTGTGTCTCTGTGCCGCCTCCCTGCTGCCAATTACGTCCTCCTCACTCTGTCTGTGCTCCCTGTGCTGGTGATTCAGGCAGAGCAAGGTAATGCTTATCCCCCCCCCGGCCGGCTGTCCCGCCTCTTGCTGTGATGTCTGAGCATTTCCCAGCCCAGCTCCATAGCATAACATGCAACTGGGAGGGGAAATGATTTGATGTCACAGCAGGAGGCCGGACAGGCAGCCGGAGGCTGAGATAACATTACCTACTGCGTCACCAGCACAGACAGAGCAAGGAGGACGTGATTGGCAGCAGGGAGGTGGCACAGAGACACAGGCTGCCGCACCAGGGACCGCCCATTTGGCTCCAGATTGTAAGTTCTACTAAACTATTATCTCGGGGTACCAGCCGCCATCAGACATGGGGGACCCCTTGCCTGAATGCAGCAGACATGCTGCATTCAGTGCTGCCCTTAGATTTTAATATTTGGGGGGTGACAGGTTCTCTTTAAAAAATGTTCTACTATTTTGCAGTTGCAGATATGTGCATATCCTTTAAAAGGATTGCCTATAATTAGGAATAAAAGACAGTCTTCTGAGACAAAAACAAAAAAAACAGTGCCTCCCTGCCTACTGATTGTATGTGGTATTGCAGCTGTGCACCATTCAATTCAATGCAGTTACAGTGGGGAGCAGGGGTTGGGGGAAAGGTGGTTTGGGGGTTCAGAGAACAACAAGTAAACTATACTGCAAGTTCAGTAGCAAGTCAAATTCATTCTTCTCTAGTAAGCACAAACAACTAGTAACAAAACAACTTTCTAAATATATACACGTTTCATTTATTATGTTCTTGAATAACCTATGATATACCTACAATGTAACAAGCAATCAGTATACTTTGCAGTTTGCTTAACTTGCAACTTTATAAAATATTGCAACATATTCATCATGGATAGTAACAATAATTCATTGTAAGAAACGTGCACATAACATTCTTAGAGCACATTAGACCAGGTGTCTCAAACTGGACTGGGTATGTGGGCCGCACATAGGAAAAAAAATTAATTTTGGGGACTGCATTCTTTGCAGGACAAAGTAACACTTTTACCATTTCTATTTACCTTTTGATCACTTTTATTGAACATTTTTTGCTCATTTATTTTATTTTTTAAATTAACACCATAAGGGTTTTGGAACGGGTTTATAGCGTGGGTAAATTAAGGATGTGGCGATAGCAAACGTCTACTTAGGGTACCATTACACGTCGCACCATTGCATGCAATTTCACTTGCAACTTACTGGTTGCAGTGAAATCATGGACACATTGTTGCATTTTGTTGCCGTGTACAAATGTAACAATGTGTCCATGATTTCACTGCAACCAGTAAGTTGCAAGTGAAATTGCATGCAATGTTGTGACGTCAGCGCCCCCCCCCTAGACCGGGTCTCGATCACCAAGGGGTGTACAGTGTCTGCGGGCCATTGCATGGAGCAGTTTCAGGGGCAGTATGTGGCCTGTGGGCTGCATGTTTGAAAGCCCTGCATTAGATGAACATCTTCCAAATCCGATTATGGAATGTGCATCTGAACATCTAACATATTTGGGGGTCCCCTTTGATAACAAGAGATAAGCGTCTAGCAGAGGTGTCCGAAAGCCACTTATACCCATATTTGGAACATAGCTTATAACTTATAGGCATACGCATGATAAAATAATAGTGTAAGAGAACCTTAAAGAGCATCTGTCACCATACCATACAATGTACACTGTGCACATTGTTATATACATTTCATAGACCTGATGAGACTTGTGTGTTTACTTTGAAAATCAGAATAGCTGTATAATACCGCATTCACACATCCATCTTTCACAGTCTGAGTATGGCCCATGGTGCCTGGACTGGCCATGGGCCTTCTAATCCAAACTCATATATGCCTATGAGGCTTTTAAGTTCAGGTCAGGAGACCATAGCCAATCCAGGTATCACATGTGGTACTCAGACCATGGCAAATAGATAAATGATTGTGGCATACTTCATTCCCGATATTAAGATGCTCATTTTATCAAGCAGGGAAACTGTCTAAAACAATTATACAGCCATTCTGATAAAGATTTTCAAAGTAAGTACACCGTCATCGACTCTAAAAAATCTATTTACTAGTGTATGAAGTATACTGAAATCTGGTGAGAGGTCCACACCAAAGGGAGCCTGTTAGGTGATTCATACCGCCCCAAACACAATTGCAGCCAGGTACAGTATTCTCTGCTCTCTTCTTCAGAGAAAATATACTTTAAAGATCTGTCCGAGGACTGTAGCGGAAGACTAGTCTGGCTGCGCCTCTGGCTGGCTTTTCCCAGCGCTGCTGCCGGTGACTGAGAGATCACTCCCTATGTACATGTGAAGCAAAGAACTGTCAATCACCTGCAGCAGCACTAAGGAGAATGCCCAGGCAGGGGCATAACTACAATAGGTGAAGGGGTTGCGATCACACTCGGGCCCTGCAGCCTAGGGGGCCCCAAAAGTCCCTTTGGTCCATAGAAAAAGACTACCATAATACTATTAAAGATTTGCAATAATTGGGGGCCCCGTTGGAGCTTTCGCATCGGGGCCCATGGGCCTGAAGTTATGCCACTGCACCCAGGGATGGAGTCCGACCAGTCTCATCTATAGATATGGTCCCAGGATGGTTCTTTAAAGTAGATTTTCTCTGAAATGCCAGAGCATATAGCATACGGCTCTGATTCATACTATGTGTGGTTTGGACAGCATGAATCGCCTGACAAATTCCATTTAAATCCTCTGTAATACCTTCACACACATTTTATTGTTACATACTGATATGTCTGCTTGTGCAATGGCTTTTTGTGTTTCCAACAGTCAAGTTGCCTAAGGAACATTATACTTCCCTCCCGAGTAACCACTATGTAGTGAAGACACAGGAAGATCTGTCTGCCATACAGTATACTGCCTGTCAGTGCAGCACGTTTGTATTAGGTTCCTCCCAATCAGGCAACTGGAAATTTGTAGATGGCGTTCTAAATAAAGTAGCTTCAGGATGAGTAAAAACACAAACAAGAAAATTGATGAGCCAACTCGCACATGTGCCAACGCTGTACAAAGAAGAGTTTGTGTAACAAGTGGAGAAGAGTGCCAGGCTACGGGGCACAACTTCCAATGACTGGGTGTTGAGTGTCATCTAAAACTGTCTCTTTATAACATCAAGACGGATGCCCGACTCCAGCAGTAAATGTTAACTGGGCAATCGAAAAAATCCAGTTAGGAAAGACTGAATAGTTACTGAATACAGGACATTGACAAACATGATGTAAGAGCTGGCGCAGGACCAGAATTTTGCATAATCGTTTCTGCTGTTTCTCCCCTCCTTTCTCATAGGAACCATTTTAAGCAGATGTGTTATATAATATCCAGTATATGGTCTAGTCACATTCATCTGGTGCTGTATGTGTGGCGGAGGTGGCCATTTTGTGGGATTCCTACTATGTAGGATTGCTGTTCAGTTGTAATCATTGCTTAAAATAAATTCACATTTGTCTGCTCCATAAATATATTTTACTGTGGACAAGTATGCATTCTAGTTTGCCATAAAAGTTATAGATAACACTTTTCCATCGCCGACACAGCAGCAGAAATCCCAGACAACCTCCGGTTTGGTGGGGCACAAGCTAATACATTTAGCAATTAAGAAATCACATTACCTAAATTCCCATATTATATATTCTCTAGCAGCTCTGCTGTTTGCAGAAGTCATAGGGAAATCAAATTATTGGTGACTAGTTCTAGAGCTCTGCTGTTTCTGCTATTTAGTTAAGGGAATGTCTTGCTTTAGAAAACCCATTATCCAACGCCCTCCCAGTTATCCCACAATGCGTTTTTGACGCTGCGGATCTTCTCCGAACATGGACCTCTGAATTGTAAAGCACTATGGAATATGTTGGCGCTATATAAATAATAATAATTATTATTCTCTGTGCAAAAAATGCAGCATCTTAGGCTGGCTTCACACTGCGGCTTGATCTGGTCCGGGGCTGTCCGGGATGACCCTGACAGCCACGGACTGGATCAACACACAGAACTGGAGGGATAATATGCCCTCTGGTCTGGTGTGCAGCCTCACGCAGTTCCCGCTGCTGATAAGTCAGGACCGCAACGCCGCAGTCCTGACCTGTCAGCGACTGTAGCTGTGTGCGGCTGCACACCAAACCAGAGGGCATATTATCCCTCCAGTTCTGTGTGTTGATCCAGTCTGCGGCTGTCAGGGTCATCCCGGACAGCCCCGGACCAGATCATGCCGCAGTGTGAAGCCGCCCTTACAGTTCCAGCCAAGTGGATGGGATTGATAGAAATCTCCTGCCCACAGTGCTTCATTATACTGAGTGTAAACTGGCTGTGGTGCATGGTTGAAATCCGCAACATCTCAATTTCTCTTTATGTGCAGATTTTTTCCCATAAAATCACATAGCACGTGGATAATCCGCAGGCAAAAAAACACACATATGCGTTTTCATGTTTTCCTGCTGCTGAAACGCACTAAAAATGCATGTAATCTGCACATGACTTTATCAATAGTTTTGGCAAAGCAGAATACTATGAAGTATCAAAAACAAAGCAGATTTATTTAAAACCTAACATGCCAAAAAGAGACAAAAACTACAACGTCAAACACATGCAAAAACACAAGTTACCTAATCGGTGCAGAAAACCTGCAACATCAATAACTCACCAAATATGCATTGTGGAAATGTAGCCCTATACATAGGGAGCCCCATAAATTAGCCAAAAGGCTGCTCTCATACTGGAGGACCATGCATTATTGAATCTGAAAATGTGTAATACTTCATTTCTCCTGTGGGGGAGCTGTAGTGGAGTTGAGCACTTGCTACCAGTTAGTCCCACAGATTACACACAATATGTGGTGGAATAGTCTCTGAACAGATTTATTGGGGGGATTGTAAGAATTAGAGAAGCCTTTGAGGTTGTGAACCCCTATGATTTATTAGTGTATAGTCAGCAGGTGGCCGGTATCTATTTTGTGAGCTTAAGCAATAATCAGCCTACAGTTTGGTGCCTGAATGATATATATTGTTTCTATTGTATTTGTGGCCTTGACTAATGGTAGACACGGAAAGACCGGTAAGGAGATCAAACAAATCTAATGTATTCGTAAAAAAAGCAGTTTCACTATTGTTTTGTGGGACATACAAATATGAACTTGTACTGTCAAACCAGACCAGTCAGGGTTGCAGGGCCGAACATGAAAAGGTCATCTCAGGGTATCTAGTTCCAGAGTTGCCTAACTTCATTCCAGTCCTAAACGCTTATGACTCGGCACAGACAAGCAGGAGTATATTATATCAATGAATGCACGGCAGGTTCGGTTGAGGCTAAAAAACTGTGTATAACCATAAAATGTGTACTCAGCAGCATTGTACACTGCGCCAGGGGCAAAACGGTTAATATGTAATGTATATGGTGTTCTCAGCGAGTCTAATTGGAAGCAGCGGTCTCTATTCCTGGACCGAGACTCCACTACCATGTGTGTGTGAGCTCAAATCGAGAAGACCAGAGGGGAGAGGGGGGAGTCAATGCATGGGGATGTGGAAATCTATCTCCTGTACAGTCTCCTGTATGGAGACATACAACGGTGGATCCTAGTTATTAGCATTTTATAGTTACCTTTTCTGCATCCTCTTTTCATAATTCCAGATCTAAGAGAGTCCTGCAGCACTGCTAATCCTGTTCTTCCTGGTTCATGTGCACAACTACTGTAATATAGGGGCTAGCTATGATATATCAATTATGGTAAAACCGGCACAGATTAAACCCGGAAAGGTAAAAAAAATTTAAAATGTCTAAAAATAAATTTCTACTTTCTTTTAGGGGAACACTGTATTTACTACCTGTAGGGGATGACTGTTCTGCCAAGTGATTGGCTGCAGTGGTGATGGAATGTCATTGCTGCAGCAGGAAGTAGAGGCAAGCCGTGCACCGGACTGAATCAGAGCTGGAGCAGAGAGAGATCTGAGAGGAATTCTTATTTAAGGGTAAAGCCACACTAATGTCAAACTCGCATGAGTGCAATGCAAGATAATCTCGCATTGCACTCGGACCAACGGTAGTCAGGCAGCTCAGACCAGCGAGATTTTCCTCGGCCCTATACTGGCCGAGGAAAATGTTGCAGCATGCTGCAATTGTATGTGCACCCATACAATGGCCACTTTACACGTCCCGATATCGTCGTCCAACTTCTACAAAAAGTCACGTGGTTCGTGCATTGGCCCCGATATCGTTCGTGTGTTGTATGGTGTAAATGTGCAATGCGACGCAAGAACGATGCCAAACCGTTATCGGGGATCAAATGAGCCTGCTCTCCAACTGCCCGATATTGGATGGACGATCTGGCAGGATCGTGCTGTGTGACAGCCCAACACCGACTTAAAGCACAACTTCCCCTATTCACTCCCATGTTAAATGGTTGTTTCTGGGTCGCTCGTACAAGGGGGCGTATACATCGCAGTTGCGTTGCCTGCCGATATCGCCCTGTGTAACATCTCCTATGCGATCTTGGATTTCAGCCAAAAAAGTGCGCGCTCCCGTGCCGTTTTATACAATATCGAAACGATGTTGGGACGTGTAAAGTGGCCATAAGTCTATGAGTGCAAGTGAAATATTGCACTGCACTGACACACATACGAGTGCAGTGCAATATACACTGAGTCCGGCAATGGAGAAGATGGGGAGATTAATCTCTCCAACTCCTCGGGAGTAGTGATTCAATCACAGGATTGGACCACGGTTGCATGACACTCGGCTCAACTCACACCAGAGCCTAAGGCGAGGTTCATTAGCATAGCGCATCTGATGTTCTCACATCAAATGCCTTAAGCTAATGTGCCTCTATCCTAACCCTAATGGCCACTTTACACGTCCCGATATCGTCGTCCAACTTCGATAAAAAGTCACGTGGTTCGTGCGTTGGCGACGATATCGTTCGTGCGTTGTGTGGTCTAAATGACCAATTCGATGCAAGAACGATGCCAAACCGATATTCGGGGAGAAATGAGCAGGCTCTCCAACTGCCCGATATTGGATGGACGATCTGGCAGGATCGTTCTGTGTGACAGCCCAACACCGACTTGGAGAGCAACTTCCCCTATTCTCTCCCATGTTAAATGGTCGAGTAGAAATTGTTTAAGCGGTTCTTCGGTAGAGCGCTGAGATTACACGAACACAATTATCTCCAATCTCTATCTTTATTCTTTAAAAGATGATGCTCCAAACTCCAACCCACAACATGTTTCGACGTGGCAAACACGTCTTCCTCAAGCGGATCCGCACTAAATAAACCTTATATTCTGAAAAGAATTGCACTGGATCACTATTCTATCACCTTTAATCTATAATGTGATGAGTAGACGGTACAGTGATGGGCATATCACTGTCTCAAGGTTACCAGACGCAGTGCTAATGGTGGAGCATCCATAGACAGACATGGATATAAAAGAATCAGCATAACCTATAAATACCAGATTTAGGGAGTGTGCATCAGTATGTGGAGCATGATAGGTTCGTACTTGCCCAGCCGAACACAGTAAGCATGCAAATGTGTTTCCTTAAAACCTATATTTTATAGGCAAGATTTTAACGGAAAGGTGCAGTCAGCCGTGTGCTTTTACTTGTCTATATATCTGTGCGTTTTAGTTACATATGTATCATAAATCGCACATCTGATGACCACATGAGAGGCGCTGCAGAAGTGAACAAAGGAATTCCAACAACTGTTATACAAGAGTCTGACAGCATCTCTATAGTACTGCCAAAAAATGGGACAGTGGGCAGCATGTAACGATTCTAGCAAGAGATGCATCTACGGGGAGCAGGGATAGCAATTACACCCACCCACATTCTGGTGCATAAAAAGCCCCAAGGGCTCCTGGGTCAAACTGGAATTAGTAGATGGAGGCCCTTTTATCGATTTTGCATTGGGACACAGGTTCTCCAAGTTACCCCTTTGCAGTGGCTATTACATATAGTGCACATTGGGGAAACCTGTTTTTCCCTTTCCACCTTTCAGCCAGTTTGCATGTCCGCATACTTTGTAGTTAAAGCATTCTCTTGTAGTATGGTGGCTCAGTGGTTAGCACTGTTGCTTTACAGCACAGGGGTCCCAGGTTTAATTCCACCAAGGACCATATCTGCAAGGAGTTTGTATGTTCACTCCGTGTTTGCGTGGATTTCCTGCAGGTTCTCCAGATTCCTCTCACACTCCAAAGATATACTGATAGGGAATTTAGATTCTGAGCCCCAATGGGGACAGCAATGATTATGTCTGTCACTGGCACTATAAAAGTGAGTGAAATAAATGAATAAAAATGAAACAGACAGATCAGGATGAGCAGTGCTATAGGCCAGGCTTAGCTGGTAGCGGGAAATCCGTCTCATGTAAGGTACAGTGAGTAAGCACATTTTCTTTACCGGTAATAATTGACAACGGTCTATATCATAGCAGTATACTGTAAATCCAGCCTCCCTAAAGCTAACATTTTAAAAGGCAGATCCCAGGGATGTCTGGTGCAGCCACGCACCGTCCATCATTAAGAAATGACTTCCTCATCGCAAGACCATGTAAACGGTTTATCTACAAAATACAGATGGCCAACATTGCAGCCCACACAGGCCATCTACCTTATCCCATGAGCATGATGATGCTTACCACAAAAGAACAGAAAGCAACGCTAGCATATGAATGGCGCGCAGAAGACAGCGCCAGGGATTACACTAGAGGGAGGCAGAGAGACGGGAACCATCAGGAATAACATTAGCCTGGAAACAACGCCATAAAGGAAGTCTAGGGAACGTAGGAAAACTACTGGCGCTGCAACATGTGTGCTTAGCACAATGCACAAAGTCATGATGGACAAGACAGACAACAGGGAACCTGGGCCCAAGGACTTGGCAACATCTGCCTTGTGACAGTGCAGAATGGGGATAGGTTCCAAGTTGTGATCTAAAGGGCAGTGTCTAGTAGGCCTTCCTCGCGCAGGACGGTGACTCACCTTGCTATAAGTATTAAAGAAGAAAACCTTGAAGGAAAGAACGGCAGAGTATTAGGTTTCATGCTCTAAGGGGACTTATGTCTTCTCCTGATAAGCACAGTATGGCGGTTCACATCAGGCCATGACTACATGCAAATATACGGGGACACACGTTACACAAGACAAACTCAGTGGCCTAATGTTCTACTGTCTAGGAAAACAACAGCATAGTGTACAATATTCTCCTATTTCTATAATGGACGGTAGAATGTGAGCAGCCAGGGAGAGTCATATGATAGACATATGATCCCGAGACACGTCTAACCCTAGGAACTTCTGCTCTATATACCATATAATCAGCAATTCATAGGAACATACTAGTAGATACAGCCCTCTGGTACAGCAGTATGCGACACTACTCACCTGCACAAGAACCATTTCCTTCCATGTAATGGCTGCACAGATTTCTGACCTATTATTATTATTATTATTATGAGCACCATTGATTCCATGGTGCTGTACATGACAAAGGGTTGCATAGAAAGAAGTTAAAAATACAATGAACAAATTAACAGTGACAGACCGATACAGGGGTGAGAGAGGCCTACACTCTACTTAGATCTGACATCATGATTACCACTGAGCGAGATGGCATGTTTATACTTCAATATGATGAGAAAAGATGGAATATCATTTCTAGTTATAAGAAATTGGATCAACCTGAAAAAAATACAGTATCTGCGTGTAATTGACCAAAACCAAGGTCCACACACTGATGTCTATGTGTACAAACCCCTTATAATAGGGGTACATGTTCATGCCCTCTGCTGTGGTCGATCACATGGCAGCAGTGCTATATAGATTGAGTATTACTAGGACGTCTATCGTAATGATAGACTGTACCACCATCCTTCACTCATAGCTTTGGTGTGGAGCAATGGTTCCCACCCTGTGCCTCTATAGCTTTTATGGAACGACTGCCGCTATTACCTGATAGCCAGTGGCAGTCGAGGGAATTGTAGTTTTGCAGCTTTGGAGATCAGTGCTTTATAGTATGAAAGGAAAGTATCTGTAAAATAATAAAAATAAACTCACTCTTATATAACCTCTTATACCGATGCAATTACATCAAAGTCGGTGCCAGGGCTTGCTTGGCATTGTTGTGCCACATAATCCCTGCTGCCCAGTCGCTATTGAGTTGCTGGTCTCCTACATCCATGTATGAATATCGGGCAAGCAGAAGAAGTGAGAATGCAGGAGCCCAGTAGTAGCTGCTGAACGGCTGTAGTGCTCAGGTAGCACAACAATGGCATGCAAACCCGAGCAGATCTAGTGCCAAGACAGTTGGCAATACAATGGTGCCGACGGTGAGTATGTTTGTTTGTTTTTTACATGTGGGACTACGTCATTTAAAAAGGGACTGTACAGAGAGAGGACAACGCCTTTGAAAAAGTTGGGGTACCGTCACACTTGGCGACGCACCAGCAATCCCGATAGCGATACAACCTGTAGTGATCGCTGGTGGGTCGCTGTTGGGATTGCTGATGAGATGTCAAACAGTCAGATCTCACCAGCGACGCAACAATGATCTGGACGGATATGGAGGTCGTTGGGACCCTGTTTCTCAGACCTGTAGTATTGAGGTCGTTGATCATTGTCCCTGTCAAACACACCGATGCATGCTGCCCAGCGGGACCCCCATCAAAAAATGGTCCAGGCGACTCTGACACGACCAGCGATCTCACAGCAAGGGCCTGGTCAATGCTAAGTGTCAAACATAGTGAGATCGCTGGCCAGGTCACTATTGTGTCACCAAATTTGTGACTTAACAGTGATCTTGCTAGCGATCTCGCTTAGTGTGACAGGGGCTTTAGTCTCCTAATGCAGATGTATTATACTTTTCTAAATCTTTGGTCATATATGCATGATCACCGGGGGTCCTACCTGCAGAATAATCAGAACACTTCTTCTAAGATGAGGCTTTCAGTAGCTGGAGTACCGGCAATTCTACATTTATCCTCTATTCTGTGGACACTGTAGGTGATATATATTGTTTACAGGACAACTCCTGAAAACATTTACATGGAACTGATTCTTTCCCAGAATGAAGGAAATCCCGGCTACAACTCTGCCCTGTGGCAATGAGCACTTCATACACTTCTAGGCTATGAAGAGGCAGCAGAAAGCGTCTTTCAAGTAAAGGATAGCTCATCCATTTGTTCCAGCTGTGGGTGGTGACATTTGTCCCTCATACGACACATGACACAGACAGACGAGTTCCTGCATTTCCCTGGCAATCTCCCACAAATTACATAAGTCTGCAAAGTGAAGTCTGCACTTCAGGAACACCCAGGAGGATTTTTACTTTTCACTGTAACAAAAATCTTGTGAGCAAAATGGCAGCCAGCAGGTAGTGATCGGCGGCCTCTGATCACCCAGTACATGAATGGTTAAAGTTCATGCTCCAGTACAGAGTCCAAAGATAACTTTTAACCCTTTCTTGAGAACATAAATAATTTTTTAGCTGGTTTTTTTTTGTTTCTTCCTCCATGGCCCAGATGAGTGGCCTAGAAGAGATTGAACCTGATGGACTTTATCCCTGTTTGACATTGTAGGTGGTTGTTGATAAGTAAAGCATATAGCCTCATGGCTGTAGGTACAAAACATAGACTGCTTAACCATTTCCTCCCCAAGGCCCGAGCCTCTGTGCAGACTGACTTTCCAGGTGGACTTGGAGAGCAGACTTAAAGCGTGGCTAATAATTAAAATAAGAAGGAAAACACTAACCATAGATGCCGATTCTTATGTCATAAAGGCCAGAACTTTGAAAGACCTATAACCTCTCAGCGAATTCTGTAGAAGGGGATTTCATGTTCAGGATCCTCATATCTTGGCGAGGATGGAGAGAGGTTATAGAGTGTCTCTCGCCCTGTCTGACCATATATATCACAGATAATACATTAAACTGAATGGGAAATGTGTAGTGTTTCACTTCCTCAGTGGGGGCGCTGCAGGGATATTGAATACCTACAGTTAACCTACAGCTTACAGATGATCGCTGACATTCCCAGCAGAAGGAACCTTTGTTGTCAGGTTATTGTGAAGAAAATCTTGTCACAAGTTTCTCTAGCAAGGAGAAACCCTTAACTCTCCCCAGAATTAATTAAACTAGGACTTCAATCAAAACAGGGTAAGTTCTGGTGGTGGTTTCTCTGTCTGATATTACTACTACAAGTTCTCATCCTATCTCTGTTTAATTCTAAATATCTATTGGAAAGAGATGAACTAAAGTTTAAAGGTTTCTACTAAACTAGCTTGTAGTGTGCATTACAAAAAACAGACTGGCTATTAGGGCTCACTCACATCACCGTATAACACAGATGAGTGCTAACCAATATCTTATCGGATTGCACTCGAACCTATGTTATACTATGGAATAGCACTTTTTTCCCATGCTAATAAGGTATCAGAAAAAAAGCACATCATGCTGCAAGTGGCAGTGCAAAACAAATGGTGCGCACCCATTCAAGTGTATGGATGCGTGTAAATCATCAGACTCCACTCAGATGACATCCAAGTGCAGTCCGATTTTAGGGGACTCAGCAGAGAAGATGGAAAAATTTTATTCCCCAACTTCTCATCTGTGCTACAATTCTCTAATGCAAGAGAATGGAGTTACACTAAGGGTTCCTTCTCACGCCACAACCAGAGGAGACATTTTTGGAGGCGATATTTCTCTCTGGAATTATCGCTGCCAAATTCCCGAAATACACGCCGCAATAAGGAGGCAATTTGTCGGTGATAATTCCAGAGAGAAATATCGCCGCCAAAAATGTCTCCGCTGGTTGTGGCGTGAGACGGCACCCTAAGATAAATCTAAGATCAGAGTTTGGTCAGAGAGTCATTAAGATAATTGTTCCAATTCTCTCGCAAAGAAAATATAATTCATGTAATCCCAGCCTTAAAGTTTTATTTTTTTCAAAATTGTTATTCTTGCACAAGTGTTCAGGGTTCCAGTAGGCAGGAATTTCTGTTTATTACCATCAACCATCCTCAGCTATCCTCTAAAGCAGGGGTTTCCAACCTGCGGCTCAAGAGGCACATGTGGCTCATGGGACCAAACTATGTGGCTTGTAGCTGTCTGCCATCTTGGTGCATTGCCAGGTAGATTTTCAGATGGTGAATTTAGGCCCATAAGGAAGAGCACTTCTGAATGTGCATACACAGGTGGAAAGGGTAAGGCTAGAAGGGGATAAATATGGTAAATTTCATGCGTGCTTCATGTAAGAATTTTAAAGGTTAGTAAACTTGGAACCCATGGTGTAAATTTACTACTAAAAAGGAAGGGGGCACAAGGAACTTTGTGTGGGAAGCTTTGGCTGTCATACCAGTACTCGGGCTCTGGGTGTCATAATGGAGGGGGTGCTGGATGTGTCTTGCAACTATGTCTCAGAAATGAATGTGGCTCTCAAAGAAAGGTTGGGGACCACCGATCTAACGGAAAAAAAATGAATATTGCACTCAATGATCAAAGAATAAAAAGTCAACTAATTTTCCACAATTTAGTGTCTGTGGTCACACAATTAATGGTACCACAGCACAAGCCTATATGACATACATCAGAAGTCTAAATGCTAATAAAGGGAGTGACCTATGACACGAGCTGTAACTGCATCTGTACAGAAGCTGCTGGTCAGAGAAGCACCTCGGCATCTCTGGTATACACAGCATAAGTAGTCATAATTGCAGCAGTTCCTTCCTGTGGTTAAATGCACAGTCATGTAGACAGACAATCTTCACGTTGTAAACTCTCTAATGAAGTTTTATGTGTAATGACTGGCCTTCATACTGTCCCCATATGACCTTCCATTGTAAACAAGGTTGTAGATTGAAACCCCTTAAAGACGTAAGACTATGTTCACATCTTGTTTTTGGATACATTGAAGAATAATGTCTGTAGTATTTTATCAGGTAAGACTCTGATGTGTCCATACGCCCAACCATTCACCCAGCATATGCCAGAAGAAGAACCTGTGGACATATGTTGGCCGGTAGGTATCTGCATACTGCTTTTTTCCCACTGTATAAGGAAAATGTAGTCTACTACACATTCCTATGCATATGGACACATGAAAACTGGAGTCAATGCTAACTTACCAACTAAATGCTTATAAAACGTTATATGCTGGAACTGATGAAACAAGTCACTTGGAACTAATTCAAACAGGGCATAATACAAAATCCAGAACTTGCTGGGAGCAAATCATTGAAGGGAGTTTCCAGATTAAGAAAATTGGTCACCAAAAGATTTTTTAACTGAGTCAGAGCACTGTCTTTGGACCCTAGGACGGTGAGAACCTGCTCTATTTGTTATTTCTTAGAACCACTTTTTTGCAAAGAGAAAAACCCTGTCAAGTTCTTTAATAAGTGAAATTGCAACTTTGCAGTTTACTTTTATCGAAAGTATTCTCCAATCTCAAAAATTGATGGATGTTTCATTTAATAGTTTTCTGCTTGGTTAGTCCATCAGCTGTAGACAGTAAGCAAAAAAGCAGCACTTACAAGCTCTTCGATATAGAGCTTGTAAGCACTGCTCTGAATCTCTCCAAATTGCTGGATATAGTCAACTTCAGAGACCCCTGCTTTCCTCCAATGCTGCAGAAATTTGTTTGCTGCATGGGAGAGCACATATTTCAGAATAGCAGAGCAATTATAAAGATGAGCCGAATTAAGAATTAATCAGGAATGCACCCAACAACAAAGAGGAAATAATGTCCTGAAAATAAATGTGATAATCCTAACTCAATTATATTTTAGGCTGTACTAAAATAGAAAACTATCTCTGCCATATGTACATGGACAAATGATTGGGAATAGTAGATTATTCCCATAGATCTGATTATTGTCACATGTAAAAGGGTCTTAGGGTGGCTTCACACTGCGGTCAGGTCCGCCATCCGGTTTCCATCTGTCCGGGAGGATCCAGGGCAATCCGGCGCTCCCTAACATGGGAGTCTATGGGGCCGGATTGCCCTCCGGTTCTGTGTTCAGATCCGGTCCGGCGCTGTCAGGTTCATCCCTGACAGCCCCGGACCGGACCTGACCGCAGTGTGATGCCGCCCTTAGAGATTCAGGTGGATGTGCAGTCAATCATTACCTCACATTTTCCCTATGACATACTTGCATGGATCCAGTAAGCAGAGATCTATGCGCCTATTTGCAGAACCTTTCAGCTACCTAAGCTGTCCCATAGATTTCGTAGGTGATATAGAGGAATCACTGAAGTCAAAGGTGGCCACAGATACCTACCCCCAATTTGAGAAAAAGATTTACTTCTCATTATTAAAGAGTACACTGACAGATATCTGCAAATGCTGCACAGCAATTAACAAAATTTACATCAAAGCATAACAACTATGTTTATCATAGTTACTAGCGTTCTGCTTACAGGCAGCGCTAAGCAGGGAGGACGCTGACATCGCCTTCAGCGATGTGGGAGGTGGCTCCCTGGTCCCTGATCGCTGGGGAGATCTACCTGTTTGACAACTCGCCAGCGATCAGGTAACGATGCTCCAGCGATCAGTGACCTTACTAGCTGGTAACCATGGTAAACACCGGGTATCCAGGGAGTGCGCGCTGCCTGGATACCCGCTGTTTATCATAGTGACCAGCTTCCTCCCTTCTTACAGGCAGCGCTAAGCAGGGAGGATGCTGGTAACATCGCATTAAGTGATGTGGGAGGTGGCTCCCAGGTCCCTGATCGCTGGGGAGATCTGCCTGTTTGACAGCTCCCCAGTGATCAGGTAACGACGCTCCAGCGATCCCGGCAGGTCGTTACCGCTGTAGGGATCACTGGAGTGATTGTTATGTGTGACAGGGCCTTAAACGTCATCACTAGTGTTTGTGCATGATGTATTTTAACCTACAAATACGTACAAATAATTTAGGCATCTTTTGCCATCATGTATAATATCATAAGCATTTCACACCTCTCATTGTACTATGCCACTCTGTGTGTTGGAGGCCTCTATCCGAGGCTCTTTCTGAATGCTTTATGTCAGAACTTGCTCGTTATAACTTGTGACCTCTGCGGGACATGAACTGAATTACAGAGCGAAAGCTGCAGGAGGTAATGGCCTAAAAAGCAGGGGAGGGAGTAGAATAATATAGAATAATGTAGACTCCATGTACACTATGACCAGCAGGAGGATTCATCTGTTTCTGTAACTTTAGACCATCTGTCCAGTAGAGGTCCCCACAAGCAGCAGACATCATGAAGAGCTGAGACCCCACTAATGCATGGAAAATTAATTAAAGGAGATGTGTATAACTTCATTCTCCTTCCCCGTGCTATGGTAAACCCTGCAACCACTGAAAATGGAATAGCAGCTTAACATCTGCTGCATTTGGCTCAAACACACGAACACCCACCAAAGTAAACTAGCCAACAAAAGCACGCAGCATGGTATTATGGTCAGCCCTAAAGTAGGGCAGCCAACCTTCAAGCTTGTTTACATGGAACTTTTCATTTGGAGAATGCACAAAAATATTCAAACATTAAAAAGGGGAGATAAAAGACTTCATTCACTGGAATATATAAACATCAATATAGCGGAGGTCTGTGCGGAATATCATGCTGGGAGCACAGTTTCTCCATCAATGAGACGACATTTGTACTTTAGGAAATGACACTTCTGTAAAATATGTCTATTATCAGAATCAGTGATGAGAGTGACACTGATGAGAAGAGGGAAGCAGCAGGTATTCACAGGTCCCACTGCTTCCCTGCAGCTTCTCAGTAGAACATGGTAAGTATGTCGGCTTGTAAGACTACAGCGGGAAATTTAAAGAGGTTGTCTACTTCTATATTAATCTAAAGCTTAGGATGGGACATAAAAAAGTTTAAAAAAGAAGGAATAACTTATTGATCCCCTGCCATTTCCGGCTGCTCAGGTCGTCTCTACCTTCCTGCTGCTGTGATGACATCCTCCAATCACTGGCTGAGGTGGGTCACCGATGTGGCCAGTGATTGGCGGTGCGCTCATTTTCTTTGAAAGCTGAGAGGGGTAAGAGACCAGCGGGGATGCATCGAAAAGGCAACTCCAAAGTAAAGGCGAGGTGACCATCACCTTTGTTTTGTTATTCTGAGAGCTTTTCTCCCATTCTCCTTTAAAGAGTTTGTCTGATTTTGAAAACCCTTGTTCTTAGGGCATTTGGATGCCTCTTACTTGCAGTCTCTCTATTTAAATCTATGGGAAATTTCTGCATCATTTCCCCATCTCTTGGCAGGAAAAATGCTGCAGCAAAAACACGTGTTTTTATGTGTTTTTTGCTTGCGTTGCACATGCATTCTGGGGTGGAAAAACGTGGAAAAAAACACTGAAAGATTTATTTCTGCACCAAATCTACAATGGAAAAATAAGCAACGTGCACAAAACTTCAGGATTCTCATTCACTTTGCTGGCATAAGAATTTGCTTGTAATTTTGTGACAAAATTGCACTAAAAACACATCAAAAACAGTGATAAAAATGCACTGTGTGCACAGAGCCTGAAGGGCTTCCCAGGAGTATTTTATTTTTTACTTTGGGCCTAAAAATTAATAGGTAGTTGCTAACTGCAAGCCTGTTGTGCCTGGCACAATCTCTGCTGGCATAGAGCTGTCTGCTGGCGATTCTGCAGCTTCCGCTGAAATCATGTCCATAGAGCAGCAACTTTTCTTCTGCTCTGCTCTGTTGATGACTAATGTCATGCTGATTAACAGCCAATGTCCTACTGCCTAACTATGAGAGCCCGCTGTCAATCAGCAGGACGTTGGCAGTCACACCCCGTCGACAAAGTAGCCTGGAAGAGGAAGAGTTGCTCTGCTGATATGAAGGAGGAGAATCGCTGTCAGAAACGGTCCAATGTAAGCTGATTCAGGGTATTAACAGGCAGGTACTTGGTAACCACCTGCCTGTTACTTCTCCATCCCATAGTTAAAGGGAACCTGACCCTAAAAATCAGCCCCCAGCCTATTTATACCTGTCCCTGCACCACAAGTATAGCATTGTAGGCATCCCTTTTTGTCAAAAATGTGTATTTGTAAAGTTTATAAAACTGCTTTTTTTACCTTTAGATCTGCGACTTCTCAGTTCTTGAGAAGTCACACAGGGCGTTCGTGTCATATCCGGCTATAGTGACGTTGTACACCCATTGGGTGTAGGGAGGACCTCGCGATGCGCGAGGTTACTTTACGGCAGCTTGATGAGCTGCCGTAGCTGCCATAAAGTAACCTCGCACATGTGCAATGCGCATCACGAGGTCCTTCCTACACCCAATGGGTGTACGACGTCACTATAGCCGGATATGACGCGAATAGCATCATACCGGCTATACTGCCAATGGTGGTTGGCGAGGAAGAACACAATGCCTTAGCACGCCATGTGGGCGTGAATAATTGATGTGCAGGCGGCGATGAGAAGCCACAGGGAACACCCTGTGTGACTTCTCAAGAACTGAGAAGCCGCAGGATCTAAAGGTAAAAAAAGCAGTTTTATAAACTTTACAAATACACATTTTTGACACAAAGGGATGCCTACAATGCTATACTGGTGGTGCAGGTACAGGTATAAATAGGCTGGGGGCTGATTTTTAGGGGTTAGGTTCCCTTTAAAAAATAAAAATGTCCCATACAGTCCCTTTAATAAAAGGATGGTGATTCATAGTGCCATATAATACTACACTTTCCCTGCAGTAAAAGTGGTCAGGGAAAGCTACCTCTTGGCACTGTGAAATGGGTTATCTGTAATGGTACCTTTACACGCTGCTACAGAAGGTTAAAACAACCGGGTGTCTCACGTGCACAGCACGTACCAACGGTTGCTAACGGTACTCGATACCGCCTTTACACGCCGCTACAAAGTGCTCTACAGAAGGATTTTTCTATCCCTGGAGGCACCGATGGGTGCCCCAGGTTACCTTCTGTAGAGCACTTTCCCTCATTTACACGCCGCTACAGAAGGTAATATGGAGGACCTGGGGCAGCAGGGACAACACATAGGCGTGCCAGAGTTGTGGATTACGAGACCTCGTACAATGATTGGACAAAGCAATAACATCATGATTGGCCAGCTAGTGCAGGAAGGCTGGCTAATACATGATGCTATTGCAATTGTGTAGTGTGACTGGTCAGCTCCTTAAATATGCCGCCCTATGCAGGGACAACCAATTGTAACGCAGGAGCTTCCACCAATGATCGCTGAAGGGGGGCAGTATCCCAGAGGCTGTGTCACGCCCCAGGGAGCTCACTAGGTGACGGAAAAACCTTCCTGTTCCTCATTTAGACGCCGCTACTATCGGGTTGAAACCAACCTGTTTTAGAGCACTGCTGAAAAACAGGTGTCGACAGTGATGGGTGGCAACAACCTGATTTACACGCTGCTACCTTGCGGTGTTTTGACGGTAGAAGATACAATTGTCTCCGACACCCGGTTGTTTCTAACCTTCCGTAGCGGCGTGTAAAGGTACCATAACACATTACTCCACTTCAAATAATTAATTATTCCAAGATACAGTTTACTGTTATACATTGTATGCGATTCTGTATAATGACAGGAGAGGTAGCTATGTCCTGATATACCTTTATTATATTCATGTACATCTCTACATGATTTAGTTGTTTCAGTAAATAGATAGAAGTTTAGGAAGGCAAATACATATGGATAATATGACGTAATTCATTTAAATATAATGATAAACTAATATTTAAGAGTCTGATGTCTGTATATAATTTTTCCATAGACCTAAAGTCACTTTCATGGGGAAATGGTGCAGAAATTTCACATAGATTTAAATAGAGAGACTGGGTCTGCAAGTAGGAGGCATCCAAATGCCCTAAGAACCAGGGTTTTCAAAATTAGACAAACTCTTTAAAGGAGAATGTGAAACAAAACTCTCAGAGTAACAAAACAAAGGTGATGATCACCTCACCTTTCCTTTGGAGTTGTCTTTTCGATGCTACCATGTAAATCAAGTTCTTGGCATGGTAAGTCTGTTTCATCGACTAAGCATTTGGGAAGCAAAACAGCGATGCCAGTAATTGCAGCTCATCCACTTACCTCTTTTCATCTGGCTCTGACAAGCAGTCCAGCCCGCTAAGATTCTGGTCCATTCAACGTAATTCCATCCAGAACCAATCAGAAGAGACCAAGGCGGGCTCCGCCCCCAGTTGCCCGAGGTTCATGGGACACCGCCGTGTTCACATGGAGGCAGGTCCTACACCTTCCCAGGACAGACCATTCCCATCTCAGAGAGAGGGAATCATAGAGATGGGGCCTGGTGTCCAGAAGGGCCCCTGAAAAACATAAATGAAGAGAACATAATTGGATTATAGAAAAAATATTGTTTGTCTGCATGGAAAATACACACACCCATCACTTACAATATGGCAATTACATAAGGCGGGAAGTACAGAGTGCATCAAAGGCGACACATAACTAACTATCATTGTTAAACGCAATGGACTCAAGGGTATCCTGAAAAATGTGGTCCTGTCCTGCAGAAGTATGTGGGAGTTAGTGGTGCACATATTAATAACATGGTCGATTTGCTCTTAATTGATACAATAGAAAGTACGGTACATGTTTCCTTGATAGTATGCTAAAAGCCATCCTCTGACCGCTAATTCCAGCCTCTTACAGTTTTCCTACAGACACAACATTTTTCAGTACCGTCCTTTGTTCACATGCGACTTTAATGGTGGCTCTTTCCAGTACGACATAAATCTCCCTGTAATGTCTACTAGATGCTTCTGTGACTGCCCCTGTATTATTTTCTTCAGGCCATAACCCACCGCCTCCCCCCTCATCGAAGACGTGAGCACTTGGGGGGCAATGTCTGGACTAACCGCAGCGCCTGCTTTAGCATAGAGCTTCTGCTGTAGCCAGAGAAATATGTGATGCATTCCCCTCAGCAATTAGGGAAAGGTCACATAATGTACAAGACCACAGCATCTCTTAAAGGGGTTCTCTGCACTCAGAAAACACTGTTTAAAAAGCCTTGTTCGGCTATTTAGGGTAATAGAGGAGAATCTCCCAATTGGGACCCTCTTATTCGGGAATACCTGACAAGTCCATTGCTTCTCCAACATTTAGTGCATGGTTTCTGCACCTATACGTATTAAATGAAAAATGATCATCGTATGACCCAGAAAGATAACAGTGGCAACCCAAAAGAGAGCAACTACTTCAATGACAGATTCATTTACCGAAAGCTGGCCACAGGCAAGAAGATTAGCTCCAGATACAACCAGATGTCTTTCATTGTAGAGTACCATCAGGGATCCTGTCACCTGATTCATGTTGCCCAAAGGATCATAGCATGGCAGTACGATTGGAATCCTGTATATTTTTCAGTTCAGAGAAAAACATACCTGGCTGCAATTGTGTTGCCATGCTCTGATTCATGATCCCTGTGGTTTGGGCAGCATGTATCAGCTGCTGGGTTCCCTTTAAAGGGATGATGTCTTTAAATGCTGGACTTTCTGTGCAGAAAACTGCTTCAACGTTTGCCTACAAATATGGGATATCCTCATGTGGTATCATTTAAGATAGCTTATGCAATAATTTGATTTTTGTTTTTCCTGTAACAAAAGATATTTATAATTAAAGGGTTGTCCAGGCTTGCAATCACTTTACATGACTCCAGATTGCCGGTGCGCATGCTGTCACGATTTCCAATGTTCCCATGCTAGTTGGTGAACAAATGCTGTGCTGCTGCTGACGGATCTTCCACATATACATCCATTTGTTTTCTTTCTGTGACCATGTTATACACGTGGTTTGTGGATTCAGCAGCAGCCGATACATGCGATGCAAACTGGTGGTGGGTCTCAGAACCTATTCAGGTTAGCAGCAATAGCTTATTTGTGTATGGTTTCTTTCTGCATGCTAGTTGGTAGTCACGTGACCACATGTATGTTTGTATGATTTGCATTCTTGTGGTCACATGCCAACTAGACTCATCCGGCTTCTCTCAATTCCCTTCTATGGAGAGCAGCTTAATGAGACTAGCTGGCATGTGACAGCAATACCAGGGAATCGGGTCACTATTTTCTCCAAAGCCAGGACAATCCCTTTAAACCTAATATTCACTAGGTCTATGGCTAGTTTAAGAGATTTTGGTGGTTTGGGATTACAGACATGTATTATATATGTGTCACCCCAGGGTTCATGTGCCACAGTAACACCATCAAAAGGTTAACTCCCCACACAACTCACTACACTAGCACCTCCAGGCCAGAAGGGGAGACAAAGCTGCTCCCCTTCATATATTCTGGTCTGAGGAGGAAGTAGTTAGTTGATAGTTGACAGTTTAGTGTAGTGCAGGGAGCACTAGGAGGAGGAACTGTAAATGGGAGCAGTGCTGAGCTCCTGACGGACCACTGACTACTTTCAGGCCTGAAGCCGAGGGTCTGAGGAAAGGAGGCAGAGAAGCGAGGAACACACCCGGGACACGGAGTTACCCTAAACTCACCCCGGAGAAGCGCATAGGATGGATACCGGATCCGATGCTGTGCCTGAAACAGACAGCACAGTGAACACTGGAATAGTGAAAGTCCACCATCTTCACTGTACCACAGCAAAGCAACACGGCGGGGTCAAGAACACGGAATAAGACTTAAGTTGCCTAGCAAGTTGGTACCCGTGAGGGGAGACAGGGCCAGCAGCTTAGCTAAAGCGGCAGCAGGGCCACACACACAGCGCAGGAGTAGGAAGCCAAGGACCTGGCCAGGGTGGGAGCAACCAGGCCCCTGCACAGACTCCGTGGACAGTACTCAATATTTTACTGAGCTACCATCTACAGTAAAGACTTGGAAAACTACAAAACCGTCAGTTTGTTTGACCTTTGTGCTCGAGCCCTACTCTCCCTCACAAACTATTATCATCTCTACCATTACCCCTGCCCTGCATCCATCTATAGACTATTATCACCACTGCCCCAGGGAACCAGGCTCTGCCCGCGGAGAGCCGTTAAATCACCAGCTGCCAAACATCATCCCTGGAGGGTCTGCAGCAGCAGTGGTCACCCTGACCACAACCCGTGGGTGGCGTCACGACAAAATGCCCTGTAAATATCCCCCCCATTACTTGTGGGCTCGGGACACGGTCCAGACCAAGGACTGCCGTGATTTCCCCTGTGATACCCCGGTCCGGTACCGAGTACCCCATCCCAGTGGGCTCCACATATACACATGTTTACTGAGGCATATACAGATACATCCACCACCATTATTAGATGTTTCCAGACCAATAATGGTGAACTGAAAGAAAGAGGGACTTCATGATATGATTTACAGTACAATATAGAAATGCTGCTTGCTCAATTCCCTCTTCTCTCCTTTGAATCACTAGGAAAGAAGTCTGGTCCCATGCCCATATCACACAGCTGCCAGGGCCTACTCCTGTTACCTGGCAACCAAGCAGCCTGGACGCCACCAGAGGGATCTGTCTCTGTGAACCTTTTCTGTACCTCTGGCGCTCTGCCCTTTATGCCCTGTGAAACCACATACATAATGAACTTAACTCAAATGCTGCCAGTGAGAAAGAGGAAGCCTGGCATGACAAAATCACTATAACGACATTTACATTGATTTGGACAGATGAGATAAATGCTGATTAAATTGGTGTTGTATTCTGCCTAACCATCATTAGATCACGTAGACCCCTAGACACAGCATACCACAAGTACCTCCACACAGTGCTGCTCATATCCATATTCTCCCTCACCTAGTATTGAAGGAAATGTCCAAACATCTGTATTTCCTTGTGTTTTTCGCTATTTCTTACTAAACTCTTCAGAGACTTGGCAAATAGTCTCAGAAAGAACCCATGTGAAATTAAAAAGACGGGCAGGAGGAGGTACAGACAGTGCAGGAGCCAAGCGGCTTCCCTCTGCCAGACCCACTGGGCTACTGAACAATCTGGCCTCTTTGTAAAGACATTTGAAAGGGGGGGTAGGAATCCCACATGTGGGATAGAGGATTTGGAGAATTAAAGAGGAGAGGAACGAAAGGCACAGAACCCCACATAGAGACTCCAGTCTGCAACAGCTTGGAGCCAACGCTTTATATGGATCAGTGTGAGGAGGGAAAGCAAATGACTGCACGAGCCGCCCCATAAAATGCCATATATGCCATCTACTCCATGCTCACATAATAAATGTAAGCCGCCATTTACATAGGTAGAACAACAAGCAAACCGTTAGTCATATTGTGTATCTCTGAATCTCAAAATAGTTGTTTACGTGGTAAAGAACTCCTCACATTTTCTAACTTTGTAGAGAAAATCCCTTTAACATGTGGTCCTTGAGAGCTAATTTCAGGGTGGAAAGTTGTGCCTGTGGTGACTGAAAATTGCTTATCCCCCTCTATTTAACGTGTACCCATCCCTTTACATATAGGCATGATTTTGCTGCATTAAGCCCTCACAACATGTTTAAGCTACTTTACCTGCATACGCTGTTCTGATTATTGTGGGCATTAACATGCCCACCATTCTTTTTAAGAGAGCTGTTCCTCTTTATCAATTTTCTGCCAGCACTATAGGTGTTGGACCTTCTTTCTCCATTACCAAGTATGAACTGTCCATGCTAATCCAATTTACCAGTGCTAATCTCAAAGCTTCTAAAAAATATATAAAGGAGACAAAGAGGTGCAGATTGTGCCCTATCACTTATGACAGGTAGAGCTGGCCCCAACGGGTTGCTTGCTCACCTGGTCAGGTTGTGATCAACCACAACCGGCTTGTACGCCTGAGGTGCAGCTGCTGCTGGACCCACACCGCCACGTGTACCGTGGAAAAAGATCGACAAACCCAAACAGGAGTGGTGCCTCTGGTCGGCGCTGCTGCCCGAAATGATGCAAAAGAAGACGATGCTTGTATTGTCAAAGCAAAAAGTCCCGGGCACTAGTCACAGCCCTCCATTCGACCCCTTAACAGCACCAGACATTAGCAGCGTTGCTCGGATCTTGGGGTCAAAGTCCATATAAAGTAGTAAATAGAATGAGACGGCATCACTACAGGTATGATGTCAGTCGGCTTCGTTATTTATTCATTCGTGCGGGTTACAGGCAAAAGTGGAGGGAGGGGGTGCGGAGGTGGCCGACGGGCGCACCGTTTCACACTGTATGTGCTTCAACAGGTCCAACCTTGCAAGCCTTGCACCGAAACGCGTTGGTGAGAGGTTGCATAAAGGAGCAGTACAATACAAGCATCATCGTCTTTTGCATCATTTCGGGCAGCAGCGCAGACCAGAGGCACCACTCCTGTTTGGATTTCTTAATCTTAAAGCTTGCCTCTATCTAATGTAGGAGAGCAGGAGCGGAGAGTCAAAGAGCTACCTTTCATTCCTGTAATCCATCCCTGCATCTTTGCTGATAGAGATGGATTGCACCTGACAACAGGGAGTGGACTGCAGGTTAGACAGGGAGCACATTGAGTGTTAGCAATTGGTGGAGTGATTTTTTAGCATCTTTTTTTTTTTTTAATAAAGTGATTTCCAGATCTTTTGTTGAAGATTTCTAAAAGTACAGTGGCCATTTTATGCTTAGATGGACATGACTCCTGGGGAATAATCATTTCTGTTCTTTTTCTCTATAGATGCCTGGTAAATGAAGCTCTGCGCTTCTTCACTAAGCCCCATCTTCATAAATTCTCCAAGAGTGTCCAGGGACTGAAGAACCCTTGAGGTCTATTTTAACTTTCTTCAAGGCTGCTTGCTGACTAATGTCTGTTTGCTTTCTATTTCTATTCTTATATTATTCACTCTTCTTAAGTCTTTTTTTTACCCAGTCTTGTGTGATTTGTTAAAATTCTCTAAAAGAAAAAAGGAAAACACAAAAAGAATAATCACCCCCTCCATGCGTTCCCTGTATCTAGACAAGCCTGCCAGCGAGAATCAAGATCAGGCAATGGTAAATGGCAGCAGACTCATTTGTACCTCCGTTTTTTCTTTTTTTTGCTATTTTTACCCTCATTGAATTAGCTTTCAAAAGTATCAACAACATCTTTCTAGGTGAACGTGAATTAATTTGTTTTTGCGCTGCCAAATTTACTGTCATTTGTGCTGAGGATGCCCGGCTGGCACACATGCAAGTTCTTAATGAAGGACAATTAGTCGTTTAATGAAAAGGTCTCTTCTAAAGCAGCCCATAAACCCTTAGTCTGAGAAAATAATCCCCCATGTGTGGTAGCTGCTGAACTGAAAGCCATGACACTAGGCGGCTCTGGCACAAAGTGTGGCTTTTTGGCCAGTCCCTTTATGCAGGATAAAGCCAATGCTATCATTCAATTATTGTGTTAAATGTAAAGAATAAAGGAAAAACTACACCCTGGAATTAAAGGGACTTAGAATGAAGACAGTAAAGGTGTAAACTAGTGTGTGCTAAGGACTGCCAAAGTCTATCAAGGAGGAGTTGAACTTAAAGAGAAACAGTCATTTCGGTTAACATTATTAACTTGCAGATATTCTGTTAGAAAGGTGCCTGGCCACCTTAATGAAAGTGTAGTATTCATAAGAGAATTAATTTTATTTCTCCTGGGAGTCGCTTACTTTCAGTCAAACAGGGAACAGTAACCACTTACAGCATGCCTCGCACATTGACTTACAGCTGGCTTTCAGTCATATAGGGGTGTCGGCATGGCTACAGTCACCACACACAGCATACCTTGCCACACTGACCTAACACTGATTTTCAGTGATAAAGAGAGTGCCGGCATAGCTATGGTCACCACTTACAGCATACCTCAGCACGTTGACTTAGAGCTGGCTTTTAGTCAGAAAGGGTGCCAGCATGGCCACAGTCATCGTTCACAGCATACCTCAGCACGTTGACTTAGAGCTGGCTTTTAGTCATAAAGGGGTGCCAGCATGGCTACAGTCATCGCTCACAGCATACCTCAGCAGGTTGACTTAGAGCTGGCTTTTAGTTATAAAGGGTGCCAGCATGCTACAGCATCGCTCACAGCATACCTCAGCACGTTGATTTAGAGCTGGCTTTCAGTCATAAAGGGGTGCCAGCATGGCTACAGTCACAGTCATCACTCACAGCATACCTCAGCACATTGACTTACAGATGGCTCAGCAGTGCATCTGTACAGTGCCAGCTGTCAGTCAAAGTGCCGCTGCTTAAAGCACTGCAGAGCCGTCTGTCAGTCATACTACTTACAGCCAAGGTCTCACAGTGCTGTCAAGGTTGACAGAAGCCTCATACAGTTCATTTTTCCCTGGTGCTGAACTTTTAGTACGGCCATCGGGCGCCTTTCTAATGCTATTAATCTGCAAATAACCCTACATTTTTAGATGAATAGCTTTATTCAACATGAGAAGTTTGCTCTATTGCCTAAAAAATTACAATCTGAAAGAGAGGAGCAAGTTCATTTCCGGCTTTCTGTCAATCTACAATGATCAGAACGCTTCAAGTGATGGTAAAGTAATTTGGGAAAATGACAGCAGCTTACTAAACTCCCCACAAAAATCCATTTAAAGACAACCTGCCATAAGTTTAACGCTAGCCACTGAGGACCGTAAATTTGCGCTGTAAGTTCATTTGAAATAATAGTAGGCAGCACTCACCATTCTGTTGCATTGGGATTTCTTTATTTCAAACTGCACACGAGTGACATGCCGGCGGGGTGGTGGATGGAGGATGCGTCCAGGGACTACGCACGTTTCGCTCAGGTGAGCTTCAACGGGTTCACTCATTGAAGCTCACCAGAGTGAAACACGCGTAGTCCTTTGACGCATCTTGTATACACCACCCTGCCGGCATGTCACTCGTGTGCAGTTTGAAATAAAGAAATCCCAATGTAATAGAACGGTGAGTGCTGCCTACTATTATTTCAAATGAACTTTGTGACTTTGCAAACAAAGGCACGGCACCACGATTCAGTAGAGGGCAGGTGCTGTGTTACCTCTATACACAGTTGTGGCTTAACCAAGCTCCACGGCCATAGGCAGTAGTGCGGGTCATTCTTAAAATCTGTTTAAATTTGCACTGTAAGTTACACCATTATTTTTGGTATAAATTATATTCTGTCTGGAAAAAGGAAGTCTTTTAATTTCAAGTACTAGCCCAATTTGAACAGTGAGGCAGGAGATGAGAAAACTGGAGTATGCTAAAATTTGGACAGATGAGATCAGGGATTTAATAGGATGAATCAGCTATCTAACCTTAAAGGGGGCCCTCAGATAGGCTGCAACATTAAAATATATATAAATTATTAAATAAATTATCTCTCCATCATTAATAAAAATCTCAAGCTTTATTACTTTGGCTTATCTTTATAATATTTTGCCCCACCCCATGTTTAAATGTCTTGTTACATCACTTACATTTTATGCTCTCAATGGTGAAGGGGCTTCGGATGATTGCATCTACATCTTTACAGTTTAGTCATAATTCCTAGAATGCTTTTGTCGCTTTTGACATATAAGAATTTATTAAGGCTGAGGTGGAGAAGACATAGATTATGAAAGTCAGACTTTCACCTGAATTAGAAAGTATGAAATATCAATGTATAAGGAGGCAAAAATAACGTAGACTGTCTCTTCAGAAAAGAGAAAGGTCAAGGCGAGAATCTTTACAGAGAGAAAGACAAATAAAGGAGATGAACATGAACAATAGTTTGAGAAGAACATCCACACCATGAAGGACAGACAAGAACATAGCCATTGTGCATCTCTCTACAAGAACAGGAGTACTGTGAATCATAACATATGTTCTCCATACGTTCTCATCCAAGAGGTTGCTGGGGTATAAGATATTGTAGGGTAATATTTGCTGCCAGTACCATATGATGAATAACAGAAAAAGAACTCCTTTCTATCTACTTCTTCAACTTTCATAAAAGGCTTAGCCACTTAAAAAATAAAAAACGTTAAACGCAGATCTAATGTAACAGATAAACTAATGAATGCACTTATAGTCACAAAGGTCCACACATGTACCTGTCTTACAGATGACCCACTTTCCACTTGTACTTAGCACAAGAGAGAGTTTCCTGTCATCAGGGTGGTGTATGAAGGGGGCTACGTCCAAGTTGTAAAACCATAAAATCGCCTCACCATGTATAAAGGTAATCTTCCAGACTGAACACAGGATTCCAACCCAAAGCCGCTGACTTCGGCTAAGGCTAGGGCCACATTAGCGTTGTGGCCTCCGCCATGCTGGATGCAGCGTTAAGCTGGCTGCTACAAAATAGCGCAACATTTCAAACTTCGGCACTTTCATACCAGTGTTTGCGCTTCAGGTCCCGTCATTCAAATTACTCTATGGCAGTGTTACACTACCATGCGCTAATGCTGCAGGAAAGCTCATCTTTGCCAGATCCAGCAAGGGGGCCACAAAACTAATGTGGCCTAGCCTTACACCAGTAAAAGGGAAAGAACCAGGTGGATCCAATAATCACTGTGTGAGTGTGAGTATACTCAGCGATTACGGCCGTCCAAAAATACGTAAAGTTGTTTGTTCTGCCATCATGGAATTTTAACATGATATGTATTTTCCAATAAATTTGAAGATTTTAATTGTATCTATGAAGGGGGCGAGCTAATGGCTTATTTCACTAGCTAAGCCACCTTCTCTATGATTGTATCTGCAATGAGAGGAAAAGGGGCTGGCTTTTCCACTAAAATAACCAGTTAACCATTATCAATGACAAGTTGACTCAGGAAGTTTTCTCTTGTGTGGAGCACATGCACGAACTGATGGTCCAGATCTTTGGAGCACCAAACATTTGCGTTTGTGCCGCTTGTGTATGCAGGCAGCACAGAGTGTGCATGAACGCATGCGTCCTGCGTCCCTATGTTTAACATGAGGACGCATGGTATCTGCGTTTCGCTGCAGTCGCATGTGTTTGCGTTCGCATGCGTACTTTTTGTGTGCCCTGAAAACGCATCTTGTTGCATTTCTTTGTGCTTTTGAAGATGCAAGCTTTATACGCAAGCGTCCTCAAGCGCACAACTAATACATGGAGCACTATGTATCCGCACTGCCATCCGGATGGCAGCGCAATCAAACGCAGCGTCTCTCTCTCTCTCGGCAAATTACAGTGTATTCCTACAGAGTTTTTCAACCTATGCGCATCCAGAGAATATCAGCTGCGTTTGCATCAGGATGGCTGCATTTAACCATGCATCTGCCGCTATGCGTTCAAATGCATGCAGATCGAACGCAAATGTGAAACACATGGGAAAAATGTAGTATTTAGGCGCTTCACTGGGACTTGCTGTAAAGCAGAAAGTAATTGAAGACAGATTAGCCACTTGCCACAATATAGCCCTGTATATGTCATGTGGCAACCCAGCCTGAAGTACAAGATACTGGAAAACCCCCACATAAACAGAGGATATTAGCTATTGTGACTACACATTCAAAATTAATGTTGGGGTGGAGGATCAATCTAAGGCCATGTTACATGGTACAATATCGTGAACGATATCGGTGAAACATCACGGGTTTGGAGTCGTTAAAACGACATCGTTAGGACGTCGTTTCGTGTGACACCGAGATACGACTACGATAAATCGTTGGATCATTGATCGCAGATTTGAGAACATGTTCTCAAATCAAACGATCCACGATCAGCCAACCTGCTGCATCGTTGTGTGTGACACCGCGATAACAATGTCGTTCATGACTTCACCCATTCACATCAGTGAACAAGTATCGTTCGCTGTTTGTGTGAACGATAGCTGCTTGGTACATCGTTGATGCGTCATCCACGATATCTACACGTCTGACATCTCACCAACAATGTCAAAACGATGTCCTAACGACCGCGCGTCCATGAGATTGTTAGTGATATCGTTACAACATTGAAGCGTGTAACGGTACCTTAAGAGGCAAACTAGATAGGCATATGAGTCCTCTATTTTTGTGTTAGATTTAGGACAGAAACGAGACTTACAGAATATGCATATCTCATGTAGTTCAGAGAGTTTGCACACACAGTCTCTTTGATACCAACAAGGCAGAGGAACAGGTATTTTCAGGTAGGGTGCAGCTAAGCAAATAAGAGTACCCGAGCCCTGAATGTGTCCCTCCATACTCCCCCGCAGAGCTCTCCCGGCTGTATCTATGGTTACTGCCGTGTTTTGCCATGTAAGTGTGAGTCAGAACACAGGTGATAAGTGGCAGAAAAGAGGAATGAGCACAAGAAAAGTTACACTGTATCAAGAAACTGTGAGAGAAGGGATCAAAATCATAAGTGTGAGTAATGCTTGAGAGATGTGGAGAAACAAGATAGCACAGGGTAAACTGGAGGGAATGGGTGACAAACTATGCTCTGCAAAGACGAAGATGTACGCAGGTCGATGAAGAAACTGGAAATGGAGAAAAAAATAATATCCAAAGAAATGAAGAAGATGCAGCAGAAGTCATTCTTAGGTGGTAAAACCTGACGTATACCTTTCTAAATCTAGTTTCACATCTGTGTAAGATGATTCATTCCCAGATTTTGTAATTTTTATGTGCTGCACTACTTTTTCCAGTAAAAACATCATACATAAACCTGACGGACATTAAAAGTCAATAGGGACCGTCTGGCGCTGATGGTGTCTGATGTAACAAACTCGGCCCTTGCATGAAATGCGATTTTCTCTTCTTAATAAGGAACTAAATAATGACATTCATAATGATGATGTGACCCTAGCTCTATCCATTTTTGCATATCCGCCCCAACTAATGTACTGAATGCAAAAAAAAACAAAACAAAGAAGAAACACAACTCTTGTCGGATAGGTTGATGACTCCAACTTCAGACAGCCGTGATGCAGCCACATTTTAAAATCTATATGATAATAGCTCATGGTGATCTGAGCTGGGTTCAGCAGAATTACAGGGAATCTAAATGTCGTGGACATAACATGAATCAATGAGGCCACATTTGCTTTGACTGTGGTACTCACATTCTGCTCATGATGAACATCGGGGTTCAGGATGATGAGAGCTATTACCCCTTAAACATGTAGTAAATAATACTGCATGGCGTTCTGACTGCAATCTAATGTTGCGTCTTGTTCACAATTTCAAGAGTAAATGCCCCGGTACATGGCACGACATTAGTAACGAAATCCGCAGGGATCTCGTGGGCGCGTGGTTGTTGCAGACATCGTTGGTGAGATTTCACATGTATAGATAGGACAACTCACCAACAATGTTGTGAGCAGGCATCGTTCGCACAAAACCCAGCGAACGACTACCGCTGACTCATTGCTTTGTGCAGAGGTGGTGGAGGTCCAGCGGCAGCTGTATTAGGCGCTCAAGCCGGTTGTGGTATACACAACCAAACAAGGTGAGTGGACAACACATATCACCGTTTCTAACAGTGTCTCCATTGCTAGGGCACTATTCTGCGCCTCGCTTGTCTCCTTTGTGTTTTACACATCGTTATCGCGGTGTCACACAGACAATGCAGCAGGTTGGTTGAGTTGACATTGTCAGGTTTTACAACATGTTGGTAAACCTGTCAACACCGATCCAACGATTTATCATAGCAACTTGCCAGAGTCAAACGCAACAAGGTCGCAACAATGTCGCTGGTACGCCTCCAAACCCGTGACGTATCAGCGATGTCGTTAACGATGTCGTGCCGTGTAACGGAGCCTTAAGACTTACTGAAATATTTTTTACAATGTTGTAATAACAAATGGTCCAGCCTCCAGCACTATTCTTCCTATCAATTTGACCAAAATCCAATAAATCTCAATGTGGTGTTTTAGATTCGCTAGGAAAACAAACTAATCAAATTTGAAAATCTATTTAAGTAAACAAAATAAATTGTATTTACAAAACTTTGACAATGTCAAAAACACACATAATTTATAAAGAATGCAACCAGCTATTCAACAGAACATATCACTTACAAAGTAAGAAAACCCATCCACATAAGGCTCAGTGAAGTGGTTGCCCCACTCCTTATAGTGCTGCCCGCATCTGCTCCACACATGAAGACAGCTGTGGTACAAGAAACCGCATTATGTAAAGATTATTATGCCAAAGTTATTTCTGAAATTATTCTATTCCCCTGCCCTATGTGATTTTGTAACCATGTAGGAAAAAGAAGCTATCGCCATCAACAAGGCGGCTGGAACAGCTGTCACTGGAGCAATTACCCTGGTAAAAGATATTCGTCATATTCTGAAATAGTATCTGACACTTTAACTGAAATTGGCTGAATGCAATTCTATAGAAAAAAAATAAATTGAAAATTAAAGCAGCAAACGATATAGATATTCAGCTTTTACCCTTCTACATTCATAGTGTAATTAGATGCAAACAATGTTCTATACTAATAGAGAAAGGCTGGGTTTACAAAGAGCGATAAATGCCTCAATCAGATGAATATCCTAATAAGATTGTTCCCTTCCCGGCAAAAGAAAGCACTTCTATTCCTCATAATTGGGATTCCCATCAAATTTGTGTGTACATGCCACCATTGCAGGCATCAATGTGATCAGATGAGAATGAAGGCGAGATAATTAGGGGTCTGATCATTGCGACTCTTTCTAATGATTGCTCCTGCAATCCAACGTTCTCTGTTGTCAGTAAATATTAGGCACAACAGTGTGAGAACATAATAGGATAGATTAACAATTAAAAAAAAGAAAATAGAAGAGGAGAAGATGCTGATAATCTCATTTTCAGATTTCCATTTGACTGGTAGATTTGGAGGACCTCACTTTTCTCACGCACTAATTTCAGCAAATAGTCTGACTCTGTTCCTCAGCGTTTAGCCATTCATCACGGTCATACACGAGATTCTCTACTTGTATCTTCCTAAATGTAAAAACTAAGGCTTAAAATGTTCAGCTTGTTGATGTCAGATGTTAAACATTTTTGTATTCAGTCAGGCTAGGGTCACACTTGCACCATGCATCCGCCAAAAGGTTGCGTTTTTTTATGTGCACATGTGTAAAAACTCATGCGTTAACGCACCCATAGACTCCAATGCAAAAAACGCATTGCTAAAGTGCAATGCGTTCGGCGCTATGCGTTTTTTGTAGCGCACATAAAAACACCGGCTGCAGCGTTTTTGTGCCTGTTATGGAAAACAGATGCATTTTTTTAACATGGGAGTCTATGGCAAACGCATTCTTTAACGCATGGTACATGTACAGTATGTACCATGCATTAACGGATGTGTTAATGCATGGTATATACATGTACCATGCGTTAAAGCTTCCGTTAATTCAGGCAACATAAATGCACACATGTTATGTAATGCAAGGACAAAAAAAATGCATCCTTGGCGCATCCTTCAAGCAGATGCCACAACCCAAGTGTGACCCTAGCCTAAGGCACACAGAGATCTCCAGGATATGCGCTTTTGCAGAGCACACAGGAAAACTCCGCAAACAGCGTTTCCTGTGCGATCTGCAAAAGCGCATATCCTGTGGAGCAGGCGGCTGGGATAAGCATCCGGTTGTCATAGAGATTAATAGACAGGCGACGCATAGCGTTACCTGCAGGTAACGCTATGCGCTTAGGTCTGACCCTAGCCAAATATCCGACTCAGACTCTTCAATTTCCCTTAATCCGACTCAGACTCCAACTCCACTAAAATGGACACCGATTCCGACTTCATGACTCCAATTCCAGAGCTCTGCTTTCCACAGCCATGGCCGCCCTCTCTATAACAAATAAAACAGTATTCTGGTCTACAAAAATGATTGTGATATCTATTAGATTACTGTGGGTTCAATTTTTCAGGACTCACACCAATCACCAGAACTAGGAAGAACTGAATGGAGTGGCCGATCATGCACACATGGACTCCAACAAAGATTACCATTATCATCGTCACTTTCATAGACAATGAATGGAGCAATGTTTAACTTCTCCGGTCCCCCATTCTAGTGATTGGTGGAGTCTCAGAAATGGGGAGCTCTACCCATCTAAATGTTATCACTGGTGGAGAGACGATCAATGTTATAGACTGCACATTTAAATGTCTTCCTTTTTGTATTGGCCACATATACATTCTGACAAAAAAGAAAACTGTTTTTCGCCTCTATATGAATGTAAATTATGTGGAGGAAAAATAGGGCACTTTAGAAGTCTGTGGGTGACCTTTCTCAACTTCGTGTAACTTGGAGGTGGCCATGTACATGGGGCTGTTGTATTTTGTCAAAGTCTTAGGCCAGCTTACACACACAGTATTGTGTTCACAGATCTCTGGTTGCAGTGAAATCATGGACACATTGTCCATTTGTGGCCAGCTACAAATGTAACAATGTGTCCATGATTTCACTGCAACCAGTAGATTGTTCACGAATTTTGGGAAAGAAAATTGGTGTGTGTAACGTGGCCCTTTATTGTATTTGCAAGTCAGATACTTTCCAGAGTCAATGTCTTATATGAGATTTCTTTCCATTTTGTTTCGAAAGGTTGTAGTTTATCCTCACTATGTAGTGAAGATTTTAGAAAGGAAGAAGTGTAAGGGTTAATGTCCATGTGAGCTCCCTGTTCAGACAGAAGAGGCGAAGTGCATTACAGCCTATAACTCATTGCGCAGTCTGAACTGCAGGACATTAAGGGATCAATGAGAGTCCCACGAGGAAGGGAGGAAGAAAATCAGCAGATAATAGGGGAGGAGGCCCCTCTTAGTGAACCCAGCAATGGAGCAGCAGAGCAAAGAAGAGGAGCAAAGTGTAGTACCTTAGTCTGAGTCAGGAAAGGTTGGTAGAGCAGAAGTAGATTTGATTTGTGGCCAAGAGATAGACCAGTGTTTTGGCTTATGGGTAAGAAGGATGAAGAACAACATAGCTTTTGACTGAAAAAAGAAGGTTCACAGAAAGTCTATACATAAACACCCCAAACAATAGGGACTGATGGAAAATGTAAACCCCTTACCACTGCCCTAGTGATTCTAACATCCCAGACACCAGGAAGCAACCAGCCATAATTCCATAGCCATATTCTCTTCACCACTCAAAATACCCATGCCAAGATACTTGGCTACCACATTGTGGGATATGATGCCGATAAGTAGCACAGTATAGGGCACACGTTATAATGGCAATTCTGTAAAGTCATGTAGCCACTTCTGCTAAAACACCAGTAAAGGAGACTAAAAATTCTTATTCCTGGCAGTCATTAAGGGGCTAAGTCTAACTGAAGTCACAATAAAGATGGCGGGTGCAGCAACAGAGGCATATTGACAGACAATATAAAGCAGCAGTAACTCGCTGCAGGACAAGAAGGGGTCAGCTGGATTTAGGACTGCAGCTGCTCTCCCTATCCTCTTTCCTGCACTAATTCCTCATTATCATGGAGAGCACAGGCTATGCCACGCTGGCGACCACTTTTTTACCATTTTCATCCTTGAACATACATGAATAAGAACATGCAATTCGTCAAATGCATTACTTATAAGGAAAAACACGCTAATCCTATAGGCATGGTATTAATCACAAGATTACCTCTTCATATACCTCACTATGGGACTATGGGGGAGGATGGACCTGTGCTATCTAGAAGAGTAGCATTAACGGAAGAATCATGGCCTCTTCATAGCAAGATGCTAGTCATATAAATCTGATAAAATCTGAAGTCATATAAAGAAATAAATGTTCTTTTTATTTAGGATGAGAGGTGGCTCTGCTGTAACACGCATGTACACGTTAGTGTCAGACACTATGTACGGTATCCGCCCTGTAAATATGTAGCTCTGTCTGGGTTGTAAATACAGGACAAGGTCTGTGATGCCATCGAGTGGACGGCCATGCATTGGTATGTGACTGGCAGTGCCTAGCCCCATGCTAATCATGTACGCATCTATAAGACTAACTGTGAACACAAGAACACTGTGAACACAAGAATGGGTGTATTGGGGTGTGAGATGTTGGCTGGCAGGGCGCCTTTCGGAGCTGCGAGCACCAACTGGTGTGGGGTATGGGAGACAACACTTCTCAGAGCTATAAATACGCATATGTGTATGTGAGGGGGAGGCTGGCACTACATCCGTCTGATCCATGAATACATGTAATGGTGGGTAAGTGAGGAAGGAGGCAATATAGCTATAAATATAGTCTGGTGGGCACACCTCTGTCTGCTGAGAAAACGTGTGTACTTCTGTGTATTGGGAAAGGGACAGTAGACATAACGTATTAGTGTTGGTATACCATAGACTGTGCAGTAGATGCATGCAATGGGATGTAGTATAATCACGACCCTTTGCAGCTGTAGATAAATGTAATGGTAAGTTGTATATTAGTTTATATATGTATTATGGTGTTTTGGTGTAAATTGTGGGGGTCCTCTTGCTTTGCTATGGCATTGTACAGTACATAAATTCTTTCTGTATATAAGGAGAGGCAGGTAAGCAATCATCCATGATAAAGTCAAGTTCATTGCATCAATTTAAAAAATATAAAAACATATCAATTAGTTTCCACAAACAAGAGATATGGACTTAGCTTACGCGTTTCAGACACAACAGACCCTTGCTTTGGCCTAAAACGCGTCTATATCTCTTGTTTGTGGAACCAATTGATGTTTTTATCTCAAAAGGTTATCCTGTATGCTGTTTTAACTTCCTTTCCTCATGTTGCATTGCCTAATACACAGCTATGCAGCCAGCAAACTGCAGGTGATCTGAATACTATTGATTCTCTGTCTGTAACTAGGGGCATATCTGTACATCACAGCTCTATACGGACAATGGGGTGGTGAACATCTCAGTCTGTGCCATATATTGTATCTTGCATACCACTGAATGCATGAAAGTAATGGCACACTGAAATATAATGGAGCAGTGGGGGGTTGGCATACATGTAATAGGGCGCTGGTGGACAGACAGTGGCGGTTGTGATGGCAATGTTCATGCCCTGAATATAAGTAATGGAGTATCAGCGTGTGAGGGTGAGGTTGGCACTGGTTCCGTATTGGAAATGTGACACTGTCTCTGGAAGCATATTGAGGCGAGAGGCTGGCAGCTGCATAGTGTGTGTTTACACAGACATTACCACGGACGGGGAACTACCGCTAATATAGCATGAGCTGGAAAAGATGGTTGAAGAAGGAAAATAGAGATAGGATGGCGAGAAGACAGGAGCTCTAGAGACAGTGCAGGAAATGTAGAGGAGGAAGGAGGCGTTAAAGGTCCAGATGAAGAAACAAGGGAATTATGGAGAACGCTTGAATTAACTTTATTAACCCAATAAGGAGAAAGATAAAATGAGAATGTAACAAGAATGAAGGAGGAAATTTAAGAGATAGACGAGGAGGAATGAGACAGCTGGAGAGCCACAGACACTGCAAGTGTCCAACCATTTCATGGCAATGTCTGTCTATAATATAACCCAGAAGGTGCAAGATAGGATGAAGAGAGGAAGAAATACAGAGTAAATGAAGAGATAACAGAGGGAGGTGGGGAAGGAGAAGAGGCAGGGAAAGTAGAAATGAGAAAAAGTGAAAGAGGAATCTATGAGGGAGGGAATGTGGAGAGGGTAATGCCAAGCACAGGAGAGAAACATGGCAGAGGAGAATAGCATGAGAGGAGGGAAGAAAAACCAGGAAGACCAGGGAAAAAACGAAGAGATGAGAGAATGGAAAAGGAACACAAGGGAAAAAAGGAGCGAGAAACTACCGAGAAGAGATGGAGATGTAGGGAAAGGAAAAAGGGAAGTGGCGAGAGGACAAAGAAAGATGTGGAAAAAAAGAGGGAGACGGGATTGGATTAGCAAAAAAGAGTGATGGTACCGGAGATAATGGGAGAAAGAGAGACATCCATATTGATGGAGTGTGAAAGCGAGCCAGAAAGGATAAGATATATGGCAATGTTCCCCACACTCTCCTCCCTGCTCCCCACAGTCACAGAGCTGCAGGACGAACCCCTCCCCTGCTTTCTGCACTATTGATAAATACATTAGTATGTGCGGGATACGAAGCAGCTGCAGAGCTGGCAGAGCGAGGGTTAACCCTGGCACTGCCGAAGAACATGGGAACGATGGGCTAAGGCGGAGCGGGCTGTGCCAATCTACTGCGGATCAAAATGGGTTAACAGCTGGAGCCTTACCTTCCAGCTCTGACTTCCACGTGGTTCATTATGGAGACTTCTTGGAATCAACAGCTGCTTTGTGTTTGCTGCATTAAAATGAGACAAGTCTGCAACTCACTGTGTGCATGAGAGATATGGTGGGTTTACACGCCACGATATCGTTTCGATATCGCAACTCAATGGCGCGGGAGCGCTCAATTAGTGCACGTTTCACCCGCATCGCATTGACTGTTTACACGCTGCGATATCGAAATACAACGTCCGTGCGATGTCTCCGCCTCCCAACCCAGGATCGCATAGTTAACATGGGAGTGAATGGGTGACGTATCAAATCGCATCGTAATTGGGCGTTTACACAGCACGATCCGGCTTCAATCGCTATGCAATATCGGGGCATTGAATAGCACGCTCATTCGATCCCCGATATCGCATTGACATCGTTCCTGCATCGCATTGGACGTTCACACCATACAACGCAGGAACGATATCGGGTCCAACGAGCGAACCACGTGACTTTTGATTGAAATTGTACTGCGATATCGCGACGTGTAAACCCGCCAATAGATAGATAGATAGATTGATTAAGGGGGCCGTTACACGCTACAATATCTGTAAAGATATCGCTGAAACGTCACAGGTTTGAAGTCATTCAAACGACATCGTTAGTACGTCGTTACGTGTAACACCACGATATCGCAGCGGAAAATCGTTGGATCGCAATTGACAGGTATGAGGTCTGGTGCTCAAATCAGACGATGTAGGTTATGCAATCTGCTTGCATCATGCAGTGTGACACCGCAATAACGATCTCCTTTACGATTTCGCCTATTCACAACAGTGAGAAGCATCGCTTACTGGGTTGTGTGAACGATACCTGCACGCAACATCGTTGGTGCGTACAGAACGATATCTATACATGCGACACCTCACTAACGATGTTGTCCACATGCGCGCTCCCCTGAGACCGTAGGTGAGGTCGGCCACAAAATCGTAGCGTGTAACGGCCCCCTTAGATATATAGATAGGTAGATACATAGTTTGATTGATAGAAGACAGGTAGGTATAAGATAAATAGATATAAGATAGGGCCACGTCACACACACAGATATCTGTTCAGATATTGTTCGCAGATCTCTGGTTGCAGTGAAATCATGGACACATTGTTCCATTTGTACACAGCCACAAAATGGGACAATCTGTCCATGATTTCACTGCAACCAGAGATCTGCGAACAATATCTGCACAGATATCTGTGTGTGTGACGTGGCCCTTAGATAGATAATATATAGAAAACAAAAAGTAGAGCATCACTTTGATAAATTGTAGGAGTGGGTACAGGTGTCTCATAGATAATAGATAAACTGATAGCTAGATAGACTGACAAGACAGACAGGCAGACAGAGATAAGCGGTCGTCACACGCTACGATTTCTTGCCCGATATCGCCTAAGCGATCTGTTGTTGGATCGATTAGGCGATATCGTTTTGGCATCGTTGCATGTAATCAAGCGATTTTACTATGTAAAATCGCTTGATCGTGACATCGCAGATCTGAGCTCTGGAGCTCAGATCTAGCGATGAACGATTTCACGATCTGCTTCATCGTGGTGTATAACACCACCATGAACGATCTCCCAGAAGCAGAGCCTATGCTGGGAGATGGTTACTATGGTACACGTCGGGTTACTAAGCGACGCGCGGCGCCTAGTAACCCGATGTGTACCATAGTTACCAGCGATATCGCGGCTCCACATCGCTGGTGAGTCTGTCTGTGTGACATCTCACCAGCGATGTGAGCGATATTGTAAGCGATTGCGCGTGCACGTGATCGCTTACAATATCGTTCAGGATGTCGCAGCGTGTGACGGCTGCTATAGATAGATAGATAGATAGATAGATAGATAGATAGATAGATAGGCAAAAGAAAAGAAGACAGCAGTCCAAAATAGGAGTGAAAAAGTGTGTGGACTTTATTAACCCAGTAGCAACGTTCAACAGAACCTTTTTGAAGCAATGAGCTGGGATAGTTTTGGTGAGTAGTGATGGGCGAACCCGAACTATAAAGTTCGGGGTTCGTACCAAACATCTAGTGTTATGGCATAGATCCTGGACACAGACTTTCCTGGGAAGTCTGTGTTACAGTTCAGGTTTTGATTCGGGGGCAGGGGAGGTGTAAAAATAAAGAAAATAGGTATTAAACAGCATTATACTTACCATGTTCCACCGCCTCGCTGCGTCTACTTCCGATGCTGCTCATTAACTTCCTAGATATTCACTGCATAGGGGCCCAACAGCCAATCAAAGACGCTGTCACAGAGAATGGGCATCTGCTCAGACAGATATTAAGGAGAGCTGAAGATGTTCCCTGTGGATTATGTCGTAGGGAGGTTTTGTTTTGTTAATTAAAGATGGGAAACAAGGTTGTCTTGTGTTTTATTTCTACATTTGTTTTTTGGTGTTGTGTTTTTTTACTGCTTACTAGAAATTCATAGGGGGTAGGTCTAATATTGGCCTGACACTATGAATTTCAGGCTTAGAGTCAGCTGCCAATACATAGCTGGCATTAACCCTTTTATTACTCAGTGTGCCGCCACCAGGGCCACTGGAAAAGTTGGGTACAAAGCCAGAAAATGGCACTTCAATGAATGTGCCATTTTCTGGGGCAGATGTGGGCTGCAATTCACAGCACGGGGGCCCCAGACAGCTTGGGCCATCCTGTGCTGAAGATTCAAGCCCCCAGCTGCCTAGTTGTACATGTCTTTAAATAAAAAATATCGCAGAGTCTCATGTCATTTTTTTTAAATTATTTAATGAAATTTATGAAATAATTAAAAAAAGGGCTTCCCTATATTTTTGGTTTCCAGCCAGGTAATAATAGGCAGCGGGAGGTAGGGGGCAGCCCGTACCTGCCTGCTGAACCTGGCTGGCATACAAAAATATGGCAAAGCCCCACGTCATTTTTCAAAAATTATTTCAAGGAATAATTTTATAAAATGGGCTCAACTGTGTTGCGGTTTTTGTGCTTTTTCGGGCCAGGAAATTCAGATGAACACATTGAAAACAATGCACCAAAAAAATTATGAAATCTGCAGCAAATCCATGTTGCAGTTTTGGTGTTTTTTTGGCCAGGAGATGCAGATGAACACATTGAACACAATGCATGCAGTTTTGTGCCAGAAGTGCACCAAAAGAGCATGAAACCCATGGCAAAAACAGCATCATGATTTTGGTGCTCCAATTCTCTGTGATAGCATCTGTGATTGGCTGTTGGGTTCCTCTGCAGTGAATGAGGAATGCAGGAAGTTAATGAGCGGCCCCAGAAGTACAAGTGGGTGTACGCTGGAAAGTATAATGCTCTTTAATAAGGCTGGTTTCACACTGCGGTTTTTTTCCCTGATCAGGTTCAATCAGGTTTGTGTGCCAAAACCAGGAGAGGAACTTACAGAGAAAAACTATAATTGAAAGATTGACACCTGTTCTGAGTTTTGGTGTCACTCCTGGTTTTGACACACAAACCTTATCGAACCTAATCAGGGAAAAAACTGCAGTGTAAAACCACCTAACTATCTTTTTTCTTTTACAGCCTTCTGGCCCCCATCCCATAACTTTACTGACTGAGTTCAGAGTTCAAACTCAAGTTCAAGATACTTTCGGCCCCGAAGTTTTAAAAAAAATCCGTTCAAGTTCGCTGAACCCAAACATCGGTGGGTTCGCCCATCACTAGTGGTGAGGCTTGGCACCCATTGTGTGTGCTATTCTACTATTTTTAGATAGATAGATAGTGAGCACAGTAATATTTAGTTATAGACTTAGTCGGTGATCTGGAGACACAAACATGCAGGGTGCAATTACTATTGACCTATCAGTTGACTGGGAAAGCAGAAGTGTACTAAGCTATTTGGTATGCTGAGAACTTAGTGTGATTTCTATGATACATGTAGCTAGTATACCTCTGAAAGGGTGAGTCATGAAATTGTTAAAAACAAACACTTGTCTGGTTTTAAACACTTAATCATATATATATATATTGGAAGAGAAGCTTGGGGCACTGCGGTACCACTATAGTCCATTGCCACATAAGGTCCTAATGTGGACGGGGTGTATACACTCTGGATTGGAGGTGCACGCTTGAATAGTTCATTAAAGAGTTCAATGAGTAGAAAAATGAGCGGCACTCACCAATATATGTCTTCACTTTTTATTTAAAGCCAGATTACAGGCAGCATGGTGCAGGGAGGGAGTGTGGAGTACAGGTGACGACGGGCACCGTTTTGCAGCAGTAAGCCGCTTCTTCCGGCTTGACCTGTAATCTGGCTTTAAATAAAAAGTGAAGACGTATATTGGTGAGTGCCGCTCATTTTTCTACTCATTGAACTCATATATATATATATATATTAATACTGATGCAGTGTACACTATGTAAGAATTAATTTCTATGTTAACACTATGATTTTTCATTGTATTATGTAAAGACTCGGTGCACTGTATTTCAATAATATCTTAATTGTACGCCATAATATTCACTGTAATTATGTTTTTCTTTTCTATAACTGTACCATTGGACTATAATTTTAAGGCCTTTGCACGATTTATACATTTTTTAGTGCAGTTCCTATTTTTCGGATAAATAGATAGACAGACAGACAGACAGACAGACAGATAGATAGATAGATAGATAGATAGATAGATAAGAGTAATAAATGGAGCAGCAATGCCTTCTTGGGTGCAGTTCAGCTCCGCTTTTACCTTAGCTTGAAATACAGGGTATGGCTAAGTTTCGGGCTCCCTCGCCCTTCTTCCAGCCTTCCATTGTGTGTATATATACCTGAGATTTTGGACTAGTGATTGCTGGAAGAAGGGCGAGGGAGTGCTGCAGCTATTTTTAACTAGATAGATAGAAAGATACATAGGTAGATAGATAGATAGATAGATAGATAGATAGATAGATAGATAGATAGATAGAAGAAAGAAAAATCCAGAGCAGCACTCAGAATAATATATTCAGGTGCAAACTCCAGGCAGCGTTCACTTGCTTATATAATTACTCAAGAACGGACATCACTCTCCAATTGGCAAAAAGTGTGGTTCTTTATTGACCCATACCGACCGAACGTTTCGGTTCACTCAGAACCTTCCTCCAGCGCTGGAGGAAGGTTCTGAGTGAACTGAAACGTTCGGTCGGTATGGGTCAATAAAGAACCACACTTTTTGCCAATTGGAGAGTGATGTCCGTGTTTGGGTAGATAGATAGATAGATAGATAACTAGAAAAAAATTATCTGCAGCACTCAGCTACTACCAGTGATGTACATATGCTAACAAGCTATATATACCGTATATACTCGTGTATAAGTCGAGTTTTTCAGCCCAAAAATTGGGCTGAAAAGTCCCCCCCTCGGCTTATACACGGGTCATACGGTATGCTGTGGGGGGGGGGAGCTGTGACCGGGAGCTGGAGGAGGCAGGAGGGGGCCGCGGTGACCGCAGGCGGTCACGTGGGGCCGCCTCATTAGTGCAATGAATATGCACGGCATCCCCCCGTCCTTCAACGGCGGGGGGATGCCGTGCATATTGCAATACACAGCCCCCCTCCTTAATATGGGTCCCCCAGTATTAATAAACAGCCCCCCCCCTCCTTAATATGGGTCCCCCAGTATTAATAAACAGCCCCCCCCTCCTTAATATGGGTCCCCCAGTATTAATAAACAGTCCCCCCCTCCTTATCATGTCTCCCCCAGGCTGCGGCAGCTCTCAAAATAACAAACACTTTATACATCACCTTCCGGCGCAGCTCCTCCGCTCCTCTGCTCGCCGGCTTCTTCTTTCTTCTTGTGCCGGTGTCATGTGACCGGGCGCAGGAGATGACGTCATTTCCTGCGCGCGGTCACAGACGTCGGCACAAGAAGAAGAAGTCGGCGAGCGGAGGAGCTGCGCCGGAAGGTGATGTATAAAGTGTTTGTTATTTTGAGAGCTGCCGCATCCTGGGGGGACATGATAAGGAGGGGGGGGCTGTTTATTAATACTGGGGGACCCATATTAAGGAGGGGGGGGGGCTGTTTACTACCACTGGGGCTGTATATACCTCTGGGGCTGCTGGATACTACCACTGGGGCTGTATACTACCACTGGGGCTGCATATACCTCTGGGGCTTCTGTATACTACCACTGGGGCTGTATATACCTCTGGGGCTGATGTATACTACCACTGGGGCTGCCTGGGCTCCTGTATACTACCACTGGGGCTGCTGGGGCTCCTATATACTACCACTGGGGCTGCTATATACTACCACTGGGGCTGCTGTATACTACCACTGGGGCTGCTGGGGATGCTATATACTACCACTGGGGCTGCTATATACTACCACTGGGGCTGCTGTATACTACCACTGTGGCTGCTGGGGCTCCTATATACTACCACTGGGGCTGCTGTATACTACCACTGGGGCTGCTGGGGATGCTATATACTACCATTGGGGCTGCTGGGGATGCTATATACTACCACTGGGGCTGCTGTATACTACCACTGGGGCTGCTATATACTACCACTGGGGCTGCTGGGGATGCTATATACTACCACTGGGCTGCTGTATACTACCACTGGGGCTGCTGGGGATGCTATATACTACCACTGGGGCTGCTGGGGATGCTATATACTACCACTGGGGCTGCTGTATACTACCGCTGGGGCTGCTATATACTACCACTGGGGCTGCTGGGGATGCTATATACTACCACTGGGGCTGCTGTATACTACCACTGGGGCTGCTGGGGCTGCTATATACTACCACTGGGACTGCTATATACTACCACTGGGGCTGCTGGGGATGCTATATACTACCACTGGGGATGCTATATAGTACCACTGGGGCTGCTGGGGATGCTATATACTACCACTGGGGCTGCTGTATACTACCACTGGGGCTGCTGTATACTACCACTGGGGAGGCCTGTATACCACTGGGGGGGCCTGTATACCACACTGCTGGGGGCTGTATACCTGTGCTGGGGTCCACCCTAGGCTTATACACGAGTCAATAGGTTTTTCCAGATTTTTGGGGCAAAAGTAGGGGGGTCGGCTTATACACGGGTCGGCTTATACACGAGTATATACGGTATATATATATATATATATATATATATATATATATATATATGAGAAAAAAGTTTAAAAACTTAATTTCTTTTCAAAAAACTCAAAATTCTTATTTTTTTATTTCTGAAGTTCTTAGGACACACATTGGCCAATGTCTGTTTGCTCATCAACTGCGACAAAGTGACTTCAGGTCTGGTGAGCCCTAACGCTGACATCCCTGCCCTTCTTGTCCTCCCTATCCCACTACTAGGTGGGCGGACACCAGCTCGACCCTAGATCACCTGTAGGTGATGAGGGTGCAAATTGCAGACATGGAGCCAGCAAATCCAAGCGATACAAAAGAGAAAAAACTGCACAGCATTCACAGACATAATGCTGGCACCAGTTCACATTATGTCTGTGAGTGCTATGCAGTTTTTTCTCTTTTGTATCATATGGAGTTACTGGCTCCATGTCTGCAATTTGCACCCTCATCACCTACAGGTGATCTAGGGTCGAGCTGGTGTCCGCCCACTTAGTAGTGGGATAGGGAGGACAAGGAGGGCAGGGATGTCAGCGTTAGGACTCATCAGACCTGAAGTCACTTTGTCGCAGTTGATGAGCAAACAAACATTGGCCAATGTATGTACTAAGAACTTCAGAAATAAAAAAAATAAGGATTTTGAGTTTTTTTAAATAAACTTAAGTTTTTAAACTTTTTTTCTCATATATATACAGCTTGTTAGCATATGTACATCACTGGTAGTAGCTGAGTGCTGCAGAGATTTTTTTCTAGTTGTTTGACCCAGCGTCCCTGCTGGCACCAGTTCACATTATGTCTGTGAGTGTTCTCTTTTTTTTCTCAGATAGATAGATAGATATGGGTGAGGGCTGGGCTGGTGGACATAGACCAGCTAGCAGGGGTGTAACTACAATAGGTGCAGGGGTTGCGATCGCACCCGGGCCCTGCAGTCTAGGGGGCCCCAAAAAGTCCCTTTGGTCTATAGAAAAAGACTAATACTATTAAAGATTTGCAATAATTGGGGGCCCCATTGGAACTCCTGCACCGGGGCCCATGGGCCTGAAGTTATGCCACTGCCAGCTAGTATTGTAATGAATGGCAGTCATATTTGGAGAAGAGAAATGTTATGAGATAGATAAGATTATAACAAGACGGAGAGGAATGACAGCGTTCCTCGGAGACATGTGAGATTGGAGATATACAAAGACACAGAAAAAAAGAGGATTTACTAGGATTCAATTTAATAAATAAAATTAGGAGGCAGAGAGAACAAATATAGAAATTTTCTGTGGAAAGCCAGAATATGACATTTGGAGAATAGACTTTCTGAAAAACACATTTCAGATGGACACTTTCTAGAGATTCTTTTTTTCTGAAGATGGAGGCTAATGATTGCTGATGGTAAGGAGCACATGCTCATTGATTTCCATGTTACACTGTGCATGGGAACTACATTAATCCAGTTGTTTCTGCAATCCCATACACCAAGACTGTCTCTAGGGGGAGCATCAGCACCCAGGGCAGGAGAACCAGCCTTCGGGGATGCCTGCTATACTGCAGGGTGGTGCCGAGGCCATAATGATCGATGGAACCGCTAATGGTTTAACATGAAACAGATGAGGCTCTTACAGATCAGCAAAAGCTCTAAACTAAATTACCATTTTTGTAAATGAACAGGCACTTATAGTGTCAGGCCGGCCATGCCAATGAGACAGCTCTTTACAGGCTGTGCTACAGAGAACATAGGCCAGGATCTGCTGGCATTCTTCATATTGTTAGGGTTGACTCCTCTATTACATACATAAAGGGTCCGTTTCATTATTACATTTGAGCCTGTTTTTTTAGTTTGGTTTTGGTGTTCTATTTGCGTTTATTTCATTGTTACTTATTTCTGCTTTGTTAAATAGTTTAATTTATATATCTTTGTCTGTTTTATTTAATGTTAACTCTATGGACAGAGTTTTACAGAAGAATGGAACCTTTAGGTTAAAGAGGACCTGTCACCAAACCAGGCATGGTGATCTAATTACAGCACTGGATGCAGCATGTCTGCAGCATGCAGACAAGGGGTCCCCCAGCACTTGAGCAGCCCTGTACCCCGAGATAATACATTTAGAAAACTTACATGCTACAGCCACTAAGGAGGTGGCTAGGGCAGATTCACACCCCCTGCATGTTTAATCTGCCCACCGCTACCAATCATTCTCTCCCTCTTCAGCAGCATTTAAACAGAGGGTTTCTTCTCTCTCCCAGAAATGTCAATTTAGCCCCGCCCCCTGAGGGACGGGGCCAAACAGCAAATTCTGAAAAAAACAAAAACCTGTGTTTAAATGCTGAAGAGGGTCCTGACCTGTCAGCGGCTGCAGCTGCGCCGTGGTCCTGACCGTCAGCGGCTGCAGCTGCGTGCGGCTGCACACCGGACCGGAGGGCATATTAGCCCTCCAGTCCTGTGTGCTGATCAAGTCCGCAGCTGTCAGGGTCCTCCCGGACAGCCCCGGACCGGATCGTGCCACAGTGTGATGTCGCCGTTACCAGTCTCCCTTAGTTATATTCAGAGTTTAGTATAAACATAGACAAAGTTCACCCAAAAAGTACACAGAACACCTTGTACCCTCTCCATTATGGGCAGTATACGTACATCCAGGGTTGAACACTTTACCCCTATTCAGTATATTTACAACAATTATAGTCACCACACTATTGCATCCAACTTTAATCACCAAACTAACTGGCAATAATATCCAATCTTGCCCCATCCAGTATATTGCCATCCCATATCCAAAAATGTTTTCGTGCTGTATTTTTTTTTGTTGAAGGTCACAAGCGGACACACTTGCAATAGTCTTCAATGCAAACCCCATGCAACATTCAACTTCCATGTGACTTGGCAGCACCTGACAATTTTATTTACAGCAAAATCAGAGCTCTAAAATTGATGTGCGACAGCAAGTTTCAGATGAATGGCAGAGAGGTTTTTGTCACGCAACTTTTCTGAGATTTGCTTTTGCGCAAGTCATGTCATCGTGTATCCTCAGCCATATGTGGGATGTAGGGCCGTAACTGAATCTGCCGGGAAAGACTACCTACTAGACAGTAGAACTACATTACCATTTACTACTTAAAGCTCATTAGTGTATGTTGTTATGGGGCTGGAAAACCCCTTTAGAAGAGCACTCTTATTGAAAATTGTATCTTCTAATATATTGTAGTCATCATTTTATATTGCACTGTTTACTTATAATTGCTGATTTTGGCCTTCTACCCAGCTAATTCTTCTTTTTTTTCATTAGGTCTATGACATCACATGGTTAAAAACACACTAGCTGAATCCGCTTAGGCGAGTGATGGCGAACATTTCCGACACAGTGTCTCCAAACTTCAACCCAAAACTTATTTACTATAGCGAAGTGCCAACAGGGCAATTTAACCTAAATGACAGCAGTGGCCATCACAAGCGCTACATAGGGGGGATAGCCAGCAGATGCCAACTCTCTTCCCTGTACAATGCTTGCAGTCCTGAAACCCCTATGATTAATTCTATTATTTTAAACTTACCTTTGCTGCCTTCTCTTCTCTTTAGCAGTAGTAATCAAGTTCATGTGTGCTTACTGCACACTGAAGCTGAGCTGCTCCCACTGCCCTTTCCAGACACAGCAGGTGGATTGATCTCCATGGCAAAAAATATTGCAGGATGTTAAATAGGAGATAGGAGCTTGATTTTAGCATGGAATGCAATAGATTCCACATTGAAATCCTAGTCCCTATCTTGTAGTAAATCCCTCCATCCCGACCCTCTCCTTGTAGTTATGTGCTTTATCCTGACCAGGGTCAGCTCCAGGCGTTTGTGGGCCCCGGGCAAAACAATCTTAGTGTTAACACATACCATGATTCATAAATATAATATAGAAGCTGCGGGCTGTATATATAATATAGAGGCTTCTGGGTGGACTCTATATATCATATTGAGGCTGTGCAGGGCTGCATATATAACAGAGGCTTCTGAGCTGTATATATAGTATGGACACTACGGAGCTGTATAAATAGTATAGAGGCTGCTACTGGGCTGTATAAATAATATAGAGGCTGCGAGCTGTATATATTCAGAGGCTGTGCTGGGCTGTATATACATAATAAAGAGGCTCTGAGCTGTGTATATTATTTGGAGGCTGCTGCTGGGCTGTATATTTTTTGGAGGCTCTGCTGTATAAATTATTTGGAGGATGTGTTGGGCTGTATATATTATTTGGATGATGTGGCAGTCCAGCAGCATCCTCTATTATATACAGCCCAATGCCCAGCATCCAAATAATAAATATAGCCAAGCACAGCCTCCATATTATATATAGAGCACAGTCCTCCAAATATTATATACAGCACAGCAGCAGTCTCCACAATATATACAGCACAACACAGCCTCAAAAATATATAATAACAGGAACAGCACAGTCTCCAAATAATATATACAGCACAGCCTCCATTTTATATGTACATTACAGTCTCCAAATAAAATATGCAGCACAGCACACCCTCCATATTATATATACAGCCCAGGACAGCTTCCAAATACCGTATATACTCATGTGTAAGCCGAGTTTTTCAGCACAAAAATTGTGCTGAAAAGTGCCCCCCTCGGCTTATACACGAGTCAGTATACAGCAGCCCGCCCCCTGTTCTATATACAGGCCCCCCCGTGGTATAATATAGCAGACCCCCCCGTGCTATTACAGCCCCCCCGTTGCTGCCGCCGCACACCTGTAAAAGAAGAGCTTTCATACTTACCCTCCTGTGACCGGCGCTCGCATCCCCCGCTCTCCTTCCTGCTTCTACCCGGCGTCCATCCACGTGACCGTGCGCCGGTAATGACGTCATTACCGGCGCGCGGTCACGTGGATGGACGCCGGGTAGAAGCAGGACGGAGAGCGGGGATGCCGCGCGGTCACAGGAGGGTAAGTATGAAAGCTCTTCTTTTACAGGTGTGCGGGGCAGCAACGGGGGGCCGTATATAGCACGGGGGGGGCTGCTGTATTATACCACAGGGGGCCTGTATATACCACAGGGGGGGACTGCTGTATACTACCACAGGGGCCCTGTATATACCACAGGGGGAGGGCTGCTGTATACTACCACAGGGGGCCTGTATATACCACAGGGGGAGGGCTGCTGTATACTACCACAGGGGGCCTGTATATACCACAGGGGGAGGGCTGCTGTATACTACCACAGGGGGCCTGTATATACCACAGGGGGGAGGCTGCTGTATACTACCACAGGGGGCCTGTATATACCACAGGGGGGAGGGCTGCTGTATACTACCACAGGGGGCCTGTATATACCACAGGGGGGAGGGCTGCTGTATACTACCACAGGGGGCCTGTATATACCACAGGGGGGGGACTGCTGTATACTACCACAGGGGGAGACTGCTGTATACTACCACAGGGGGAGACTGCTGTATACTACCACAGGGGGAGACTGCTGTATACTACCACAGGGGGAGACTGCTGTATACTACCACAGGGGGAGACTGCTGTATACTATCACTGCGGAGGCTGCTGTATACTACCAATGGGGAGGCCTGTATACCTGTGCTGGGGTCCACCCTCGGCTTATACACGAGTCAATAGGTTTTCCCAGGTTTTGGGGGCAAAAGTAGGGGGGTCGGCTTATACACGGGTCGGCTCATACACGAGTATATACGGTAATATATACAGCCCAGCTCAGCCTCCAAATAAAATATACAGCCCAGCCTCCAAATAATATATATAGCCCAGCACAGCCTCCAACTTCTATATACAGCACAACCTCCAAAAAGTTTATACAGCACAGCCTACATAATATATATATATATATATATATATATATTGCCCAGCAGCAACATCCAAAGCCCAGAAGCAGCCTCCATATAGCCCAGCAGCAGCCTCCATAGCCTAGCCTTCATAGTCCAGCAGCATCCAATATAGCCTAGCCTCCATAGTCCAGCAGCAGCCTCCATAGCCCAGCTCCATAGCCCAGCAGCAGCCTCCATAGCCCAGCCTCCATAGCCCAGCAGCAGCCTCCATAGTACAGCCTCCATTGCCCAGAAGCAGCCTTCATAGCCAAGCAGGAGCCTCCACAGCCCAGCCTTCATAGCACAGCCTCCATAGCCCAGCAGCAGCCCCCATAGGCCAGGGCCACACTTGGGAGCATGCATCAGTTTACTGGATGCATTACTGGATCCAGTTTTTGAAGTTGGCATTTTCATGTCATTTTGCCTCAGTTAACGCTATCGTTAATGCTAGGTACATGTATGTACCTAGCATTAACGCATGGTACATATATGTACCATGCGTAAACGCATGTGTTTCCCATAGGGTCCCATGTTATCAAAAATGCATGCGTTTGAAAATGCACTACAAAATGTTGCAGACCCTATTAAAAATGAAAAGTGAGGAGAGCAGCGGCACTCAGGAGATCTTTTTTACATACCAGCATTATTGTGCTTTTTCAGGTTACATCTTAGGTGCAGGGCAGGGAGGTGCAGGGGGAGCAACGGTCCGTTTCTCGGACTTCCGCTTCAACAAATGGATTTGTCAACGCATACCGGTAAATGGATTCCACTTTTGCACACTTTTGCAATACGGTTTTTGCATTTGAGTCTATGGATGCAGTACCGGATCCGGTTTTCAACATCTCAAAATGAAAAAACTGAATCCAGTAACTGGATTGCAGACACAAGTGTGGCCCTGGCCTTAGCCAAGCAGGAGCCTCCATAGCACAACCTCTATAGCCAAGCAGCAGCCTCCATAGCTCAGCCTCCATAGCCCAGCAGCAGCCTCCATAGCCAAGCAGGAGCCTCCATAACCCAGCAGTCTCTAAGGCCCAGCAGCAGCCTCCACAGCTCAGCCTCCTTAGCCCAGCAGCAACCTCCATAGTACAGCCTCCATAGCCAAGCAGCAGCCTTCATAGCACAGCCTCCATAACCCAGCAGCAGCCTCTATGTCCCAGCAGTAGCATCTATAGCCCAGCCTTCATATACCCAAGCAGCAGCATCCATAGCACTGTCTTCATATACCTCAGCAGCAGCCTCAATAGCGCAGCCTCTATAAACCCCAGCAGCAGCCTCCATATACCTCATGAGCAGCCTCCATATCAAAGCCTCCATAACCCAGCAGTAGCCTTTATGTCCCAGCAACAGCCTCCATAGCACAGCCTCCATATACCCCAGTAGCAGCCTCTATAGCACAGCCTCCATATACCCAGCAGCAGCCTCCATAGCACAGCCTCCATAACCCAGCAGCAATCTTCATAGCACAGCCTCCATAACCCAGCAGCACCTCCATAGCACAGCCTCCATAACACAGCAGCAGCCTCTATATCCCAACAGTAGCCTCCATAGAGCAGCCTCCATATACCCCAGCAGCCCGCCTCTGTAACACAATCTCCATATACCTCATCAGCAGCCTCCATAGCAAAGCCTCCATATCCCAGCAGTAGCCTCTATGTCCCAGCAGCAGCCTCCATAGCACACCTCCAATACCTCAGCAGCAGCCTCCATATCACAGCCCCATAACCAAGCTGCAGTCTCCATAGCACAGCCTCCATAACCAGCAGCAGCCTCTATGTTCCAGCAGCAGCCTCCATACACAGCCTCCAAATACTCAGCAGCAGCCTCCATATCACAGCCTCCATAACCAAGCTGCAGTCTCCATAGCACAGCCTCCATAACCAGCAGCAGCCTCTATGTTCCAGCAGCAGCCTCCATAGCACAGCCTCCATATACCCCAGCAGCAGCCTCCATAGCACATCCTCCATAACCCAGCAGCAGCCTCTATGTCCCAGCAGTAGCAGCAGTAGCCTCCATATAGCTCAGCAGCAGCCTCCATAGCACACCTTCCATAACCCAGCAGCAGCCTCCACAGCCCAGCAAACCCTCCAAGGAGCCCAGTGACAGCCTCTATAATCCACCATCATCTTGCACATAGTAAAAAAAAAAAAGATTATGCTCACCTTCCCTCCGCTCCCCTGGAGCCCCTGTCCTCCTCAGTTGCCGTCCCTGGGTGTCCTTGCGTCAGGCTCCCGTCCACGCTCTTCACTGCCAGCATGGCTGCAGAAGTGTGATAAGGTCGCAAGGTGATGACTCATCATTCTGCTTCAGTCGGCTGAGGAGGAAGTGCAAATGGGAGTCGGCACTTGAATCACATTCAAATTAGCCATGTGCACTGGCAGGCTGAGTGTTCCTGCTGGGCCACTTCTTATCAGGGCTGGCTTCGCTGATGGGCCCTTGGCCGTCAGGGCTGCTTGTCCCTTATGGCCAGTGGCCCCCACAGCTGCTCAGGGTGCCGGCACTTACCCGGGTACACTGGGTGCTGACGCCGGCCCTGATCCTGACCCTCTCCTTCTAGTAATGTGCTCCATCCTGACCCTCTCCTTGAAGTTATGTACTCCATCCTGACCCTCCCCTTCTAGTAATGTGCTCCATCCTGACCCTCTCCTTGAAGTTATGTGCTCCATCCTGACCTTCCCCTTCTAGTAATGTGCTCCATCCTGACCCTCTCCTTGAAGTTATGTGCTACATCCTGACCCTATCCTTGCAGTTATGTACCCATCCTTGTCTCCTTGCAGTAAAGTCCCATTCTTGTCCCTTTGCAGTAATGCCCCATCCTGTCCCCATCTTGTTATTAATGTGCACCATCCTTGTCCCCTTGTAGTAATGTCCCCATCCTTGTCCCCTTGCAGTAATGCCCCATCCTGCTTCCATCTGGTAGTAAAGACCCATCCTTGTCCCCAAGCAGTAATGCCCTATTCTGCCCCATCTTGTTATTGATGTGCACCATCCTTGTTGCCTTGCAGTAATGTCCCATCCTGCCCATCTGGTAGTAAGCCCCATCCTTGTCCCTCGCAGTAATGTCTCCATCCTGCAGTAATAGCCCCATCTTTGTCCTCTTGAGCAATGTCTCCATCCTGCCACCACCTTGTAATAAAGCCCCATTTTTGTACCCTTGCAGTAATGTCTCCATCCTGTCCCCACCTTGGGAAATAAAGCCCCATCCTTATCCCCTTAGCAGTAATGCCCATCGCCCATCTTGTTATTAATGTGCCCCATCCTTGTTCCCTTGCAGTAATGCCCCATCCTGTCCCCATCTGGTAGTAAAGCCTCATCCTTGTCCCCTTGCAGTAATGACCCCATCCTGCAGTAATGTGCTCCATCTTTGTCCCCTTGGAGTAATGTCCCCATCCTGCTACCACCTTGAAGTAAAGCCACATCCTTGTCCCCTTACAGTAATGCCCCATCTTGTCCCATCTTGTAGTAAAGCCCCATTCTTGTACTCTTGTAGTAATGCCCCATCCTACCAGGAATGTCGGCATCCTGCCCCCACCTTGTAGTAATGTCCACATCCTGCTGCCTCCTTGCAGTAATGCCCCATCATGCCCCTTCCTTGTAGTAATGTATGCATCCTGCTGCCTCCTTGTAGTAATGCCCCATCCTGCCTCCAACTTGTAGTAATGCCCCATCTAGCCCCCTCCTTGCAGTAATGCTCCATCATGCCCATTCCTTATAGTAATGTATGCATCCTGCTGCCTCCTTGTAGTAATGGCCCATCATGCCCCTTCCTTGTAGTAATGTATGCATCCTGCTGCCTCCTTGTAGTAATGCCCCATCCTGCCTCCTCCTTGTAGTAATGCCCCATCCTGCCCCCTCCTTGCAGTAATGCTCCATCATGCCCATTCCTTGCAGTAATGCCCCATCATGCCCCCTCCTTGCAATAATCCCCCTTTCATGCTCCTCCTTGTAGTAATGCCCCATTCATGCCCCATCCTTGCAGTAATACCCCATCCTGCCCCCTCCTTCCAGTAATGCCCCATCATGCCACGTCCTTGTAGTAATGACCCCATCATGCCCCCTCCTTGTAGTAAAGCCCCATCCTGGTTGCTATTATAGCTTAAAAGAAAGTCATACTCACCTTCCTAGTCCCACTTCCACCAGCTCATCCCCTCATGTCTTCAGTATCAGTCATGTTACCTCGCTCAGCGTGGTCACATGAAGCTGGTGCAACCGGGCGGCTAGGAGAGAGAGTGTCGGAGGGAGAAAAAATGTCTCCTCCGATCAGCACAGTAATTAACTGCTGGCACCAAAGCGCCGGCAATGCAAAGCGGCAGTGCAGATGTGAGGCCGCGTGCCAGCAGAGAGGGCTCTGCATGCACTCCCTGCACGCGTGCCATAGGTTCACCATCACTGGCCTAGGCTCTATGTAGAAACAGGAAATCTAATTTCCCTGCATTGGTCATCACTGCAAAGTCCCTGGCAGGGGGGAATGGAGCAGCTGGGTCAGGAGTTGAAGAGGGTAATGACTCCTATAGGGAAAACAGACTTTCTCTTTCTACATAAAGAATAGGATTCAGCTAGTCTGTTTTTAATCAAAGACCTACTGAAAAAGAATTAATGAAAAAAGAATTAACTGGGTAGAAAGGCAAAATGAGCAATTTTAAGTACACACTGCTATATAATATGATGACTGCAATATATTAAGAGGATAAAAACTTTAATGGGTATGAGCCTTTAAATAAGTTGTGTTCTTAGACTACTATGAGCTCCGTACATTACAATGTACTTGGAAGTTCAGCACGATCTGCTTACATTTATAAGTGCGTGGCACAGGAATACACTTTAGGCTCACACCGGCACTACCTTCACTTAGGATTCACATTTATTGGTAACTGCATTCATGGTATTATTCGGCTTCACTGTTGCTGGGTAAATCTTCCCACAGCGTTTTGCTGCTCAGATTTTGGGCAGTATGGAAAGAACCCAATCACAATTGCTACTTGTTAAAACACCCTAGAACTTGGTAGTGCGTGATGTGACCAAGAAGAGGTAATTTTTCTGCATTACGCATAAAGTCTGAGCTCAGTGTAAAATTCTGTTATGGAGATTGCATGACTGTATGCTTGATGATATACATCTGTTGGGTGTGCCTGATATGGCCCAAGACATTAACTGGGAGGGTTCTCTCTATATATTTAGCCATACAGTGTAGGAGGTTTTGTCACTGCAGAAAATACTGCATAAAACCTCATTAAAAAATCTGCGCTTATTCTCACATGTTAAAACATGGACTGTTATTCATCAGCATTTTTCATCCAAGTTTCATCAGTGTTTGTTCAGTATTTACCATCAGTAATTCATCAGTGATTTTCACATCTAAAAAATAAAATAAAAGTAACTAAATACCGTATTTTTCGGATTATAAAACACACTTTTTCCCCCCAAATGGGGAACCGAGAAGTGGGGGAGGCTGCGGTGGTGGGGCGGGGTGTCGGGGGCAGGTATCACGGGTCCACGGAGGATGGCGGTTGAGCAGCGTAGCCGGACCTGCGGCAGGGGGTCAGGGTAGGTGCCACCATATTCTGTGTTTATTCATTCACAAGCTGTTACTGGTGGTTGCAAGAGATTGAGACTTCAAGAAAATGGCCGCGGATCTAAATCCACAGCCATTTTCTGGAAGTCTTAATCTCTAGCAACCAGTAACCAGCTTGTGAATGAATAAACACACTGAATATGGCTTCCCCCCGACACAGCTCCGGTCCCGCCACTCAGCCCTCATCCTCCGTGGACCCATGATACCTGGCCCCGGCACCTCAGCTCCACCACCGCAAGCCTTTCCTTGGTAAGCCGTGCTGGGTCCAGGGAGGAGTGAAGATATATATATGTATATGTACACACACCAGGATGGAGGCCATATACAAAGGATGGGGAACATAAACACCAGGATGGGGGATATATATACACCAGGATGGGGAACCATGTATACCAGAATGGGGCACATGTATACCAGGATGGGGGATAAGTATATACTCCAGGATGGGGGATACATAAACTGATTGTAAAACGGACACTGGTATTATAAAACGGACCCCATTTAACATTAAAAATTATTTTTTTTTCTCTTTTCAATCACCAAATGTGGGGTGCGTCTTATAATCCATTGCTTCTTATAAATCGAAAAATACAGTGTATAACAAAGCTTTTCCTATGAGGTAGTACACCAAGATCCAAGGGCTCCTATTTTACCTCCATCCAGATCTATACTTCTATGCGGAGATATTCACAAAAGTCACATCTGGGGACTTGATCTTCATAGCTGTTTGCTAGACAAGGTTCTTATGCATGAAGCTGGCAGACAGTCGAGAGTCACACATCATGGGCCCGCAAGCTATCCTCTGCATTACAAGGTTACTTATGGACAGTACATTAATGCCATCCATGTGCTGTCCATGATTTTCATAGGCCCATAGACTTGACTAGGTAATTTTGATTCATGATAAGGATCAAAAACGGACATGTGTACAGAATTTTTTCTCTAACACACGGTCCACCAAAAAAACCACAGATATGTGAACAGCTCCATAGATTATAACTGGTGCTCTATATATCAAAGCTGGATTGAACACGTACATGAAAAATGGATGTCTAAATAAGACCTTAAGCTGTATCCATCAATAATGGCAAAAAACCTCCACTGAGTAATGGGACTGGAAACCAATACATTACTATTTGTCTGAAAAATAACATTTGAGTGACGGTTCATCCAAGCTGTCCTGGAATTTGGTAAGTTGTGTACGGACTATAGTGGTATGTGTGGAGTTTGCTACTGCTGCACGGTTCAGCGTGGGAATCAGTAAACGGCTGCGTCTCACTTCAATCACATGCAAATCCACATCTCTAATCTGCTTACTAACTCAATCCTGATAGAGGTGGGGGCATCACTGAGGTACAGGGACTATGTCCGCTCTTTGTAGCATTAGAGAGTCAAGGGTAAACATACCACGGAGGTATAGTACTGCTATACAGACATCGCAATACGGTCTGACTGAGGTAGTTATCAGCATACAGAATTGCTGGAGGAGGCGCTATAAATGGAAGAACCAATATAAGTGAAGATATACAGAGACACTTGTCTACTAACACTACATACAGTAGATATTGATGGTTAGGAAGAATGGCAGATCATAAATCCAACCAATATACTATACAATATGGCAATGTATATTTCATGATTACATATTTATGACATAAATTAATGATGTAGAAAAATATAGTATCAACCAAGACCATCTATGCAAATTGTCACTTCAGAACTCTAGTGCCACCACCTTTTAAAGGTAGCAATCCTAAAAGTCATAACTTCACAAAGCATTCACTGATCTCAGGGAGACCAGTCCAAGAAAACACTGCAGGCAGCCGGCTAACGCGCTCAACACAGTGAATTCCTAGGTGCATTGCCCCATGGGAATTATGAATATGCAAATAGTCTGTGGAGCCTCGGCTAGGAGTCTCAAACACAGGACTAGCCAGATATCCCTCCAGGGAAGGACCCAGCCAAGGGGTGGCTCCTTGCGGAGAACACCATAACCACCATGTTAAGTGGCCCTTTTAGTCAAAAAGTCATAACTGACCTTTTAACAAGCCTTTTAATAGGACTTAGAATTTGTGCCAGATCAGAGCTAAAAGCTCCAGACGCTGCGTTTCAGTGTAATTGCCCCTCATCAGTGCAGTGTATGGGATTCTGATCTGGCTGTATGAGAGGCTAAGACAAGGTCTAGGGCAGTGGTGGGGAACGTCCGGCCCCCGGGCCGGATCCGGCCCGCCACGTTATCTCATCCGGCCCGCCAGGGCCGGGACGACAGCTAGGCGATCGACCGCCGCCCGGCCCTGGCGAGGAGAAGCTGCGGCAGCTAGCTAGCGGTGGGCGCCGCCATGTTCTTTGTGGCTGGCGCCCACTAACTGTACAGCCGGTCAATAGAGGTTGAGACCTCTACACAATGGCCGCGGTCTCCAATTAGCCGCGGCCATTTTGTTGAAGTCTCAGCTTCCACCGAGCGGCTGTACTGTTAGTGGGCGCCGGCCACAAAGAACATGGCGGCGCCCACCGCTAGCTGCCGCAGGCCCGCAGCTACTCCCCGCAGGCAGCGTCCTGCAGATGTGCCCTCCGGGCTCCGGCACCCCTGCTCCACATCCACAGCTCAATGGTAAGTTTTGCTGGAGGCTGTGAGGGAGGCTGTGAGGGAGGCTGTGGGGGAGGCTATGAAGGAGGCTGTGAGGGAGGCTGTGGGGGAGACAGGGAGGCTGTGGGGGAGGCTGTGAGGGAGGCTGTGAAGGAGGCTGTGAAGGAGGCTGTGAGGGAGGCTGTGGGGGAGGCTGTGAGGGAGGCTATGAAGGAGGCTGTGAGGGAGGCTGTGGGGGAGGCTATGAAGGAGGCTGTGGGGGAGACAGGGAGGCTGTGGGGGAGGCTGTGGAGTGTGAAGGAGGCTATGGAGGAGGCTGTGGGGGATGACAGGGAGGCTGTGGGGGAGGCTGGGTGTGAAGGAGGCTGTGGGGGAGGCTGTGGGGGAGACAGGGAGGCTGTGAGGGAGGCTGTGAGGGAGGCTGTGGGGGAGACAGGGAGGAGGCTGTGGGGGAAGCTGTGAGGGAGGCTGTGGGGGAAGCTGTGGGGGAGGCTGTGGGGGAGACAGGGAGGCTCTGGGGGAGGCTGTGAGGGAGGCTGTGAGGGAGGCTGTGGGGGAAGCTGTGGGGGAGGCTGTGGGGGAGACAGGGAGGCTGTGGGGGAGACAGGGAGGCTGTGGGGGACACAGGGAGGCTGTGGGGGACACAGGGAGGCTGTGAGGGAGACGGAGGCTGTGGGGGAGGCTGTGGGGGAGGCTGTGGGGGAGGCTGTGAGGGAGGCTGTGGGGGAGGCTGTGAGGGAGGCTGTGGGGGAGACAGGGAGGCTGTGAGGGAGGCTGTGGGGGAGACAGGGAGGCTGTGGGGGAGGCAGGGAGGCTGTGGGGGAGGCTGTGGGGGAGACAGGGAGGCTGTGGGGAGACAGGGAGGCTGGCCCCCCGTGTACACGTGTGTCGTGCGCCTCTGGCCACCTTGTACCGGTGCGCGAATTTATACGGCCCGCGAATGATATTCTAAATTTCCAAATGGCCCTTTGCAGAGAAAAGGTTCCCCACCCCTGGTCTAGGGGAACAGCTACTCTCCTATGGAGATCAATCTGCCTGCCGACATAAGGAGACTTATAGCACAAATCCTAAGTCATATTAAAAGGCTTGTTAAAGAGTCAGTTATGACTTTTAGGATTGCTACCTTTATAGGTGGCACTAGAGTTTGTCTACTTCCTCACTGAAGTGACAGTTTGCATAATTGCGGCTATAAGTCTCCTCATGCCGGCAGGCAGATTAATCTCCATAAGGAGAATAGCTGTTCCCACAGACGAAAGGACACTTAGTATTGCATCTCGAGGCATAACTATTAGGTTTCATACAGACCGTACTTGACATCTCATGACCAGTCTCAACCACAAATTACGGAGGTGACTGAATCTATTTGTAGAGCCACGTCCTCATCCGTATCACGTACTAGTCAAAGAGTTAGTGCTATCGGTCCATGTGGAAAATGTCTGATAAGCACTGACTTTTATTGGTCACTGGCGGTCCTTGTATAGTCATGCAGACTGATAGCAAAATTACACTTGCCAAGTAACCAGACGCAAAAAAAAAGGATTCTTTTAAAAATGGATGTCTTCTGTGTTCCATCACATTTTAATGGAGACAATTCTGATTTGCCAAAACAGATGACAAAAAAACAGGCTGTGAGTTTAACAGAGTAGAAACACGAATCCATAAAAAAATGGATATATGAATAATGTCATGAAATTTTATTGGGAGAGTAAGGTTTTTTCACACAAGCTGATTGGCGGTCATTTAATAATCCGATTATAAGACCGCGCTTATCGATACACACAGAATGATGGATAATAGATTGTTCATTGCGCATAGGCCACTGTTCTTAGCAGCATAAAAAATATCTATCTTTCAGAACTAAACGATGAACAATATAATAATATTTATAAATTTATATAGCACTATTAATTCCTTAGTGTTTTACATACATTTCGAGCATTTTGCGTGTTAATAGGGTGATCGGCACCCTGTTTAGGCTACAATATACCTAGGTACGCTTGTTATGATAATTTTGCAGGGTAAATGGAACCTAATACTGTGGCCTCAGTGGGCCCTAAGGGTGAATTTATATATATATTGAATGACGACTAACATGTTTGATAACATTTTCAATAGGCATAAAAGGAGAATGTCAGGAAAACTGAATTCTGGAGACAAAAAAGACCTCTTTACAGGATTTTACTCGTTTTCATTTTTAAACAACACTCTGTCCTGCCTCCCAGTTTCCTGGGGACGGTGCGTTCCTTCTTGATTGACAATTCAGACCAGTGTCATCTTTAAGCCACTGGCCCGAACTTTATGCTTTGCCTCTGTACCATTGGAGCAGGGCTGGGCAAGGGTAATAAAGTTGGCCAGATATTGTGATTAAGCCAACTTTAGAGCAGCACTAACAAGCTGTATTGGACAGATCTTGTAAACACTGCGCACACTGCCTAGAAGACTAGCTACCATTGGTAGACTGCAGTGGTGGCTGGTAACCTGGGTGACAAGCAGTAAACAATGAGATTAAAAATCCCTCTATTCTTGACCACGGAGAGGAATTTTAATAAGTAACTTGAATAGTTGATTGCTTTTACACTTTGCAATTATATACTTTTATGATACTAAATAGAATAATTGAAGTACTTAAAAAATGAAATTAGGCCCTTTTCACATCAGTGTTTTTGTTGATTCGTGGCAGATCCGTCAGATTTACCGCATCTGCCAAGTAACGGCCAACTTGCGGCAAGCCCCATTCATTCTCTATGGGACTTGCAGCAGGTGCGGAAAGTGCGGTTGTTGCTGCAATCCGGAAAGTCCAAAAAACGTGGTTAGCTGCGGATTTTTGACTTCCTGGAAGTGCCGGATTTGTCGGATCGCAGCAAAAACCACACTGGCCATAGAGAATGAATGGGAGATTGCCACAAGTCGGCCGTAACGTGGCAGATGCAGTAAATCTGACAGATCTGCCGCGAATCAGCAAAAAACGCTGATTTTGAAAGGTCCCGTACTTAAATAATGATAATGTAATTAAGTCAAATTAAGTCATTACTCAGGTCCACTGCTTATCAGGTTCCTGCAGATCTAACACAAAGTACAAAATGATATGATAGTTTTCTATTATCTTAGATAAATATAAAAATACACACATATAATATTTCTCAATTGTATTTTTTTATTCCTTTCATTGGAGTCTATGCACCATCTAAAAATCCACTGCTAAATGAGGAATATACATTCCCAGACTGACAGGTGGTCAACAACATAATAAAGGCACAATCGGCAATGTGAATCGGTCTAGACTTCATTTATATTTCTTCACATACGTCAATAAGTAAGTAATGAGATGAAAACAACTGTGCAGACAGGAGGTAGCCATGCATTTACTGTATGTCTGACAGGTTACATACTCTGCTCATGTATAAAGGAACCTCTTAGCCTCAGCCTGTACATCATTATCCATATACCGAACCTTACAATAATACTATCGTACACTGCATGCACAGATGAATACATGGAAATAAGCCTTTAATAAGGCATATTATTTTTTTACATCATTTGGAGGCACCTGAAACCCAAATGCCAATCAATTTGTTGAAAATTTTCCAACAAAAAAAAAGAATAAATATCTTAAACTCATAACATATATTAAAGGGAAGCAAAAGACAGTATACAGAAATGAGAGAATGGGATTACAGCTGATTCTTTCTGTGAGGTAAAACATTGCTTTTAAAAAGGCAGGGAATTGTTTTACCGCACAGAAAGCAGCAGCTGCGATCTCATGCTGTGCTATCTGTATACTCTCCTTTGTGTCTTCCACTAACCAGGAGATGTTGTATATGCTGAACTTTGCTCCTACATGGTCCAGGGCTGTGGAGTCGGAATTGGTGTCCATTTTGGAGGAGTTGGATTCAGGGGAATTGAGGAGTCGGAGTCAGATGTTTGGCTTACTGACTTCACAGCCCTGGCTGTGGAGTAAGGGTACCGTCACACCTGGAGACATCGGTGGCAATTTCTTAGGTGATGCAAGGGAGCGCGCACGTTTTTGGCACCCCGCCAGCGTCGCCGTTGCGTGTTTACAGCGGTGATATCTCCAGCGACGCTGTGGCGATCTTTCAGCCGGCATCGCTGTTGGGGTGTCTACAAACCCCAGTAGCTATCCTGTAACATGGGAGCCTATGGCTCCCATTGCCTGTAACATCGCCAATCGCAATGTTACACGGGGCGATGCTTAGACATCGCCTGAGAGTGGTTGCCTGGTTTCACAGCAGCGCTCTGAATCCAGGCGACCACTCTCAGACGATTTTTCGGAGCAAAATCGCCTCTTTACACAGGGCGGCTCGCCACCGATGATGCTGACGATAGGCCACACTCCTGTGTCACCTAAGAAATTGCCGCCGATGTCTCCAGGTGTGACGGTACTCTAAGAGTTGTGGAGTAAGAGTCAAAGTCCATTTTGGTGAGTGGATCAGGGAAATTGAGGAGTCGGGTCAGATGTTTTCATGCAAAAAATAGTAATGGCGGTCTATTAGGATAGGGTCAGATGTTTGGCTTATTGACTTCCCAGCCATGGTTGTAGAGTCGGAGTTGGTGTCCATTTTGGTGGAGATGGAGTCGGATTCAAGGAAATAGAGGAGTAAGAGTCGGGGTCAGAGTCGAATGTTTGGCTTACCGACTACCCAGCCATGACTTGTTTAGACACAGCCATTACACAGTACATAGCAGGAGCATGTATATAAGATTAACTCAGCAGAGGAACATTTGTTAACACATCCAATTGGGGAATTTATTATTATTCCAATATCTATTACCTAAAATGTATTTTGCTCATGGGAAAACTCTTTACATACTCTGCCAGTCTTGACGTGATGACATCACATCTATTACTGATGTAACAACTGCAGCAGATCACTGGCCTCAGCACTCAGGTGGCAGGTGTCCACCTTTCCTCACTGCTGAGTAGAGATGAGCGAACCTTTAAGGTTTGGTTCGGGTCGCTGAACTTCCTGGTGTTGAGCAAACTTGTTCTGGAGTGAGCATTGCTGTGGCCCAGTGCGAGCCGCGTGCAGTGTTTCATTGGCTCACGCTGGGTTGAAAAGTACAGTTTTTGGGTGTAGGTTGTGTCCAAAATTAATAAAGAACAAAACAAAAAAACAGCCCTCCTAGCACCTGAAAATATTTTACTTATGTCTACTGTATGTGGGCTGAACTGCCAATAGAGACTTACATTGAGGTTCGGGTCAAGTTGGGGGTCACAAACAATGCACCAAAAAGTTTGGCTGCACCGCCCAACTTCAAAAGGTTCACTCATATTTACTACTGAGGGTAATGATTGGATGGAGTAGTAATACAAATGATGCACCTGATAACATAACAGGGTCCACTACATGGACGTTTAACAGGTGAGTACAATTTATTATATATTATTTGTATTGTAACAAATTTCCTGCTCTTTGACCATTTTCTATTTTAAAAAAATCTGTAAAAAAAAACCTTTCATTCTTGGCTGTAACCCCACAGGGATTTCACATAATTAGTGTAAAGTTGGAGTAGTCACAAATATAGGAATTCAATGACCTCTAGGAATAAGACATCCGCATACACAGAAAGAAGGTCTGAATGGAGAGCACGCGGCAGCAAGATGTCTTATTGTTATTGGAGGGGGTTTGTACGTGGAGTTAAGCTTTAAGATTTGTTCAGTCAGGCAGCAGATGAGCTATGGTCATAAATCAGCTGCGATCTGTGTGTGCAGGTATATGCTATGAGGTTGATCTATAGTACTGATCTGAAAAGCCATTTATACTCATGATCAGGTAAAGGAAAGTGCGGGGTGGGTAGTAAACAGAATTTTAGGAAAGGTATCATTAGTTTAATCTATTATATAATTGCCGTAGCGACTTCCGTCGGAGCGGCGCTGCTTCCGGTCGCTTGGTTAGCGAGTCCGAGCTGCTTCTCCTGGACTCTCCCCGTGGCCGCGTAGCGGCCACGGCGACTCACGAAGCAATGCCCGCAAAGCGGGCATTGCGAGTCGTTGCAGCCCAGCGAAGCAATGCCCGTGAAGCGGGCATTGCGAGTCGCTACACCGCTAACCAAGCCACCGAAGCCCATACTCCTGTAGTCTACACCTCTATAGTATACTACAGTCCCATGCCCATAAGCGCCATGGGACTGTAGTATACCATCGCGCTGTACACTACAGCCCCCTGCCGCTCTAAGCCACTACGCGCTGCTGTACTGTACACCGCTATAGTATACTACAGTCCCATGCCCATAAGCGCCATGGGACTGTAGTATACCATCGCGCTGTACACTACAGCCCCCTGCCGCTCTAACCCACTACGCGCTGCTGTACTGTACACCGCTATAGTATACTACAGTCCCATGCCCATAAGCGCCATGGGACTGTAGTATACCATCGCGCTGTACACTACAGCCCCCTGCCGCTCTAAGCCTACCCCCTAAGGCACCGCCGCCCCTAACCCCCTACCCCCTAAGCCCCGCAGCAGCCCCGACCAGCAGCCCCGACCACCTAACCCCCGACCCGCAGCATCCAAACCCGCCCCCGATACCCCCTAAGCCCCGCCGTCTACCCCCTAAGCCATCGCCGCCCCTACCCCCTAGGCCCCCGCCGATACCCCCTAAGCCATGCCGCCTACCCCCTAAGGCACCGCCGCCCCTAACCCCCTACCCCCTAGACCCCCGACGATACCCCCTAAGCCATGCCGCCTACCCCCTAAGGCACCGCCGCCCCTAACCCCCTAAACCTCGCAGCAGCCCCGACCACCTAACCCCCGACTCGCACCATCCAAACCCGCCGCCGAAACCCCGCAGCAGCCCCGACCACCTAACCCCCGCCGCCCCTACCCCCTAGGCCCCCGCCGATACCCCCTAAGCCATGCCGCCTACCCCCTAAGGCACCGCCGCCCCTAACCCCCTACCCCCTAGACCCCCGACGATACCCCCTAAGCCATGCCGCCTACCCCCTAAGGCACCGCCGCCCCTAACCCCCTACCCCCTAGACCCCCGACGATACCCCCTAAGCCATGCCGCCTACCCCCTAAGGCACCGCCGCCCCTAACCCCCTAAACCCCGCAGCAGCCCCGACCACCTAACCCCCGACTCGCACCATCCAAACCCGCCGCCGAAACCCCGCAGCAGCCCCGACCACCTAACCCCCGACTCGCACCATCCAAACCCGCCGCCGATACCCCCTAAGCCCCGACTACCTAACCCCCGACTCGCCGCCGATACCCCCTAAGCCCCGCCGTCTACCCCCTAAGCCATCGTCGCCCCTACCTAAGCTCCTACCCCCTAGGCCCCCGCCGATACCCCCTAAGCTCCCGCCGCTGTCCCCTGCCCCTGTCGCTAAAGCCCTACACCCTAACCCCCCGCCCTCCCCTAACCTAACGCCGCTCTCACCTAAGGCCCTACACCCGAAGCCCCCGTCCATCACTTACATGCCTTCAAGTCATCTGATCGTCCGTCCGATCCTCCGTCCGGCCAGGCGTCCTCTTCCTCCGGCCCCGGGGGTCTTCTCTCTTCTTTCCGCCATCTCCGCCTCTTCGTCCGGCCCCGGGGATCTTCTGTCTTCTTTTCCGAAAATTCCACCTCCGACGTCCTCTTCCTTCTCATTAAGATAGAATGGAGGAAAAATCGCCCATTCTACCTCAATGAAATCTCACGCCGTCTTCTGATTGGTTGCTGGATAATGCCCTCAGCCAATCAGAAGAGCTCCTCATTCAGTTTTCATTCAGGTCCGCCTTTTTTCCCCATTGACATACATTACCGGTGTGTCAGCGATTTTATGGCCGCCCCCCTGGTTCTATTTGTCGGCCCTAAAATCGCGGACACACCGCTAATGCATCTCTATGGGCAGTCAGCTCGACTTCTGATTGGTTGCCGTTCAATCCGAAATCGGGCTGACTGCCCATAGAGATGCATTAGCGGTGTGTCCGCGATTTTACGGCCGACAAATAGAACCAGGTGGTCGGCCATAAAATCGCCGACACACCGCTAATGCATTTCAATGGCAAAAAAGAAAGGCGGACCTCAATGAGAACTGCGTCTCAGCCTAAATAATAAATTAAATAATAAAAAAAATAATTAAAAAAGAATTAAAAAATAATAAAAAAAAATAATTAAAAATAATAAAAAATTCAATAAAAATAATAATAAAAAAATAAATATATGCTAATAAGATCAGCCCTTTGCGGACCTGAATGAGAACTGCGTCTCAGCCTAAATAATAAATTAAATAATAAAAAAAATAATTAAAAAAGAATTAAAAAATAATAAAAAAAAATAATTAAAAATAATAAAAAATTCAATAAAAATAATAATAAAAAAATAAAATATATGCTAATAAAGGCGGACCTCAATGAGAACTGCGTCTCAGCCTAAATAATAAATTAAATAATAAAAAAAATATTTAAAAAAGAATTAAAAAATAATAAAAATAATAATTAAAAATAATAAAAAATTCAATAAAAATAATAATAAAAAAATAAAATATATGCTAATAAGATCAGCCCTTTGCGGACCTGAATGAGAACTGCCTCTCAGCCTAAATAATAAATTAAATAATAAAAAAAATAATTAAAAAAGAATTAAAAAATAATAAAAAAAAATAATTAAAAATAATAAAAAATTCAATAAAAATAATAATAAAAAAATAAAATATATGCTAATAAGATCAGCCCTTTGCGGACCTGAATGAGAACTGCGTCTCAGCCTAAATAATAAATTAAATAATAAAAAAAAGAATTAAAAAAGAATTAAAAAATAATAAAAAAAAATAATTAAAAATAATAAAAAATTCAATAAAAATAATAATAAAAAAATAAAATATATGCTAATAAAGGCGGACCTCAATGAGAACTGCGTCTCAGCCTAAATAATAAATTAAATAATAAAAAAAATAATTAAAAAATAATTAAAAAATAATAAAAAAAAATAATTAAAAATAATACAAAATTCAATAAAAATAATAATAAAAAAATAAAATATATGCTAATAAGATCAGCCCTTTGCGGACCTGAATGAGAACTGCGTCTCAGCCTAAATAATAAATTAAATAATAAAAAAAATAATTAAAAAAGAATTAAAAAATAATAAAAAAATAATTAAAAATAATAAAAAATTCAATAAAAATAATAATAAAAAAATAAAATATATGCTAATAAGATCAGCCCTTTGCGGACCTGAATGAGAACTGCCTCTCAGCCTAAATAAATAAATTAAATAATAAAAAAAATAATTAAAAAAGAATTAAAAAATAAAAAAAAAAATAATATAAAAATAATAAAAAATTCAATAAAAATATAATAATAAAAAATAAAATATATGCTAATAAGATCAGCCCTTTGCGGACCTGAATGAGAACTGCGTCTCAGCCTAAATAATAAATTAAATAATAAAAAAAAGAATTAAAAAAGAATTAAAAAATAATAAAAAAAAATAATTAAAAATAATAAAAAATTCAATAAAAATAATAATAAAAAAATAAAATATATGCTAATAAAGGCGGACCTCAATGAGAACTGCGTCTCAGCCTAAATAATAAATTAAATAATAAAAAAAATAATTAAAAAATAATTAAAAAATAATAAAAAAAAATAATTAAAAATAATACAAAATTCAATAAAAATAATAATAAAAAAATAAAATATATGCTAATAAGATCAGCCCTTTGCGGACCTGAATGAGAACTGCGTCTCAGCCTAAATAATAAATTAAATAATAAAAAAAAATAATTAAAAAAGAATTAAAAAATAATAAAAAAAAATAATTAAAAATAATAAAAAATTCAATAAAAATAATAATAAAAAAATAAAATATATGCTAATAAAGGCGGACCTCAATGAGAACTGCGTCTCAGCCTAAATAATAAATTAAATAATAAAAAAAATAATTAAAAAATAATTAAAAAATAATAAAAAAAAATAATTAAAAATAATACAAAATTCAATAAAAATAATAATAAAAAAATAAAATATATGCTAATAAGATCAGCCCTTTGCGGACCTGAATGAGAACTGCGTCTCAGCCTAAATAATAAATTAAATAATAAAAAAAATAATTAAAAAAGAATTAAAAAATAATAAAAAAAATTAATTAAAAATAATAAAAAAATCAATAAAAATAATAATAAAAAAATAAAATATATGCTAATAAGATCAGCCCTTTAGCGCACCTGAATGACAACTGCCTCTCAGCCTAAATAATAAATTTAATAATAACAAAATAATTAAAAAATAATTAAAACATTATAAAAAAATAAATAAAACATAATTAAAAAATAAATAACAAATAATAAATAATAATTAAAAAAAAAAAAATGCTAATAATAATATTACTGCTAATAATAATGCTATTAATGATAATAATTATGTTAATTAATGCTATTATTAATGCTAATAATGCTATTATTAATTCTATTAATGCTAATAATAATGCTATTAATGCTATTAATAATGTTATTAATGCTATTATTAATGCTAATAATCCTATATTAATGCTATTATGCTAATAATGATATTAATGCTATAATAATGTATTAATGCTATTAATATAATAGCTATATTAATGCTTAATTAATATAATGCTAATAATTTTAATGCTATTAATAATGCTAATATGCATATAATGCTATTAATGCATAATAATTATAATGCTATTAATGCTATATAATATAATGCTATTATAATCTATATGCTATAATAATCTATTAATGCTATTAATATGCTATTATGCTAAATAATGCTAACTATTATGCTATTATTAATAATAATTGTTTAATGCTATTATAATGCTAATAATGCTATTATTAATGCTATTAATGCTAATATAATCTATTATGCTATTATATGCTATTAATGCTATAATAATGTTATTAATGCTATTATTAATGCTAATAATGCTATTATTAATGCTATTAATGTCAATATTTATCCTATTAAATGGTATTATTAATGCTATTAATGCTAATAATAATGCTATTAATGCTATTAATGCTAATAATAAATGCTATTAATGCTATTAATAATGTTATATAATGCTATTATTAATGCTAATAATGCTATTATTAATGCTATTTATGCTAATAATAATGCTATTAATGCTATTAATAATGCTATTAATGCTATTAATAATGCTATTAATCCTATTATTTATGCTATTAATGCTATTAATGCTAATATTTATCCTATTAATGGTATTATTAATGCTATTAATGCTAATAATAATGCTATTAATGCTAATAATAATGCTATTAATGCTATTAATAATGTTATTAATGCTATTATTAATGCTAATAATGCTATTATTAATTCTATTAATGCTAATAATAATGCTATTAATGCTATTAATAATGTTATTAATGCTATTATTAATGCTAATAATGCTATTAATAATGCTATTAATGCTAATAATAATGCTATTAATGCTATTAATACTGTTATTAATGCTCATAATACTGCTCATAATGCTATTAATACTGCTATTACTGCTAATAATAATGCTATGGCTTATATTATTGCTATTGATGATGCGATTATTATTTAAAAATCTTTAAAAAAACAATAAACATATTTTAGATACCCGATGCATTTGCATCAGGCTAACAGCTATAACTACTATAATCAAATTAATGCACGTTCTAGAATCCCGATGCATTTGCATCGGGCTCACAGCTAGTAAATCTATAATGACTGATTGACAAAAAGGACATGAAGTCAACAGTTGTTGGATTGAGACAGAAAAAATGGAGGCGTTTCTCATTGGGGCCATTGCGAATTTTTTTTAATGTTTTGCTTGAATCTGATGGGTGTTATTTGCACCAGTTTTAATACATATTCTCCGTTATCTTCTGTTACATATTAAAAGGGGGTCCAGGACTGAAATATCGGTGACCTATCCTTAGGAATGATGACAAGGTTTGAAAAACAAGTACGGTGTTCTATTGTATCCTGAGAATAGGTCCATCAGATTGGTGGGGGTCTATAACCTGAAACCTAACCTGTTTGGATGTCAGCAGGTCCTACAGAACACTATAGATCTGTCCATGTCTAGTGGCCATTCTTGGGAGCTACATCTCAGCTCCTACTATAGTGAATGAAAGCTGATGTGCAGTTGCCACATATCTGTGGTGTTCCAGCTCTGAACACTGTGTACTTCCACTGACCACAGGACCTGCTAACAGCTGATTGGCTATCATTCGACATCCCAAACAATCTAATAATGATGAGCTATCCTAATGATAGGTCATCAATATCATAGTCCTGGACACACAGGTCCTCTTTTGAGTCTGCTTGGTGATTAACACGAGTGGAGCAGATTCATTTTCATTTGGTGTTGAAGGGGTTAAGAGTTTCTTATTGATCCTGCTAAGATTGTATACTGCTCTAATCTCAGCTGCTACAACTTGCTGTCACTCCCTTTCAATATTAAAATCTACTCCTTACTCTCCCATATGCCAGTTATGGTTTTATTGCAGTTTGTTTGTCTCTCTCTCTGTGTTGTCTTACTGCAGTAGTAAACTGCATGATTTCACTTGATCAGTGTCCATCAGTGTTTGTGTGCCAAAACCTGGAGTGCCACCAAAACACAGAACAGGTGTCAATCTTTCAATTCTAGTTTTTCTCTGCAAGCTTTACTCCTGGTTTTGGCACACAAATACTGATGGACACTGATCAGTGAAATCATGCAGTGTGCAGGGGGCCTATGGGTGCTTTCACATTACAATTTTGTGCCTGTCCGTGGGATCCGACTTTGAAGGAGGATCCCACGGACAGGCACGGATCCACACGGATCCCTGCAATCGGATGGCAAATAGCCATCTGATCCGATTCTATGCAGGATCCGTGTGGATCCTGCGGTCCCCTGTCTTTCCCTGATGCTGCCTCCTCCATCTTGTTCCCTCTACTATTCTTTTCTGTACCCCCGCTATTCTATCCTGTGCCCCCGCTACACTATTCTGTCCCCCCGCTCCTCTATCCTCACCTAATCCCTATCCTGTCCCCTCTTGTCTTCCCTGTGTGTAAAAAAAAAACTCCTCCCGGAGTATACATCACCTGTCACCGACTCCCACGCTGCAGCACCATCAGGACTGAAGGACCTGTGATGATGTCACAGAGCCGGTCACATGACCCGTCAGCTGACCGGCTCTCTGACATCATCACAGGCTCTTCTGCCCTGATGGTGCTGCAGCGTGGGAGACGGTGACAGGTGATGTATACTGCAGGAGGAGTTTTTTTTTTTTTTTTTACACACACAGGGAAGACAAGAGGGGACAGGATAGGAATTAGATGAGGATAGAGAAGCGGGGGGACAGAATAGAATAGCAGGGGCACAGCATAGAATAGCGGGGGTATAGAATAGAATAGCAGAGGGAACAAGATGGAGGAGGCAGGAGCAGGGAAAGACAGGGAATACGGAGGTGAACTCGGATCCGATGTCCATAGGCTCCCATGTTGTGGGCACTCGGATCAGCCTCAGATCAACAGTGATCCGATGCTGTCCGATTTGAGTCACGGATACAAAATCGTAGCAGGCTACGATTTTGTGCCCGTAATTAAATCGGATCGGATCGGATCGGATGGTGCCAAAATCGGATGCCAATAGTGGCACATCCGATCCAATCCAATTCCCATAGGGGAACATGGCATCCGATTTCGGATCCGATTGTATCCATTTTGAAACGGATACAATCGGATGACTGAAAATCGTAATGTGAAGGCAGCCTAAGACTAGCGTCCTGCTGCCCTACTCACTAGGTAGGGCTAGCCCAGGGTCAGCCAGGGCTAGGCACGTGATCGAGCACAGGGGGAATTACTTGTCTAAGGGCGGCTTCACACTGCGGCGTGTTCCGGTCCGGGGCTGTCCGGGATGACCCTGACAGCCGCGGACCGGATCAGCACACAGGACTGGAGGGCTAATTTGCCCTCCGGTCGAGTGTGCAGCGCACGCAGTTCCCGCCGCTGATAAGTCAGGACTGCGGGCGCCGCAGTCCTGACCTGTCAGCGGCTACAGCTGCGTGTGCTGCACACCGGACTGGAGGGCAAATTAGCCCTCCAGTCCTGTGTGCTGATCCGGTCCGCGGCTGTCAGGGTCATCCCGGACAGCCCCGGACCGGATCACGCCACAGTGTGAAGGCACCCTAAGGATCATAGGGAGTACAGGGTTCAGCATCAGATGAGTGTTTAAGGGTCACTCCTCTCCCCATCATCTGGAACCCCCTTTTCCCTTAGCCCTAGTTTTCATCTTTTGAACCGCACGATGAGCATCTCCTCACGTCTGTCATGACACACTGCCAGGTATATCTGTCTATGCAATGTACAGAGCTGCGCTGGTTCTGATGCACTGCTAACCATTCATTTATCTGATTATTGGGGTGTCGATCAGCTAATTGATTTATTATTTATTATTGCTCTTAAAGATGAGTCAACAATAGATAAAGTCCTAGAAAACCTCTTTAAATAAGTAAAAAAGGATCCTATATCATATTGAAGAAAATGTTTTCAAACTGAAGAAATAAGTGTTGCCTATTACAACCCATCAGACTACAGAAGAAAATTGAATGGTCGCAATTGGCAAATCTTGCACTGTTTATTTTCATCAGTTCTCCCCCATCGGACCATCACTAATACTGTAAGTAAACATGACTAGAATTACATCCATAGTGTCATGATTATAGCAAGATTTGATGTATAAGTACAAAGTTTTATTACCGTATTAGTCAACTCTCTAAGTAACAAAACTTTGGACAGAGTAGTATGTATTGGTTCCTATAAAGCAAAGTGCAAACGTCAACATTTGCTCACGAAGATGGACTCTGTTCAAAACTGTTCACTTTCTAATTAATGTCCCTCCTTATACCAAGTGGGAATCATGACAGTTATAGAATTACTTCCCTCCGCCATAACAAAAACATTCATGTCTGTAGGGTATGGCACCCCGGAGAAATGAGAAAGCTTGGAGCACTTAGTGCCAAGTATCAATACTCTGCACCACAGTCGTTCAACCAGCGCTATAAAGACCTAACTACCAGTACCGTATATAACACTGTGCCGGATTACCAAACAATGTACAAGGAGAGAATAAACCTGGAGAAGAGGAGAATCCAAACATATCACCCTTGGGGGATTATAGGAAAGAGGCATTTAGCTCAATTGCACTTTCCACGCCTCTTTGTTCACTTGACTCCTTTCTGAATGAATGGTTTAAGGATCACATTTCTGATTCTTTCTAGAAGAGTTAAAAGTGATGGAGAAAATTAGAAACCTGGGCTCTAAATATAGAGAAATGTTAGCAGTTATTCATGCAGGAAATGAGAGTGTGAATTCTAGAAGCAGACACTACAACAATGAGATCAAGTATAACCTCAAGACGTTCATAGAAGTACAATCCTAAACAGGAACTGGCATGATGCTTACGGGTTTAACCTCTCCAGATCCGGACACCTGTCTAGCAAGTGCACTTTAAACATACCAAAGCTGAGCAGCAATAGAAATATTACATGCATACATACCAGAGGGTAAGCATTTACTTGATTTTTCCAGAAGGACACATCTACAGAAAATCTACAAACCAGGTCTGAACACCATCAAAACAAGTCTGTTCTCTAAGGAACCAGGCATAACTAGCAAAGCTTAGCCTCTATCAGCTATACCTACAAACAGCCCAAGCTACACACACAATGTAAATCAGGCACCTGCATAACATGACCTCAAAAGTCTTCTCTACAGTCCACTACCAATGAATGTACACGCAACCCACAGTAGGGTGAAGGCTATGGGATGACGACAAGGTGGAAACACTGTCTTGACACTGGAAAAATATATATTTCTCCATACATTTGCTTGAATTTACCAAACAATGTAGAAGAAATTACTCTGGATGAGTCAAGTCCAGTGCATTCAGATCTATTATCAAATGAAAAACTGATTTCTTACAGTTTTATATATATTTTTTTTAACTAAAATATGATGTAGAAGACAAACATATGAAGACGTTTTAAGGTCACTATTGAAAAACATTTTTAGGGTATGTTTAGCCATAAGTGCCCCACCCTCAATTAGTTAAGGCCTCCTCTTGCACCTCTGCAATTGATACCACAAATGACCCTGTATAAGTCAATGGGATTTGTCATTCGACCATTCCAGTACTGTGCTGTAGTTATCAACGGTTCCCTGAAGAATGCTCACAAGCAACCCTAACCCATAACACCTAACAATAACTCCCAACCCCTAAACCTACCCCTAAGCCTAATCCCAACTCTGTGGGCATTTTTCTGGTCACCATTATCAACATGGCTAAAGTCCAAAATTGCATCCAGCATAGAAGAATTTCAATATGAATTATGGACAAGGGGGTAAAATTGTCGTTTTATTATGCCCCTCTGTAGCTCCACAGCAGCAAAGAAATCATAAAACTGTTGGTAAGGCTGATTCTCTGATCAGGGTTCATCCAGTTTGTGTGACAAAACCAGGAGTGTCTCCAAAACCCAGAACAAGTGTCAATCTTTCAATTATACTTTTTCTCTGCAAGTTTCACTCCTGGTTTTGGCACACAAACTGAATGGACCCTCATCAGGGAAAACACTGCAGGGTGAAACCAGCCTAAGGGTACCGTCACACACACAGATATATTGCATGCAACTCACTGGTTGCAGTGAAATCATGGACACATTGTTACATTTGTACACAGTCACAAAATAGAACAATGTGTCCATGATTTCACTGCAACTAGTGAGTTGCATGCAATATATCTGTGTGTGTGATGGTACCCTTAGGCTACGTTCACAAATTGCACTTTTTTGCGCACTTTTCTCCTAAAGCGCACCTGCGTTTGCTGCAAACTGAATGGACTTACACTTATGCCGTGCAGACGCTGCGTGAATATACGCTGTACTTTTATGGGAGAAAGCACACGCGTAAAAAGAATGACTACGTCAATTCTTTACGCAAGTGAGCCCGCACTTTCTCCCATAGGAGCCATTATACCTGCTGGAATTACACATCGCCATTCAGACAACGCGCAATTCCAGCGCGTATAATGCCGGCGCTGCAGGATGTGATGTCACACAGGGGAGGAAGAATCCTGTGCTCCTGCCCTGTCTGACATCTGTGACAGCCCTTTTTGGTTTCGCAGTGTATTAATATACACTGCAAAACCTAAATAAAAGTTATCCAAATGGTATTAAAGATAATAAATATTGAATACTTACCGGTCCGCTGGGCTGTTCACGGTTACCGGCGCCAAACACATCCACATCTACTGTGCTTCCAAGACCTGTGATCTGTGATTGGCCGGTCATGATCATGTGATATTCATTTCACATATCACATGATCGTGAGCGGCCAATCACAGATCTTGCAAGGTCCTGGAAGCACAGTAGATGTGTATGTGTGTGGCGCCGGTAACCGTGAACAGCCCAGCGGACAGGTAAGTATTCAATATTTATTATCTTTAATACCATTTGGATGACTTTTATTTAGGTTTCACAGTGTATATTAATACACTGCGAAACCTAAAAAGGGCTGTCACACATGTCACACAGGGGAGAACACAGGATTCTCCCTCCCCTGTGTGACATCACTTCCCCCCTGCGCTTTTGGGGGAGAGGTGCGTCCGTAAAAAAAACACGGTGTGTGTATGCACCGCGTTTTTTTACGGCACTAAAAATGTGGCAAAAAAAGTGCAAAAAAAAAACACTACGTGTGAACGTAGCCTTACAGGGAGATCCACAATATGAGACCATGGTTCTCCATGTCAGGCACCTGTTGAACAATTTACTATAGACACCAGAAATGCGAGAACAAGTCTAAATGGTTGTGTGCACTTTTGGATAATCGGAAAGGTGAAAGCAGCCAAAAGGCTGAACCCTGGAAGTGGAGCTGTGTTCAAATGGAATTTTTTTAGGGGTGTGCAAAAACTACAAGCTCTTTCAAGTGCAGAGACCACTTCAGGAGACACTCCTATCAGAGGGGTTTTTATTTTCCTGTAGTGGTTTTTGAAGTTTTTTTTTTTTTCAAACATTTTTTTCCTGAAGAGATTCTTGCAGACTTTTAACTTGATGTGACAAATTTAGAGCCATTCTAAAGCGGCCGTCACACGCACAGATATCTTTAGCGATATTGTAAGCGATCACGAGCACGCGCGATCGCTTACAATATCGCTCACATCGCTGGTGAGATGTCACACAGACAGACTCACCAGCGATGTGGAGCCGCGATCTCGCTGGTAACTATGGTACACATCGGGTAACTAGGCGCCGCGCGTCGCTTAGTAACCCGACGTGTACCATAGTTACCATCTCCCAGCATAGGCTCTGCGCTGGGAGATCGCTCATCGTGGTGTTATACACCACGATGAGACAGATCGTCAAATCGTTCATCGCTAGATCTGAGAACCGGAGCTCAGATCAGCGATGTCACGATCAAGCGATTTAACATCTTAAATCGCTTGATTACATGCAACGATTTCTTGCCCGATATCGCTTAAGCGATCAAAAAGGAGATCGCTTAAACGATATCGGGCAAGAAATCGTTCCGTGTGACGGCCGCCTTAGGAGGATTTTTTCACCTGGAATATTTCAATACCTGAAGAGGGAAAAAAATACTCAAAAATCTGAATATAAGAACAAATACCATTTAGGCTATGTGCACAAAGAGTCATTTTGTTGAGTTTTTTGGAGCAGCAACTGAGAAGAATCTCAAAGTTTTTGCAGTTTTTAGATTCGGAGAAGGATGTAGAGAGAGATTTGTCCTCAGCTTCTGCTCCAAAAGCTTCTATAAAAACCTCTGTGTGCACATATGCCTAAGGGTATGTACACATAACATCTTTTTTTCAAGTGACAGTGCCACTACATGATTCTACGTAAAGCTGCTTCAAGGAACAACCAGCAGTCTTTTTCTTGAAGTGGCTTTCCTATCGGCTAATTGTAAAATACCTTAAGCCCCCGTTATACATAGCGAGATCACTTGTGAGATCGCTGTTACATCACAGGTTTTGTGATGCAACAGCTATCTCGCTATGTTTGACATGTAGCAGCGACCGGGCCCCCGCTGTGACATCGCCGATCGTGTCGGAATGGCCTGGACCATTTTTTGATCATCGGGCTCCCGCTGGGCAGTATGCATCGGTGTGTTTGACGCCTTAACAACGACCTCATTGGCGACTCAGAACTCAGCCACGTAGGTCTGAGTCGTCAGACTAGCTGCTGTGTGACAGGGTCCCAACGACCGCCGAGATCTTTATACGGGTCGCCATATCGTTGCTGCGTCGTTGAGTAGATCTAACTGTTTGACATCTCACCAGTGACTACACAGAGACATTCCAGTCATCATTACCAGGTCATATCGTTGTCGGAATCGCTGGAACATCACCAAGTGTGACGGGCCCCTTAGTGTCCATCTCCAACACATTTCCACCCATGGTGGTAGGTTTCGGCACAGCTGCAAAGCTAACAGTTGGAGAGTGACCACTGATCTATATGAAGCTATAAGGTTCCTTTTGGATAGGAACTTCAAAAGCAGAAAATTCAGTAACTGGTATACAGAAGACATGTTGGAAAAAAAAATACACCTTTTATTGAAAGGGTAAGGATATTGACCGCAGACGCTCACAAGCAGTCGTGGTCACACTTTCATTAGGCTGTGAGCTCACTGCAGACCCATTCACAACAGCTCTACTTGCTAGTTCATGACCCCTTCTGGGATTTATTCGCCCCCCTCGCTCATAAGCAGCAGGTCTCCACATGCACATACAGAGCACACATAAAATCCCTCCTTCCCACAGCATGGCAACACCCCACCTTTCCTCTGATGTCTACTTCCAACCAATTAACCCCTTCACTGTGAAAATCCCTGCCTAGATACAACCCGCAGAGCTCATCATCACAGAGCAGCCAGTGAATGTAGGCACTCGATAACATCCGATGCACATTACTACTGACGTGGAGATATGTCAAGCCTCACTGTGGGCCTTTTTATTTTCGCACTATATATTTTGAAGCCATTTAATGTATAGAGCAAGATGAACATCCCCAGTTTACAGAATATTCATTATGGATCTGATTAACCATACTGGCCTGCCCAGTGGCTATCACTTACGGCCTGCCAACCAAAAAAATGTAGGTCGTCAGGTGAATGCCAACCTAATAGCTGTTTATATAATTGCAAAGTTACAAACTGTGAGAGCATCGACCCATAGCCAAAGTTGGCAATTGATGCAATAGTTAAATCTTGAGGGCAGGGTTACGAACTTGTTTTTTTTTTTCTTTTCCAATTTATCTAAAACTCATGGACAGACAACATAGTCTTATGGACACAATGGAAAATGCTAAAGAATGGTTACAATTTTAACTGATATATGTCTACAGCCCACAATTATGATATACCGATATTAGCTGTAAACTGTAAAATTAAGATAACTACAGTCAAAGTAGCAGAGGTCCCCAATGTTTCTGACCTTGAGAGCCACATTCAGCTCATAGAGAGGTTTGCGAGCCACATGCATCTCCTGCCCTCCTCATATTAGTGACACCCAGAGTCCACATTAATGGTATATTGACAGCCAAAGCTTTACTGTAGAAATCACACTCAGGCAGTGTACGGGTTTCCTACCTTACCCCCATCCATATCTGCTCTACTATGAGGGGATACTCACAAAAGTCACCATCTTGAGAACTACTCTTGTTTGTTAATAGACCTTGTATTTATGTATCTAGAAGATAACCGCGAGCCACACATCACTGCGACTTACAGGGTGCCCAAGAATCTCTGGATACTTGGCTACCCTGTTTGACAGTTAGGGTACCTTTACACGTCGCAACATTGCATGCAATTTCACTTGCAACTTACTGGTTGCAGTGAAATCATGGACACATTGTTCTATTTTGTTGCCGTGTACAAATGTAACAATGTGTCCATGATTTCACTGCAACCAGTAAGTTGCAAGTGAAATTGCATGCAATCTTGTGACGTGTAATGGTGGGTTTACACGTCACGATATCGTTCCGATATCGTATACAACGGCGCGGGAGCGCGCATTTCGTGCCCGGTTTTCCCATAATCGTATCGGCGGTCTACACGTTGCGATATCGGGATACAACGTCCCTACGATGTGTACGCCCCCCGACCCAGGAACGACCATTTAACATGGGAGTGAATGGGTGACGTTGCAGTACACATCGGAGTAGGGCTGTCACACGGGACGATCCGGCTCCAACCGGCATCCGATATCGGGCGGTTGAATAGCACGCTCATTCGACCCCCGATATCGGTTTACCATTGTTCCTGCATCGTATCGGATGTTCACACCGTGCAACGCAGGAACGATATCGGGTCCAACGCACGAACCACGTGACTTTTGGTCGGAGTTGGATGCCGATATCGCAACGTGTAAACCCACCATAAAGATTCCCTAAGTGCAAATATAAGACTATGTTCCCACAGTGAGTATTTGGTGAGTTTATTGAAGTTGTAGATAGGTTTTCTACAGCATTTCTGCATCAATTATGTAAATTAGCTTGTCTTGCATCATTTTTTATCATTTTTTTAAGCTTTTTTTGTGCTGTGGTTATTGTCTTTTTGATATGTTATCTTTTACATAAAACTGCTTTCTTTTGAATACTTCCTTTTACTTAGCTTTGCTAAAAGTTTATGGAGAAAGTCATGATTATATGCATTTTTATTACCTGCAGAATTTTTAATCTCTATCACATCTACAGTATGGAGAAAGTCCACAAGTATAATGCATATATACCGCAAGAGAAATTGCTACACAGTGTATTTTAGAAACCCAAACAAAAGCACAGTGGGCATGAGATTTCCATAAATCCCATCCATTTTGGAGGAACTGTGTGTTTTTTGCACAGCAACAATACACGGCGTCAATAATTTACTACATAATCATGGTTGGGAACTTGGCCAACAAGTTTTGCTTCAGATTTTCTGCAGGAAAACCACACCCAAAAAAAGGCGCCAATATCTGGGCGTTACGTTATGCATTTGCATCTGGTGAAATCAGCAATAAAGCCATTGACTTCCTATGGATTTCACAACCACAGTAGATTACGTAAGTAGATATTTTTGGAAAGTCCTTTGGTTAGTTGGTACTGTATGGCTACCTTTACACGTCGCAACATTGCATGCAATTTCACTTGCAACTTACTAGTTGCAGTGAATTCATGGACATATTGTTCCATTTGTACACGGCAAGAAAATGTAACAATGTGTCCATGATTTCCCTGCAACCAGTAAGTTGCAAGTGAAATTGCATGCAATGTTGCGACGTGTAAAGGTACCTTTACGGTACCCTATCAGGTTGAAGATTTTCTGTACGCAAATTTGCACCAAATATTCCCAGCGCTCCTTAATCCTTAGGCAAATTCGCATGCAACAGATTTTGTTGCTAAAGCAACTGCTAAACTTCAGCACCATCAGCTGTTCCCTGCTATGATTTCAGGACCGCAGCTAGCTCCCCGCTAGCCACGATCTTGAAATTTTAGCATCTGTGACTGCAATTTGAGGAATCCAGCTGCAAATATGCCCTCTGGTTCTGTTTCTAGATCGGGTCCGGGGCTGTCTGGTTTAGACTGGACGACAGCCTCGGACCTGATCAGGCCGTGGTGTGAAACCGGCCCAAGGCTATGTTCACACGCAGCGTTTTTGATCCATTTTGGTCTCTTTTTCATCTGCTTTACAAAAACAAGTATCAGAAATGCATCAACCCTTTTTGATGCGGTTTTGGCTTGTGCGTTTTTTTTAAGCCCATAGACAATGGTTTGAATGGAGAAAGTTAATCAGGAAAACGGATCAATAATTGACATGCTCATTCTTTTTCTTGGCCCGTTTTCTGCCCGAATAACAGACCACTTAAAAACGGAGTGTCTGAACACCAAATCTTGAAAACTCATAGACTTGGCTGGGAATCTCAGAAATGGATCCGTTTCACTGCACTGCCACTGCAAAAACAGATCACAGAAAACAGATCAAAAACGGTGTGTCTGAACATAGCCTAAAGCTACATTCCCATGATGAGTTTTTCATGCTGTGTATTTTCGCTACATCAAACACGCAGCCTTAGAGTTCCAGCAAAGCAGATGGGATTTTTAGTAATCTCCTGTCCACTGTGTTTCTTTTTTAATCAGCGTAAGCTGACCTGCGGTGCGTGTTTCAGATCTGCAACATGGCAATTTCTCTTGAAAATAATCTGAGGTTTTTTTTGCAGTCTTTCCCCATAGACTCGCTTTAGATGTGGAAAATCCAGAGGTAAAAAAAATGCACGTGTTTTTAGTATGTTTCCGCAATGAAAATGCACCAAAAATGCATGCATTGCGCACCCTAAGTACTGTGTATCAATAAAGTTTTGCCAAAGCCAAGTACCAGGAAGTTTAAAAAATAAAGTAGCTTTATTTAAAGCATGACATACCAAGAAGAGAGCAAAAGATGCATAATCAAAAACCATATAAAATTACACACAAAAACGCAATGAAAGAGCACAGGTAACCAAATTTACATAATAAACGCAGAAATTCTATATCATCAAAAACTCAACAAAAGCTCATCGTGGGAACGTAGGCTTAGACAATGTGAAAATCCGCAGTGTCAAAAACTCATCATGGGCACCAAGCCTAACATTACATATTACAGCCACATACTAAATTAGGGTAGGTGCACAGATTTGGAGGCACAGTGTGTGGGTCGCAGTGCCTCTGGACCTGCAGGAAGCCGAGGGTAAACACATGGAGCACGCAGCTGCCTTGTTCCTATGTTGGGTGCAGGGAGGCTTCTCCAAGCATTAAACTAACATGCTGTGCAGATGCGGAAGCCCGCTGCTTCAGGGAGAAGCACAGTGAGTATACTGTGCTTGTACTGTACAATGCAGCATTTTGGAAGCAGCGTCAAAATGCTGCTAATCCAGATAGTGTGGACGCAGCCTTACTGTAAATTCTAGAATCATCGCATTTGACTGGTAGAAATTTGTTCCTGCGAATGAAATATTTATCAAACCGGCCCTTCCTCAGGTGTTAGCGGAAAACAGAAAAAAATGACTCAAGAGTCATGAGTAAGACTGCTTAGTGCAGTTGAAATGCATCGACTGGGTCATGTCGGTCATATACATTTTTCTTTTGTATGCACTATATTTTATTTTGAAAAAGCAAAAGAAAAGGAAAATCCAGTCCTGTTGAGCCGGACTCCAGTTTTTTGTATTATCCTTGATGAGAGCCCAAGTCGACGATGGTGTCTGAGCCCCAGGTGGATGAGCATAGAGCAACTAGGTGAGCTGGAATCAAGTTTCTATATTAGCGCAACTCTACTATAATAACAGGTATACTCAGGGCCGGCTCCAGGTTTCTGTGGGCCCCGGGCGAAAAGGTCTCAGTGGGCCCCCTTTAAGTACATATCGCGGACTATATATATATATATATATATATATATTGCCGCACACTTACCGCAAGCCCAATAGACAATGCATGGGGCTGGCCGCAAACGTGCAGCAAGTGCAGCCGCTAGACGGAAAATGCGGCAGATGCGGGGTTTTTTTTAACGCAACTGCCACATTTTAAAAAAAACTCCTATGTGAAGGCAGCCTTACAGGAACAGTGACTGCCGAAACCAGCAAGAGCTGTGTCTGACAGTGAGTATATTACACGTTGTTAGGAGCGGGCTAAGGTGCGATTGCGTTCCCTTGCGCTTTTTAAAAATACCCTTCAAATGCAAAATGTTGCATTTTTGTGCATCTGAGGATTCTTGGTATATACACAAGCATTCTCAAGCACACAAATAATGCAAGCAGCTCAATGGAGCCGCACTGCCATATGGTGGCACCGCAGCCAAGCAGAGTGTCTGACCATCCGGATCTCTCTTCTCCTCACCTCTCTTCTCGCTGCTCCGGTCTCCTCCGGTCGCTCTGCACATATCAGCACAGTGATGACAACATCGTGCCCCTCCATGCTGAGCTGCAGAATGCAGACAGCGGCAGAAGAGACTCTGGAGAAGAATGCTGCTGGCAAAGGCGGCTGGGACTATAGGAGCGGAATCCGCGGGGGGCTACCACTGGTACACATACTTCGTACACACGCGGCTCTGCTTCGTACACCTCATACACACGCGGCTCTGCTCCGTACACCTCGTACACATTCGGCTCTGCTCCGTACACCTCGTACACACTCGGCTCCGCTCCGTACACCTCGTACACACGCGGCTCTGCTCCGTACACCTCGTACACACGCGGCTCTGCTCCGTACACCTCGTACACACGCGGCTCTGCTCCGTACACCTCGTACACACGCGGTTCCGCTCCGTACACCTTATACACACTCGGCTCTGCTCCGTACACCTCGTACACACACGGCTCTGCTCCGTACACCTAGTACACATGCGGCTCTGCTCCGTACACCTCGTACACACATGGCTCTGCTCCGTACACCTAGTACACACGCGGCTCTGCTCCGTACACCTCGTACACACATGGCTCTGCTCCGTACACCTCGTACACACATGGCTCTGCTCCGTACACCTCGTACACACATGGCTCTGCTCCGTACACCTAGTACCCACTCGGCTCCGCTCCGTACACCTCGTACACACTCGGCTCTGCTCCGTACACCTCGTACACACTCAGCTCTGCTCCGTACACCTCGTACACACACGGCTCTGCTACATTCACACTGTAAATCCCTCCTGACCCCACACATAACCTTCACCTAATTGCCATACACCTAGTACACACTCACCTCTGCTACATTCACACTGTAAATGCCTCCTGACCACACAAACTTCACCTTATTTGAGCATCATTCATGGTGGCCAGCACAGTCCTGGATACACTGAGGAGCTGATCATGAGACCCCTGACTCCTCCCCATCCATTGACATAATCACAGGTCCTGTCAGCCTGAGCCCAGAGTGTGCAGCTCTGTCGGCTCCCGTGGAGGGGGGAGGAGGGAGACCTCCGGTGCTGCAGGAGCCTGAAAATGACTCCCCAGCTGCCCCCTGATCCCTGGATATGACCCTGGCTGTGGGGGCAGTGCTCAGGGGCCCCTGAGGGCTAGGGTCACACTTGCATTGTGACCCTAGCCTTATGCAAGTATTGTATGTTGCAGCGCAGAGCGTTTAATGCTATGCGCTGGTCCCGCTGGAGGCAGCCCATAGAAACCCGACGTTTACCTTGACAACCACTGGTTGTCAATGTAAACATCGGGTTTCTATGGGCTCCGTTGCTGGCAGCGCACAGCGTTAAACGCTCTGCGCTGCAGCAGACAATACTTGCGTCAGGCTAGGGTCACAACACAAGTGTGACCCTAGCCCTCAGGGGCCCGGTGGGCCCCCTCCAAGCAGTCGGGCCCCGGCACTTGCCCGGGTACGCCGGGTGCTGACGCCGGCCCTGGGTATACTAAGTCACTGTTCAGACTGCGCCTGAGTTGAATATCAGACATATTCCCAATGTATATTTGTAATGATGCATAGGAGGAAAGTGGGGTATGTCTCCCATATTCTTCCATGTGAGGATAAATACCAAGCAGAGCTTTAACGGTGGACACACCAAACGTGTTCACAAAACGTGATGTGAACAGAGATTAACAGTAACAGAAGGAACTCGCATGATAAAACTGATATATCTACCCCCCCTTCCTAATCCAGTGTTCAAATATTAAATCATATTTATATGCTGATTATATAGGCGGTGGGGATAATCTTACATTAGGCCCAATATGTGTGCGAGCATAAGTGTGGATAGGAAATTAGATTGTAAATCCCCCTGAGGCAGTGGCTGATTTGTGAGTAAAATATTTGCCTGCATATTGCTGAAGGATATGTATCCTGCAAATGACCTTTGTGGTAAAGAAAGTAAAATGATGTTTTTGCTTTCCTCCACTTCCTTTAATCAACCATTCAGTAGGCTGGGTGTTCTGGTAATATTGGGTTTGGTCTTGGCACTGCAAAGTAATCGGACATCTCAAAACAACAGAAGGCTGAGTATATGTATCCAAATCTGGCACTACTAGGCCCAGTTCAGACATTACAATATCTCGGGAGTTTATTCTTATATCTTTCTATTTTCTATTTTTATGAATTTTGGCACAGTTGGGGTGTTACTGTTACTTTTCTTTTTTTTAATTTTGAATAAACTATTTCGCTTTTAATAATTAGGGATTTTTTTTCCATCGGATTACTCAATTATTCCCTTGCTATATATTAGTAACTTTAGATTTCCCCTTTTTTGGGTTGTCAAAAGTTTTGGAAGAGGTGTTTTTTGAGTTCTCAATCCCAATTTTGTGATATAACTTATGTTCCTGTAGTTCCTCAAAAAAGCAGAATTTAATACTAATGAGTAAAACTGGTCATAAAAATATGCTCAAGAATTGAAATGAACAAACCCTTTATTAAGACGCACGGTTTCCTTAACTAAATGCACATTATTAAGTATTCATGCCTGCCAGACCTTCTAGTGTTGCTCATCTTAACAAGGAACAGAAGATAGACAAGATGATATGATACATTTTTCACTCAAGAATTGGAATCCCAAATGCATTGGAAACACACTGCGGATGGTGATCAGACATTGGAGTAAAGATATATGGATGGTACTGTTATTGGGGAACTGTCAATGGCATGATCATTTTTGGGTATTGGGTACTATTGAGATACAGAATGTAAAAGGAAAGTGAGTGGATATTTGTATATGTATCCAGACCACATCCTCTTTGGTTTCTACTGTAGGCACAACTTTCTTGACATGCAAAATAATACTAAAACTGGTGCTACGTAAGCCACAGCTCTCATAGAAATAGTGCCAACACCAAATAAATGCACTAATTCTAGGTAGAATACCATTTGAGGAAGTAAGGGTTGGCACCCATCTTGGGTTCTGCCTTTAACTTCATATTAAAGTAATTATTAAGGTACTCCCGGAATAAAAAAAAAAGAATAACTAAATAAATTCGTAAGTACCATTAACTAGCAAATCACGCTAATTTTGTCTGGAGTGGTGATCACTATGTAATTACTATATAAAACATTAAAAATCACCTCACCCAGGTAGATGTCTTCTTTGGGTCCTGCGTTCTGCCGGGAATCCGCACGGAACAAGGGAGGCAATTCTCGTGCAGTAGCCACAATGGAAAAACAGATAACTCCAGTGGTAAAATTCCTTTTGGCAGTATTTAAAAAAATTCAGTTTATTGTTTCATCTTTAAAAATATTCCAGAGCAGGAACGCTACTAGATATTAAAGGGGCACTGGGCACAGTGATACACAGCCTGTCTCTACTTGCATCTATACTGCCAACACTGCACCATGACAGTGTCCACACGGTCTGTCCGTGAGCCAAGCCAAAAACCACCACCACAGTGACAACAAGGCATCGATTCTGTTAGTTACCGTAATGCCCTGTTGTCACTGTGGTGGTGGTTTTTGGCTTGGCTCACGGACGGACCGTGTGGACACTGTCATGGTGCAGTGTTGGCAGTATAGATGACTGTGCATCACTGTGCCCAGTGCCCACTTCAACATCTAGTGGCATTCCTGCTCTGGAATATTTTTAAAGATGAAAAAATAAACAGAATTTTTCAAATAATTTTACCGCTGGATTATTTGTTTTATTATGGCCATCTATAAAATGTTACGCTCCTGTCCTAGTTTGGTTTAGCTCCACATCAAGCTTTGCAAGTAGCCTGTTGTGTTTTAATGTGATGAACTTCCTTGGCCTGTTTAAGGGCTTCTAAGACTCACACCGGGGCACTGGTATTGATAGAGACTGACATTGTTTTAGTGAGCTCTGAGGGACTGAGCTCAGTTAGTTTGTTGTGCTGCATCTTGAATTCTGTGAACTCCAGAGTCCTGTCTGTGTCCTGCTTCGGGTCTTCGACCTTCTCACTCGTGTCTGCATTGGGGTTGTGATTCTTCTGAGGTTGTCAGACTTCCCTGCTACTCCTGAGAGTCATCTGCCTTTTGCCAGTAACTCTCCTACCTGTCTTCCAGCGCCCACCAGCATCTCTGTTTACAGACCTTTGCGTTTTTGCCGTTCAACTGAGGTCTTCTACTGTTGCTTTATGTCCTGTAACTCTGCCCATATCTTATCTTTCTGTTATTCCGCGGACTACATTAAACTGTTATTTTGCATTTTACCTCTGGGTTCCCCATGCTCTATCTGGATACTGCACCAACACCCGTGTGTCCGCCGGACCAGCGAGTTTAGAGGATCCACCTTACCATGTGAGCCCGCCTCTCGTAACAGACAGGAGCCTAAAGGCATGTCCAGTATGAAGCAATGCTGCTGTGACCAGGACATAACCCATACCACACCCATATAAGGCCATGTGTTGTATTAGATCAGAAAGACAGGGTGGACAGCAGTGTGAGTGGCATCTTCTTACCTCAGCACCTGTGATTTACAGTGTTAGGCCGGCTTCACACTTGCGGACGCCTCCGCAGCGTCTTGCAGACGGAGTCCGTGAGCCGAGCGCAGACACCGTGCGTCCCTATGTTTAACATGGAGACGCACGGTGATGCGCTCGGCTGCAGATTGCCGTGCGCACACATTCACTTCCGTATCTGATTTGTACGCATGCGGATGCTTGCGTACAAATCACACATTGTCGTCCGCACCCTGAACGCGACATGTTAAACATAGGGACGCGCGGTGTCTGCACTCGACGCTGCAGAGGCGTCCGCATGTGTGAAGGCAGCCTTAGATTAGACAGAGTGTGTGGATAGCAGAGTGAGCAACTTCTTACCTCAGCACTCCTGGTATCAGCAGTATTAGATAAATATTGGGGACAGCAGTGTGAGCAACCTCTCATTACTGCAGCAATCCTGGTATCTCCAGTATTAGATCAGATAAACTGAGTGAACAGCAGTGTGAGAAGTCTCTTTTTAGCTCTGCACTCCTGGTATTTCCAGTATTATATCAAATAGAGTGGACAGCAGTGTAAGTCACTTCTCATTATTGCAGCATTCTTGGTATCTCCAGTATTAGATCAGATAGACTGAGTGAAAAGCAGTGTGAGCAGCAATGTGAGTAACCTCGTCATACCTCAGTATTCCTGGTACCTCCAGTCTTACATCAGAAAGACTGTGTACAGCAGTGTGAGCAGCAATGTGAGCAGTCTCTTCTTACCTCAGCATTCCTGGTATCTCCAGTATTAGGTCAGAAAGACTAAGGTAAATAGCAGTGTGTGCAGCAACGTGAGCAGCCTCTTCTTGCCTCAACACTCCTGGTATATCCAGTAGTATTTGTGAAGCACATGTTCCTACGAAAGCCATTTTGATTCTATAGTGATTACCTCTATTCACAAAACTAGAGTGATGTGCTACTTAATGGCATTTTAGAGTCCACTTAGAATTACATTCCCTTTAGTTATCTTTTTTCTGTTCCCTGAGATCTTTGAAAATGCGACAAAGCAACATTGTGACATGTGACCCTCTGCACAGAGCGACTTCCTGTGGTCTCGCTACCTTCCAAATACAGATAAGTAAGATTATGAAAGACTCTCCACGTGACACTGCACCGCTCAACCCTCACATATGTACAATAGGATGTTGCTTACTGTAGGTCACGAAACACAGGATTTCCAAATCACGTAGACACTCACTGGCCATGGTACCTACCACTAACACTTGGGCAAATAAATCGGATATCAGACAGATTTACAGAGTGCCCAAGCATACGCTGATTACAATTCTGGTTAGGAAAACCATACATGTATCTGACATCTATAAAACCACATTAGTAAGTGCTACACTTCCTGTAATACACAAGATGACTGCACCTGTGAAATGAATGGGGAGACTGGGACGGAAATGGTTCACAGAGAATGTAAAAGTGAATTCCCATTGCATTTGTTCAGATGACAGCTGCAATTCTGCATTACAGCAGTAACTTATGCCTAAAAATGTCCATTAAAGACCAAGCTGGGAGTTGTAGTCTTGCAGTCTCCATCTCTCGATCAAACGCTTTCATCCAGCCACCCTCTTGACTCTCCCTCCCCTGTTATATCTCAGCTTTCCTCCCCTCACAGCGCCCAATGTGTCGACAAGCGGTACATTTCCGTGACATACACAGGGCCTCATTGTCCACACTTGTCCTACAGACGGCCCACACAGTTACACCACAGGAGCATTTAGCAAATATACATGAGCGACTGCTCCCCATAAACCAATGCACTGCCTGCAAACAGAGAATCCAAGTGTCAAGCCAGGAGGATTGCGTTACATCTGATGATAATAAACTCTGTGCAGTAATAATAAATGCATGACGATAATAAAATTCATTGAAATTTACTTTGACTTTACTTGGCAAGAAATGACATTATTATCCAGGATAACGTTAAGTGTCCCTCCCTCAGTGAGGGTGTGGACCTTGGCACAGTGGCTTCCGCACAGATCTGGCCCACGCCAGGGACGCACGTGGCCGGCTGTCAGATCAGCTGGCAGAAGATCAGCGCACAGGTCATGTGACCTGGCACCGGCGCCTGCTCCACCCTAGTGACATCACAGAATAGAATATCCCCTCTCATTAACCCATTTCGCACATTATGATGTTACTGGCAAACAGTGTAGCTCGCAGTACGATGTAAGATCATCACAAAACCACAATTTCATAATCATTCACGATTTTAGGTGAAGGGTGAGGAACATTGCAGAACTTACAAAAGCATCCGGGAAATGCTGCACAGTGCTGAGCATCTATTACCTTACAATAGGCTCTGTAGAATCACAACAATAAGCTTGTATCTGACGAGATGTATTTATCAGGAGCACTAGCCAAAGATGAGAGGTACCGTAATAAAGGACTACAGTAAAATAATATCTAAATGCCAGATATCACAATAAAAAATAACAATGGGTATTTATCAAAACTTGATTTCATACACCACTACTGAACCAAAATCCAAGTGGGGTAAGGTATACCAAATTTATATAGAAATGCACACCTTTAATTAATTAATCTGTGCTGTCCGTGAGCTACAAAATGAAACCCATGCAGGGTACAAACTGCCAGAAATGTAGTCAGAACAATATAGTAAATTAATCTAGTGCTGATTGTCCCTACTGTCTTTTTACAGCCCATATATAAAAGGGTCAAAATTTTGCGCAAACATCCCGTGGCCCAAATTTTTATACTTTTTCATGTTATAAAACTGGCATAGATAGCAGAATAAATTCCCTTCATTATTCTACATGAAAATATCCAAGACAACAAACAGTAAAAATGAAATCAAAGCAATCAAGTAAATACCCAATTCTAACCCATGTGGTCTACTCACTATCTTTTTCTGAAACCATCAGGTGTGCAATATATCTACCATCACACTTCCCTCCCGCAGGAGCAGTGGCACAATTTCACACAAGCCCTGAAGGGAGACCCAAACCCACTTATCTGAACGTGACTTAACCAAGTAGTTTTATACCACGTTCTCTTCTATACTGTGATATGAAGAAAAATACCCAACACTAGAGGAAACCAAGCTAGCTGTGGCCAATCAGACATCAAACTTTAATTTTGTAATATGTAATAAAAACATTAAAGCTTCGGCTCAAGATTTTCTTTGCACTTATTTTAATGAGTCTTTCTCACTGTCAAAACTATAGGAATCAAATGGACATGATGTCTAGGGAATGAGATCTTTAGAAAACACCCTCATCAGTCGCCCGGGCTCCCTGCCGAGGCACCATTCCACACCTGTCAAAAACTATTTGCTTAGAGATCCAACTTCCGCTCCCTGCCTCTAGGAAAGCCTGAAGCTATACCAAAAATCTTGTACAGTGGTTACATTGACCCTATGCCCATCCAGGAGAGTTAACATTAGAATGAGACTCAATAAAGTTTTGTTGAAACTTAACTCATAGGGTCGGTAATTTCCTCAAACCCAATGAGCTGTAGGTAGGCCCCCAGTCTACCAGTCCACCCACCCTGGAATTTGAGCATGGCTCTGCTCACACTTCAATAATTCCCCATTTAGTTGATTCTGGAACTCAATGTTTTTGTTTGGATCCAATAACCATATCATTTTAATAAGGGAGCTGTTGTGGATCTCAGGAAGCATAAATTTGTTCCTACACCCCAATTCCTAACAGATGGGCACCAGAGGTTACTTGTTGCTACCTCTACCATAGGGAATATAGTCATGTCTGGTTGAATGTTAATAGGGGAATTGGGATGACATCTGCTAGTAGATGTGTGCAGACCTTGTTAGCAGAAACCAACAGGGATCCTATAAGTGTCATACATGCAAAGTCTTTAATCGATATTTCCTAAAGCTACCAAATCCTTCAACAATGCAATGGAATTACATTAATAGCATCTGACAGACCAGAAACCCTGCAGGCTCAGAATGGGAAAAATATTCTGAAACTCAAAGGTAAATCTTTGAAGGAAAAGTGTAGTGGTAGCAGAGCTAAGCGGAGTACAAGATAAATTCTTGTCAAATACATATACAATACAGAGACTGCAGCTTGTGAACCTCTACCTCTTTACATGGGCAGCTGTGGAAGGGACTGCAGGAAAAGAGGGAATAGATGGTAGACATGTTGACGGATTATGTCCAACCACTCAAATAACCTTATTGTAAAAATCGTCACACTTAAGAAAGGTTGTTTTACTTACAGCAATGTTTCCCAATCCCCTCATACTCATGCATACTTTGTTTGGATGGGTCATAATTAGTGATGAAGCGAGTACTAAGAAATTCGGTTCGGATAGCTCTAACTGAATACTCTGAATGAGTAACAACTAAACAGTCCAATGCAAGTCAATGGGGAACTCACTCAGATCCGAATAATGAAACCGTTCAAAGTATTTGGTTAAAGGTATCCGAACCCAAATATAATACTATTCGCTCATCACTACCGTAGTCATAATGAAATCCAGCATGCCCGATCCTTATTTCCTCTGTTGTTGGGGATAAATTCAGGACACCCCCATACACATTAGACTATTGGCCAATTCTTCCAAAATTGAATGCTTGGCTAATGTAAATCTATATCTGGGTACCTTAAAAGGGTTCTCCACTAGTATAAATGTTATAACTAATAATGGGGTGGCTTAGTGGTTAGCACTGCAGCCTTGCAGCGCTGGGGTCCTGGGTTCAACTCCCACCAAGGACAACATCTGCATAGGAGTTTGTATGTTTTCCCCATGTTTGCCTTGGTTTCCTCCAGGCACTCTGGTTTCCTCACACACTTGAAAGTCATACTGATAGGATGATTAGATTGTGAGCCCCAATGGGGAAAGTGTTGCAAATGTATGTAAAGTGCTATGGCATTAATAGCGCTATATAAATGAATAAATATTATTATTATTATGAAACATAGGTTGATGTAAGAAAAAAAAATATCCTCATCTATTGGAATGATGCAACTCCTTAGCACTCTGTACTGTGTTTACCTAAGGACTCTTGGCATCACCATCCGGCGAGGGCTTGATAAGATGGCTACAGCCTTCACATTCCACCCCAACATTTTCTTCCTGTTCAGATAGAATATGACGGAAAGCAAACAGCGATCCCCAATTGGCTGCAGCTGTAACGTGATGCCTTCCAGCAGACGTCGGATGAGGATCGGTAGTATCTATGCTCCATCACCGCTGTATTCCCTCCTATTGGACCGAATGAACGGCTTTATCCTTGTCGCATAGAACTAGAACAAAAATAGTCACAAATTTGTGCTATCATTCAGTTGGGGCCTCCATTGATGGGGAGTTCCCATTTACGACATACCCCCTAGAAAAGTGAAAACTGTATTTAGCAAGAAACCCCGTTTAAGAGAAAGCGAGATCATGCTGGCCAATCTCCGCAACTAGAAATGATTCAGACGTCTTAAAGAAAGAAATCTTCCATTATGAGAGCATTGAATATTGGATCCTCTTTACCATGTGTAACACTAGAGCACTTAAGGTCCTTTCTGGCATGCAGTGTGTTAGAGGGACATTCATCAAGAATCTGTTGCTTTTGGCCAGCGATGTTTAAGATTCCCAAGCCTTCTTCAACATCACAAAACAGCATCTGCACTACAGAAGAATGTGAAGATGACATCACTGAGCAAACATGGGTAAAAACAGGGGCCGGCCTGCCTGCTTGATATATCAGCATTATAGAAGACTTTATAGAAAAAAAAAAAAAAGTAATACCTAAAGTAACTTCCACAAAAATGCACAAACTATGCACAAATATTATCGTCACCAAAAGTATAACCAAAGTACACAATGATTACTATTATAATACTTATAGTGCTAAAATGAACATTACCTAGTAAAAAAAAAAAACAGGACTATTATACGTTGGTTACACACCAGTCACACCTTGGTATTTGACCCTTCATGTCTATTCCATAAATGAAAAGGCAGAAGGTGCAATAGGTTGACAATAGCTGTGAGGGTGTAGTGATCTTAAATCTAATGCATACTGGCACCAAACCTCTTCACTGTGTTAAAATCTTCCCTGGGGGGAAAGCAAGACATGACCCAAGATGCAAGGGTTTGCTGGCATCATGCAGAATACATATCCAAGGTGCCTTTGTCCTAAACACAATGGGGAAAAAACACACTGAGGAAGCAGTCAAGACTCTAAACCAACAAAGGCATCCACGTTTTGTGGGTAATGTGATAAGAACACGATGAAAGTGCAAAAATGTAGAACTACCCTAATTTTACCTTTCTAGCAATAAAAGGTTAGACCTTATGTACACAGCAATTCAATGTGCCCAAGAACGTACTTGTAAGGGCGGCTTCACACTGCGGGGTGATCCGGTCCAGGGCTGTCCGGGATGAACCTGACAGCCTCGGACTGGATCAGCACACAGAACTGGAGGGCTAATTTTCCCTCCGGGCCGGTGTGCAGCCGCACGCAGTTGCCGCCGCTGATAGGTCAGGATCGTGGCGTCACGGTCCTGACCTATCAGTGGCTGCAGCTGCACACCTGACCGGAGGGCATATTAGCCCTCCAGTTCTGTGTGCTGATCCAGTCCGCGGCTGTCAGGGTCATCCCGGACAGCCCAGGGTTCATCCCTGACAGCCCAGGACCGGATCACACCACAGTATGAAGCCGAGAGGCACAGAATGGGGCCATACCGTCTATCGGCACCATACTTTGTTAACTTCAAATGACTGTAAAAGGTTTATATTAAAAATCTTATCCTCCAGAATAGTTTCTTGAATTGTTCCGAGCAGCACTGTGAGGCATGTATAATATATTGGAATGCAATGTGCTAATGGCACTGTTGAGTGTATTTTACGTTGCCTTGGGATATTTGGTCCTGCTGGCAAGGTATGCTATGCTGCATTGTGCTATTTGGTGGTGGTGATGAGGAGGTGTGCTATGCTGTGCTGCATTATGGTATTTGTTTGTGGTGATGAGGAGGGATGCTATGCTGCATTGTGGTATTTAGTTCTAATGAGGAGGTATGCTGTGCTGCATTGTGGTATTTGTGGTGATGAGGAGGTATGCTATTCTGCATTGTGGTATTGGGTGTGGGTATGTTGTGCTGCATTGTAGTATTGGTTGATGAGAGGTATGCTGTGCTCATTGTGATGTGCTGATGAGAATATGCTGCATGTGGTAATGTATTCTGAAGTATACGGCTGTGTGGTATTGCCTGATAAGGAGGTATGCTGTGCTGATGTGGTATTGTGTGATAGAGTAGCATCTGCTGTGTATTTGTGCTGTGTGGAGGTATGCTGTGTGCATTGCAGTATTTGGTTCTGATGAGGAGGTATGCTGTGCTGCATTGTGGTATTGGTGCTGATGGAGAAGTAAGCTATGCTGCATGGTGGTAAATGGTGATTCTGAAGAGGTATACTGTGCTGCATTGTGGTATTTTGTCCTGATAGGGAGGTATGCTGTGGTGCATTGTGGTATTTGGTGCTGCGGGGGAGGTATGCTGTGCTGCATTGTGGTAATTGGTGATTCTGGAGAGGTATAGTGTGCTTCATTGTGATATTTTGTCCTGATGTGGAGGTATGCTGTACTGCATTGTGGTATTTGTTACTGCTGGGGAGGTATGTCTTGGTGCATTGTGCTATTTGGTGCTGGTGGGGAGGTATGCTGTGCTGCATTGTGGTATTTGTTACTGCTGGTGAGGTATGTATTGCTGCATTGTGATATTTGTGTTGCTGGGCAGGTATGTTTTGCTGTATTGTGGTATTTGTTGCTGTTAGGAAGGTAACATGCGATTCTGTATTTGGCGCGTAGGAATGTATGCAGTGCTGCATTTGGCATGTGGTGTGATGAAGAGATATGCTGTATGCATGTGGTATTTGTTGCTGGAGATGTATGCTGTGTTTCATTGTGGTAATTGGTGTTTGGAGGTATGCTGTGCTGCTGGGGATGTATGCTGTGTTTCATTGTGGTAATTGGTTCTTCTGGAGAGGTATGCTGTGCTGCAATGTGGTATTAGTGCCTGTGAGGAAGTATGTTGTGCTGCATTGTGGTATTAGGTGCTTCTGGGAGGTATGCTGTTCCATTGTAAATGTGCTTTTGGAGGTAGCTGTGTTGATTGTGCAATGTGGTGTGATGGAAGTATGCTGTGCTGCATTGTGTATTTGGTGCTGCTGGGGAGGATGCTGTTCCATTGTGGTAAATGGGCTTTTAGGAGGTATGCTGTGTTGCATTTAGTATTGGTGTGAGGGAAGTATTGTGCTGCATTGTGTTTTTGTTGCTGATGGGTAGGTATGTTGTACTGCATTGTATTAGGTGTTGCTGGGGAAGTATGTTGTACTACACTGCAGTAGTTGATGTTATGACATTATGGAGTGGTATACTGTGCTACATCACTGTAAAATAAATGTTTTTTGCAGCTGGGCAGTTATGTTGTGCTGCACTGTTGTGCTCCATGGTAGTATTAAGTGCACAGCATGGAGGTTAATGCTGGTTGTATAATGTAGGTGCTACCTGGTGGTATTTGGTGATATCATGGGAGTAATATAGGAGGTGCATGGTGGTATTTGTCTGCGGGTAAGCCCCCCGCAGTCCCATAAATTGGCTGAAGAGGTAGAGAAAGTGCGAATAGGTCTGGTTTAGAGAACTTTTCAATTTTCTTTCAGAGCATGCTAAGGAAATACATGGTTCTTCTTCTTTAGGGATTCATTTAGGAACAGTTTATGATTTGCATTCTGACATCTTTCAGTTATTCTCTGAAGGCAAAAAAATCAAATTGAGGAAAAAACTTCAGCAAAACTATTTAAATAAACACACATTTAAATAAAACTGTTAGATTATCCACTGTGTCTGTCATCATCATAGAATTGTAGATATCCTCTAAAATCAGCAGACATCCATCGATTTCATCTGTACATTTTATACAAGTACCTGGAAATATGGTTTAGGCAAGAGCTTAAATGGAAAAAAAATAAACAACGGAGATGAGAACATGTAATGGCAGCAACAGCTAAAACCCAGTGAACTGGTCTTAATTTCTTTCTCAGAAAAGGAAATCAGATCGCAGAGGAGTTTTTAGAAACGGAATATGACACGACTCCACAGACATAAAACGTAATCCAGCTTACACTGATCAGAGATAAAACTGACATAGCATGACCACGATGACTGATGGAACCTCCAGATGAGGATCTCCAACGCAGTTCTGACTTAAAGTTCAGCGGAGATTAAAGAACACCCTCATTAGAGCCTGGATACCCCCCACCCACCTAAGAGAAGACGTGGCTGTACATCGCCAAGCAGAATATTGCTGCCATGCTGAGAACATCCGAGCTGTCATTTTATTGAAATGCTGAGTGCCGCCATATTCACACAACACTTACTGGATAGATACAAGTATAGTAAAGTTACATACACCTTGGACATTGGCAACAAAGGCAAACTGGAAACTAATAGGAGCCGTCTGAACACGATCAGCAGTGGCGTAACTAGAGTCTGGTGGGCCCCGCTGCAAAATTTAGACCTGCCCCCCACGCACACGTAGGTCAGATGTATAGGCCCTTTGTAATGTTCTAAATCCTTTTAAGACTCACAAATTGACCCCTCTCCCCCTTCATTATGTATTACTATCCCTTATCCTGCTCTATATGGTCCTCCTCCTGGAATATGGCCCTTATTGTGGTATATATGTCCCTCATCATGGTTTATATGGTCTTCGTCCTCCCGCCACCATAGTCTTTCAATTGTTATAATAGATCCCCATATTCTTCCATATATTACAATGTACTCCCATAGATGTCTATGTATTATAATGTATCGCATAGTCCCCCATTCATAAGTTAGCCACTATAGTCATCCAATTATTATAATGCACCTCAATTATACTCCATATAGTATAATGCAGCCTCATAGTCCTCTATATAATATAATGCAGGCTCACATCCATCCATATAGTATAATGCAGCCTCATAGTCCTCCATATAATATAATGCAGGCTCACATCCATCCATATAGTATAATGCAGCCTCATAGTCCTCCATATAATATAATGCAGTCTCATATCTCTCCATATAGTATAATCAGCCTCACATCCCTCCATATAGTATAATGCAGCCTCATGTCCCTCCATATAGCATAATGCAGATTCTTATCCCTTCATATAGCATAATGCAGCCTCACAGCCCTCCATATAGTATAATGGAGTCTCATAGCCCTTCATATAGTATAATGCAGTTTTAAAACTCTCCATATAAAGCAGATTCAAAACTGTCATGTAGTGCGGCCTCATAGCTCTCCATACAGTGCAGCCTCATGGCTTCCATACAGTGCAGCTTCATGGCTCTCCATATAGTGCAGCCTCATGGCTCTCCATATAGTGTAGCCTCATGGCTCTCCATATATTGCAGCCTCATAGCCCCTCCATACAGTGCAGCCTCATAGCTCCTCCATATAGTGCAGCCTCATGGCCCCTCCATATAGTGCAGTCTCAAAGCCCCCCCCATATTGTGCCACCTCAAAGCCTCTCCATATAGTGCAGCCTCATAGCCCCTCCATATAGTGCAGCCTCATAGCCCCTCCATATAGTACAGCTCATAGCCCTGCCATATAGTGCAGCCTCATAGCCTCTCCATATAGTGCAGCCTCATAGCCCCTCCATATAGTGCAGCCTCATAGCCCCTCCATATAGTGCAGCCTCATAGCCCTTCCATATAGTGCAGCCTCCTAGCCTCTCCATATAGTAGAATGCTCCCCCCTCCTCCCCCATAATCCTCTGGCCACCTTGCACTGATTTATTAAAAAAATATATAAAAATCTGTACTTACTTCTCCTGGTTCCCCCGCTACTTTGGTCTCCTTACAAACAGACTAAGGAGGAGGAGGAGTAGGCGGCAGTGCCAGCCTGCGTTCCATTGTGGAACACATAAAGCAGGAAGTGATGCCTTCTCCCAGTGTGGAGGAGGCGGCACCAGCCTGCTTTATATGAGTTCCACAGTGTAACGCACATGGAAAGAAGAGAAGGTAAGAGGAAGTGAGGGGCGGGGTGGGGACGGCAGCACTAGGAGCAGGAAGCTTGTCTCCCCTCCCTTACACACTGGCCTAAAGCAGCGTGTGGCTGCCGCGCAGTCACCTGGATGTGCGTCCTTGGAGATGCACATCCATGTGAAACAGTCGCTGGGATCGGCGGTCGCAGGGGGCTGCAGACGGCCCGGGCCCCTTATGGGTCTGGGCCCCGTCGCACGATTGTTATGCCCCTGCTGATCAGGACAAACAGAACTCTATGCGCTAAACAATAACTGAATCTTTAACATGAGATGATGTATGATATACATATATATACATATAGACATACACATATATATGTATATAGCATGTCACGAGTCAAATGCTGAAGATTGCTCAGTCTCATGGAAGCTGCAAAATGGATTGTGTGGAGCATGGGACTTGTGTATATAGCTTCTATTCATCTGCTTGGAGGTTAACAACACAGTTAAAGTCACAAAGCAGTATTTAGTATTGGTTTTCTGCAAATAAGCCTGTAGCATTCATTCTCCTCTCTAGGTCATATTGAGCATAGCCAAATCAGTGAAATACATCGACACCATTAGGCAGGTCAGTGGCGTGAAGCCGTCGGTGCGGCGGACACTCTTCATTCGCTTCTTTTTAATTTGGGTTATTGGATGTTTCTCTCCAGATTTACAGTCTGCTCTGAAATCCAGCAGCTTTCCTCCCCATCACCCTCTCTCCTCCCCTCTTTATGCTCAGAAAGTGAAAATGTAATTCTTGTCCAAACAAGAAAATTCAGGGGTGTGTCGGTGGTTGCTGTGGGGTATCCCCGATTGTACGAGAACCCCAGTCCCTCTGTTTAAGTCCTCACAATCCCCACTGTGTCCTTCCCTTTTTTTTAACCATGACACAAAGGCTGCACACCCCAACACAAACTCAACAAAAAGTTTTCAACTCAGAAGAAAAGCCCAAACTCAGAAGGCCACAGTGCTGTAACCTGTCCCTCCCCTTCATAGGCTGCACACAACACAAGGCCCACTCTCCTCCTCCTGCTGTCTGCTTGGGATATTATGAAATCTTACATCAGACCTTGTAAGCCACGCGTGAGAGCGTGGGAACCCAGCCCAGTCCGTCCTGGCCCCTCGCCTTCCCTGCGGTCAGCCAAAATCCCACATGTCTCCCAGGCCAAGCCTTCCTCTCAGCCCTATTTTGCAGACAGGAGCCTCGGCAACTGAACAGTTATTTTTAAGGTTTCCTCACACAGGGCCGCAGTGTATCGCAGCTCTCTTCCCTCTTAGTAGGAAAGTCATTAAATGCAGTTTTCCTTGTGAAGAAAGCATCAAAATCCTATCTAGAAGTCTTTGAGTCATCTGTTAATGTCATGTTTTTAAGATTTCTATAATGCACAAGACCGGTCAGATGCAATATATGTGCAACCTCTGCAGCTGCACAGGGGCCCAAGAGATAGAGGGGCCCACTGTCACGCATTGTCTGTCACATAGCATGAAAAGGACTGAACTGATACAGTGCATGACTCACAATTGCTATAGGATAAGGGGGCTAAACTATAATGAGCTATTGGTCAGTAAGGGGCGCATACATTGTATAGCACCTGGCTTATCTTCTGTGACAGGGTTCCCCAATTCTAGTCATCAAGGCCTCCAAAAGTGCATGTTTTCTGGATTTCCTTAGCAATGCACAGGTGTTGAAATCAGTACCTGTACAGATGATTCAATTATCAAGTGTGCAATGCTAAGTAAATCCTGTGAACATGACCTGTTGGTGGCTCTTGAGGACTAGAGTTGAGGAACACTGCTCTGTGGCATCTGTTGTACCTTGGATGCCCTGTACTAATAACATGGTGTGCATTGGTATACATGTTGCTTAAAATGTTTTTAATTAAACACTACAGTTTGTTTTTTTCACTGCTATAGTGGTGATTTAAATGTAAGCCCCCACCCCCTGTCTTATACTCAAATTCTGACATTTTAATACTTTACCGACCCTGAGGTGCCACCTTGTGCCCGTAGTCTCTAACTGGCCGGGAGTCAGAAGTTACGTCACAGGTACTCAATGCATCCCTATGAGGCCAGAAAAAGGCTCTCATAGAGATGTATTGAAAAGTGACCTCTGGGGCACTCCATGATAGACTGGAGTAACCAGCAAGTCAATTTCACAACAGAGCGATCAGAGTGCCACTGGAAAAGGTTGAGGGCTACGAAGTATAAGACAGGGACTTACATATAAAGCACCACTACAACGGTGCAATAGAAAAACAAACAAACACTGGATTGGTGATATAAATCCACTAACAGGAAAGCTCTAGTCCCGCTATACGTTTTTGGTGAGATTTGAATCTGTGCATTTTGGTTGAGAAGAAAAATGGATGGGATTTATGAAATCTGTGCTAATGTGTTAACACTGCATAAACTGACCAGCGATGTGCTTTTCAGAAATCTGAGATATGTCAATTTCTCTTGCAATAAGCATGGTTTTTTTTTTTTTTTATTCCCCCATAGGGGAAAAACACACTTACAAATGTAATGAAAAAAATAAACGTAGGCTAATTTAGCTGATAGGTACAGACTTGCTAAAGAAAACCTGCAACAAATACTCATAAGACGGCAGCCTTAGGGTATGTGCACATCAGTCGTTTTGTGGGCTGTTTTGGAACGTTTTCCGTCGGCGTTTTCCGCTGAGTTTTATGTTAATTTATGTTAATCCTAGCCACCGGTTGGATTAACATGCTAGTCAATGGAGTTTAGAAAACGCTGTCTACATTAGAACGGTTTTTTTCTTGTCGTTTTCAGTTTATTCACCGTTTTCCACCGGTTTTCAAAGATAGAGCAAGTGACTTCTTTTCAGCGTTTTTCCAGCGGTTCCAGCTGAACAAGTGCAGCAAAGACCAGTCTGGAAATCGCTAGGAAAAACGCCGGGGAAATCGCCAAGAACACGCTGTACAACCGCTACTAACCCGATCGCAAATCGTTAGCAAAATGCTAACAAAACTAGGGACACTGGCGAGTTCAGAAAACTCAGTTTCTGCTATTCTCCACCGGTTCCCGTCGGTCTGCAAAGATGCAGACCCGTCCGATGTGCACATACCCTTACAAGTCCACCTAGGCACCTAGCTATTTTTGACTGCAAACCTACCATGCCCTTATATCCCACTCTGAAGGACTGACTTAATATTCAGGATGTGGGTAATGTAAACTAAACATTTCCAAAATGATTATTATAAATTATTTCTGCTTTTAGATATATAAAACCTACAATTGTACAATACAGCTATGGCCATGCATTGACTCCTACAGCTTGACAGTCACAGACCACTAGAACCCATTGAGCCATGGAAAGTGATTCATCCTTATATGTGATGACATTTTAGTGTAAAATGGGACATACGGTAATATTTTTTTTAAAAATTGTTCCACTAAAACCTGATAAAAGCTGCTAAAATGATTCCATTTGTGTCATGTGATTACAAAAAAGGTCTGTGTGTAACTCTAGCCCCGAGAGTTGTCATAAAACCCCTTAACGATCAGGTATACATCTATTGTAGTAACACCTCCAATTACCATCCAATTAATTTGTAGGATAAAGCACCTGCCGCATTCGGAGCTGCCATAATTCCACCCACCCTTCAATCTTTCTATTAAGCTCCTTGCTTTGTTTCTATAAATCTCCTCCTATTACTATACATGACCTATCCTATACCTCTTGTTTTATATAAAACACCTGCCGTTGCCTTTCATGTCAAACTCAACATATCGGCTCCCAACAGCTGCTTTTTCACCAGGGCTTATTCAGATGTCACTGATTTTTCTTTTATGCAAAAAATGGTCCATGTTTCATTAGTGTTTTTGATCAGATCTTGTCGGGTCAGTTTTTACCAAAAGTTTCATCTTTTTCTTGTATAAACAACAAAAAAAAAACAACTAAGGAGGTTTATAGTTTCTCCTATAAAAAAGACTCACATTGGTGAGGTTCAAAACTTGGACCACTCATCTGTCATGTGAACAGACCCATAGACTATAGAAGGTAGAAGTTACATAGTTAAAGGGGTTGTCTGGGACTTTACTACTGATGACCTTTCCTTAGTATCAATGGGGTTAGACACTCGCACCTCTGCCAATCAGTTGTTCCTTGGTGCCGCCGCCGACTGGAACTACTCAGTTGTGGAACTGCACAGCTCCATTGACAGAATCTAGATAGTGAGAGACAACAAAGCGCAATAGGGTCTTATCTCAATGATAGCTGGGCTATTAGGTGCTCACATGGTACGGTTGTGTGCCCCACAACCTGGTGTTTGCGCGTATACCGCTGCTGCAGGATCCACACTTCACGTGTAAACAGTATCCAACAGAAATCCAAAAAGGACGACGTGTATGGTGATCCGCGCTGCTGAAATGAGAGGGTCAAACCAAGGGATGGTACAATAGTGCTCTTTATTCCTTCTCCAATGCGTTTCAGAGCCTGCTATGCTCCTTCCTCCTTCCATATTGATAATGCCTGAGGAAGGAGCATAGCAGGCTCCGAAACGCGTTGGAGAAGGAAATAAAGAGCACCGTTGTACCATTCCTTGGTTTGACCCTCTCATTTCAGCAGCGCGGATCACCATACACTTCGTACTTTTTGGATTTCCATTGACAGAGTAGCGGTCCCAGCCAGGTACTGCACATCGGCCCCCTATTGATTTGAATAGGTGACAGATATTCAGTACATAGCTGTGCAGTTCTGCAACTGAGTAGTTCCAGCCGGTGACGGCAACAGGAACAGCTGATCAGTGAAGGGCCAAGCGTCACATCCCTCCAATCAGATATTGATGACCTATCCTGAGGAAAGGCCATCACAAGTAGTGGACAACCGCTTTAATACGGTTAAAAATAAGACCCATTTCTATCAAGTTCAACTGATGGATGAGAATGCTAAAGAGGATGGGATATATGATAAACCCCCATGCATTATCCAATCCACCCACATAAAGGTAATCTCTCCCTCCTGATCCCAACTGTTGATCCACTGGACGAACAACATTTGGAAAATAATTTCACTCTTTAAGGGTATGTGCACACACTTTGGAGGCGCTGCATGTTGGACTCCGGACCCGCAGGAAGCTGTGGGTGAACGCATGGAGACCACAGCCGCCCTGTACTCATGATCTGCATTCGGGAAAAATTAAAAGCCTAAATGAATCATGAGATTGCAGATTTTTGTTGTGTTTTTCACGTTTTTTTTTTTCTTTAAATAGAATAAATACACAAAGTGGTCCTAGCTTTATCCCCCTTATCATGCAGCATGGAGAACAGATCTGTAGTAGTGACTCTTGCTTTGGAGGGACGTTACCGCAGACTGAAAACAGGTCTGTGATGGGGTGTAATAGCTGGAACGCCCAGTTGGTACTCCCAGAACTTAGGAAAAGCTATTTCCTTGTATTCCTAATAGAATCTATGCTTCAGGCAATCAGTCCTAATGTATTTAGCGACAAACACTTGCAAATAGAAATATTGAACAGTACATACCCATACTTTGTTCTGCAAGAAAATTACTGACTACAAGCAAATTCTGTGCACTTTCAATCCACTTTATATAAAATATTATGGAATTGCATAAACAGCCGGTCTATCCACTACCAATGTGCAAAGAAATGGCACTGCAATCCAATCCAAAAACGTAAAGATCCATGTGGCTGCTCAGGTCCCTGTCTGCAATCAGGTATGATGTGGGGGGGGGTGGATGGGAGGGTGGAAGTGGGGATTACAGCATAGTAAAATAGGCAGCCGGAGAAGGAATTCATTGAGAACTTGGCATTCCTCTAGCTTCCATTTCTCACAAAGCTACTTTAACCATTTCAACACCTGTAAATTTTTCATTTTTGTCCTTTCTTTTTTTTTCTTTCCTTCTTTCAAGAGCCATGACCATTATATTTTTCCATTGATACAGCAGTATGGGGGATTTTTCTTATCAAAAATATGTTTCAATTTTGAATGACACCATTCACTTCACTATATAATTTATTAAAAAACGGAAAAAAAGCAGAGAGGCATTGAAAAAACCCACAATTTTGCCATTGTTTTTGAGGTTTGTCTTTATGCTGTTTCTTATGCAGGAAGACATATCTGGACACGTGATTCTCCAGGTCAATATAAAAAAAATTACATTTTAGTGATTATTAGTTAAAAAAATTAACATCTTTGTAAAAGTAAAATTCTTTGTGTTGCCATCTTCTGAGACCTGTAACTTTGTTTATTTTCCATTGATGGGGACCTGTGTAATGGTTAGGGTTTTTTAAATGTTGTGCGGTTGGTTTTTATTAGTCCTATTTTGGGATATATATGAAGTTTTGATTTTTTTTTAATTGTTTTTAGGGTAGGTGTCATGGCTAAAATATTAAAGGAACAATGAAAAGTGTTCCTCGTGTAAATAGAAAAAGCATAGGTGCTAAAATTTGTGGATTGTACTGGCAGACACAACATTTTGAATCACTTCAAAAAGATTCACCGAGGACACTGATGCACCAACCGGCTGCTCCTATACCTATTAAGAGAGACCTTATTTATTGACCAACAAAGAAAGAGAAACGGTATTAGCTGGGAGGTGCAAGGAGAAGGTGAGCCGATATACAGACAACATCATTAAAATGGATGTTCAGGCTTTTACTAAAATATGTGTATGTATCTAGGCTGCAAAATGCTGACAGTTTATAATTACACCCTGTTAGCATTTTGTATGGTTACCTAGATATCACTATTCTGCATGTGGAGGAGGAGCTCAGCCCCCGTCTAGAGGCGTGTTTGTTTTGGAGCCTGGCTGTAACGTCACAACTGGTCATTTAGGCTGCCTTCACATTAGCGTATGTGAACGCAGCTTATGCTGCGTTCCCATACGCAGTCAAACGCATGCGCACTGCGTTCCTATGTTTAACATAGGAACGCATAGTGCCTGCGTTTGTCAGCGTTTGCTGCATTCGGGTGCGGATGCGGACGATATCTGCTCCTTCCGGTGTCCAGCGTCCGCACCCGGGACGCAGCATGTTGCATTTTTTGTGCGCTCGGGGACCTTGGAAAATCAGCAAGCGTCCCCAAGCGCACAAAACATGCATTGTCTTCAATGGGTCCGCAGTGTTCTGCGCTTGACAGCGCAGGAGAACGCTGCAGACCATTGAAAAATCTCCCGGTGGCCGCCAATGATGTCACAGGAGATCACCGACGGCCACCGGGAGATCAGCTCAGCCTCTGCTGATCTCTTCTTCCCCGCCGCCGGTAATCTGCTAGCGATGTCGGCGGGGAGAAACAGCTGATGTGACAGCTGTTTGAATCTTCCCGTGCCAACATCTCCTCTCGCTGTTGGCGCAGGAGATTCAAACAGCTGCCAAATCAGCTGTTTCTCCCCGAAGACGTGTCCCGGAGCTTACCGGCGGCCGGGAGGCGGAGATCTCCGGCGCTGATCTCCGCCCCCGGACACCGCTGATTGGCTGCCGGGCTGCACAGTGATGTGTCCACAGGCGGACATTCTCCGCTGCGGACACATCATTAGACACTGCTTTTGACTGTGTTTGAGTCTGCATGCCATCAGCATGCAGACACAAACGCTAATGTGAAGGCAGCCTTACACCCTGACTCCAAAAACCCTCCCCAGTCTCCAGCATGCCTGCCCCAGACTCTGACAAGCCCTTCCCAGTCCCCAGCAAGACCGACACAGTCTCCTATAGGACTACCCTCCAAGTCTCAAATAGGATCACCCCCATTCACATATGTAGATGCTGATTGCCATTGAACCGAGCTCTACCTCTCCGGCCCCGACATCACCTCCCTACTATCCAAAATTCTTCACTGCCTGTCCGCCATCTCATCCTTCTTCTCCGCTCGCTTCCTCAAACTCAACATGGACAAAACCGAGTTCATCGTCTTCCCCCCGCTAGCTCTTCCCCCCTACCCGACCTATCCATCACTGTCAACGACTGCACACTCTCACCCGTCCCCCAAATGCCTCGGAGTAATCCTCGACTCTTCCCTCTCCTTCAAGCCCCACGTCCAAGCCCTCGCCACCGCCTGCCGTCTCCAACTTAAAAACATTACCCGAATCCGCTTCTTCCTAGATGATGACACTGCCAAAACACTTATCCATGCCTTCATCATCTCCCGCCTCGACTACTGCAACCTCCTGCTCACCGGCCTCCCCGCTAACTCCCTTGCACCCCTCCGAACCATCCTCAACTACGCTGCCCGACTCATCCACCAGTCGCCTCACCACTCCCCCGTCTCCCCCCTCTACCAGGCCCTTCACTGGCTCCCCACCCCCCTAAGATCTCAGTTCAAAACCCTAACTCTGACATACAAAGCCATCCACAACCTGTCCCCTCCATACATCTCCGACATGGTCTCCCGATACCACTCCTCACTCAATCTGCGCTCCTCTCAAGAGCTCCTCCTTCACTCCCCTCGCATCTCCACCTCCCACAACTGCATACAAGACTTCTCTCGTGCATCCGCCCGCATACTCTGGAATGCTCTACCACACCACATCAGACACTCCCCGTCCCTGGGAACCTTCAAGAAAAACCTGAAAACCTCCCTCTTCCTGCAGGCCTTAAGCCCACACTGAGACACATCCCGCTGCACCACCTCACCCTCACCCATCCCCTCCTAATGTCTCCCTCCCACCCCCTATAGACTGTGAGCCTTCGTGGACAGGATCCCCGCCCTACTGTGCCTGTTTAATTTAACTGTCATCACTTTTATGTTACTGTTTTTGTCCCTGTTCTACCCCCACACATGTAAAGCGCCATGGAATCAATGGCGCTATATAAATTTATAATAATAATAACCACATTGCACTGAGCAGTCATCGCTTTTTTTCTGCAGCACTCTGTGCTGCCACCCCTCTGTGAAGGAGATGACTGCTCTGTGCAGTGCTACGATATGTGCGCAGTGGATTCTTCTTCCCCATGCCTGAACCAATCCTCCTTTATGTATCACTGCCTCAGTCGGCCTCTCTGAAGAGATGAATGTGCACACACCACAACACTGGTTCATCTCCTTAACAGGAGGGATGGCTGTGGCAGTGATTCAGAGAGGAGGATCACTTCAGGCACGGGGATGAAGAATGAACAGCACGCACACTGCAGCATCGCATAGAGCGGTTATCTCCTTCACAGAGGGGCCACTTCTCCACAGTGTTGCAGAGAGAAAGAGATGACTGCTCAGTGCAATGCACTTCAATCACAATCAGCATCTACATAGGAATGGGGGTGGTTCTATTGGAGACTTGGGCAGTCTTGATGGGAACTGAGGAGGACTTGTTGAGTCTGGTGGTGGACTTGCTGGGGACTTGATGTTACATCCAGGCCCAAAACAAACACGCCTCTATACCAGGGCTGACCTGCTCCCCCAAACACGGAATCGTGATATCTATAAAACCATGCAAAATGCTGACAGGGTGTAAATTACCAAACTGTCAGCATTTTGCAGCCTAGATACATACCTTGTTTCCCCGAAAATAGGGCGCTCCCTGAAAGTAAGGCATTCTTGGGGGGTTGGCACCCTACCTCCTAATATAAGGCACCCCCCGATAATAAGGCGTACCTACTCAGCATGCCACCGATCACAAGACCGGGGCATGCATCTGTGTTTCTCTCCCCGCTGTCCCCGCTGTCTGGTGCCCGCCACTCTGTACCGCTGTTCTGCCGCTGCAGTGCTCACAGCCCAGGAGCGCAGCCGTGAATCACAGCTCTGGAGCTCTGTGCCGGTCTCCGCCCATGAGCCCTGCGCCAATCACAGTGCAGGAATCATGGGCCAGCTGACGTCAGTAGCCTCTGATTGTTCCTTGGCTGTGATTGGCCCAGGGCTCCTGCGCTGTGATTGGTCCAGGGCTCCGATGCTGTGATTGGCCCAGGGCTCCTGCGCTCTGATTGACCCAGGGCTCCTGTGCTCTGATTGGCCCAGGGCTCCTGCACTGTGCACCACGAAAGCAGCACCGCAGAGGGAAGAAAGTGAAAAGAAAGAAGCACAGTAAGAAAGTGAAAGTGTGTGTGTATGTGTGTGTACACACATGGGAGGCTGCAGTGGGATACGGTACTGGGATGGGAGGCTGCTGCAGTGGGATACGGTACCGGGATGAGAGGCTGCTGCAGTGGGATACAGTACTGGGATAATGGGAGGCTGCTGCAGGGGATACGGTACTTGGATGTGAGGCTGCTGCAGTGGGATACAGTACTAGGATAATGGGAGGCTGCTGCAGTGGGATACGGTACTGGGATGGGAGGCTGCTTTTCTGTCAATTTTTTTTTGGCTTATATAAGACACCCCCCCCCTTCCCTAAAATGGTGCACCTTTCGGAGCAAAAATTAATATAAGACAGTGTCTTATTTTTGGGGAAACACGGTACATAGATTTAAGGAAAAGCCCAGACAACCCCTTTAATTGCTGCGCGTATCAGGGATTCTCCATCCCCTTCACCAGGTGTATACAAACAGGAAGTCACCTAAGACCCTTATGCTGACATAAAACTTACAGTAACTCCTTAACATATATGGAATTAAAATCCAAGAATATAAAAACTATTATGAAATAAGGGTATTGATATGTGATATAAAATTAAGAAAAATAATAAAAGAAAATTTCTATTTTCATATAAACAAACATAAAATTCTGGAATATTTAAACACCCAAATCATATACACCTTATTCAAGTAACAGTAATAGGGTGTAATTAACGAGTATATTCCAATGCTTTCATTCAGGCCATCTGAATTGAGAGTTGCCAATTTAAAAGATTCACTGTGATTTAGTATCCCATTGTTTATATTAAGTCTATGTTCATTCATTCTATTGTGAGCGGATTAAACAGCACGTCCGATGTATTGAAGTTTGCAGCTTCATATGCAAAAAAGATGTATTGCAATTTAAAAACTGATCAGGGTAATTTGAAAAATTTCCCCAGTAAGGGTAGGGACACACTTCAGTTCCTGATCAGTTTTCCTGATCAGTGTTCATCAGTTTGTGTGCCAAAACCAGGAGTGTCTCCAAAACCCAGAACAAGTGTCAATCTTTCAATGATACTTTTTCTCTGCAAGGTTCACTCCTGGTTTTGGCACATAAACTGATGAACACTGATCAGGAAAACTGATCAGGAACTGAAGTGTGTCCCTACCCTCAGAGTGATAAACTCCATTCAGCTCTGGAAAGAGGGAAGGGTAGTTGGATCTCTTATTTAACCTCTTGTTAGCATTGATACACGACTTGATGCAACAATTTTTGTTTCTCTTTAAAACAATATTGAGAGCTTTGGGTAAATCACCTGCTAATACCGAGTAATTGCCCAAAATGAACCAATATTTTTTTTAACAATTCCCTGATTTGGGCATAGGAATTATTGAAGGTGATAATTAAACTGTATTTATAATTATTGTCAATCCCAAGTATAGATGAGCAAACCTTTTAAGGTTCGGTTTGGGTCGCTAAACTTCCCGATGTTGAGCAAACCTGTTCGGAGTTTAAAGTTTGGGTGCTTTAATTTAGCAAAGCACTGTACAGTCGGGGCTTGACCCAGTGCGAGCTTGCGTGCAGAGTTTGATCGCCTCGCATTGGGCTTAAAGCAAAGTTTTTGGGCGCAGTGTGTATCCATATTTTCTTATGGCTGGCTGTATGTGGGCAAAGCGCTGGACTGCCAATCAGTGACTTCCTTTGAGGCTTGGGTCAAGCTCTGGGTCACGAACAGTGCACTAAAGTTCAGCTGCACCACCCGAACCCAAACGTCTAAAGGCTCGCTCATCTCTAATCCCAAATTCTCTCCACAACTTTGGGATATCTTTCATCTGCATTCTTGCTAACCAATCGATCTGCTGTAAATCCCTGATCTTAATGAAAGCATCCCTGAGAATGCCCCTGGGATAACCCTTCTTTCTAAATCTTTTTCTCAAATTACACGATTCCTCGAAAAAAAATTTGTATCTTTGTGCATTTTTTAGATCCTCCTATACTGCCTGTATGGCACCTTTTTTATCCACTTTGGAAGATGGCCAATGGAGTATTGCAAATAACTATTTACATCAACTCTTTTGAAGTAGATAGCTGTACAGATGCCACCATCATTATTCTTGGAAATAACTAAATACAGGAATTCAATAGAAGTTTCAGAAAAGCTGAAGGTAAATTCCAGACCATACGAGTTTTTTTTACTAGAACAAAATCCTTTTTTTTTTATAAGAGTTTCATAGATAGATGACCTTTTCTTTGTTGGACCGGTACACACGATGGAGCGAGACCATTTATCAATGATCTGAATAAAAACCCATGGGGTTTCATCAATGTTATCAATACCCTTATAGAATAATTCTTGATATTCTTGGATCTTAATGCTATATTTGTTGTTGATTTGCTGAATTTTTGGCTGTTTTAAGGGTTGTATGTGCAATATGTTATAACTTGTGTTTTATAATTGCAATTGTACATCACTGTTGACCCCTATACACATCTTAGGTGCTTTCCTGTTTGTATACATTTGATGAAGGTGACAGACTGTCTCTGAAACATATACTGATTAAAGGTATTGTCTCTGCATTGACTCATCTCCTTCTTGCTGCGCCCGACTCATACCATTTCTCTTTCCATATTTGTCTACAATTAAAATTCTGGCACTTTAATTGTTTGGGTGTGTTTGTGTTTTTAGTCTCCTTAGTCTCCTTATCACTTATTACATATAGTGCAATATCAGCATATGTATTGCAGTATATAGTGTAAATTATGCTCTCTTTTAGGCATGGAACACACTGGTGTAAGGAATTCAGTGCGTGAGCATCCACCATGCTAACGACCCTCATCTCAGGCTCTGCTGCAAGTGTGAGCCGAGTGTCATTATACTGTGATCCGATCCTGTGATCAGATCACAGCTGCAGAGGAGAAGGAGAGATTAATCTACCCATCTGCCAGTATCGGTGTATATCATGCTGCCAAGTGCATGCAAGTGCAGTGCGGTGTTTCACTCCCACTTGTATTGGTGCAAGTGATCCGAGACTTGCAGACAACCGCAGCATGGTGCGATTTCTTTTCCTCAGCCCGTGAAGGGCTGAGGAAAAGCTTTCAGATCTGAGCTGCCTGGTTGTCTAACATAGGCATGAGTGCAATACGAGATTTTGTCGCATTGCATTTGTGCAAGTCACACACTAGTGTGAATCCGGCCTTAAACTCATTCTGGGGCTGGGCTTCCAAGAAGTACCAATATGGCTGTCATAGTAACCCATTGGCTCCATGCGACTACTTATTAGAGCTGGTGTGCTTGTATAAGTGATCACTTCATTGAGATACCACTGTCTATGATTGCCAGTGGTATCTAAATAGTTAAAAAGCAGCATGGACTATCACAAGTTGCTGCTGATACAGGCAGATGTTGGCTATGTTAGGCTGCTTTCACATTGGTAAATTTGCAAATCTGTGTCCATCCGTTTTGAAACTGATAGCCATGGATCCGTTATGACCTCCCATGTTATCCTAATGGGCATGGAATCGGCACTAAAGTGGCCATCCGTGTGTGTCAGTTTTGTATGGGATCCGTTGGAAACTGCTCCGTTTCTGGGCTTCCTTGAAAATCGCAGACACGAACAGACAGACATGGATCCATTGGATCAGTGAAAAAAATGGATCCGTGAAACAGATCCGTCTTGCTTTACTGAGCATGCTCAGAAGCGAGGTACAGCTCCTCCCAGCCATATCTCTGCTACCGGTAACTGATGACAGATCTGTTAAAAAAAAACTTCCATGGACATCTGTTGTCATCCTTTTGCACAGATCTGTGCCTGTCCATGTGGTTCCTTGAAATTCAAGAATCCATACGAATTGGAAATAGCCAGTGTGAAAGCAGCCTTACACTGCCAGAATCCGCTCGGTATGGAGAGGACTCAGCTCCAAAGCTTTTTCTATGTGGCCCGGACGTGACCTGTGATAAAAAATGTACGATAAATAGCTAAAGGCCGCTTTACATGTCACGATATTGCAACACAACTACAATAAAAAGTCACGTGGTAGGGGCGTTGCAGTTATCGTTGGTGAGTTGTGTCGTGTAAATGGGCAACGCAACTCAAAAACGATGCAACTTTGAGATTGTTTTTGGATTGTGCATGCTCTTCAACCGTGCAATATTGACTTGATGATCTGGCAGGATCGTGCTGTGTGACAGCGCAACTAAGATTTGGAGCGCAACTTCCCCTACTCACTCCAATGTTAATTGGTCTAAATTCCCTGAGTTGCTCAGACGCAGTGTGCAAGAGGGGCGTACGACATCGTAGCTGCGTTGCCTGCCGATATCTCCCTGTGTAACATCTCCTATGCGATTTTGGACAAGTGCCAAAAACGTGCGCGCTCCCGTGAAATCGTATGCAATATCGTGACGATATTGCGACATGTAAAGCGGCCTTAAGAGGATCTGTATAACAATTTCGAAGCACCTTTATTATAAGTCTGTGTTGAACTACTCTTCTGTTATTCCCCATGACTATTGATAAATAATTGACAACTGAGTGTTAACATCCCATTATCTAAGGGATGTGTCCCTAAACATGTTTGCACTGAATGGACAGCCCCGAAATGTCATGGGACACACCCCTTGTCGATTTACTCAACTCAACATAGGCTCTAAGACAAGAGGCTACAAAATTGTCATTTCAAGAAAAATTAAAAAAATAATTTAAAGAGGCACATTACGAGAAGTAAACAGGAGTACGGAACTCAGAATCAATCTGAGTGTTAGGTGCGAGAGGGTGACTTAGAATGGTAGTAGTATCACAAATGATCAATGCCAATCCATATCAATTATAATTAATATGCCAAGATTTTTTTACGATGACATCACACAGTTAATAAAACTAATGCCTAATCTAGTTCACTGCCAACCACGCTGTCGATTCATTCTCTGATACCATAGACAGTGTTTCCCAACTCCAGTCCTCAAGGCACACCAACAGGTCATGTTTTCAGGATTTCCTTAGGATTGCACAGGTGTTAGTTTAATCACTTGCACAGGGGATAATTCCATCATCTGTCTAATGATAAGGAAATCCTGAAAACATGACCTGTTGGTGTGCCTTGAGGACTGGAGTTGGGAAACACTGCCACAGACCGCTGAAAAAGGTTCCGGAGGACTGAATGTCCAGAATTATCTCTAATATGCCAACAGATTAATCATAGATGCAACTTACTTGAAGTATGGTATGTTTCACTGAGTGCTGTTATCATAAGATTTAGGTATGTTAATCAGCATTAATGTGGAGCAGTGAATTCTAGGAGTATCATGAGAGAAGACAGATCCACTTTAAAGGGTGATTATCAGCTTATTTTTGTTATGTAATCTTAAAGCTGCATAATGTAAGGGCAGAGAGCCTGGTTATAGGGATGTCTCACTTATTAGGCTTTGTGCTATGATTTCAATACAATCAGTGTTTTATCAGGCCAGTCCAGTTAATCTGTGTAAAGGGCCCGTTACACGCTACAATATCATTAACGATATCGTTTGTATGTCACGGCTTTTGGGTGGAGCAACGACATTGTTGCGTCTGACAAGTAGAAAAGATCAACAAATAAGTCGGCTGATCGTTCATCGGAGGTTTGTGATCAGGACGTTAAACCAAACGATGATCGTCCGTCCAACCTGCAGCATTGGTGTGTGTGACACCTTGATAACGATGTCGTTAACGACCTCGTCTATTCAGACCTGAAGGACGTAGGCGATCAAACAACCGCAAGTATCGTTCGCTTGTCGCGGAATCATTGCTGCGTCGTTAAAGATATCTGTACGTGTGACATTTCACTAGCGCTCATTGAACGACGTTCAAGCCATGTAGATCAAGTCAGATCGTTGGTCGGTTCGCCGACACATTGAAGCATGTAACCCGGGTTTAACTCACCACCACCACTGATTGACAGCTTTCTGACACTGAACAGTGTAATCAGGAAGCTGATAATCAGGGGTGGGTGCGAGGTTATACATGGCTCAGCATTCTGACCACTGCTATAAATACAGCGGAAAAAACAGGGATTCTATCAAATCTGTAAAAAGCATCCCAATAAGTAATATGTTGCGGGTATCAGGCTGTCTGTCCCTACATCATGCTGCTGGCAGATTACATAGCAAAAAAATGATGACAGATTCCCTTACAAAGGACATTCTATGCAAAGCTTAATACAGGACCCGTGCAGGACTTCACATCATTGTGATCTAGCCCAATGCTCTCCACCCGCCCGGCCAGTCACTAGGTTTAGAGGCTTGTGCAGATGAACATAGATTCTCTAATCCAAAAGAATAGGGTTAATTATGAAAATGACATTCTGATCAAACTCTGATATGCTCATAGTGTTCTTTGGAGAAGATCGAGAAAAAAATGTTTCCATTATGTCAGTCCATGGAAATTGTAAAATCAAGAAAAGGCCTGGTACTAAGCAAGAGCACACAACCCAAAAGTGTGGAAAAATGGCCAAAGATTTTATTGGGTTTCTAAAGTGCAATTCATTAAAAACACACACACATCTTTTAAATCATACAGTGATACATGGCTATAGCTTCTTTGTGACAATTTTACACACAATCAACAGTGCTTAAATTCATATAGACTGGGCTCTATACAGCTTTTAGACCAGGATCATTTTCTATTATTTCAAATACAAGGCACAATCAAAGCTCCTAATAGCATACATCAGTTATATCAGGCATGGAAGAAAATGTTTTGGTACTGTGTTAGCCAGTTTAGAAAATGTTGATTGCTCTTTGTAGGAGAAACAAGATAATAATCTTGTAGTTGTGATACCTTTTAATGGCTAACAAAAAAAAATAAGTGATGTTACAAGGCAAGCTTTCGAGACGACTTAGGTCCCTTCACAGGCATGGTATGACAAAATATTGAAAAAAAAGTCAAAATATATACATGAACAACTGGAATGAATGGACATTTAACTAAATAAACAAAATAAAGCTTGGAGAGGATTCAAGGACACAACATTGAAAATATGAAAGTTTTAATTTTGAGAGTTTTCATTTTTATCTGAAATTGCTACATGATTCAGATATCCATTGAGGTTTCCATTGATGAAGAATGGCCCCACTATCTTTGTACCCCATATACCACACCATACCATCAATATTTATGTTCCAACAGTCTTGGAGGGATCTATCCACTGTGGGTTAGTGTCAGAGCAATAGCGGTGGTTTTGTTTCTTAACTTCACCATTCACAAAAAAGTTTGCCTCATCCCTCATCTGAAGGCAATTGTCTATGCTGTGAAGATACGAGATGTGCAGCATCTGAAACAACGGATACTGGAAGCCTGTGCTAGCATTTCTTCTGCGGTGTTGCTATCAGTGTGTCAAGAGTGGGAGAAAAGGGTTGCATTGACAATCCAACACAATGGGCAGCACTTTGAACATATTTTATAAGTGGTCATAAACTTGTAAATAACTCATGAAAGAATAAAGTTACATTAAAACCAAGCACATCATTGTTTTTCTTATGAAATTCTCAATATGTTTGATGTGTCACATGACCCTCTTCCCGTCAAAAAAAAAAGCTGGGTCCAAAATGGCCAACTTCAAAATGGCCGCCATGGTCGCCACCCATCTGGAAAAGTTTTCCCCCTTCCATATACTAATGTGCCACAAACAGGAAGTTGATATCACCAACCATTCCCATTTTATTTAGGTGCATCCATATAAATGGCCCACCCTGTACATACACACCTTTTAACTAATAAAGTATGATTAATTATTTTCTCCTGTTCAATTAGCCCGTGGAAAATGGACTGCATTCAAATGTCATACAAGTGCAGTCCGATGGTTTCCATGCACTCATTGACTTGTATGGCCCAGTGCGATCTGATAATTGGATCACACTCTGACATGCTATGATTTTTTTTTCCTTGGACCGACTGTATCCGAGGAAACATTCAGACATTTACAAGGTCCTAAAGGCTAACAATGAATCGAGTCCATCTGATGTTTTGTCAGATCGCACTTGGACCAAAAATACAGCTGTGTAAGCCAGGCCTCAAGTGGATCTGTCATTATATTCCATAATACAGATATAATAGATCTCTTGGACCTGATAAAGTTGATACATTTTTTGGGGAATTAATGTCAGAATTGCTGTCTATTCTTTATATTAAATAGACATTAGCTGGACTTAGAGTTATATCCAAAGGGAAACTTTTAAAAAGGATTACACTGCCATATACCGTATATACTCGTGTATAAGCCGACCCGTGTATAAGCCGACCCCCGTACTTTTGCCCCAAAAATCTGGAAAAACCTATTGACTCGTGTATAAGCCGAGGGTGGACCCCAGCACAGGTATACAGCCCCCAGCAGTGTGGTATACAGGCCCCCCAGTGGTATACAGGCCTCCCCAGTGGTAGTATACAGCAGCCCCAGTGGTAGTATACAGCAGCCCCAGTGGTAGTATATAGCAGCCCCAGTGGTAGTATACAGCAGCCCCAGTGGTAGTATATAGCAGCCCCAGTGGTAGTATACAGCAACCCCAGTGGTAGTATATAGCAGCCCCAGTGGTAGTATATAGCAGCCCCAGTGGTAGTATATAGCAGCCCCTGTAGTAGTATACAGCAGCCCCAGTGGTAGTATATAGCAGCCCCAGCAGTAGTATACAGCAGCCCCAGTGGTATACAGCAGGCCCCCAGGGGTACATATAGCAGCCCCCAGGGGGTACACAGCAGCCCCCTGGGAGTACACAGCAGCCCCCTGGGGGTACACAGCAGCCCCAGGGGGTACCCAGCAGCCCCCTGGGGGTACCCAGAAGCTCCCAGGGGGTACCCAGCAGCCCCCCGGGGGTCCCCAGCAGCCCCCAGGGGGTCCCCAGCAGCCCCCAGGGGGTACACAGCAGCCCCCTGGGGGTCCCCAGCAGCCCCCAAATGCTGGCACTCGCCCCCCCTTGCAAGGGCCCCCCCCCGCTTCTCTTACCATCCCGGTCTTCTGATCCGCGCCGCTCCTCGGTGCTCCTCGCTGCTCCGTCCGTCCGTCCTGCTACATCCGGGATCCCCGGCCGTCGCGCGATGACGTCATATCGCTGCGACGGCCGGAGATCCCGGATGCAGCGAGGACGGGAGGATGAAGAAGCAGCACCGAGGAGCGGCGCGGATCAGAAGACCGGGATGGTAATATATAAGCAGCGGGGGGGGGGCCCTTACAAGGGGGGGTCGAGTGCCAGCATTTGGGGGCTATATGCACTGCTTCCCCCTGCCGCTGATTGACAGGGGTAAGCAGTGCATATTTAATGAGCGGCCCCACGTGACGGGGCCGCTCATACAGCAGCCCCCCCCCCCCGCCTCCTGCAGCCTCCACAGCCCCGGACACAGCCCCCACCCGTATTGACTCGTGTATAAGCCGAGGGGGAGACTTTTCAGCCCAAATTTTGGGCTGAAAAACTCGGCTTATACACGAGTATATACGGTAATCTTTGATATGGACTTTCAAAGTAAACACACAGACCTCATAAGATCTAAAGGATCTATTTCATAATGTGTGGTGTCAAATCTGCTGTGATATTTACCGTACATGTTTTACGTGGAGAGGTTCTTTAACAACACTTATTTGGAACCACAAAGCTCCTATAAAACCTAAATTATAGAAAAAAAAGGGACTGTCAGCATAAGGCTGTGTTCACATGTCCGTCTGCACGTTCTTTTTGGAACAAGCAAACATCATTTATGTTCAAAAGTGATCTGTTGCATCATTTATGCAAACAGATGCAGAATATCCCCATTTATTATTTTGGGGTTTATCGGATCTCCAGTTTTTAGAATGGATAAAAAAGATGCATACATTAATATTTTTTTACATTCTATTAAACAGCGCCAAGTGGAACCCAGAAGGAACCTATAATAATCGATTTAGCGAATCTTCTTCCCTTTTGCCTAACTGATTCAATTGATCATTATCATGAATTAAGTTTACCTGTTCCTAAAACAGAACAAAGAGAATACTCAAATGGATAACTGAACTTAACCTGAGGGCTCTCACACGAGCGATGATTCTATCTTCTGAGAGAATCAGATCGATTATGGTAATGCATCTCAGCTCAAACTCTGAACAGAGATTGAGCCAAGTATCAGTTGACTCTCTCGCATGTGAGAATCGGATCACAGGTGCGGAGAAGATGGAGAGCTTAATTTCTCCATCTTCTCCATCGTCTTGTGTCAGTGTAAATTGAACTGTACATGAATGACAATCAAGTGCAGTCCGATGTTTTACATGCACCTATAGATTTACATGCTGCAAATTTTTTGTCATGATGAATTGCCAGGAGAAAAAATACGCTGATCAGCACTGCTCCACAGTATAACAAGTGGACCAAGTGCTATCCAATAAAACTGGACAGCACTTGTGTGTTAATATATATATACTGTGTTTTCCAGACTATAAGATGCACCTTCCCACCCCACCTCAAAATCATGAAGAAAATCGAGATGCAACTTATAGCTGAATGTAGCTTGTCGGGGGTTGCGGCAGCAGTGGAGTGGGGTCACAGAAGGCAGAGTTGCCACCGCAGAAACCTGCAGCGGTATGAGTGGAGTGATCCTGTGGGACCTGGCCTTGGAGGGTGGGCTGTCCCAGTGGCAGAACGACGGGGATGATGCTGTCTGAGGCAGGTGCCATTGATCTCCCAGCAATGGTCTTCAGCAAAATGGTGCAGGAAGGAAGAGCATGTGCAGACTGAGACTTCGGAGAGCAGAGATCTCAATCTGCACAAGTGCCGCTTCTAGTGCCATTTCCCTAAAGTCTATCTCATCGGAGGTGGAGCATGTAGTTTGAGGTTTCAGCTCGCCGATATATCAATTTTCACATACACTGCCCCACTGCCATGTTCCTGATGTACACTGCGTCTATCACTGAAAGATCAATAGCACTTGCCTCCCGCAGCATCACTTCAATCATGCTGCAGGGATACCCCCTCCTAGTCCAGAGCCCGCAGCATCACCCCACTTGTGCTGCCGCCAGAGCACCTCCTCCAACCAATCCACGGCCTACAGCATTGCCACACTCCTGCCTCCTGTGACTCCACTAACACTGGCGCGCCCCCCACTAGTAAATCAGGACTATAAAATGGACTACAACACAAGACGGACCTACAGTGCCTACAAGTAGTCTTCAACCCCCTGCAGATTTAGCTGGTTTGATAAGATGCAAATAAGTTAGAGCCTTCAAATTGCAAACGAGAGTAGGATTTATTAACAGAAGCATAAATCTTACAAACCAAAAAGTTATGTTGCTCAGTTGAATTTTTATAAATTTTAAACATAAAAGTGTGGGTCAATTATTATTCAACCCCTATGTTTAATATTTTGTGGAATAACCCTTGTTTGCAATTACAGCTAATAATCGTCTTTTATAAGACCTGATCAGGCCGGCAGATGTCTCTGGAGTTATCTTGGCCCACTCCTCCATGCAGATCTTCTCCAAGTTATCTAGGTTCTTTGGGTGTCTCATGTGGACTTTAATCTTGAGCTCCTTCCACAAGTTTTCAATTGGGTTAAGGTCAGGAGACTGACTAGGCCACTCCATCACCTTGATTGTTTCCCTCTTGAACCAGGCCTTGGTTTTCTTGGCTGTGTGCTTTGGGTCGTTGTCTTGTTGGAAGATGAAATTACGACCCATCTTAAGATCCTTGATGGAGGAGCAGAGGTTCTTGGCCAAAATCTCCAGGTAGGCTGTGCTATCCATCTTCCCATGGATGCGGACCAGATGGCCAGGCCCTTGCTGAGAAATAGCCCCACAGCATGATGCTGCCACCACCATGCTTGACTGTAGGGATGGTATTCTTGGGGTTGAATGCAGTGCCATCCAGTCTCCAAACGTCACGTGTGTGGTTGGCACCAAAGATCTCGATCTTGGTCTCATCAGACCATAGAACCTTGAACCAGTCTGTCTCAGAGTCCTCCAAGTGATCATGAGCAAACTGTAGACGAGCCTTGACATGACGCTTTGAAAGTAAAGGTACCTTACGGGCTCGTCTGGAACGGAGACCATTGCGGTGGAGTACGTTACTTATGGTATTGACTGAAACCAATGTCCCCACTGCCATGAGATCTTCCCGGAGCTCCTTCCTTGTTGTCCTTGGGTTAGCCTTGACTCTTCGGACAAGCCTGGCCTTGGCACGGGAGGAAACTTTCAAAGGCTGTCCAGGCCGTGGAAGGCTAACAGTAGTTCCATAAGCCTTCCACTTCCGGATGATGCTCCCAACAGTGGAGACAGGTAGGCCCAACTCCTTGGAAAGGGTTTTGTACCCCTTGCCAGCCTTGTGACCCTCCACAATCTTGTCTCTGATGGCCTTGGAATGCTCCTTTGTCTTTCCCATGTTGACCATGTATGAGTGCTGTTCACAAGTTTGGGGAGGGTCTTAAATAGTCAGAAAAGGCTGGCAAAAGAGATAATTAATCCACACATGTGAAGCTCATTGTTATTTGTGCCTGAACTACTTCTTAATACTTTAGGGGGCCCAAACAGAATTCTGGTGGTTTGAGGGGTTGAATAATAAATGACCCTCTGAATTAACTTTTAACGCTTTAAAAAAAAAAAAGTTAAAAAATCTTTTTGGCTGCAGTGCATTTCCCACTTCCAGGCTGATCTACAGTCCAAATGTCACAATGCCAAGTTAATTCCGCATGTGTCAACCAGCTAAATCTGCAGGGGGTTGAAGACTACTTGTAGGCACTGTACATTTTGACATTACGGTAAATATTTTTTTCCCTTATTCCTACTCTAAATTTGGAGTATGTCTTATGGTACCATATGTCTTATAGTCCAAAAGAAAAAAAAACAGTATATATGCAAAAACAATTGTGGCCCAGGATAACCCCAACTGTATGCTGCTTTCTTTATCTAATCTGCACAAAAACAACAAAAAATTACTCTGGGACACGAAAACACTTTTCCACTGAGAAAGTTCTGATACATGAAGCTCCATAAAATGCACCTGACATTGGAGGCATTTTTAGACAACTTATTTCCTATTTTTATTGTGTTTAGCCTCACTTCAGAACTCTTGTGCAAAATTCAATATAACTAATTAACACAACTAATAAAAAGGCGGCTTTTTAATTCTGTTTACATCTGCAGATGCATTTGGATTTTACGACATGTTTTATTGATTTTCCGCTCTGGCTTTCTAGACTCGCAGGTGTCATAGATGAAGATGAAAAAGAATCAGAAACCAAACAATGAAATTAGGACCTGCCCGGGAATCGTGACCAAACAACTGATGACATTAGAGCAATGAACTGATATCTAGTACTGTTATAATACTCGACAGTTCATAGAGCTGAAAACTAATGGCTGCCTTCACAAAAGTTACAAACTACATCTCCAGTACGCGAAAAGAAGCTGAAAGGAATGTCATTTACAACTGATTTTACAAAGTCACAAAGTGGATAGTTTTGCTCTTATTGTATTTACACTGCTCCCCTGAGTATTCTTTTTGTTGGTAGTTTTTTCTTTTATTCTGTCATATGGTTCAAGAGATAAGTTTTTTTTGTTTAGTGCTACATTTTATGGTATTTGCCGGGGGGCATGGCTCAAAGCATATTTAAGCAAAGCAGCCTAGAGAATTCTGTAAGCTATGTCCCTTTAAAAAAAGTTGCAAAGTCTGTCTATTTTACACTTGGTAATAGCTCCTAGGGCTGTGGATTCAGAGTCCATTTTGGGTGGAGTCGGAGTCACATTCAGGGAAATTGATGAGTCGGAGTCGGATGCTTGGCTTACCGACTTCACAGCCATGGTTCTGAAGTCGGAGTCATGGAGACGGTGTTCATTTTAGTGGAGTCGGATTCAGGGATATTGAGGAGTCGGAGTCGGATGTTTGGCTTAACGACTCTGCGTCCCTGATTTAAACCCCCACAAATTATGTAAAAATACAAGAATTTTAATATTTTATTTTTGAATATATAAATAATCTTCTTCTACATAGATGGGAAACACCACAAATCCACACTGTTAGAAAAAGTTCTCTTCTATGGGGCGATTTATTAAAACTTTTTCTCTAGATTTCTTAATGAATCAGGAGGGCTCACTGATCACGACCGGTGAGAGAATCGCTGGTCTTCATGAATTGACCCCTATGTGTTTTGTCAATAATCAAGGTATCCAGATGATTGAGCGCTCCCAAGGAGATTGACCTTATGATAAGGACTCTGACTCCTTTTTCTTTCTTGGAGATTTATTTCAAATGGCTTCACAGTATAAAAACGTCATAAAATTCATAAAAGCATAATTAAAACAACGCGTTTCGGCTATAAATGTCATAAAATAGCCTTCCTCAGGTGTATGTGTTTTGTCAGGCAGTTCATGACAACCACTTCTTGAAATCAGCGATCAGCTGAACAGCTTGGGTCCGTTAAAGCCTACACTAATAGGTAAGAAGAAAGAACACAAATAATCTAGAGCTATTAAGCACACCAATAAATGCAATATGCCCGATCCCTGATCTCCCTAACGTTCCTATACAGACACTTTCAGCCCGTCGTCAAGCTGGATACCTAGTCCCTCTCGCTGGCCCTGATGATAACCGTCAATAGGGAGATGGCCAGCGGGAGCACTGGTCCCAACTGCTGCACAAATAACAACAAGAGGGAAAGGAAAGACAGGGAAATGACAAAACAACTTCACGCCTGCTGCACACTCCAAAGTATCACCTTCACTTCAGGTAGTTAGGCAGATGTACAATAACCAGCAAAGAATGTTGGAACATGTGACCATCTAAAGGAAATGGAAGTGATCACAAAGTAGCCACACCTAGAAAGAGAACTAAGGAGCTTGCTAGCAACAGACCTGATAATAACTCCTACACTGCTAAAGGAAAGAAACACATTTAATATGAAGTCGCAATACAGAAATGAGACACAGGTCCCAAACTTGTCAAAGACTCGTGATAGTGAATTTTTTACCTAAGTATTTTGTAGCCAAACCCAGGAGTAGAACAATCAGAGGAAAAGTATATAGAAACAAGTCACCACTCTGATTTATCACCCACTCCTGGTTTTGGCCACAAATCCTGAAATAAAAAACTCACCAAACACTGCGCAAATAAATTGCCAAGATATTTTGTAATATTCCATAGTCGTTCAAGACCATATTTTCATAATATCCATATATCTATCCCAATTTATGCTTGCCAGCATTGATATAACATTGCTTCTCGTCTGGACGGGGAGAGGAAGGTTGCACAAATTGATTACATACATAAAGTCAAAGCTGATGTTGTCTGAAAGTTTTATAAAAGATTTGCTCCACTTTTGAAGTGTAAAAAGTTGGCGCCATATTTTCTCGCTACACCTCACCACAAAAATTGATACTAATTTTGGTGCAATCTATGCTTGCTCGTAGCCGGCATGGAATTCAGTTTCTGTTGATAAATGCGACTGCACCAAGTTTATTAAGAGGGGTTGTTACTCAAAAAGTCAGACTGGATGTTGGTTCTGTATGAGATTTTTACAGTCGAAATGTTTTTGCTTTACTATTTTTAGTTATTAAATCGTCTGAATCCTCTTCTCGGTGTGTTGAAAAACTATTAAGATGGCTGTGTTTCAGTTTAATCTTCACTTTCCTATTTACACAAAGTTCTCAATGTACCCGTGAATGAGACTGTCTTCTCACAAATAAGACTGCGAGCCCACGACCGAGACGGAGCGCCTGCACCCAAGACAGCGAAAGCCACGAACGTCTGCACACGAGACGGCCTACAAAAGAATGCAGCAGTGTGCCAGGGAATGAGACAGTTCATTCCGTGAGATTTGACAGGCCTTCTTTGTATATTTTTATAGATTTCAAGACCGGAATAAATGTACATTTTCCACAAGAAACAAAAATTAATCAGTACCAGATTTGAGCTGCAAAAGAGACATTAAGGTAAAGAGAAGCATGCAGGGGATAGGAAGCGTTTCTCACACTGTCTACACAGGGCTCGCCTTAAAGGGGATGTATGTTTGACAATCTTTTTTTAATTGGAGCAATAAATATTGATAAAAAGGCCTATGTGCAGACCTATGGGCAGACCTATGAGCAGGCCTATGGGCAGACCTATGGCAGGTCCTATGGGCAGGTCTATGAGCAGGCCTATGGGCAGACCTATGGGCAGGCCTATGGGCAGGCCTATGACAGGCCTATGGGCAGACCTATGGCAGGCCTATGGACAGGCCTATGGGCAGACCTATGGGCAGGCCTTTGGGCAGGCCTATGTGCAGACTATGGGCAGACCTATGGGCAGGTCTATGTGCAGACCTATGTGTAGATCTATGGGGAGGTCTATCTGCAGACCTATGGGCAAGCCAATGTGCAGACCTAGGGGCAGGCCTATGTGTAGACCTATGGGCAGGCCTATTGCAGACTATGGGCAGCCATGTGCAGACCTAGGGCAGGCCTATGTGCAGACCTATGGGCAAGCCAATGTGCAGACCTAGGGGCAGGCCTATGTGCAGACCTATGGGCAGGCCTATTGCAGACCTATGGGCAGAGCCTATGGGCAGACCTATGGGCAGGCCTATGGGCAGGCCTATGTACAGACCTATGGGCAGGCCTATGGGTAGACCTATGGGCAGGCCTTTGGGCAGGTCTATGTGCAGACCTATGTGTAGATCTATGGGCAGGTATATCTGCAGACCTATGGGCAAGCCTATGTGCAGACCTAGGGCAGGCCTATGGTGTAGACCTATGGGCAGCCTATGGCAGGTCTATGTGCAGACCTACTGTGATCTAGGCAGGTTATCTGCAGACCTATGGGCAAGCCTATGTGCAGACTAGCAGCTATGTGCAGACCTATGGGCAGACCTATGTGCGTCTATGGTGACAGGGCACTATGTGAGGACATGCAATGTGTGCAGGCTATGTGCAGGCCTATGAAGACTATGAGACGATGCAGGCTATGTGGACCTATGGCACCTATGTCGGCTATGTGCAGCCAGGCTTATGTGCAGGGCTATGTGCAGACCTATGTGCAAGTCTATGTGCAGACCTATGGGCAGACCTATCAGCAGGCCTATGGGCAGGCCTATGTGCAGTGCTAACAGTAGACCTATTTGCAGCCCTATGTGTGGGCCTATGTGCAGACCTATGTGGTGACCTATGTGCAGACCTATGCTTAGACCTATCGAAACGCAAACTATGAGTAATCAGATCCCACAGGCATGTGTTATTCCCTTTTATGTGCTCCCTATTGTACTGTCTCAAGTGCAGCAAAAAAGGTGGCCATACACTTCATATTGCTGTTGGCCAAATGCCCAGTCGCTCGTTAGCTATTTTTCCAATTAAACCCTCCCCATACAAATAGACACTCAGCTTGGCCCACCCTGCGTGTGTAGAGAGAGTAGTACACAACCGCCAAACCAAATTTCCTCTCATGGGAGAGATGTGACACCCCTATACATATCAGATGGTTAGGGGTTCTGACTTTGGCAGCTATGTCCAACATTTATCTGATGTGTATGGCAACCTTAAGACGTAACTGAAGGATCAGTCTACACAAAGAGATTGCTTGCTGTCTGTAACTATGAATTACAGACAATTTAAAATTTAGTTTAGATAAATTGGACCCATAAAAATGGTTATAAAGATGGGTATAAATGAATAAATGTGGGTGACATAGCTGCCAAAAGTCCTAGTTTTGCCAGGACAGTCCCAGGGACGTAAGCACAAAGAGCAGGATTTAGACAACTGTGCCCACAACTGGGCAGCTGTGGACATATGGGGCAGTGCAGGAGGATGGATTAAAATGTTGAATTTTATCCTCAAGAATGCTGGTAATTACATAATAAATTATTAGATTCTTTATAAATTAACAATTATGAAACATCTTTTTAAAATCCCTCCGTTATTCCTTCTGCAAATTTATGAATTAATCAAAAACCTTTATGTTACCAGAGAGCGATGGGTTGGGTGACGTTCACCACAATGACACTGTCCCATGATAGACTGTACATGTAAATTTATTATAGTTTTCCAAAAGGAATAACAGAGGAACAACACAATTAATAGTAGATTTTTCTTTATTAATTTATTGTATAAAAAAAGCTTCAGAATTCTAAAAAGATGTCCCAGATCATTATTTCAAGAAGAATACAGGTTGTTCCTAAAACAGACAAGTCGGTGAGCGGATAGATCTTTAAAGACACTACAGCAGTTTAATTTCTTGGCTTGTAGTTATTGATTTTTTTTTAATATTTATGGAATTTATTAGTATAAATCTGGACTCTATGTCAATGCAAACATCAGACAGTAAAGGCTTTTGAAGGCAATACTGATATATTAGAGCTGAATTGAAGGATATATGGTAATTACCAAGGAGAAAGTGACACACATTCATGCAGTGACCCTGAAGCGATCCAGTCCTGTGCAGGAAGAGTCCTCTATGGAACGGATTCTAAGATTTCACAATTTTCAGCCTCAGGGCAACGGTCAGGACAAAAAGGAACAGCTCACCAATTTGAATAACAGGGGTGGATTGGGTTCTTATTAGGCGCATTCTGGCTGTTCATGTAAACTTGATTTTGTTTTGTTGCCCCACGAGTTTTCGTTACTTCAGTACGTCAGTCTCATGAGTGGATTTTTGGCCACCATGAATGTTAATGTACAAAACTAAATACACCCCCCTCTGTGCGTTGAGACTGATACAAACAATTACAACCTCAGTAAGGCAGCCTCAAGAACATGACTGTCCTCAGTCCTCACTTTATGTGAAAATAACCACTCCCCATATACACATGCTTCTTCATGAAAAATGACAAACATGCATGGAAAACTGTGTTAAGGACATTAAAGGAGTTGACCAGTTTCATAAAATGCTGTAAAATATATCTAAATTAACAAATGGAAAAGTGAATTAACCTTCTTGGTCCAGAGCCGGCTCCCCACCGCCTGCTCGGGTCTCGGCTACAGCAGTAATGTCACGTCAACACCGCTGTAGCCAATCACTGATCTCCGCGGCTGTGCCAAGGTGGTTCTGTTTGTTATTTTAGGTACTTTATAGCTTTTGGCATCCACTTTCCTGAAAGTGGAAAACCCCTTAATTGAGGAGCTCCATCTCCTACTGTGATCACCACACACCCATAAAGACATGAGATGACCCCCTCCTCCCTACGGGATTGTGTGAGGGGTGTAGACCAGTGCACCAGCCGACACACAAACACTAGAGAGTCTTACCCTGGTTCTAATTGGGCCAGTGATTCAATGAGCGTGACTCACATTCACACTAGAGGCTCTGTGGCAGGACACACAAACAGGGGGGGGGGTGTATTTATTCTGACACAGCAAACTAAGGATACTGAGCCATTTGGATATATGGATATAAGACTTTACCAATTTTATATTTGAAAATATTGCATCAAGACAAAAAGTCAACAGTCTTAGTATATTGGGTGTTTATACTGACTGGTGAATATTGCCCTTTTCTTACAGAGAAAAAGACAAGATTGCAAATTAAATGGAGAAGTCCTCATTGGGGTAACTTAAGCTCCTTCTTTTGCCTTTGCAGGATGTCATCTACATAGTATTCACACATGGGTTGTTGGCTTTGTTGTTGATACTTTTTGTCAGGTGAAATGGGGGACATTATTAAAGCAAAGAGAGTCTAATTGTGCAATGTTCCCATCAAACGCCAATGACATGAATTAAGGCCACATCAAGGGTCTTCAACCTCTTGACCCTGGTATGTCGACTTCCCGTGATTTGAACTGATTCTGTAAATCCTGTATATACCAATCCTGTTCAATACTCCCCCAGACCACAAATAATATTCAAACAACGACTTTGCATAAATTGGCATAAAATTTGCATAAAAAATTGGCATAATTTGCATAAACAGCAGTTGTTTTATTTTACAACATAAAGGGAAAAACATTGCAGTTACAAAAAATGGTGAAGTCCTCGACACTCCAAAAAATCTGGTGATTTATCATAACATTGCCCCTCCACTCCCTTACTCCCAGCCGTAAGCACCGGCTCAGGAAATCGTAAATACAAGGGGTGAGGTTGTCTCCCAATAATCGTTAAGGGAATCCCAACCTTCCATGGCCGGGTATCCCCCTCTTCTTTCCACTTACTGTTAAGGGGAACCCGACCTTCCATTGCCACCCAAAAAAATCACCAGACCACCATCCAAACAACATGAAGGGGTCCATTTAGAAATGAATCCACAATACCAATTTGTTACCAACTTCAAGGATCCCACCAATGCGGCCGTGACATGGATTTAAGAATAACAAGGAAGGGAAGGCGCGACTGCGTTGTCTAGAGCGAAGAAGTGAATAGCACCCCCACCCCCCAGTCCAACCTATTTATAACCAGAGATTGTTGCCCATCCCTATTCCCTGAACATTACCCCTAAGACCACCCATTGTCCACTGATCCTTACCCCCTAAGGTTACTCCCTAAGGTCACTAGTCAACACCCCTTAAGGCTAAAAACCGGCCCACCTGGCCCGCTACCCCCACCCCTCTCCTTCCCCCAACACCATCTCTTTTTACCCACCCAGACCTTTGGTCACTGGCTACAAACCAGGTCATGCAGCCCTTCACTTCACATAGTTGATGCTCCGGCCTGTCACTTTTCCCCAACATGACAGAAAAGGCAAGCACTGCACTTCCAAAAACTAACAACGCTAATATAGATAAAGTAAAAAAATGTATGTACCATGTAAGCCAGTATATAGAAAAATATTAAAATCTCATAGTCCTAAGTGGCTGATACTTTTTAATGGCTGTCATATTTTAATATTTTTCAAAGCCAATAAAGGCAGAGAGGAGGGCTGGCTTACATCATGAAATAAGCAGTCAGCCAGCCCCCTTTACACACACAATAGCACTATGTGATAGCTGGCGTTCCCACTGCCTGTGTACTATCTTCACTCTGTCTATCACACAGCACTATTCTCTTTTATAACATTCTTTACTTCCTGCAATGATCTTCATACCTGATTTAGGTCCGGCTATAAAGCCGCAATGTAATATGAAGTGTGGTTTACTCAATTTACAGAATGTGCCTAACATAAGCAAGAAGAAGACCTGCACCAGAACTGGTGCCTGTAGATGAAGATCAGGGCACCTTTAAGATGTGCTGTATACCAGTAAGTTGCATTTTGCCTTCTCTATCATCCAAGCATGAGGCTTAAAGGCTGAGACTTATCAACGCTAATGCAATGGAAAAGTGAATGAAATGGAAAAGTATAGCAGTGGCCCAAAGCAACCAATAATCTGCTTTTACATTTCTAATGTCCTCCTAAAGCACCACTCCAGCGTTTGCTTTTTAATTTTACCACTGGAGTGAATGTAAGTCGCCGGCCCCCTGTATTATACTCACCTGCCATCGTCTTTATCTGTGTCGCTCCAGTAGTTTGTGGCCTACCGGAAACTCCAGTGTTTCATGGAGTGAGCAGGAGGTCACAACTTGATACATCTCTACGGCAGCCTTGTTCTGGCTCTCATAGTCTCGTGACCTAGCTTATGACTTCCGAGCAGACAGAAGTTAAAGGAAAACTGTCAGATCAAAAATCTATAAGTAAATGCTATCATTTTCTAATTCCTCCTTCTAAACTCTCTCTATTCATGTATTTCTTTTATTTATATTTCCCTCCTATCTTTTGTAAACTTCAAATAAAGAGATTCACTCCATCTGTCACTCACAGTGAATGATCTACTTAGTTCTCTGCTATCCCCTTCCCATAGGATGATTATGTATGTCACATTACTCCACAGGAGATTAGTGTAAGGGGGGGGGGTGTATTCTCCTCTCTGCTCTCTGTGTCTGCAGACAAGAAAGAGGTGAAATACAACACAAAAACTGTCACAGCACAACAGGATGTCTGCTTACAGAAACAAATGGAGTCTAGCTAAGGCAGATCTGAAATAGCTCTCTCCCTCCATGGTGATATCAACTGAACAGACCTCCTGTAAGTGAAACCTGACTCTGCACTGTTAGCGAAGGAGCAAAGGGAGGAGGGAGGAAAAAGCTGCTGAGAGGGAGTGCATAATTACATATCAGTTTATACAGCAGCTGGACTATTCCTGTTTGGTTATAATGGAGAGGACTAATCCAGGAGCTCACTGCGGGTCTGACAATGCTGATAACATGGAAACTACAAAGGACAATAATGATTTTACATGTTTTTAAAAGGTCTGCTCAGACCCTATTCAAGGGTAATATTAGGATCATACTGTAAAATAACCTGACAGTGTTCCTTTAAAGGCACAAAATGGTGCCATGGGACTGGCGCCATGCCGAAAATGGATAAAAACACTGGAGGGATAATACAGGGGCAAGGGACTTAGATTTAATGCACCACTCCGGAAAAAAAATGCATGAGTTTTGCTTTAAAAAATAAGGGGCAATCCTATTATTTGCTATGTACTATGGGTACCTGCTTCACTCCTCCTTTGCACTAATTTAGATAAACATCCTCCATTGTGTGCAGGTCTGCGGAGTCGGTAAGCCACACATCTGACTCCGACTCCTCACTTTCCCTAAATCCGACTGTGACTACAACTCTACCAAAATGGGCACTGACTCCGACTCCATGACTCCGACTCAACAACCATGGCTGTGAAGTCCGTAAGCTAAACATCTAACTCCAACTCCTCAATTTCCCTGGGTCTTACTCTACCCTGTGTTGAATTACTCTGTCCTCTGTGACTGCTAATCAGGTATTATATTCTCTAAAGGTACCGTCATACATTGCAATCTCGGCTGGCGATGTGTGGCGATATGACGTGCACGCTCACGTTTTTTGTGCCCGGCTCAGATCGCCGATGGCGCAATTGCCCCTGAAGCTAAGGCGATGTGTCGCTCCGGAAATCACCTCACGTACAGCGGAACCAATCTTGCCTCATTCCACCGTCGGTTCACACGCCGCAATCCCAAAGGCAATGTGGGCGTACATGTTCAGCGCGGCGAGGAGATAGGCGTGCCACAGTGGTTTACACCACGCCCCATACACGCTCATTGGACAACACAACTGCGTTACGATTGGTCAGCCTGCTCAGGGCGCTAACAAGGTAGACATCCGCAGAGTGGGAGCAGTAGAATGTACCCAGCAGTGTCACCAAATTCACACACGTAGGGTGATTGTAGTGCGTGGCCCATGGCACCCATCTACGATGTGTAACTCAACATCTGAGTTGTCATGTGTGGCACTATACTTCACACAGCGCAACTTAATACAACATAGCTTGCACTATTCAGTGGCGCGCGGAATTGCACTGAGTTTGTGGACGGTTGTGTAGCTGAATATGTGTGTGGTGCTGAACAGACAGCTCTTCAAATATGGTGCAGTGTCAACTGACAGCCAATGGGAATACAGTAGCCCACACCAATCATCTCAGACGGGGCGCATACTACAGCACCTGAGGCACGCCTATGGGAGATCACAGAAATCGGTCTTTTCCATCACTATCGCCCTGTCACACGCCAAAACACGAAAATATCGCCTTGCCGATTGTGCCTGATTACTGAGCACTGTTAAGGAATCAGGCAACGGCCGAAGGGCGATTTATTGCCGCAAAATCGGACAATCACACACCGCAACCGTGAGGCAATTTCACGGCGATTTCACCGGGGCAATACATCACCTTTCAGATCGCGGCGTGTGATGGTAGCTTTAGGCTTTCACATTTACTGTAGTCCTGAATTCTAAATATAAAGACATTTATTTGTATCATTACTATATAGAAATTATGCATTTTTCTATTTTCACCTAAAAGTTACAAAGCATTAACCTATTGTTTTGCGTCGAACAAAAAAATCTGACAAGTTACTAAGAAAAAAATAGAAAGTTACATCTATGGCAACCACAGCTCTATAATTAGACACTTTTGTTAAGACTTTTGCAGATTTTAGTCACCAACAAGCTATTTTCTAGTCTTGTGTAAGTATAGAAATGTTAACCCCTTCTGGAACAACACTTGTAGTATTATTATTTTAGTCTAATTTCAGTCTAAGATATATTTTTTTCTGCCATTGTTATCTTTATCTTCCATCCATGTCATATTTGTTTCCATTAAGTTATATATTTTATACCATATTTTAGCGACTGAATAAAATATTATGTTAAATGATATATTTATATTTTCTATTTGCTTTTTTAAGTTTTTTTTTACTTTATTTAACATGTACTGATAAAAATGTAAATATCCTCATTTTGCTTTAAACGCTCTTCATTGAGGGATGAAGATGATTGATTTGATTGGTTGTGACGGGCAACACTAACATTTTCTAGCACAAGGTTTCCTGTTCAGCAACCATGCTGGTGACAGCGCTCTGCCAAGCTGCACGTGAACACAATGCATTAGCCGCACTGGCACAGAATATGACCGTGCTGGATTCACCTCTCTGGTATCACAGATCAGCAATACCTCCAAATGATAGAAAACGATCCGTATACCCTATGTAAATAACATACGTAGAGCAGGGCAGCAATGAAGGTATACACTAGGAACCGGGCATAGAGAGAGAGATCCTTCTTGCACAATGCTGACAAAGCATATGCCCATTATGGCATTTACAGTGCTGCCCACTAGTTGATATGCTGGCATCGAGTTAAGCATACATTAGTGTAAAATCACACTATGAGGGCATTCAACTCTCACTGTGCCCTATTGTTTCAAGGACCATGGAAGATTTATGTCTTAAAATGACGTTTACCCTGCTTGTGTAAAATTGGATTTTTACGAGTGCCATGCCACACAAAGCGGAGCAATGTCGGAAGCTGGGACATAAAACCCTTGCACACACTGCACATAAACACTAGATGCAAATCACAAAAACAACGGCAGAAACAAAGACAAAGGCCCATCTACCCGGCCCATATAGTCTTAGTGGAATATTGTGTGCAAGCCCCTGCACACTGATCTGAGGTCCACTATATAAAATATAAAGAAAGAAGGCAGCACTCCACATAAAGGGTGCAAAAGCGTGGGGTGTACTTTATTGAACCATCTCAAAAGCGACGTTTCAACTCCAGAAAAAAACTGAGATGGACTTTTCTCAACAATTATTTTTTGAAACTGCATTAACAAACATACGGTAAATCCTTAGCATGGATGCCTGCCTATTCCAAATAGAAGCGTACCACCACCTATAAACTGCTAAGCTATGGACATACATCATGGTAGAATTTATGCATCGTTATATAATAATATTTTTTCATTTATATAGCGCTATTAATTCCATAGCACTTTACATACATCAGTACTGCTGTCCCCATTGAGGCTCACAATCTAAACATCCTATCAGTAGGTCTTTACAATAAGGGAGGAAACTGGAGTGCCTGGAGGAAACCCACACAAACACAGGGAGAACATACAAACTCCGTGCAGATAATGTCCTTGGTGGGATTTGAACCCAGGGCCTCAGCGTTGTAAGGCCAAAGTACTAACCACTGAGCCACCGTGCCACCCATATATCATGGAACTATGCATAAATTCTACCATGACGTATATCCATAGCTAAAGTAACTTACATGTGAAGTCCAGGCCCTGATGAAATATATTTATAGGGCTAGAAGTGCACCCAACTTTAGATAACAGAAAACAAGAACAAAAAATATTTTCTTAGAATTAAGATTTCCATGGCTGTCTCTAAAGCAATGAAATTGTCAGTGAGGTTTTCTCTGGTGGCCTTCAGTGATCAAATGGTAATATTGGAATATTTGAGTGGTTCGGGTTAATGACCCTTTCCTTGCTGGTTTAGGGGCACATCACATTCAGCTTCCCTAATTGTCTTAAATGCTTACAAAGATCACACTGCCAGGATTAGGCAGAAAACGTTTCATTTTCAACACAGTGAGTCTTATAGCCCAAAATTTCTATGAATTACGATATAGCTAGAAGTTACATACAGTATGTACATAAGTTGAAAGAAGACATGGGTCCATCAAGTTCAACCATTCTCTACCAATTATACGTTCTCTATCATTAGATTATTTATAACCTATAATGCCATTTGTTGTGAGAAAAGCTTCCAGACTTTTTTAAATGTTGTTATAGTGTCTGCCATTACTACTCTTTCATTAGGGCATTCCACAATCTGAATGATCTAACTATAAAGAACCCTTTCCAATTTAGCAGCCAGAACCACCTTTCCTCTACACCTAATGAGTGCCCCATGGTCTATTGAATGGTGTTTGGAAGAAATAAGTCATGAGCCAGTCCTTTATATTGAGATTCCAGGATGAAGTGGCTTATACGTCCGCGCTGCTGCCCAAAGGAATATCAGACTCACCCGGGTATCTAGGTTGATAAAACGTTATTCCTACGCAGATGAGGAAGGAGCCAGGAGGGGCTTCGAAACGCGTAGGTTTTATCAACCCAGATACCCGGGTGAGTCTGATATTCCTTTGGCCAGCAGTGCGGACGTATAAGGCACTTCGTCCTGGAATCTCATCTAATCCACTGTTAATGGCCACTTTACACGACCCAACATCGTTTCGATATTGGATACAACGGCACGGGAGCGCGCACGTTTTTGGCTTAAATCCAAGATTGCATAGGAGATGTTACACAGGGCGATATCGGCAGGCAACACAACTGCGATGTCTATGCCCCTTGTACGAGCAACCCAGGGAACGACGATTTAACATGGGAGTGAATAGGGGAAGTTGTGCTCCAAATCATTGTTGGACTGTCACACAGCACGATCCTGCCACATCGTCCATCCAATATCGGGCAGTTGGAGAGCCTGCTCATTTCTCCCCCGATATCGTTTTGGCATCGTTCTTGCATCGAATTGCACATTCACAGCACACAATGCACGAAAGATATCGGCACCAACGTACGAACCACGTGACATTTTATAGAAGTTGGGACGTGTAAAGCTGCCATAACTGTGGAACTGCGGTCCCTGCAGCAGCTGCAATTGCTAAGCGATTATACTGGTTGTGTGTCACACAACCTAATCAGGTGAGCAGATTTCATATTATCGATCACCACCCATCTCTGTTAGGAGATAAGAAGACCCTATTGCGCATTCTCATTTTCCAGAGTCCTTTATATTGAACACACATCTGTTGACACAAATAAATGTGATCCCATCCAAAGGCTACTTACTCAAAGTTAAACAAATCCAACTTTTCTAACCCCTTATTATAGGATAGACCTAGAAGAGGTCTTACATCCCATGTAATAACCTAGTTGCTCTAACTTTAGCTTTCCAGTATCATTTTTAAAATCTGGAGCACCAAACTGTAGTATATACGATATTCATGATGTGGTTTTAAATTGATTTACATAGGGGTAATATATACTTGGGATCACAGAATTTTATCTCTCTTTTTATACACCCTAAAATCTTGTTTGCTTTTGCAGCTGCTGCCTGACATTGAGCACTGCTGCGCAGCCTACCTCTAACCAGAATACCCAAGTCCTTCTTCTGTTCTGTAGTACCAAGCATATTTTCATGTAATGTAAATGCAGCAATATGATTATTGCGGCCGCTGTACATTACTCTATATTAATCAACACTAAACTTCATCTGCTGTGTATTTGCCCATGTTGACATCTTACACTTTAATATTAGCGTGACCCTTTCAAATGACTTACTGTTGATTTTTCCATTATACAATATGATATGAGGTCGGGTAGCAGTATAAGACAACTATAAAAGTATGATAGGTACACATGATATATGGGTATGTAGATGGACACATTCATTGCCTTTGTAGATCTAACCACTTCCTTTTCAGGAAATACTTAAATCTAATATTGATAACACAAATATTTGATTATAGATTCCAACTGAGATAATGGACCTTGCAAGAAAAAGAGCTGACAGAATACTGTGATTTATAGAGATCGATGGCAGTCTGTCACATACACCCTGTCACGACACATTTGCACATGTTGCAGGAAAACTATTTTTTCAAATTAAAAAAAATCACTACCATGAAACTGAGGGTACCGTTACATGTCGCAACATTGCATGCAATTTCACTTGCAACTCACTGGTTGCAGTGAAATCATGGACACATTGTTACATTTGTACACGGCCACAAAATAGAACAATGTGACCATGATTTCACTGCAACCAGTGAGTTGCAAGTGAAACTGCATGCAATGTTGCGACGTGTAAAGGTACTCTAAAGGCCGCTTTACACGTCGCAATATCGTTCCGATATTGCATACGATTTCATGGGAGCACACACGTTTTTGGCACTTGTCCAAGATCGCATAGTAGATGTCACACAGGGCGATATTGGCAGGCAACGCAACTAGGATGGTGTACGCCCCTTTTTCACACTGTGTCTGAGCAACTCGGGGAATGACCAATTAACATTGGAGTGAATTGGGGAAGTTGCGCTCCAAATCGTAGTTGCACTGTCACACAGCACGATCCTGCCAGATCGTCAAGCCAATATTGCACGGTTGAAGAGCATGCACAATTCAAAAACGATATCGTAGTTGCATCGTTTTTGAGTTGCGTTTCCCATTTACACGACACAATGCAGGAACGATATCAACTGCAACACCCGTACCACGTGACTTTTTATCGTAGTTGCGTTGCGATATCGTGACGTGTAAAGCAGCCTTAACAATATTTTCAAATGGCTAGTAGTTGATCAACATGATGGTAGATATAATATTCGGAGGCAAAAACCATTGGCATCATTTACAAAAAAAAGCAGGAATCTCTCCAAAGTTCAACTCTGTTCGCTGGCGACATTGATGGCTGATCGCTGGTAAGCTGTTACACAGGCAGACTCACCAGCGATCATTGGACCAGCGACATTGTGGAAATTATTTAAATATAATTTCCACGATGTCTGCAGGCTGGTATCCAGGGTAAACTGCGGGTAACTAGGCAGCGCGCACTGCCTAGATAGCCGATGTATACCTTGGTTACCAGCCTTCTCTGCTCACCGGTTAGTATCCAAGGTACACAGCGAGTAACTAGGGTCCCTAGTTACCCGCTGTGTACCTAGGATACCAGCCGTTTAGCGGAGAAGGCTGGTAACCAAGATATACATCGGGTATCTAGGCAGCGCGCGCTCCCTAGTTACCCGCAGTTTACCCTGGACACCAGCTCCCAGCGCTTCCCAATAGGCGCTGGGAGCTGGCTGATTGCGCATCCCGGTGTACACCGGGCGACCATCCGGTCCAGTCCGAAAACCTGGCAATCATCAACCAGCGATGCGCCCTGTCACATGCGTCAATATCACTGCAACGTCACATGCAGCAGCGATATTGCACGTGATATTGACGCGTGTGACGGCCCATTTAGGGTACCTTTACACGTCGTAACATTGCATGCAATTTCACTTGCAACTTACTGGTTGCAGTGAAATCATGGACACATTGTTCCATTTGTACACAGCTACAAAATAGAACAATGTATCCATGATTTCACTGCAACCAGCAAATTGCCAGTGAAATTGCCTAGCAATATTGCCGCGTGTGAAGGTACCTTTAAGGCCGCCTTACACATCATGATATCGCAACGCAACTATGATAAAAAGTCACGTGGTACAGGCGTTGCAGGTGATATCGTTCGTGCGTTGTGTCGTGTAAATGGGCAACGCGACTCAAAAACGATGCAACTACGATATCGTTTTTGGATTGTGCATGCTCTTCAACCGTGCAACATTGGCTAGGCGATCTGGCAGGATCGTGCTGTGTGACACTGCAACTACGATTTGGAGCGCAACTTCCCCTATTCACTCCAATGTTAATTGGTCATTCCCTGAGTTGCTCAGACACAGTGTGAAAAAGGGGCGTACTACATCGTAGTTGCGTTGCCTGCCGATATCTCCCTGTGTGACATCTATTATGCGATCTTGGACAAGTGCCAAAAACGTGTGTGCTCCCATGAAATCATATGCAATATCGGAACAATATTGTGACGTGTAAAGCGGCCTTTAGGGTACCTTTACACGCCACAACATTGCATGCAATTTCACTTGCAACTTACTGGTTGCAGTGAAATCATGGACACATTGTTGCGACTTGTAAAGGTGCCCTTATGCCATGTTCACACAGATATTTTTTCAGCTGTCCAAAAGAGTTTTTTATGTGAAAATTGCTTTAGTAAACGCTCATCTTTTGTGGCCTTCTTTAGGAGGAGTTTTTATCTTGCAAATGGTTTCCTGAAGATGCTCTGGTGAGATTTGGGAGAGCATTTTTTTTTACAGTCCTTTGATTGGATAGTGTGGGCGGCACAGTGGCTTAGGGGTTAGCACTGCAGCCTTGCAGCTCTGGAGTCCTGGATTCAAATCCCATCAAAGACGACATCTGCAAGAAGTTTGTATGCTCTCCCCATGTTTGTATGGGTTTACTCCAGGTTCTCCAGTTTCCTCCCATACACTCCAAGACATACTGATAGAATATTTAGATTGTGAGCCCCAATGGGGACAGTGCAATGAGTTTGTATGTTATCCCTGGGTTGACATGGGTTTCCTCCGGGCACTCCGGTTTCCTCCTACACTCCAAAGACATACTGATAGGATGTTTAGATTGTGAGCCCCAATGGGAACAGTGCAATGTGTTTGTATGTTCTCCCTGGATTGACGTGGGTTTCCTCCAGGCACTCCAGTTTCCTCCATTCCAAAGACAAACTGATAGGATTTTTAGATTGTGAGCCCCAATGGGGACAGTGCAAGGTGTTTGAATGTTCTCCCTGGGTTGACGTGGGTTTTTTCCTATTCCAAAAACAAACTGATAGGATTTTTAGATTGTGAGCCCCAATGGGGACAGTGCAAGGTGTTTGTATGTTCTCCCTGGGTTGACGTGGGTTTTTTCCTATTCCAGAAACAAACTGATAGGATTTTTAGATTGTGAGTCCCAATGGGGACAGTGCAAGGTGTTTGTATGTTCTCCCTGGATTGACGTGGGTTTCCTCCGAGCACTCCAGTTTCTTACCATTCCAAAGACAAACTGATAGGATTTTTACATTGTGAGCCCCAATGGGGACAGTGCAAGGTGTTTGTATGTTCTCCCTGGGTTGACGTGGGTTTCTTCCCATTCCAAAGAAAAACTGATAGGATTTTTAGATTGTGAGCCCCAATGGGGACAGTGCAAGGTGTTTGTATGTTCTCCCTGGGTTGACGTGGGTTTCCTCCAGGCACTCCAGTTTCTTCCTACACTACAAAGACATACTGATAGGATATTTAGATTGTGAGCCCCAATGGGGACAGTGTTGCTGACTACTATTAGTATTATTATTATATGGAGCAGAATGTATCAGGAACCACTTCAAACTAGTGGCATGCACTCTCTTTTTTTTTTTTTTTTAGCACTGAGCCCCTTCAAGACTCTCAAAAAACTCTTCAATGGATTTCCCATAGACATTAATAAGAAGAGTTTTCTGAACATTTTTGAAGAAGCTTTTGAGGATGATTTTGGAGTAAGTCTGCTTCAAAATCCTCCTCAAGATACTCTGTGTGAACATAGTCAAATACTTGGCTTATAGATCGTAGTTGAGGGGCAGGGTGCAATATGTTACATATAAAATACCTCTCTAGCCAGACGTTACATAAAACACTAAAGAATTATAAACTCTGCCAATATGCTGCAGGCATGTTGAATACAAGAAAGAAAAAATAATAATTTTGCATTAAGAAAATTACACATTGCTTAAACGGCAGCCTCTCCTAACTATTTCTTACCCATTGTCATAAAAAGTAAGTAAAGCCACAATTGTTTTCATCTTTTTTTTTTTTTTTTTTTTACCAGAACAGTGGTTTCTTATGAGCAAACATTCCCTGGAAATGTTCTTAAAAAAAAATCCCAACTGTATTTATTCACAGCCAAGTGACATGTTAATACACATGGTTCTCATTGTGCCGCACTATACAGTAAAGTGTGAATGTGGCTTTTAAAGCCTTTTTGCCCCAACTGACGTATTAACTTGTTTAACATATTGGAGCTGTTAGGGCTTGTTCACACAGTGCGTTTTTGATCCTTTTTTTGTGATGTTTCTGCATTACAAACAGATCACTTCCTGTGATGCCCAGCGAAGTCAATAAGTTTCAGGAAGGCTGATCCGACGTTGTGTTTTATACTGGTCCGCTTTTGGGGCAGAAAACGCATCCAGAAAAAGAATGAGCGTATTGACTACTGATCTGTTTTCTCCATTGACTCCATTGTAGAGAAAATTAAGCAGCAAAAACGCAGCAAAACTGCAATATGTTTTAGGTCCGTTTTTTGTTGTTTTTTTTTTCAAAAAATTGATCCAGTTTTGCTGCTGACAATTCTACAAAAACGCAGCACAAAAAAACTATAAAACATGCAGCGTGTGCACAAGGCTTTAATACTAGTCAGTCAACTGATCAACGCTGAAATTAACAGAACATCAAATTACCTTGAAAAAGATCTAATCATCTATTTAACCTGAAAATAAACAAAAATAAACAAATAACAAAATGTCCAGCTCACCACGTAGGAGATCCGGCATGCACGGGCCTGCTTCCGGATATCGCTGGTTTGGAAAATAGAAAAAATTGGTCCAGCTTCCGGAGATTATTGCAAGAATAACTGATTTTATTCAAAATCATAAATGAATCAGGCTCCAAAAATGGCTTGAAAAAGGACGTATGTCCGAAACGCGTCGCCGCTCCCTGCCATAATTGCCGCTTGTCTATATGAGTTATGCACTGTTTTGGAGCCTGATTCATTAATGATTTTGAATAAAATCAATTATTCTTGCAATAATCTCCGGAAGCTGGACCAATTTTTTTCAAAAATAAACAAACATAAAAGAGACTGAATGGTCGGGTATCACATCGACAGGCTAAAACACAGCTGGGATCATGCCCCACATTGTGTTCTTTTGCATGTGCCACATTAGAGTTCCCTTTTTGTTTTCTTAGTTTCTAATGCTAAAAAAAAAGAAAAGGATTAAAACACTCTGAAAAAAAAGCTCTAATGGTGGGTTTACACGCCGCGATATCGGCGTCCAACTCCGATCCAACTCCGACAAAAAGTCACGTGGTTCGTGTGTTGGACCCGATATCGTTCCTGCATTGTACTGTTTGAAGGTACAATACGATGCAGGAACGATGGTAATCCGATATCGGGGGTCGAATGAGCGTGCTATTCAACCGCCCGATATCGGATGCCTGTTGGAGCCGGATCGTTGCGTGTAAACATCCAACTACGATGTGTACGCCGACGCTACCCATTAACTCCCATGTTAAATGGTCGTTACTGGGTTGGTGGGCGTACACATCGTAGGGACGTTGTTTCCCGATATCGCAGCGTGTAAACCGCCGATGCGATATCGGGAAAAGTGCTCAAAAAATGCGCGCTCCCGCGCCGTTGTATAGCGATATCGCCCCGATATCGCGGCGTGTAAACCCACCATCAAACCTGGTTATCTTATTTTTTTAATGTCACTTTTGTGGTGTTAAGAAACTGCAATCAACCTCTGGGCATCTGACGATTGCACCAGAAGGACTACCACAAAAAAGGTTATAATGTAACATATAGACACAATATGGCCTGTGAGGCCGGCCATACACATAGGCCTAGCAAAGTCGTAACTTGCAGCTCATGGGCCTTGATGCGAAAGCTCCAATGGGGCCCCCAATTACTGTAAATCTTTAATAGCAATAGTCTTTTTCTGTAGGCCAAAGGGACTTTTGGGGCCCCCTAGGCTCCAGGGCCAAGGTGCACCTGTTGTAGTTACACCCCTGAGGCCTAAAGAGAGCCGTCAGTCTTGTCTTCTATAGGCCACCATAGAGAATCGAGGGTTCGTTGTACTACCAGCACTACATAGACAACACCAATCAGCACCTCGGTAATATTACACAATATATTAGTAGTCATCATATTTAGAGAGGAAAACCCCCAGGTTTCAGGCTAGTAGGGATGGCACACTCAGTCCTTCGGAAAGGCCGTCGGTGTCACATGTGCACACAACGTCCCAGCATTGTGAATACACCACAAGATATTGTTTCCAGTTCAGCCTATCTTTTCGGGACTCTGAGACCTCGAGGCACTTTCTCCCTGCGCCAGAAAGATCCACACCCCCTTCTCTGAACATAACACACAAATCACGACAGCTGCCTGTATGACAGAGTGCCAACACCACTTCAAAGGCCACCTGCAGGACACACCAACACGCGGGGTGAAGAAGACTGGCCACGCAAGAAAAAGTCACCTACCCAAGAGACGACAAACAAAGAGCCAACGCCGCATGTATATATGTATATCTATAGGTGCCTGGGAACACGTGATTAGACGACGGATCATGCTGCTCAACTCTGCAGCACAGACATGGCCACGAACAAAAAAAATGCAAATGTGAAAGAAAAAATGCATAAAAGTCTCCAGCACGAAAAGTAATATATAATAAATCAATAGCAGGGCTTGGTAGGATAAATGTACAACGTCAGAGGGCACAGAAGGGTTAAAAGATATGACATGGAGATAGAATTGAAGGGTGTCACTGGGAGAAAGCAAGTCTGACACATGCAACTGAAAGCCATGCGCTGGCACGGAGGCCTAAAGCTTGCATAATAGTAGTTAAAACAACATATGCCAATGCTAACCCGTTCTGACACATGGATATGGAGGTATCCTGGAGGAAAAACCTGACTATCATCATATATTGATAGATTTCTGTTCTTGATTACTTTATACGACAGACATTAACAAACATAGCACAGAGACGGAAGAGAAGAATCGACATTTTCATATTCATTTAATCAGATTATGTGATTTGGTATTTCCCCAGCATGTGATGCTCAGTGCCCTTTAAATAATATACACAAATAACAATGACTTTTATACAAAGTTGCTAAAAGTATATCAATGTAGGAAGTGGAAATGAACAAGTTACAGATCAGGAGCACAAAATGTAATGTAAGGGTGGCCAGCGAGGAATCGGTGAAGCTATAGGCCAGCCATCCTGCACACAATGCATAGACTGGAGTGCCTTATTGCAAGTCAAGGGGGAGAGGAGGACACGGCCTGTGCACTGTCAGCATTCACAGGGAGTTAACCACTTCTCAACTACAGGCAGCCTTGAACAACCTTGCTAAGATATCACACAGTCAACACAGAAGAGGCCTTGTCTGTGAATGTGAGCACATTATAGAAATAGCACTAGACAGCAGACAAATAGTTAACAGTCAGCGAAACCCTCTATACACTCTCATGAAATGCTAAGTGCTGCGTGGCACCCCAATAATGACCCCCCCCCTAATATGGAAGACACCAACAAATTACAATACATTTAAAAAGACAGGTATGGAGGTAGAAAGGGAGGTGAAATCCTAGAACATATTGTGTCCAGCCGCTTCCCCCCATAAAGTCAGTCTAGAAATATTCTGAAGGGGGTGGGGATTGTTTATGATTAGGATCATAAAAACTGGGGGGAAGCTGCCAACCAAGACCCCCCTTCCTTCTCATTCTACCACTGTGCTGCCCACCATGCCTCACGCCCCTTCGTGCAATATATGCAGGCCTTATGCACCAGCAGTGGAAGGGTTAAACAGGTAGGGCTCTGAAGACATGACCTTATTACAGTAAACAGCCATACAGGAGACAGACCCCCATGTGCAAGTCTGCAAGACCACTCACCTCTCTGCAAGGAAAGACTTAGCTCCCCCTCTTCTGTGGGACTGAGGACAACCCAAATGATGTGTGTCCAAATACTGATATCAGAGGGGTGCAGGGTCCGGCTCCCCCAGTTCTCCCCCCTAGACAGGCCCAGGATCTTGAGTAGAAAGCAAGTAATATTCTGAGAATCCCAGTATTATACGCTTAAGTTTCTTTTTAGAAGGGGTGGGGGGCTTTATTCCTGTCTGTGTCTCTCTTTCTTCTCTTCCCTCCGTGTGTCAGGAATACAGACAGAGAGGAAAGGGGAAAAAAATCTAGTTATACTCAGCTCCTCCCTCTCTATCTGTGTATCATATCCTTTAAATACAGTATGGCTGCTATGCAGCACCCCCTGGAGGACTACTGGCCTACAGCACCTTCCTTCCACCATTGAGTGGTTAGCCATGCTTTGTGAGGAGTGCTAGCTGTGTGCTCCAGATGTGGTGTGTGCTCATCTGTCAGACCCCATCTTCTCCATAATATCACTGACCACAGATACCTGAGCCATGTGTCTCATCTCCCTCCCCTGCTCTACACTTAATATAACCATGCGTGCATTGTAGGAAGAAATCTGCCGGGCCATGAAAAGTATCCCCCCCCCCTCTTCTCGCCCTTAGATGCGTCTTATTGTGTATCACTGAATTACAGTGGACTAATTAGGACTTTTGCTACAGATCTCATCAAAGTGAGAACAAGTCTGTACAAAATGATTTACACTCATTACACAGAACTAACGAATGATTAACCACATACATACGAAAGCTGAATCATCACTCAAGCAGTTAGATGAATGGCCATATACCTCTAAAATATGTGCATACAAAAAGCATACAAAAAAGAGGCCAGATCGCTTTGTGAGCATACAACCCCCTACCGGTGGAGGTACTAGTGCAGGCATCCTTAGGCCACGTTCACACCTGTGTCGATTAGGTGGATTTATCACAAGATCCATAACTTTTACAAGTAGAAAAACCTCAGTATGCTTCTTTTCTTTTTAAATGACAGACACCCAAAAATAAACCAAACCGCCTCCAGTATAGTCAGTCAACCAGAAGTTGGATTGGTTTCTTGCAGGATTTAAGTTTTTTAGTTTCTATAATGAAATAAGCAATGCCAATATGAACCTTGCCTAAGAGGTCAAATAAATCAAACCATAGATGATAATGAAGATTATTACCAAGATTGTAGAATACATTGGCACCCTGTGCTCTTCATGGTTGAGAGCAGGTTAACACTTAGCACATGTGACAGACGCAACAGAATGTGGAGATGCCATGGAGAACATTCTGCTGTCTGCAATATCTGGTTTGGCAGTGAGACAGTAATGGTGTGGGGAGGCAATTCTTTGGAGGCCCTCCATGTGCCAGCCAGAACCTGACTACCATTAGGTACCGGGATAAGATCCTCAGACCCATTGTGAGACCATATACAGGTACAATGGGCCCTGGGTTCCTTTGCTAGGCGTCATGTGACTGAAGTATGTCAGCAGTTCCTGCATGATGACGGCATTGATGCTATGGACTGGCCTGCCCTTCCCCAGACCTAAATCCAATTAAACACATCTGGGACATCATGTCTTATTCCATCTGCCAACACCACATTACACCACAGACTGTCCAGGAGTTGACTGATGCTCTAATCCAGGTCTGGGAGAAGATCCCTCAGGAGAACATCCGTCGCCTCATCAGGAGCATGCCCAGGCATTGTAGGGTGTCATAATAATAATACTTAATAATAATAATTTTATTTATATAGTGCCAACATATTACGCAGCACTTTACAATTCGGAGGGGACATGTACGGACAATATGAGATAATACAGTGTAACAACAATTAAAAAAAACATGAGGAGTGAGGTCCCTGCTCGCAAGCTTACAATCTAGATCAGGGGTCTCAAACTCGGTTGGGTTGGTGGGCCGCACGTAGAAAAAAATTGATATCGGGGGGCCGCATTGCTTGTAGGACTAAAGGTACCGTTACACGTCGCAACATTGCATGCAATGTCACTGGCAATTTGCTGGTTGCAGTGAAATCATGGACACATTGTTCTATTTTCTTGCTGTGTACAAATGTAACAATGTGTCCATGATTTCACTGCAACCAGCAAATTGCCAGTGACATTGCATGCAATGTTGCGACGTGTAACGGTACCCTAAGTGACATTTTAGCAATACCAGAATTTTTTGCTCAATCTAGTAAAGTACAAATTATGATCTTCTTGTAGTAATGTCCCCACCCTGGTCTCCATCTTGTAGTAATGTCCCCATCCTGGTCTCCATCTTGTAGTAATGTCCCCATCCTGGTCCTCTTCTTGTAGTAATGTCCCCACCCTGGTCTCCATCTTGTAGTAATGTCCCCATCCTGGTCTCCATCTTGTAGTAATGTCCCCATCCTGATCCCCTTCTTGTAGTAATGTCCCATCCTGATCCTCTTCTTGTAGTAATGTCCCCATCCTGATCCCCTTCTTGTAGTAATGTCCCCATCCTGATCCCCTTCTTGTAGTAATGTCCCATCCTGATCCCCTTCTTGTAGTAATGTCCCCATCCTGATCCCCTTCTTGTAGTAATGTCCCCATCCTGATCCCCTTCTTGTAGTAATGTCCCATCCTGATCCTCTTCTTGTAGTAATGTCCCCATCCTGATCCCCTTCTTGTAGTAATGTCCCCATCCTGATCCCCTTCTTGTAGTAATGTCCCCATCCTGATCCCCTTCTTGTAGTAATGTCCCATCCTGATCCTCTTCTTGTAGTAATGTCCCCATCCTGGTCCTCGTCATGTAGTAATGTCCCCATCCTGGTCCTTGTCATGTAGTAATGTCCCCATCCTGATCCTCATCTTGTAATAATGTCCCCATCCTGGTCTCCATCTTGTAGTAATGTCCCCATCCTGGTCCTCGTCATGTAGTAATGTCCCCATCCTGGTCCTCGTCATGTAGTAATGTCCCCGCCCTGGTCTCCATCTTGTAGTAATGTCCCCATCCTGGTCTCCATCTTGTAGTAATGTCCCGATCCTGGTCTCCATCTTGTAGTAATGTCCCCATTCTGGTCCTCGTCATGTAGTAATGTCCCCGCCCTGGTCTCCATCTTGTAGTAATGTCCCCATCCTGGTCCCCATCCTATATTAATGTCCCCCATCCTGGTCCTCATCTTGTAGTAATGTCCCAATCTTTTAGTAATGTTCCCTCCCTTGTCATCGTGTAGTAATGTCCTGGTCTCTGTTCTTTTTGTTCTCTCGCTCACTCACACACTCACATAGGGCTTGTCCACACACCTGCGCTCTCAGTATTTAGCGCTTCTGCGCTAAATACTTAGATTTTGACAGAGAAGCGCAGGTGCGTGTATGCGGCCACTTTCAGCAGACGCTGTCCCTGGTTACCCGATGTGTATCGTGGTAACCAGTTCATACAGCAGCCTGCATAGTGTGCGCTTATCCAGAGCGCACAGGGAAACAATGCAAGCAGCGTTTCCCTGTGCGCTCGAGATAAGCGGACAGTGGGCAGCCTGCTGTATGAACTGGTTACCACGATACACATCGGGTAACCAGGGACAGCGTCTGCTGAAAACGGCCACATACACGCACCTGCGCTTCTCTGTCAAAATCTAAGTATTTAGCGCAGAAGCGCTAAATACTGAGAGCGCAGGTGTGTGGACAAGCCCATATATACACACCCGCACATTCACACACACTCACATACATACACACATACATCCTCAGACATATTCACACAAACACATACACACTCACACATTGACACACTTACATAGGGCCATATCTGGAGTTCCTGCCGCCCTAGGCACTTTCAGCGTTCACGTTTCCCTCCCCCCCCCCAGGCTGCTATCTTCGGCTGTAACAGCGCCTTACCTGACTCCACTCTTCTCATTCCGGCAGCTTCTTCCTCTGTGGCTCCCAGTCTTCCGCTTGCCGGCAGCAGCCGGCACCAGCTAGCACCCGGCAGCCGGCACCAGCCAGCACGCGGCACCAGCCTGCACCCGGCACCAGTCAGCATGTGGCACCAGCCTGCACCTGGCACCAGCCGCCGGCGATGTGCCGCTGAGGCGGCGCGGGAATACACTCACGCATATACATACACTCACACACATATACACACTCACATACAAATATACATGCACATACATATACACACTCACACATACTCTCACACATACACACTCACTCACATATACACACAAATACACTCACTCACATATACACACAAATACACACACATATACACATACACACTCATTCACATATACTCACATATACACTCACTATTATACACATACACACTATTATACACACAAATACACTCACTATTATACACATACACACTCACTCACATATACACACAAATACTCACACATATACACATACACACTCACTCACATATACACACAAATACACTCACTATTATACACATACACACTCACATATACACTCACTATTATACACATACACACTATTATACACACATATACACTCACTATTATACACATACACACTCACATATACACTCACTATTATACACATACACACTATTATACACACATATACACTCACTATTATACACATACACACTCACATATACACTCACTATTATACACATACACACTATTATACACACATATACACTCACACATACTCACACTCTCTCTCTAACACTCACTCATACACACCTGATGCCCCAGGCCATTATACATGCAGCCGCCGCGGTACCGCTTTACTGTGACTACTGTGACGGGTACCGCGCCGGCTCAGCTCACACAAGCGCCTTCGCGCCTTTACATTCACGGAAGCAGGCGGCCGGCGAACCAATCAGAAGCCTCCTGTGACGTCACAGGCGGCTTCTGATTGGTCCACCGGCCCCTGCTTCCGTGAATGTAAAGGCGCGAAGGCGCTTGTGTGAGCTGAGCCGACACGGTACCCGTCACAGTAGTCACAGTAAAGCGGTACCGCGGCGGCTGCATGTATAATGGCCCGGGGCATGCATTTTTCTTTCATGGTGCCACGGGCCGCACTGGGGAGCGTGGCGGGCCGCTTGCGGCCCAGGGGCCGCCAGTTTGAGACCCCTGATATAGAGAGTCATACAGGCACGTGGAGGCCACACACACTACTGAGCCTCATTTCCTTGTCTTGAAGCATTTCCACTGAAGTTGGATCAGCCTGTAATTCGATTTTTCACTTTGATTTTGAGTATCATTCCAAATCCAGACCTCCATAGGATATTAATTTTGATTTACATTGATCATTTTTATGTTTTATTGTTCTCAACACATTCTACTATGTAACGAATAAAGATTTGTAACTGGAATGTTTCATTCATTGAGATCTAGGATAGTGTACCCTTTATTTTTTGAGCAGTGTATGTTTTCCGTGTGTCATTTCACATTATTACACATAATTTATAGACATCTTAGGTTTGATTTCTTTGCTTGTGTAGATTGGATGGGTTGTTATCGATATCTGTTGAGAAATTCATTTCAATTGAACCTTTAGAAATGCTGTTCTTAGAAAACTGGCAACATGTTCAATGCTTACACTCACTGTATTTGTCCATATATGTTGTACATCTACTGTACATGATTATTTTTGTGTCTGTTTTTTAAGAAATGTATCACTTATGTATGAATGTAGCAATGTTTAGTTGATTTATATGTCTACGTTTACATTTCCTGGCCCTACAAAAAGGTGTAAGATAAGTACAGTGACCCCAGAACAGTGACAGCCCCGGTTTCCTCATATAAAACACAAGCAGTCTGCACATTCCTGGGACTTCTGTTGTACTCTAGGAGGAAGCATCTTGTCACCTTAACTCCTTTGAATCTTTGACAGATTCTGCAACGTCACTTGGGTCTAGAACATATGCCAATCACAAGACGATCTACAGTACATCACAAAAGTGAGTACCCCATTCACATTTTATTAAAATATTTTATTATATCTTTTTATGGGCAACACTGTAAATGTCACTTTGATACAATGTAAAGTTGTCAGTGTACAGCACTGTAAATTTGGTGTGCCCTCTAAATAACACACAGTTAATAATGTGTAAATCCCTGGCAACAAAAGGGAGTACACCCCTAAGTGAAAATGTCCAATTTGTGCTCAGTGTCAATTTGTGTGGCTGCCATTATTTTCAAGCACAGCCTTAACTCTTTTCAGCTTGGGGTTCTCTAGAGCTTCCCAGAAGCCACTGGAATCCTCTTCCACTCTTCAATGACGATATCATGGAGCTGGTGGATGATATGGGGACATCACACACGTCAATATCGCGTGCAATATCGCTGCTGCACATGACGTTGCAGCGATATTGACACGTGTGACAGGGCACATCAACCAGTGATAAATCGCTGGTTGATGGTCGCCAGGTTTTAGAACCTGCTCTAACGGTCGCCCGGTGGACACGTAGCATCACTGCGTGTGACAATGGGAGACGAGCGAGAAGCCATCTCCCAGCGCCTCTCAGCAAGAGCTGGGAAATGATATCCATGGTAAACAGCGGGTAACTAAGCGCCGCACGGCGCTTTGTTACCCGCTTATTTACATAGTTAACAGCGATCTCGCTGGTACTGATCGCTGGTGAGTCTGCCTGTGTCACAGCTCACCAGCGATCAGCCATCAATGTCGCCAGCGATAAGATCGCTGGCGACATTGATACGTGTGACGTCCCCATTAGAGACATTGCGCTCCTCCACCTTCCATCTGAGGTTGCCCCACAGATGCTTAATAGGGTTTAGGTGTTGGTTACATGCTAGGCCAGCCAAGCTCCTTTATCCTCAGTTTCTTTAGCAAGGCATTGGTCACCTTGGAGGTCTGTTCGGGGTAATTATCATGTTGGAATATTGGTCTGCGACCCAGTTTACAAATCATTGTAAAGATAAAATAGGGAGGGGGACAAGAGGCGCAATAGTGCCCTATCACTAGTGACACTTATATACAGTGGTGGTGCTGTGAAGCTGCTCACCTGGTCCAGTTGTGATCCCCACAACTGGTTTGAAGGCGTTTTTGGAAACGATGTTCCAGCTGCTGCAGGACCTCCACCAACCACTGGATAGTGGTATGTATCAAAGAAATGATGGGAGTGCTGGTGTCTCACGGTCCGCGCTGCTTCAGGGTTAAATAAACTCACCAAAGAGCCAAATCGATTTCCATCCTTTTATTCCTCCTCTCTCCTACGCGTTTCGGCGCCTATCCTGGCACCTTCATGGGGGGATCATGTTCTTCTTCAGTATGTCACAGTACATGTTGGCATTCATGGTTCCATCAATGAACTGGAGCTCCCCACAGTTGGCAACACTCATGCAGCCTCAAACCATGACTCCTCCACCATCATGTTTGACAGTAGGTTAGACACACTTGTCTTTGTGCTCCTCACCTGTGTGCTGTCAAACATGCTTGACACCATCTGAAAAGTTTATCTTGGTCTTATCAGACCACAGGACATAGTTCCAGTAAAGGTACCTTTACATGCCGCAACTACGGTGTAGAAACTGAGAGGCAATCCGGATTTCCGTCACCGTTGCCTTGAGATTGCTATGAAATTCCGGCGTGTAATTGTGGAATGCGATGGTGATTTTTGAAGTTGCTCCCGGTTTCAATTTCAGAGCATTGTTCAAAAACCAGAGGCAACTCTGAAGGTGAATTGCCCTGGTTTTGGCGTGTGAACGGGCGATAGGGATGGAATCTGCGCCGCCTAGTGATTTCCCAGAGGCGTGCCTCAGCGTGCTGGATACCGCGCCCAATCAGCGATGATTGGTGGGGACTACTGTGTTTCCATTGGCTGTCCCTTCACAGGGTGACATATTTGAAGAGCTGTCCATTCACACTACACATTTGCAATGGCGTCATGTATTAGCCAGCCTTCCTGCGCAGGCTAGCCAATCATGACGTTATTGTGTTGTCTAATCAGCGTTTGGGGCGCAGAATGCACAAGTCTGTCACGTCTATGTTCTTGCGGTGCTGAACATGTACACCCACATTCCTTTGGGGATTGCGGCGTGTGAAGTGGCGTCAGGAGTCAACCGGATGTTTCCCACTGTTGGTGTGGGAACTTCCGGGACGATACATCACCTTAGGTTGAGGGCGTGTACATGCGGCTTCGGCATTCGGAGGCAACCATCAAAATCGTGCACGCGCACGTTCGGTTGCCTCCGATCGCCGCCAAAAGTTGCGGCGTGTAAAGGTACCTTAAAACTTGTCCTTAGTCTGCTTGTCCTCACTAAACTGTTTGCATGCTTTCTTGTGCAGCATCTTCAGAAGAATGTTTCCTTCTGGGATGACAGTGATACAGACCAAGCTTATGCAATGTGCAGTGTATGGTCTGAGCGCTGACAGGCTGTCCGCCCACACCTTTACCCTTTAATGAGTGGCAGCACTCATATGTCTAGTTTAAAAGACACAATCTCTGGCTAGGATGCTGAGCATGTGCACTCAACTTTAGTTGACCATGGTTATGGTGGGTTTACACACACCAATTTATCTGTTCAATATCTGAACAGATCTCTGGTTGCAGTGAAATCATGGACACATAGTTCCATTTTGTGGCTGTGTACAAATGATACAATGTGTCCATGATTTCACTGCAACCAGAGATCTGTTCAGATATTGAACAGATAAATTGGTGTGTGTAAACCCACCCTTAGTCCTGCCTGTTGTGAGTAGAACTTGTTTTAAACTGCTGCATGGTCTTTACCACGAGGCTGCAGCTCAGTCTCAGGGTGTTGGCAATCTTCTTGTAGCCTAGACCATTTTTTTGTAGAAAAATAATCCTTTTTCTTTCAGATCTTTAGAAAATTATTTACCTTGAGGTGCCATGTTGAACTTCCAGTGATCAGTATGAGAGAGTGTGTGAGCAATACAACCAAATTTAAAGGGAACCTGTCACCAAGTTTTTGCAACCTAATCTGAGAATAACATAATATAGGACCCGAGATCCTGATTCCAGCGATGTGTCACTTACTGGGCTGCTCAGTGTAGTTTTGATAAAATCACTGATAAATCATTTGGAGATTATCATTAGCAGTCTACCTGGCCTGCTGCCAAGTAGTCTGGCATATTCACAGACAGCTAAATCTGCAACAGAGAAAACACTGATTTTATCAAAATGACAGCAAGCAGCTCAGTAAACGACACATCGCTGGAATCAGGATCTTTATTTCTAAATTATACTGCTCTCAGATGACATGGCAAAAACCTGGTCACAGGTTCCCTTTAACAAACCTGCTCCCTATTCACACCTGAGCCCTTGTAACACTAATGAGTCACCGGACACCAGGGAAAGAGAATGGCTATTTGGGCACAATTTGGCCATTTTCACATAGGGATGTACTCACTTTTGTTGTAAGCGGATTAGACATTAATGGCTGTAGCATTAATGGTGTGTTGAGTAGTTAAGAGGGCACAACAAATTTAGGTTACGTTCAGTTTTTGATCAATTTTTAAAATCAGTTTTTGTAAGCCAAAACAACGAGAGGATTAAAAGAACAGAAGTGGTGATGCCTTTCTATTAAACCATGTTCACACATTAAGTATTTGGTCAGTATTTTACATCAGTATTTACAAGTCAAACCCCGAAGTGGAACAATCAGAGGAAAAGTAAAAGAGAAAGACATCACCATTAATGTATTTTTCATTCACTCCTGGTTTTGGCTTAGGCAGCTTTCACATCTGTGATTATGCCCGTTTCGCGGCATATCCTGTAGCTTTGCCATATCTGCCGCGTACAAAAGACACTCACAAAACATATTATTCCTATTTACATCTCCCATAACATAACACTTACCTCTGTACATTACAGGACATTCCATCACATTAGTTACAGTCTGGTTCTAATGGCGGTTACGGCTGCCTGGCCTTCATTCACATGAGACAATGTGGCGCCCCTCTGGCTAGCGCCACAGAGAGGTATTACACCTGATAAATATATGTGGTATTCTCTGTAAGTTGTCGGTTTAGGGTTTAACCTGTGGAGTCTCAGGTTACACACACAACCAGGACTAGGCCACCTAGTATAGAGGGACTGATTATTCAGTAGGTCCAGAAAGGGGGTGGGCCTAGGTTAGTGAAGACGTAGTTGAGTGACAGTTACCTCAGACAGTGCTGGGAAAGCAGTCAGGAAGGACGCGCCAGACAGCATCGCTGACAGGAGGGATCCCCATCTCTAAGAGGACAGACCAGAACCAGTTGGAGCCGGCTGGTGACGTCCGAGGGAACACCGGCAACACGGGAAGCCGAGGCGGTCAGCAGTTTATCTCTGGCCGCAAACTGACGAGCTGCGGGCCCATAATCACCGGGTAGTCGTTAGCACCACAAAGGTACCTCACCCCTCAGTACCAAAATAGATCCAAGATCACAGGAGCATCGGTCCGGATTCCAGTGGCGGAAGGTCCTGACATTTACCTCTCCCATCCGTACTGGTAAAGGAAACCCGTGCTCCACCGTGGAAGATCAGGGAACTGGCAGGAGAGCTCTGCAAGGGTGGTGAAAGTCAAGGAAGAGCAGATTAGACCCCGAAAGACTTGAGAAGGAATATCTGGAGACTCCATAAGGGGGACCCTGAACCTGCAACAATCACCCATTACACCAGACTGTACCGTGTTAATCCTTAACATCTGCCCGTACTCAGTAAAGTGGAGTTGGAGTTGAATTGGTCTCTGTCATTCTTCTCGTCGGTGTCCGGAGGGCCTCAGCACCATCAGCATCTCACCGGAGGGTAAGAACAACCACTACTCCCCTCATGCCCCTCATCTTCCTCCATCACCGCTGCCCTGAGGTAAAAGCTCCTCCTGTGGGGAGCTGGACCACACTGTGCTGCACCCATCATCACCTCAGCGGCCGGCTTGCAGCGCCGGTATCCATATTACCGGGATCCACAGGTGGCGTCACGTATTCTCTTTACCTCCTGTAAATATTCCCTCCCTCATCTAACAAATGACAGCCAGGGCACGGAACCGGGATCCAGACCACCCGTGACTCCACAGTTTATTCAATCAAACCCAGGCCCGGTATCCAAGTACCCCTAGCCCTGGGCTCATCAACAACATACATGGCATTTTTACATAGATCATTATGCTCTATACATGAACCCACACACATAGTCAACGGGACCATATCATGACTTCACAGTTAGCTCCAATGGCGGCTATGACCACCTGGCCCTTGAGCCATTCTCGGTCTCCACATGACACCTCCACGGACTCCAGCCTGTCACAGGTCCAGCATGGACTACAGCCTTCTCAGGTCAGAGGGACAGGCGTCTCCAGTGTTGAGAGCCAGGCTACTCGCCTCACATCTTGCAGGATCTGTCTGGTCCAGTTCCCATCTCCAGTCTCTCTCACACAGACACCTGGCAGGCTAAATGCTGTTCGCAACACCCACCTGACACACCCACACCTGGGTCTCTTAGCAATCAGCACACACTGCTCTCTTGGTCACTCATTGGTCTCATCAACCTCTCAGATCTTAACCCACTGTGCACCGGTTCAGTCTTTCAGCATTCACACTCAGTGAAACAGGCCCATGTGAACAGGCACCTGTGCTGCAAGCCCATGTGATGCACCCCGGCCATGGGACTATGCCGGCGGTGCCTCACAATATATAATATGGAGGCTGCGGGCTGTATATATTTAGAGGCTTTGCTGGGCTGTATATATTATTTGAAGGCAGTGGCAGCCCTGCAACAGCCTCCAAAAAATATATACAGTCCAGCACAGCCTCCAAATAATAAATATAGCCAAGCACAACCCTCATATTATATATACAGCAAAGCACAGCCTCCATATTATATGTAAAGCACAACATCCAAATACTATATACAGCACAGCAACAGTCTCCATATATATATATATATATATATATATATATATATACACACATATATATATAGCCCAGCACAGCCTCCAAATAATATATACAGCACAACAATCCAAATAATATATACAGCACAGGCTCCATTTTATATATAAATCACAGCCTCTATTTTATATACACATCACAGTCTCCAAATAATATATACAGCACAGCCTCCATTTTATATATAAATCACAACATCCATTTTATATATGCATCACAGCCTCCAAATAATATATACAGCACAGCCTCCATATTATATATACAGCCAGGGCCGGTTTTAGGCAAAGTGGGGCCCTAGGCAAAAGGTTAAAGTGGGCCCTAAATGCTCAGGCCCCTTTCACATCTAACACTTTGCTGCATTTTGCTCAATTTGCATTTCCATGCGTTTTAACCGCAAAAACGCATCAAAACGCATGCGTTTTTGTTCCCATTGATTTGAATGGAAACACATGCAAAAACGCATGTAAAAACGCATGTGCGTTTTCAAAAACAGAAAACGCACGCGTTTTTGCCAACGCTGCCCAAAACATCGGGGAAGACTTTTTGTGCTGCGTTCGCAAAAATGCATGCGTTTTGCGTTTTTGAAAACGCACATGGGTTTTGCATGCGTTTTTACATGCGTTCCCATTGAAATCAATGGGGGGAAAAACGCTAGCGTTTTTAATGTGTTTTTAGTGGTAAAAACGTCTAGAAAGGCAAATTTAGCAAAACGCACACCAACCTTAGATGTGGAACAGGCCGTAGTTATATGGTAAGAGTGACTTCATAAGTTGATTATCTAGGTCAGAATAAGAACATACTGAACATCATTTTTATTTCAATCATAAAAAAAAACAACAGAAATTTGTAAAAAAGAAAAAATATTTTTTTTTTATTTTCCGAGACCCATGATGTTTTAATTTTTGAAGATACATAGATATGTGAGGGCTTACTTTATGTGCCCTGAGCTGACATTTTTACTGATACCATTTTGAGTCAGATACAACATTTTGATCACCTTTTATTGCATTTTATTGTAACAACGTGGTGGCCTAAAAAACATAATTCTGGCGTTTTTATTTTTTTCCCATTACGCCATTTACCAATTGGATTAATTTACTTCATATATTGATAGCTTAGATTCTTACGAACGCAGCGATACCAAATATGTGTATTTTTACATTTTTTTCACTGTTTTATTGCTATTTTCAGTTCAGCTCCTTTGGGGGCCCCTAAGAGAATGGGGGCCCTAGGCAACTGCCCAGTCTGCCCCCCCCCTAACGCCGGCCCTGTATACAGCACAGCCTCCATAGCCCAGCACAGCCTCCATATAAGCCCAGCAGCAGCCTCCAAAACCCAGCAGCAACCTCTATATAGCCCAGAACAGCTTCCATAGCCTGCAGCAGCCTCCATACAGCTCAGCCCAGCCTCCATAGCCTGCAGTAGCCTCCATATAGTCCAGCAGCAGCCTCCATAGCCTAAAACAGCCTCCATAGCCCAGCAGCAGCCTTCATAGCCCAGCAGTAGTTTCTATAGCCTAGAACAGTGATGGCGAACTCCAGGCCTCGAGTGCCACCAACAGGTCAGGTTTTCAGGATTTCCTCAGCATTGCACAGAGGTTGGAATCATCCCCAGTGCAGGTGATTATATTATCACCTGTGCAATGTAAGGAAATCCTGAAAACCTGCACTGTTGGTGGCACTCGAGGCCTGGAGTTCGCCATCACTGGCCTAGAACAGCCTCCTTAGCCCGCAGCAGCCTCCATGTAGTCCAGCAGGAGCCTCCAAACCTCAGAAGCAGCCTCTATAGCCAAAAACAGCTTCCATAGCCCACAACAGCCTCCAAATGGCTCAGCAGAGCCTCCATAGCCCGCATCAGCCTCCATATAGTCCAGCAACAGCCTCCACAGCCCAGAAGTAGCTGCTATAGCCCAGAACAGCCTCTATAGCCCAGAATAGCCCGCAGCAGCTTCCATATAGTCCAGCAACAGCCTCACCAGCCCAGAAGCAGCCTCTATAGCCTAGAACAGCCTCCATAGCCTGAAGCAGCCTCCATATAGTCCAGCAACAGCCTCCACAGCCCAGAAGCAGCCTCTATAGCGCAGAACAGCCTCCGTAGCCCGCAGCAGCCTCCAAAATGCTCAGCACAGCCTCCATAGCCCACAGCAGCCTTCATATAGTCCAGTAGCAGCCTCAGCAGCCCAGAAGAAGCCTCTATACCCCAAAACAGCCTCTATACTCCAGAACAGCCTCCATAGCCTGCAGCAGCCTCCAGGTAGCTCAGCACAGCCTCCATAGCCCACAGCAGCCTTCATTTAGTCCAGAAACAGCCTCCACAGCCCAAAAGCAGCCTCTATAGCCCATAAATGTCTTCATACTCTGCAGTAGCCTCCATATAGCTCAGCACAGCCTCCACAGCCCTCAGCAACTTCCATATAATCCAAAAGCAGCCTCCGCAGTTCTGAAGCAGCCTCCACAGCCCAGAAGCAGCCTCTATAGCCCAGAAGCAGCCTCCATAGCCCAGAACAGCCTCTATAGTCCACAGCAGCCTCCACAGCCCAGTACAGTCTCCAGATAATGTATAATATGTTGGTTCTCCTGCTACATCTGTCCCCTGGCCACATCTTAGTATATAATACCCATTGTGCTGCACACAGTAAAAAAATAATTAATCATACTCACCTTTCTTCTGCTCCCCCGAGGCTGTGTCCTCCTCAGATGCTTCCTCCGGTCTATGCTTCCTTCCTGTATGGCTGTATCAGCATGATGAGGTCACAGGGAGATGACTCATCATGCTGCTGCAGTCAGCAGAGGAGGAGGAAGCTCCCCTGCTCCCTGGAGCCAGCACATGGCTATTTTGTGTTGCATGCATATTAGCCATGTGCTCTTGCAGAGCTGGGGGAGCACTCAGCCACTGGCTGAGTGCTCCTGATGGGCCCCTCTTGTTGGGGCTGCCTTTTCCTGATGGCCCCCTGACCATCAGGGCTGCTTGTCCCTGATGGCCAGTGGACACCCCCAGCTACTCAGGGCCCCAGCACTTGCCCGAGTACGTCGGGTGCTGACGCCAGCCCTGGTTTGTCCTCCCTAGGAAGTACCCTCTGACAGTGATTGGATGTATGTTAATAAAGATTCAGGTCCAGACCTGAGAGGGAATTATTTTGTTGTAGGTGTTATCTAAATACGTCAAGTGGAGATCTGCAGCTGGGGCACCTAGTTCTGGAGTTATTGGTCCATTTAGGGTATCAGACATTTTCAACCCTATGTTATTCCAACTTGAACTACCCCCAGTGTTTAATATTAGTAACACCTTTCACTTAGAAGGTGGTCTTCCGGATGTGCCTGGTTTAGGGTCTAGAGGCCCCTCATAAAGGGGAAGGAGAAGGAACTGTCACATGTAGTATGCACTGCAGTCTGTGCTAACTGCTCTGCAGTAGTTTAAATGTGTTTATTTCTGTTGGGACCTTAAAGGGATCCTGTCACCTCCAGAACGCCTCCTAAGGTACCAAAACATGTCCCTTCAGCATCCTATCACTAATCTCACACTCCTTTTGTCTCCTAAAAGCATCCTGTGAAAGTGCATAAAAACGTTTTAATAAACGTTTCAGCTGAAGGCAGGACTAATGATTTGCATTCTGTGAGTGATAGAGAGGGGGGAGGGAAAAGCCTGCACAAGCAGAGCACACAGACAGAGAGAGGGTGGATCCTGGAGCCTGCAAAACAACACTCCGTAAGGGCTAAAGAATATAGCCCCTGCTAATTATAATCACGAATGAGTGAGTATTAAAACGTTTTTATGCACTTTCACAGGATGCTTTTAGGAGACAAAAGGAGTGTGAGATTAGTGATAATATGCTGCTGAGACAGGTTTTGGTAGCTTAGGAGGCGTTTTGGAGGTGACAGGATCCCTTTAAGGGTTTTTATCAGTAGCTGAAGAAGTATTAACTGTCCATGGTATTAGCTGGCAGTGGCTCTCCAGGTGAGCTGCTGCTGTGTGTGTCAGGTGATGCAGTTGTCCACTCCCCAAGCCTTTGAATAATCCTATTACCCATCAGCTAATGTTGTTGAAAGAGTTCAGTTTCTACTCTGACTGTGTGTTGTTTGGATGCTGGCAGTTCTGCTGAAGACTTGCAGAAGCCTTCTCCTTTGAGGGAGTCAGCTTGTGGGAAGTTACTGTTTCTATCCCATTCCCTGGGTGGAGGTGAGGGGGTATTAGCCCAGGGCTGGTCAGGAGCAGGGCAAGGGTGGAGGCTCAGACATCCTCACCTTTAAAGGTAATCCTTGGAACAGGATCAGCTAGGGATCCCCAGTCTACAGGGTTAGACTAGCTACCCAGATTACCTTTGCCCTTCACTGCCATTCTGCTACATTTCCACTCGTCCGCTATGGTCACTCGTGACATTAGGAAAGAGTTTTTAACTAGTAATGAGCAAGTGTATTCGTTACTAATCGCTACTCACACGGATAGTATGGTATTCGCGATGCTCGTTACTCAGAGAGTAACACTGGTGCTCGTGAATGATGTGTCAATCATTATCGATCTGACACATATTACCAGCTCCCTTCAGTACACAAAGAGACCTGGCACCTCAGGGAGAGCAGATTGAATGTTAGGCTCTCTCTGGGTGGCACAGCAAGGTGTTTTAGACATTGAAATAATTGAAAAAGTATTTTTGAGATTATTGTCTTGCTGGACATTTCAGTATGACCTAAACAGCTGGTGTCAGCACCTGGCACACCTGAACAAGTTCCAGGGCCCTGGACCAACGATGTCCCAAACGCTGTTGGAGACACTGTCCATGCCACTTGCCAGATGGTGTCCTTAGTCCTTCATGTCTTCCTTGCACTGTCCCCCTCCCTTCTCCACCCATACTGTCTTCTCTTGTGCGCTGTCTTCTCCCTGAATGAGCTATGCTGTAGTAAGCAGGCTGCTGGCGGCTTATAAATACTAATAAGCCAGGCGCGAGCAGAAGTAATATTATACCCGGCGGTGCTAAAGATCTGCACCTGTCCACCGGTGATGTCACTGGTCCTTACCGGGGATAGTGACATAGCAGCCAACAGCCAGAAGCTGCATTAATCGTAGCACAGCTCAATTGGGAAGGAGAAGAAGACAGCATACGGTGGTACAAAAGAGAAAGCACAGAGGGAGAGTAGACAGCATAAGGGGGGTGGAGAAGAGAGAGAGAGAGCACACAGGGGAGAAGACAGCACATGGGGGGACAAGAGTGACAGCGCATAGGGGAGAAGACAGTGCATAGGGGAGAAGACAGCGCACGGGGGACAAGAGTGACAGCCTACGGGGAGAAGACAGCATACTGGGGAACAAGACAGATAATGCACAGGGGGAGAAGACAGTGCACAGAGGGACAAGAGAGACAGCACACAGGGTGAGAAGACAGCCCATGGAGGGGCAAGAGTGACAGTGCACAGGTGGAAAGATAGCACGAATGGGGGGCATTTTGGGAGAGGTGAGTGAAAGCATTCGGGTGGAAAAGACAGCGGACAGGGGAGAAGACATTGCATGGGGGAGAAGACAGCATGAGGGGAAAGGACTGTGCAAGGAGGGAGATGGAATATGCAGGGGTTGAAGACAGCGGACCGGGGAGAAGATAGTTGACAAGGGAAGAGATATAACGCACAGGGGAGAAGACAGCAAAAGGGGGAAGACTAAGCATACAGAAGGGGAAAGCACACAGGGGTAAACAGCACATAGGAGGAGACGACAGCACACAGGGAGGAGACAGTGCACAGGGAAGAGACACAGCAAATGAGGGGAGAGACATAATGCACATGGCGAGGCAGAGTGAAAAGATAGTGCAAAGAGGGACAAGACAGTATATGAGAGGAACAGAGCACACGACGGGAAGAGAGCATACAAGAGGCATTATATTTATTGGGAATTTTATTATATACAGGTGCATCTCAATAAATTAGAATATCAAAAAGTTATTTTTTTTCAGTAATTTAATACAAAAAGTGAAACACATACAGTACAGACCAAAAGTTTGGACACAGTTTTCTGTATTTTCATGACTATGAAAATTGTAGATTCACACTGAAGGCATCAAAACTATGAATGAACACATGGAATTATATACTTAACAAAAAAGTGTGAAATAATTAAAAATATGTCTTACATATTTTGGTTCTTCAAAGTAGCCACCTTTTGCTTTGATTACTGCTTTGCACACTCTTGGCATTCTATTGATGAGCTTCAAGAGGTAGTCACCGGAAATGGTTTTCACTTCACAGGTGTGCCCTGTCAGGTTTAATAAGTGGGATTATTTCTTGCCTTATAAATGGGGTTGGGACCATCAGTTGTATTGTGCAGAAGTCTGGTGGAGACACAGCTATTAGTCCTACTGAATAGACTGTGTGAGACAGTGACCGGGATGATCTGAGACGGCCGGTATGTGTCTCCCAGGTTATGCTCCCTCCACGTATAGGAAGCACTCCACTCCGGGTTCATAGAGACTTCCCCGCAGGTAAGCAGAGGGTTAAAAGCTAGGAACACAGGGTGTGGTTCTCTGAGTGGAGCTTCAGTCTGAAGGAAGACTGATGTGGCTAGTGAGCAGCCAGGACAGGAGAGGCAGAGGCTGTGTGCTGATACAACACGGCATAGCCCGGAGGGCTTGATCTCGGTGAGACCAGGACTGGAGAGAACCCGTGATAAAGGACTGTGTGCCAATCTTATGGTTGTAGGAAGTGTGCCCGGCTGCATCCCAGAACCTGGAGGTTTGTGTTTACTGTGGACATGTGCATAATAAACCGTGTGCTGTGAACTTCTGTGCCTGGCTCCTTGCCTTCTGCCGTGCAATCCGACGGCGCTACCTCACATATGGTGGAGAATGCGGGCAGCAGCCCAGTGAGCTGTAGCAACCTGGCATACCCAGTGGCACATGTCCATGATCCAACCAGCTAGGCTCCAGTAGATTCCTGCTGCAACCATGGAGGACATTCTAAAGCAGCTGGCCCTGGCTAATGCCCAGCAACAGCAGACCAATGCACATCTGCTCCAGTCAGTGGACCGTCAGCAGCAACAGCAGCAGCTGCAGCATCAGGCCCAACAGGACACCAATCAGCTTCTGATGCGACAATTGGATCTCCTGACCGCGGAGCTCCGGGACCAGCCAGCGGCTTCATCCCCGGGACCAGGCGAAGAGTACAGCGTCAAGACAGCGGTAAGGCGAGCGTTGCAAAAGATGACCCCGGGGGATGATGTGGAAGCTTTCCTGTCTGTGTTTGAGCGGGTGGCCGAAAGGGAGAGACTGCCGACCGACCAGTGGGCCGAAGTATTGGCGCTAGGGATGAGCGAGTCCGAAAAGACTCGGAATCGCAAGACCCCAACGAGTCCGAGTCAAGGACTCGGGACTCGTTGCGAGTCCAGCGAGTCCAATGTTAATGAATAGGGACCCGAGTAATAGCGAATAATGACATTTACAACTCGCTGATGTGTCTCTGAAAGTGTGCGAGTCCAAACTCGCTGGTTTTTCTCTTATTTTGAGGCTTGTAGCCGATGATGCGAGGGAAGGGATTCTCCAGCACACACCATGCTTTAAGGAAACAGGAAGCGAGTCGCGCTGACAGGCGCACACACAGAGCGATCCATTCATCAGTGCAATCATGGCAGCAGGACGTGGCACGGTGAACACACTGCGTCTTATTGCACTTGTTGAGGCTCGTCCATTTCTATGGCTCCCTACAGATCCTGAGTATGGGGATACGACCCTAATTAATACAGCCTGGAGAGAGATCGCCCAAGAGATGTTCCCTGCGTTCCATCGGAGTGACCATGAGGAACAGAGCAATCTAAGTAAGTTAAATGAGTTCACACGTTATATATTGCATTTACTGTATATATACTCGTGTATAAGCCGACCCGTGTATAAGCCGACCCCCCTATTTTTGCCCCGAAAAACTATGAAAACATATTCACCGCCATCCTGGTATACAGCGGCTATCACTGGTAGACAGCCCCCCAGCAAAGTATACACCTCCCCCTGCAGAGTATACAGGCCCCCAGCTGGGTATACATGCCCCCATATTGTGGTATACAGGCAGGGGCGGACTGGCCCAGGTGCCACGGGTCATGCGGCTGCAGGAGCATGAATAATCCGCATGTCCCTGAAGCAGCAGGCGGAAACGGAAGCTCCTGGCCGCGCGATGACGTCATCAGCACGCGGCTGCGTCCGGGAGTGAGCATCTGTGAGTGGCGTGCGGCTGCGACTGTTAGCGAGCGGCTGTGAGGAGCGCGAGGCTGCGGCTGGGAGCGAGCCATAGGATAATGCGGGAGCTGCGGTGACTGTGAGGCGGCCGCCAGTCATCACCCCCCCCCACCCCCCGTCCTCACCTGTGTCGGGCCAGTGAGGGAGGGTTGCGACCCAAACTGTAGGGTGCCAGTCAGTCCCTGTATACAGGGCCCTCAGTGTGTGTACAGGCCCCCCCAGCAGTGGGTATACAGGGCCCCCAGCAGTGGGTAGACAGTGGCCCAGTGGGTTTACAGGGCCCCCAGCAGTGGGAATACAGGGCCCCCATAGCAGGGTATACAGGACCCTGAATGTGTTATCATGCTCCACCGCATAGTTGCCTATATTTGGATGGGGTCACAACAGTACAATGAGTTTAATGTCTGATCCTCCTGGCTCTTTCGGCCAAGGGGTTGGGTGTATATAAATACCACTAATGACCAGAGTCTGGTGCCCGCACTATTACATTCTCTATGCGTTGACATGTGTCCTGCCTCATTTGTGATTGTGGCCACGTGAGCTCAATGTCCGTAATGCTGTTGATGATGTTCCACACTGTCGTGTCACTGTGCCTTGTATACACATTACACACACAAAATGAATAAAATGTTATTGTTGATTTGTACACATACTTTTGTTGTTTCAAATATTACACATCTCTAAAGCCGGTTTCAAATCATTTCACAGTTGACCATCTTAAAAAACGGTGGAGGAGCTGCCGGGACCAGCATAAGAAGCAGTACCGGCAGTACTCAGAGAGACAACCGGGAGCCGCTCCATTGCTCAACCACTACCACTTTTATGACCGGCTGTCCTTCCTTCACCCGGTGGCCCGTATGCCAAGGTATGTGTCTGCAGCACTGTTGTGTCCATTTAGTATTATTTATTAATATATACATTAGGTTCCATTTCGGCTCTGTGGGTAGCAGAGTATACACGTGGCTCTGTGGGTAGCAGAGTATACAGGCGGGTCTGTGGGTAGCAGAGTATAAAGACGGCTCTGTGGGTAGCAGAGTATACAGGCGGGTCTGTGGGTAGCAGAGTATACAGGCGGGTCTGTGGGTAGCAGAGTATAAAGACGGCTCTGTGGGTAGCAGAGTATACAGGCGGGTCTGTGGGTAGCAGAGTATACAGGCGGGTCTGAGGTAGCAGAGTATAAAGACGGCTCTGTGGGTAGCAGAGTATACAGGCGGGTCTGTGGGTAGCAGAGTATACAGGCGGGTCTGTGGGTAGCAGAGTATACAGGCGGGTCTGTGGGTAGCAGAGTATACAGGCGGGTCTGAGGTAGCAGAGTATACAGGCGGGTCTGAGGTAGCAGAGTATACAGGCGTCTCTGTGGGTAGCAGAGTATACAGGCGGGTCTGAGGTAGCAGAGTATACAGGCGGGTCTGTGGGTAGCAGAGTATACAGGCGGGTCTGAGGTAGCAGAGTATACCGGCGGGTCTGAGGTAGCAGAGTATACAGGCGTCTCTGTGGGTAGCAGAGTATACAGGCGGGTCTGAGGTAGCAGAGTATACAGGCGGGTCTGTGGGTAGCAGAGTATACAGGCGGGTCTGTGGGTAGCAGAGTATACAGGCGGGTCTGTGGGTAGCAGAGTATACAGGCGGGTCTGTGGGTAGCAGAGTATACAGGCGGGTCTGAGGTAGCAGAGTATACAGGCGGGTCTGAGGTAGCAGAGTATACAGGCGTCTCTGTGGGTAGCAGAGTATACAGGCGGGTCTGAGGTAGCAGAGTATACAGGCGGGTCTGTGGTAGCAGAGTATACAGGCGGGTCTGAGGTAGCAGAGTATACAGGCGGGTCTGAGGTAGCAGAGTATAAAGACGGCTCTGTGGGTAGCAGAGTATATAGGTGATGAGAATAGGGTTAATAGATGGTGCTACAGTGTTGGGGCGTGCTAGAGGGAGCAGAGATCCGATTACTGCCATAATTTCTGACCTTATTAAAGATAGCGGCCGCAGCTAAATGACATCATGGCAAAGGTAAACATGGGGTGTGGTTAGCTGCAGGAGGTTAGTGAGAGGTGTGGGTTGTTTGGCAGAGGGCGTGGTGTGGGCGTGGTGAGCGCTGCTCCAGCGTCAGATACGCTGCGAGCGCGGAACCGCGGCACATCTCCAGGAGAAGAGGACGTGTCCGGTACGTCCGTAGCCCCCGGCCTCCCCGTTGTCCGCACACACAGCCCCGCTGTGACCTCTGCAGTGTCACAGGCCCCGGCGGGCGTCTGTCATCTCCTCCTGACACTGACCTCCTCCTGATTTGATTGTCTGTGTTGTCCCCCCCCGCTGTCAGCATCAGTGATCTGCTAAGACCTGTGGGTGCACAGACGGGGGAAGTACAAATGCCAGCATGCCGGGGCGGATTGGGCGCTGTGAGGGGCGCAGGTCTTGCTGTGAGCGGAGGGCGCGAGGCCGCTCGAGAAAACGCTATAGCGGCTGTGTGAGTTAAGCGTCTGCGGCTCGCGAAGGCGCATACGCGTCTCCGCTCGCAGTGACGCTAAGGAGTTTGGGATTAGGCTACAGTGCCGGAATTTCAAACTCCCGATTATATAAATAGATTATATATATATATATTGTATACCTTTCAACCCCTTCCCTGCTTTATATAGATGATATAAGCTAAAAGTTTTGTGAATTAAGTATGTCAAGTAAAAAGTGAAGTCAGGGGGACTTTTTTTTTTCATGTGAACCATTGGTGTTATTGATCGTCTAGATTAGATGGGATGGGGGGGGAATGGGTGTTAATCAGGGGGTGAAAAATTATGTATTAGTATGGAATTAGCAAAGAAAGTCACGTATTCCTTTATGTTATGTACAGTTGGTTATTCTTTCATAATAATAACAAATATCTGATTAATAATACACAGATACACAGAGTCTAAAAAGCGTGCAACTTAATGTTTGACCTATGTTTTTGTTTCCAAATGCAATGCATTCACCAAATTTTTTTTTACTTTACCCACAGAGAAGCTTACTACAGAGGGCGGCGTGCTGTGAACCCTCCACCGCCAAACAGAAGGCGGCGTGGAGAACACCCACCACCACCACCACGGCCGGCGCCACCACCACCACCGCCGTCGCCGCCGCCACCACCACCACCACCAGCATCGCCGCCAGCAGCGCCAGGGCCAGCACCACCACCGCCGCCACCAGCGGCCGGGCCAGCACCACCACCGCCGCCACCAGCGGCAGGCCCATCAACACCACCACCGCCGTCCCCGCCACCACCACCACCACCGCCACCAGCGGCAGGGTCCGCACCACCACCGCCCCCACCAGCGGCAGGGCCAGCACCACCACCGCCACCACCAGCGGCAGGGCCAGCACCACCACCGCCACCACCAGCGGCAGGGCCAGCACCACCACCGACGCCACCAGCGGCAGGCCCAGCTTATGGTACCATCCCGGGGTCTGCACAATTAAGTGTGCAACAGAGTAATGCTGACTTTGCCCGCAGTATTATACCATTCATGGATAATATTCCATTTGACAGGCTACTGCGGGCAAGGTCAGCATTACAGATAGTGCTGGAAGCCTGTCAGCCAGGAAACGACCCCGGTGATGTGTTCCAATATTTGGATGGGTGGAAAATAAACTGTAACAGGCTGGGCAGGCCCACAACACGGGACAGCCAAGTCCCACCCCACAGGGCTTTGCCTCACTGCCAGTGGCCAGCTAACAGGGACCTACCACCGTTCCCTACACCTGTTCAGATGATCCACCCTGAAGGGTTCGGCCAGGCCATCCGTGGGGCCCTTGACCTTTTGCAGGACGGACAGCCCACCTACCAGGACCTGTAGGGCTCCATTTGTTGGGTAATACCTAAATTGTAAAAAGTATTATTTTTGGGAATGTCCAAACAGTTCTGCCATTTTTTTTTTAAACACAGTTTTAAAAACCAGATTTGTGTCTGTCTTTTTTCAAGGAATGAATGTGGAGTTTTTTTTTTGGTTGGGCTTCAAGTCATCATAATTATTATAATTATTTATTTATATAGCGGCCATAGGTTCCATGGCGCTTTACATGAGGAAAAGGTAGAGAAGGACAAGTACAATAAACATAGACAATAAGGTCATACAGGTACAATAGTAGAGGACCCTGTACGCGTGGGCTCACATTCTACGAGGGGTGGGTGGGGATACAATAGGGTGGGGAAGGTGTCGGTCGTGGGGCGTGTAGCGGGGTCTCATGGCAGGTTGTAGGCCTGTCGGAAGAGGTGAGTCTTTATAAGTATCTTTAAGGTTCAGAGGGTAGGCGACTGACTGATGAGGTGGGGCAGGGAGTTCCATAGCATGGCGGATGACCGGGAGAAATCCTGTATGCGGTTGTGGGAAGAGGAGATGAGGGTGGACTGTAGGACAAGTTCTTGGGATGAACGCAGGTTGCGTGAGGGATGGTATCGGGAGATCATGTCGAAGATGTATGGTGGGGATAGGTTGTGTAAGGCTTTGAATGTCATGGTCAGTGTTTTAAAGTGAGCTCTCTGTGGGCCGGAGGGGCCAGTGAACGGCTTGGCAGAGGGGGTAGGCAGGGGAGTAGCGTGAGGACAGATGGATTAGCCGGGCAGCAGAGTTTAGTATAGATTGGAGAGTTGCAAGAGAGTTGGCAGGGAGACCTATGCGAAGGAGGTTGCAGTAGTCAAGGCGGGAGATGATGAGGGCATTTATGAGTGTTTCAGCAGTGTCAGGATTGAGGAACGACCGAATTGGTTAAATATTTTTGAGTTGGAGTCACAGGGACTTGGTTAGGGACTACAGGTGGGGCTTGAAGGAGAGGGAGGAGTCAAGGATTACCCCGAGACAGTTGGCGTGGGGGACAGGGGAGAGAGCATCATTAGCAAGTACTTTACGGCCCGCATGGCGCATGAAGTCACCTTGGTTACTAAGTGTCAAATCATGACTCCACATACAACTGTTGCTGACAAACAGTGCCTGTGTTTGGGGGGTTACTTTATGCCTCGCTATGGCAACAAGACTATGAACACACATGTGAGAGGCTGGGACGTCTACATGCTACACATCGCGTCTACGCGTTTTGTATGGAGCGTACAGTGGGACCCTTCAACAGGCTCCAGCAGGATGATAGTCCAAGCAACGCCCACGATGCAGGCATAGGATTGGTGCCTGGAAAAATTAGCCCAAGTGGCTGTTTCCCATTTTTGGTATAAATGTAGGCCTTAAGGGCCATAAAAATCTTGTTAGCCAGGGTGTCTCCCAAACCATGATAAGCTTGTTAGCCTGTGTGGCTCAAAAAATTAGCCCAAGGGGCTGTTTGGCATTTTGAGTGTAAATGCAGGCCTAAGGGCCATGATAAGCCTCTTAGGCTGGGTGTCTCCAAAATTAGCCGAAGGGGCTGTTTGCATTTGGTTATAAATGCAGGCCTAAGGGCCATGATCAGCTTGTTAGCCAGGGTGGCTCAAAAAATTAGCCCAAGGGGCTGTTTGGCAATTTTGGGTATAAGTGCAGGCCTAAGGGCCATGATAAGCCTCTTAGGCTGGGTGTTTCCAAAAATTAGCCCAAGGGGCTGTTTGGCATTTTGAGTGTAAATGCAGGCCTAAGGGCCATGATAAGCCTCTTAGGCTGGGTGTCTCCAAAAATTAGCCCAAGGGGCTGTTTTGCATTTTGGTTATAAATGCAGGCCTAAGGGCCATGATCAGCTTGTTAGCCAGGGTGGCTCAATAAATTAGCCCAAGGGGCTGTTTGGCAATTTGGGTATAAGTGCAGGCCTAAGGGCCATGATAAGCCTCTTAGGCTGGGTGTTTCCAAAAATTAGCCCAAGGGGCTGTTTTGCATTTTGGTATAAATGCAGGCCTAAGGGCCATGATCAGCTTGTTAGCCATGGTGTCTCCAAAAATTAGCCCAAGGGGCTGTTTGGCAATTTGGGTATAAGTGCAGGCCTAAGGGCCATGATAAGCCTCTTAGGCTGGGTGTTTCCAAAAATTAGCCCAAGGGGCTGTTTTGCATTTTGGGTATAAATGCAGGCCTAAGGGCCATGATCAGCTTGTTAGCCATGGTGTCTCCAAAAATTAGCCCAAGGGGCTGTTTGGCAATTTGGGTATAAGTGCAGGCCTAAGGGCCATGATAAGCCTCTTAGGCTGGGTGTTTCCAAAAATTAGCCCAAGGGGCTGTTTTGCATTTTGGGTATAAATGCAGGCCTAAGGGCCATGATTCAGCTTGTTAGCCATGGTGTGCTCCAAAAATTAGCCCAAGGGGCTGTTTTGCATTTTGGTTAAAAATGCAGGCCTAAGGGCCATGATCAGCTTGTTAGCCATGGGTGGCTCCAAAAATTAGCCCAAGGGGCTGTTTTGCATTTTGGTTAAAAATGCAGGCCTAAGGGCCATGATCAGCTTGTTAGCCAGGGTGGCTCAAAAAATTAGCCCAAGGGGCTGTTTTGCATTTTGGTTAAAAATGCAGGCCTAAGGGCCATGATCAGCTTGTTAGCCAGGGTGGCTCAAAAAATTAGCCCAAGGGGCTTTTAAATGTTTGCTAACAGAAAATAAAGGTTGATTCCTTGTGAAAAGGTGTTGTGATGGTTAATGAAACCGAAGTTAAGGTGTAGTGTTGGTTTAAGATGAAGCAGCCTCATTACCAGGTTGCAGGAACATGGTTGCGCAAATCGTTACTGGTCTTGTACATACTGCTTGTACCAAAAAGACACAATATAATACAATGATTAATTATATCATATTGATGTTGAACGTGGCACTTCAGCTCTGAGTACTGTCGTCTTCAGGGCTCGAGAAGTCTTGTGAAATCCAGTTCCTATTAAACTTAATTAGAGTAAGCCTGTCTGCATTCTCTGGAGTAAGACGTGTCCTGGTATCAGTTATGATACCCCCAGCGGCACTGAAAACCCGCTCTGATGTCACACTAGCTGCAGGGCATGCCAGCACCTCCAAGGCATACAACGAGAGCTCTGTCCAAGTGTGGAGCTTGGAGACCCAGTAATTAAACGGGACTGCGGCATCAGTCAGGAAGCAGGTACTGTCACTTAAGTATTCTTGTACCATGTTGGTAAGTTTCTGTCTCCGAGAGATGGTTACTGGAGCAACATGGCGCTGCAGGTTCGATGGCTTATTGAACATAGCCCACTTTGCGGACATCTTTCCAGCATCTCTTCTGGACAGCGTGGATGATTGTGCCCCGACCAAAGGCTGCTGTTGCACAGAGTTGCTAACTATGGGCAGAGTGTTGTCTGACGGTGATATTCGAAGCATATTATCCACAAGAACCCTCTTGAAATAGTCAATTGTCAAGCCACGTGGTGACTGAAACAGCAGCGAGGTGAATTTATCTTTATAACGTGGGTCCAGAAAGGTGGCCAACCAGTAGAGGTCGTTGTGCAATATGTTAATCACTCGTGGGTCTTCTAGCAGACAAGTCAACATGAAGTCAGCCATGTGTCCTAAGCTGCATAGAGTCATGTCTTCAGTGTCCTCAGAACGATGTTCAATACACATTGTATCCGCAAAGTCTGTCTCCGCCTCCTCCTCTCCAGGCCACCCATGGTGGACAGACACAAAGCTGGGGTTGTGAGTACCATCTGGGTTGACATCGGCACCAACAAAAAATAAATCCTCTTCATCGTCTTGCTCCTGTTCCTCCTCAGGAGCCATAGTTGCCTGGTCATACTGGCTTTGCTGGCTAGGTACTGCGCTGTTTAAATCTGGCTCCATAGCCATCTGCTGGGCTCTCAATGCTTCATTTTTCTGATTAATGAGGGATTCTTTCAGCAGACACAGCATGGGTATAGTGACACTGATGATGGACTGATCACCGCTCACCAGTTTTGTGCAGTAGTCAAAATTATCAAGAACCTCAGATGTGTCAGCGATCCACACCCACTCCATTGTACTAATATGTCGTGGCTGACTGCCGGTCTGACGGGCATGTTGCAACTGATACTCGGATATTGCCCTCTGCTGCTCATTGATCCTCGATAACATATGGAATGTAGAGTTCCATCGTGTCGGCATGTCACAAATGAGTCTGTGGTTGGGCAAATTCAATTGCTTTTGAAGCAATGAAAGTTTTCCAACCGCTGTTGACGAATGACGAAAATGTGCACAAACTCGACGCACCTTCTCCAGTAGGTCACATAGCTCTGGGTATGTACGCAGGAATTTCTGCACTACTAGATTCAGCACGTGAGCCATGCAAGGCACGTGCACAAAGTTTCCGAGCTTTAGTGCAGCCACTAGGTTACGACCATTGTCGCTCACCACGAGACCGGTCTGGAGTTGTAGTGGGGATAGCCACTCATCTGTCTGTTCCTTCAGACCTTTCAACAGCTCTACTGCAGTGTGCGGTGTGTGACCTAAACAGATCAGCTTCAGCAGAGCCTGTTGGCGTCTTGCTGAAGCACTGCAGCAAACCTCCCAATTTTGCCGTGATGTTGAGGGCAATTGAGGATTGGTCGAGGAAGCGGAAGATGGGGTAGTGGACATATAGGATGATGCAGAGACCCTGAATGAGGTTGTGCCAGCTATCCGTGGCGTGGGTAGGATGTTTGATGTTACACTAACATCGTTTGGCACACTCTCCACAACGTTGATCCAATGCGCGGTGAGCGAGATGTACCGGCCCTGTCCTGAACTGCTTGTCCACGTGTCCGTAGTAAGGTGTACTTTCCCGGTTACAGCGTTGGTGAGGGCATGCTTGAGGTTGTTAATGACATGCTCATGTAACGCGGGGACGGCACAACGTGAAAAGTAGTGGCGGCTTGGAACCGAGTAGCGTGGTGCTGCCACAGCCAAAAGCTCACGGAAAGAGTCTGTACCCACAAGCCTAAACGGCAACATCTCGACTGCTAACAACTTAGCTATCTGGGCATTTATTTTTTTGGCTAATGGGTGGGAAGAGTGGTATTTCTGCTTCCTTTCGTACAGCTGTGTCACTGATAACTGTAAGGATGTTGCTGACCGAGAACTGTCTGCACTCGTGTTCAGTCTCTCTGCAACCGCTGCTTGTGATGAGTACATATGAGCTGGACCAGCTTCAGCAACACTTGATTGTGACGGACGTATCTGAGTTGCCGTCGCAGTCTTTGGGTCAGATGACACTGTTGTGGAAGGCTGCACTTTTGACCACTGAATAGGGTGCTGACCAGCCATGTGCTTCCGCATACTGCTGGTGCTCTGGTTTCCTTTCCCGTGGCCTCTACTTAGCCTTGCATGGCAGATGGTACAGATGACCACATTTTCTTGAGAAGGCCCATCTTTAAAAAATTTCCACACAGTGGCTGACCGACCTCTAGGCTTGACTGTACTCCCTGAGGGATTACTGAGGCCCACATTTGAGACATTTTGTCCAACAGTTGACAAATTTTGAGCCACAGTGGACACATTTTGGGCAACAGTGGTGACTCTTTCAGTTCTGGTGGGAGGAGTCGGCCTTGGTGCCTTTGTTGGTGGGACATACACACTGTCTTCCTCCGTGCTGCTCTGCTGGCTCTGCATCGCAACATTCCACGTGGGATCAGTTGTCTCATCATCAACCCCTTCCTCTTCTAAATCTTCCCGATAACAAGATAGATTTTGCTCCCCAGATGACAAGTGTGTCACTGTCTCATCATCATCATCCTCCAACTCCTGAGACGGTCTAAGACTTTGCTGAAAGACACGTTCATGTGGCCGGGGTGTCTCTAAAACTTGTCCATGATTGGACAATTCTTCATCAAGTATCTCATCTACTACGGAGTCTGGCAAACCGGATTCATGTAAAGGATTATATGTACCAAATAAGTCATCTGAGTGACCCATGTGTGTGTCAACATTTTCATGGGGCTGCTGTTGGTCTGAGGAACTGTGAAGAGGTTGTGGATTAGATGACCCAGCATGGTATGTACCAACAGTAGACACAGTGCTCAAGGAACCTTGAGTGCTGCAAGAACCTGTTGTTGAGGTCTTGTCTGCCAGCCAAGACGTTAGATGCTGTTCGTCTTCCGGCCTCAATACTCGTTTACTTTCCTGACGGGGAAAGTTAGACAGGAGGAACGATCGATCAATCCTCGTCTGTCTGCCCGAACTGGTGGATAGTTGGCCACGACTACCAATGCCTGTACCTCGTCCCTGTCCCTTAGCAAGACTTTTTTTGGGATTTGTTTTTTGTGTGACATTTTATAATTTCTGGTGGCTTTCTGGGGGCTTGTAAAACAAGTAGCAGGTACTATTTCCAGAAAGGTACACACTAGAGGCTAAGATATTTTAAGAGAGATGGAAGGTACCGTGCGAGCTGCAGGCAGGACACCGTACAGCAACGCACTGGCACAGGAAAAAATTGTTTAGTACGCAGAACCAGGCACTGTTAGGCTGCGGTGCTGGCTGCGTGCAATGTTACAAGTACCGTGCGAGCTGCAGGCAGGACACCGTACAGCAACGCACTGGCACAGGGAAAAATTGTTTAGTACGCAGAACCAGGCACTGTTAGGCTGCGGTGCTGGCTGCGTGCAAGTTTACAAGTACCGTGCGAGCTGCAGGCAGGACACCGTACAGCAACGCACTGGCACAGGGAAAAATTGTTTAGTACGCAGAACCAGGCACTGTTAGGCTGCGGTTGCTGGCTGCGTGCAATGTTACAAGTACCGTGCGAGCTGCAGGCAGGACACCGTACAGCAACGCACTGGCACAGGGAAAAATTGTTTAGTACGCAGAACCAGACACTGTTAGGCTGCGGTGCTGGCTGCGTGCAAGTTTACAAGTACCGTGCGAGCTGCAGGCAGGACACCGTACAGCAACGCACTGGCACAGGGAAAAATTGTTTAGTACGCAGAACCAGGCACTGTTAGGCTGCGGTGCTGGCTGCGTGCAATGTTACAAGTACCGTGCGAGCTGCAGGCAGGACACCGTACAGCAACGCACTGGCACAGGGAAAAATTGTTTAGTACGCAGAACCAGACACTGTTAGGCTGAGGTGCTGGCTGCGTGCAAGTTTACAAGTACCGTGCGAGCTGCAGGCAGGACACCGTACAGCAACGCACTGGCACAGGGAAAAATTGTTTAGTACGCAGAACCAGGCACTGTTAGGCTGCGGTGCTGGCTGCGTGCAATGTTACAAGTACCGTGCGAGCTGCAGGCAGGACACCGTACAGCAACGCACTGGCACAGGGAAAAATTGTTTAGTACGCAGAACCAGACACTGTTAGGCTGCGGTGCTGGCTGCGTGCAAGTTTACAAGTACCGTGCGAGCTGCAGGCAGGACACCGTACAGCAACGCACTGGCACAGGGAAAAATTGTTTAGTACGCAGAACCAGGCACTGTTAGGCTGCGGTGCTGGCTGCGTGCAAGTTTACAAGTACCGTGCGAGCTGCAGGCAGGACACCGTACAGCAACGCACTGGCACAGGGAAAAATTGTTTAGTACGCAGAACCAGGCACTGTTAGGCTGCGGTGCTGGCTGCGTGCAATGTTACAAGTACTGTGCGAGCTGCAGGCAGGACACCGTACAGCAACGCACTGGCACAGGGAAAAATTGTTTAGTACGCAGAACCAGACACTGTTAGGCTGCGGTGCTGGCTGCGTGCAAGTTTACAAGTACCGTGCGAGCTGCAGGCAGGACACCGTACAGCAACGCACTGGCACAGGGAAAAATTGTTTAGTACGCAGAACCAGGCACTGTTAGGCTGCGGTGCTGGCTGCGTGCAATGTTACAAGTACCGTGCGAGCTGCAGGCAGGACACCGTACAGCAACGCACTGGCACAGGGAAAAATTGTTTAGTACGCAGAACCAGACACTGTTAGGCTGCGGTGCTGGCTGCGTGCAAGTTTACAAGTACCGTGGCGAGCTGCAGGCAGGACACCGTACAGCAACGCACTGGCACAGGGAAAAATTGTTTAGTACGCAGAACCAGGCACTGTTAGGCTGCGGTGCTGGCTGCGTGCAATGTTACAAGTACCGTGCGAGCTGCAGGCAGGACACCGTACAGCAACGCACTGGCACAGGGAAAAATTGTTTAGTACGCAGAACCAGACACTGTTAGGCTGCGGTGCTGGCTGCGTGCAAGTTTACAAGTACCGTGCGAGCTGCAGGCAGGACACCGTACAGCAACGCACTGGCACAGGGAAAAATTGTTTAGTACGCAGAACCAGGCACTGTTAGGCTGCGGTGCTGGCTGCGTGCAATGTTACAAGTACCGTGCGAGCTGCAGGCAGGACACCGTACAGCAACGCACTGGCACAGGGAAAAATTGTTTAGTACGCAGAACCAGACACTGTTAGGCTGCGGTGCTGGCTGCGTGCAAGTTTACAAGTACCGTGCGAGCTGCAGGCAGGACACCGTACAGCAACGCACTGGCACAGGGAAAAATTGTTTAGTACGCAGAACCAGGCACTGTTAGGCTGCGGTGCTGGCTGCGTGCAATGTTACAAGTACCGTGCGAGCTGCAGGCAGGACACCGTACAGCAACGCACTGGCACAGGGAAAAATTGTTTAGTACGCAGAACCAGGCACTGTTAGGCTGCGGTGCTGGCTGCGTGCAAGTTTACAAGTACCGTGCGAGCTGCAGGCAGGACACCGTACAGCAACGCACTGGCACAGGGAAAAATTGTTTAGTACGCAGAACCAGGCACTGTTAGGCTGCGGTGCTGGCTGCGTGCAAGTTTACAAGTACCGTGCGAGCTGCAGGCAGGACACCGTACAGCAACGCACTGGCACAGGAAATTTTTTGTGGAAAAATGGCACCAAAATTATCTGGTAGACTAGTGCCAAAAATAAGAAAAAGCTTAGGATTACAGCTCTGCGGAAAGCTGGGTGAACTAAGCTCTGAGGATGGTGCTGGATTCACTGTAAGGCTGCTCCTATCTCCCCTTCCTTACAGTCCTGTACAGCAATCCTCCGTCCTGGTAGTTCTGAAAAGAACTTTTGGGTTATGTGTGAGGAATCTTGACTCCTACACTCCGTCCTGTTAGTTCTGAAAAGAACTTTTGGGTTATATGTGACTCCTACACTGCCTAACTGTCCCTAGATCTGCTCCAAGTCTCCCTGCACTAGGTCAGCTCTTCTCAGGAATGTGCCCAAAATGGCGGGGGCAAGCCTTATATACTGCCTTGCCTTGTCATAGATGACATAGGCATCACGATGGACAGCAGCCAATCATAGTCCTGACACAACCAAAGCTGCTATGGCATTACTGACTATGATTGGCTGTCTTCACAAGTTTTCTGACCTAACACGCAATGCTGACTAGTAACATAAAAGATTCTGGATTCGCGAGTCCCGAATAGAGAATACAGGACTCGGAATCGCAGACTCGCTAGGATTCGGACTCGTAGACTCGCTCAGACTCGCTGCTGTTTGGGGAGATTCAAGCTATATAGCGATGTGATAGAGCGAGTCTAGCGAGTCTAGCGAGTGAGATAAAATAAACTCTGACAAAACATTGACTTGCATTGGACTCGTTACTGAGCGAGTATTCGCTAAAAGACTCGCCGATTACCGACTCCAGCGAGTCCCTTAAGAATCGCCGAGTAACGAGTCCTAGCGAGTAGACTCGCTCATCCCTAATTGGCGCCCTATCTGATTGGGGAGTCCCAAAAAGCGTATCTGGACCTCTGTACCGAGGATGCTCTGGATTATGGAGCCTTGAAGGGTGAAATCCTTGCTCGGTTGGGGGTGAACACATACGTACGAGCTCAGTGGGTAAACCAGTGGTTTTTTGAGGAAGCCAAGCCCGTACTCTCCCAGGCTTACGATTTATTGCATTTAGTAAAAAAATGGTTACAGCCTGAGACCCTCAGTCCTGCGCAAATGGTGGAGAGGGTGGTCGTCGACAGCTTTATGCGCACTCTTCCCGTCCCTATACAAAGGAGGGTGGGACAAGGCAACCCGAGTACCCTGGATCAATTAGTGTGCCTGGTAGGAGCGACATGTGGCTACGCAGGACTTGATACGGGACACTGGGACTTTGCGTGCCACTCGGCGGCCGGCCTCCTCCAAATCCCCTGCTAAAGGTCCCTTGCCAGAACCTGTGCGGGAGACCGCCCCTGTTCCACAGGAGTCCCCTCCCGCCACTCCAGGGGTCCGAAAAGGCCTGTACCCTAGAAGACAACCTTTTAGGGGTGCTTCTTTCCCTATTAGATGTTGGCGCTGCCAGTGGGTTGGACATTTGGGAGCCCAATGTCCCTCACCTCGGAGCCCATGGACTGCGGGTATCCTCGGCGGGGGTCAATGTATGCTCAGACGGTGTGTACAGCCGGCCTTATTTCTCCAGGGACTGATCTGCATTTATGTCAAGTACAGGTGAACGGATGCCAGGTGACCGGCTTGTTGGATTCAGGGATCTTAGTGACCCTCGTGCGGACAGCCCTGATCACTGGGGTGAAGGACACCGGGCGTACCGTGGGGGTGGTGTGCATACATGGGGACCTCCGGTCACCATCATTGCTCCGTGTGGACAGATAGAGCATGAAGTTGGACTGATGAATAACCTTCCCTATGATGTAATCTTGGGGAGGGATCTGCCTTTTTGCTGGGCTCTATACAAAGGATCCTCCAAGACCCCTCAGGTCAAGGACGGTCCAGGGCCTGAGCCTGATGACCCCGAGTCCAGGACACCTGCAGTAGGGGTTGCCACGGCAGGGACAGAGTGTGACCCCGATAGGTCGTCCTTAGAGGTGTTGGCAGGTGAGCTCGGAACAGATGAGCCGATCCCAGAGTTGGAGGTGTCTCCAGGTACTTTCGGGACGGCCCAACTCCAGGATCCTACATTAGTACACGCCCGGAGTCGGGTGATCGAAATTGATGGGGTGGCACAGGTGCCAGGTGCCCAGGTAAGGTACCCCCATTTTGTCCTCAAACAGGATTTACTCTACCAAGTGGATAATATACGGGGGGATGTTGTGGAGCAATTGTTGGTGCCCCAGCCATATCGCCGGCGGGTCCTTGACTTGGCTCATAAACATCTCATGAGTGGCCACTTGGGGCTAAGAAAACGCAGGAGCGGCTGTTGCAATGGTTTTATTGGCCCGGGGTCCTCGGGGAGGTGAAAAAGTACTGCGAGACTTGCCCGGAGTGCCAACTCACCGCGCCCCTGGCTCACTTTCGCAGTCCTTTGGTTCCCTTGCCCATTATAGAAGTCCCTTTTGAGCGGATAACCATGGATTTGGTGGGACGTCTCGTAAAATCTGCCCGAGGACATCAACACATTCTAGTGATAGTCGATTACGCCACCCGTTACCCTGAGGCGATACCCCTCAGACACCCTACCGCTAAGATTATTGCTCGGGAGTTGTTTGCCGTGTTCGGTCGGGTGGGGTTGCCCAAGGAGATCCTTACGGACCAGGGGTCCCCATTCATGTCCAAAATCACTAAGGAGCTGTGCAGACTGCTCCAGATTAAGCAGTTGCGTACGTCGGTGTACCATCCTCAAACGGACGGGTTGGTGGAGCGGTTCAATAAAACCTTAAAATCCATGTTAAAAAGGGTAGTCTACAAAGATGGGAAGGACTGGGATATGTTGCTCCCTTATCTCATGATTGCAGTCTGGGAGGTACCCCAATCGTCCACGGGGTTTTTGCCATTCGAACTGTTGTACGGGCGACATCCTCGGGGATTGTTGGACCTGGCCAAGGAAACATGGGAGCAGGAACCAACCCCCCATAAAAGTGTGATTGAACACATTTTGGGGATGCAGAATCGCATAGCCGCAGTCATGCCAATAGTGAAAGAGCATTTGCAGAAAGCGCAGGCAGCTCAAAGTGCCAGGTACAATAGACAGGCAACGGTACGGTCCTTTAACCCAGGGGATCGGGTGTTGGTGTTGGTCCCCACAGCAGAAAGCAAGTTTCTAGTGAAGTGGCAGGGGCCGTATGAAATCCGGGAAAAGGTTGGGGTTGTCAACTATAAAGTATTTCAGCCAGGAAGGAGGAAACCAGAGCAGATATACCATACCAACCTGTTAAAACCATGGAAGGAACGGGAAGGCCTGATGGCTGACCTTTTTTCGTCTCCCTCCGCTTCCGGGCACTCATCCCCGGGTCCGGTGACCCCCGGGAAGAATGAGCCGGAAGTAAGGATCGGAGACGGCCTCACCAAGCAACAGAGACGAGAGGCCAGACGGTTGGTTCACCAGAACCCAGAGGTTTTCTCAGACTTGCCCGGTAGGACACACCTTATACAGCATGATATTGTCACCGAGCCTCGCATGAAGGTACAACTGAAGCCTTACATGGTGCCGGAGGCTCGGAGACAAGCCATCTCGGAGGAGGTGAAAAAGATGCTCCACTTAGGGGTGATTGAAAAGTCTAAGAGTGAATGGGCCAGTCCCATTGTACTGATACCCAAGCCGGACGGCTCCTTACGATTCTGTAATGACTTTAGGAAGCTCAATGAGATATCCAAATTCGATCTTTATCCCATGCCCCGGGTAGATGAGCTGATCGACAGGCTGGGACAGGCACGGTATTTCACTACGCTCGATCTGACCAAGGGTACTGGCAGGTGCCACCGACGAGTCAGCCAAGGAGAAGACCGCTTTTGCTACCCTGAGGGGCTATTTCACTACGTCGTCTTGCCATTTGGTTTACATGGCGCCCCGGCCATGTTCAGAGGTTGATGGACCTGGTGCTGGAACCCCATCAGGCATATGCATCGGCGTACCTTGATGACATCATTATCTATAGCACCGAGTGGTAGACCCACCTGGTTCAGGTACAGGCCGTGGTGGATGCGCTACGTACAGCCGGGTTGACGGCCAATCCCAAGAAGTGTGCTTTGGGGCTCATGGAGGCCCTGATACTTGGGGTATGTGATAGGCCAAGGAGTAATTAAGCCCCAAATCAAGAAAGTTGAGGCAATCCAGAAGTGGCCTCGACCCCTGACCACGAAGCAGGTCCTGGCTTTCCTAGTAGTGTGGGATACGATACAACGGTTTTAAACCCTAATTTCGCTGGATTGTCGGCCCCCTTGACGGACCTTCTCAAGGGTAAGAAGTCTGTCATGGTGCGCTGGACACCGCAGGCGAGGTACTCCTTCCGAGCACTAAAGGGGGTCCTGTGTGGACAGCCCGTTCTCATCAACCCCGATTTTCGGAAGGAGTTTATTGTGCAAACGGATCTTTGGAGGTCGGGCTGGGGGCGTGCTGTCCCAGGTGGTCCAGGGAGGAACACCCCTCACCTACTTGAGTAGGAAACTCACCCCTCCCGAGCAGAACTATAGCGTTGTGGAGAAGGAGTGTTTGGCCATCAAGGGGCCTTGGAGTCCCTGCGCTATTACTTGTTGGGACGGCAGTTTTCGGCTCGTGACGGACCACTCCCGCTGGTCTGGATGAGGTCTGCCAAGAGCGGATCGCCCGGGTCATCGGTGGTTCCTTTCCCTGCAGAACTTTAGGTTTACGGTTGGAACACCGGGCCGGGAGGTTGCAGGGCAACGCTGATGCGTTGTCTCGTGGCCCGTGTTTGGTGGCGGGAGTTCAACCCCGCACGCTTGAACTGAGGGGGGGTATGTGAGACAGTGACCGGGATGATCTGGGACGGCTGGTATGTGTCTCCCAGGTTATGCTCCCTCCACGTATAGGAAGCACTCCACTCCGGGTTCATAGAGACTTCCCCGGAGGTAAGCAGAGGGTTAAAAGCTAGGAACACAGGGTGTGGTTCTCTGAGTGGAGCTTCAGTCTGAAGGAAGACTGATGTGGCTAGTGAGCGGCCAGGACAGGAGAGGCAGAGGCTGTGTGCTGATACAACACGGCCTAGCCCGGAGGGCTTGATCTCGGTGAGACCTGGACTGGAGGAACCGTGATAAAGGACTGTGTGCCAATCTTATGGTTGTAGGAAGTGTGCCCGGCTGCATCCCAGAACCTGGAGGTTTGTGTATACTGTGGACATGTGCATAATAAACCGTGTGCTGTGAATCGTGCTGCTCCTGCTCTGCCGTGCAATCGAGCGCTACTCACAACTGTTTGTGGTTACACACACCATTACTTCAATTCTGAACAATCCTGTTGCAGTGAATCATGAACATACTCCATTTGTGCGTAACATGGGCAATGATCCTGATTCACTGCACCAGAGATTGTTCGTATTAACAGAAAATGTGGTGTAAACCACTCAGAATTTGTATTATGGCAAGAAAAAAGCAGCTAAGTAAAGAAAAACGAGTGGCCATCATTACTTTAAGAAATGAAGGTCAGTCAGTCCGAAAAATTGGGAAAACTTTAAAAGTGTCCCAAGTGCAGTTGCAAAAACCATCAAGTGCTACAAACAAACTGGCTCACATGAGGACCGCCCCAGGAAAGAAAGACCAAGAGTCACCTCTGCTGCTGAGGATAAGTCACCAGCCTCAGAAATTGCAGGTTAACAGCAGCTAAGATTAGAGACCAGGTCAATGCCACACAGAGTTCTAGCAGCAGACACATCTCTTCAACAACTGTTAAGAGGAGACTTTGTGCAGCAGGCCTTCATGGTAAAATAGCTGCTAGGAACCACTGCTAAGGACAGGCAACAAGCAGAGAGACTTGTTTGGGCTAAAGAACACAAGGAAAGGACATTAGAACAGTGGAAATCTGTGCTTTGGTCTGATGAGTCCAAATTTGAGATCTTTGGTTCCAACCACCGTGTCTTTGTGCGATGCAGAAAAGGTGAACGATAGACTCTACATGTCTGGTTCCCACCGTGAAGCATGGAGGAGGAGGTGTGATGGTGTGGGGGTGATTTGCTGGTGACACTGTAGGGATTTATTCAAAATTGAAGGCATACTGAACCAGCATGGCTACCACAGCATCTTGCAGCGGCATGCTATTCCATCCAGTTTGCGTTTAGTTGGACCATCATTTATTTTTCAACAGGACAATGACCCCAAACACACCTCCAGGATGTGTAAGGGCTATTTGACCAAGAAGGAGTGTGATGGGGTGCTACGCCCGATGACCTTTCAAATAAAGGTGATAATTTGTCAGCGCTAAAGATACAGCCAGGACACCGCTATGTAGATAATTACCTTTAGGTTTTATTGCTTCAATATGGGGATCCTGGCCTCCACAGTCACGAGACTTGAACCCAATCCCCCAATGGTTTGGGGTGAGCTGGACTGCAGAGTGAAGGCAAAAGGGCCAACAAGTGCTAAGCATCTCTGGAAACTCCTTCAAGACTGTTGGAAGACTATTTCCGGCGGCTACCTCTTGAAGCTCATCAAGAGAATGCCAAGAGTGTGCAAAGCAGTAATCAAAGCAAAAGGTGACTACTTTGAAGAACCTAGAATATAAGACATATTTTCAGCTGTTTCACACTTTTTTGTTCAGTATATAATTCCACATGTGTTAATTCATAGTTTTGATGCCTTCAGTGTGAATCTACAATTTTCATAGTCATGAAAATAAAGAAAATTCTTTGAATGAGATGTGTCCAAACTTTTGGTCTGTGCTGTATATTATATAGAGTTATTACAGAGGGATCTATTTCAAGTGTTTATTTCTATAAATGTTAATGATTATGGCTTACAGCCAATGAAAACCCAAGGGTCATTATCTCAGAAAATTAAAGTAGGGAGAATTAAGGGTTTAAGGGAGCCTTGAAAGAAACATGTTAACTAATAAATCAATAATATATTCACCAGTTGATGTCTCATGGAATACAGCAGCGTGGTTTTTAACCCTTCATCCTCTCTACTCTATATGTGTGGCACCCCGGGAGTCTGGTTGCCACAGTGGCATTGTCTCCCTCAAAGGGGGTGATGTCATGCCTGGAAGCAAGAAGGGGTTCTCATCCTAGGTAACACCAGCATCCAACACGTTTCCTGACTCCAGGCCAGAAGGGGGAGCTCTGCACCCGGATTCAGGGGAGCTTCTCTATAAATTCTGGCCCGGGGGAGGGGTTAGAAGAGAAAGAAGTGAGAGAGGGAACGAGACAGACGTCATGGGGACTGGAGCCACCAAGAGGCTCGTTCCAGGGCAGTGGAGAGCAAGTGAGAGGGAAGAGGAGAGAAGTCAAAGAGAGCCGGGGAGTGGAGCTGTGACTGAGCTCACCTCAGTGCCGATCACTAGTAACTGGATGGCGGATTCCGTGGCTGTTCGGGTACTGAAGTTCCGGCAGCCTAATCCGGAGGGCAGGAGATTGCAAGTCTCCTGGCCACACCAAACGCCTGGCAGCACAGCAGCATATTTGAGCCTGGACCTGCCAACAGAGAAGCGACACCTGTAAAAGGCTCAAGCTGCCTGCCATACGGGTGAGGAACCAGCACGCAAGAAGAGGGCCACAGTATAGCTTTAAGCAGCAGGGACCAAAAGGGACAGCGCAGAAGGAAGGCCCCTGAACCCACCTGGTGGGGTGAATCCCCAATTGCTTCACGACTGCCAGGATCTCCAATATCACCTGTTATTAGTGTGCTGGTCTGCATCGTCAACTACCAAGTAAAGGTAAAGAAAACCACCATCCCTGTGTCCTCCGGTCATATTCCACGCCCTCAGTCCTGCACCCCAACCTTCACTACCCCCTTCATAAACTGTACCAGTCGCCTTGGAGCCCCGCTCCACCCATTGGGGGCTGGTACCATTTTTGCTGCGTCACCACCTGCCCCAGTGGTCCTGAAAGGCAGCTTACTAGTGCCATGCTCACAGTCACCTGTTCTATTAGCATTCTATGACAGGTTTGTTCTATTAGCATTCTATCCCAATTTTTTATCAGTGTAATTGAACAACTGATATGCTGACGTCCCTGCAGCAAGGACACCATCTTAAACACTGCCAAACTGGACTACGCGCCTCTTCTCCCCTGCATGGCTGACCACATGCTTCTCTGCTGCTTCTCGCTCCCAGGTCCTGTGCACGCCACACAGAATTCCCAGGAGTGCGCTTGGCCACATGCTCCGCTCTTCTCCCACTGCACCTGCCTGCACTAGAGACTGTGCCTGCCCTGGCTACCCTGGGGGTCAGCTGCCACAATATCCTCCGTGGTGCAGTGGGTCCACTTCCCCACGCTCACCTGCTTGACCAGTCCATGAATCAGCTGGATGTGTGTATAAGTATATAGAGTGTATGTGAGATATATTCAGGTGAAGGGTGATATTTTTTAGTGTACTTGTCTTTCTTATAGCTGTAGTTGTCTTAATTATTTTAAAAGATTGAACGAAAGGTTGGGTTAATCCAAACTCCCATCAGTAATGACGGTCAGTTTGTTTCTACTTCCTGTATAGACGTAAAAAACAAGAAGTTGAGATTTTCTGTATGGTATAATTTCTAATTTGCTACTCTTAAAAATCAAAGTAAGTCTGCTTTCACATTACGATTTTCGATCATCCAATTGTATCCGTTTCAAAACGGATACAATCGGATCCGAAATCGGATCCACGTTCCCCTATGAGAATCGGATCGGATTGCATGTGCCACTATTGCCATCCGATTTTGGCACCATCCGATCCGATTTAATTACGGGCACAAAATCGCAGCCTGCTACGATTTTGTGTCCCTGACTCAAATCGGACATCATCGGATCACTGCTGACCCGAGGCTGATCCGAGTGCTCACAACATTGGAGCCTATGGACATCGGATCCGAGTTTACCTTGGATCCGATGTCGGCTCCGTATTCCCTGCCTCTCCCTGCTCCTGCCTCCTCCATCTAGTTCCCTCTGCTATTCCATGCTGTCTCCCACTATTCTATTCTGTCCCCCCGCTTCTCTATCCTCATCTAATCCCTATCCTATCCCCTCTTGTCTTCCCTGTGTGTAAAAAAAAAAACCTCCTCCCGGAGTATACATCACCTGTCACCGGCTCCCACGATGCAGCACCATCAGGACTGAAGGACCTGTGATGATGTTACAGAGCCGGTCACATGACACGTCAGCTGACGGCTCTCTGACATCAACACAGGCTCTTCAGTCCTGATGGTGTCGCATCCTGGGAGTTGGTGACAGGTGATGTATACTCCGGGAGGAGTTTATTTATTTTTTTTACACACAGGGAAGACAAGAGGGGACAGGATAGGGATTAGATGAGGGTAGAGAAGCGGGGGGACAGAATAGAATAGCGGGGGGACAGAATAGAATAGCGGGGGAAGAAGATGAAGGAGGCAGGAGCAGGGGAGAGACAGGGGACCGCAGGATGCACATGGATCCTGCATAGAATCGGATAGCTATTTGCCATCCGATTGCAGGGATCCGTGTGGATCCGTGCCTGTCCGTGGGATCCTCCTTCAAAGTCGGATCCCATGGACAGGCACAAAATCGTAATGTGAAAGCAGCCTAAGAGCAACACCAATACCAAAGTTAATTGATTTAAATGTATCAGTAACAAAAACCTTATTCTCACACATGACTACAGTACATACAACATGGCATATCTCTACAATGTTACAAGAAGTTCTATTCAGTAACTCAAACTTAAAGGGGTTGTCCAGTCTAAAATTATATTTCTGAAGTCACTCTATGTGCACTGGGAAGATTGATAAGTCTGCAGTCACAAAGAGTGACTACATAATTATCGTTTTAGGCCGGACAACCCTTTTAAGATACCATTTTCCAGTGATGGCAATATCTAAAAATATCTTATTGCATAGGTAAAGCTAATGGGACAACTTTGGCCCTATGAACAATCTAAACCTCTTACACCCCTCACTTCCTATTACAATTGTCAACCAGTGATGTCTCAGATGTGATTGATAGAATTCAAGTCCAGAGCTGCTGCTACGAGTTGCATATGCATCCCGGCATTGTCATATTGAAAAGTGTTTCCTAGGACAGTTTATTGTTCACTAATCAGGTCAGTTTGTGTTGCCAATATGGTCTCCAGACCAATCTCTGGCTATCATTGCATCTGAGACAAAAGCCAACTCATCATTGATGAGGATAGACCTCTATTCCAGCCTCCATTGTCATCTTGGTCTGCACAGTGATAGCCCTTGAGGGTGGTGGCGTCAATATAATGGAACACCTTTAGCTGGATGTCTGGCCAGTGACTAAATGTCATGCAAAGTTTTTGTTGATCTGTGTAGAGACTGTTTATCACCTTAGTCTTGACATATGATGCCTAATTTCACTTGTAGTGTAGAATGGATCACTACGTGCCATTCTTCAAATCTAAAGAGACGACATGGGTAATGACATTCAGAGGCTTTCATGAGGGAACATCACACCAGTCCTATTCTTTATATGATGGTGTGAGGTGGCATAGTGTACTGTACCCAGATCTACCTAGTCTTCATTGCAGGTACACTAATCACTGTGCGCTACATTAATTTAATCATTGAACCAGTGGCATGGCTGTCTCGCTCATGTTGGTTATGCTACTGTGAACAACCGGCGTTATCTAAATGTGCTCTTATGGCTTATAGTAGGGGTCCCCAAATATGGGCCGCCAATAGTACATGTTTTCAGGATCTCCTTAGTATTGCACAGGGGTTGCTTTTGATCACATTAACACCTGTGCAATACTAAGGAAATCCTGAATTCCTGCACTGTTGGCGGCCCTCGAGGCCTGGAGTTGGGGTCCTCTGGCTTACAGCATCTCTGGACTTGTGTCTTATCAAGCACATCAGGTTGGCAATTGCAAAAGGAGGTGCCAGCAGTGGATATTGATGATTTGTGCACCTAGTAACCATTAATACCGGGTTTTCTCGAAAGTAAGACCCTGTCTTACATTTTTTTTTGGGGGCCAAAAGTGGCCCCCTGTCTTACTTTCGGGGGGGGGCCTTACATTGGAGGCCCCACCATCCATCCATCCATCCACACACTGCAGCCATCCATCCACACATTCCCACACATACAGACACATGCATACACATATATACACACCATACACACCACACACACAGTCACAACACACACACATACCGTAGCACCGCTTCTCACCGGGTCCGGTGTGGGGTCCCCAATGGTCCTGTGCCGTCCTCTGTGCTCCGGTCCGGTCCCCGAGATGATCCGCTGCCGTCCACCGTGTTTCCGGTGCCGTTTTGCACCGGTATTGCCAGTCCTAGGCTCCATGGTCCCTGCTCTTCCGGAGTTCAGGCCGCAGCTCCGCCCAGGTCATAGTGTGGGCCAATCAGCATAGCGGCGCTCAGAAGCAAGCGTCATCGGGCGCTTGCCTCTGACGTCAGCGCCGCTATGCTGATTGCATAGCACGGAGCACGGAGGACGGCACAGGACCATCGGGGACCCCACACCGGACCCGGTAAGAAGCGGTGCTATGTGTGTGTGTGTGTGACTGTGTGTGTGGTGTGTATGGTGTGTATATATGTGTATGCTTGTGTCTGTATGTGTGTATGTATGTACACCCCCCCCGTGTTTCCCCGATAGTAAGACCTCCCCTCCCCCCTACCCTGCCTTACATTCGGGGGGGTCTTACATTAGCAGACCCCCCGTCCCCCCCCCACCCTGTCTTACTTTCGGGGGGGTCTTACTATCGGGAAAACACGGTATCATCCTTTATAGTATTTCAAGGTGTGTAGTGTATTCTTGTGCATGTGGCACTCATACTCGATACTAAATAAATAAAGATATTTTGAAAAGTTTCAGTTTTTTTCATCATTTGCATATCATTAACATTTCTATACATCATGTGATTTTCATAAGTTCCCGAATTTACCTTCTTGATGATGCCATGTTAATGTTGAGTACTGTTTATGAAGCCTACAAGAAGTTCAAGTCAAGGGTGCCATCTTCTTCTTCACTCTTACAGCTGAAATAATAAATGCTGCCACATTTCATGATGAAACTTTCTTTCATTTATATGGTGTTTTGTATCAAGAAATAATAAATCTGGTCCTTAAAAGGTCTTAATAATAGGTAAATAAAACCTTCAATGAACAACAATGCTTGACAAATTTCACACTGCTATTACTTATTTTAGAAAAACTGTGCCAAAATGCAGAAGCAGTGTGTGAAAAATTAGTACACCTTAGCTTGAAGAACCACATTTATGTACAGCTCTCTTAGGTTTCTATCACAACATTTCAATAGAGTTAAGGTGCCGTCACACCTGCCGACGTCGCTAGCGACATCGCCGAAAAAGTGACGTATCAGCGATGTCGCTAGCGACGTCGCGCTGTGTAAACGAGCGGCGCGACCGCGTTTTATCGCTGGTCGCAGGTTGACAGGTTTACGGGAAGAACCGTAAACCTGTCAACCGGCGACCTGCGATAAGGCTGGATCGCGCCGTGTGACATCGCCAAAGCGATGTCGGCGGCGATCCAGCCTATACCGCAGCGTTGCTGCGGATCGCTCGCTGGGCTGAGCCCAGCCCAGCGAGCGATGTCACCGCCCGCATCGCTGCGGTGTCGCCGGCCGCAGCGATGCTGTGTGACAGCTGGCCAGCGATGTCGGAATCGAGCGGGCACCCGCGCATAGCTTCCGACATCGCTGGCCAGATCGTGCTGTGTGACGGCACCATTAAAGTCTGAGCTGTAATTGCAACACCATCATTTTTTTTCAACCATTCTGATGTAGATTTACCCGTATGTTTGGAATCAGTGACATGTTGCATGATCCAGTTTTGAACAAGTTTTGGCTTTTGAATACGTAGCCACATATTTAACTATATAATACTTTGGTAAATAGGGGAATTCACGGTCAACTCAATAATTCCAAGGTGCCAAGGCCATGTGACTGCAAAACATGCTCAAATCCCCACCCCTCCACCACGTTTGACAGGTTGTAAGTGGTGTGTGCTGACATGCTGCATCTGGTTTTAACCAAAGAAAATTATGGTCAATCACTTCCTCTTTGGTTTTCTCTGTCCAAAGGACATTATACCATTGTGTTGTGTTCAGTGGCAACATTGCAAACTTTAGCCATGCTTCCATGTTCTGTTTGGAAGAAGAGGATTTATCATGCCAACCCTTCCAAACAAGCCAAACGTTTTCAGTCTTTTCCAAATTGTACGGTTGGAAATGGAAATATTTAACATGCTAACAGAGACATTCAGACTTGCGCTTGTGTTTGTTAAGTTTCACTGAACATTGCACAGTCTCATCTGTGGGTGAATTTACTGGGACATCCATTCTTGGGAAGATTGTCAATTTTCTTGTGAATAATTTTTAATACTGTAGATTGATAGACTCCATATCCATTTTAAACATGCTTATAATCCTTCCCAGAATGATGGGCAGCAATTAGTGTTTCTCTATGATCATTTACTCATATGGATGCAATAAGGGCGTACTTAATGATGTTCTTCTGCAAAGACTATGATATAAGGGGAAGGGTTAAACCTCTACATTATAGGCATTTTTGTAATTTGTTCTAAAGCACTACATGTTCTCCCCATGTAGAGAAATGGTCACTCTCTGACTTCATGTGAACTACAGAATAACATCAACTATCAAATTCCTCCTTCAAGCTCTTCATACCCTGCTTCTCCCCACTAAGCTCCACACTGCTTGCTCCTCTTTATGCCTTTCCACCACACAGAAGCTATAATGTCTGAGAGCTGTGTTAATAGGAGAGCAGTAAGGTTGCCTTCACATTTGCGTATGGGAACGCAGCGTATGCTGCGTTCCCATAAGCATTCAAACGCATGCGCACTGCGGTTCCTATGTTTAACATAGGAACGCATAGTGCCTGCGTTTGCTGCGTTCGGGTGCGGATGCGGACGATATCTGCTCCTTCCGGTGTCCAGCATCCGCACCCGGGACGCAGCTTGCAGCATTTTTTTGTGCGTTTGGGGATCTTGGAAGATCAGCAAGCGTCCCCAAGCGTACAAAAAAAGCATTGCCTTCAATGGGTCCGCAGTGTCCTCTGCATGACACCGCAGGAGAACGCTGCGGACCCATTGAAAAATCTCCCGGTGGCCGCCGGTGATGTCACAGGAGCTCACCGACGGCCACCGGGAGATCAGCTGACGCTCTGCTGTCCTCCTTCTCCCCGCCGCCTGTAATCTCCTAGCGGTGTCGGCGGGGAGAAACAGCTGCTGTGACAGCTGTTTGAATCTTCCCGCGCCGACATCTCCTCACAGTGTCGGCGCGGGAAGATTCAAACAGCTGTCACATCAGCTGTTCTCCTCGCCGACAGTCCCGGAGCTTACCGGTGGCCGGGGGGCGGAGATCTCCGGCGCTGATCTCCGCCCCCGGACAGCGCCGATTGGCTGCCGGGCTCCATAGTGATGTGTCCGCAGGCGGACATTATCCGCTGTGGACACATCATAAGGACACTGCTTCTGACAACGTTTGTGTCTGCATGCCACCAGCATGCAGACACAAACGCTAATGTGAAGCCAGCCTAATATAGCAGATCAGGGCTGGCTGACAAATTTTAGTCAGATGGGAAGTACACAGTACTGGCCTATGAGTAGCAACTACACATACTGTAACTTTGTTTGCAGCCTGCAGTATAAAAGCAGCAGAGGTTACTGTTGTCATGTTCTAACTACACATGTATAATATCTGATAGATCAGAGGTCACCAACTCCAGGCCTCAAGGCCCACTAACAGTGCATGTCTTCAGGATTTCCTTGGCATTTAACAATTGGAATCACCACCTGTGCAGAAGATTGAATTACCAACTGTCAAATTTCTAAGGAAATAATGAAAACCTGGACCGTTGGTGGGCCTTGAGGCGTGGAGTTGAGGACCTCTGTGATAGATGACTGAGCTGTTTCTTTGGATGTGGAATCTCAGAGCTTATGATGAGGAGTTAAAGCATAACCGCCATTACATTTTTATGTAATAACGTAGAACAAGTGATTATAATAAACTTTCAAATAGACTTCATTAGAAAATTCTGGTTGAAAACCATTCATAAACATTCCACAAGATGTCCCCACTACACTGTGTGTGAAGCAGACACATGCTCATTCTCAGTTAGATCTATCTTCACACTGAATATGAGGCATGTAGCCATATAAGGGTGGAGGGGGTGGGGCCTACACAGTGTGTGAACTCCTGACTGCAACTGATAAGGAGACAATGTATTAGATTACAGCACAGTGCTGAGCAATGTCGAAATGTCAAGATCAGTGTAAAATCCTCTTTCATTGGCACAAGCTTCTGAACTGTCATCTGTCTCCACACAGTCAGGATCTCTGTTAATCCCAATGCTGTCATATTGCTCTGCTCCATATCAGCCTACTCTCAGAAGCTGTGGAAATACACACACATTGCACTGCTCCCTATCAGCTGCTGGCCATACCCACACAGCATAAAATGCAGCTTTTAAAAGAGCACAGAATAATGTTAGAAAATACTTCATGTATCCTATCATTATCAATCAGTGCAGTATTGTGTGTGGTTTGTTTTGTCAATGAAATTACATTTACACTTTAAGCACAGTACCCATGATTAAATTCTCATCAAATACTGAGTGAGGAAACAAGAGCTATTACAGTATTCAACAAAAATTACAATCACCTATAAAGTGCAGCCACTGTACTACAAAGATGGAGGTGATTGCAGTATTAAGTAGACCCCGGGCCAACATGATATATAATTGCCACCCCACAATCTAGCTGCAGGGGGCCTATGGGCATTCAGGCTGATAGCAACCACTTATACACAGTAGCAATTGCTCTGGTCCTTGTTGTTAGACTTCAACACACAGTATACCAGTTTTCCTGCTAAAGATCTGCTACTTCTGAAATTCGGCACTTAAAGGGGTTATTCGGTATAAATCCACAAGTCTGCAGTCATTGCAGACTTGTGAATCCTCACATCGTACGCACTGTGCAGTTTTAGGATCCTCTGGTGACAGAACCAGGAACAGTGATAACATAGCTGTGAGTATGTGATATGCATACTCCAGGCCAGAATCCGACTGGATGGGCCCAGTCTCAATACAATTGCATTGAGCAAGGCTGTGTCCATGTAGTCGATTTTTGACCAGGAATATATTTATCACATACTCGCAGACACGTGACTGCTGTTCCTGTCTCTAACACCAGCAAATCCTCACAGTATCGAACACAGAGTGTGTGAAGTGAGGCTTCACGTCTGCAGGCAGTCACATAGAGTGACTGCACACATGTAGCTTTAGGCTGGACAACCCCTTTAGGCTAAGTGCACACTGGCCGGGTTTGTGCAGGTTTAGCAGCGGAAACCGCCGGTCGGTTTCCATGAGGTTTATGTAAATTTATGTTAATCCAAAAGCGGCTTTTGGATTAACATATAAACCTATGGAAACTGACCCCCGGTGTGCACACACCGGCGGTTTCCACATGCTCATCCGTTGCTAACCCGCTGGGTTCCCAGCGGGTTAGCAAAGAATGAGCATGTTCTATAATCCGGCCGGTTCTGCAGCGGCTGCAAGCAGAATCATGTGCTGCTTCCAGCCGCTGCAGAACCGCCGCCGCTAACCCGCTGTGCACCCGCCGCACACCCGCCCGTCACCCGCCGCACATACCCGACAGGAAGCCGGTGGACGGCTCCGGAGCTTCCTGTCGGGTCCGCCCAGCCGCCGCCGACACTAAGCCGACGTAGCAAGCAATTTGGGCTGCGAGTATAGAAAAGAAAGCAATGCATCTACTTTCAACTATTGCAAGGTATATACTGTGAGCCCTCGTGGACAAGATCCCTGGCCCCACTGTACCCGTACGATTGTTTTGTCGATTTGTCGTCGTTTTTCGACCACTTGTCTTTGTCTACCCCCTAACTTATACAGCGCTATGTATCCTAATAGCGCTATATAAATACCTAATAATAATAATAATAATAATATTATGCATTGTATGTAAACACTGTGTCAGTTTTACATTGCAGCACCTATCAGAAAGTAAGATGACGCCCACCAGTCTTAGAACAAGTAGATTTTGTAAAACGACATATTTAGAAATAATATTTTTTTGGTGTAGTAATTTTCAGTAACTGACATAAATTTAGCCGTATAAAACTTATATTATAGCCACAGGGAGAATTGAGGGGTTGTATAGTTTTCCATTTGGTATACTTTACACTACTGTAATGTATGTGTCCACATAAACACAGTCTGGATACAAGAGTCTTCTTCCTCAAGATCCTACATAATGCCTGGCACACAGTAAGCACAATTATAGTTATTCAAGGCTGTACAGAAAGTAATAACAGGTGCAATATCACAAGTAACAGCAAGAGACCCTCTGGTCAGCATGAGAAATGATTGGCAAAGTATGGTATCTTACTCAACACTAACAAGATCTTACTATTATTATAGAAGGCATTACACAACACATTCTAAGAGCTCCATGTACATGTTTTGTACCACGCCACCTACGCCTGCCTCCAGGGTGGTGGTAGGGGGGAGGGCAATTAACACTGTTGTATAGCCAAATTGGTTCAGAGACGAAAACAGTGGAACTCAACACATTTTGTAGTGCTGAAATAAATATGATGCTTAAATTTGTTAATTGGCTCTAATATTCAAGAGCCAGAGAAGGTTATGATTGCTTATGACACCTTTCATGAAGGCTTATAGAAAAATTGCATCTTTGTTATTTCATCATAATTATTGCATTGTTAGTAGCTTGTCTTTTACATCACCTATTTAATCTACCTAATCATTTTAGGGTGACCAATCAAAAACACCAACTCAACGCCGATGAGGTAATCCTTATAACAGTTGCATCACCAAATTTCATAAATGCACTCAATGTAAAGTATACCAGTTTAGGATTTCTTAGTTTAGTTCTGTGACATATTGACAGGTTTCTATATATTTTTTCAGATATAACTTGTTCCTGTATTAAGTAAGCGGATGGTGTAAGAGCCCAGAGACTCCAAATGTTTAATATATCACGGTTGCTGTTCTGGCACGAAGGTGCAGAGGTTGTGTTCCCTGGGTGACATACGAGACTGATGTTCCCTGCTTTCAGCCTCCACATCGTGTCCACAACTGATGGAATGACTATAGACACAGATCTCGGGGATCACAGTCGCTTTACTACAGCAGGAATGAGGAAATCCAGCACAGAATAAATGTTTCACAGTCTCTTGTGGGTAGGCCATGGCAAATACAACTTGGAGTTTAATACTAAAGTGCAATTAGGTTTCTGGAGCTTTAAGAGCACAAATTATTTTAGATGCAATACTTGTATGCTCTTAAAAGAAGGTTCAGAGTCTTTTGGAGCAAAGAATAGAAGGGTATGTAAAATATAAAGATTGTACAGACCTGGAATCCTGGGGGTAGTACTACAGCTTATCAAGGCATGTGAAGAAGTACTTGAAAACAAATGTAGAAAGTTGGCTAGCATGCCAGGGGGCCCCGACAACTGGTACGTGAACAATGGTGTGCAAACCACTAATGTTGTGGTGGGACGGGGCACTCTCAAACGTTTCCAGCCTGCGTCCAGTAGGTTCTTCTAAATACTCAGTATGCACTACTGTCTGAAGAAGCACGTGTAGATCTGGACAGTGAGGATTCAGTATAGAAACTGTATATTGGCTGTAGAAGTAAGGGAAGAAGGAAATTCTAGGCCTTGAGAAGCCTGGTGGGAAATTTTTGGTGAATAGACTTCACATGTGCTCTGATCCCGGTGGAGTCTTGCCAGAACTGGATAATTCCAGGCCCATTTAGCCAGACAGAGTCTGGAAGTAGCCCACTGCCAATAGACACATCCAATCTACATTTCAGTCTCTCACACTGTAAGGTAAATATAAACCACACATTTTCACCAGTGGATGGTGCTGGAACACAATTGAAAAAACATTAAATATAAATGGATTCAACTGAAAGTGCATATCTGATGCTCACAAATGAAAGGGACTAAACTAGAGGGGTCGCTGGGGAGTGAGCTGTAGTGTACGGAAGCTATACATGGTCCAGGGATACTTAAAGGGACAGAAATAATCTGGACCGAGACACTACAATAGTTTTTGTTACAACCTGTGTTTTGCCTGCAGAATAGGAGATCAGGACAAGACTTGGGCTCCACACATATGCTGCAAAAGATGTGCAGCACATCTTACCCAGTAGTTGCATGGGAAGAGACAATCTATGCCTTTTGCTGTTCCAATGAACTGCCAAACTAGAAAGCCAACTAATCACACTACCATTTGCTATTTCTGAATTGTGCCCTTCATAAAGTAAGGAGTTCCAAGGAAGAATAAGTGGACTTTATCCAAACATTCATTCAGCAATATTCCCAGTACCAAATACAGAAGAACTGCTAGATCAAAAAGTACCAGATCCATTTTCTGTCAAATCAAGTGAGGACGAAGAGGGTGCTTGGTGTCATAAAGCATATTCCTCTTATGACCCAGAATTTCTATCAGCAACCTTAACTGAACCATCACCTTATAACACAATGTGAACTGAATGATCTTGTTATAGATTTAGATCTGTCCACGAGTAACGATGAGCTCTTAGGTTCCAGGCTACAACAATAAAATTTCCTAGTGGGCGATGTTTGGATTTTTAATTGTGATAAAGATCTTGTTCAATATTTCTTCATGTAGAATGACCTTGCGGCATGCCACAACATCAACTGTTTAGTGGAAACTCTGAAGATAAGTTATAATACAGAGGAATAGAGGCTTGATTGATTTGTCCAAAACAAGTCTAGAAGCCGGCTTGCTTCTTAGGGTCCGGTTACACGTCGCAACATTGCATGCAATTTCACTTGCAACTTACTGGTTGCAGTGAAATCATGGACATATTGTTACATTTGTACACGGCAACAAAATGGAACAATGTGTCCATGATTTCACTGCAACCAGTAAGTTGCAAGTGAAATTGCATGCAATGTTGCGCCGTGTAATGGTACCCTTAATGGCAATGCGCTACTTTCAAATCCAGTTGGTTATACAGTCCACATGCAAGAAACCTAAGACAAACTGAAACAGCTGTTGAGGTGCCTGAACCATGGACTGGGTCTCCAGAGAGAATACACAAAGTACAGTTTTTTCGTGTGAGTGGGATAGTGCTACAAGAGAATATCCTACAATAAAAGACACTGGCCTCTCCAACATTCACTTAAGCCAGGGAGTAAGTCAGAGAGTTAAAATGTCCTTCATCCAGCACTTGTTGACCCATATAAGATTTTGTTACCACCATGGTACATCAAGTTGGGCCTAATGTAGAACTTTGTAAAGGCAATGGATAAAAATGCAATAGGGTTCAAGTATCTCATTGATACATTTCTAAGGTTGAGAGAAGCAAAGATAAAGGATGGTGTTTATTGGACCTCAGATTTGTGAACTTTTTCAAGATGAGGAGTTTCTCTTTTTGTTGCAATAAAAAGGGAAATGGAGCGCACAGAGTAATTTCCTTTTGTACCAATAACCTCAGTGCCCTCCTTTAGTGGAAGGACTCACCTGATTTGGTTGTGCAAGTCACAACCAACTAACTCCGCTCTCTCTTATGATCGCAGCACGTGTCCAGCAAGTGTAAGGATCCAAAGGGGTTAACAGAAAGTGCTGGGTTTCATAGATTCACCGCGCTGACCTCCAGTGAAGACAAACAGAGTGATAGATAAAACTCTGTTTAATGGGTAATTTGCCTACCGGTTTCATGATCTTAGTTATCACTTCATCAGGGCAATGATGAAGTGATAACTGAGATCACGAAACCGGTAGGCAAATCAGTGCGGTGAATCTATGAAACCCAGCACTTTCTGTTAACCTCTTTGGATCTTTTTGTTGCAAGGCAAGGGAAAGGCTGCATGAGTAGCATTCACATTAGTGGTAACTAATTTTGGAAAGCTCAAGAGCAGATAACTATGGAGAGTTGGTGGAAAATCACCTCAAAACAACTTTGCTATAACTTAAAGATTCATTTCTTACATTCGCATCTAGACTTTTTCCAGCAAATTGTGGTGCAGTGAATGATAGATGAGTGAAATGAGTGATAGATTTCACCAAGATATTGCGGCTATGGAGAAAGCATGTTAAGGAAAATGGAATCCACCAATGGTTGAAGATTAATGTTGAACAATTGTAAGAGATGCTGGAGTACAAGACACGGCAAAAAAGAGTTGTCACTGAAGGAGGACCAAATTGTGTAGTGCAATTTCTGTAACTGTTTAAAATTCACAAGAGTTTAGACATATGTTAGTTATTTGAATTGTTGCTAGGTTTACTCTAAATGAAAATTCTTCTAAATTTTGGTCTCATCACTCCAAATTACCTTGCTCCAGAAGTTTGGAGGCTTGTCTCTGTGCTGTTTGGCGTATTGTGGGCAAGATACCTTATGGCACTTGCTCAGTAATGGCTTTCTTCTGGCAACTTGACCATGCAGCCCATTTTTTTCAAGTGACTTCTTATTATGCATCTTGAAACAACCACACCACTGTTTTTCAGTGAGTCCTGTATTTCAGCTGATGTTATTTGTGGGTTTTTCTTTGCATCCCGAACAATTTTCCTGGCAGTTGTGGCCAAAATTTTTCTTGGTCTACCTGATCGTGGTTTGGTTTTTACAGAGCCCCTGATTTTCCATTTGTTAATCACAGTTTGAACACTGCTGACTGGCATTATCAATTTTTTGGATATCGTCTTGTATCCCTTTCATGTTTTATACAGTTCAACTATCTTTTCCCGTAGATCCGTTGACAATTCCTTTGCTTTCCCCATGACTCAAAATCCATAAATGTCAGTGGCTGGATTAAAGATGTAAGAGTCTGTCTGGATCCCAGAAGCTCACTCAGCTTTTATGCACACAAATTGATTACAAGCAAACAGGTCACAGGTGGGGGTGTTTCCTTTATTAGCCATTCCAAATAATTTGTGTCAACTTCTGTGCATGTTATCAGGCCAAACTCACCAAGGTATGTGAACTTGTGATCAGCGTCATTTGGATGTTTTGGTTGTCATTATGATTTAAAAAGAGAAAACACCATTAGTGGAAAAAAAAGGTTTTGTGTTATCTTCATATCCTCTGAAAAAGGCCAAGAAAGTAAAAAATCTGGAGAAGTATGAAAATTTTTGAGCACAACTGTATATGTAGCATTAAAATGAAAACTCTTTGCTATAGTAAAAACAAAAGGCAATTAAAGATTTTTATTGTCATATTTGACAAAAAATTTGTCAGATTTTTAAGATAATTGACGTGGGACTTCGCCATATTTTTGGCTGCCAGACAGGTAAAACAGGTAGCTGGGGGCTGGAATTTGCAGCGTGGGGAGGAATAAGCATTGTGGGCCACCATGCCGCTAATTGCAGCTCACAGCTGCCCAGAAAATGGTGCATTCATAGAAGTGACATTGCCTGGCACTGTACCCAATTATTCCAGTTGCCCTGTGGTGGTGTCAGAATTGGGTAATAAGGGATTAATGCCAGCTGAATATTGGCAGCTGGCACTATGCCCGAGGTTCATAATGCCGGGCCAATATCAGACCTGGCCATTATGAACCTCTAAGTAGATAATACATAAGACAGAGAAAACCATTTATTTGTAAAAAGAACACTAGCCTCTTTCCCATCTTTATTACTCCCCAAAAAACCTCCACGATCCTCTGCAATGTCCAATGGAACTAAAAATGACTGAGTGTCATTTCCCGCTGTGAGCAAGGTGACATCACAGTCTGGTTCACCTGAGGTCAGCTAGAGTGATGTGGCTGAGCTCTGACCTCAGGTGAACTTTCCCGCATCACCCCGCTCACAGCGAGACACGAGGTCAAGAAGGAATGTTTCCCCTGTGACACAGATTGGTTGAAATTGTCCAGGAGTTTTTGTTTTCTTCTTGATCAACAGCATAGATATACTGTATTATAGTACATAGAAAAGTTGCACTGACATTTTAATAATAATAGCATAAATATATTTAAAGCTGCAATGGTAAAATAGTTAATAGTAATAAAGAAAAAGCAAAAAATAATAAAATAATTACATTAGTCAATAAATAAGAACTTTAATATTATCATATAACTGTTAATTATATTGTGAGTTTTGATCCAGGGTTGTAGGACTAATCACCTTTTCCCGGGGTCAAGAAGGAGTTATTTCTCTTTGACTCAAATTATTTGCATCTATGAGGTTTTTTTTTTTCTTATTCTGGATCAACAGGTTTAGAAATAGGGAGCTTATACATTAAAATAAAAAATATGATAATAAGCAAAGCGTGATAATAATTTTAATTTTAATATAAGAATAGAAATCTTAGAGTACTTAATACAGGAATACAGTAAATGATACTACTAATGCCATTAGGATAATAATAAACAGTATTAGTAGTAGGATTTCATCCAAGGTTTTAGGTCTGATCATCATTTACCAGAGTCAAGGACTTGGCTGAACATGTCCAGGGTTTTTGCCTTCTTCTGGATCAACATCATTAGTCAAAAGGGTTTTATTAATACCAGTTAGAAAAATATTAGAATCTGAGAGTCCTCAGTGGTTGATAACTTTTAATGGCTAACTGAAAAGATGGTAAGTGAAGCAAATATTCGGGACACTATGGCCCTTCATCAAGCTGATAATGACACAAATTCTGAAGACACATACGTATGTGGCACCCCAGGGTTCGGTTGCCACAGATACACCTGGGACAGAGAAGGATCTCCACATCAGGTAAGCCCGCTAACAACACCTTCCACTCCAGACCTGAAGGGGGAGAGCTCTACAAACTGAGATTAGGCAACGTCCCCTATAAATTCAGGCTCAGAGGCGGAGTTAGAGAATGCAGTTCCAGGGAGGACTGTGAAGACATCCTGGTGATGGAGCTGTGCTAAGCCCGTACCAGTGAGCATTACTAACCGGCATGAGGGTCCCTAGAGTGAGGGTCGAAGGCAAGGAGTAGTAGCAGCAGGGGGACTGGAGCCATACCGGTTTGCCCCAGAGGAACAGCACCCAGAAAGGGTCATTCCATGTCAAGTGAAGCAATGATTTTTACCTCTATATTATTAATTCTTTTGAGACTTTGTTATATGAAAATAGCATGTCAGATAATGAAAAAATATGAAGATAAAAAAATTCTAAAAGATTTTAATTCTTAATTGATTTTCAAAGTTTGGAAAAAGTGTGAATTTCGGTGTTGCCTGTCTTTACATTTCTCCTTATAACTCAGGCCCTAGAAATAAGATACAGAAACAAGATAAACACCATTCTACTCAGAACTGTACATGCTTTCACCAGATATGTCACAAGAGTATCTTTCTTAATATTTTACCCATGCGAACGCAAATGCAAAATTTTAAAACGCATTTTCGAAAAAAAGTATAATTTAAAAATTTCCAAAAATGCGCATGTGTCTGCTATGCTCCTAGCCACATTTGTACCAAAATTCAAGTTGGGATCGCAATGGGATCATATTTATAAAATATTTAACTATTATACCGTCAATGGGTCATTCCATATCAAGTGATCTAAATATGATATTTTTTTTTACCTGACGTCTTTAGATTTTTTATATTTTTTTCTATATGAAGTACAACTTTAGTTAATTGCAAATTAAAAGTTTCGACTATTTTCATTCATAACAAGAATGAATTCTCATCGCCACACAATAAAAGAAAGGTGTATGGACCTACCTGTAGCAAAGCATTTTTGCAGCTCTGATCACAGGGTAACAGATATAAATCTGCTCATTTTAAATAGTAACTTAAAATCTCAGAAAGAGAAGAATTTGGGAATAAAAATTGATAATGACCTTTGACACATTCAAAACAGGATTAAAGGGAACCAACCACCCCAAATGACCCCCCCGGACTGTTAATATGTGTCCCTACACCCAGCACACACATTTGGGGCAATCGTTTTTGCTAAAAAAAACTGTTTAGTAGAAGCTAAGATATAGCTTTATAAAGTTTTAAAAATGTTGCCGACTGGGTGTTACCTAGCTTGTCCTCCTGCAGTGTTCAAGTGCCTGTCAGCCTCCTCTCCCCCCCTCCCTTCAGTAAAGCCCTGCCCTTTCAGCCTCGTCACAGGCTGCTGCACGGAGTCTCATTGTTTATGATAACAGAAGGCAAACCTGAAAGGCTGAAACCTGAGAGGCTGAAAGGGCAGGGCTTTACTGAAGGGAGGGAGGGAGAGGAGGCTGACAGGCACATGAACACTGCAGGAGGACAAGCTAGGTAACACCCAGTCGGCCACATTTTTTAAAGTTTATAAAGCTATATCTTACCTTCTACTAAACAGTTTTTTTTTAGCAAAAACGATTGCCCCAAATGTGTGTGCTGGGTGTAGGGACACATATTAACAGTCCGGGGGGTCATTTGGGGTGGTTGGTTCCCTTTAAATATATCACATGGATTCATGCGTTTTTATACCAATAGCATTTGGGGATATCACATCTTCCAACAGACCCCAGACAATGAACTTATGACATATCTTGCATGAACTGTCTCGCATGGATTTATAGCTTTCTCAATGAAGAATTTTCAGGTCTCCACAGACCACTAATCATTGTATTATTGTTCTATCTGTTCCTCTTATTTCGGAATTTAGATTTTACCTCCCCAGCTTCTCTCCCCCTCCCAAAACTGATTCTGCTTTACATCACCTGTCGTATTTACTGCATTATCTCACCCTGCTTATGTATATACTAGCTGGGTGCCCGATGCACATGCATCGGGATTCTAGAAGAGCGAGTCTCTGACTCGCAATGGCCGCTTCGCGGCCAATGCTTCGGGCGTATCCACATGACCACGCTGACTCGCAGCGCGAGCGGACTCAGAAGGGGCAAAAAAACCATTCGTGATTATATAATAGATGTGTGTGTCTTCAGAATTTGTGTCATTATCTGCCTGATGAAAGGACCACAGTGTCCCGAAAGCTTGCTATGTTTACCATCTTTTCAGTTAGCCATTAAAAGGTATCAACCACTGAGGACTCTCAGATTCTAATATTTTTCTATCTACTGGCTAGCATGGTATAAAATTTTTTTTTACCTTAATACCAGTTAGTGTAGTGTTAGTATAGGCTCCCATCTGAAGAGGTCTCCTTGTCGTTTGCAGATGGATTCACACAATTTAATCGAAATGTGTACTAAGATCCTCAAATTTACCATATTTTTCACTTTATAAGATGCACCCCAAGTTTTGTGAAGGAAAAGAGAAAAAAAATAATTTTAATGTTAAATGGAGTCAGTCTTATAATGACAATGTCTGTCTTACAATCAGTATACACTGTGTGCAGAATTATTAGGCAAATGAGTATTTTGATCACATGATACTTTTTATACATGTTGTCCTACTCCAAGCTGTATAGGCTTGAGAGCCAACTACCAATTACCGTATATACTCATGTATAAGCCGACCCGTGTATAAGCCGACCCCCCTACTTTTGCCCCAAAAATCTGGAAAAACCTATTGACTCGTGTATAAGCCGAGGGTGGACCCCAGCACAGGTATACAGCCCCCAGCAGTGTGGTATACAGGCCCCCCAGTGGTAGTATACAGCAGCCCCAGTGGTAGTATACAGATTCCCCAGCAGCCCCAGTGGTAGTATACAGATTCCCCAGCAGCCCCAGTGGTAGTATACAGGAGCCCCAGCAGCCCCAGTGGTAGTATACAGATTCCCCAGCAGCCCCAGTGGTAGTATACAGGAGCCCCAGCAGCCCCAGTGGTAGTATACAGCAGCCCCAGTGGTAGTATACAGGAGCCCTAGCAGCCCCAGTGGTAGTATACAGGAGCCCCAGCAGCCCCAGTGGTAGTATACAGGAGCCCCAGCAGCCCCAGTGGTAGTATACAGGAGCCCCAGCAGTAGTATACAGCAGCCCCAGTGGTAGTATACAGGAGCCCCAGCAGCCCCAGTGGTAGTATACAGCAGCCCCAGTGGTATACAGCAGGCCCCCAGGGGTACATATAGCAGCCCCCAGGGGGTACCCAGCAGCCCCCTGGGGGTACCCAGCAGCCCCCTGGGGGTACCAACAGCCCCCTGGGGGTACCAACAGCCCCCAGGGGGGACCAACAGCCCCCAGGGGGTACCCAGCAGCCCCCTGTGGGTACCAGCAGCCCCCTGGGGTTACCAACAGCCCCCAGGGGGTACCAACAGCCCCCAGGGGGTACCAACAGCCCCCAGGGGGTACCCAGCATCCCCCTGGGGGTACCAACAGCCCCCTGGGGGTACCAACAGCCCCCAGGGGGTACCAACAGTCCCCAGGGGGTACCTAGCAGCCCCCTGGGGGTACCAACAGCCCCCAGGGGGTACCAACAGCCCCCAGGGGGTACCAACAGCCCCCAGGGGTACCAACAGCCCCCAGGGGGTACCAACAGCCCCCTGGGGGTACCCAGCAGCCCCCAGGGGGTACCCAGCAGCCCCCTGGGGGTACCAACAGCCCCCAAAAGCTGGCACTGTCCCCCCTTGTAAGGGCCCCCCCCGCTGCTTATACATTACCATCCCGGTGTTCTGATCGGCGCCGATCCTCGGTGCTGCGTCTTCATCCTCCCGTCCTCGCTCGCTGCATCCAGGATCTCCGGCGGTCGCGCGATGACGTCATATCGCTGCGACAGCCGGAGAACCCGGATGGATGCAGCGAGCGCGGACGGGAGGATGAAGACGCAGCACCGAGGAGCGGCGCCGATCAGAACACCGGGATGGTAATGTATAAGCAGCGGGGGGGGCCCTTACAAGGGGGGACAGTGCCAGCTTTTGGGGGGGCCATATGCACTGCTTCCCCCGCTGATTGACAGGGGGAAGCAGTGCATATATAATGAGCGGCCCCACATGACGGGGCCGCTCATACAGCAGCCCCCCCCGCCTCCTCCAGCCTCCACAGCCCCCGGGACACAGCCCCCCGTATATGACTCGTGTATAAGCCGAGGGGGGGACTTTTCAGCCCAAATTTTGGGCTGAAAAACTCGGCTTATACACGAGTATATACGGTAAGTACATCAGGTGATGTGCATCTCTGCAATGAGGGGTGTGGTGCAATGGCATCAACATCCTATATAAGGTGTGCTTAATTATTAGGCAAATGCCTTTCCTTAGGTAAAATGGGTCAGAAGAGAGATTTGACGGGCTCTGAAAAGTCCAAAATTGTAAGATATCTTGCAGAGAGATGCAGCAGTCTTGAAATTGACAAACATTTGAAGTGTGATCACCGAATAATCAAGCATTTCATGGCAAATAGTCAACAGGGTCGCAAGAAGCGTGTTGGGCAAAAAAGCCGCAAAATAACTGCCCATGAATTGAGGAAAATCAAGCGTGAAGCTGACAAGATGTCATTTGCCCCCAGTTTTGCCATATTTCAGAGCTGCAACGTTACTAGAGTATCAAAAAGCACAAGGTGTGCTATACTCAGGGACATGGCCAAGGTAAGGAAGGCTGAAAAACGGCCACCTTTGAACAAGAATCATAAGATAAAACATCAAGACTGAGCCAAGAAATATCTTAAGACTGATTTTTCAAAGGTTTTATGGACTGATGAAATGAGAGTGACTCTTGATGGGCCAGAGGCTGGATCGGTAAAGGGCAGAGAACTCCACTCCGACTCAGACGCCAGCAAGGTGGAGGTGGGGTACTGGTATGGGCTGGTATCATCAAAGATGAACTTGTGGGACCTTTTCAGGTTGAGGATGGAGTGAAGCTCAACTCCCAGACCTACTGCCAGTTTCTGGAAGACAACGTCTTCAAGCAGTGGTACAGGAAGAAGTCGGTATCGTTCAAGAAAAACATGATTTTCATGCAGGACAATGCTCCATCACATGCATCCAACTACTCCACAGTGTGGCTGGCCAGTAAAGGTCTAAAAGAAGAAAAAATAATGACATGGCCCCCTTGTTCACCTGATCTGAACCCCATAGAAAACCTGTGGTCCCTCCTAAAATGTGAGATCTACAGGGAGGGAAAGCAGTACACCTCTGGGAACAGTGTCTGGGAGGCTGTGGTGGCTGCTGCACGCAATGTTGATCGCAAACAGATCAAGCAACTGACAGAATCTATGGATGGAAGGCTGTTGAGTGTCATCATAAAGAAGGGTGGCTATATTGGTCACTAATCCACAATCCAATCCTCATGTCTAGCAATCAGTGATAACATACAGTGCCTACAAGTAGTATTCAACCCCCTGCAGATTTAGCTGGTTTGATAAGATGCAAATAAGTTAGAGCCTTCAAACTGCAAACGAGAGTAGGATTTATTAACAGAAGCATAAATCTTACAAACCAAAAAGTTATGTTGCTCAGTTGAATTTTAATAAATTTTAAACATAAAAGTTTGGGTCAATTATTATTCAACCCCTAGGTTTAATATTTTGTTGAATAACCCTTGTTTGCAATTACAGCTAATAATGGTCTTTTATAAGACCTGATCAGGCCGGCACAGGTCTCTGGAGTTATCTTGGCCCACTCCTCGATGCAGATCTTCTCCACGTTATCTAGGTTCTTTGGGTGTCTCATGTGGACTTTAATCTTGAGCTCCTTCCACAAGTTTTCAATTGGGTTAAGGTCAGGAGACTGACTAGGCCACTCCAACACCTTGATTTTTTCCCTCTTGAACCAGGCCTTGGTTTTCTTGACTGTGTGCTTTGGGTCGTTGTCTTGTTGGAAGATGAAATTACGACCCATCTTAAGATCCTTGATGGAGGAGCGGAGGTTCTTGGCCAAAATCTCCAGGTAGGCCGTGCTATCCATCTTCCCATGGATGCGGACCAGATGGCCAGGCCCCTTGGCTGAGAAACAGCCCCACAGCATGATGCTGCCACCACCATGCTTGACTGTAGGGATGGTATTCTTGGGGTCGTATGCAGTGCCATCCAGTCTCCAAACGTCACGTGTGTGGTTGGCACCAAAGATCTCGATCTTGGTCTCATCAGACCACAGAACCTTGAACCAGTCTGTCTCAGAGTCCTCCAAGTGATCATGAGCAAACTGTAGACGAGCCTTGACATGACGCTTTGAAAGTAAAGGAACCTTACGGGCTCGTCTGGAACGGAGACCATTGCGGTGGAGTACGTTACTTATGGTATTGACTGAAACCAATGTCCCCACTGCCATGAGATCTTCCCGGAGCTCCTTCCTTGTTGTCCTTGGGTTAGCCTTGACTCTTCTGACAAGCCTGGCCTCGGCACGGGAGGAAACTTTCAAAGGCTGTCCAGGCCGTGTAAGGCTAACAGTAGTTCCATAAGCCTTCCACTTCCGGATGATGCTCCCAACAGTGGAGACAGGTAGGCCCAACTCCTTGGAAAGGGTTTTGTACCCCTTGCCAGCCTTGTGACCCTCCACGATCTTGTCTCTGATGGCCTTGGAATGCTCCTTTGTCTCTCCCATGTTGACCATGTATGAGTGCTGTTCACAAGTTTGGGGAGGGTCTTAAATAGTCAGAAAAGGCTGGCAAAAGAGATAATTAATCCACACATGTGAAGCTCATTGTTCTTTGTGCCTGAACTACTTCTTAATACTTTAGGGGGACCAAACAGAATGCTGGTGGTTTGAGGGGTTGAATAATAATTGACCCACACTTTTATGTTTAAAATTTATTAAAATTCAACTGAGCAACATAACTTTTTGGTTTGTAAGATTTATGCTTCTGTTAATAAATCCTACTCTCGTTTGCAGTTTGAAGGCTCTAACTTATTTGCATCTTATCAAACCACCTAAATCTGCAGGGGGTTGAATACTACTTGTAGGCACTGTATATCAAAAACAAAAAAAATTCAGTCACATTTTATTGCAATTACCAATTTTCCCGTCCGATTTGAGCTTACAAATTCCAATGCTAAACCCTGACCTAAATATGCTCATAATATGTAATTTGCCTTTTAATTATTTCACTTGCAATTAGATAATAAAACTGTGGGGGGGGGAGGGCGTGTCCTGCAGCCGATGGAGCAGGGCGCATAAGGAAGGAGCTCCTCTGTTTCAGCCCTAAAAAACGGCAAATACCGGTTGCCACAGCCTACCTGGTGGCCCTGTGCCAGGGACCTCATCTCGCCATCGGGACACTGCCCAAACGGTAATAGACTTTTTCACTGCAGAGAAGCAGCCAGCGCGCTCTGCTAAAATGGCGCCAGCGGCTGTGACACGACGCCGCTCTCCTCCCTCGCATCACTCTCCCCGCAGCACAGTGGGAGCAGCTGACAGTCTGGGGGACGATGCCCCTGTGACCCTGGGGTGTCTGAATCTTCTACTGGGCACATTGCGCAAATCTTTGCAAGATGACCTGAGGGGGCTGCTGCATGATCTAAGGGAGGATATGGCGGCGCTGAGTGACAGAACAGGGCACATTGAAAGCAAAATGGCCGAGTATGTTGCTGAGCACAATCACCTAGCTGATGACTACGCCACCTTGGACTCAGATGTTCATTCCCTTAAGTCCAAAATGTGTGATTTAGAAGATAAAATTCGAAAAGGGAATGTGAAGATCAGAGGGTTAACAGAGGCTGGAGAGGGGAGGGATACACAGGCTGTAATTATGGATTTTCTGCACATAGTTCTCCATGATGCCTCACCTATGGATCTGTCTATGGATAAAACATATAGACTGCCTAAACCAGCCCACCTGGGAAGGGAAGTCGCTAGGGACGTACTGATGTCTTTCACATTTCCAAAAACGAGAGATTTATTACTCCAAGCTATGAGGCGTAAGCCACAACTACCTGATGCATTTAAGAATCTAGCCGTTTACCCAGACTTGTCGCCCGGGACCTTAGCCAGGAGGTGTGAATTTGCTCCATACTGCCGTGTATTGAGGGATAGAGGCATCCCATATAATTGGGGGTCCCCAGTTCGGATAAACTTTCGATACCAAGGCACCAGGCAGTGCTTTTCCTTTCCCTCCAAACTTGTCTTTTTCATGGAGAGAGGCCCGCCGCACTAAGTCTGACATTTTGTGTGTCCAGGAGTCCCACCTCTTGGAAGATGATAATAAGAGGCTGCATCACAAACACTATCCTCATAAGTTTTTCGCCAATCACTCAGCAAAAAAGGCGGGAGTCTGTATTTTAATCAGTAACTCTGTTCAATTTCAATTGAATAGAGTCATAACGGATCCCGTAGGCCGCTATATCATCTTGATTTGTTCTGTGGGAGGAAAGACAATAACTCTGGCAAACGTGTATGGACCTAATGAAGGCCAGATTAAGTTTCTGAGATCATTTTTGAGTTGGTGAAGAGAGTCTTTGCATAATCTGTGGAGACTTCAATATAGTTCCAGATTGTCGGCTGGACTGCTCCTCTCCCGCTCTTAGACGAGGAAAGGAGCTTGGCCCTTTATGCCTAGAATTCAGACTCCATGATGTGTGGCGCTACCTTCATGCTTCAGAACGTGATTATTCTTTCTTCTCCCATAAGCACAGAACGTACTCCAGGATTGATTATTTTCTGGTAAGGGATAACATCTTGGCGTCCTGTGCTGGTGCTGAGGTAGATCTGATCACGTGGTCGGATCATGCGCCGGTATCTTTGGAGGTCCGGCTTGGAGGTGGGGGGTGCCCTGCTCGTCCTTGGAGGCTGAACGCGAGTCTCTTGTCCGATCGGCATGTCCTGACATCATTTGCTCAGAACTTGACTGAATAATTGCTTCTCCAGCCTCCACGGATGAACCCAGAAGTGACACTGCAGCGTCAACTCCCAGCAGTACTAGTTGTCTCAGACCAGTCACTGTGAGGAGTCGGATGCTTTGAAGCTGCAGTGCTGCGCAGCCGCCACTGCTTTACCGGACTCACCGCCGCCACAGCCAGGGCCGGCTCCAGGTTTCTGTGGGCCCCGGGCGAAAGAGTCTCAGCGAGCCCCTTTAACACATACTGGTTGCATAATATATTATGCAGTATATATATATATATATATATATACTGCGAACCGTAGAACATATATATACAATCCCCACAAATATAATCCCTCTCTTAGCCTGTCTTCCCCTGTGCGCTGTGTCTCCCCGCCTGTGCCTGTCTCCCCCTGTGTGCTGTGTCTCTCCTCTGCTTCTGTCTCTCCTGTGTATGATGTCTCTCCCCCATATATGCTATCTCACCTGTGCACTGTGTTTCCCCTCTCTATGCCCATCTCCCCTGTGCGCTGTGTCTCCCCTGTGAACTGTGTCTCCCCCCTCTGTGCAGTCTCTCCCCTGCATCTGTCTCTCCCCTGTATGATGTCTCTCCCCCATGTGTGCTGCTTTCCCTCTCTGTACCTGTCTCCCCTTTGTACACTGTCTCTCTCCCCCATCTCCTTCCTTTCTGTGCACTCGCTTGCTCTCTTTTTCTCTCTCTCCCAGAAACATTAATTTGGTAGAGTCTGGAACAGAAATGAAAACAAAACACACACCTTATCTGCAGCAAGAAAAACGCACCATTGTCACAACCATTTTTTTGTTGCAGTGATATCAAAGCACAATTGACGGCAGAGCACAGACAGCAGAGTCCACTGACAGCAGAACACAGTGACAGCAAAGAACACCGGATGGCAGAGCAGAGACAGCAGAGCCAACTGGCGACAGCAGAGTCCTCCAGTCTACACCTGTGCTCAGCGCAATGCAGCAGCCAGTGAACAGAGCAGGGCTGGTGGGGTGGGATGCAATGCTCTGCAGCCCCTGCCCATCACATGCACACAACTACAGCAAAATAGCTGAGCACTGGACACACTACATTATCTGCAGAGCAGTGGGCACTAGACATGATCTGCATAGCACCGGACACACTGTGCAGAGCACTGGACACACTGTGACGAGCACCAGACCCACATTACAGCACTGGACCCACATTAGAGCACTGGGCACACATTAGAGTACTGGACACCCATTACAGCACTGAACATACTGTGCAGACTACCATACCCACACAGCAGAGCACCAGATGCAAAGCAGAGCACTGGAAATACTGTGCAGAGCACCAGACCCACAGCAGAGCACTGGACGCACAGCAGAGCACTGGACATACTGTGCAGAGCACCAGATCCACAGTCGAGCACTGGACCCACAGCAGAGCACTGGACATACTGTGCAGACCACCATACCCACACAGCAGAGCACTGGATGCAAAGCAGAGCACTGGAAATACTGTGCAGAGCACCATACCCATACAGTAGAGCACTGGACCAACAGCAGAGCACTGGACATACTGTACAGAGCACCAGACCCACAGCAGAGCACTGGATATACTGTGCAGAGCACCAGACCCACAGCAGAGCACTGGACATACTATGCAGAGCACCAGATCCACAGCAAAGCACAGGACGCACAGCAGAGTACTGGACATACTGTGCAGAGCACCAGACCCGCAGTAGAGCACTGGACCCACAGCAGAGCACTGGACATACTGTGCAGAGCACCATACACATACAGCAGAGCACTGGACATACTGTGCAGAGCATCAGACCCACAGCAGAGCACTGGACATACTGTGCAGAGCACCAGACACACAGTAGAGCACTGGATCCACAGCAGAGCACTGTACATACTGTGCAGAGCACCATACCCATACAGTAGAGCACTGGACCAACAGCAGAGCACTGGACAAACTGTGCAGAGCACCAGACCCACAGCAGAGCACTGGACATACTGTGCAGAGCACTAGATCCACAGCAGAGCACTGGACATGTGGCGCCCCTGCGTCCAGGAGGCCACAAAAGGGAACTGCAGCCAGGCAGGTAGGACAATTGTTGCACAACAACACCCTCACAGCCCACACAACCCACGTGTAGGAGAAGGTAGCATCCAGCCCTAAGATTGGAATATTCTAGGCAATTGAGGGGTGGTGGATTTAGAGGAGTGGGTTGGGCACACCCGTAGTCAGGTGACTTGACAGTATATAGGAAGGGGGAGGAGGAAGGAAGTCAGTAGGCCGTAGTGAGCTGAACAGCAAAGACCAAGAGTAGGCCGAGGTAGGCTGAGAGGAAAAGACTGAAAATCACACGTCCTGTGAGTGTAAGTGTAGGAGCGCAGAATCTGTACCGAGCCAGTGTGAGCCGGAGGAGAGAGAAAGCACGTCCGAAGCTGATACCACCAGGAGTGTGAGAGGACTGAGAGGGACGGTGATACTCGGGCCCTAGGAACGCAGCTGAAGCTACTGACTGCAGGCAGAGAAGTCCCTCCTATGATACCGAAGGAACAGAGAGAAAGGAGCCTGGTAGAGCCTCACACTTGAGGACTGCTGGAGGCTGGGCTGAGTAGAGTGTCGGCTCTAGAGGGGACCGTAGTTTATCCGGCATTCCCAGATACCGACGGGGGACCACAGCTACACGTTAGGGTCCCTACCCCAAAGGACAGGCAGCTCAGTGACAAACAGGAGGACCCACACATACTGTCCGGCGTTTCACACACACACCCATGGAGACGGAGACCGTTAACAGCCCGGAAAGGACACAGAGACTGTGTGAGGGGTCACAGAGAGAGAGAGGCCTGGCTGCAGAGCAAAGGGAACCCGGAGAGGGAGAGTGTGCCCGTATACTTGTACTGTAACTTGTAAGAACTGCACTGAACTGCAAATGACTTGTGAACTGTCTGGACAACTAAGAGTAAACACGGAAAACCCTGCATCTGCCTCCCTTGTGTCTCTGCATGAATGCTATTCCCTCACACAGGATTACAACGACCCTGCAACTGAAGAGCCACAGCACAGCTTGTCAGCACCAGCACTGAGGAGAGATCCCTGCAGCGTCTGCACAGTAAGTGTACTGAACACTCCACAATAGACTTAACCCTTACTGCCCCGGGGAACACAGTTCTTACCCACTGGAACTTACCACCTAAGCTGCTATCCCATCGTCCCGGAGGTTCTGCAGCAGCGGTGGCCGTATATAGTGGGTGGCGTCACGACTGACAACCCCTGTAAATATCCCCTTTTATTGCCGAGCCCGGGACACGGTCCGGACCAGGACCACCCGTGACTTCCCCAGCAGCAGACCGGTCCGGTACCGAGTACCCCCGTCCCAGTGGGCCCACAGACATACTGTGACTGACATAGGGGGGGCACTGGAACAACTACTGTACTGTGACTGACATAGGGGGGGCACTGGACATACTCTGACTGACATGGGGCGGCACTGGACATACTGTGACTGACATAGCGGGGGCACTGGACATACTGTGACTGACATAGCGGGGGCACTGGACATACTGTGACTGACATAGGGGGGGCACTGGACATACTGTTACTGACATAAGAGGAGCACTGGACATACTGTGACTGACATAGGGGGGGCACTGGACATACTGTGAGTGACAACCATATTACCACCAGAATTAGGTAAATCAATGACAAAGTTCATGGACAAGTACGTCCAGGGCTGTGACGGAATTTCATTGGGTAAGAGATGACCCACTGAGGCCTGACAAGAAGCTTTAAGCCCTGGCACAGACTCTGCATTTATGAATATAGTCATCAACATCCTTAAGAGCATTTCACCACCAAAAGGATCTAAAAATAGATCTCCTAAGTGGCAGAAGAACCCGGATGCCCAGCCAAAATGGATATCATGCACCGTCTCAAGAAGACCCATGCATAAAGAGGATGGAGCATATAGGTTTTTTTTTACAGGCAAACCCTCTGGCATACTGTCCTGAGTATCCTGAATGCAGGGACTGGCTGGCCCAGAGGGCAGGGTGGCAGATGCCCCCCAGGCCAGTGGTCATGCAGCAGTTTTTGGGCCGCCCGCCTATCTGTCATGTTGGTTTGGGCTCACTGCTCATGGGCCACTATGTGTGCTTGCCCCCCTAGGCCGAAATTTGCCAGTCAGCCCCTGCCTGAATGTGTCGCACCCCGAGGCAGGGGGTACTTCGAACCGGGCCAGCTCTTCAGTCTGCGGGGAATGTCACGGCGATATGACCTGGCTCCGTATGCCCAGGTGTAGCAATAAAAAGGGGGTTAAAAAAAAGGGGAATAAAGTTTGTGACGCCACCCGTGGTTTGCGGCCAGTATAGCCGCCAGCTGCTGGTCAGACCTTTGGGGATGATGTTAAGGGCGACAGCTAAGATGGTGAGCCCTCCACGGGTAGGGCTTTGTCCCCAGGGCAGGTGTAAAAGGGTAATATCCAGACAACGCGCGCCATCTCTCCAGGTGATCTCCCCTGCAGCTAGAACAGTCAGTGTGCAGCTCTACAGGCGAGCCTCATCGCAGACGCAGAAATGACAGTTCAGACAATCATCGTCAAGCTTGACTGCGCACTTTACTTGTACGTTCAGCAGGTTACAGGGTACAAACAGTTCTCATTGTTTCACACACCCTTGCAGCTGGGACCTTGTCAGCTACTACACCTCCCTTCATGTTCCTTTCTGGGCCTCTCTTTCTGTTCCACAGGCTAGCTCCGGGCCAGCGGTCGAGGGTCTTCTCCATGAGATCTCCATCTGTCTCTCTGACCCTATCTGACAGCCTTTCCTTTGCTGCACTGAAGGGTAGGATCCGAGCATGAAGTCCCTTCTCCATGCCGGTTAATTCACGATTGAGGCATAAAGCATTCTGCCGCATCTACAGGGCTGGCACCCTGGATTTGGCCACGTCCCCCCAGTATCCCCGTTGTTCTTGGGTACACCGTGGACCCCTTCTTCCTTCCCACGGGAGGCTGCCTGGGAAACGGACTGGCCATCCAGTGGCACAGTCTGCCTGGTCCGTGTTCTTCCACTCTGAACTACAGTTTGTCAGGCTAACTGGTTGTTTTGGCATAGGGGTTTCATTCCTTCTCCACGCTTGCACACCAGGAACGTCAACCAGAACTCTCTCTGAGCTCCCCTGTTAGGTCCCTCACCCCTACCTCTGGGTCTGCATCCTCTCCTCCTCTACCGATTGGGCATCTGGCGTCCAGGCATGCTGTGTCTCAGAGCCATCGCCAGGTCCCCTTCCTGTCTGCTGAACACCAGGCTCACACATCAGCACAGTCATGAAATCTAATCAGCGGTGCACTAGGCACGGCCGCGCTCCTCTCTTGTGAATCTAAGGGTCGGCACGGCTCAACCTGATATTCCCCTTGACCAATAGCTGTCCATCCTCCGGTATATCAGGCCACCTCCACTGCTGGGAGGTGCCTGATTATTGAGTTAGTTAAGCTTCTGCTTTGCTGGCTGTTGGTCAGGTCTCTTGTGCTCTCCTTCGGTAGAACCATTCCTGCTCACCTAGTCTTTGGCCCAGTTACCTCAAATCCTCCTTAGCTATACCGTAGTATAGGATAACCCTACGAGCCGCCCCCTGGTACTAGCAGCTGTGGTAATTAGACTCCCTAGGCTTGCCCTGACAATCCCTGTATAGGGGTTTGTTAAACTTCGGACCAGCTCACCCAGGAGAGTTCAGTACCACTGCCCAGTGGGTCCACTCTAGGGCGCCTTTCCCCGGAAGCGTGACAGAATAATCAGGCCATGGACCCTGCTGGTACCTCGTTCTCAGCGCAAAAGGAGCTGGCTTATCTTTGGGAAAATCAGAACCGTATTATGGCTTTTCTTCAGTCCATGGATACCCGGTTAGCCTCCCTCCAGACTTCCAACCCAGAATCCGCCACTCAGCTTGCGAGCCTACAGCAGGAGCTGTCAGTGCAACGCGACACGCAGTCTCGCATGCTGTCTTGCATGTCCTCGGTGAACTATCATCTGGTCTCCTTGCAGTCTACAACAACAGCCTCGGCTCAGTCCGCATCCTATACCCGGTCCCTGGGTGCCTCGCCTGGAGAACCACCTAGATACAGCGGTGACCCTAAGACGTGCCACGGTTTCCTCAACCATTGTAGCCTACACTTTGAACTGCTGCCACAGCAGTACCCCACTGATCGGACCAAGGTGGCCTTTGTGGTGTCCCACCTGGAGGGCAAGGCTCTGGCGTGGGTTAACCCTCTATGGGAGCGTGATGACTTCGTGGTCTCCCACTTGTCGACCTTTCTGGAGACATTCCGGAGGGTCTTCGAGGAACCCGGCCGGGTTGCATCTATTACAGAGTCCCTCTTCAACCTCCGTCAAGGGACACTCACCGTTGGGCAGTACGCCATTCGCTTCTGCACATTCTCCTCCAAGTTGAATGGAATAACGAAGCGCTGACTGGAGATTTCTGGCGTGGCTTGTCTGGCAGGATAAAGGACGAACTCGCGGGTTGGGATATCCCAGCTGAGCTGGAGGACTTGATCTCATTAGCCTCTCGCATCGATTTGTGGTTCCAGGAGCACTCCAGTGAGTCCGCCAGGGAGAGGAGATCTGTCCGGCCGCTTCCCTCTGAACGCAGTCCGCCCTGTACACGGACCGTGGAGTCTGCCGCCGCCCCCTTTTACGAACTTATGCAGGTGGATCGGGTCAGAATGGCGGAACGACGCTGAGAAGAGAGGCTGGCTCACGGCCTATGTCTGTATTGCGGAGACGCATCCCATCAGCGCTGGTATTGTCCTAAAAGGCCGGGAAACTCCTCCTCTTAGGTCAAGTAAGAGAGGCCATCCTAGGCGAGAGCGATGCTTCTCAAGCCCTGCCCCTGCCCGTGCAGGTGAAACGTCTGCAGAGACGCTTCTCTGAGTTAGCCTACATGGATTCTGGGGCAGCAGGAAACTTCATTTAGCAAGAGGCGGTGACTCGGCTTGGAATTCCCCGTAATACCTCTATTGACACCTCATGTAATTGCATCGGTGGATGGCAGACCGCTGCAGGAAATCATCACCAAGGTGACAGAGGAGGTGGAGGTGCAGATCGGGACTCTACACCGTGAAAAGATTGCCTTCTAGGTCCTGCCGGGCCTCTCCCATGCCCTGCTCCTCGGGCTTCCCTGGCTCCAAGCTCATGAACCTGTCCTGGACTGGCGCTCAGGGGACGTGCTGCAGTGGGGCCCTCTCTGCCACGAGAGGTGCCTGCAGTCCATTCTGCCACCTGGTTCCCCGCAACTGGCTTCTGTTCTTCCTGGTTTACTGGCTGCGTATTGGCAGTACGCGGATGTCTTCAACAAAACGGAGGCAGAGGTCCTCCCGCCTCATAGGCCGTATGATTGCCCTATTGATCTGGTACCAGGCGCTACACCACCCAGGGGACGTATCTACCCATTGTCCCCAGCTGAGTCACAAGCCATGTCTGAGTATATCACGGACAATTTGGCCAGTGGCTTCATCTGAAAATCCACATCCCTTGCTGGCGCAGGATTTTTCCTTGTGAAGAAAAAGGAGGGCACCCGTCGACCCTGTATAGATTACAGAAGCTTGAATGTCATCACCGTCAAGAACAAATACTCCCTGCCGCTGATTCCGGAGCTCTTTGACAGGCTCAAAGGGGCTCGTATCTTTACGAAATTGGACCTACGAGGAGCATACAACCTGGTTCGCATACATGCCGGAGACGAATGGAAGACGGCTTTCAACACCCGGGACAGCCATTATGAGTATTTGGTCATGCCGTACGGGTTGTGTAATGCCCACGCAGTGTTTCAAGAGTTTGTCAATGACATCTTCTGTGATCTGTTGTAAATGTGTGTGTGTGGTATATTTGGACGACATCCTCATCTTCTCCCCGGATTTTTCCTCTCATAGACGGGACGTGTGGAAAGTCCTCCTGCGACTGAGGAGGAATTGGTTGTACGCCAAGATGGAGAAATGTGTCTTTGAGCAGACCTCTTTGCCCTTCCTCAGATACATCATCTCTGATTCCGGATTACGAATGGATCCTGAGAAGCTCTCTGCCATTCTGAAGTGGCCCCTGTTGTTCATTGGAGCTCCCTCCTGTGGTTGTTGCTAGGGATGGGCGAATCTACTCGCTAGGACTCGTTACTCGGCGAGTAGTAAGGGACTCGCAGGACTCGGTACTCTGCGAGTTTCCCAGTGATTACTCGCGAGTCCAATGCAAATCAATATCAATCCTAGTTTTGTCAGAAACGCTGACAAAACTAGGATTGCCATTGTTTGCATTAGACTCGCGAGTAATCACTGGCTACTGTGCCAGTGATAGCAGGGAAACTCGCAGATAACTGCTGTTTCTTTGCAAGCCGAGTCCAGCTGTCTTCTCTGTGCAGCTCCAGGGTCCTAGAGCCCGCCTGCTGCCTGATGTAGCAGTGCTGAGATTGTTCTCAGTCTGCTCATTCCCTGTGTACAGACATGAATGTCTGTGCACAGAGATGATGTAGCAGTGCTGAGATTGTTCTCAGTCTGCTCATTCCCTGTGTACAGACATGAATGTCTGTGCACAGAGATGATGTAGCAGTGCTGAGATTGTTCTCAGTCTGCTCATTCCCTGTGTACAGACATGAATGTCTGTGCACAGAGATGATGTAGCAGAGCTGAGATTGTTCTCAGTCTGCTTATTCCCTGTGCATAGACATCTATATTTATGCACAGGGGATGTAGCAGAGAGGACATCGCGTTTTGGACTGCGTCGGACGGAAGAGGATTTTTTTAATTAAAGATGGAGTCCCTAATGGCTTTTTTTATTTCTAATAAAAATTTTTCCTTGTGTTGTGTTTTTTTTAAAACAATTTAATAGAAATTCATGGTGGTCATGTCTAATATTGGCGTGACCGCCATAAATTTCGGGCTTAGGGCCAGCTGATAATACAAAGCTGGCCCTAACCTCTTTATTACCCAGCGTGCCACCGCTACCAGGGCCGCTGGAAGAGCGGGGTTCAGCGCCAGAGGATGGCGCTTCACTGAACGCGCCATCTTCTGGGGCGGCTGCGGGCTGCAATTTGCAGCGGGGGGTGCCCAGAAAGCTTGGGCATCCCTGCGCTGCGGATTCCAGCCCCCAGCTGCTTAGCTGTACCTGGCTAGACATAGAAATTGCGCGGAGCCCCACGCATTTTTTTTTAATTATTTCATGAATTTCAGAGTCAGAGTCTCAGAGTCAGAGTCTCAGAGTCAGAGTCTCAGAGTCAGAGTCAGAGTCTCAGAGTCAGAATCTCAGAATTTCATGAAATAATTAAAAAAAAAATGCGTGGGGCTCCGCGCAATTTCTATGTCTAGCCAGGTACAGCTAAGCAGCTGGGGGCTGGAATCCGCAGCGCAGGGATGCCCAAGCTTTCTGGGCACCCCCCGCTGCAAATTGCAGCCCGCAGCCGCCCCAGAAGATGGCGCGTTCATTGAAGCGCCATCCTCTGGCGCTGAACCCCGCTCTTCCAGCGGCCCTGGTGGCGGTGGCACGCTGGGTAATAAAGAGGTTAGGGCCAGCTTTGTATTATCAGCTGGCCCTAAGCCCGAAATTTATGGCGGTCACGCCAATATTAGACATGACCGCCATGAATTTCTATTAAATTGTTTTAAAAAAAACACAACACAAGGAAAATTTTTTTATTAGAAATAAAAAAAAAAGCCATTAGGGACTCCATCTTTAATTAAAAAAATCCTCTTCCGTCCGACGCAGTCCAAAACGCGATGTCCTCTCTGCTACATCCACTGTGCATAAATATAGATGTCTATGCACAGGGAATAAGCAGACTGAGAACAATCTCAGCTCTGCTACATCATCTCTGTGCACAGACATTCATGTCTGTACACAGGGAATGAGCAGACTGAGAACAATCTCAGCTCTGCTACATCATCTCTGTGCACAGACATTCATGTCTGTACACAGGGAATGAGCAGACTGAGAACAATCTCAGCTCTGCTACATCAGGCAGCAGGCAGGCTCTAGGACCCTGGAGCTGGGGCAGCCAGAACACAGAGAAGACAGGATCTTATCTGTGCAAGTCAGCGATTACTTACAAAGTAAACTAGCAATGCAAATAAATGACACAACTAGGATTGCTTCAGGCTGAAGCTTCCAAGACACATCTGCGATTTGTAAATCTCACACTACTCGCTATTACTCGCTTCCCCATTCATTAACATTGGACTCGCTAGACTCGCAACGAGTAGCGAGTCCTGGGCTCGGACTCGCTAGAGTCAAGCGATTCCGAGTAATTTAGGATTCGCCCATCACTAGTTGTTGCTGGTGATTCAGCTGATTGTGTGGGCTTCACAGGTGATGGTGATTGGGAATCTGGTTCTTGGATCATACAATGGTTGGAAGTGGATCAATCCTTGCCAGTTGTCTTTTGTTCCTGGAGGAGTTCACATCTCTCTGATTTCTTCTGCTCTGTGGAGATCTTTGCAAGGCAAGTGAATTTTTTTTTAATATTTTGTGGCACACTTTTGTGTGCTTAAGGATCAGCTTATGGTCTGCTTTATTCTGAGATGTGGGTTCGCTATCTAGTCTATATATTTGTTTATCTGCTCTCAGATAGGAAGCTTTCTTCCTAGGAATTTTACCATTCACTATTATCTGTTATTTCTAGTTCTACTGGCATTTGATTTATAGAAGTCTGCAGACATAGAGGTTGCCGAGTCTTAGTGACTCAGGGTAATTTTTGTAATATCTGCCGTTGTTGGTTTTTGATAGTGTTTTATACTGACGGCAATAGTATTCTATCCTGTCTTTCCTATATAGCTAGTATGGCCTCTTTTGCTAAACCTTATACTCTGCCAGTGTTTGTTTTTCCTTCTCTTGTTTCCCAGTTAATATCTGTGGGGGACTTCCTATTCTTTTGGGGTTCTGTTCTGAGGCAAGATAGCTTTTCCTACATCCATCTTTAGGAGCAGTTAGTTCTCCGGCTGTGCAGAGGTGTCTAGGTCTGGTTAGTTACATCCCACAGCTACTTCTAGTTGCGGTGTGAAGTCAGGGATTGCGGTCAGTACAGTTATTAACGACTTCTATGGAATCTGAATGTTACTCCTGAGTCATCGGTTCATAACAGGCCCCGTCATGTGGGGACTAAGGCTATTCAGCGGTTCCTTGGCTTTGCAAATTATTACTGGCAATTCATTCCCCATTTTTCGTCCTTGATCAAGCCAATCACGGCTTGAAACGCCTGAAAACGTCTTTTCCACCTTAAAGCGCTCTCTGAGGCTCCTACCTTGCACCAACAAGAAGTAAAACAGACAGTTTATTGTAGAGGTAGACGCCTCCTCCATAGGAGCGGGGGCTGTTCTCTTCCAGAAATCCTTTTCGGGTCAGTTAGTCACCTGCGGGTTCTTCTTCAAAGTGTTTACCACATCAGAGCGCAATTACTCAATCGGGGATCGTGAATTGCTGGCCATCAAATTGGCATTGGAGGAGTGGCAACACCTCCTCGAAGGTGCCGTTCATCCGTTCATTATCTTCACCGACCACAAGAACCTGGCTTATCTCCAGTCCGCCCAGAGGCTCAACTCCCGGTGGTTCTTTGCCAGTTTCAATTTTGAACTGCACTTGTGGTCTGGCAGTAAAAATGGCAAGGCAGATGCCCTGTCAAGGTCCTTCCAGCTGTCGGATGTGGAAGAGGATCCCTTCCATATCATCGACCCTACCAAGATTATTACTGTGGCTCCCTTACGTATAGCTGGACTTCCGTCAGGTAAGACCTTCGTAGCACAGAATCAGAGGAAGCCCTGTCATGGGGCCACTCGTCGAGAATTGGCGGTCATATTTGAGTTAAAAAGTCCCTCTCTTTGATCTGTCATTATTGTTAGCCTACTATCCGTCTAGACATCCACGACTTTGTTGCTTCATGTCTATCTTGTGCTAGAAATAAGGTGTCCAGAAAGTTGCTGACTGGACGTCTCCTGCCTCTTCTGGTCCCATCTGCTCTTTGGCGACATATAGCCATGGATTTCATTATGGTTCTCCCTTGCTCCTCCGGCTGTACAGTCATATGGATAGTCGTGGATCGCTTCTCTAAAATGGCTCACTTCATTCCTTTGCCCGGTCTACCATCCACTCCTGAGTTGGCCAAGATATTCATTGAACACATCTTCCGGCTCCATGGATTTCCTCGCCATATCATGTCCGATAGGGGAGTCCAGTTCACTTCCCGTTTCTGGAGGGTGCTGTGCAAGCATATGGACATCATGTTGGACTTCTCCTCTACGTATCATCCTCAGTCCAACGGGCAGGTGGAGCGCATTAACCAAGTCCTCACCCCCTATCTTCAGCACTTCACCAAACTCATCACAATAACTGTACCTGTCTCCTCCCTTGGGCGGAATTCACTTACAACAATCACTCTAGTGAATCGTCAGCTAAATCCCGTTTTGTCATTGTATTCCGGCAACACCCTGGTTCGCTTCTTCCGATCTCCTCAGCATCTGGCAACCCGGCGGCTGATGCATTGTCCGTGGACTTGTCCAAGATCTGGAGAGAGACCAGAGACGCTTTTACACAAGCCTCCGGCAGGATGAAGAGACATGCCGATAAGAGATGCCTGGATTCGCCATCTTTCCTCCCGGACGATAAAGTATGTCTTTCTTCCAGATATTTTAGAGTTTTCCAGGGACAATGTGTCGTCGGTCCGCGCAGCACAAAAGACTGAATCAGAAGTTCACTCTATACCTTTATTTGGATCCATCCAACGCGTTTCATGTCGCGTTCATAGAGTGAACTTCTGATTCAGTCTTTTGTGGCCACGCGGACCGACGACACATTGTTCCTGGAAAACTCTGGAATTTGACCACATAGCACGTGGAGGTGTGGGTCCAGCAGCAGCCGCTATTACATGCTTTCAATACTGTTGTGTGTCACACAACTAAACCAGGTAGCAGTTATCATTACGGCTCTTTAGCCGCTGATTGTTAAAAAGATAAGACCCTATCTGCGCTTGCTTCCTTCTTTTAGTATATTTCTTCCAGATATGTCAGGTTGAAGGTGCCATCCTACAAGTTGGGGGCCACGGTATATCGGTCCCTTCGAAGTCCTGGGACGCATCAACGATGTTGCCTACAAGCTGAAACTACCTGCCTCGATTCGCATCCTTAACTCCTTTCATGTCTCGTTGTTGAAACAAGTGGCACTGTGCCACGGCCTCTCAGCTCCGAGAATGTCTATGAAGTCAGGGACATCCTTGCCATGAAGAAAAGTAGAGGCAAGACCCTCTTCCTACTTGACTGGGTTGGCTTCGGTCCTGAGGAAAGGACCTGGGAGCCACAGGAGAACATTGATGCACCGCGCATTCTGGCGAGATTCTTAGCACACCTTCGGACGAGGGGGCGTGACGGAGGGGGTACTGTTAGGTCCCCTGACACCGCTCCCCCGCTCACCTCTCCTGGGTCTGCATCCTCTACCGATCGGGCATCCGGCGTCCAGGCATGCTGTGTCTCGGAGCCATCGGCGGGTACCCTTCCTGTCTGCTGACCAACGGGCTCACACATCAGCACAGTCATGAATCTAATCAGCGGTGCACTAGGCGTGGCCGCACTCCTTCCCTGTGAATCTAAGGGCCGACACGGCTCAACCTGACACTCCCCTCGACCAATGGCTGTCCATCCTCTGGTATATCAGGCCACCTCCACTGCTGGGAGGTGCCTGATTATTGAGTTAGTTAAGCTTCTGCTTTGCTGGCTGTTGGTCAGGTCTCTCTGTACTCTCCTCCGGTAGGACCATTCCTGCTCTCCTAGCCTTGGGCCCGGTTACCTCGAATCCTCCTTAGCTGTACCGTAGTATAGGCTAACCCAATGAGCCACCCCCTGGTACTAGCAGCTGTGGTATTTAGACCCCCTGGGCTTGCCCCTGACAATCCCTGTATATGGGTTGGTTAAACTAGGACCAGCTCACCCAGGGGAGTTCGTTACCACGGCCCAGTGGGTCCACTCTAGGGCGCCTTCCCCCAGAACGTGGCACTAACTTTGTGTTACTAGGTTTTAATTTAGTTTCTCAAGTCCACGGGCTTTTCTCTCGCTCCACCCTCCACTGGGTTCCCCTCCTATCCCCTGTCTGACAAAGAGTAACTAGGACTAGGGATTCGGGGGATGTGTCGGGTGTTTGTGCTAAGTGTTCTGCCTATACGTCCCAGCTGCAGTAACTTAACGTGGCTGACACTCCGCAGGGGCGCAACAAATGCACTGCCTGAGATCAATCCCCACAGCATCCACCACCACACCCTCATTAAGAATCTTAACAGAATTTTCATTCCTCAACTACAGAACAAAACTATGAGTCAAAGCGTCAGCTTTAACACCCTTAGGCTGCATTCACACATTGCGTATTTTGCCGCATTTTTTTACGCACGCTTTTCAAAATACGCAATGTGCCTTTTGTCTGCCTGCAAAGTGAATGGGAAATTCACTTTGCAGTGCAGACATTGCGTAAAAATACGCACTGCGTTTTCCGGGAGAAAACGCAGCTGCGTAAACAATTGATATGTCAATTGTTTACGCAGCTACTTCTGCGTATTCTCCCAGAGGGGAGGAAGAATCCTGCTTCCTCCTCCCCTCTGTGACAGCTGTGGCCGCCCCATTAGACTTCACAGTGTATTAATCTACACTGTGAAATCTAAATTAAACAAAAGCAAATGTGTGAAAAATAAAAAAGAATGAATACTTCACCTGTCCGACGCCTTCTCCCGCTGTGCGATCTCCGGTTCTAAGTCAGATCTCTTCTGACAAGACCTGTGGTGACGTCAGAGGGGGGGCGTTCCCGGGCACTCGCGGTCATGTGACATCACTGCACTTTCTGGGGGAAAGAAAGCGCAGTGTGTGAAAGCCCCTGCGTATTTTGCTGCGCTTTTTTGCGCGGCCGAAAAACGCGGCAAAAAGCGCGCGCAAAAAAGCGCAGCAAAATACGCAAATGTGTGAACGTAGCCTTAGAACTGTGAAGACAAAAAAGCAAATCGAGCAAAAAAAAAGCTCACCAGACATGTCTGATGTTTAGACACTAAGGCTATGGTCACAGTTTTTGCTACATTGTTTCATGAATTTTATGCAAATTATAAGCTGCTTTTTATAGTGCCAGCAAAAGCTATGAGATTTCAGAGATTTCATGCACATACACACACATTGAAACTTGCACTGTACACTAATGAAAAACCAAAAACACAGCTAAAAATGCAACAAAAATGCCACAAAAATGCAGCAAAACCTGCTTTTTGGAAGAGAACAGGTTTTGCTGCAGAAAAAAAGCAGCAAAAAACAAAGTGTATACCCTAAAGCTACTTGGTTGCACCGAATTAAGGATGGCCTCTACCTTAACGGGATCCATCTGAAACCCTGAAGCAGAAGCTAGAATAGAGAGGTTAAACAAACGAGACTTAGGTATTTTAACACCTGTTATGAATTTGATAGCGCAATCATATATCCTGTGCGGTGGGAGAACTTCACACTCAGTCTAAGCAAATATATCATGAAAATCCTGAATGAATTCTGAATGTGAGGCTTCACAGAAGCCAGAGTTCTAGATAAACACTAGAAAGTCGCCCCAAGATTTAACCTCCTGAGTCTTCTACTTGATATTAGGAAAGTCATTAGCTCTCATGCTGTGTCTCTTCAACTCTTCATAGTGCCTACCTCCATTGAACCTATTACAGTAGTTGCACTGTACCTGCTTCCATGGAGCCTACTATACCAAGCCTGTGTCAGAACCTGTGTCACCCACCTCACAGTCTGCAAGCTCTGTTAACAGACTTTATTGCTGCGTGTCTTGGTCACTCCGTCGGTTGTCTGTCAATAAAGACTGTGCAAACTATCTTGTAACTTTCCACACTGTTCCTGTCTTGGGGTCAGCGTACAGTGGCCATATGGTTTAACAATCTTTTTCTTAGCTTTTGCCGTTTTGTCCACCACCCTGTAGATCTACCATCTTGCAGATTCACTCGAACTCACTCGGCACCACTGACCCTTACCTCATAGGTATTTACCACTAACATACCTCAGTGCACTACAATTGAGGTTAATCAATTTATCAATGGACTAGGTCTATGTATATATCCCATTTTTGTTATCTTAATTTTGCAATACTAATCCATATCAGTGTATGCTATTCAATATATCAAATGTCTTGTATAATGTACAGCTTGTTTTTCACTTAATTTTATATCTTGTTTGTCTATTATACTGATGAACAATTGTTCTATATGTGTTTACCACAGATTCATGTAACTTTGAAAAAACTTAATGTGAGTCAAAACGTTAGTGTATCTGAAGAGAAAATGTTTCTTTTGACTTCTTTCGAGTGAATAATAAACCGAACATTCAAAACAACTTCCTGTTTTTTCTTTCATCTCAAAGTGTGCTGAAGTACTATTTCACTATTGGTGTCATTTGTCACTTCTGAGCACCACTACTGTGAGCCACAAATCATCAGATTATATTCAGCAATATCTTTAGTCCTCTACTGGCGTTGCTACTGTTCATGTCCCTTGCCTTGTACCTTGTTCTTGGTTTTCGGTCTTTGTGAATATTCTCATGCTGTGTCTTTTCATAGTGCCTACCTCCACTGAGGCTGTTGCACTAGTCACACTGCCCTGCCTCCAATGATCCCACTATCCCAAGCCTGTTTCAGAAGCTGTGTCACCCACCTCACAGTCTGCAAGCCCTGCTAACGGACTTTATTGCGCGTGTCTTGATCGCTCTGACAGGGTGTATGTCAATTCAGACTGTGCAAACTGACTTGTAACTTTCCAGCCTGTTCCTGTCTTAGGGGTCAGCTATCACAGCCCATCTGTTGCCCAGTTGGTCCACTCCCGACACTCATGCCTCTATGAGCATAACAGAGGGCATGCAGAGCTCAGATAGAATGACTGTAGTAACTTGGCAGTAGCTGGCCACACTCCTGGTCTGGACTGAATGGAAGGGGATGTTATGAGGGGGCTAGCTGTTACTTGAAGCCAGGAGTAGGTCTTGCCCACTGAGCTGTCATATAACATCTCAAGTGGAGCAGATCCAACATCACATTCAATAACGTGTTGTCAGGATTTTGAACAGCACTATCGATGTTAGCTTTATAGTTTATGAAGGCAAGTTCACTAAAATACTTTTTTATTTACCAAGAGTACCCCTTTAAATCAGTACTGTAAGAGTTTTTCAAATCTAAAGACCCTCGTGGATCAAAACAACAAATGAGACTCAGTACTCAAGTAAGCAATAACTTGTGCTGTGGTTTAGTGTTCTCAGCTGTGGGGGGGCCTGAGGTTAGACATTTACCAATTGCACTTTTTTCAATAGAAAAATAAAATACCTTATATGTAAATTCTCTATTTCTCCAACACCACAAGTGTCAGATTCCATAATAGTGATCGACTATCCATGTGCCAGTAAGCAAGAATATGCACGCGTATTTCTAAAATCAGTGGTATGACAGCAGTAGAGCCAGCAGCAGTCAGACACTTATAGCATATATAGAATAGGTTTGCCATAAATATCTATAGTGGACACCTATTTACACCATGTTTAACAAGTGTAGGGTGGTGTGTTTTTCTATAGCTGTATTTGCTGACTTTAAAAGATGGAAGTAAAACTTAGACTTATCCAATTTCCTGTCAGCAATGAGGAGCGCTTCCTTTCCACTTCCTGCAGTAGTAGGTATTTAGAGCGGTATTTAGAAACCTGAAGTCAAGCTCTTCGAATAACTGTATAGTATCTCAACAATTCAGAGCTATGAAAACCCCATAAGCAAATATGACTAAGGATGCTTTCACATCTGCGTTTTTGCAAATCCGGGGAAATCCGCAGTTTTGCAAAACCCAGATGCGGCACCCTTGCGCCAAGGTTGGGCTTGGGCAAATGCATTGTAAATGGACCTCCGAACATGTGCGGAGAATTGCATTTTTGACAGTTATCCGGCACTTCCAGCATGTCTCGAAACCGCTGCTAGCGGCGGTTTTTAGTCTGGCGTTAAAAGTGCAGGATTGCGGGGAAAATGTAATGGTGGGTTTACACGCCGCGATATCGGCGTCCAACTCCAACCCAACTCCGACAAAAAGTCACGTGGGTCGCGAGTTGGAGCCGATATCGGGTGCGCGTTGTATTGTTTTAGCATCCAACGCGATGCTGGAACGATGCCAAAACGATATCGGAGTTGAATAGCAAAGCTATTCAACTCGCCGATATCGCAAGGCCGTTGTACCAGCATCGCTGCGTGTGACAGCCCAACTCCGATGTCTACGCTCACGTCACCCATTCACTCCCATGTTAACTGGTCGTTCCTGGGTTGGTGGGCGTAGACATCGGAGGGACGTTGCATCCCGATATCGCGGCGTGTAAACTGGCGATGCGATGCAGGGAGAAACGTGCACTAAATGCGCGCTCCCGCGTCGTTGCCTCCGATATCGCCGCGATATCGGGACGTGTAACCCCACCATCAGTCTCCGCACATGTCCAGGGGTGCATTTACAATGCTAAAGCATAAGCATTGCACAAGCGCAACCTTGCCGCAAGTGGGATGTATCTGCTTTTTGCAAAACAGAAGTTCGAAAGTTCAGGTTTGCCTAATCTGCCATATTTGCAAATACCACAGATGTGAAAGCAACCTGACTCATGGATGGACAATTAACTTTCTCAAGGTGCCACATGAGAGACCATGTAAAACAAGGGTACAGGAGCGCAATATGTGAAGCCTGGTGGTCTAAGGGGTTAATGGATTGCACGCCATTTGGCCACTCACCCGGGTGGGGGGGGGGGTTGTGCAGTCGTGCACAACACCGGTGTATGCCTGGAAGCAGAGGAGCCCTCGCTCAGAAGCTGCACATTACCTGATGAAGATAGACTGCGTGCTATTGAAACACGTTGTGGCCCATACAAGGAGCTAATAATAAAAGGTTTGAAAATCTGCTAATACGTGCCCTTTGCTTTGTGCCTTAGCACTCATAAACTCCAGTTTCCATTTTCCCTTTGTTTTACATGAGAGACCATGACCGTTATGAAGGACCAAACGTATTGGTCAAACTTACATCTGATCATTATTATTGTTTTATATCGTTTTTTATCACTTAACCCCTTAGTGACAGAGCCAATTTTGACTTTAATGATCAAGCCAATTTTTTTAAATCTGACTAGTAACACTTTATGGTGTGATAACTTTATAATGCTTCAACATATTCTAGTAATTCTGAGAATGTTTTTTGTGACACATTGTAATTCATGTTAGTGGTAAATTTAGGTTGATATGTTCCGCATTTATTTTTAAAACATTTTACTTTTGGTGAAAATTTTGAAAAATTAGCAATTTTCAAACTGTCAATGTTTATGTCCTTAAACCAATTTGTCATGCAGTACAAAATAATTAATAAATAATATTTTGCATATGTCTACTTCACATCTGCATAACTTTTCCAGCCTCCATTTATTTTGTTAGTATGTTAGGAGCATTAAAAGTTGAGCATCAATTTTTCATTTTTACTTTAGGGAGCTATTCAGATTTAAATGAACTTTGAGGAGCCTATATTCATTGCAGAAACCTTTGGCACCCTTGAAATTGTTCCAGAAATTGACGTATTCTCTCCAGAAAATTACTGCAATAAGGCTGCATGCACATTTGCATTGTGTCTGCATGTGGAGGGCATGCAGAAGCAAACGCAGAGCAAACTCTCTGCCATACTAAAGTGAACGCAGCGGAGATGCTCCGCATGCGTTCACATCAGTATGGTTCCCGGCCAGCCAATCAGCGATCTCGGCGGCGGCCGGAGGAAGGCGAATAAATTATGCGCATCCAAACTCAACCGCAACCGATGCAGCCAAACACAGCTACTATGCGTTCCCATGTTAACCATAGGAACGCAGTGCGCATGCATTTCGGCTGCATTCTGTTACGCTGCGTTCCGAACGCTAATATGAAACCGGCCTAACACATAGTTTGTTTTACACTTTTACAGTGACATCCAAAAGTTTGGCTTTTTTTAATGCATAATTAATTATGTCTGGTTGTTGTGATGCCATTTAAATTTAGTAAACCAGAACTAAATGATTATTAGGTCTAAGGATGAGAATTGTGTTTGATATTGTTTTACCCCTTTATGTCTAAGTTTTCCACATTTGCTGGGCCAAATGTTTTGTATATTTTGTCATGGGTTGTCTAATTTTGCCTACATTTTTGTGTGTGTGCGTGTGTGTTTCAGGTAAAACATGGCAAAGACAAATTATCACCAGATGTCAGGAAGTTTAACATTCTGAGAATAAAGTCAGGCAAAAGCTAAAAAGAGGTAACTATGGAATGTAACTGTTCTCAGAGTCAAGTGTCATGTATAATTAAGAAAGAAAAAGAAGGTTATAGAACAGCTGACAAACCTAAAAGAGGACGACCATGGAAAACTTCCTCTAAATTTGATCACATTCTTAAGAATTATTACAAAAAAGTCAATATTGATGTCCATAAAATTGCTGTACAGATTTCTCACTAAATGAACAAAGAATATGGCGTCAAAGTGAGTCACCAATCTGTGGTGCGATGGCTGAGAGTAGTAGGGTTGAATGCACAAGTTCCATTCAAGAAGCCTTTCATTTATGCAATGAACCGGAAGGTCCAACTTGAGCTTGCCAAACTAGCACAGCCACTGGAAAGAGACAGATTGGTCTAAGGTGTTGTGGTCAGATGAATCCAAGTTCAATCTGATATACCACCCAGTTGGAAAACGTAATGATTTAAGGTACCAAACAGCTACAGTGAAACATGGTGGTGGCAATGTCATGGTTTGAGGCCGATTTTCTGCATCTACCATTGGTCCTCTGCATAGAATTGATTGAAATATAAAAGCTACCATGTAGGAGGATATACCTGATAATGTAATGCTGCCACATGGTAAAACCAAAGCAGGCAGGGGCTGAAAATTACAGCAAGATTATGATCCTGACCACACATTCAATTTAGTAAAAAATTGGTTTAGAAAAGAAAAATGTTCACTTGTTTCAATGGCCAAACCAATCACTTCATTTAATCCCTATAGCGCACCTTTGGGATGAGTTAGGGCATCAAGTTGCAGCCCATACCATTAGCAATAAAGATGAATAGTATGCAGATTTGCAAATGGAATGGAGCAAGATCCCTCAACATGTCGTGTATACCCTAGTGGCTTCAATGCCCTGTTGGTGTGGTGCAGTAATTAAAGCAAGAGGTTATGTTACGAAATACTATGGCATCGTAAACAATGACTTACCGTATTTTTCGCTTTATAAGATGCATCGGATTGTAAGACGCAGCCCCACATTTGATGAAGAAAAAGAGGAAAAAATAATTTTTAATGTTAAATGGGGTTCGCCTTATAATGCCAGTGTCCGTCATACAATCAATATATATGTCCTCCAACCTGGTATATATATCCCCCATGCTGGTACACATAGCCTTCATGTCGGCACACTGTCCCCCCATCCTGGCAGATTCCTCCATGCTGGTACACTGTCCCCCCATGTTTGCACAATCCCCCATGCTGGCACATTCCCCCCCATACTGGCACAGTCCCTCCATGTGGCACTGTCCCCATGTGGCACTGTCCTCCCCATTCTGGCACTGTCCTCCCCATGCTGGCTCTGTCCTCATGTGGCACTATCCTCCCAATGCTGGCACTGTCCCCATGCTGGCACTGTTCCCATGCTGGCACTGTCCCCGTGCTGACACTGTCCCCATGCTAGCACTGCCCCATGCTGGCACTGTCCCCATGCTGGCACTGCCCCCCCCCCAATGCTGGCACTGTCCCTATGCTGGCACTGTCCCCATGTGGCACTGTTCCCATGCGGCACTGTCCCCATGGTGGAACACTGTCCCCCATAATGCTGGCACTGTCCCCCATGCTGCTGAAACACAAACAATATCATACTCACCCCTCTCCTCGCTCCCTGCTGTCTGCGCTATCCCCGCTCTCTGTGCTGTTTCGACATCCGGGTCCTGTGAGCAGTGCGCAGGTAATGACGTCACTCTGCAGCAACGCTCACAAGACCTGGATGCAGGCAAAGGCAGCGGGGATGGCGCGGACGGCAAGGAGTGAGGAAAGGGGTGAGTATGATCGTGCTCCCAGGGATAGTTAGTGCTTTCCACGCTTTCATTGCGGCCCAGCGGCTGCGGTCCTGCTCCTGTAATAAGGGCTGCTCCCGCTGGTGATGGACAGCGGGATTTAGTGCATACTACAGGAGATAATGAGCGGCCCCACGTGACCACGAGGCAGCTGCTGCAGCCTCCTGACAGCCCCCAGACACCGCTCCACAGCCCCCTCCCCCACCGCACAACAGAATATATGCAAAACGTTTGGCAGTTTTGTTTAATTAAATGACTATACCTGTATTTAAAAGCATTTTAGTTAAAATGAAGGTCTTTCAGGATGACAACTTAATGCACTTTCAATTCATCACCAGGAAAATGGCATCACAACAACCAGACAGAAGTAATTACACTTTAAAAAAAAATGCTAAACTTTTTGGTCACCACTTATGTCTTTTGTGTGTATTGGAACAAACCAAATAAAGAGGAAAAAAGAGGCAAATTAGACATAATTTCACTCAAAACTCCTAAAATGGGCTAGACAGAATTGTTGGCACACTCAACTTAAATTTTAGTTGCATACCCTTTGCAATAAATAACTGCAATCATTATCAAGCTTCTTACACCTCTCAATTGGAATTTTGGGCCTCTGTTTTGCAAACTGCTCCAGATCTCTCATATATGAAGAGCGCCTTCTCCCAGCAACAATATTAAGATCTCTCCACAGGTGTTCAATGGGATTTAGACCTGGACTCATTGCTGGGGACTTCAAAACTCTCCAGTGCTTTGTTTCCATTCATTTCTGGGTGCGTCTTGAGGGATGTTTGGGGGCATTGTCCTGCTTTAAGACCCATGACCTAGGACGCAAATCCAGTGTTCTGACACTGGGTACTAACTTGCGACCCAAAATCCTTTGGTAATCTTTAGATTTTATGATGCATTGCTCACTGCCAAGGCACTAAGTGCCAGAGGCAGCACAACAACCCCAAACCATCTTTGAACCTCCAACATATTTGAGTGTAGGTACTGTGTTATTTTCTTTGCATGCCTAATTTTGCTTTTGGTAAAAGTAGAATTATGTGCTTTACTAAAAAGCTCTATCTTGGTTTCATCTGTCCACAAGAAGCTTTCCCAGAAGGATTTTGGCTTACCTACATACATATTGGCAAACTGCAGTCTAGCTTTTTAATGTTTCTGTGTCATTTAATTTAATTCGAATATTGACACATACTTCACGCTGACACTGATGCACCCTGAACCTGCAGGACAGCTTGAATTTCTTTGGCACTTTATTGGTTCTGATTGTCCAGACTATCCTGTGTTTCAACCTTTCACTAATTTTTCTCTGCCATCCACCTGCAGGGAGATTGGCTACAGTGCCATGGGTTGCAAACATCTTGATTATATTGTGCACCAGAGATAATAGAAGATCAAGATCTCTAGGGATGAACTTGTAACCTTGCGATTATTAATATTTTTCAACAATTTTGGTTCTCAAGTCTTCAGACAGTTCTCCTCTCCTCTTTCTGTTCTTAGTGTTGCACAAACAGATAACACAAAAATTGAGTAATCTTCTCCCTTTCTATTTCGTTTCAGGTATGATATTCATATTGTACACACCTCTTATTTTCCATTTGTGAATTTGAACAATCATCACATGCTTGAAACAAGGTGTTTTACCTACAATTTTGGAAAGGTGCCAACAATTTTTATTAGTTGTATTGGGACGAAGTGTCTCAGAATTCATTCAGTTGCTGAATGAATGAAAGTAGAAACTGGAACACTGGTTTCAAGGTGTGTTCTTTATTCCTACGCATTTCGGAGCGTTACAATGCTTCTTCCTCAGGGACCAAACCAGGTTTTAGGTTTTGTCCCTGAGGAAGGAGCATGGTAACGCTACGACACGAGTAGGAGTAAAGAATACCCTTTGAAACCAGTGTTCCAGTTTCTGGTTTCATTCATTCAGCAGCTGAATGAATTCTGAGGCACTTTGTTCAAATACAACTATTGTTCGCCACGTCGATCGTGGATGTGTGGGTCCTGCAGCAGCTGTGTCCAGGCGCGCATACTTGTTGTGTGTAACACAACTTTTCCAGGTGAGCAGCTTTCAATAAGGTTCTTGCCAATATCTGTAAGGAGATAAGACCCAATTTGCGCATTGTCTCGCCCCCTATAGAACAATTTTGTTTGTCCATTTTTGAGGTTTTGTGTGAAATAATGTCCAATCTGCCTCCCCCCCTCAGTTTTGTTTGTGTTGTTCCCATATGCACAAACGAAGTAAACATGTTTATGACAAAATACTTCATTTTCTGGAATAATTTCATGGAAGACAACACTTTTGGCCATGACTGTATGTACGCAGTCAAGGGAATAGCTACTCTCCTTATGGAGATTAATGCTGCATAGAAGCAGTGAGGAGACTTTTAGTCACAATGCTCCTCTGGGAAATATGCAAATTGTCACTTCATGGAGGAAGTAGACAACTCTAGTGCCACCTATTGAAAGTTGCAATCTCAAAAGTCATAATTGACTCTTTAACCAGACTTTTAATATGACGTAGGATTTGTGCCAAATCAGAACCACAATCTGCAAATGCTGCGTTTCGGGGTGACTGCCCCTCATCAGTGCAAAGTGAGAATTTGCATAGAGAATAGTACAAATAAAAACTGGTCCCAAGCAGTGACTGTTCAATTACATTACAGTTGCCACTTGTATTTGATATAGTTAATACCCCCAAAAACACATCAAATCCTTCATCTCTAATTACAGGAGAGCTTTTCCAATAACTGGTGGATTTATGGAACAGAAAGTCAGGCTGTACAGTAAGGGAATGAACAAGTACAGTATTACTATAAATAGCCAAGTCAATATGAACTATTTTGGATCAAGCCAGAAAGTCTGGACTCTGACAATCTAAATGAATTCAATTCAATGATCTCACGATAAAATGAGTTTCTTAATCGATAGACTATAGAATAAATTCTAGTGTCCTCGACTCACTGGCATTCTCTTTGTCTAACTGTACAAGGCAAGGTCTGTTCCTGTACAGCAGCTAGATGTCTATAAAGTCACCCATGTCTGCAGCTGCTACCAAAGACATCAATAGGATCACCTACTTACACACATGAGCCAGCAGACAACAAAATACTTTAATGAGATCATGTTCTTATAGGTCAAGAATCACTCTCCTATAGACATCAACTGTCCAACACACCTTAATAGGATCACCCTATTATGTCAGGGCCATCCTCTTACTAACATTGCCCTTCACATTAATGGGATCACAAAGTCACATTACACCAGTCCATAGGAGCAGGCATACTAAGGCATGTCAAGGCCTGGGACCACTTCAGAGATCATTAGAAAGCAAGAGGATTAGCCTTTCTAATGCAAGTAATGAGTGTGTATGAGGTGAATGTCAAAGGGTCTCTCCACCGCAGCCAAGGAAAGTGTAGGCGACTAATTTACAACAATAGGAGCCTGGTAATTTAAGTGGTGCAATTCTTCCATGTCAAGCACATCCTTCTAATAAATCTACAGGATCTTCAGCATGATGGCTAAGGAATTATGCAACTATCCTACAATCTGCAACTCCCAACAGAAGATACAGAAAAATCTTATCAAATTGAAAATAGTAAGTCAGAATTTTATCAAATACAATGAATATAGATAGTCATGTTCAAATGAAATGTACCCACTACACAAGGAGGCTGTCCAGGGTTGGGCTAAAAGTGTGTACTAAATCCAGTGCTTTTTTTGTGGGGGTACATGGTGGTACAGCGTACCGGAAAATATGCAGAGGGGGAATACGTGGTGGTACGGCCTACCGGGAAATATGCAGAGGGGGGCGAAGTTATATTGGGATTGCGGTCCACTGCATGCTGCCCACAGGATCTCTTGGCTGAAAGACTGCACCCCCCTTTCCCCCGCAGGCTCCAGATAGCTCCATAACCCCCTCTCTACTCAAGCCGCTGGCGCCTAACAGAACCCCCCCCCCCGCTCCTCACATCAGTACTGGCAAATATTCTTTTACAAAAAAGCACTGACTAAATCAGTGTGTAGTTTTCATACTGTCAGGATTCCCTGGTATTCCCGGTGTGAGTTGATGGCCAAGTGACTCCGGGAATACCAGGTAATGGTAATAGTGTGTGCACCTGATGATTTCACAATTTGATGCATGACTACAGACTTTTGTTACAAGTGCAGACAACCCCTTGAAGGGTCCTGATACAGAAGCATGTGTGATAACATGTGGAAAATTAAAATCAAAGCCTGCAGTAGTCTAATCTGTTGTTTTTATGAAACTCATCCATAGATTTTAAAGGGTGAACAAAAGAATTAAACACACACACAAAAAAAATATCCAGATGGAATGAATCCATAGTAATTATTAACATGAAACATAATTCGGCAAAACATAATTTTCTAATTATTAAGGTAAAAAATATGTAAAAAAAAAAAAAGGGCACATACGAACAGCTTAAGGGAATCTGTCAGGTCAAAAACCCATATGTAACTGCTATAATTTTCCAATTACTATCTCTAAACTCTCTCTATTCATGTATTTCTATTATTTATATTCCCCTCCTATCTTCTGTAAACTTCAAATAAAGAGATTCATTCCATCTGTCAATCACAGTGAATGATCTATTTCTCTGCTGTCCACTCCCCATAGGATGAATACTCGTGTCACATCACTGCTCAGGAGATCAGTAAGGGAGGAGACTGTATCCTCCTCTTTGCTCTCTGTGTTTGCAGCCAAGCAAGAGGTCAAATACAACACAGAAACTGTTACAGTACAGTAGGTACGCCTGCATCGAGAAACAAATGGAGTAGACACCTTATCTAGATCAGGTAAGGCAGTAAGGTAAACATCTCCAGAGGACGCTACACAATGGCTGGACCTTAATGCGAAGAGATTACAGACAAAAATATTACAGAAATGTTTTATTACACTGATAAGTTCAGATGTTTGCATTATGGCAGAATGCGGGACGGAGGAAGGTATAGGGTATTGTGTTAATATCTACTGAGTGTGTGCATTCGGGAGTAGCATAGGTGGAGAATTGCACGTGAAGTGGCTGAGGTTGCTCTAGGCAGAGGAGACCCACTTTTCGGGGAGAGTAGTGACACTGGTGGGGTGGGATGGAGAGGAGATTGATAAGGCTACAGGGGATAGGGGGTGGGGGAGGGTTAGGAGGGAAAGATGGGTAGACAGCCTGTATGGTGGGGAGGTTCTTATATATGTGCTACTGAGATGCAATGGGAGGCCATATTACGGTGTTCAGTTGGAATGTTAGAGGCCTATCAGATAAAACCAGGAGGGCAGCTATCTTTTGATATATCCTAACCAAGGTCCATTGGTGGTATGCTTGATGGACACTTATTTGGTGAAGGAAAAAAACTGCACATATTATATACAGTTTTGGCCAAAAGTATTGACACCTCTGCAATTCTAGTCAGATAATACTCAGTTTCTTCTGAGAATATTGCAATCACACATTCTTTGGTATTATTATCTTCATTTAATTTGTCTTCAATGAAAAAACACACAAAAGAATTGTCCTAAAGCCAAATTGGATCTAATTCCACACCAAACATAAAAAGGGGGTGGACAAAGGTTTTGGCACTGTTAGAAAAATCATGTGATGCTTCTCTAATTTGTGTAATTAACAGCACCTGTAACTTACCTGTGGCACCTAACAGGTGTTGGCAATAACTAAATCACACTTGCAGCCAGTTGACATGGATTAAAGTTGACTCAACCTCTGTCCTGTGTCCTTGTGTGTACCACATTGAGCATGGAGAAAAGAAAGAAGACCAAAGAACTGTCTGAGGACTTGAGAAACCAAATTGTGAGGAAGCATGAGCAATCTCAAGGCTACAAGTCCATCTCCAAAGACCTGAATGTTCCTGTGTCTACTGTGCGTAGTGTCATCAAGAAGTTTAAAGCTCATGGCACTGTGGCTAACCTCCCTAGATGTGGTTGGAAAATAAAAATTGACGAGAGACTTCAACGCAAAATTGTGCAGATGGTGGATAAAAACGTCGACTAACATCCAAACAAGTTCAAGCTGCCCTGCAGTCCGAGTGTACAACATTGTCAACCCGTACCATCCGTCGGCGTCTGAATGAATAGGGACTGTATGGTAGGATACCCAGGAAGACCCCACGTCTTACCCCGAGAAATAAAAAAGCCAGCCAGGAATTTGCCAAAACTTACCTGAGAAAGCCTAAAACGTTTTAGAAGAATGTTCTCTGGTCAAATGAGACAAAAGTAGAGCTTTTTGGGCAAAGGCACCACATAGATTTTACAGGAGAAAAAAAGAGGCATTCAAAGAAAAGAACACGGTCCCTGCAGTCAAACATGGCAGAGGTTCCCTGATGATTTGGGGTTGTTTGCTGCCTCTGGCACTAGACTGCTTTGACCGTGTGCATGGCATTATGAAGTCTGAAGACTACCAACACATTTTGCAGTATAATGTAGGGCCCAGTGTGAGAAAGCTGTCTCCCTCAGAGGTCATGGGTCTTCCAGCAGGACAATGACCCAAAACACACTTAAAAAGCACTAGAAAATGGTTTGAGAGAAAGCACTGGAGACTTCTAAGGTGGCCAGCAATGAGTCCAGACCTGAATCCCATAGAACACCTGTGGAGAGATCTAAAAATGGCAGTTTGGAGAAGGCACCCTTCAAATATCAGGGACCTGGAGCAGTTTGCCAAAGAAGAATGGTCTAAAATTCCAGCAAGCATTGTAAGAAACTCATTGATGGTTACCGAGAGTAAAAAAATCCCTGGTCTGTGGAGCGCTAGGACTCGAGATAAAATGACACTAGGGTTATTTTTAGAAAATTATTTCTTTATTAACCTCTTACAGGCCACTATGACAAGCTTTTCTGTCAGCAATAGCGCGCTGCTGCAGAAACGCGTAGTGGCCTGTAAGAGGTTAATAAAGAAATAATTTTCTAAAAATAACCCTAGTGCCATTTTATCTCGAGTCCTAGCGCTCCACAGACCAGGGATTTTTTTACTCTCAGCTTCTTGCACTTGTGCACACCTGGCAAGAGCAGCTCTGGACAAGAGATACCATTAATCTAGATCCTGAGCTCCATGACCTAGCAATACAACACGGTCACCGTTGAAGGACCTGTGGTGACATTAATCGGTCACGTGACCGCGGCAGGAGCTGGAGCTCCCGAGCAAAATTCGGTGCCTCCACTATACCTCCAAGCGGAGGTGGATTCACAGGCGTAAGACCGTAGTTGTGCAGGGTTGCACAACCACCTCTGGTGAGTGGCCACACAGCCTGGGCCTAAATCCACTTCAAAAACTTTCTTCACATGAGCTCCCACCCCTCCCCCCCTTTTGTCTTGCATTGATGGTTACCGGAAGCGGTTGATCGCAGTTATTTTGGCTAAAGGTTGTGCAACCAAGTATTAGGCTGAGGGTGCCAATACTTTTGTCTGGCCCATTTTTGGAGTTTTGTGTGAAATGATCAATGTTTTGCTTTTTGCTTCATTCTCTTTTGTGTTTTTTTTCAAATAAAAAATTTAATCAAAGAATTTGTGATTGCAATCATTTTCAGGAAGAAACTGGTATTATCTGACAGAATTGCAGGGGTGATGATACGACTGTCACATGCACACTCAGAGAGCCTTTCTATAAGAAATGGCACCCAACAGGGTTGTCCACTCTCACCATTATTATATGCCCTGAGCATTGAGCCCTTAGCGGCCCAAATACGCAATAACCCTGACATCACTGACATCCAAATTAGGAGTAAAGCCTTCAAAGTTGCGTTATTTGCAGATGACATCAGTTATCCTTAACCAACCCCATTGTTTCCCTTCCTAACCTACACCACACTCTTGAATTATACTCTACCCTATCTGGATATAAGCTCAATACTGGGAAGACAGAAGTGCTTCCACTTAATATTCTCGACCCCAAACTCAACTTCTTAAAACAATCATATAACTACATGTGGCGCAAGACCTCCATAAAATATTTAGGAGTTCACATTACCCCAAGTTATAAAACTCGGAAATGGTTCTCCATACCAATTTCCTTGTTAGGTAGAATAGCAGCGATTAAGATGTCATTTCTCCTTAAGTTTCTTTATTTGTTTGAGGCTATCCCAGCTAAGGTCCCAATGAAAATGTTAAGAAAAATCTAATCACAGATCTCAAAATTTATATGGCACTCGGAACGACATCGTATCCCCAGCTCAGTCGTTTGCGCTCCCAGGTCACAGGGAGGACTAGTTTGCCCGTACATTTCTAAATTTTACTATGCATCCCACCACTGCCGAATCCCATCATGGACAATGCTCCCAGTATAATAAATAAGTGGGCAGGAATAGAAAAGCTCTGGATGGCCCCTTATCATCCCAGACCTTAATTTGGGGACGACCGTATGGTGCACCTCCTAATGCACTCTTAGGCCCTATGGCTTTCACAAGAGAGCTTTGGTGTAATTGTAGAATGCAATTTCAATTAGCCTCACAAGCCTCCTTTTTTACGCCTTTTTTATACACCCCACATCTAAAGGAAAAAAACGAATGCCACTGTGACCTGTCAGTGGGTGGAGGCGAGACTCTGTACATTCAGAGACCATGTGGACCCTGTCATACGGAGACCTATAACGTTCAGAGATCTTTCTGAGTAACACAGATTACTGCCTACACTATCCTTCTCATACCACCAAATAATTCATTACTTTAGAACTGTCATGGGCTCCTCTAAAATTCCTCCCCCTTCTAAATTTGAATATATTTGCTCCAGGGGCACTTCAACTAGACGTCTCATCTCTGACATATATATTCTTCTCCAGACACCTGCTGACCAGACTTTAATTAAGCATCTTTGCATGCAGAGATGGGAGAAATGGATAGGTCAGGAACTTTCTCAACAAAAATGGCAGGTAATATGGTCCAGAGCCTACAGATCTTCTGTATGTACACTCTATAAAGAGAACTAACTAAAACTACTCATGGCCTGATATCATACACCCCAACTATTACATAGATTTAACCATGCTATTCCAGACATATGCTGGTAATGTGGGGCTAACGGGGCTTCTCTTTATCATATTTTCTGGACTTGCACAGGAATACAGGCTTTCTGGATAGAGGTGGAGGCCTTGGTGGAGAAAGTAATTTGCAGGACTGTGCCCCTGGACCCATTGGTTTATCTGCTAAATTTGTACTCTATGGCATTCGATAAACCGGGATTACGATTATTGATGCATTTGTTAACTGTCGCTAAATGTTTGATCTCCCTCTTTTGGAAGAGGACTGCAATTCCTGCTCTTTCAGACCTATATGTTAGAATAAATTATGTATATATTATGGAGTGGATGACCGCTATATTACATAATAGTATGGACTCCGTTAACAAAATATAGACTCCCTGGACACTGTTCATTGAGGATGCAATGCATAATTATAAGACTGCATGAGCAGGCTAAACTGACCTAGAGCTACTTGCTCCTCTCCTATGGGACGCCTAGTCCATTGGATTTCCTTCTCTTGAAATTATTTTTATCTTTTAATTTTTCTCTCTTCCCTCTTTTCTGGATCTCAGAAGTGGCCAAATTGAGACTTTATACAGACTCAGACAATGGAATTACTTAGTTCATGTTAAGATGATTCGAACAATGATGTTTGGCAACAATGTTGTATTGTACTATATACTATGTACCTGATAAAAAATTTAAATAAAAATAAAGTTGTAAAAAAACAACAACTTCTGGCCAAAGTGTTGTCGAATCGGTTCACTGGCATCATTTCTAAGTTGATACATCCGGACCAGTCTGGCTTTATGCCTAACAGGTTTATGGCTGTTAATCTGAGGTGACTTTATATGAACATGCAACTACCGGCTAATAACGCTGGCCAAAGAGTAATTGTATTGTTAGATGCCCATAAGGCATTTGACAGTGTGGAGTGGGCATACTTGTGGGCAGTGCTGGAACATATGGGTTTTGGTCCGCAATTTCTCTCATGGGTGCAGCTGCTATATACTTAACTGTTGGCTAAATTAGGGTGAATGGTGCATTATCTCAGACCTTAGAACTGTGAAGGGGTATGAGGCAGGGGATGTCCACTGTCCCCATATGTATTCGCTCTGGCTGTAGAACCATTGGCTGCTAAAATACGGAAAGCAGCAGAGGTGATGGGATTCAAATATGGACGGATGGAGGAAAAAAGAGCGCTCCATGCGCATGACATCCTATCATTTTTAGACATCCGAAAGAATCCCTTATGGTACCTTTACACGCCGCGACGGCAGGCTGGATACATCCCGCTACTTCACGTGCACGAGCACGCTCAAACGGTTACAAACGGTCAACGCACCCTCTTTACACGCCGCCACAAGGTGCGCTACGCCACGCTACATCTATAGCTAGCTACATCGCCGGGTGTCTCAAGTAGCCAGCTGTAGCTCATTTACACACCGCTATAACCAGCTACTATGGGCGGATCTGGTGCAGCAGGGACAGCACATAGGCGTGCCACAATTGTGGATTACGAGCCGTCCGTACGCTGATAGGACGAAGCAATAACATCCTGATTGGGCAGGCAACGCAGGAGGCTGAGTAATACAGCATGCTCGAGCGATTGTGTAGTGTGACTCGTCAGCTCCTTAAATATGCCTCCCTATGCAGCGACTACCAATCGTCATGCAGGAGCTTCCACCAATGATCGCACATGGGGCGCGGTAACACGGAGCCAGGGTCACGCCTTAGCTACATTGCAGCTACATCGCAGGCTGTCCCGAGTTCCCTTCCGTTGCCTCTTTACACGCCGATACAGCTCGCTACCATCGGCGTTGTAGCCATCAGTTTTCGAGCAGACCTAGGAAACAGATGTATCTGTTGCCGGCTGTAGCGTCACGTCTTCAGACGCCGCTACGACGGGCTACATTGGCGCTACAAGCTACATTTGTAGCCTGTAGCGGGATGTATCCAGCCTGCCGTCGCGGCGTGTAAAGGGCCCTTAGTGATGCTATGCAACTTATTGAACATTTTGGGTTTTTGTCAGGGCTGAAAATTAATTGGCATAAATCTAACTTGTTTAAAGTAGATGCAGAGATGGATTGGGTCAAGGAGGCTATGGGGATGGAGGAGCTCAGACTGGTCGACGAAGTTCAAGTATTTGGGCATTTGGATATCATTGCCTATCACGGAATACTTAAATGTGAACCCGACTTGGGAATTCTTAAGGCTAAGGTGGGAGCCTGGAATAAATTACATCTTTCTGTGGTTGGCCGGGTTAACCTTATCAAAATGATACTGATGCCCAACTTATATATGTTTTACACAATGCCCCTATTTGGATTCCCAAGGAAAGTTTAAGCAACTTAATACCCTGTTCAGAAGACTGATATGGAGGAACAAGCAGGCACGGCTTAGGCTGGAATTGTAACAGCCTAAAGATGATGGAGGCTAGCACTGCCCAACCGGGCATATACTTCCTTGCGGCCAATGTCAACACTTACGTGGTGGGCACACAGGGCGATGCGCAGCTCTATTCAGTGTATCTTGGATGCTATGACAGAGAGTTGCCCATTGATACAAAGCCTGGAGGATGGCTCTATGGGAACGCTCGGAAGGACCTACCCCACTCTTGCATTAGTATGTAAAATTTGAGGGAAACTTAAACATATTAGAGGGGTGACCCGACTGACGCATACTGACCGATATGGAATAACAACAATTTACCTGAATTTATGGCAATGGGGTGCTTAAGTAAGTGACAGGCTAATGGAATCCAGTATGTCTACCAAATATTAGACCAGCAGGGGCTGAAAACTTTTCAGAGGCTAAAGGAGAGTATAGTCTAAGGGCCACGGGTGGATACCAGTATGCACAGATGAAACATGCATTTATAGCTCAAAACAAAGATGGGAACATGTCTATTCAACAGGATCTTGTGTTGGACTATGTGTGTGGGGAGGGCTCCACGAGAAGAGTGATTTCTACGGTATATGGTGACCTACTACACACGATTCTGCTTCAATATTCTATATGTGTCAGGGCCTGGTGGGAGGTGGAAGTAGGGGACTTGGAGGATAACACTTGGAATTCCATTCTGGAGTGGGTACCAAGAATATCTTTGAACGAGCTTGGAGGCTATCTTAGTTATTTATGCTGCATAGAGTTTACAGGTCGCCAGATTTTTTATTTGAAGCAGGCTTGAGATCCACTTTAGAGTGTCACAGATGTGGGAATGAGGGAACAGGGATTTATCATATGATGTGGATGTGTCCAAGACTAGCATTTTACTGGTTAATGGTCATTACTAGTCTGGAGGGGGCATATAGATGTGTGATCCCAAGGCACCCGGTGGTGTGTCTGTTGGGATATGTGGAGGAAATTCCTGTGGATAATAACCTGAAAGTGGCTATTGTGAGGTTGCTATATCGGGCTAGAAAACTCATTGCGAAATACTGGATCAGGAAGGATCCACCATCCAGGAGTGAATTCATCAAGCAAGCTGCATATGTTCCTCGGATGGAAAAAGGAATATACAAAAAAAGAGGGAAAATGAGCTTGCATGAGAAGCTGTGGTATCCATGGTTTGATTACGGGTCGGAAAGATAGTTTGAGGGGTTGGAATATGAGATTATGCTTTAGAAATGGCAATAAGTTGGGTTTTAAAGTACTGTTGTTCTATTGTGTCTTTCTCCTTCTGTATAGAACCACTTATGTACAGGTATAACTGCTGTCTAAGGGAGGGGGATATGGGGTGGTAGAGTCCGGTGTTGGGGACCTGTTATATAGAGAAAATATATATGTTCTGGATGAATAATTTTGAGTAAAAAAAAAAAAAAAGGCAGTAAGGCAAATATTTACCTGTAATCTGTCCCTCCGAACCTCCAAATTGAAAGTGAAACCTGACAAGGAGAAAGAGAGGAGAGAGTAGGGAGGAGAGGACTGCTGAGAGGGAGTGACCATTTAAATTAACAGTTTAACACAGCTGGACTAATCATCCATTAATATAACAGACAGGACTAATGCAGTAGCTCCCTGCAGGGTCTGAAGATGCTTATAACTAGAAAACTACAAATGGTACAATAATGATTTTACATGTTTTTAAAAGGGCTACCCAGGCACAATTCAAAGGTATATTAGTAAAATGACCTGACAGTGTGCCTTTAAAACCTGAGGTCCATTTTTTTGAAAGATAGAACATGTCCCACATACCCATTATATCTTGTGATCATGAGTAAGGCTACAAGCTAGCTGAATCATGTTGCCTGAACACATGATAAACTGATCTGTGTGTTTATACGTGCTAAGAAAATGTTTTCACCTGGATATCAATAAATTGAAATTCTATAAAGAACTCAAGGTGCAATTTTCCTCAACTTGCTGGACAATTTTTGGAAATCATTATATCTTGTGGGGTTGTTCACGAATGTGTTTTTGATGTACCCAATAAGACATGTCCAGTTTTTATCAATGTCACAGATCAAACTCACAACAAAGTGTAAGGGCCCATTGAAACTTTGGACAGCGCACAGATGCCATCCTCGTTGCATCTCAGTGCTGTCCATTTTTCACTGACTGATAGAACTTAGGAAACCTTCATCAGTTTTTTTTCTACATTAGAGAAAAATTGATGAAACACTGACTGCAAAACCTGATATACTGACGAAGCAATGATAAAAATCTGATCCAAAACACTGATGCAAATTGTTTTGTTTTTTACAAACTGTAAAAAAATACATACAAACTTGGACATTTGAATGAGGATTACCTGTCAAGAGGGACCAAATAATCAAAGGTACTCCATGGAGATAGCGTTCTTCAATGGGGAGTATATCAATTATATAGGAAGTATGATCCAGCACAAGAGGAGCGCTTTTTTCTACAAGACAAAGGAAAGTACACTCTGTTGTAAATTGCTATCCAGTACAATAAAACAACCATAAATAACAATGCCAGCAAGTCAATAGTTAAGGGAACACTCTTTGATTGGTACTGTTGGGGACACTTTGGATAGTACTTATGCCCCTTTCACATCAGCGTTTTTCGCTGATTATGGCAGATCCGGCAGATTTACCGCATCTGCCGCCTAATTGCAGCACTTGTGGTACACTTGTGGCAAGCCCCATGCATTGTCTGTGGGGCTTGCGGCAGGTGCGGTATTGCCGCGATCTGGCACTTGCAGCAGGCGCGGCCGCGAAAAATAACTGCAGCTGACCGTGTTTTTTTTTTGCGGCCGCAACTACTGCAAGTGCCGGATCGCTGCAATACCACTCTTGCCGCATTTGCTAAAAGCCCCATAGACAATGCACGGGGCTTGCCGCAAGTGTACCACAAGTGTGGATGTTAGGCGGCACATGCGTTTTTTTGTCCAGATCGTCCGGATCCGGACAAAGACACTGATGTGAAAGGGGCCTTAGTTTACTACAGATTGGCTTTACAAGCAGGAAGCTGATTTATAAGTAACCACTTTAACCTATTTGCTGCCAGGACAAATTAATACTTTTGGAAAGCATCTGTTAAATTATAGAATAACAAGATATAATTGGCTAATAAACTTATATCTGCGGAGGAATACACCAGACTCATGAATATGCCACTTAGCATTTTATATTCATGGGCTTCATGCAAACTTGCAAAGAATACCAACTGGCAAAAAAAATCATGTTTTGACAGTAAAAGTCTGACCCTAAATTAAAAGTGCAAGCTGTGTACAGTTCATGCATGTCACTTATGCTTAATCCACATGCATACATCTTCCACATCATCACATATTCTCTGGAACTAAATAGATAAAAAATCTCAGTGATCCAGATGTCTGTAAACATTTGTGGACAGATGTCCTGATGTATTACTGCTAGAATTCTTACCTCCAAAATGTAACAGTATGGAAGCAGATATACTCATTGATTGGTAATAACATGATGAAAAACACCTGTATCCACCTGGGGTCACTGGATGATTTACGAAGGGAATAATGATAGTAATTACTTAGGCCGGCTTCACACTGCGTGTGTGATCCGATCCGTAGCTGTCCGCTTGAGGCAGACAGCCGCGGACCGGATCAGCACACAGGACTGGGGGGCTATTATGCCCTCCGATCCTGTGTGCAGCACACGCAGTTCCTGCTGCTGATAGTTGAGGACCGCGGGCGCAGCGGTCCTGACCTGTCAGCGGCTGCAGCTGCGTGCGCTGCACACAGGACCAGAGAGCATAATAGCCCCCCAGTCCTGTGTGCTGATCCGGTCCGCGGCTGTCTGCCTCAGGCTGGCTTCACACTGCGGTCAGATAAGGTCAGATCAGGTCAGGTTTTGTATTCCAAAACCAGGAGAGGAACTTGCAGAGAAAAAGTATAATTGAAAGATTGACACCTGTTCTAGGTTTTGGAGACACTCCTGGTTTTGGCACACAAAACCTGACCTGATCTGAACTGACCTGACCGCAGTGTGGAGCTAGCCTCAAGCGGACAGCTACGGATCGGATCACACACGCAGTGTGAAGCCGGCCTTATTCCTTATGATAGAATTATATAATTTTCTTATGCCTCTTCTAATTTCCTAATTACATACAGTAATATAGAGCCAGCAAGTAAACTTTTTATGCTGGCTTCAATCTAGTTGGCATTAAACGGTTTAAACCTTATCTTTATTAAAGCCTTAGGGTACTTTTACACGCCTCTACTGGATAGTGGCTACAACCGGGTACATGAGAGAAATGTATCTTGCACCGCCAATTCAACCCGTGGTAGCAGCGTGTGAAGACGGTTGTAGCCACCCGCCAGTAGCGGCACCTGTTTCCGAGCACTGCCCTGAAACAGGTGGCTACCCAGGCGATTGTAGCGACCTGTATCGGCGTGTAAAGAAGGAACAGAAGGGTTGTCACTACACAATGCTATGTACCTGGTATGTACCTGGGGCGTGACACAGCCTCCGTGAAACCACCCCCCCTTCAGCGATCATTGGAGGAAGCTCCTGCATTACGATTGGTTGTTGCTGCATAGGGCGGCATATTTAAGGAGCTGACCAGTCACACTACACAATTGCTCGAGCGTCATGTATTAATCAGCCTCCTGCGATGCCTGGCCAATCATGATGTTCTTGCTTTGTCCTATCAGCGTACGGACGTCTCGTAATCCACAATTGTGGCACGCCTATGTGTTGTCTCTGCTGCACCAGGTCCGCCCATATTAGCTTGTTGTAGCGGTGTGTAAATGAGGTAAGGTGCTCGGCAGAAGGTAACTTGAGACACCCGGCGGTGTATCTAGAGATAGATGTAACCTACTGTAGCGCACCTTGTTGCGGCGTGTAAAAGTGGTGCGATTACCGTTTGCAACCGTTTGTGCGTGCTCGTGCACGTGAAGTACCCGGTTGTAGCCACCATCCAGTAGCGGCGTGTAAAGGTACCCTTATGCAGACAGTGAATTAATGAATTTTTGCAACATTTTTTTGATGCAGTTTTGTCACAAATCTGCAAGTCTATGGGTATGTGCCCACAGGAAGGTTTTGCTGCGTTTGAGATCAGGTTTTGCCTTGGTTTTATGTAAATCTATGCTAATCTAATCTTGAGTTTTTGGTTTCCAGCAAAACCTATGTGATCAGGGAAAAGCTTTCACACACATTGGTTTTTGTTCTCTGGAGACAGTGTAAACACCACAGGATTTGCTGCATTTTTGTTTTCCAGCAAAACCTATTGTGGCACCCCAAGGGTTAATATGCCACAGAAACAACACAGGTTTAATCCCCACACAACACTACACTAGAAAGTGGGAGGAGCTTAGCTGGCACCTGCACTAGTGGGAGGAGCTAAGTTGTTTACCTCAGAGCAGAAGTGACAGTTAGTTCAGTTCAGTGGAGAGTTGAGTCTGGAGCAGGAGCAGAGCCAAGTGTCAGTGGAGGTCCTGAGAGGTCTGAGGAAAGGAGACAGAGGAACAGAGGAACATACCCGGGATAAAGAGTTACCCCAAAAGCTTTATCCCAGGGAGGCGCTCAAGACGGATACCGGATCCGAGGCTGTGCCTGAGACAGACAGGACAGTAAACACTGGCATGGTGAAGGTCCACCATCTTCACCACACCATAGCAAAGCAACACGAAGGAGTCAGTGACACAGAGGACTCAAGTTGCCCAGCATATTGGTACCCGTGAGCAGAGACAGGGTCAGCAGTATAGCTACAAGCAGCAGCAGGGCCACACACAGCGTTTAAGTAGGAAGCCAAGGACCCGGTCAGGGTGAGAGTAACCTGGTACAGACTCCGTGGACAATACTGTGTAATACCATCTGCCAGTAAAGACTTGAAGAACAACAGAAACCGTGAGTGTGTGTGATCCTTATACTGAAGCCCCACTTGCCCTCATAGACTGCTATTGCCTCTACTCTTATCATCTCTATTGCTACCCCTACTCTCCTGCAGCATCAATAACATCCTCACAGACTTTAACTACCTCTACCACTGCCCCGGGGAACCCAGTTCTGCCCACTGGAACTATTCCATCCAAGCTGCTAACCCATCATCCCCGGAGGTTCTGCAGCAGCGGCGGCCCCATTACTGGCCGCATATAGTGGGTGGCGTCACGAGTGACAAATCCCCTGTAAATAACCCCCCATTTTATTGTGCGGGCCCGGGACACGGTCCGGACCAGGACCGCCGTGACATCCCCCAGCAGTACCCTGGTCCGGCACAGAGTGCCCCGTCCCAGTGGGCTCCACACTATGATTCTAAGATTAGCTGTCCCAACACATTGGTTTTTGTTAGGCTGGCTTCACACCATGGTATGATCCGGTCCGGGGGTGTAAACCAGACAGCCCCGGACCAGTTTTTGGCCCCATAGTAGCCTATGGGGCCGGATGGAGCCGGATGGCAGCTCTCTGCCATCCGGTTTCATCCCTGCGGGGGAATCCTGGAGAATTCGGATTATTCTCTCCGGTCACAAAAATGTTGCTTGCAACATTTTTGTGTCCTGGGAGAAAAATCTCCCCAATTTGCCGGATCCCGGATTCACCCGGATTCTCCCAGATCCGGGGCAATCCGGCACTCCATAACATGGGAGCCTATGGGGCCAGATTGCCCCGGTCCGGGAGGATCCAGGAACCGGATACCGGTGGCTGCATGCCACTGTTGTTTCAGAACCACGGCTAGCTCCATGCTAGCCGCGGTCTTGAAAAATCAGCAGCTGCGGCTGCAAATTCAGCCATCCGGCTGCACACGGGACCGGAGGGCACATTTGACCCTCCGGTTCTGTGTGCTGATCCGGTCCGGGGCTGTCAGGGTCATCCCGGACAGCCCCGAACCGGATCACACCGTGGTGTGAAGCCATCCTTAGGTGAAGAAAGTGGAAGCACCTCAGGTTTTGCTGTGTTTTAGAAAGAATGAGCATGTCAATTCTTTGCTGCACTTGTGCTAAAGTGTAAACACCTGTGGTATTTCCATTTTCTGTAGAGAAAAAAAACCAGTGTGTGTGTGAAAGCTTTTCCCTGATCACATAGGTTTTGATGGAAACCAAAAACTCAGGATTAGATCAGCATAGATTTACATAAAACCAAGGCAAAACCTGATCTGAAATGCAGCAAAACCTTCCTGTGGGCACATACCCTATGAGGATTCTGAAGTGTTGTGCGCACAATGCTAAATTTTTCCTTGCAGTTTTGGTCCAGAAAAAAATCTGCACCTTGTCAATTGTTGGGGCATTTTTGCAGCGTTTCTTAAAGCTGGTTTCACACTGCAGTTTTTTCCCTGATCAGGTTCGATCAGGTTTGTGTGTCAAAACCAGGAGTGACTCCAAAACTCAGAACAGGTGTCAATCTTTCAATTATAGTTTTTCTCTGCAAGTTCCTTTCCTGGTTTTGACAAACAAACACAGATGGAACCTGATCAGGGAAAAACTGCAGTGTGAAACTAGCCTTAAGGTACGGTCACACGCTAGGATATAGGTGAACGATATCGTTAGCTATGTCACATGACCGCGATCCTTCCAACATCGTTAGTGTGTTGTCACACGCAAGGATATTGTTAACGATCTTAAATTTGGCAACGCGCCAGCTACTTGGAGAAGAACGATTGAACGATGTTAAAAAGCGGGAGGAATGTGAGAAATATGAACAACATTGTTCAAAAAGGTGTCACACTGAACGATGTTGCGGCTTCCCAGAACGTTAATTGGACGACAAATGACAGATTTGAGGTCAGGATCTCAAATTTTTGCTGAACGATTTATCCTTCCAACATCGTTCATTTACACGCAACGATGCACAAACGATATCGTTTGAACGATCACAAATCCATGACGTTTCAATGATATCGTTAATGAGATCATAGCGTGTGAAGTGGTCTTTAGCCCTTCGGCTGGGGTCACACACACAGATATCTGTGCAGATATTGTTCACAGATCTCTGGTTGAAGAGAAATCATGGACAAATTGGTCTATTTGTATATGGCCACAAAATGGATCAATTTGTCCATGATTTCACTTCAACCAGAGATCTGTGAACAATATCTGCCCAGATATCTGTGTGTGTGACCCCAGCCTTCCAGCCATTTACTTCATTAAGAAAGATGCAAGGCACAAATCTGCACCAAAATTAGTGTTTTTTCTGCCAGAGGGTGCAGATCACGAAACCTGCATCATGCGCAAATACCCTATAAGTGGCTCCTCAGATCGAAAATGATATTGCAGTAGGACAGATGACTATTTTACAAGTGGCACAACTTTCCAGAGTGGCCCTGAAACCAGGGTCTTCGCCAGAGGTGCCAATAAGCTGGGTAACACAAAAGTAACTTCCAGCTAACGGCCGATATTACTGTGCTGCTGTGAATCTATAAGAGGTTATTCTCTGCTGCAGTGTGTCCTGCTGATGCACAAGTATCAGGGCTAAACCACTTAGGGTGGCTTCACACTGCGGTGTGATCTGGTCCTTGGCTGTCAGGGATGAACCTGACAGCCCCGGACTGGATCAGCACACAGAACTGGAGGGCTAATTTGCCCTCCGATCCAGTGTGCAGCTGCGGTCTTGACCTATCAGCAATGGGAGCTGCGTGCGGCTGCACACCGGACCGGAGGGCAAATTAGCCCTCCAGTACTGTGTGCTGATCCAGTCCGGGGCTGTCAGGTTCATCCCTGACAGCCCCAGACCGGATCACGCCGCAGTGTGAAGCCACCCTTGGCAGAAGAATTAGTCCACACCTCTGTAGTTCCTCATATCTGCTTAGGCCGGCTTCACACCACGGTGTGGTGTCAGGCTGTGTCCGGTGTTTTGTTGGATGCACCAGACACATTCTGACAGCCCCGGAGAAAACAGAACCGGAGGGTTAATATGCTATCCGGTCGTGTTTTCTGCCAGAATCTGAACAGCGGCAGCAGCCGCACAGTCCTATCGTGGAATTTTTAAATCGTGGCTAGCGGGGAACTAGCCTCAGTTCTGAAATTTCAGGTGGGAGCTCTCCAGGTGCTGAAGTTCCGATTACTCTAAGAACTATTGTTGGGATTGAATTTTGTTTGTGTGAAAACCCCTTTATGGTAAAATGCTGTACATTTACAACGCAGTATTAGCATGGACAATTGACACCATGCAATAACTGTGGCTAGGGTCAGACCTGCGTCAGCCCTTAGGCCGACGATTCCGTTTAAAACTTAATTTTTCTCAGCCTGAGCGCATGGCGTTAACGACATGTAACGCTATGCGCTGGCTGCCTATTCATCACTATGGATACTTGATGAATCGTTCAGTCGCCAATTCCACACACAAGGACCGGATATGCGCTATTGCAGAGCCCACAGGAAAACGCTGCAAACCGCGTTTCCTGTGCGCTCTGCAATAGCGCATATCCGGTCCTTGTGTGTGGAGCCGGCGGCTGCGTGAAGCATCAGGTATCCATAGTGATGAATAGGCAGCCAGTGCATAGCGTTACATGTCGTTAACGCCATGCGCTCAGGCTGAGAAATATTAAGTTTTAAACGGAATCGTCAGCCTGAGGGCTGACGCAGATTTGACCCTAGCCTAAAGGCCCAGTCACACATAACAATATCGTTAGAGAGATCGTTGTAACTGTGACGTTACAACGATCTCTCCAGCGATGTCGTTCTGTGTGACACTTAGCAGCGATCAGCCCCTGCTGTGAGGTCGCTGATCGCTGCAAAGTGCTCTGGGTCATTTTTTGATCGTTGGTTTTCCGCTGGCTAGCACGCATGTGTGACAGCGAGAAACCAGCGATCAGTGACCTCACTGGCTGGTAACCATGGTAAACACCGGGTATCTAGGCAGCGTGCGCTGCCTGGATACCTGATGTTTATCATAGTTATCAGCGTTCTCCCTGCTTAGCACTGCCTGTAAGCAGGGAGAACGCTGGTAACTATGATAAACACCTGGTGTTTATCATAGTTACCAGCGACCTCCCTGCTCACAGGCAGCACTAAGCAGGGAGGACGCTGGTAACATCGCCTTCAGCGATGTGGTAGGTGGCTCCCATGGCCCTGATCGCTGGGGAGATCTGTCTATTTGACAGCTCCCCAGCGACCAGGTAACGACGCTCCAGCGATCCCGACAGGTCGTTATCGCTGTCGGGATCGCTGGAGCGGTCATTATGTGTGACAGGGCCTTTAGGCTAGCTTTAAGCCTGGCCATCTTCACTAGTGATCACAATTAGAGAACAACACACAATTTCCTTAATGTTAAAAGGGTTTTCCCACAAAGTTAATTTAAAAGTTCATGTTAATCAATAGATCTTTAATTAATAATAATTTCCACAATTAGATGTGAATAAAAAAATGTTCCTGTGCTAAAATAATCTTAGCAATGTGCTCCTACTACGTACTGTTTCATTTTTGTTTCTGACCGTGCGCGGAGCATTGGTTTGATCCTGGGCAGGGAGGACGAAATAGAGTATACAGACATTACAGCACAGGATTACAAATAATTGTTTCTTTGAGGTAAAACATTTTCTAGAAACAGGCAGGAAAATGTTTTACCTCATAAAAAGAATCAGCTGTGATCCCATGCTATTTAATGTTTGTACACTGTTTTCCTTCCTCCCCTGCCCAGGAGAATGTGGTATGATCAGACCATGTACGGTCAGAAACAAAAATTACACAGTACTTTGCAGTGGCACATATGTAAGATTATCTCAGCACAGGAGATTATTTAAACACATCCAATTTTGGAAATTATTATCCCAAGATCTATTGCTTAAAAGTAACTTCTTTGTGGGAAAACCCATTTAATGTAATTGTATTGTCCTATGTGAAAATATCCTAACATTAGTAAATTAGCAGTATTTTAATCTTATTTCATATATTGAATATATTCTAAAGCAAAGAATAAAAATGTAAGTGAGATAAATGAAAAAGAACACTGATCAAAATAAGAGAACACTTTCAGATACCTGCACGTTATTGGTGTTAATCTGGCACCTGGTGCTTGAAGCCCGCAGAGCGGCGCGGGTGTACTGACGTCACCCACTGCCAGAAATGACGCGATTCGCGTCATTAGAGCTCCTTTACAGCGCCGTACAGTATTCATTGCAGATCACGCCTATTAAGGCGTGCTATTAGGACAAAGATGGCCCGCCTGGGTGACTAATGCATATAGCCACCGCTCATTATCATCCATAATGAGTAAGTAATATAACGTTTTTCTACAGTTTTACTGGGTGCTTTTCTGACCAAAAAGGAGAGTGGGATTATTGATAATATGCTGCAGGGACATGTTTGGATAGCTTAATAGGCGTTTTGGGGGTGACAGGATCCCTTTAATTATCTGACAAACCCTATTTAACTGACAGCCTAACTTTACAGTTTGCATTCACTTTGCAAATATCATGTGCTGTTCCAAAGTTACTGAAAACTCTCCGACAGCAGGTTATCCAGATGAAGCCAAAGGGGTCACCCTATCAACCATAGCAACAGAAGTTGGTCATTCCAAGTCTGTGATTTCTAGAATATTGCATCTGTACAACATCACAAACTCTTTCAAGTCCCTCAAGAAGGCTGGTCGCTCTCGAAAAACAAATGCTAGAGAGATAATGCGGAGAATCACTTTGTGTAATCGTTTCAACACTGTAGCTGGAATTGCTCACCAGTTCAGCACCGAACAGGGTAAGGATCTGTCTCATCATACAGTGTCATGATGTTTAGGAGCATTTGGACTCAAAGCCCACTCTGCAGTGACCAAACCTCGCATTAGCATAAAGAATCAAAAGGCTAGACTCACCTTTGGTGAGGAGCATGTTGTGTGGACAGAAGAGAAGTGGTCCACAGTTCACTTTAATGATGAAAGCAAGTGTAATTTATTTGGGTCTGATGGTAAACATTATGTTGGTTGACAAACTAGGGAAAGATTGAATCCAAAGTGTGTAAAGAAGTCAGTGTAATGTGGTGGAGGAAGTGTCATGGTTTGGGGAATGTTTTCTGCTGCAGGGTTTGAAGCTCTCATACAGCTATATGGCAGAGTGAATGCAAGTGTGTATCAGAACCTTCTACAACAACACCTGGTTCCTTACTTGCATTCAACACTCAATCAGCCAGCAATTTTCTTGCAGGACAATGCCTCCTAACACACAGCAAATCAGGTAAGGGTATATGCTCACGGTCCGAAGGAGCTGCGGGTTGGGTGCAGCTCCTACGGACCCGAGTGAACCCGCAGGTGGCAACAGGGAGACCGCAGCCACCCTGTACTCACCACAGGCGGCATGTGCAGGGTGACTTCTCCTTGCAGTCAGCCGATGGGAGCCGCTTCAGACTCTGCAGCATGAAATGAACATGCTGTGGAGGAGTGGAATGCCGGCAACCTGCACCGCAGCTGTCAAAACGCTGCGGTCGGGTTAAGCATAGTGGGCATGGAATTTCTACAAATCTACAGTGCCTTGTGAAAGTATTTGGCCCCCTTGAACTTTTCAACCTTTTGCCACATTTCAGGCTTCAAACATAAAGATATAAATTCAAATTTATTTGTGAAGAATCAACAACAAGTGGGACACAATCGTGAAGTGGAACGAAATTTATTGGGTATTTTAAACTTTTTTAACAAACAAAAAAACTGAAAAGTGGGGCGTGCAATATTATTCGGCCCCTTTAATTTCAGTGCAGTAAACTCACTCCAGAGGTTCAGTGAGGATCTCTGAATGATCCAATGTTGTCCTAAATGACTGGTAATGATAAATAGAATCCACTTGTGTGTAATCAAGTCTCCATATAATTGCACCTGTGATAGTCTCAGGGTTCTGTTTCAAGTGCAGAGAGCATCATGAAGACCTAGGAACACACCAGGCAGGTCCGAGATACTGTTGTGGCTAAGTTTAAAGTTGGATTTGGATACAAAAACATTTCCCAAGTTTTAAACATCTCAAGGAGCACTGTGCAAGCAATCATATTGAAATGGAAGGAGAATCAGACCACTTCAAATCTACCAAGACCCGGCCGTCCCTCTAAACTTTAATCTCGAACAAGGAGAAGACTGATCAGAGATGAAGCCAAAAAGCCCATGATCACTCTGGATGAACTGCAGAGATCTACAGCTGAGGTGGGAGAATCTGTCCATAGGACAACAATCAGTCGTACATTGCACAAGTCTGGCCTTTATGGAAGAGTTGCAAGAAGAAAGCCATTTCTCAAAGATATCTATAGAAAGTCTTGTTTGAAGTTTGCCACAAGCCACCTGGGAGACACACCAAACATGTGGAATAAGGTACTCTGGTCAGATGAAACCAAAATCAAGCTTTTTGGCCACAATGCAAAACAATATATTTGGCGTAAAAGCAACACAGCTCATCACCGTCAAAACACCATTCCCACTGTCAAAGATGGTGGTGGCAGCATCATGGTTTGGGCCTGCTTTTCTTCAGCAGGGACAGGGAACATGGTTAAAATTGATGGGAAGATGGACAGAGCCACATACAGAACCATTCTGGAAGAAAACCTGTTGGAGCCTGCAAAAGACCTGAGACTGTGAAGGAGATTTATCTTCCAACAAGACAATGATCCCAAACATACCGTGTTTCCCCGAAAGTAAGGCCCTGTCTTACATTAAAATTACCCCCAAAAGTCCCACCCTGCCTTACTTTCGGGGGAGGCCTTACATTAGAAAAAAAAATGACACTTTTTTTTAACAATAAAATTAACACTCACTGATCCCACTGCAGCTCCCCCATCCCTGTGTGCATGATCCCCTGCAGCTCCCCCATCCCTGTGTGCATGGTCCCCTGCAGCTCCCCCATCCCTGTGTGCATGATCCCCTGCAGCTCCCCCATCCCTGTGTGCATGATCCCACTGCAGCTCCCCTATCCCTGTGTGCATGATCCCCTGCAGCTCCCCCATCCCTGTGTGCATGATCCCCTGCAGCTCCCCCATCCCTGTGTGCATGATCCCCTGCAGCTCCCCCATCCCTGTGTGCATGATCCCCTGCAGCTCCCCCATCCCTGTGTGCATGATCCCCTGCAGCTCCCCCATCCCTGTGTGCATGATCCCCTGCAGCTCCCCCATCCCTGTGTGCATGATCCCACTGCAGCTCCCCCATCCCTGTGTGCATGATCCCCACGCAGCCCCATACACACACCCGGTTTCGCTATACTTACCGTTCCGTTGCCGTACGATCCTCTGCGGTGCCGGTGGGAGCCTTCTGACGCAGGGGACGCTGGGCCGATCAGCTGCAAGCCTGCAGGGCCGTGACGTCGCGGCTGATCGGCCAATCAGAGCTCGAGCTGATGGCCAATCAGCTGCGAGCCTGCAGGGCCGTGACATCGCGGCTGATCGGCCAATCAGAGCTCGAGCTGATGGCCAATCAGCTGCGAGCCTGCAGGGCCGTGACCCGGGGCAGGAGACAATGGCGGAGCCGGCCACAAGAAGCCCGCAGGCAGGCGACAGCATGGAGGGGCCAGAACAAACCGGTAAACTACGGCCTTATGCGGCCTTACATTCCCCACAGACCCCCCCCCCGAAAGCGGCCTTACAATCGGGGGGTGCCTTACATTGGAGAACCCTGGGCACCCCCCTACCCTGCCTTACTTTCGGGGGGGTCTTATATTCGGGGAAACACAGTAGAGCAAAATCTACAGTGGAATGGTTCAAAAATAAACGTATCCAGGTGTTAGAATGGCCAAGTCACAGTCCAGACCTGAATCCAATTGAGAATCTGTGGAAAGAGCTGAAAACTGCTGTTCACAAACACTCTCAATCCAACCTCACTGAGCTCGTTATTTTGCGAGAAAGAATGAGCAAGAATTTCAGTCTCTTGATGTGCAAAACTGATAGAGACATACCCCAAGCGACTTGCAGCTGTAATCACAGCAAAAGGTGGGGCTACAAAGTATTAACTCAAGGGGACCGAATAATATTGCACGTCCCACTTTTCAGTTTTTTTATTTTTTAAAAAAGTTTAAAATATCCAATAAATGTCATTGTTGTAAATAAAGAAATGGATGGCAATCACCACGGTATTTGTCAAAGTGCAGTCTTTATTCCTTCATTAGGAATCCAGGGTTACAAAATTGCAGGGAGGTGAGGGGGTTGTGCGGAAATGACTACGGGCGCTCCGTTTCGTGTGGCACCCCATGGGTTAATGTGCCACAATAACATCACATGGGTTCCCTCCCCACAACACACTGACAAAACCTAGTACCTCTGGGCCAGGAGGGGGAGCACAACCTGCTCTCTTAAATACTCCAGCTCATGAGGAAGTAAGTTAGTTCAGTTCCTGGAGAACTGAGGGAGAGACTGCATGACAGAGAGAGGCTGTGCTAAGCTTCTCTGCAGTCTGCTCACAGATTCCAGGCCTAGTGAGGGTCTGAGGAAAGGAGAACTACAAGCAGAGAGGGACACGTCTGGGAGCTTGAGAGCAACCATTACTCGCCCCAGAGAAGCGCACAGAACGGACACCGGATCCGGTACTGTGACTGACACACAGCACGGTGAATCCAGGAGCAGTGGGGTTTCTAGATGCCCACAGTACCAGTGCAAAGCAACACGGCAGGGTCAGCACAGCACAGAGGACTCAAGTTGCCTAGCCAAGTGGTAACAGCAGAACACAGAGAGAGAGTGAGGAGTCCCAGCAGCTCAGCTAGAAGCAGCAGCTCAGGACACACACACAGCGCAGCACGAGGAAGTTGATGACCCGGACAGGGTGGGAAGAGAGCCTAGCCCCATTACAGACTCCGTGGACTATAATCTGCAACAACATCCGCAGTAAAGCTTTGGAAAACAGCAAAACTGTGAGTCTGTGTATTGATTGCAACCTTTGCCCTACATCCAGCAGCAGAGAGATCCCACCTGCAGAGCTACAAGCCTGCCAGCTCTGCACACGGGTTAGGCTACTTTCACATAACGATTTTGAGGGAGCCGATGCTGTCCGATATAAATCGGACAGCATCGGCTCCCTTCTGATGCCTGGAATCGGGTACCAAATAGGCACCCGATTCCGGCATAAAATCGATCCCTGCGGGGTGAAAAAAAGAAAAAAAAAAAAAGTTTATTCTCACCTCCCCCCGAGCCCCCGCCGTCTTCCGCCATCTTCTTTGAGGCTCCCGGTCGCTTCCGCAGGCTGCCGGTGTCAGCAGAGTGCTTCCTCTGCCTTATAGGACCTGCAGTGATGTCACAGTCACGTGACTGCGGGTTCACCATGGTAACCCGCAGTCACATGACTGTGACATCACCGCAGGTCCTATACAGCAGAGGAAGCCCTCTGCTGACACCGGCAGCCTGCGGAAGCCACCGGGAGCCTCAAAGAAGATGGCGGAAGACGGCGGGGGCTCGGGGGAGGTGAGAATAAACTTTTTTTTTTTTTTTAACCCTTATGCTCCTAGTTAGGAGCAGTTTTACTGTACTGAGCATGCTCAGTACAGTAAAACGGGGTCCGAGGAGACATCAGATGTTTCCTCGGACCCTTCTCCATAGGGCCCCATGTTATAGGGATCGGACCTAATCGGATGTGCATTAAATGCCATCCGATTTGGTCCGATCCGAATCTGTCAGATTTTATTTTCGGTGCAAAAATCGGAGCAAGCTCCGATTTTTGCACCGATAATAAAATCGGACAGAATCGGATCGGACCAAATCGGATGGCATTTAGTGCACATCCGATTTGGTCCGATGCCCATAGGGCTGCATGGGGTCCAAATTCGGATCCGATGCTGTCCGATTTTCATCGGACAGCATCGGATTTAGAAAAATCGTTATGTGAAAGCAGCCTTAGAAGAAGCTGCAGCATCAGGAGAAAAGGAGAATTGCACCTTTTACTACAAAACGTGAGTGTGTGTTCTTTAACCCCGTCTCCACTATCCATATCCATTATAGACTATACCATCACTGCCCCGGGGAATACAGTTCTACCCACTGGAACTACACCATCTATGCTGCCACTACATCATCCCCGGCGGCCCCCTTACTCGGCGCATATAGTGGGTGGCGTCACGATAGACTATTCTCCCCTGTAAATACACCGTTTTATTTGCCAGAGCCCGGGACACGGTCCGGACCAGGACCACCCGTGACTTCCCCAATAGCAGACACGGTCTGGAACCGAGTACCCTCGTCCCAGTGGGCTCGACATTCGCATATTCAATGCTTCAACGGGTCCATGGACCTATTTACTATAATCTCATTGGGATTGAGCAACGCCGATTTTCTCCACAAGCTGTGGTCCGACCGACACTGAGCTCCAATAGCTGCTAGTGCCCAGTGATTGCTCCATTTGAATAATAAATTTCATTCCACTTCACAATTGTGTCCCACTTGTTGATTCTTCACAAAAAATTTGAATTTATATTTTTAAGTTTGAAGCCTGAAATGTGGCAAAAGGTTGAAAAGTTCAAGGGGACCAAATACTTTCACAAGGCACTGTATATTGATACTGTACTACATGATCGTGAGTATGCAGTCCAAACCAGTTCAGAAAACATTGAAATTATGAAATGGCCACCCACAGTCCTGATCTAAACCCAGGAGAAAACCTCTGGTAAATCTTTGGTGACAAGGTTAAGGCCAAGAAACCCACAAGCAGGGCTGCCACTAGGAATTTCAGGGCCCCTTACTGCCAAAATTTTGGGGCCCCCCCTGAGATGCCGCCTAGCTCCCATCCTAGCTCCGCCTCCACCCATGCTCCGACCCCACCCATGGTCCGTCTCCAACCAAACATACATTATATTTATAGTGAAAAATTTGAACAGCACCAAAAATTACCTCAATTTATTTGCAAAGCTTTTCCAACCAGCAATCCAGATGGTTCCTTACAATACAGTAAAAAAAGGAAAAACAGTACAAAAAAATAGAAAAAAGTGGACTTTTTTCTATATTTTTGTGCTATTTTTCCTTCTCTCTCTCTATTATATATTACACACATACACACTTCAGACTGCTGTGGGCTGCACACACAATAGCTGTATACACAATAGAGACGGCTGCTAGCTGTATACACAATAGAAACGGCTGTGGGCCGTATAAACAATGCAGATGGCTGTTGGCTGTATAGACAATGGAGATGGCTGCGGGCTATACACACAATAGAGAATACACAATAGAAACTACTGCTGCCCATATACACAATGGAGATGTCTGCGGGACAAATGCACAATAGAGACGGCTGCGGGACAAATGCACAATGGAGACGTCTGCGGGACAAATGCACAATGGCAACGGCTGCGGGACAAATGCACATTGGAGACTGCTGGCAGACGTATGCACATTAGAGACTGCTGCGGGTTGTATACACATTGAAGAATGCTGGGAGATGTATGCACATTAGTGACTGCCGCGGGATGTATATACATTGGAGACTGCAGGACTTATATACAGAGACTGCTGGCCATATGCAGAGACTGCCGGCTGTATATCTTGTATACACAGATACCACTCTACTGTATATACAGGTCAACACTATATACATACAGTACATAGATACACAAATACAGCATCTAGTGTGGACCTGTATATAGAGTATAGTGCTGTGTAGAGACAAAGAGACAGAGAGCGAGAGACAGATAGTGAGAGACAGAGAGCGAGAGACAGAGCGAGAGACAAAGAGCGAGAGACAGAGAGCGAGAGACAAAGCGAGAGACAGATAGCGAGAAACAGAGAGCGAGAGCGAGAGGCAAAGCGCGAGACAGACAGAGAGCGTGAGACAGAGAGCATGAGACAGAGGCAGAGAGCGCGAGACAGAGACAGACAGAGCGAGAGAAAGACAGACAGAGCGAGAGACACATATGTGGCGCCCCGCAACGAGTGCGTCACAGGAGGGTATTGCAGCCATAAATGCAGCAGCAATATTCTCCGACCCAGCAGTTATGTGGTTAACATAGAGATCCGAACCCTGCATGCATCACCTAGAATAGAGGGCCAATCCTAGGTCCTAGTGGGCGGAGTGCAAGGGTAGTGTAGAGAAAAGTTAGTACAGACACTGAGTCGATGGAGAAGTCTAGAACGAGACCTTGAAGAGAGAGCTCTAGAACTTGGGCTTGGAGTAGGAGCGGGGCTCTGCACCTGGTGCAGCCCCCGGGCCATCACCGGTCGGGTGTTAGCACCTGAGGCCTCAACAACCGGGATTGGGCATCATCAACCACGGGTTTCCAAAAAGACCCCCGTGCCCCAAAAGACCACAGCCGGTTCACTGGTACCGAAGCTGGCAGCAGTTCACCTCTGCTACGCGAACCAGAAGCGTGGAGGAGCAGCTTTACAGGAGCACCCCACCACCAGCCAAATTCCAGCCGTCTAACCAGCGGTGTACCCACCGAGGGACCCAAGGCTCCCCAGAACATCCATAACGTATAGCTTGGATAGGGATTGAAGCAGCCTCCCCGTACCCGACCTGGTATTCCTTGGCGACACTGGCAACCACTTAGCTAGAATGGAGGAACACTACGGATCTCTAAGGGACACCATCACTGCTGAGTCCACCCGGTCCACTACCCGTGAACTGTATACCATGTACTGTCTGCTGGTTACAGTATAGACCCGTTGCAGAGACTTTCTGTGTCCGTGCTTCCTTATGAACTGTCCGTCCGCACTACAATGTAACCGCAGCTGTCGCACAACATCTTAAGCAGCTCCAGCCTCCGGGGATCATCGCTCAGCCTGTGGGGAGCGTTCCATCTTGCTGCTATCCATCCCCCGGAGGTTCCGCAGCGTCGGTAACGATTACTGAACTACTCATAGGTGGCGTCACGAATAAATTAAAACCCCTTTAATCTGTTCCCGCAAGACGTCTTCACTTTTGATCTGCACTCAACCGGGCCTCACTACCGGCAGGCGCGGCCCACCCGTGACAAGGAGGAAGGAGCTTCAGCCTGTCTAAACCGGAGTCCCCGGCCACGGTGAGTCAGAAAATGGCGTCACGAACAGGATACGAGCAGGCCCGTTCCCTAACGGGTATAATGTGCTTAACAATGACTTTAATGTCTACAATTTGGACTTTGTTCGTCCCTAAAAGAACTTTCCCGCCTTTTCACCGTTGGGCCAAGATGGCGCCCAAGATAGCGTTCCCGCCACAAGGATCCGCCACGTGCAAGCCCAGGGGTGAGCCACCGCCCCTCATCGTGGGAGGGCTAAAGGCAAAGGCGCCAAACTCTTTGTCCGCCCTGATTGCTCGAATCAACCATGGGGGCGGACCCCAAAGACTTTTCCCACAATTGGACTACAAATGCCAAAAGGAAATGGGAGTGTCAGAGACAGTTCTTCACCAGCTCTCTACCAGAACGGTTACCGGTTGAACGGGTGTGGTTCCCTCCAAAAGAAGATAATGGCCAGCACAAGACTCCAAGACCTGATGCGGGAGGTCGAGGCGGAGGCCAGAGCAGCCATAGGCCATCCGGGTCCGGGTCCTGCCCTTACTACTGACGGCAGCCCCGACTTCTGGCTAGAGGCTCTGCAAGACCTCCGCGTGAGGTTAATCGAGACGGTAGAATGGACGATCCGCAGCTGGAGCGCGAGCCTGGGCCGCCGACTACATCATGCGATGCAGCAGAGCCGACCGGGTACAGTTACTCTAGGACCGGACGACATCGCCAGCTTCTCAACTACCTCACCGTCGCCTACCACCTGTCCTGCTACGTCACCGGAGCCTATAGACTGCACCATTCCAGTGGAGGCCACAGCTCAGCTCGTTCCAGCGATTGAAACTGCAGCCGACCCCGTTCTTGAGCCGGAGCTTACAACACGCTCCACCGAAGAGCTTGACCTTTACCAGGTTCCCCCTGAGGAACCCGCCAACAGTTGTACTACCAAAAAGACTGTCGCCTGTTTCGTCCCCGTACCGGAGGCTTCCTTTGCAACTGCCGAGGCCTACCTGGTAACCGGGATTGAGACACCGCTACCTGCAGAAACAGATGAAGAGGCAGGCAGCCTGGAAGCCCTGCAGGACGTCCCTGAGGAAGGATTCGCAGCACCTTCGCCCTGCTGTACAGAGGAACTTGCTCCAACATCTCCAACCATCGAGCAGCCCGATGTGGTCGTTGAGGGAGAAGAAGAGGATGACGACGACGAGATCCGCAGCATCCCTGAGGATCTCGACACCGGGTTCGCTTGGGGAGACACTGAGGAACTTCCTACCGGACATACAACTCGGGTGCACTGGTCGGGTGCATCAGCGACACCTTCCCCTGTGCCATTCCACCGGGTGCCGGTCCAGACTGCCCGCCAAACTCAAGCTTCCTACCAAACCACCAGCTCCACCGTTCATCTTCGCACCCTGAGCCGTACCGACGGAGATGTACGCCAGCACCGACGAGAGGAGTGGCAAGCCCGTGAACGTGCCAACATGCAGGCCCGTGCCGAGGCTCGCCGTCAACCGCCGCTGCCTGATGAACTCCGCCCCGAAGGTAGAATTTCCACCTTTAATTTATTTACTGGGTGGGGGTTCGCTTGGGAGGTGGGTTTGAATGAGGAGGTGTTTGTTGGGCGCCGGGAAGTCGAGTCACACTTGCCCAGAGGACATCCCGATCGCGACCTATACCGGGGCGATATAATCACCTACGAACGCTATGCTTGTCCAGATGGGTGGTTCGCTATCCGAGTGCGCCATCGTTCTCAGCGCCAGTGACTCTAAGCTTGGACTCACTCAATGACTCTGTTCCTGTTTTAATCACTGACTGTGTAACCTGGCGGCTACAGCCTGAACTCTTATTAAGGACAGCCGACCGCCCGCCGGGTCCGCAAAAGTGTCACCTGTTTATTTTACCTACCTCACTTTTATGCAAAGTAATGACCTGTCAGTGTTTATTACCTGTTATAAAATATAAAAACCTCTGTAATGTGGGTAGTGTGACGCTTGGGGACAAGCGAATTTAACCAAGGGGGAGTGTGGCGCCCCGCAACGAGTGCGTCACAGGAGGGTATTGCAGCCATAAATGCAGCAGCAATATTCTCCGACCCAGCAGTTATGTGGTTAACATAGAAATCCGAACCCTGCATGCATCACCTAGAATAGAGGGCCAATCCTAGGTCCTGGATGGCGGAGTGCAAGGGTAGTGTAGAGAAAAGTTAGTACAGACACTGAGTCGATGGAGAAGTCTAGAACGAGACCTTGAAGAGAGAGCTCTAGAACTTGGGCTTGGAGTAGGAGCGGGGGCTCTGCACCTGGTGCAGCCCCCGGGCCGTCACCGGTCGGGTGTTAGCACCTGAGGCCTCAACAACCGGGATTGGGCATCATCAACCACGGGTTTCCAAAAAGACCCCCATGCCCCAAAAGACCACAGCCGGTTCACTGGTCCGGAAGCTGGCAGCAGTTCACCTCTGCTACGCGAACCAGAAGCGTGGAGGAGCAGCTTTACAGGAGCACCCCACCACCAGCCAAATTCCAGTCGTCTAACCAGCGGTGTACCCACCGAGGGACCCAAGGCTCCCCAGAACATCCATATCCCTTGGATAGGGATTGAAGCAGCCTCCCCGTACCCGACCTGGTATTCCTGGGCGACACTGGCAACCACTTAGCTAGAATGGAGGAACACTACGGATCTCTAAGGGACACCATCACTGCTGAGTCCACCCGGTCCACTACCCGTGAACTGTATACCATGTACTGCCTGCTGGTTACAGTAAAGACCCGTTGCAGAGACTTTCTGTGTCCGTGCTTCCTTATGAACTGTCCGTCCGCACTACAATGTAACCGCAGCTGCCGCACAACATCTTAAGCAGCTCCAGCCTCCGGGGATCATCGCTCAGCCTGTGGGGAGTCTTCCATCTTGCTGCTATCCATCCCCCGGAGGTTCCGCAGCGTCGGTAATGATTACTGAACTACTCATAGGTGGCGTCACGAATAAATTAAAACCCCTTTAATCTGTTCCCGCAAGACGTCTTCACTTTTGATCTGCACTCAACCGGGCCTCACTATCGGCAGGCGCGGCCCACCCGTGACAAGGAGGAAGGAGCTTCAGCCTGTCTAAACCGGAGTCCCCGGCCACGGTGAGTCACATAGATAGAGCAAGAGACAGACAGAGCGAGAGACAGACAGACAGAGCAAGAGACAGACAGACGAGCATCTAACTCACCGGCAAAAGCTCCCTTCTGAGTCCTGACTCTTGTCACTTGGCACCGCACTTGCATCCTGCTGCAACCGATGCCCATGTTACTTCTTATTTGTGGGCCGCACCGACAGCTGTGATTCGGGAACGGAGCCTCCTGTCAGGAGGAGATAGGGCAGGGCCGAGTGCCCACTCAAGAGGTGAGGGGGCAGGCCCTGCTGCCAGTGCGGCCACGTGATTTCCTGTTTGCGGGCCACCCCGGCAGCTACCCTGTGATGGACAGCCCAGCCTGGAGGAGAGAGGTCAGGGGGCGGGGCCCGGCACCAGCGGTGATTCTGACTTCACAGGAGGGGGGCCCAAGCAGCAAGACATGAGGGCGCAGGGCCCAGAGGAGATCGGGGCCCGCACCAAATGGTCATGCCCCCTGCAGGCACGGCTGGGCCCCCCATGCCCCTGTGTAAATGGCCACGCCCCCTCCAATACTTGGCGGACACCTTACTCAGAAAGGCCAGTAAGGCCTTAACGGCAGCCCTGCCCACAAGTGTCACAGAATTGTGGAAGAAGAGTGGATCAAAATCCTACCAGAGCAGTGTGAGAGAGTAGTGATGTCCGGTGACCGCAGATGTACTAAAGTCATTCAAAGCAAATGCCTGTACACGTCCTACTGATTGGTGACTGTTTCTCTGTCTACAGCCATTGCTGTTCTCTAATTATAATTATCACATTTTTTGTAAAATAAAGGTTTTAAGTTTGGTTACCTTGGTTATTTTGGAAAACACTATTCTGGTGGCATGGTGTACCCCTATCTTCAAATGTTGATCAATGTAGATTACATTCTGTCTGAATAAATCAAGTGATTATACATTGTTCTCTAAATTTGATCACCAATGTTCAGTATATCCTCAGATGCTGCACAATGGCAGTCACACAGAAGGTGCTCGGTCTACTTCATCCCCCACCCTAAAATGCTATTTTGGAAAATTAATGGGTTGATTTGGCACCCAGAAATATCACAAACTCCTCTAAGTCTTCATTCACACAGGATGCTAGCTGTCCACTAATGTCCCGTTTTGTACAGATCTGCCATTTGCAGTGGAATGCAGCGAAATGCAGTGATGTTGGCTGTCCCAGTCAGGTCAATGCATTTCACAATTCTGTATTCATACGATCCGTTCTATGTGGATCCGCTTTTGGGCTCAAAAGCGGATCTACACAAAGAATAAGCATGTCAATTATTGGGCGTTTTTCGCCTGTGCTTTTTACTTACCTCACCCTCGGTGATCTCCAGCAATGTCCCCTGATATCGAGGCTGCAGGACCTGCAGGAGGACTTGCCACTGAGTGACATCACTCGGTCAAATTCGCAGGCTGCAGGGTCCTAGAGGCAGTGATCACTGCAGTTTCCAGGGATGAATAGACATCGCTGGGGATCATCGGGGAAGCACGGCGATAGCGCAGCAGCATTCACACACAGAAGGCTGTGCTTTGTGAGGATCTGTTCTTGGTGCAATTTCTACACCAAAAACAGATTCTCAAAAAAAGGCAGCAAAAACATTGTATGTGAATGTAGCATGAAGACCCAGTTGCACATACAGATAATTGTGCAGAGATTCTTCGCAGATCTCTGATTGCAGTGAAATCATGGACACATTGTTCCATTTGTACACGGCAATAAAATGGAACAATGTGTCCATGATTTCACTGCAACCAGAGATCTGCAAACAATCTCTGCACAATTATCTGTGTGTAACTGGGCCTTAAGTCTGCTACATATAGATGTTAACTAGGCCCTAATAAACTATTAATGCACCCCAGGGCCGGGTACTCAGCTCTCGGGCTCGGGTTCAGTCTGGGATGTCACGGGTGGCTGCCCGAGGCTGTGACCCTGGTGGTTAATGAATAAGGGGTAAAATAACGGGGGTTTGTTGAAATAAAGTATATACAATGTCGTGACGCCACCTGCAGTATCTGGTGATGCTCACCAGCGCCGCTACAGTCCCCTGGTGGTCTATGGTATTGCAGCCAGGTTGGTGTAGTCCCCTGCAGGCGGGACTGGACCGCCGGGGCAGCGATTCTGTAAGGTAAACGGTTTAGGCAGGAAAGAATGCAGCAGAGTCGACAACTCACTTCACCGGGTTTTTTACTGAGAACTTCTCCAAAGTCATTACAGTTCAGCAGATGTTTCAATGGCAAATGCTACGGATGCTGCAAGTGGAACTTCTGGCTGTTAGATGGATCCCTCCTTGTGTACCTTTCTTATTCCTTTCTTTCCCTTTTGCCTCCCAGTGGTGGTGAAGTCAGACTTCTTAAATATAATCTAACCTCCTGCTGCATCTTTTAGTCTCCACTCCTTTGTACCCGTTGGGTGAATCTTTTACTGTCCTTTGCAGGATCCTACTGCAGAACTGATTCCCCTCTTGTGGGCTCTTCGGGAGTCGGGGCTGTATCTAAAATATCCTCGGTCATCGGATTCTCTGTGAACAGTGAAAGTAATCACAGTTGCGGGCTCCACACCCGGTTTCTTCCTTTTGGAACTAACTCGCGACTGAGTCTCCTGTTCCCTGCTTCTGTTCTTCTCTGGGATCTGTACTGTCTTTGCTGGGCCCCTCAGCCGAGGAGGCCCTCCTTGCACCCTTCCAGGCTGGCTGCCTGGCACAACTCTCCTAACTGCTTCTCACTAGTTCCCCCTAGAGGTCACTATATACCCTCCCGGGGTCCCTGCCACCTACTAACCTAGTGTGTGGGTGTTAGCTCTAGGGTTCCACCTACTGACCATAGTTCCAATTGCAGTGGGGTGACTACACCACTTTTATGGGTGCAGTACCCCCTTTGTGGCACCTACATGGTGGGGCGCCACACTATTGCGATTGTAACACATGACAGGCATAATAAATTGAACTCCAGAACTATTGCAATAAATTAATAATGTAATCAGAAAACTGCATGGTTTTGTCCAATAGAGAGACTTGGAAGGTGGAAGTGGTTTTGTACTCCCTCCCGGTTACCTCCCACTGTATAACCTAGTGTGGGGCGTAGGTTTAGGGTTCTGCCTATCATCCCGAAATCTACTTGCAGTTGGGGTGACTACACCTCTTTTACGGGTGCAGTACCCCTTTGTGGCACCTACATAGAGGGGCACCACACAGGGACAGGTTAAAACAGGCTGGGGGTCATTTTTAGAGGTCAGGTTCCCTTTAAGTGTGAATGTGACCGAAGAATACATTCATGTATACATCCAGGAAAAACGACATTATGATATCAATCCAGCATTGCGGTCCTGCAGATGCGCTAACCGCTGAGCTGCATATACATTGCTTTATTAACCCTGTTTAACATATCAATTGAACTAGATTCTGCTATAAGCGCATCACATAAAGCAGGTTGTACGGCGTACTCTGGTCGTCTGCCAACATCTACCATACGGGCAGCAGAAGCTGGATGTTATTTAAGGGATGTTATGACAGCACCTAACGTTTCTGCTAGAAACAGGCACATAGGATACAACGGGCTAAATTCGATTCTGGGTCTTATCTACAGCTAGACAACAATGTAGGGGTTAACGCAAAGAAAGATGGCAGTAAAGCATTTCTTAGAGGCCAGTGATCTATAATTTTCATGCAGGGTTGACACGGAAGCTGCACAGATGTAGGATTAAATACCAAAGCCTGTATGAATCAAGAAAGTCAAGTAAAACATGCTATCCGAGATCCAATGTTTAGGAAAATGCATTTATCAATTTACACCACACAACATTTGGATCAGGACGCTCAAATGTTACCACAATAAGGGTCCACTATGTGGATCATATACAGACATCTGTTCCCTGTCACCAGGCATTCTGTGCTATCTTCACATGTGCTCCCTGACAAAGTCCCCTCTGTACATGACCTCTTCTTCTCGCACTCCTTAAATCTTGCCTTATTGAAATCCTGCTCCTAGCCGCCGGCTATGGTTTTCCACTTACATTTCTTCCCCTTGTGATAACGGCTGAGCGCATGGGCGTACCCAGCGTGGGGCTGGGGGGGCAGGTGCCCCCCCAAGAGGCTGCCCCGGGTGAGCGTGGCACTGCGTACCCCACATGGCACCTACAGTACTGTGACCAGGGCTTTTTTTGCTCCGGAGCGGCCGCCGCCCCCGCCCCCCCTCCTCTTTGGGAGTGAAAGGAGCAGCACTGTCTCCCGGCCGAGTGCTGAGTGAGGGGTCAGACTCCAGAGGAGCGGGCGGGAGCCGGCGGCACAGCACTGTCATGTGAACGGACGGCAGAGGAGATGCAGAGAGGACGGCAGAAGAGAGCAGGTGGTGAGTGGCCCCAAGGAAAGAAGGTGCAGTGTGCTGTGCAGCCAGGTTTTGTGTGCAGAGTGACAGTGTGTGTGTGTGTGTGTGTGTGCAATGTGTGTGTGCAATGTGTGTGTGGGTGTGCAATGTGTGTGTGTGCAATGCTACATGCTGCAGTGCCGGCCCCGGGAGCAGAAGAGCCTGTGCAGCTGCCCTGTGGACTGTGGGGGGCTGGAGGCAGAGACAGAGCAGCCGGAGGATCACAGTGAGTGAAAATAAATGTAAAGTAAATAAAGATAAAGTTGGCTGCACTGTGCTTGTGATGGGGGCCTCCAGCCTCCGTCCTCCTGCGCTCACCCCTCCAGCCTCCGTCCTCCTGCCCTCACCCCTCCAGCCTCCGTCCTCCTGCCCTCACCCCTCCAGCCTCCGTCCTCCTGCCCTCACCCCTCCAGCCTCCGTCCTCCTGCCCTCACCCCTCCAGCCTCCGTCCTCCTGCGCTCACCCCTCCAGCCTCTGTCCTCCTGCGCTCACCCCTCCAGCCTCTGTCCTACTGCGCTCACCCCTCCAGCCTCTGTCCTACTGCGCTCACCCCTCCAGCCTCTGTCCTACTGCGCTCACCCCTCCAGCCTCCGTCCTCCTGCCCTCACCCCTCCAGCCTCCGTCCTCCTGCCCTCACCCCTCCAGCCTCCGTCCTCCTGCCCTCACCCCTCCAGCCTCCGTCCTCCTGCCCTCACCCATCCAGCCTCCGTCCTCCTGCCCTCACCCCTCCAGCCTCTGTCCTCCTGCGCTCACCCCTCCAGCCTCTGTCCTCCTGCGCTCACCCCTCCAGCCTCTGTCCTCCTGCGCTCACCCCTCCAGCCTCTGTCCTCCTGCGCTCACCCCTCCAGCCTCTGTCCTCCTGCGCTCACCCCTCCAGCCTCTGTCCTCCTGCGCTCACCCCTCCAGCCTCTGTCCTCCTGCCCTCATCCCACCAGCCTCTGTCCTCCTGCCCTCACCCCACCAGCCTTCGTCATCCTGCGCTCACCCCTTCAGCCTCCGTCCTCCTGCGCTCACCCCCCAGCCTTCATCCTGGTCTAACCGCCTGCCCACCATATACTGTGCTGCTAACCACTGAGCCATCATACTATGCTAACCACAGAGACATCGCGCAGTGCTAACCACTGAGCCACCGTACAATGCTAACCACTGAGCCACCATATACAGAGCTAACCACTGAGCCACCATATACAGAGCTAACCACTGAGCCACCATATACAGTGCTAACCACTGAGCCACCATACAGTGCTAACCACTGAGCCACCATTTACAGTGCTAATCACTGAGCCACCATATACAGTGCTAACCACTGAGCCACCATATACAGTGCTAACCACTGAGCCACCGTATACAGTGCTAACCACTGAGCCACCGTATACAGTGCTAACCACTGAGCCACCATATACAGTGCTAACCACTGAGCCACCATATACAGTGCTAACCACTGAGCCACCGTATACAGTGCTAAATACTGAGCCACCATATACTGTGCTAACCACTGAGCCACTGTATACAGTGCTAACCACTGAGCCACCGTATACAGTACTAATCACTGAGCCACCATTTACAGTGCTAACCACTGAGCCACCGTACTGCGAGTGTATGCCCCTGCGAGTGTATGCCCCTGTGTGTGTATGCCTCCCCCCTGAAAATAAGACCGGGTGCAACGTTCGGAGCAAATATATTAATATATTAAATATATTAATCTCACCCGGCCCCTGACAGCAGCCCGCCCATGTCATATACAGCCCCCGGCCCCCATAGGGCTCCCCAGTGGCGCAATAAGTCTGATGGGCACAGGTGCGCAATGTAGGCCCCCCACCTTCCGCGTGCACGTTGGTCAGATGTATGGGCCCCGTGTAACATTCTAAATCCTATACTCACAAATTGACCCCTCTCCCCCTTCATTATGTATTAATGTCCCTTATCTTGCTGTATATGGTCCTCCTCCTGGAATATGGCCTTTATCGTGGTATATATGTCCCCCATCATGGTTTATATGGTCCTCCTCCTCAGCCACCATAGTCCTCCAATTATTATAATGCATCCCCACATTCCTCCATACATTACAATGTATTCCCATAGTCCTCTAAGTATTATAATGCACCCCATAGTCCCTCATTCATAAGGTACCCCCATAGTCATCCAATTATCATAATGCAACCCCACTATCCTCTATATAGTATAATGTAGCCTCATATGCCTCCATACATTATAATGCACCTCCATACAGTATAATGCACTCCTATAGTTCTCCATATAGTATAATTCACCCCCATAATTCTCCATATAGTATAATTCACCCATAGTCTTCTATACAGTATAATGCACCATCAATAGTCCTCCATGTAGTATAATGCACCCCCATAGTTCTCCATATAGCCCTCCATACAGTCTAATGCACCCTCACAGTCCTGTGTTTAGCATAGTACAGCCTTCCATATAGCACAGTACAGCCTCATAATTCTCCATACAGTATAATGCAGCCACGGTGAGCCACCCCTTCCCCCCCCCCCATACTCCTCTGGCCAGCGTGTACTCCTTAAAAAAAAATCCTGTACTTACATCTCCTGGTTCCACCACAGCTTCCCAAAATTGAAGATACAGGAGGAGGTCGTGACGCTGAGCGTTGCACAGTGGAACGCATAAAAGCAGGAAGTGACACCTAGTCCACACTAGGAGAAGGTAGTGCTTCCTGCTTTTTATGCGTTCCACTGTGCAATGCATGGCATCACCCCTGTGGTAAGAGGAAGCGCAGGGGGCGGCGCAGGAGGCTCAGTGAAACACATGGGACCCTTAGCGGCCCGTGTGCTGCTGCGCAGTGATGGTACAAGAAGCGGGCACAATCGGAACGACCATGGCTTGCCCCCCCCTAGTTTTGATCCTGGGTACACCCATGGCTGAGCGTCTATTCTCCTTTACTCTGTCGTCATGAATGTTCCGAGGAATTGCTTTGAGATTTTATTTCTTTCTTCCCGATACGTGTTTTCAATTATTGGCCCAGTGAAGTCTCTGCTTCCTATATGTGAACCTATTCCACAAGGCCTTTATCCACAGCCACATTTATAACTGGTGTAACCTTGAGTTTCATACCTAGGGGCATCTGAAGGTCAGGGGCCCCTATTGTATTTCCTGACTGTCTCTAATTTCCTTGGACAGAGCCAGAGTTTCAAGATTTGTACCTAAATGTATTATTGATGGGAATGTTGCAGTTTTTCACTCCTCACCAAAGGCATGATTCTGTTTATTCTGCATGTTGTGTATATGTAATGTATTAAAGTTTTTTGACATACCACAAGACGCATTATACACATGAAATTATCATAATAATACATGTAATGCTGGTTTCACATCAGCATTTTTGAACGCAGCGTATGCTGCATAGTTCTTTTTTGAAATCCGCAAGCGTATTGCGCACCTATCTTTAACATGGTGTGCGCATTCCTGAAATACAGTGAATTGACCAGACGGGCCTACAGTGACTTTAAAAATCAGCCCACATTGCAGAATAAAGACCACTGGCTTGCCCAAAAAAAGAACTTTGATGACTGGGCCCGGATGAGGGAAAGAATGTACAAAACAGATTGGGAGTTGAAACTTTACAGACATGGGGACAAGGCAGGAAAGATTCTTGTTAATCTGGCCAGGGGGAAGGGAAGAACCTCAATGATCACCGCTCTAATTGACAAGGGGAGCACAGTGACATCAGACCCGAAAAAAATGGTAGACATCTTGAGACAATATTATGCTGAATTGTATAAAACTCCCCCCGACGAAGGTGGTAGTGGCGGAGACTGGATAGGGGGAGCGGGTCTCAACCACATCTCGGACGAAGATCTGGTGATGGTAAATGCTAAATTTCGAGATACGGAAATCTTGAAGCAATTAAAGACCTGAACCCTAGTAAGGCACCGGGACCTGATAGGTTCAGCTGCGGTTTTTTCAAGATCTTGGGAGAGACGGGTGGTACCATGCCTAGGGAACGTGTTCAACAAATTAATGGAGGGGGACAGCTGTCTGACAGGGTCCTTGACCCTGATGACGGTGCCCGGAGTGGCACTGAAACGCGTAGGTGGAAATAAAGAAGGGGGGTCTTTTACCTAAAGACTTGTGACTGATTATTTAAAGCAGCGCGGACTGTCTATGCACCATCCCTGGATCTGATCAACTTGACAAAGATGGTATGCTTTACCAAATTGTTGTAGCCGCTCCAGACCCTGCCACTGCTGCTAAAACAGACGGAAGTCCACAAATTGATGAGACTGTTCACGAAATTTATATGGAGAGGCAGAAAGCCAAGGATGCATCTGACTACTCTGATGATGACTAAGGGAGAGGGGGGGGGGCCTGGGATTTCCCAATATTTGCAGGTATAATTTGGCCTGTCTGACCCGACACATACTGGACTGGCTCAGGGGCTCCAGCAAATTCTCAGATTACCCCTGGAGAGCGCAATAAGCAAACCATGGAGTTTGGCATCGGTGTTGCATACTCCCGGGGCTGGTCTGCCGCATCTCCTCCGGTCTGCGGTAATATTCCGCGATACGATCGCCTCATGGAAGGCAATTCGTAAGAAAATGCACCTGCCGTGGAAGATATCAAAATACTTGGACCTGTGGAGATGTCCGGCCTTTCCCCTGGGGAGGGAAAATACACTTTTCCAGGGATGGAGAAACAGAGGGGTGCAAAAAGCAGGAGATCATGACACTGAAGCCAGGTGGCTAACCTGGTGGGAACTCAGGGCCAGATATGATCTGCCGGAAACACAGGTGCTCCAATATGGCCAAGTATGTTCTCATGTCATGGACCTTCTTGTGAACACCGGGGCAGAACACATCAACAACGGGTGGGACGACGTGACGTCCCTAGACCCTTCGATCACCAACATCTCCTCATTATATGCAATACTGAGAGGTCATATGAATCCCAGCGCCCAAAATACAGTGTTTAAGGGATGGGTGAGTCGGTTGCACAACCCAGACATAGACTCAAAGATATTGACAGGATGGACGCAGTTACGGGAAAATGTTAGAGATGAGAGATGGAGGCATTCGTACTTCAGAATAATCCATAGAGCTATTCTAGATTTTAACTTGCATACGGGAGGTGACAGACCCGAAAGATTAGATTACTGCCCGAAATGTAAGACTCCCAAATCTGACCTATATCACGGTATGTGGAGTTGTGAGAAAATCAGGCAGTTGTGGTTGACTGTTCAGGCCTGTGCTAAGACCTTGTCAGGTGTGGTGGTTCCCCTGGACCCGATAAGGTGGGTGTTTCATGACATGAGAGGCTTCCAACTGAACAAAGGGGAGACTCGTATACTTCACCTCTTGGCAATGGCCACAAAACACTTAACCTTGGGGAGGTGGGTGGCTACGACCCCTCCTACTCTATCAGACTTGACACTGGAGCTGGGGAGAGTCATGACATGGGAGAGGTTGGAGGCAGAGCGGGATATGGACAGGTTGGCTGAGAAAATTTTTCAAAAATGGAGGGTATTCATCTCCACCCAACTTTCGGGGGAGGAAATGAAGCGGACGATATACCCGTTTAGAAACTCTTCCTGGTATGTCATGGAGGACTTGAAGGGCTCCTTGGGCCCCCTGAAATTACAACCTGTAGGGATCATAGGCTGATCTTGAATTTGCAAAGTCGATGGGCTTTAACAGCAAAGATAGATGAGCTGTGGTCGCGTTGGACTCCTCTATTTTCTCTCGGTCGCAATGTTCAAGGCGGAAGGGGGAGGGGGGAGGGAGGGGAGTTTTTGGATGTTGGTTTTTTTTGATTTTCTGACTCTATGATATTACCATACTGACTGTAAAGCAGGGAGGGAGAAAAAGAGAGGAGGAGAAAACGGTTTACAGTTTTATTTTTTCTCTTCTCTAACATGCCTTGCAAATGTAACAAATTATGCGGATTTGCTGTATTTCTTTTTCACACCTGAACTGTAATGTGTTCTTTGAACCACTAATAAAAATTATCATATAAAAAAAACATGGTGTGCGCAGGTGTACACAGGGACCCATGTTGGCATCAATATGTCTGCGTATGCATCCCTGTGTGTGGTTTCTTGGCGCTTGGTGAACGCAACATGTTGCATTTTTTGATGACTGAAAAATGCGCAAGCATGCGCACGATTTCATAAAGACAACACATTATTCTCTATGGGTGCGCATTGGTGCGCAATGGCTTGCACACGGCTACGTTTGATGCGTATGACACACAGTGCATGCCCAGGAAGCGATTTCCCTTAGGAAACGCCCTTTGGGAGTGGCTTGTCTTGAAAATTCAAGAAAACACTCCTGGAAATATTGAACCCATGTGCAAAAAATATGCAAACGCATGCCGAAATGCACACAAATGCTGCTTTTTCATGTGCTCATGCGGATAAAAAAACGCTGCGTAAGCATGCTTTTTGGCATGTGTTTTTGCATGCGCAGTGTTCAAAAATGCTAATGTGAAAGTAGCCTAATATATGGAAGACGTAAGTCTGTCAGCGCAAAAGCCCAGGCTTGTTTTCTGCTCTTCTCCCTGATCCATAGATATATTCCAAGGTTGCATTCATGCTCAGTAGCCGCGAACCGCAACAACGCTGTAATGCTGCAGTTTATGTTCACTGCTCCAGATCTTAATAGACAGGGTTTTTTTCGTGCAAAATAAAGCGATTGTGAAAGAAAACCATGAAATGACTGCAGCAGAAAAAGGCTGCATCAGTGTTCAGCAGCAGTGCGTGAAAGCACTCAAGTGTCACAACCTATTAAAGTGATTATCAACTTTTAGGAAATCATTGTCCCGGGCGCAGTTTTGCATATAATCGTCCCTGAGTCTGACCAGTGAGTCTCTACCACTGGTCCATGAGTTTGGCATTGGTTGTAGCTCTGACATCTCTTGGACAACACAGGAATAAGTGAGTTCAGTGTCACTTCTAGAGCTGACTGAATGCCCAGTCACATATTGGACTGGTCTGACAGTATGATGCTTACACAGCAGGTAGTGCCAGACACCAAGAAAAGCGGCAGAGACACAAATTGGACCTGAGGATAATAAATACAGAACTTTTTTTTGTAAACTGGACTGCACCTAGAGACAAAGATTTCTAGAAAAAGGAAAACCCTTTCTTTCTCCTTTTCAATAACTAAGAATACTGCACAGAGATAACTGGCTGCCAGACACCATATAAAGGGTTTATCCCTAGGAAAACAAAAGTTTGAGTACAATATGTTTCTGTAAACATAGTTGGGATGTCCCTATAAATCAGGGGGACATATCATGCATCTTGGGGGCCACATGCAGCCTGTGATATTTCTTTTGTGTGGCGCTCAACCATCTGCATAGTGTGTGGTCACATGTATTTCACATGTCATGGAGAAAACCAGTGGTGCATAGCACTGTAGGTATGGGTTATTATTATTTATTATTATTATTAATTATTATTATAGCACCATTTATCTCATGGCGCTTTACATGTGAAAAAGGGCATACATAGACAAGTACAATAAACATGAGCAATACAAGGCACACACAAGTACAGAAGGAGAGAGGACCCTGCCCGCTAGGGCTCACAGTCTACAAAGGATGGGTGAGGATACAGTAGGAGAGGGTAGGGCTGGTCGTGCAGCAGTTCAGTAGGCAGAGGATCATTGCAGGTTGTAGGCTTGTTGTAAGAGGTGGACTTCAGATTCCTTTTGAAGGTTTCCATGTTAGGCAAGAATCTGATGTGTTGGAGTAGAGAGTTCCAGAGTATGGGAAAGCATGGGAAAAATCTTGTATGCGGTTGTGGGAGGAAGAGATAAGAGAAGAGTAGAGAAGAAGATCTTGAGAGGATCAAAGGTTGCGTGTAGGTAAGTAATGGGAGACCATGTCTCAGATGTATGGAGGAGACAGGTTATGGATGGCTTTGTATGTCAAAGTTAGGGTTTTCAACTGGAGTCTCTGGACAATAGGAAGCTAGTGAAGGGCTTGGCAGAGAGGAGAGGTTGGGGAATAGCGGGGAGACAGGTGGATTAGTCGGGCAGCAGAGTTTAGGATAGATTGGAGTAGTTCAAGAGAGCTAGAGGGGAGGCCAGAGAGTAGGAGGTTGTAATAATCGAGGTCAGAGATGATTAGGGCACGCATAAGTGTTTTTGCAGTTTCTTGGTCAAGGAATGTGCAGATCCAGGAAACATTTTTAAGTTGGAGTCGGCAGGAGGTGGCAAGGCTTGGATTTGTGGCTTGAAAGAGAGGGCAGAGTCGATGATCACCCCGAGGCACCGAGGATGTGTCGGAACTGAAGAAAGAAAACAGCCATTGACTTTGATGGATAGGTCTGGTAGAATGGTAGAGTGACATGGGGGAAAGATGATGAATTCTGTTTTGTCCATGTTCAGTTTTAGAAAGCGAACAGAAAAGAAAGATGAAATAGCAGACAGACATTGTGGGATTTTGGTCAGTAAGGAGGTGCTGTCTAGATAGCTAGATCTGCATGTCATCAGCGTAGAGATGATACTGCAAACCGTGGGATTGTATGAACTGACCCAGGCCAAAGGTGTAGATGGAGAAGAGCAGGGGTCCTAGAACTGAGCCTTGGGGAACACAGACAGATACGGGGCGAGGTGAGGAGGTGGTGCGAGAGGGGGAGATGCTTATTATGAATATAATGTGCTGTAAAAATGGCTATTGTAGCAGAGAAAGGAGTAGACGACGTTAAAAAGTAGTTATGCATATTCATTGTGGTTTAAGGGAAAACACTAGATTGTTCCAGAAACTGACATAAGCCCCAATCTGCAGAGCTGATTGCATGGTCTCTTTCTTTCGGGACTGCAAACCCATAAGAAGGGTACCTCTATCTTCCTGATAGGTGGAACCCTTTAATTGAAACCTGCATTATTAGATATTTACGGCACATAGTTTCAATATGCAGTAATTTTAATCAGTGTCGGACTGGAGTGCCTGAGGCCCACAGGAAGTATTGATTCCACAGGTCCAACCCTACAGCTACTCTTCATAGACATTTTACTTGTTCATACTTCAACCTATGTACGTGAGGCACAAAATATTGTGTAAAACAGTGTATGCCTTTTAATAAATTTGAAGTATTTTTCTGCTTACATGTGCCACCAAAAGAAATTTACTATAGTCAGGGACTGTCTTACAATTCTGTTGTATTTACACCATTTTTGTGGATTAATTTATGTTGAATTTGGCAGCGCTTGCCTGAATCCCCTTTCCATGAAGCTTTGCTCTCTTTTAAAAAAATCCCCCTCTCCCACATAGTGCCCACTCCCCTCGTATAGCCTATATAACTTAGTCTCTCATTCCCTTCATATAGCCAGGACTGTCCTCTCCCATATATAGCCTATATGGCCTAGTCCACCTCAAATAGCCTATATAACCTAGTCTCTCTCCCTCACATATAGCATACATGACTTAGTGCCCCCTCCCCCACCTTTAATAGTATATGTACCTCATATAGCATATATAACCTAATCCCCTCTCCATCATATATATTTAAGTCCCCCCCTTACATATAACTTATATAGCCTTGTCCCCCACTCTTATATATAACCTATATAACTTTGTCCCCCTCTCTTACATATAACCTATATAGCTTTGTCCCACCTAGCCTACATGTAGCCGAGACACCCCTCCCACATATATAGCCTATATAGCTTATTCCCCCTTCCCCTATATATAGCATATATAGCCAAGTCTTCCAACTCCCACATATAGCCTATATGGTAAAGCCCCCTCCCCCATTTATAGCACATATAATCTAGATCCCTCTCTCCCACATATAGTCTTTATAGCCTATCCCCCTCCCTATATATAGCCTATATAGCATAATCCTCCCATATATAGAATATATAGCCAAGTCTCAGCTCTCCCAAAATTGATACATATAAATCCACTTTTCTATTACACATATCAGTTTCCTATAGAATAGTATTTAGCCATGAAAACTGCTTCTCCTACCAGTCTTCTGAGCTCCAGTAAGAGGAAGACGTCTTATCAATGATAACATTTGCCGAAGAGAAAGGAGAGGTGGACTGGGCACCTGCTGCAATCACCCAGCACCAACCACATCACAGCCTTATCAAGCTCCTACTCTGAGGCAACAGAGGATTGTGGAGTGGGAATTTGAAGTACCATCAGTCTCAATACTGCCAGGAGGTAAGGATAGGGGACAATAAACTGGTGAGATTGGCACCTTTGCAGGAGAGGTGTCATCTAGCAAAGCTTTTAACTGCTCTACTAATCTGCATCCATAGCAGCACAATCCCTCCTCTTGCTGTGCTTGATGTAGGTATTGGAGTCAAACTGATACCTGTGCAGGAGAGGTGTTTCTGTCGTTGGCACTTATTCTGCACAGGTGTTAGTCTGGCTCCAACACCTAGTGCAGGCTCATCAGGAAGAGGGCATGTGCTGCTATAGTATTTGCAGATTAGCTCAGCAGTGAATAGCTGTGCTAGGGTAGGAGAGCCTTCCATCTCTTGTCAGTGTGGGCCCTGTAAGGGACTCACTGGAGAATTCCTCGATTTCTCGGTGTTCCAGTCTGAGCCTGACTGTAATGCTTAGGTACTATTTCAGCTCATGGGGTTGGTTTGATTAAACAACTAGTAAAAAGGCCAGATGCAATTGCATCGGGAGCGCGGTGAAATGAATTGTGTATGTACAGGCGGGGCAGTGGGTATCAGAGTATAGAGGCGGGTCAGTGGGTAGCAGAGTATAGAGGCGGGTCAGTGGGTAGCAGAGTATGGAGGCAGCTGTGTGGGTAGCAGAGTATGGAGGCGGCTGTGTGGGTAGCAGAGTATGGAGGCGGCTGTGTGCGTAGCAGAGTATGGAGGCTGCTCTCTGGGTAGCAGAGTATGGAGGCGGCTCTGTGGGTAGCAGAGTATGGAGGCGGCTCTGTGGGTAGCAGAGTATGGAGGCGGCTCTGTGGGTAGCAGAGTATGGAGGCGGCTCTGTGGGTAGCAGAGTATGGAGGCGGCTCTGTGGGTAGCAGAGTATGGAGGCGGCTCTGTGGGTAGCAGAGTATGGAGGCGGCTCTGTGGGTAGCAGAGTATAGAGGCGGCTCTGTGGGTAGCAGAATATAGAGGCTCCTCAGTGGTGGAGGGGTGAGGAGAGATGCGGGTCTGGCCTGGAGGGGCATGCGATTGGTCCAGGACGCGGAGTCGTGGGCAATGGGTTGGGCGTCCTGTGTTTACAACACAGCGGCAAATGTGCTTGCAGGGGCGGCGGCAGGCAATGGGAGTGAGCGAGGCGTGTGAGGCTTTGGAGCCTGAGACGCGGCGCTCACTCACATTGGCTCGGGGCGGCCACAGAATGAGGTGAGTGGGTCCCGGCAGGCGCCCACAGCCCCTACAGCACAAGTCCAGCATCAGCGAGGCCCCAGCGGTGAGAGAAGGGCGAGGTGCGGAAGTCAGCGGCGCCATCCCTGCAGCGTAGACCTGGCGGCGGGGCTGATGTTTGGCAGGATGGCGGCGGTGTGAGGTAGTGCGTCTGCGGGTCGCGATGACGCTACGCGTCATCGCTGGGAGTGTGGCAAAGAATTTTGGGATTCGGCTACAACGGGCGAATCCCAAACTCGCAATGATATAAGTAGATATTGTATAGATACATTAGAGAGTATACACACATTGCACAGTATACAGAGACTTTGTATACAGACATTAGACAGTATACAGAGACTTTGTATACACACATTACACACAGTATACAGACATTCCACACAGTATAGACAGTATACACACATTACAGACAGTATACACACATTAGAGAGAGTATACACACATGACAGACAGTAGACACACTACAGATAGTATACACACATTACAGACAGCATAAACACATTACAGAGAGTATACAGACATTACAGACAGTATACACACATTACAGAGAGTAGACACATTACAGACAGTATAGAGACATTACAGAAAGTATACAGAGATGACAGACAGTATAGACAGATTACACACAGTATAGAGACATTACAGAGAGTATACAGACATTAGACACACAGATTGTATACATACATTGGTGCAGACACTGAGGGGATGTGTGGATAGGTGCTGGAGGGGCCATGACGTCATCCATGCAGAGCGCGGCTGTTGGCGGGCTGGAGTGGCAGTGTGTGCTTGGTAGTACGAGCTGGGCGGTATTAGCGGGTCGCGGCGATGCGGCAGTCGGCGGTGAGCGGTAATAGAAGGGGAGCGGGAGGATGTGGCGGGGGAGCGGGTCAGCGGCGGGGAGTGGTTGGGGTGTGTTGCGCCAGGAGTTTAGCACTTCCGGGCAGTGCCTGCGGCTCGGGATGGTGCATGCGCGCCATCGCTTGCGATAGCGGCACTGTGGGCGGAAGTGCCAAACTGATGATTATGTATAGAGATATACAGTTAGGGCCATAAATATTTGGACAGTGACACAAGTTTTGTTATTTTAGCTGTTTACAAAAACGTGTTCAGAAATACAATTATATATATAATATGGGCTGAAAGTGCACACTCCCAGCTGCAATATGAGAGTTTCCACATCCAAATCGGAGAAAGGGTTTAGGAATCATAGCTCTGTAATGCATAGCCTCCTCTTTTTCAAGGGACCAAAAGTAATTGGACAATGGACTCTAAGAGCTGCAATTAACTCTGAAGGTGTCTCCCTCGTTAACCTGAAATCAATGAAGTAGTTAAAAGGTCAGGGGTGGATTCCAGGTGTGTGGTTTTGCATTTGGAAGCTGTTGCTGTGACCAGACAACATGCGGTCAAAGGAACTCTCAATTGAGGTGAAGCAGAACATCCTGAGGCTGAAAAAAAATAAAAAATCCATCAGAGAGATAGCAGACATGCTTGGAGCAGCAAAATCAACAGTTGGGTACATTCTGAGAAAAAAGGAATTGACTGGTCAGCTTGGGAACTCAAGAAGGCCTGGGCGTCCACAGATGACAACAGTGGTGGATGATCGCCGCATACTTTATTTGGTGAAGAAGAACCCGTCTACAACATCAACTGAAGTCCAGAACACTCTCAGTGAAGTAGGCATATCTGTCTCTAAGTCAACAGTAAAGAGAAGACTCCATGACAGTAAATACAAAGGGTTCACATCTAGATGCAAACCATTCATCAATTCCAAAAATAGACAGGCCAGAGTTAAATTTGCTGAAAAACACCTTAAGAAGCCAGCTCAGTTCTGGAAAAGTATTCTATGGACAGATGAGACAAAGATCAACCTGTACCAGAATGATGGGAAGAAGAAAGTTTGGAGAAGAAAGGGAACGGCACATGATCCAAGGCACACCACATCCTCTGTAAAACATGGTGGAGGCAACGTGATGGCATGGGCATGCATGGCTTTCAATGGCACTGGGTCACTTGTGTTTATTGATGACATAACAGCAGACAAGAGTAGCCGGATGAATTCTGAAGTGTACCGGGATATACTTTCAGCCCAGATTCAGCCAAATGCTGCAAAGTTGATTGGACGGCGCTTCATAGTACAGATGGACAATGACCCCAAGCATACAGCCAAAGCTACCCAGGAGTTCATGAGTGCAAAAAAGTGGAACATTCTGCAGTGGCCAAGTCAATCACCAGATCTTAACCCAATTGAGCATGCATTTCACTTGCTCAAATCCAGACTTAAGACGGAAAGACCCATAAACAAGCAAGACCTGAAGGCTGCGGCTGTAAAGGCCTGGCAAAGCATTAAGAAGAAGGAAACCCAGCGTTTGGTGATGTCCATGGGTTCCAGACTTAAGGCAGTGATTGCCTCCAAAGGATTCGCAACAAAATATTGAAAATAAAAATATTTTGTTTGGGTTATGTTTATTTGTCCAATTACTTTTGACCTCCTAAAATGTGGTGTGTTTGTAAAGAAATGTGTACAATTCCTACATTTTCTATCAGATATTTTTGTTCAACCCTTCAAATTAAACGTTACAATCTGCACTTGAATTCTGTTGTAGAGGTTTCATTTCAAATCCAATGTGGTGGCATGCAGACCCCAACTCGCGAAAATTGTGTCACTGTCCAAATATTTCTGGCCCTAACTGTATAGTGCCTGCATATTACTGGATATAGTTATTATGGGCCGTGATGATATATTTGTGACTGTACATTACAGACTACTGTGTATATTTGATAATATATGGTGACTGTGCATTATAGTGCTGTTATGTGCTGATATTTACATGTTTACATGTTGACTGCACATAAATGGTGTCTGTATTACACAATATTCTGTATTATGTGCTGATCTCCTTTGTCCTCTGGGCGGAGGCTCCTGTGTCTGGGCGCCGATGATAAGGCCGGGACTGCTCGGTGTATGGAGAGGAGCTGCTCCTGCTGCTGCCGGTGATGCCGCTTCTCCCGGGACTTCTCCTCCGCCGGTGCTGAGCGGTAATTGCGGGGGAGCGGGAAGATGTGGCGTACACAATATTCTGTATTATGTGCTGATCTCCCCTGTCCTCTGGGCGGAGGCTCCTGTGTCTGGGCGGCGATGATAAGGCCGGGGCTGCTCGGTGTATGGAGAGGAGCTGCTCCTGCTGCTGCCTGTGATGCTGTTTCTCCCGGGACTTCTCCTCCGCCGGTGCTGAGCGGTAATTGCGGGGGAGCGGGAAGATGTAGCGGGGGAGCGGGTCAGCGGCGGGCAGTGGTTGGGGTGTGTTGCGCCAGGAGTTTAGCGCTTCCGGCCAGTGTCGTCGGCTCGCGATGGCGCATGCACGCCATCACTCGCGATAGCGGCACAGTGGCCGGAAGCGCCAAACTGATGATTATGTATAGAGATGCTCTAGAATCAAAAACGTTTGTGCACTCCTGCCATAAATGATAGTTTATACCTTACAAAATATCGCCATAGATACAAGATCTATATTGATATTTTCCAGTGAATAAGCACATCAAATATTTTATGGCAAAAAATTATCACTTTATTGATTAAAATTAATTTATATTAAAATTTTTACTATACACAACATGTCTAAAACGGGCAAATAGCAACGATTATTTATAGGGGAACAGGAAAAATACTTATAGCACCATCACACTTGCAATGTTCTCAGTCCCTCTCTTATATCTAAAAGAATTTCCTGCAGACCAGATGTCATTAAATAAATGTGGATTAGATATTAGAGTATTTGTAATACCGGGTGCCAAAAATGATCCTTGTGATAAATCACTCCTTGAACCCCTGCTGCCACTGTGCTCCTGCCACAATCCCACAGCCGACGTACGTTTCAAAGTTCTTTCTACAGGGCGTGCACTTATGAGTAAAGTGTCACAATTTTTCCCTATATATGTCCTACCCTGTTTCCCCAAAAATAAGACAGTGTCTTAATTTTTGCTCCCAAAGATGCGCTAAGTCTTATTTTCAGGAGATGTCTGTCACGCTTAGGAGGTAAGGGAATTAGGTCACAGGATGATGTGATGGACGAAGGGGATCAGGGGGAGCTAATCTGACACTTACCCTGGGGTCCCTGGCTCGCCCTGCTCTCGAAGGTACCTCTGATGGTAAGGAGGTCCGAGTCTCTACCCTATTTCCTGAGCTCCGGGATAGCCCTAAGCTGAGGGCCACTACCTCCACCCACAGATCTTGGATCACAGCTACTCCCAAGGCAAAGACTTCAGCCCAGCAGCAAAGCATCTGCACAGCACAAAGACCAAAACTAAACTAACTCTATCAATGGCATCTGACAAAGGAGAGGAAAGGTTATTTAAAGGCCAGGGGGAGTGGATTTCAGGTGAGTCACACCCAAGCCTCACATCAAAAGCAGCTGAGCACAAGGCCTTCACACCCATACCAACATCACCTCATGCAGCTCCTGAAGAAAAGTAAACACACACAGCAGCATGCAGCAAAGTCAGCGCAATCTAAGTGCGTGACAATGTCTTATTTTTCCATCATCTCCATCATCCCCTTGCAGCCCCCAATATCCCCTTGCAGCCCACATCATCCCCATGCAGCCCCCAATATCCCCATTATCCCCTTGCAGCCCCCAATATCACTTTGCAGCCTTCAATATCTCCTTGCAGCCTTCAATATCCCCATTACCCCCTTGCAGTCCCCAATATCCCCATCATTCCCTTGCAGGCCCGAAAATCCCCTTTGAGCCTCCAATATCCCCCTGCAGCCTCCATCACCCCCTTGCAGCCACAATCATCCCATTGCATCCCCCATCATACCCTTACAGACCCTAATATCCCCATCACCCCCTTGCAGACCTCAATATCCCTTTGCAGCCCCCAATATCCCCTTGCAGCTCCCAATATCCCTATTATTCCTTTGCAGCCCCCAATATCCCCTTGCAGTCCCCATCATACCCTTGCAGCCCCAATCATCCCCTTGCAACCTCCATCATCTCGCTGCAGCCTCCAATATCTCTTTGCAGCCCCCAATATACCCTTGCAGCCCCATCATCATCCCATGCAGCCCCCAATGTCCCCATCATCTCCATACAGCCCCCAATATCCCCATCATCCCCTTTTATCCCCATGAAGCCCCCAATATCCCCATGCAGTCCCCAATATTCCCATTAAGGGAAAGAAAAGAAAGAAAGAAAGAAAGAAAGAAAAGAAAGAAAGAAAGAAAGAAAGAAAGAAAGAAAGAAAGAAAGAAAGAAAGAGACACTCTCACCGATCCGCCGTCGCATGTATTCCGGGCTGCCAGGCTCCAAACTGAGCTCTCTCACTTGCCGCAGATTTACGGGAAGCTGCCAGGCAATCAGCTGCTGGCGGCTGCTGGTGTCTGATTTGCCGGCGGCTGCTGATGTCTGACTGGCCGCCGGCTTCCTGTACATGTACGGCGGCCGAGAGAGCTCAGTGCAGCGGTGTAATAAATACAGTGGCAGACAACAGCGGCGGGCAACCAGTACAATAAATACCTAGAATCACAGCTGCATGCCTTGTTAGGCATGCTTAAAAAAAAATAAAGTTTGGTATGTCTTATTATGGGGTGGTGCCTTATATTTAGCTTTTCTGCAAACCCCTTAGTACGTCTTATTTTCGGGGAAATATGGTTGTAACATTCATTTTTATGTCCCCTACACCATTCTCCTGAGCTTAGGCTAAAGTCGGATAAAATTAGGCGTTAAAGTGAACAGTAGCTTTCACAAATATCAATGCTTAAGTGTCTAACAGTACATGTACATATTGTACTATAAAGCAAAAGTTCACAATGTGGAGCATTGCGGCTGCGCCGCTGCTCCCTGACTAGCAGGCCCATTGAAGGGTTAACGTTGCCGGACATGCAGACTACCAGGATTGAATGCCCTATCACAGTTGGTATTCCCTTTCCCTTGGATCCCGGCTCCGCCTCCTATGGATATAAGGAAGGAGAGGCGGCCATATTGCTCTCCTGCATCTGAATCCCAGAGCATGAACGCCCACCCTCGCTCCCTTGTGGTTTGGAAACTGGTTTGTCGCAGCAGCGGTGTGAGTGATGGATGCGTAAGTTACCTGTGCTGGATGGCCAGCAACAGAACACTTACAGTCACAGGTTTTTAAGGCGGTTCTGTGCCTTCATCAAGCTGCGCCCAATTTATATATTAAATTTCCCACTTAAGAGTTTAAAATTTGAGTTGGTTGTTGGAGACCCTCAATAAAAAAGTTAAAAGGTTAACATGGTGTCTGTGGTTATTGTCCGGCCGGGGTATGGTGGGTTATGCTAGTCTTATTAGCAAGTTTAAAAATGAGCAATCAGTGAGAAGTCACTTAGCTGTCATTAATTGAATCTTTAAGATAAAAAAACATTATTCTTAATTATAAATGTTTGCATTTGATGTTAAAGCTCACTATAAAATTGAGAGGAGCTCAGTTTAAGGCTGCATTCAAATAAAGATTTTTGGTCAGTGTGCCATGTGCAACAGATGGCATTTGAACAGCACACTGATCACTGATAGTCGATGTGCTAGTGGAAAATAAATCGCAGCATGTACTAGTCTTGTCAGTTTTGCAGATGAGCCTGTGCTATTTTTAATGTCAGATAGCTCCTGGATCCGTCCATAACGCAGATAAGTGCATTGAGCTGCCAACGTACCAAATTATGTCCTTAATATCTTTGAAGTAGTTTTTGATGTAGATTTTAAAGTGTTAGATTAGATAATTGTTGGCCGAACAATCACTCTCTTCTCCAGCTAATCTCCAAGGAGAACAAAACAATTGGTTGTTGGAAATAAAACAGACCAAAACCATCTGGGCTAGCTGGCAAATTTTGGCTTGGAGCAAACACACAGCAGTGGCCCATAAGTAGCGGGCCCATATTTATTGTTTCTACTTCTGGCTGCTTCATTAGTGGTGTAGAGGTTACAAGGTTAAAAATATAAAGCTGGGGTAATGATGGGACATTTGTGGTCAAATGCCGACTAGATTCTCACCCACTTCTCTCAGTGTGCTGCTAAGAAAGGCGGCTAAGAATCTAGTTGGCATGTGACCATAATGCAAATTGCATGCTTGCAGTCACTATGCTGTCAATACAGAAGAATTGTAACACTGTGTACATAGCCCACTATCACAATACAGCAATTTGTAGTGACAGAGTGACACAGAAACTTGTCTACAGTCTAGAAAACCCCTTTAATCTATCAAGCCATAACAGATCCAAGTGTAGGGCACAGATACAATAACACAACCACGTTTACTACCACTACAGTACTTGCTGTCCTACTTATAGATAATGTAACTGAAGCAACAATACTGCAAACGTATTTGGAAAGTGTTGGAAAAAAGTGTGTGACTGGTAAAATGCATGTTTTCCTCATAGAATTCATTCATATATAGTAACCACCATTATTAAAAAAAAAATAGATAGTCAACTTAAAAAAACCTCCAATTAACATTTTACCCCTGTGTATATACAGTGCCTTGTGAAAGTATTTGGCCCCCTTGAACTTTTCAACCTTTTGCCACATTTCAGGCCTCAAACATAAAGATACAAATTCAAACTTTTTTTGTGAAGAATCAACAAGTGGGACACAATTGTGAAGTGGAACAAAATTTATTGCATATTTTAGAAAGATATTGAAATCTGAGAGTCCTCAGTGGGTGACACCTTTTATTGGCTAACTGAAAAGATGGTAAACATAGCAAGCTTGCACAGCTAACCCTTTGGATCCCGCTGTTTGTCAGTGACAACGCGATCCAAAGCACTGTAGGAATGTGATCACGTGGCCTTGATGTGTTGCTATGACAGCTGGAAACTGTCGTGAATCACTTCCTGCCGGCGGTGCCTGAGCTGCTTTGCCAGCAGAAAGTGATAATTTTTGCTATGCAGAGATGCTGAAGCATAGCACAAGCGATCGCACTGTGCAGCACTGAGGCGCCCTAAGGGGCCCTGTAAAATCAAGGAAAAGTTAAAAAGAAGTTTTAAAAATATGAAAAAAAATAAAAAATGTCACTTGGGTGTTCAAATATGGCAGAGATGCATGAGAGTAGGACATCCTTACGCCGGAAGTGACAGACGGGACAGCGCAATCATGTAACTGTCCCCCTGTGAGCTCTCTCTGTCCCCCAGTGCACTCACTCTGCTACTCTCTGTGCGCTCTCTGCCCCCTTTGTGTGATCCCTCTGACCCCTCTGTGCGATCTCCCTGCCCCATGTGCCATTTCTCTGCCCCCAGCATGCTCTTTCTGTCCCGTGCGCTGTCTCTGCCCCCCTGTGTGCTCTCTCTGCCCCCTGTGTGCTCTCTCTACCTACCCCCAGTGCCTTCTCTACCCCCCGAGCACTCTCTCTGCCCTCTGTGCACTCTCTCTGCCCCCTGTGCACTCTCTCTGCCCCCTTTCTGCTCTCTCTGCCCCCTGTGCGCTCTCTCTGCCCCCTATGTGCTGTCTCTGCCCATGTGCGCTATCTCTGCCCACCGGTGTGCTATCTCTGGCCCCCTGTGCACTCTCTCTGCCCCCCCTGTGCACCCTCTACTCCCCTGCGCGCTCTCTGCCCCTGTGCACTCTCTCTGCCCCTGTGTGGTCTCTCTGCCCCTTGTGTGCTCTCTCTGCCCTCCCTGTGTGCTGTCTCTGGCCCCCTGTGCACTCTCTATGCCCCCCTGTACACTCTTTCTGACCCTCTGTGCACTCTCTCTGCCCCTGCATGTGCTCTCCCTGCCCCCCGCTCCCTACATTGCCCCAATCTTTGGACAACACAGTATCCAAAGATGGCAGTGGCATGAGTAACTGCATGCACATACCAGGCGCATGCACAGTTACTCAGGCCGCCGCCATCTTTGAACACCCAGGTGTCTAAAGATGGCGGCCATTTGAGTAACTGCGCATGCATGCTGGGTACGCACATGAAAGTTACTGAGGTGGCATTGCGAGGTGCGATGATGGCGGCAGGCAGCGAGGAGTGGCAGGAGTAGCGGTGAGGATGTGTCCATTGGATTCAGGTGGCAGGTGCAGGTGGCTGCGGAACTGATGGCGGTACTGCGCAATGGGCCTGTACTGTCATCAGGTGCCATATTTGCACACCCATCACTTGGATGTGCAAATATGGCGGAGGCTGCGGCACGTGATAGGAAGGCAATATGACACCGTAAGTGGATAACAGACCGGACAGAGCGTTTATGTAAGTAGACTAGATGGGTGCCCGATGCTATCACATCAGAAGGGCAGTAATGTCACGATGGGGCGGGCTCTGTGGCACTAGGGCTGAGCTTGTGTGGCGGGGATGTGAAGATGGGGTCGTGACTCACACCGCCATATTTGTTCACCCTGTCATAAACAGTATTCTGGGTGTCCAAACATGGCGGCCACATGCGCATTTACAAAGGGTGTGACATCACGATGGGGGCATCCTATGATTTGGCCTTATTATGGGAGGGGGTGGGCAGCAATAGCAGCGAAGGAGGGCCCAGAGGACTGCAGCATGCGTCACCGCTGGTGATACTGGGCAGTGAGCCCCATCAGGACCAGCTCCAGGTTTTTGTGGGCCCTGGGCAAAAGAGTCTCAGTGGGCCCCTTAGCACAATTCATCATTATAATATAGAGGCTACGGAATATATATGTGTAATATATATACCTTTACTTCAATGATTCCATGTTTGACTGCAAAGAAAAATGTTATAAAACTCTTGGAAAACAGGGCACACAAAAATTTTGTTTTAGCTCCATGTATTTTATTTTCACAAGGGTAGCAGGAGAAATTGCACCGTGCAATTTGTTGTGCAATTTTTGCTAAGACCTACCGACCTGAGTATGCTTATAAGGGCTCGGACACACTCATCAGAGTTTCACTGAGGAGACTCTGAAAGGGCTGGAGCAGTGACCCTGAACGGCTGCTCCCTATCTGGACAGGGCTGTCAGCTGCTTGTGTTTTTGTGCAGCTCCAGACTCCCCATCCAGAGAGGGAGAGGCCGTTCTGGGTCACTGCTCCAGCCCTTTCAGAGTCTCCTCAGTCAGACTCTGATGTAACTAGGAAAGTGTGTCCAAGCCCTAAGCCATACACACGTGGTCAAAATTGTTGATACCCTTCGTTTAATGAAAGAAAACCCCACAATGGTCACAGAAATAACATGAATCTGACAAAATAATAAATAAAAAATCTATGAAAATGAACAAAAGAAAGTCAGACATTGCTTTCCAACCCTGCTTCCACAGAGTTGTAAAAAACTTACACTCATGAAATCGGCCTGGACAGAAATGATGGAACCTTAACTTCATATTTTGTTGCACAACCTTTTGAGGCAATCACTGCAATCAGGGCTGCACCGTCCATTGGACAGTGTAAACTCTGAGTCTCAGGCGGCAAACAGGCAGGGGAGCGGCTGTGTAGAAGGGGGCGGCGCGTGCACCACACAGCTGCATCCTGTTTGATGGGCGCCACCGGCTGCAGCATGGAAGGCACAGGCTCCCCCTCTGCCTGCTGTTTAGCACCCCCCCGCCCCTCCCTCGCAGCCGATTCCAACAGCACCCCCCTCCCTCTCTCTACTTGTGGCCGGCGTTAAAAGCAACCCCCCACCCAATGAGTCAATGAGAAGTTAATAAGACTTCTGCACCTCTCCAAAGGTATTTTGGAGACTTCTCAAGAGCATACTGCTCCAGTTGTCTCGTGTTTGATAGTTGTATTTTCCAGACATGGTGTGGTGGAAAACTACTGTTTGGGTGCACAACAGGGCTTGGAAGGGAAAGAGTGCCAATTGACTTTCGGAATGCAGAATTGGCTGGAATTATAAGCGAACGGCATGTTGCGTTTGGAGTGCTCTTAATGTGCCTAAACAGTGGAAACGCCCCACAAAAGACCCCATTTTGGAAAGTAGACCCCTCAAGGAATATATCTACATGTGTGGTGAATACCTTGAACCCCCAGGTGCAACACAGAATTTTATAATGCTGAGCCATGAAAATAAAAAAAATCTAATTTTTTTCCCACAAAAACTTTGTTTTAGCTCCACATTTTCACAAGGGTAACAGGAGATAATGTGGTTTTCTCCCGAGTACACCAATTTCCAATATGTAGTCGCAAACTACTTTTGAGGCACAATGCAAAGCTCAGAAGTAGCGTTATATTGGACTTTAGATTTAGTTAGAATGATATTGGCAGAGCCCCTGATATACCAGAAAAGGTGACCCCCCACAAGTGACTCCATTTTACAAACTGCTCCCCATCTAGGGGTGCAGTGAGCATAATAACATCACAGGTATGTCACTGAATTTTATACCATTGGGTAAAGAAGGAATAATTCATTTATGTTTCACTAAAATGTTGTTTTAGCCCCAAGTTTTTAAAGAGGACCTGTCACCCCCTGGTGCATGGCAAACTGAATGCAGCATGTCTGCTGCATTCAGGGAAGGGGTCCCCCATGCAGGGCCAGCTCCAGGTTTCTGTGGGCCCCGGGCGAAAAAGTCTCAGTGGGCCCCCTTTAGTACATATCGTGGACTATACTACCGTCTTTCCCCGATAGTAAGACCCCCCCAAAAGTAAGGCAGGGTAGGGGGAACGGGGGGGTCTGCTAATATAAGGCCCCCCCCCAAAGTAAGACCGCCTAGGGGAGGGCGCTGGGGAATATAAGGCCGCCGCCGCCTCCTGGTACCTGTCCTCCGCTGTGTCCAGGCTCCCCCGGTGTGTCCAGGCTCCCCCGCCGTGTCCAGCAAGTGCAGCCGCGCTGGAGCAGATGGGGTTAATCACAGCCTAACATGCTGTGTCCCCCTGCTCATCTCCGCCCAGCCTGACGTCACTGCAGCCCGACTCGAGCTCTGATTGGCTCCCAGGAACCAGCGGGCGCGGCCAGATGACGTTATGAGCTCTGATTGGCTCGTCATCTGGCCGCGCCCTCTGGTTCCTGGGAGCCAATCAGAGCTCGAGCCGGGCTGCAGTGACGTCAGGCTGGGCGTAGATGAGCAGGGGGACACAGCAAGTTAGGCTGTGATTAACCCCATCTGCTCCAGCGCGGCTGCACTTGCAGGACACACCGGGGGAGCCTGGACACACCGGGGGAGCCTGGACACACCGGGGGAGCCTGGACACACCGGGGGAGCCTGGACACACCGGGGGAGCCTGGACACAGCGGAGGAGCCTGGACACAGCGGAGGACAGCGGGGAGCCGGTAAGAAGCAGTGTGTGTGTGTGTGTATGTGTGTGTGTGTGTGTATGTGTGTGTGTATGTGTGTGTGTATGTGTGTTTGTATGTGTATGGGTGGGTGGCTGTGTGTGGATGGGAGGCTGCAGTGGCTGGGGCTGCCAATATAAGACCACCCCCGAAAGTAAGACAGGGGGCCAATTTTGGCCCCCCAAAAAATGTAAGACAGGGTCTTACTTTCGGGGAAACACGGTATATATATATATTGACGCACACTTACTGCAAGCCCCATAGACAATGCATGGGGCTTGCCGCAAATGAGTAGCAAGTGCAGCCGCTAGGCGGAAAATGCGGCAGATGCGGGGCACTCACCTCTGCTACATTCACACTGTAAATCCCTCCTGACCCCACACATAAACTTCACCTAATTGAGCATCATGGACATGGTGGCCAGCACAGCAGAATCCTGCATACACAGAGGAGCTGATCATGTGAGCCCTGACTCCTCCCCTCCATGTGACATCATCACAGGTCCTGTCAGCACTCAGCACAGAATGTGCAGCTCTGTCGGTTCCCACAGAGGGAGACCTCCGAAGCTGCAGGAGGCTGCACATGACCTCCATACAAATGAGCCCCCCAGCTGCCCCCTGGATATGGCCCTGGCTATGGGGGCAGTGCTCAGGGGCCCCGGAGGCTAGGGTCACACTTGTGTTGTGACCCAGTCAGGTCCTGTCAGCACTCAGCACAGAATGTGCAGCTCTGTCGGCTCCCACAGAGGGAGACCTCCGGAGCTGCAGGAGGCTGCACATGACCTCCATACAAATGAGCCCCCCAGCTGACCCCTGGATATGGCCCTGGCTGTGGGGGCAGTGCTCAGGGGCCCTGAGGCTAGGGTCACACTTGTGCTGTGACCCTAGCCTGACACACGTATTTTCGGCTGCAGCGCATAGCGTTTAATGCTATGCACTGGAGCCCATAGAAACCCGATGTTTACCTTGCCAACCACTGGTTGGCAATGTAAACATCGGGTTTCTATGGGCTCGTTGCTGGCAGCGCATAGCATTAAACGCTCTGCGCTGCAGCAGACAATACTTGCTTCAGGCTAGGGTCACAACACAAGTGTGACCCTAGCCCTCAGGGGCCCGGTGGGCCCCATCCAAGCATTCGGGCCCCGGCACTTGCCCGGGTGCGCTGGGTGCTGATGCCGGGCCTGCCCCCATGTCTTTAGCCCCCTGTAAGCTTTAAAAAAGACTTTAGAAACCTTACAGTTTAGAGGTCGCCTGGGTTGGATCTTATTACGAGGTTCTCACTGCTGGCACAGCCCTCCCTGCCTCCTCCTTGTGTGTTCCGCCTCCTCTTCTGCTGGGTCTGCCCTCCTCTTCTTCTCCTGACATCATACAGAGCAGGAGCAGAAGAGGAGGGCAGACCCAGCAGAAGAGGAGGTGGCAGCAGACACATAGAAGGGGCGGAACACACAAGGAGGAGGCAGGAAGTGCTCTGCCAGCAGCCAGGACCTCTTAATAAGATCCAACCCAGACGACCTCTTAACTGTAAGGTTTCTAAAGTATTTTTTAAAGCTTACAGGGGGTCTAGAGATATGGGGGACCCCTTCTCTGAATGCAGCAGACATGCTGCATTCAGTGCTGGATTTAGTTTGCCATGCACCAGGTGGGTGACAGGTCCTCTTAAATATTGATAACGGCTAATAAAAAAAAGTGGACCATACAGTTGGTTTGTGCCATTTTTCCAGAGTGTGCCAATAACCTCCATGTCATCGGGAACTACTTATGAGGTACAGTGCAAAGCTAAGTAGTGAAATGTTTTGCCCTTACAGAGTGCCCAGTTCATGTTTCTGGAGACACACCCTGTAAATTAAGCAGGTTTCCTCACTACAAAAATGCCAAACCCGTGGACGTGATTTAAAGGGTACCTGTCAGGTAATTTATGCCCTCCCAACTATCACTGTCTGTATCTGTAGCTTCATAATACTAGTTTAACCATCCCTGTCTGAGCTCATTTTGTAATGGTAAAGATGAAAAAACTGCATTTATACACTTACATATTCTTATGTAAATGATGCAGTCAGTCTACAGCTTGAAAACTGTAGTCTATCTGGCAGGAAGTAATTAACATTTCAGCCGAATGTCAGAGCATGATACAGGACCTGATGTGATGTCACAACCAAGTGACTACAATTGAGCTAATTCTTCATAGCACATAATGATTTGGCTTGCTTAGCTCCACCCACTATGGTCACATGATCGTTACATCACACAGGTCCTTATGACAAGAGAGGTTAATAGTGACCTGCCAAATAGACTACAGTCTCCAAGATGTAGATTGACTGCTTCATTTACATACGAAAATGTAAGTATATAAATGCTTTTTTTTCACCTTTACCATTACACTATGAGCTCAGACAGGGATGGTTAAAATAGTATTATGAAGCTACGGGTACAGACAGTGATAGCTGAAGAGGCAAAAACGACCTGACAGGTTCCCTTTAAACACATTGTGGTGCTGAGAATGAAGGGGGCATTTGAATTTCGGAGTCCAGATTTTGCTGGGTTTTTGCTTTTTATTTTTAGATCAATCCACATTTATTCTGTGCTCTATGCTGTGTACTAGCATTATGGTTTCCCACTACATACTGAAATACATGATGAAGGTGAAACCCCTGATGGATCCATTCACTATAATGAGGCAGCAGAGTTGCTCTGGACTCCATTTGGCCCCTGTTCAGCAGTGTACTTCTTTTCAAATGAGCACACAACGGTTGGTGACCACACTTTTGTGCACACCTAAAAAGACATATAAAGGTTTATAGGTTTATTTATATTTTCTACCAATAGTACCAATAGAGTCAATGAGAGCTTGTCTTTTGGTACCACTTTGGGCCACATAATATTTTTTTTTATTGTTTTCTATTTCACTCTTTGTGAAGCAGAATCAAGAAGAAACAGCAATTCAAGAATTGTTTTGTATTTTTACACCATTCACCATGTTGTAAAAGTGATAAATCAGCTTTATTATTCGGGTCAGTACTATTACAGAAATACCAAATATATATTCTTTTTTTTTAATGTTTTGAAACTTTTACACCATAAAAACAATTTTATAGCAAAAAAAGTTTTAAAATTGCGGTATTTTGAGACCTATAGCTTTTTTATTTCTGATATTACAGAGCTATATAGAGGCCTGTTTTTTGAGGGATGAGATGCTATTTCAGCTATATCGTTTTTATCTACATGAGTTTTTTTTTTATTGTGTTAGGCTGCCTTCAGATTTGCAGATGCCTCCGCAGCGTTTTGCGGAGGCATCTGCAAGCATCTGCATGCAGACGGCAGCCCCTATGTTTATAATGGAGCGCACGGCGGTCTGCAGATGCTTGCAGACCGCCGTGCGCACCCATTCACTCCTATATGTGATCTGTGCGCAGGCGGATGCCTGCGCACAAATCACACACTCTCGCCCGCACCAGGGACGCAACATGTCGCGTCCCTGGTGCGGACGAGAGTGTGTGATCTGTACGCAGGCATCCGCCTGCGCACAGATCACATATAGGAGTGAATGGGTGCGCACGGCGGTCTGCAAGCATCTGCAGACCACCGTGCGCTCCATTATAAATATAGGGGCTGCCGTCTGCATGCAGATGTTTGCAGATGCCTCCGCAAAACGCTGCGGAGGCATCTGCAAATCTGAAGGCAGCCTAACACAATAAAAAAAAAACTCATGTAGATAAAAACGATATAGCTGAAATAGCATCTCATCCCTCAAAAAACAGGCCTCTATATAGCTCTGTAAGTCCATTTTTTTTTGGCGGTATGATGAAAAAGCATATTGTTTTTCCTGCTTTTTTACATATCTTTTTATGGTGTTCATTGAAGGGAATAAATAGCGTGACAGTGTTTTTTTTTTTTAGAATGTGGCAACACAAAACATGGCGTGACAGTGGTTTTTTTTTTAGAATGTGGCAACACAAAACATGTACTTTTTTTTGCTTATGTATTTTTCTTTGTCAATATAAGTATATATCGGTATTATATTCTGTATTCATTTTTTTGCTCTTTATTGTGTGATTTGTGAAAAAATATTTTCACAAAGTTTTTTGAACTTTTTTTTTTCAGTTCCTCTATGTGACTTTAACTTTTATTACTCTGATCGCTGCATTGCAATTGATTATACCAGTCAGTTTTACACTAACAAAAGCGTCTTACATCATACATCCCAACAGTTTGGGAGTGAAGCACACTCTCTCTCCCTGATTTTGGGAAATCGTTGATCACTACTCAAGATTCCTGGTAGTAGTTCCAGTTAAGGATTTAACTGCTGAGGTAGCAGCCAAGGCGTTCCAGAGTTACTTCTGTCGCCCCCATGGGTATCCAGACCAAGTCTTGACTGACCAAGGGCCAGCCTTCGAATCAGCTCTGTTCCAAGAATTCTTAGGGCTATATGGGTGTAAGAAGATCCGCACAACACCTTATCATCCTCAGACGAACGGTTTATGTGAGAAGATGAACCACATAGTCATTGACATGCTCAAAACCTTACCAGTTGATGAGAGAAATCAATGGCCTGAGAAACGTCCAGATCTCGTGGACATCTACAACCACATACCAGTCAGTTCAACCAACTATACAACTGCTTACTTGATGCGAGCAAGACCAGGTAAATTGCCTATTGATTTACAGATGGGAACCATCGAACCCACAGAAGATTCTTCTGATAAAGATTGGGTCAGCCAACGCCAAGAACAGTACAGAAAAGTACAAGAAAGTGTTGAAAGAATCCTAGAAATCAGCAGAACCAAGCAAGAAAAATACTTCAACAAGCAAGCCTCAGCTGAACCTTTAGCTACAGGAGACGTAGTGCTAAAAAGAAAAAGAAAAACCAACAAATTGGATAACCGTTGGGTATCTGTACCATACACCGTTATGCCATCACACTATGACAACTCAAAAACTAGCATTATCAGTAAGGATAATGGGAATACTATTGCAACTGTTTCAAGGGATCATTTGAAGAAATGTCCAACACAGTTAATCCCACAAGCAGCCAGTTACCCTACTGTAACTACAGATGAAGAAACTAAAGAAAATCTAGTCCTTACAGACATTGGATACTTACCAGCAGACTGGCCACAATGCGATGGAGCATACATCATACCAGTTATGTATTTCTACCAGCCTGTAGAAAATCAACAACCAATTCCAGTTCAACAAGAACAAGTTCAAGTGCAAGATTTACAGCCTGTTATTATGGAACCTGAGATTCCTGTAATCGGTGAACCTGCTAGTCCCACAGTAAGAAAACAAAATCCTACACAACTACCTACAGAGGATAGTCCAGTAGATCGCTTACGTACTTACTATGGCCTACCACAAAGCAGACATAGAGAATTAAGAACCACTTCGTACACTACACCAACAGCTTTGGAAACACCCACACTACACAGATCCACACGTAGTACATTAGGACAAGCCCCAAACAAACTTGGAGACTGGGTTTAAGATGTAGTGGAACCATATTACCTGTAAGTGTTTGTAAATAGTACCCTGTTTTCAAAACCTGTAAAAAGTAGTGTACAGAAGGGAGGAGGAACTGGGCTCTGTCCCAAGCATACTAAGTTGGGGACAGAAAGCGCCTGGTAAGGTATAGAAGGTTAGTACCGGCCTCCCAAGCAGAGACACCCGTAGGGAATGTATAAAGTTTAAATATGTGTGGACTTTACCTGTTTCCCTTTTCATAAACTTTGGACAATTGTCACAGGACTTGTGTGACCACTAACTTTACCTTTTCAAGCCTGCGGCAGATGGACTAGTGCCGTATGGACTGCTTTTCACCTTTTTCATATTTTTCCCTTTTCCTTTTAGTGATTTTTGTATTTTTCTTTAAGACTCTGTTATTGAATTTATAAAATGCTTAGTGTTAAGTTGTAAAAAGAACTTTTTGCTCAGCCGGGAGAACTGAGGTTAACTAAGGGGGAATGTGGCACCCTGGCACCTGATGGGCACCACAGAAATCCTTAGGGCATGAATGGAGTTAACAGCAAAGCAATACTCACAAAACACACTAACAACACCACAACATCTTAGTACACCTGGTTTCACCCCGAGCCTCTAGGGGGAGCTCCACTGGTCACTTTGAGCCAGTTCCCCCTATAAATAGAGTCTTGGAGGGAGAAACTTCAGAGTGTGTGCAGTCGCTACAAGAGCTGCCAGCCTGTGTGAAACCTCCACCCTATGAGGGACACACTAGGGCCAATCAGCCAGCTAGCAAGTGAGGAAATCCCTGCAAATTGGGATAAGAAGAAGAAGGAGAACACCTCTCAAGGAGCACAGAGTTATTCTAACTCTTTCCTTACAAACCGGTTACTGGAACCGAAGCTGTGAGAGCTACCCAGCCACCACAGAGAACTAGCCCGTCTAACAGGAGGTTTAGCCACCTGTTCCACCTGAAGCACCTACCTACGAGAGCCCAGGGAAGAGTACTGATCCTGCTCGAACCCTTTTACAGTGCCCTCAGTGCTGCTAACCAGGTGAAGCAAGTTCCATTGAACACACTGCCCAGTCCGGCTGGATTCCACATCCACCCGACCTTAGAGAGAGAAATAGAGAAAGGAAGCCTACTACAACTGCTTGCTGTGAACCTCCAGGAGTGCTAACTTCACTAACCCGGTCTGGCGTACCTGAATACCACCAGTAAAGGTACTAAAAAGACTTTGGCGTGTCTGTGTCTGACTCCTGGGCCTAACAGCAGCACTACCGCAGCTGCCTCACAACATCTTGCGCAGCTCCTGGCTCCGGGGACTCCCGCTCATCCTGTGGGGAGTGTCCCATCTTGCTGCCTAACATCCCCCGGAGACCTAGCAGCGCTGGTAAAGTTACCAGAACACCCGCAGGTGGCGTCACGAAGACAAATCATCCCTACTGTTCCGCCATTTCCCCTATTGATCTGGACCACCGGGCCTCACAGCCGCAGGCGCTGTTCCGTGACAAGAGGAGAGTCAATGCCTGCAACGCGAACACCCCGGTCACGGTGAGTCATTTTAATACTCACTCATTAGTGATTATAATTAGCAGGGGCGATATTCTTTAGTCACCAGGGGTGTTGTTTAGCAGCTCCAGGATCCAGCCCTCTCTCTGTCTGTGCTGCTGTGAAACTGAAACTGAAGGCAGGACTAATGATTTGCATTCTGTGAGTGATAGAGGGGGGGAGGGCAATGCCTGCACATCACAGCAGAACACACAGAGACAGGGTGGATCCCTGGAGCTGCAAAACAGCCCGCCTTGGTGACTAAAGAATATAGTCACTGCTAATTATAATCACTAATGAGTAAGTATTAAAACGTTTTTATGCACTTTCACAGGATGCTTTTAGGAGACAAACGAAGTGTGAGATTAGTGATGGGATGCTGCAGGGACATGATTTGCTAGCTTAGGAGGCGTTTTGGAAGTGACAGGATCGCTTTAAGCACACACAAGGGCAAGGAGGCCTCACAACAGGTGTGGAGATCATGAAGTGCTTTCTGACCACGTGGAGTGTACCCTGGATGTTACCTTGCAGCAACATCAGCTAAAGATAAGGAAACAACTTCCAGCATGTGCGTGTCAGTTCTTAAGGACCCTGATCCTGCCCAACAAATAGACTGTGTCAGCATCCAGCCTGCAGAGCCACCTCCCTGTGAAAAATCCCTATTCTACATCACTGCCCCGGGAACCCCGCTCCACCTACGGGGAGCGTTATCATCTAGCTGCAGCATCACCATCCACCAGGGCCATGAGCTTGGGCAAGCCACCCGTGACATCCTCCACTGCAACCGCCCGGGACCGGGTATCCCTGGGGTGGTCATATAGAGGAAGAGGAAGGTGCCCTTAATCATCTTTTACCTCATACCCACAGCGCTGCTGCAGGAGACACTCTTGGACCCGGCCTGGCAGCCAAGCGCTGGTGAGACTCCACTCAGTGGAGGTAACTTCCCCATTCAATGCCTCCAATCCACCGTGGAGACCGCTGGGAGGCCACTGACAGGGGATATGGGAGAACACCGTGTTCCACTGCTCAGTGCGCAGAAGCCCAGTGAATAGGCCGGAGCCGCTGCCTAATTTTGTGGGCTCCCCAAGGCTGGCAAAACCCCGCCTTCCCCGCCAGAGATCACCATGGTGCCTAGCAACAGCCATAGTTCAGACCGGCGGTAACTGAGAGCCAGGAGGGAAGAGGAGCTTTTATTGCTCGCTCCACATGAAAGAGCAGAGGCCCACCAGATAATCTAAATCTGGGGCCTGAAGTTGCGGGCATCCTTGTGTAGTTAAGGCCCCGCCCCCAGCTCGAGCCCAGCGCAGATCTTAGCAGCAGCAGAAGCTCTCATAAATATAAACTGAGAGCCGGTGGGGGAGAGAAGACTCCCCAGCAATACAGTTGCTACCACAAAGAGTGAATATTGGGAAGCACCCAACCTTTCTGACAGCTCCCAATAGAGGCAGCGCATTAACCCTGATACCCGTAAAGGTGCAAGATACAGCTCCCTCCAAACACGCTCAGGAGGCCCTCCACTAACTCGAACTCATCACGGTGATGCTAGGCCACCACTGGGGAGCTGCGAAGCCAAAGAGGACCCACAGACCCGGAAACACTGAGGAGCTAGGACACCGGCCCAACCAAGAGCAGCACATGGAAGCCACCGCCGGACAGCACTGTGACGCCACTCAGGTCGCACCACTGCTCACCAACAAGTCCCACCGGGCGAATGGCCTCAAGATCACCGCACCCAAAGAGCGACCCTGACAGCCAGGACCCCGATCACCACTTGGATCGCCAGCCAGCACCAAGGACGCCAAGGGAAATGCCAAGCAAGTCAGGCCGGCGAGCCTGCCATGCACCATCACTGACCCCTGCTGACAGACAGCGCCAGCAGAAGGGAGTCAGCGGCCAGCATTCCGGGTGACTATACCTCCTGGTCCCATGTGGCGCCTCACTGGTCAACACGCCACGGAGTGGTACTGCACCCAGACCAGAGTGTGTAGTATCCCTGTGACCAGGGGACTGAGATGTCAATCAGGGACCCTCATTACACGCATCCACACACCCTAGAGCAGGGGACTACAGGGTTGAATCCTCTGCAAGAAGACCCAGTCCCAGTGGGAGGAGTTTTAGGGCCGAGAAGTGGAAGAGCGGGAAGAAGTTAGAGCAGAACGTCTGTGGAAAGAGACAGAGGAATACACCTCAGGAGAGGTGGTCCAGACTGAAGGGGGATCCCCGGGTGTTAGTTAACACCCTAACAATGGAGGACCGGCTCTGAGAGCGGTGCAGGCGTTCATCCCTGAGCCGCCAAACTGGAGGGACGCAAGCTGCCCTAGGGAGTCGCGACCAATCCCTGCTAACATCCCCAAAAGGCCCCATATAGGATCAAGGAATCCCAAAACTAGGAAATCTCCGTGAAGATCCATGGGGACTGGCAAAGGGCTCTGTGTAGGGAAGCGCTAGGAAGTACAGAAGCATAGAGCGCAGGACAAGGACGGAGGGAGAAACTGGCAGGATCACCACTGAGGGCCTCAAGGAGACATTCTATCCCCTGGTGACTACCCAGGCCAGCTACCCGTGACTGTGTAAACCTGAAAGCTGCCTGAAGTTACCAGTAAACCCATTCAGAGCCTAAGCAGTGTGTGGTGTCTTATTTCCATCATGGCGGGGACGTACATTCCAGTCTCTTCAGCCTAGACTGCATCAAGTCTTCCTGTGTGAGTTCTCTATGCTTTCATTACTGCCCCAGGGATTCTGCTCCACCTGCGGGGAGCATTACCATCTAGCTGCCTACAGTCATCCCTGGAAGTCTGAAAGCAGTGGTGGTATCGTTACCAGGTATCGTAGGTAGCGTCACGAACACTTTATTTTATTCTTTTCTTTTTACACATTTTTCAACAACTACCAGGGCCACGGGCCTGGGCACTGGCCACCAGTGTCAGTTCCGTTAATCAACGTTTGGGATCTGAGTGCCCCACGGCCCTAGGGTGGGTCAGCTTTTGGTGTCACGAACAGGATCCCGTGCACAATAAAACCGGGTACTGTGTGCCTTGAACTTTGTTTTAAATTGAACTTTGTGATGGACCCCAAAATGGCGGGGTCAGAGACTTAGCGCCATGTGCAGGCCCAGGGGCGTGCCTCGGCCCCCCATTGTGGGAGGGCCCTGCCAGAGGCGCGAAACAGCGAGCCCGTCCCGATTGCCACAGGAAAACAAGGGGGCGGCCAGAGACCAAACTACCCCTGCTGGAGATGACTGGAGCCGAGTCGGAGGAGCCCGGGGAGGACATCCTGGAGGTTGCCATGGAGATGCCTGATGTGGAAGTGGAGGCCGAGATCGATGAGCCATCTAGTCATTCGGATCCTGTGGAGAAAGATGAACCCGAGGGAGACGAAGTCGACAGCTCGCAGGAAGTTGGGGTATCTGGGCCCCGCACTGTGTGGTGGGAGCACCAGCAGCACAGACCGATTGGACGGGTCGGTCAGCCGCCATGGACAGTGTGCAGGACTGCGCTCCGGCTATGGCCCCAGAGTGGCAAACAGGTACCGTGGTGACCTATGAAAGGCACTTGGGGCCTAGGGGTGGTATGCCCTGCAGGTCTACAAAACCGTGAACTAGAATGAAAGTGGACTCTGTATATAGTTTTTGATGTGTTGAATATGCTATACTGAAAGACAATCTGTAAACTATATGCTGTTGAGCCTTTGGATTGTGAGCAGTAAAGCCATTGGACTCTGTGATACTGTGCCTTTAAGACAGACTGGTGGTGCGATGGACGCTGCTGTGAGAGACAATGACTATCAGAACTGTGATTAAAACCGGTCCCAGTTTGGCCGGTGTAGTGTGTGCATTTTTGTTTCTAGGTAACGTTCAAGAAGGTACCTCCAGTAAGGGAAGATAAAGCACTGTATAAATGCTATTGTTCATGTTATAAATGCATATAAAAATTTAGCTCTGTAGCAGGGTACGGGTCGGATCACTCACGGACAAGTGAGTTTAACTAAGGTTGGGACGCCACGGAGGGTACTGCACCCAGATCAGAGTGTGTAGTATCCCTGAGACCAGGGGACTAGGATGTCAATCAGGGACCCTCATTACACGCATTCACTCACCCTAGAGCAGGGGACTACAGGGTTAAATCCTCTGCTAGGAGACCCAGTTCCGGTGGGAGGAGTTTCAGGGCTGAGAAATGGAAGAGCGGGAAGAACATCTGTGGAGAGAGACAAAGGAGGACACCTCAGAAGAGGTGGTCCAGACTGGAAGGGGATCCCCGGTTGTTAGTTAACACCCTAATCTGGACCGGCACGATACCCAGCCCAAAGGGACACAGTCCACCAACAAAGGACCGGCTCCGAGAGTGGTGAAGGCATTCAACCCTGAGCCGCCAAACCGGAGGGACGTGAGCTGCCCTAGGGAGTCGGGACCAATCCCTGCACACATCCGTAAAAGCCCCCGTATAGGATCAAGTAGTCCCATAACTAGGAAATCTCCGTGAGGATCCGTGGGGACCGACCAAGGGCTTTGTGCAGGGAAGCGCTAGGAAGGTACAGGAGCAGAGAGTGCAGGACAAGGACGGAAGGAGAAAGTGGCAGGAACACCACTGTGGGCACCAAACAGACATCCTATCCACAGCTACCTGTGACTGTGTAAACCTGAAAGCTGCCTGAAGTTACCAGTAAAACTGTTCAGAGCCTAAGCAGTGTGTGGTGTCTTATTTCCATTGTGACGTACATTCCAGTCTCTTCAGCATAGACTGCATCAAGCCTCCACCTGTGGAGCCGTCTTCCTGTGTGAGTTCTCCATTCTTCCATTACTGCCCCAGGGATTCTGCTTCACCTCCGGGGAGCATTACCATCTAGCTGCCTACAGTCATCCCTGGAGGTCTGAAAACATCGCTGGTAACGTTACCAGCTACCTTAGGTGGCGTCACGAACACTTTATTTTATCCTTTTCTTTTTACACATTTTTCAGCGACCATCAGGGCCACAGGACTGGGCACCGGCCACCAATGACAGTTCTGTTAATCTACGCCCGTGATCTGAGTACCCCACGGCCCTGGGGTTGGTCATCCACATTCTGGGGTGCACGTACGCCTCCTACAATCTGGGGATATAGGCTGGGGCCCCTGGCATAATAGTGTAAGCCGCCCCTGCTATACCCGCCGTGTCTGCATACCTGAACTTTTACCCTCCCATAGTAATACCACACATCCCATTCCCATAGTCAAGTAAAAGACGCAGCCAAAGTCAATAGTGTGTTCCCTATGTCTTTAAATCATAATCCCCAGCCAGAAGAACGTCATAAGACCTGCATCTTATCTCTACTCCTTACCAGGCTATCCTATGTATTTGCTATTTGCCATCTAGCTGTCCTGTTTGACCCCTTAAGCTTCATCTTCAAACCTGTCTAGTGTCACCTTATGAGATAATAACCCTGGAACGATTCATGATATCCCAGTGATTCCAAGATTGTTTTGTTTTTCTTTCTTTTCATGTAACATTGTACATCATGTTAGTGGAAAATTTGGGTGAACGTCTATGTATTTCTTTGACCTAAGAGAGAGTTTGCACATGGAGATAGTTCAAAACCAGGAAGAATAAATCAGTCATCGGTCATTGAAGGGTTAAAGAGAATAATCCTATACTACCTCCACACTGAGGTGACACTGCCACCCATGGGTACTCCAAGCTCTTGACACATAGAATCTACAGCAGTCCTGACCTGAACCCCCTCCACCCGACCTAGCAACATTAGACACACTAGATCTGCTCCACTTGACCATACACACACATGTAAATGCCACCTAACTAATGATTATACCACCTATTTCACATAGACAGTTGATGCACTTCACCCCCCAGGTAACCCTGGTTCATCTCGGAGAGCATAAGCAGCCCTAGTGAATTGTGGCCATGAACCACTAGGACCTTCACCACAGGCACACCTGTGCACTCAAATGCCTAACGCCCATAACTGAACAACCAGAAACTGCGTGGTCTTTATATAATGTCAACAAGGAAAAAAAAACACTGCTTCAGTGTCCAATACAAGACTGATCTCATATTTGCTATCTCAGCCCATGAAAGCGTCCCATCAAGACACGCCATCAGCACACTCGACACCAACAGGCTCCAGAAGCCCTGACCAATGGGTACAACAAGCTGACATGACCTCACCAGCTAACCCAACACCAATGGCGATGGAGGATTTCCTAGCATACATTCAGAAAACATTTAAAACTGTATTATCAGCGGCTATTGACAATTTCACACGACAAATCAAAGAAATCGCGTAAAGAACCGATGATCTGGAGAAAAGAATGGACGCTGTCACTGAAGTCATAGAATTCGCCAGAGAGCAACTACAAGAACAAGATGCTAGAATTGAGTTCTTGGAGCTCAAATGCAAAATCTTGAGAACCGCTCACGGCGAGGAAACATCAGAGTCAAAGGACTCCCAGAAAGCCACACTAGTCTAGTGGAGCTACTTTCGAGCCTCTTTCGAACCCTTCTCTCTCAAGCAGACCCCAACACCCTACACATTACAATGATCCACAGGGTGCTGGGTGGCCTCAGATCAGATGCATCCCCGAGGGACATCCTCCTCAAACTGCACCATGAGGAATTGACAGACCTGATCCTAGCTGCGGCCCGTAACAAAACGATAATAATAATCTTTGTTTATATAGCGCCAACATATTCCACAGTACTTCACAATTCAGAAACTCACAAACTCGGTCTCGTTATTCCCGGACATCTGCCCGGCCACCCTACAGAGGAGGAAGACAATGAAAGACACAACTATGGCGTTAATCAAAGCGAAAATCAAGTACAGATGAGGAATTTACCCACGCGCTAATCTTCACTCATGGCAACACCACCTACTCGCCAAGAGATCATGCGGAAGGTAAAAGGGCCTTAGAAACAGCGGGCATCCCGATGCTGGAGTCCGAAGGGACACCCCAGAAACAAAGACCACTCAGGGACTGGACAGAAGTCCTATATCCCAAATACAACAAACCCCAATCTAATAGACATCCCACCCCCAGAGACAGGACCTTATATCCTACTCAATTAAGCTGACAATAGTAAGAGGTTAATATATTTATGAAATGTTAACATCCTAACGGGATGATACTTCAGGTTTTGGTAACTTATGCACCGTAATGCAACTTGACTTAACCTACTATTGTTAGAGAGTGCAGTGCCTTTGGAGCTAGTATGCTACTCCACTTTGGGCTGATTCTGCTGTTGGCCCCACTAATAAGGGGCTAACACACCTTAGCCTGCGTACTTGTTGTTTATTGTAACTATTTTCTATGTTCACCTATTTTCTCTCCCCCCCCAAACCACCCTCTCAACTGTTGACGAAAAGCAACCATGTAAACAACCTAATAACCACCACAACCCTATCGGCCAACCTGACCGCACCACCATGACACTAGTATCCCCCTCACCTAGTACAAATGTATAAAACATTAACACATAATGTCCGAGGCTTCAACTCCCCAGTTAAAAGGAAACACGCCTTTATAGACTATTCCAAACACTCCCCAGATATACTGTTACTGCAAGAAACTCACTTCACTACAAACTCATCACCCAAATTTCTACATACGGTACTATAAATCTTACTCTAGGTTCTACTTAGCCTCTCACGACAAAAAAACAAGAGGGGTAGCTATACTGCTCCACGATTCCTTCCCATTTGTACAAGAAGACATGATCATTGACACCGAAGAACGATTCATAATACTTTGGGGCACGATACAAATGAAAAGACTCTGCCTAGTTAGCTGACACGCCCCCGAAACTACAAATGAAAACAATCAAACTTATCGCAACCTTACTGAACACCATCACCTATGACACTACCATTTGGGGGGGAGACTTTAACCTGACCATTGACGCAACACTAGATAGCTCCCACAGCAAATGTACGGGCACTACTAAAAGAGAAGAACACATTTCTTGCAGACCATCTTCAAATCCCACCGCTTGGTTGACACCTGGAGAGACGCACACAAACAATAGGATATACGTTCCTCTAAAGAATCCACCATTCATACTCCAGGATAGACTGGTTTAATCAATTCAGAAAATACACCAACTTTACTTTGCTCCACACATATCCCCTCCTCCTGATAGTGTCCTACCGTATTTAAATTAGACCTGCCCACAGTGCGTCTCTATAGATGGAGGCTAAACGAATCTTTGCTAACCAACCCCCACTCCAAATCACTAGTAGAGCAAGAACTTAAAACATTTTTTCACACGAAACCTCACATATTCCTCACTGGGCAATATATGGATGGCCCACAAAAAATATATAATGGGCGTCCTTATCAGGATCCCACCCAACAAAAAGAGACAGACTACAAGAACAATCAAAACTTAAGGACGAAATTTATAAACTAGAGTTGGCAAACAAATCACCACCCTCCTTACACTTGACAAAACAAATCTATGACCTAAAGTTGCGACTGAACACTAACCACCTGCACAGAACCGACAATAAGATGGACCCAAGTGACATTTTATCGGTTCTGCAATAAAATGGATAAAATGCTTGCTCGCAAATTAAAAGACAGGAAGCAATTAATCTCTGTCTTCTCCATAAAAGACGACCAATCCCACACTATGTTTAACCCAATCACAATCTATAAATGATTTAAAAATTACTACCAAACTATACATGGACACCACAAACTTCTCTTTACCCAAAGTACACGACTTCCTTACTGATGTCCCCCTCCTGTCTCTGACTCTGAACTTGCGGCACAACTACATGCCTTTATCTCAAAAGAAGAAATTGTGTCCACCATCAACCGACTAAAATCTGGAAAAGCCCCAGTCCCAGATGGCTGACTGCGATATACTACAAAACGTTCTCACACTTCTTGATTAAACACATCCAAGCATACTGCAACAACTTACTGGCGGGAGAGGCCATGCCACAAGAATTCTACACAGCACATCTCTGTCACCCCAAAACCAAAACAAGACCCCTTGCTCACTAAAAATTACAAGCCCATATCCTTATTAAATTTGGACCTCAAAATCTTTTCAAACAAGTATATCCGAAAGGATCAATACGGTGTCTCCCTGACGTGATCCATAAAGACCAGGTCAGATTCATTCCAACAAGACAAGCACCAGACAACATCCACAAAAATCTTAATATCATCCATAATGCCAACAAATGTAAAACTCCACTAACACTTTGAGCCCTAGATATACAGAAGACCTTTTCAAACAAAATGGGGATACCACAACTGACTGAATCTCTTAAAACGCTCTATAACAACCCAGTAGCTTACCTGAAATTACCCTCAACTCAACCTAAGCCTATAAAAATCAACAGCGGAACCAGAGAAGGATGCCCACTATCACCTGTACTATTTGCTATGATCATAGAAACCCTTACCCAAAAGATCGATCACACCCTGATATAACAGGATTCAAGGTTGGCAAACACGAATATAGTCAGCTTATTTGCAGATTACCTATTATTAATGATAACAAACCCCTATGTGTCCCTACCCAATCTTATCAACATCCTTAATCAATATGAGAAAATTTCCGGACTAAAGGTCAATGTCGACAAATCAGAAATTATGTTCTTTAATACCCCAACAAATGACCAAAACGTAAAGGGATCCTGTCACCCCTAAAACACCTCTAAAGCTATTAAAAGCTGTCCCTAGAGCATAGTAACACTTACCCTACACTCCTTTTAGCTCCTAAAAGCATCTACTGAGAATGAAGATAAACGTTATTACAATACCTCATTAGTGATTATAATTAGTGACTATTGTATGCATAGTCACCCAGCCAGGCTCTCCCTCTTCATGATAACACGCCTCAATAGGCGTGATCTTTATCTCTGATTCAAATGCGCTGCCTCCCCGCTCTGTTATGTGTCGGCCGTGCTGCAGTGGGGCTGTGTGACGCGAATCGCGTCATTTCCGGCGCCGGGTGACGTATTACACCCGCGCCGCTCTGTTTGCTTCAAGCCCCGCACTGCGCATGCTCTTCCCAGTTGCCCTGTTGCGGTGGCAATCTGTGAAATGGTTTTTGGGGTTGATATCAGCTGTGTAGTGTACTCGTACAATAGTTTATATAAAAACAACTTTCTAGTCTCCTTTAGGGAATTAAAGAGCCTTCTGACCAAGTGTAAGCCCCTTACCCTCTCTCACTGTTGGGCTGAGTAGTCTCGGTTAAAATGACCATTTTTTTTTTCAAAAATATGTTTATTGGTATATATCCACATAAAAAGTAACAAACAGTAACGTCTGAATAAATTTAACATGTCAAAACCCCGCCCCCTCCTCATTTCCTCCCCTACCCCCTCCACGTGCTATGTTGCCAAGATACAACAATCGTTACTATAATCTACAGGTCCTGATCAGGTAAAGTTATCTTTCACAGCACTTTGGCTCACCTCTATTCTCATTATCATACTCCCCATGGACCCTGCTTGATCAGAGTCATAGTGATAATGATAATGTTAGTGATGGAAGATCACTAACAAAGAAGAAGATCACTCTCAAACGGTAACTTGCCCAGAATCCCCTGAAGATTTTCCAAGTGATATTAGCTAGCCAGCTAGAATCATGGAATGGATAGACAACTACTTTGATGTCCTCATCTGACTTTTGGTGTTCTGGACATTGGTGAAAAAACCCACTAACTTTAGCTGTTACCTGAGCTGTGTCCTCTGGTGATCTCACTGAATCACCCTCACCGCTCACACAGCTTCAGCTCTTGGTGCCGTCATTCTGTGCTCAGAGGCCACGTTGAAAGGATGCTTATTCTTCACCGCGGCCTCCGAACCGGAAGAGCTAAGAAGAGATGTGGAGGGGTATGTTTTGGGGTTAATAAATTAGATAATGAGGGTTGTCAGTGTGTGTTATTTCTAATAAAGGAATTTTCTGTGTGTGTGAGTGTTTAGTATTTTTTTCACTTACTGGATTGGTAATGGTGTTAGAATACGCCTGACATTACCAATGCAGGGCCTAATGACAAGCTGTCAACACTCAGCTGTCATAAACTCCAAGAATTGGTGCTTCTAAAGAATGCGCCAATTTCTGGGGTGGCTATGGGCTGCTATTCTATAGTGTGGGGGGCCCAATAACTATGGGCTTCACCACGCTAAGAATACCAGCCCCAGCTGCCTAGTTTTACACTGGCTGGCAATTAAAAATAAGGAAAAGCCCATTAATTTTTTTTTAATTATTTATTTAAATAATTAAAATGAAATAATGGCTTCCCTGTATTTTTCATTGCCAACCAAGGTAAAACTAGGCAGCTAAAGATGGCAACCCACAGCTGTCTGCTTTATCTGTGCTGAGAATGAAAAATACAGCAAAGCCCAAAACATTTTTTTTACTATTATTTATTTATTTTAAACACTATGACAGCAGGTTGGTTGCCATACACTAATGTGTATGGCAACCAAGCACAAACATCAGACACTGGTACTTATTGAGGGAGCGCAATCTGATGCAACAGCCAATCACAGAGACTCTCACAGAGAGTGAGCTACTGTGATTGGCTGTTGCCGGCCGTTGCAATGAATATCTATGAAGCTTAATAAGTGGCCCTGGAAGCAAGCAGCGGGAGACTGGTAAGATCAATCTAGCTATCCTATCATCTATCTAACTATATATCAAAATAATAGCAGCACACTGGTAATGCCAATCACATGCAAACAATGATGTTCCTGGATGATGTTAGTAGATTTTTTTTTTGAGAAAAACTAAAAACTAAAATGTATTTTTAAAAAAACTGAGATGGAATGTTTTTTTATGAAAAACTGCTCGTCTTACAATAAGGTTCTTAGCACATGTATTGGCCAATAAATGCCTGCCCATCAACAACGTCAAGGTGACTTTAAATCTGAAAGGTTCCTGTCTACACTTAAAACCTCTCTCGTACCCCAGGGGTCTCTATTACAATGGGCAGTAGCAGGATACATACCACATCAGATGGCCCCCGTGGCTTGTTACAGAGGAAGAAGTGCGAATTCCAGCATTGGAGCCAGTACTCCACACGCATTAAATGAAGAAAAAGAAAAAGCCAGACAGCACTTCCTTTAAGGTACCTTCACACGCCGCAATATCGCCTGGCAATCCTAAAGGCGATATGTCGCCCCGGAATAATCGTTGTGAACTTGCCTCACAGTTGCAGCGTGTGATTGGGGAATTTCGTGGCGACAAATCACCTCTCGGCCGTCGCCTGATTCCTGAGCACTGCTTAGAAATCAGCCGCAATCATGAAGGTGAGATTTCCGTGTTGTGGCGTGTGATGGAAACAGCGTTGCCTAGGATTTCCCGTAGGCGTGCCGCAACTGTTCTGTAGTCCGCGCCCCATCTGCCATGATTGGTGTTGGCTACTGTGTTCCCATTGGCTGTCAGTTCCCAGGGCGCCATATTTGAAGAGCTGTCACTTCAGCACCACACACATCTTCACCTACACAACTGTCCGCTAAATCAGTCCAATTACGCGCGCCATTGAATAGCGCAAGCTATGTTGGCCGCGTGTATTGGAAGTTGCGCTGTGTCGACTAAAGTGCCACACATGACAGCTCAGATGTTGGCCTACACATCGCAGATGGGTGCCATGGGCCATGCACTGCAATCGACTGTGAATTTGGTGACGCCGATTGGTACATTAGACTGCTCCCACTCCGCGGACAGCTACCCTGTTAGCGTCCTCAACTTTGTTTGGCGGCGCCAGTGTGCATGATGACGTCATTATGTTTCTTTTCGTTCCTCCCTGCCTGCCAAGTGCCTGCCCCTCCCCTGCACATAGGAGAAGAGTCATGGCCGCCGCACAGCTCGCTGCCACATGGGGTCTGGCAGAGCTAATGGTTCTGATAGACCAGTGTGACCGCCATGACTACTGGTGTCACCAGCATCACCAGCACCCATGGCTGCGCAAGCGCAGCATACTGAGGAGGATCCAGCGGGCCCTGCTCCAGAAACTAGGAGTGGAAATGACCCGCAAGCAGATCCAGAAGAAAGTTGCTGACCTCAAGCACAAGTCCCCAGGGCGCATTGTGGATATTCGTGCCCGGATTGCCAGGCTGAGTGGTGAGTATGTGGCAATGCCAAACACACACATGGCAAGCATCCTACTCCAAACACTACACAAAAATCATGTGTTATATTGCCATGGCACATAGTCTGACATAAAGCAGCATGTGGACCTGTCACCAATGTGCATCTGCATGTTGGTCACACTCATATGTTTTTGTACTGCCAACGCCTATAGTGGTCATTGACCTGTGTGTTGCCGAACATAGGTGTGTAATCTTTGCATTACGGATCGTTCTTGTGTACTGTAGCAGACACCCAAGTCCTGGTGTATGTAGTTTGTAATGATGATGTGTTTGATTGATCTATTGTGTGCCGCCAAATGGATGGATTGCCTTTCCTTGCCACACAACACCCTCCTCATTGACAATCCATTTTGCTTTTGCCATACTGATTATGTTCGAAGGAGGCGTCTGTGGTTAGTTGAGTGGAAACATATGAAATTTGGTCACATAGTACTGGCGTTTACCACACAGAATGGAAGTATTCTGCCCATACTGAGAAGTGGAGTGGGCCATGTGGCTTCTGAATGTCTGCGTGTGAAGATCCGACCTTATCAACACCTCAGGGATGTCTATTGGACATAATGAGTGTGCGATAGTCTGCTGTGTGGGCAGGTATTTTGTCCTTACCACATGACTGTGGTACGTGTCTCATGTTATTGTATTTAATTGGTAACAAGCATCAGTCTGTATTTGTGAGCTTTGCATTTTCCTACGCTTTGTGGTCCTACATATACATTATGGCCAGCTATATGGGGGTATGGTCATGATGTCTCCATTTGCATGATGGAGAGGTACTTGTTGAGGAGGGCCATGGGTGTAGTGATAACAGGTTTTGTTGTGAGGCAGTGTAATGTTGTTTGTGACTGTTCAATGGTGCAATATATATATGTGGGTGGCGATATCATTAGAGTTGGTAGGATGTTGGTAACTGGCTAGGAGATGTGTAGGGAAGGAGGTAGTGGCTAATTTGGATGCCTGATGACGCGTTCTTGTGTTTATTTATTTATTTATTTTTTTCCTTTTTCCAGGGGTTGGTAGGTGAGATCATCATGGACCCTGATGGAGATGTTATCGTGGCTCTTGCCTTGGTGGAAGAGGACTTGTGGCTGAAGGATAGAGTTGAGAGGTTGCGGGCTTGCAGACCACGGCATGTGTGGGTTCGGGATTGGCTTCAGCAATGGGATAACTCTCTGTTGGAGTCCTACAAGGCTCTGTCCTGGGGCTCCTACTTTTCTCCATCTATACCATTGGCCTAGGACAACTCATACAGTCCAGTACCACCTGTACGCTGACGACACTCAGATCTACCTCTCTGGCTCAGATGTCAACTCTCTGCTGTCCAGAATCCCGGAGTGTCTATCAGCCATATCCTCCTTCTTCTCCTCTCGCTACCTAAAACTCAACGTAGACAAAACCAAACTCATCATCTTTCCTCCATCCCATCTTTCATCCTCACCACCTGATCTATCTATTATGGTAAATGGCATCATGCTCTCTCCCACACCTCAAACTCGCTGCCTTGGAGTAACTCTTGACTCTGCCCTGTCCTTCAAACCACACATCCAAACTCTCGCCACCTCCTGTCACCTCCAGCTCAAGAATATTTCCAGAATCCGTCCTTTCCTCAGCCTTCAATCTACTAAAATTCTTGTACATGCCCTCATCATCTCCTGCCTTGACTACTGCAACATTCTCCTCTGCAGCCTCCCTGCTAACACTCTTGCACCACTCTTTCACCAGTCTGTCCTCAACTCTGCTGCCTAACTAATCCACCTCATCCATGCTACTCCCCTGTATCTCCGCTCTGCAAATCCCTCCACTGGCTCCCAAATCCCCAACGAATCCAGTTCAAGTTACTAACACTGACCTACAAAGCCATCCATAAACTGTCTCCTCCCTATATCTCTGAACTAATCTCACACTATCTTCCCTCACGTAATCTTTGATCCTCCCAAAACCTCCTTCTCTCCTCCACACTTATCCGTTCCTCACACAACCGCCTCCAAGATTTCTCCTGAATATCCCCCATCCTCTGGAACTCTGCGCCCCAACAAGTCCGATTATCCACCACACTCGGATCCTTCACATGGAACTTGAAAACCTATCTCTTCAGGAAAGCTTACAGCCTGCAATGATCGAGCCACCGCCCCAATGCCTTCGGAGCTGCTGCCCCACCGCCACTGGAGCTGCCGCCTCTCCACCACCAGATCTGCTGCATCCCTGACCTACTGTTTCCTCCCCATTGCCCTGTAGAATGTAAGCCTGCAAGGGCAGGGTCCTCTCCCCTCTGTACCAGTCTGTCATTGTTAATTTGTTTACTGTAAACCATATCTATAATTTTGTTTGTAACCCCTTCTCATGTACAGCACCATGGAATTAATGGTGTTATATAAATAAATAAATAATAATAATAATAACCTGTAGGTGTAAATACACCTGCTGTAGTTTAGTTCCTGACTTACGTAAGGCTTTAGAAAGTTGGTACACATCTGACAACCCTCATCACCAACAATAATATGGTATCAGCAGTTCATTTGTTGTAGTAAAACGCTTTGGTGCCAAATCCTCAGCATAAACCATGCGACACGTGGGTGAACTTTATAAGGTATAAGGGTGCGTTCACACACTGCGTATTTGCTGCGTATTTATACGCGAGTGCTCTTGCAGTTTTTGTAGCCAAAACCAGGAGTGGAACCAGAGGAAAAGCCTAATAGAAACAAGTGCTCCACTTCTGTATTTAATCACCCATTACTGGTTTTAATCAGCCACTCCTGGTTTTGACTACAAAAACTGCAACAGCAGTTGCATACAAATGCGCAGCAAATACGCAGTGTGTGAACGCACCCTAAAAGTGTCACATGATGTTTGACTCAAAACTCGCAGAGTGTCCTGGCGGGTGTTCACACTACAGATTATGACACTCCACACTGAGATTTCTCTGATGCTTCTGAGTTCTCATGATCGGACTAGCAGAAGTTAATCTTTGTATGAATCCTGATTACTGCTAGGATCACATCTTCTGGGAAACCTATCACAGCTGCTCCCTGCCTTTTTAAGATGGTGGAATTTGTCTTCCAATGCCTGACTATAGCTTTTGCAATGCCTGTCCATGTGCTGTGGTGATCCAGTTGCTGGTGATCAATTGTAGTGCTGTTCGGTGTGCTGTAAAAATCATCTCATTGTCTGTTTTTTCTCCCTGCCCTTTATTTCCTTCTTGCATGTATTGTCTTATACCTGTGTGTGTATTGCTGTGAGTAAGTATCTTTGGTTTCGCCATTGTTCTCAGACATCCTCACCATCAGAGGTAACTCTGGGATAAAGGACAGCTAGGTCCCCGTACCCTGAGGGTCATTCTAGGAGACCTGGTCCCCCTATTATTCCTTACTACCCTATGACAAAGCGTAATTTGTTCACCCATACGGTCCAATATCCATAACAATGAAACAATATTTTGCATCTAAATTGGCAATCAAAATAACTGAGATGTATCTTTTATAAATGTAAAACTGCGATCCAGAATGTGAAGGCTTCTGAACGTGAATGTGCTTCCTGTCTACAGCATCGAAACTATTTCCAAATTGTGTTTTTTCCCAAAAATTGTCTGCAATTCCTTTCCATTGCTGACTGCAAGGATGTGGAATATAACCATCATGAAGAACATTCCGCAGAGCTTTGCAAGTGTTCTTTCCTTTGTTCGATATTGTTGACTTTCTAAGTTGGAATTGATAATGCAGTGTGGAAAAACTTTATCCTGTTGCCATGAGTAGGTACCAATGAAAACTAAAAACACATGGAGGAACAAAAGATTATAATTTAGGAACTGTACCTTAAAATCACCATTAAACGCTCTTCTGGTGAAACACTACTTCAGGGTGGGGAACTCCAGTCCTCGAGGGCCGCAATCAGTGCAGGTTTTCAGGATTTCCTTAGTTTTGCACAGGTGATAACATAATCACTTGCACTGGTGATGATTCCAATCCCTGTGCAATACTAAGGAAATCGTGAAAACCTGCACTGATTGCGGCCCTCGAGGACTGGAGTTCCCCACCCCTGCACTACTTCATACTGTGTTCAGACATTGAATCCGTGGTGATGTATGACGCAGCAAGTTTTGAAAGTTTGTTACATACATGTAATCAAGAGACTTCACTGGGTGAAGACAAAGTTCATGGTACAGGTAAGTGTACACCCCATGGGTCATCCTGGCAGCTCTTGTTGGGTGAATCCATATTCTTCTTTGTCTATGGCATTCTCTATTCTCCTTTCTCAATCTCTCCTTCAGGAATATTAAGTTCAATTTGAACAAAATCGATGCTGGTAGCTGTACAAATCAGTAGTAAACACTTCAGTGCTCTGTTAAAATACGGACCTGTAACAACAGATTAAAACGGACAGTAAAAGGCAATTCTTTTTACAAATGAATCGTTTTTAAGAGAGCCATTAACATGCTATCCATTTTTGCAATTCGTTAATGGATCTGTTATTCTCATTCTGTTGGATCCATTGTTAACGGATAGTTACTGGACATGTGAACATAGACTTATAGAGGCAGAGTCTCTCATAAACAAAGATGGTCAAAGGTCCACTAATTTGTGAACAACTGTGTCTATAAATTATTTAACAATTTCAGAAAAAAATCCTCAATGTAAAATTACAAAGACTTTGAAGATTCCACCATCTACAGTACATAATATCATCAAAAATTCAGAATTATGAAGAATCCATGTACAAAAGAGCCAAGGCAAATCAATATTTAGATGCCTGTGATCTACCGTCACCTAGGTGGGTCTTCTGATATTAGATGTATTGGTAAGTCAATGCGGGTCCCTCTGCATCTTTCCCGGCAGATAATGTGTAATTCACCAATCATCTGCTTCCAACAATTGCAAGAGAGTGGAGCATTGCTGCAACGTTAACCATATCTGCATTGTTACCTGTTACAAAAGAATATACTGCCATGGAGTTGCTGGTACTCTCTGAAAGTTGGTCTGTATATAGAGTTCACAGGAGACCATGATTTCCATAATCTGCAATACTGTAAGATATTGCTGTATAGTACAAGCGTTCATATGTTTCAGTTCAAATGCACCTATAGGACTACAAAATCCATTAAAATGTAAACAAAATTAAAAGAAAGCTTTTTAAAATATGAAAAAAAATACAAGTTCAAATCATTACCTTTTCCATTATTAAAAATAAAGAATAAAAACATAAATTGTGTCTCTATGTTCTATTTTGACAAATATGTCTATAAAAGATATCCAAATTTATTTATTCTTGTTTTCTTAACATTTTATAGTGTTAAACAGTTTTGGAATTTGGTTATGATTCTTCAATGTATCACACTCGATCAGATAAAAGGACATTTTTAGAGTTGGCGCTAATCGATTCGCTGACCAGCATGTCCATAGTCCATGTCAGTATTCTTGCCATAGGACAGAGGAATGAAACCCCTCTTATCTAACTACATTTATGGGTCTCCTTTTGATTAACAATGTCACATATGTGTCTCGCAGCTGATCAGTTCACACTATGGCGGCCGCCACACGCATAAATTTAAAGTACGATATCGCTTAAGCGATCTGCTTTTGATTGCTTAAGCGATATCGTTTGTGCATCGCTGCGTGCATCAAGCGATTTTACAATGTAAAATCACTTGATCGTTGATCGCAGATTGTGAGCCGGAGCTCAAATCAAGCAATAAACGCTTGAACAATCTGCCTCATCGTGGTGTGTGACACCACGATGAGCCATCCCCCAGCGGCAGAGCCTATGCTGGAGATGGTATGTATGTAACGTCGGTTCTAAGCGCCGCGCGGCGCTAGTAACCCGATGTGTACCATAGTTACCAGCGATCTCGCTGCTCCACATCGCTGGTGAGTCTGTCTGTGTGACAGCTCACCACGATGTGAACGATATTGTTAGCAATCGCGCGTGCACGTGATCGCTAACAATATCGCTAGCGATATTGAATCGTGTGGCGGCCGCCTAACACTAACAATTTGTTATTCAGGAGAATACCTTACAACTTTCTTTTTTGAAAGAAAGTTCATTTATTCTGAAGAGACCAGTTGTCAATAAAGTGATTTTATCTTACTGTAGTTCATTAGACGATGCTACTTTTAATACAAATGTGCTCTATAGTAATCTGATGACTTTTATGACATGAGGACATTTTCTACATGGTTTCATGGATTTTCAATAAGTCGTATGCAAAATTAACAATAAATCTGTATAATGGCTTAATTTCTTCACATAAGTACGATAGATGGTGCCTGGAAAAAAATAGATCCAGAATATGGATGCAACATTTCCATTCATGCGACGTTCAATAACATTATCTGTATAACCAAAATGAAACAAAGCAAGTCTCACATATCACTGATCTGAGTGCATCAATATTTCATTATGCATTTAGCCATATTAGGGTTTATAGGTTTCAATAATATTGTTCGTTTTCTTTCTCATTTTGCAAGTCTAAAAAATGTAATTAAATACGTATTTGCTGTGAGTTGCATTCAAAATATTCTTCAGTGACAGATTTCTCCTATGTATTGTAATACACATGTATAAACAGAAGTCTGCTTTGGCAGCGAGAAGCCACGCATAGATATTCATCTAATCTGATTCATGTCACCTAAATTATTGAATGTCTTCTCTGGAATCATAGTCACTTTTAGTTGTCTATAACTCTTATGGTGATTTCTTCTTTATTCCTTTTATAACCATCCTATAATTGCCAAAGTAAAAGAAAAAAAGGAAAAGAAAAAAAGGCGACAACAAAAGGAGTGTAAAGTAAAGAGATAAAGTGGTTTTGCACAAAGCAAGGCTGTATACATGGAGCCATAGGCATAACTTGAAGCTCATGGGCCCCATGCAAAAACTTCAATTAAGCCCCCAATTTTTGCAAGTCTTTAACCCTGCTATTCTCCTGGTTACCACAATACACTTGTTATCTTCCAGTCATTTTTGACCGGACCTAATAAAGTCATGATTTTTAGCTAATTTAAGTGTTTTCATTGAATAATTTTTGCAGTATTATATTGTATGTGAACCTGGTTGTTTATAAACAAATGAAAAATGGAAAGAAAAACTTACTTTTTATTTTTTTTGTGTCAAAACATTTAACATGGCTTTATTGGAATATTTATGCATATTGCATATTTGCACATACAAAAATAATTATTCATCCAACTGTAAACGATAAATACTGTAAACTAAATGTAATTATATTATTTTCCAAAAAAAAAAAAAATTAACAGTTCAGTTTTTTTATGTAAAATGATAAATAAGTCACGGTGCAAAATTTACTGTTTGCAATTGTCACAGGTATAATTGACATGTCTTTTGCATAAATATTTTTCACATCTGTAACGTATCACATTTGATTTGTGATTGCTTGATGTTGGACAGAAGTCGCATCGTTTCCGTTTTAGGCTGGTTGCGTTGCTGGTGGCGTCCGTGGGTATTGTAGCAGTGCTTGTGTAAGGCTGGCTTCACATTTGCGTTTGTGTCTGCATGCTGATGGCATACAGACACAAACGCAGTGAAAATCAGGGTCATTTTGATGTGTCCGCAGCGGAGAATGTCTGCCTGCTGACACATCACTGTGGAGCCTGGGCAGCTAATCGGCGGTGTCCGGGGGCGGGCCGCAGGAGGAGATCATCAGAGGCTGAGCTGATCTCCCGGTGGCCGTGGGTGAGCTCCTGTGACATCACCGGCGGCCACCGGGAGAGATTTCAATGGGTCTGCAGCGTTCTCCTGCGCTGTCAAGCGCAGAACACTGCGGACCCATTGACGCCAATGCATTCTTTTGTGCACTTGGGGAAGCTTGCTGATTTTCCAAGGTCACAAAAAATGCAACATGCTGCGTCCCGGGTGTGGACGGGGAGCTCTGGAGGGAGCAGATATCTTCCGCATCCGCACCCGAACGCAGCAAACGCAGGCACTATGCGTTCCTATGTTAAACATAGGAACACAGCGCGCATGCGCTTGACTGCGTATGGGAACGCAGCATACGCTGCGTTCACATACGCAAATGTGAAGCCAGCCTAAGCTGTTGGTTCACTTTCTTTATCTTGCTGTTGGATCCTGTGGACAATGGCTGCCGCTCCATCAGCTCTGGGTGTTACCTTTCGTTCTTCAATATATGGGCGAACCAGTGATTTTCCCAACTCCTCTATAAAAAGTCTTCTCTTATATAGTTTATTTTTGTTCCAATTTGGGTCTATTTCCTTCCATAGCACAAATGCAGATGAATGAATGCAAATGAAAATATTTGGCATATAACTATACTGGAAGGTAATCCATCAGCAGTATTGTAATGAAAAAAATGTATGTATGTATAAATCTGCATGGACCAAAAGGACCTAAATAAATTGATAAATAGTAGTAGATGTAATATATAGTCCAAAATGAGATTATAGCTCCTTTATTTTACTCATAAAATGGCTGGAGATCACTATAAAAGGCTATCGGTCATTTTTGACCGAAGAGTACAAGTGTATAAAAAACTGTAGCGCAAAAAGTAAACATAAAAAAAATATATAACAATACGCATAGTGAGAACCCCTCAAATGAGGAAAAGTCAATCAACCACAAGTTTCAGAACTGCATCTTGAATATTTTAAAAAATATTAAAGTTCAAAATCGGTCGTTTTTGACCGAAGACAACAGCAGGGTTAATATAATTGATCATTTCATATTGGCCAAATGGACTTTTGGGGCCCTTTAGGGCTCCAGGGCCTGGGTACAATCGCAACCACTGCACCCATTGTAGTCACATGGGGCTTCTGGTAAGCCGCTGCATGGCACCATGATGCTAGAGAAAATCTCCCTTAAGGCCCCGTTACACGGCCAGACATCGTTAACAACATCGCTGATACGTCACGGGTTTGGAGGCGTACCAGTGATGTCATTGGGGCCTTGTTGCGTGTGACTCTGGCAAGTTGCTACGATGTATTGTTGGGCCGGAGTTGACAGGCTTACCAACATGTTGTAAAACCCGACATCGCTGATACGTCGTTGCGGTCTCATTGCGTGTGACTCTGGCAAGTTGCTACGATAAATCGTTGGACCGGAGTTGGCTTACCAACATGTTGTAAAACCTGATGATATCAACTCAAGCAACCTGCTGTATCGTTATTTGTGACACCGCGATAACGATGTCGTGGACGACTTCGCCCATTCACAGCAATGATACCTGCTCAGAACATCGTTGGTGAGTTGTCCAGACATGTCTAGACATGTGACATCTCACCATCAATGTTGAAATGATGTCAAAAACGACCGATCGCACCCAGATTGTTGCCGACATTGTTTCAACGTCATGCCGTCTGACGGTACCTTCAGACAGTGATCAGATGGCACTATGAAAAACCGCTTGTTTTACATCGGGAAAGGAAATTACGATTTTTCATCTATATTGTCATCCTTTTGCCTCTTTTTACCATCAGTTTAGCATTTGTTTTTTGCACTTTGTTATTCAGGAGAACACCTTAGAACTTTTCTATTTTGAAAGAAAGTTTATTCTGAAGAGGCCAAGTTGTCAATAAAGAAACAAGTCAGAAGAAGAATCAATATCTTTGAAATGTGGTGCTGGAGAAGGATGTTATCAATACCATGGATGTCAAGAAGAACAAATAAAGCCAGTTATGTCACTTGAAGCAAGGGTCACCAAGCTATGACTTGTCTACTTTGAACACATCATACAAAGAGAAAAATCATTAGAGAAGGACATTATGGTCGGAAGAATAGAAGGTACAAGGTGAAGAGAAAGAATAGCAACCCAATGGATTGCTACGGTCAAAATAACGACGGAGAAGACCCTTGTGGACCTATATAGGCTTCACAAGATCAATCTTTCTACAGAGCATTTATCCATCAAGTTGCCATGGCTCGAGATCGTGATGAAGGATGATAAATAATAATAATAACATCCGTTTATTGCATGAACAATGTAACCCTTTCACGACCTATGATGCATAGGTCTGTCATAGGCCGCCTCCCACTGTCTGCTGCGAGATCACGCTGTGAGCCCGCATCCTCCCCCGACATCTCAGCTGATCTCATCAGTTGAGATGTGTATCTAACAGCGCCAATCTGATCCTCAATCTGATCGAGTCTGTTAGCCCCTAGGATCGCACTGTCACTCGCTGACAGTATCATCCAAAGTACCTGGTGGTGATCACGTCGTTTCTCCGCCAGGATCGCAGTTCATGTGAAGCGATCACAGGACCTGCATCCCATTACCTGGACAGCCCGGGGTCTTCTGATGACTCTAGAACCTGTCCTGATTCACTTCCTACTGGAGATGACCCAGTGATATTACTAGCAGGAAGTCATCACTTCCCCCTGTCTTTCATAAGCAGCATTGAAAGACAGGACAAGAGTTTGCAGTGTGGAGCACTGAAGCCCTCTAGTGGCCAGTATAAAATATAAAAAAATATGTTTTAAAAGTATGAAAAAAAACAAAACATAAAAGTTCAAATAACCCCCCTTTTGAGCCATTGAACATAAAACTATAAAAAAAAATACAGACATTTGGTATTGCTGCATTCAGAAAAGCCTGATCAAAATATAAAATCAATTAATCTGACCTGTAAACTACATAATGGAAAAAAAGTCCAAACACCAAAATTAAGTTTTTTGGTTGCCACAACTTGCAATAAAATGCAATTACAGGCAGTCAAAACATCCTATCTGCCCAAAAATTGTATCATTAGAAACGTCAACTCACAATGCAGAAAATAAGCCATCACACAGCCCCAGATCCCAAAATATGAGAAGGCTACGGGTCATGGAAAATGGCGTCAAAAGCTCAATTCTTTTTCTTTAAAAACTTCAGAATTTAATTTTCACCACTCAGATAACAGTAAAAGCATACATGTTTGGTATCTACAAACTCATACCAACCCGAGGCATCATACCCACATGTTAGTTTTACCATATAATTAACATGGTGAAAAAAAAAACCAAAAAAACAAACGTGTAATTGCACTTTTTTTTGCACTTGGATTTTTTTCCCCATTTTCCTGTAGACTATAGGGTAAATAAATCATTTCATCTGAAAGTACAACTCACCCCACAAAAAAACAAGCCCTCATATGTTTACATTGATGGAAATACAAAAAAGTTATTCTTGGGGGCGTGGCTTGCGCATGGAGAGCTAGGAAGCAGAGATCCGCCGCTCCGCCGTACTGAAGCCCTAACCTCACAAATTTACCCCTCTACCACCTCTATTTGCGGATGGGGAAAACGAAGAAGCTGCCTGGAACACCTGGGTGCGACGACCGCGGCTCCCGCAGCAACCTGGACCGTTTTCCCGCTCTGGAGCGGGACTGCCTGCAGAGCCGGGAGCTTCCAAGATGGCGCTGGCTCCTCATCAGCGTGGAGCTGCAGGGCGCGAAACTCCGGACCGCAGCAATCGCTATACAGAGCTCCAGGACTTGCACGAGGAGGAGGACGAGGTACCTCGGTCCCTCATAGAGGACATACCGAGTGGAGAAATTGGAGCCTATCTGAAAAATCTCCCAACAAAACTTGATATGGAGAGATTCGCATGTCGCCTGGAAGCTGCCTACAAATCTGAGGTACATGCACTTAAGACTGAATTTACAACCAGATTGAGGAAGTTGAAAAATCCCAAGAGACTGTGCTGGATGAATTACAAGCTCAGCGTGCATTATTAGCTGAGCACTCCTCAATTCTAGAAGACCTATTGTATAACCAGGAAGACTCAGAGAATAGAAATAGGCGCAATAATGTACGAATCAGAGGGCTCCCAGAATCCATCACTCCTAATGAACTGCCCGAGGCGATCCAGACTCTCTTCAAGCAGGTACTCGGTAACACAGATGGCCCACATATAGAGCTAGACAGGGTCCACAGGGCTTTGGCTCCGAGACCATCCCTAGAAGCCAGACCAAGAGATGTCATTTGCCGGGTGCATTTCTACTCCGTAAAAGAGAACATCATGCAAGCTGCCAGACACCTAGACGACATCATATACCGCGAGGCGCATGTTACTTTTCTCCCAGACCTGGCTCGCCGTACACTACAGCAGCGCCGAGGCCTCCGACCACTGCTGGCCGTCCTGAGAGAGAAAGACATTACATATAGATGGGGATTCCCCTTTCAATTAATAGCTACTAAAGAAGGCCGGTCCGCCTCATTTCGCAAACTGGAGACTTGCCGACCTTTTGCAAAAACCTGGACATCCCGGTTGTTGCTCTCCCTGACTGGCCGAGGATTCCTCACCTGCCACCTCCACCACCAAGATGGCAAAGTTCAGAGAGACGCACGCCGCCCCGAGGATCCCCGACCTGAGAAACATCAGAAACCAGAAGAAGATGTCTCCTGTGACGAACAAACTGTAACCCACCAGGTCCTTGAGGCCTGAGAACCTCGTTTTCATTATTACCTTTAGACTTCTCACCCCATAAGTTAAAATTACTTGGGAAGTCCCTGGTCATACCCCTTTCCCCGTTCCTTCCACCCCTTTCCTCTCCCTCCCCGATAACCTTTAGACTACTCTACCTCTTCCTACCCTTTCCTTTCCTCTTCCCCTGATCATAAAAGTGTATTTGAATTTTGCCATACATGGGAAGTCTAATGACCCGGGCTCCAGTAATTGAATTAATTAGATGGTTCATTTTTGTTTATAAAAATTGTTCAAGTGGGGGGCGGGAGCGGTGCGGCGGAGAGGCTCTCCGTTTGGGCTTCCACGCATTACCCCTTGTGTTGGATGACTCCGGTCATCCAAAATTGTGCACACCTGATGCACTGTAAGTGCAAGACACTTAATACTTCCTGTTATATCCACTCTCTAAACCTATTATTTTCCCTCTCCTGCTTACACTATCCCTTTCTTCTCCTTTCCTATTCCTCCTTTGATGCCGAGTGGGATTGCCACCACAACTCTGATATGAGATGACACGCTCTACTATGTCCTCACTTGTTTGCTGCTCCTTCAATGCTAAAGGCCTAAATCAGCCTCAAAAAAGGCGACAGATTCTCTACTCCTTTCATAAAAATAAAACGCAAATTCTAATGTTACAAGAAACACATTTCCGCACCGACAAAATTCCAAAATGTGAAACCAAAGATTTTCCATTGTGGATACATAGCCCAAATCCGATATCAAAGTCAGGTGGAGGTGTCTGTCGCCTTTCATAAAACTTGCACCCCAGAGATTCTGGAGGAGGAGGTGGACCCACAGGGTCGCTTTATATTTCTGAAGGTTTCTTGGCTCTCAGCCACATACGTTTTAGCTAATATTTATTATCCCAACAGGAGACAAAAGCGGTTTGGCACAAAGACAAGCAGAAAACTTCAGACATTCGCTGGCTCGACACCAATAATCCTGGGAGGCGATTTCAACTTCCCTTTGGATCCATCGGTGGATGTCTCGTCGGGTAAGTCACACCTATCTGGGCCACACCTCCACCACCTTGCTAAATGTTGGAGTGACACACATCTGATGGATGTGTGGCGCTTGTTACACCCTGACAGTAGAGACTACACCTTCTATTCCCCGGTGTACTCCCTGTACAGCAGGATAGACAGATTCCTTGTGTCCCATTCCCTGATGGATCGGGAGGTAGAGGCACGAATCGGACATATTATATGGTCGGACCATGCCCCAATATTTTTTACCATATACTTAAACCCAGACAGCAGAAAAGAATTCACATGGCGCCTAAACGAGAATTTACTAACAGACCCAACATGCCGGGCGGATTTGACCAAGACGATTAGAAATTATATAACTGACCACAAATCAGACCCGACCTCACCACCTATCAAATGGGAAGCGCTTAAAGCTGTGCTGAGGGGAATGCTCATCTCTCACGGCACACGACTAAAAAAACAACGTACACAAGATATCCGAACCCTCCTCTCCCAAATAACTAAACTAGAATCATCTCACAAACAAAATCCATCCCCGATTACTCATTTAGAATTATCCAACACTCGCCACAAATTACTACAACTTCTAGACCAAAAAGACAGGGCTTTTAGAGAAAAGATGCGCGCGCGCTATTATAAATTGGGTAATAGGAGTGGTAAACTTCTAGCAAAAACATTACACCCCAAACCTACACGAACCACAATCACTAACATCCGAAGCCATAATGGCCAAAAACTGTATAAAACCTCAGACATCTTAACGGAATTTCATAAATTCTACTCATCCCTATATCAGATACGAGGTCATTATGATCAGGCCTCCCCTACCCTTCTTACAGAGAAGTTCCAATCATACATAAAGGAAAGCGGCCTCCCAACACTTACAAAAGACATAAGTAACCAGCTATCAAGCCCCTTCTCATTAGAAGAACTTATGGAGGGTATTACACACTTAAAACCAGGTAAAAGCCCAGGCCAGACGGCTTTACCGCCGGTCTCTACAAGCAATTCTCAGATATACTGGGTCCCATTTTCCTAGAAACTTGTAACGCAGTCTCTGCTGGAGATTCTTTCCCAGCACAGTCCCTATTGGCCCATGTGGTGGTACTGCCTAAACCAGGGAAAGATGCATCCGTATGTGGTAATTATAGACCCATATCCCTGATGAACCTAGACATCAAGATCTATGCCAAGATGATAGCAGACAGGATGAAAATACATTTACCCAATCTGGTGGATGCCGATCAGGCAGGTTTTGTTCCGGCCGAGAGGCCAGTGATAATACAATAAGATCAATTGCCCTTATTGATGCGGCTAAGAGGCGAGGGATCCCCATGTGCATCCTGTCGGTAGACGCAGAAAAGGCGTTTGACAGGGTGCACTGGGGTTCATGTTTGCCACTCTAAAACATATAGGATTGGACGATATCATGATCCACCGCATAGAAACCCTCTATAGAAACCCTTCGGCAAGGCTCCGGATTAATGGATCACTCTCAGACACATTCCATATTAAAAACGGGACCCGCCAGGGATGCCCATTATCCCCGCTACTATATATTCTGTGCATGGAAGTACTGGCGAGAATGCTTCGTAATAACCCGTCAATCCGGGGTCTGACGGTAGGCACTAGAGAACATAAAATAGCTCTTTTCGCAGATGATCTACTTGTGTATATAACAAACCCCCTGATCAGTATCCCAACATTCTGTCAGAGCTCTCAGTTTTTGGACATCTCAGTAACTTTAAAATCAACACCTCTAAATCGGAAATATTAAACATATCACTCCCTAGACTAATCTCTGAATTACTTGAACAGGACTTCCCGTTTAGATGGTGCAATAAACACCTGACATATCTTGGAATCCGACTATCAGGAGAGTTACACACATTATACGAGACAAACTATGCCGATGCGCTTTCCCGGGTGGAGGCAGACCTGACAAAATGGCATAAACTTACATTGTCGTGGCTGGGGAGAATTCATTCCATTCGTATGGACATACTACCCAGACTATTATACGTTTTTCAGACGGTGCCCATTCATCTACCAGCATCCTACTTCTCAAGGCTGAAATTAATAATCAGACGTTACATATGGTCACATGGCCACCCTAGGTTATCACTATCACTACTACACAAACAGATAAACTATGGGGGAGTTAGTCTTCCTGACCTAAAGCTCTATAATTATGCAGCCCTAGATAGATGTATTCTAGACCTATTTCATTCAGGAGAAAAAAAGAGGTGGGTGGAAGTCGAGGCAGGTGAAGAAGGGAAGAATCCGCTATCTTTGATTTGGTCTCCAATTAGTATTGACAATAAGAACCCCTCATATTTGACACGCCAAATACATCTAACATTCAAGACACAAACCCGGACCCTACGCTTGACCACTCACCCAGGCCCCTTGACTCCCATATACGGGAATCCCTCCTTCTCCGTGGATAATGACTCTCCATCTTTCTTACACCGACAAAAATCCTCCTATCCTACACTAAAAGACTATGTCACCCAAATGGGGGTTAAACCTCTCACAACACTATGCCCAACAAACCAGGAGACAAAGAAATCATGGCTTGACTACGCCGGACTCTGTAGTTATGTAAGAACTTTGCCACTAACTGACATCGTCAGACCACTAACAAGCTTTGAACAACTATGCGATAGACGCTCTAATGTCTCCCATGCTGTCTCCACTATATACCGCATTTTACAAAACCAGTTGCAGATGGTCGTGCCTCTGCCTCCAGATTCAAGACAGCTTGGGAAAAAGACCTAGACACTCCCTTGTCTGACACTGAGTGGGAAAAAATCCTCCTTTTCACTTAACACATCTACAAAGAGAAACTTGCAAGGACAACGAAGAATTACAAGGTGGGGTGCCCAATGGTTGTACTCAAATAACGACGGAGAAGACCTGTCCTATAGGCCAAGATCAATTTCCAACATGTTATCCATCAAGTTGTGGCCGTGTGTGACGAGGTGGGTACATAATAATAATAACATGTTTGATTGCCATGACATGTCCCTTTGACTAGATGTAGGTCCTGTCATAGGCCCTCCCAACCTTTTCTGACTGCAGATCTTAGCCCATCCTCAACCCCACATCTCATGTCATATCTCAAATAGTATGGATTAACAGCGCCAATGATCCTAATCTGATCGAGTCTGTACCCCTAGGACGCACTGTCACCGGGTGACAGTACAATCCAAATACCTGGTGGTGACACTGTCTCCGCAGGTATCGACATCATGTACGATTCAAGACTGCATCCATTACTACAGCCCGGGGCTTGATGACTTAGACTGACCTGTTCATTCCTATGGGTGCCCATGATATTACTAGGGAAATCTTCTGTGTCTAAGCAGATTGAGCAGGCACAAGTTGCAGTTGGAGCACTGAAGCCTCTAGTGGGGTTTAATACTTAAAAAACATCTATAAAGTAAAATAAAAAATCAAGAAGCTGTTCAAATACCCGCATTTGAGCCATTCGACATTAAAACTATAAATTAATCCCTAACATTTGGTATTGCTTCATTCCCTATCAATATAAATCATTATCTCCTTAAAAAAATGTATAAACCATAACACAAATTAAGTTTTTTGTAGCCAATACTTCTTAAAATGCAAGTTACAGGAGTAAAACGCTACCATTGAAACATTGATCATTAAACGTCAACTACAATGCGAAAATGAACCATCACAAGAGAATAAAGATATGAAAGTACGGTTCATGACAAACGCCAAAAAGCGAAATACTTTCAAAACTTCGTTTATTAAATCGATAACCGTAAAAGCATAATGTGAGTAACAAACTCATCACAATCTGAGGCATCATAACCCACATGTTAGTTTTTAAAGCATATAATTTAACAGGGTGATCAAAAACACGTGTATTGCCTTTTTACTCTATTTTTTTCATTTGTTATGGAATAAATAATTTCATTCACAAAAAACAAGCCTTTGTTTACATTGAATGAAATTACGAAAAAAGTTATTCTTGAAAGAAGGAGAGGGAAAAATGAAAAATGGAAAATGGCTGAGGGTGAAAGGGTTTATAAATAATAAAGGTCAAAAATTTTTAAAATTGTAACGTATCTGTGAAAAATGCATGATTCTACTGATCATAACCCATATGTGAATAGTTTATTACTCACCAATGGACTTATAATGGCCGAGTCTGATATGTATCACAGATCAGAGTAGTGTATGCTGCGATTTTTATTGTCAGACCAGCGGTCCATGTGTAAGGATGTTCATGTCATCTACCACATTGACTTGCATTGGTGCTGTCCATATGCGATACCTAATATGTTTGTCTGAATGAGCCCCGAGCAGAAATGTTCTTAGTATAGCGACTACCTCTACATGCTCATGCTGATTGTGGTTTAGCTGTCATGGCTGAAGCAAAAATCAAAGTCCATATTAAACAATCTAAATATTTCAACCTATAAAACAGCAACAAAAACACTCTGTGGCCCCTGGGGTTAAGCGGTTGTTTGCCAATAGCCATGAGTCCCAAAGGCAAAAAAAAGTTAATTTTGTCAATGAAAGCAGCAGCCAGTGGGGCATTTTCTCTGTAGAGAACAATGTAGGGAAATGCAGAATTATATGGCAGTCATTCAGGGGAATAGCCCTTTTTGTTATACAGGGACACTAATTTTCCACAACAGACAAACTCATGACATCCTTTGTACAGAGTTGCTCACAGTACCAGTTCAAAAAGGTGGGTGTCCGAGTAGGTGACCGTTCAGTATTTAGAAGAAAAGACGGCACTCACCAATGATAGAAGGTTTCTTTTAATCCATTTCTTTCTTAGAAAGTGTGGGTTACATACATTTAAGTGGTGGGGAGGGAGGTACGGGGAGGACGACGGGGCACGTTTCGCCTCGTTAGGCTTCCACGGGCCTAACTAGGCGAAACGTGCGCCCGTCGTCCTCCCGCACCTCCCTCCCACACTTAAACGTATGTAACCCACACTTTCTAAGAAAGAAATGGATTAAAAGAAACCTTCTATCAATGGTGAGTGCCGTCTTTTCTTCTGAATATTTGATTAAAGCTCCGCTCAGACATATGCAACACCTAACTGCAGGGAGCTGAGACCAGCCTAAAATTAAATCCAGCCCTCTAGTGCCCAGATTCTTCCCTTTTGATTGACCTTTCAGTATTTTCAAAATGGGCATATACACCTTTAAATCAAATTACAATGCACAGTATGTTGTCACCAAAAATTGTCATTCACAGCTGTGAAAGCTCTACGAATCATATGCCAGAAGTGGTGTGATCCTATGTTATCTGCTATCAACAGCAGCTTGTGTGATGTGTTCTGCAAGATTGTGATACTGCAATGTTATAGCGATAGTTAACCAACAGGAACATCAACACTAGCAAAAGGTGCTTTAGCATCAGAAGTAACATCTTAGATCAAGATAAATACAATCACAGACTGCAAGTTTTTTTAAAGAACATATAACATCGATCTTACAAACTTAAAGTGAAGCAGAAAATGATCAGAGTGAAAAAACACAAGGTTGATTGATTGTGTGCCAGTTAGGGGCGCTACACTGATATTTGAGTTCAGTTATGACAGGCCATTCTCAACACCATTACTACTTGATAACAGCCAGTGCAGTTTCTGCACAGTGTGGGTTCGGATAATCGGTCTCTCTTTTATATTTGAGTCACAGCTTCCGATAGCTAGTTATAGTGTTAGGTAGGTACTAAATGAATGATAATACCATTTGAAAAGATGGCAGGAGTGAGGAAATCCCAGAACACATGTACAGATCTACAGTTCCAGTCCACTGGGTATTTTTTTTTAGAACTGGAGCAGTACTTTAAATTTACGTCCCTTGCCCCTGTATTATACTCATCTGCTGCTGTCCTTATCTTTTGTTAGGCTCCAGCGATTTGTGACCTGAAGGCAACATGTTTCATGTAGGAGGTCACAAATCAATGTATATGTATGAAAGCCTCTTTCTGGCTTTCATAGAGATGCATTGAGCACTTGTGAATTAACTTCTGACTTCTAACCATTCAAAAGTAATGGACACAAGATGTCACCATGGGACTGGACATCAAAAAACAAGGAAAACTGCAGGAGAGTAAATAGATTGGGGCAGGGAGCTTACATTTAAAGCACCATACAAGTTCTGAGAAAAACAAAACAATGGGAGTGGTGCTTTCAATGGCCAACCATATTTTGAAATAATGTTTCAGAATAAGATTGTCCCATGTGTACATTATTATTATTATTATTATTATTATTAAATATTTATATAGCGCCATTAGGTTCCATGGAGCCTTACATGTGTAAGGGCAGATGAGAAGAAAGTAAAATGAAGACAATTAAATCATACAGGTATAGTAAAGCAGAGCATCCTATCCATGAGGGCTCACAGTCTATAGAGGATGGGTGGGAGACAGTAGGAAGGGGAGAGGTGAGGGTGAAATGGTGAAGCGGATTAGGTCTCAGTGTGGGTTGTAGGCTTGAAGGAAGAGGTGGGTCTTCAGGTTTTTATTGAAGTTTCCCATGGTAGGGGAGTGTCTGATGTGGTGGGGAGAGAGTTCCAAAGTAAGGCGGATGCACGAGAGAAGTCTTGTATGCGGTTGTGGGAGGTGGAGATGCAGGGGGAGAAGAGAAGGAGCTCTTGAGAGGAGCGCAGAGTGCGTGAGGGGAGGTATCGGAAGACCAGGTCGGAGATGTATGGAGGGTACAGGCTGTGTATGGCCTTGTATGTCAAGGTTAGGGTTTTGAACTGGGATCTCTGGGAAGTGGGGAGCCAGTGAAGGGCTCAGTAGAGGGGGGAGACAGGGGAGTAGAGGGGAGACAGGTGGATGAGTCGGGCAGCGGAATTGAGGATGGTTCGAAGAGGTGCGAGGGAGGTATGGGGAGGCCGGTGAGCAGGAGGCTGCAATAGTCGAGGCGGGAGATGATGAGGACATGGACAAGTGTTTTAGCAGTGTCTTGGTCAAGGAAAGTACATGAGGAATAGCATAATTTTTGGCCATTATATGGCTAGTATTCTGCATTTCACCATTTTCCAATTTTTCCCCCATTGTTCTGTCTCTAATTTGCAATGTACTCTGAGCTTCAAGGAGGAGACTAGCTACTGTGGTATCTGCCAGACAATAATAAATGCCACAAACATAATCAGCAGCAGAACGGAATAAATTTCACAGACGTTCGAACAGGAAAATATATAAATCCAGCACTGGAGCACTTTGCTTGTTTCCTTTCCCTGCTCCTCAATCCTCCTATCCCCTACATCTCCATAGAATATAATAGCACATGATCCCTCTGGAGACAGGCAGCCTGTCTTATCTGTGCAAGGATTATGTGAGCTGGGGGGGGTGTTTCAGAGTGTACAGACAGTTCAAAAGACTGTGGGAATAGAAAGAAGTGGCTGAAAAGGGGAAGGAAACATATTTCTCTTTCCAGTAGTGTAACTGGAGTTTAATGGGCTCTAATGCAAGATTTGGACCTTGGCACCCCTACATGTTGGTCACATGTATGGGCCCTTGTAGCGTCTTAATTCCTATAAAGACCTATGCGCTGTCCCCTGCCCCTTCCCAATTATATAGTAATGTTCCACATCCTGTACTAATGTCCTCCATCCTGGGCCGCTTCTTGGTATGAATGTCCTCCATCCCAGTATATATGTCCCACACCATGGGCCCCTTCTTGATATATATGTCTGTTATCCTGGTATTTATGTCCCCCCCCCATCCTTGTATATTTTTCCACTGTTCTCTGTCTGACGCAGGGGAGCAGAGCTCTGCAGCTAACATTGGTGAACTTGCTGTGAGCAAAACATGATCTCAGTAATATGCAACTCCAAAGCATAGCCCAGCAATGCAAGCTGCCAGTCTCTAATTGGCCAGTAGTGTGTATTGCAGGGATCTGATGGGTCAATGTGCCACAATACCTTTCAGCTGGATCCTCTGACACACATCCAGCTAAAATAGATGACGGCATCGGCGAGCTACCCTGCAGAATGGGCCCAGTCACGATCGCACACTCTACGACCACGATTGTTAAGCCCCTGTCTCTTTGTATTCCTATTTGCCTGTACTACCATATTGATCTATGTAAAGTTCATTAAACTTTCCCAAATAATTGTATAGGTTTAAAGATTAGTAAGCAGCCCAAGAGGCCAAGGTCACAGTCCCATAGTATACACATCTTGGTCTAGAAATAAAAGACAGTCATACAGCTAGAAGAAAAATAGAATAACTAATTTAATAATTATGGCCTTTGTTCCACGGACAAAGTATAGATTGTTGTATCCTAAGCTGAATTAATCAGCTTCATATATGCCGAGCTAGCTGCGGTTCTGACCTATCAGCGGCAGCAGCTGCGTGCGACTGCACACCGGATCGGAGGGAAAATTAGCCCTCCAGTTCTGTGTGCTGATCCAGTCCGGGGCTGTCAGGTTCACCCCTGACAGCCCCGGACGGGACCTGACCACAGTGTGAAGCCGCCCTTCAAGGCCCAGTTGCACACACAGATAATTGTGCAGAGATTGTTCGCAGATCTCTGGTTGCAGTGAAATCATGGACATATTGTTCTATTTTGTGGCCGTGTACAAATGTAACAATGTGTCCATGATTTCACTGCAACCAGAGATCTGCACACAATCTCTGCACAATTATCTGTGTGTGTAACTGGGCCTTAAGAGACCTTTTACATTTTTTCATTATTATTACCGTATATACTCGCGCATAAGCCGAGTTTTTCAGCCCAAAAATTGGGCTGAAAAGTACCCCCCTCGGCTTATACGCGAGTCAGTGCTGTATACCGATGTATACATCGGTACATACCGATGTATACATCGGTATACAGCAGCCCCCGTAATCCAGGGCCCCCCCAGCCTGACTCCGGTCACCTGTAAAGGAAACTATACTTATCACTGCCCGCTGTCCGCGCCCGCTCGCAGCTGCCATCCGCGATCCTCCATCTTCATGCGTCTTCTTCCTGTTTCTGTGCGCGTCGCAGGCAATGATGTCATTGCCGGCGCCGAGTACAGGAAACAGGAAGAAGTCGCATGAAGATGGAGGATCGTGGACGGCAGCTGCGAGCGGGCGCGGACAGCGGGCAGTGATAAGTATAGTTTCCTTTACAGGTGACCGGAGTCAGGCTGGGGGGGCCCTGGATTACGGGGGCTGCTGTATACTACCGCTGGGGCTGCAATATACTACCACTGGGGCTGTATACACTACCGCTGGGGCTGCAATATACTACCACTGGGGCTGTATACACCACTGGGGCTGCAATATACTACCACTGGGGCTGTATACACCACTGGGGCTGCAATATACTACCACTGGGGCTGTATACACCACTGGGGCTGTATATACTACTGGGGCTGCCTGTATATTACCACTGGGGCTGTATATACTACTGGGGCTGCCTGTATACTACCACTGGGGCTGTATATACTACTGGGGCTGCCTGTATACTACTGGGGCTGTATATACTACTGGGGCTGCCTGTATACTACTGGGGCTGCCTGTATACTACCACTGGGGCTGTATATACTACTGGGGCTGCCTGTATACTACTGGTGCTGTATATACTACTGGGGCTGCCTGTATACTACTGGGGCTGCCTGTATACTACCACTGGGGCTGTATATACTACTGGGGCTGCCTGTATACTACCACTGGGGCTGTATATACTACTGGGGCTGCTGCTGTATATACCACTGGGGCTGCTGCTGTATACTACCACTGGGGCTGCTGTATACTACCAATGGGGCTGCTGTATACTACCACTGGGGAGGCCTGTATACCACTGGGGGGGGGCCTGTATACCACACTGCTGGGGGCTGTATACCTGTGCTGAGGTCCACCCTCGGCTTATACACGAGTCAATAGGTTTTTCCAGATTTTTGGGGCAAAAGTAGGAGGGTCGGCTTATACACGGGTCGGCTTATACACGAGTATATACGGGTATTTCTTAGAAAGAAAACCTTTACTGTTGCAGAGGGTCAGCAGTAAGAAAAGCTTCCTTTTCTACACGTATCTGCTAGCAATTCAATAAAAATAGCATATGTCCATTATATGCTTAACATACAGTTGTGGCCAAAAGTATTGACACCCCTGCAATTCTGTCAGATAATACTTAGTTTCTTCCTGAAAATGATTGCAATCACAAATTCTTTGGCATTATTAACTTCATTTAATTTGTCTTCAATGAAAAAACACAAAAAGAATTGTCCTAAAGCCAAATTGAATATAAATCCACACCAAACATAAAAAAAGGGGTGGACAAAAGTATTGACACTGTTAGAAAAATCATGTGATGCTTCTATAATTTGTGTAATTAATAGCACCTGTAACTTACCTGTGGCACCTAACAGGTGTTGGCAATAACTAAATCACACTTGCAGCCAGTTGACATAGATTAAAGTTGACTCAACCTCTGTCCTGTGTCCTTGTGTGTACCACACTGAGCATGGAGAAAAGAAAGAAGACCAAAGAACTGTCTGAGGACTTGAGAAACCAAATTGTGAGGAAGCATGAGCAATCTCAAGGCTACAAATCCATCTCCAAAGACCTGAATGTTCCTGTGTCTACCGTGCGCAGTGTCATCAAGAAGTTTAAAGCCCATGGCACTGTGGCTAATCTCAATAGATGTGGACGGAAAAGAAAAACTGATGAGAGATTTCAACGCAAGATTGTGTGGATGGTGGATAAAGAACTTCGACTAACATCCAAATAAGTTCAAGCTGCCCTGCAGTCCGAGGGTACAACAGTGTCAACCCATACTATCCATCGGTGTCTGAATGAAAAGGGACTGTATGGTAGGAGACCCAGGAAGACCCCACTTCTTACCCCGAGACATAAAAAAGCCAGGCTGGAGTTTGCCAAAACTTACCTGAGAAAAGCCTACAACGTTTTGGAAGTATGTTCTCTGCTCAGATGAGACAAAAGTAGAGCTTTTTGGGCAAAGGCATCAACATAGAGTTTACAGGAGAAAAAAAGAGGCATTCAAAGAAAAGGACACGGTCCCTACAGTCAAATATGGCGGAGGTTCCCTGATGTTTTGGGGTTGCTTTGCTGCCTCTGGCACTGGACTGCTTGACCGTGTGCATGGCTTTATGAAGTCTGAAGACTACCAACAAATTTTGCAGCATAATGTAGGGCCCAGTGTGAGAAAGCTGGGTCTCCCTCAGAGGTCATGGGTCTTCCAGCAGGACAATGACCCAAAACACATTTCAAAAAGCACTAGAAAATGGTTTGAGAGAAAGCACTGGAGACTTCTAAGGTGGCCAGCAATGAGTCCAGACCTGAATCCCATAGAACACCTGTGGAGAGATTTAAAAATGGCAGTTAGGAGAAGGTACCCTTCAAATATCAGTGACCTGGAGCACTTTGCCAAAGAAGAATGGTCTAAAATTCCAGCAGAGCATTGCAAGAAACTCACTGATGGTTACCGGAAGCAGTTGATCGCAGTTATTTTGGCTAAAGGTTGTGCAACCAAGTATTAGGCTGAGGGTGCCAATACTTTTGTCTGGCCCATTTTTGGAGTTTTGTGTGAAATGATCAATGTTTTGCTTTTTTCTTCATTCTGTTTTGTGTTTTTTTCATTTAAGACAAATTAAATGATGGTAATAATACCAAAGAATTTGTGATTGCAATCATTTTCAGAAGAAACTGAGTATTATCTGACAGAATTACAGGGTGTCAATACTTTTGGCCACAACTGTACATGGTCTTATAGATCTGTTCACACTCGTAAAACACTATAATATGGATATTGCTTCTTCAAAATGTGCAGTCCCTTTTTCTCCTTTCCTTCCATACATTTAGAAAACAGATTTCTTGTATGTGTACAAGTGTGTTATATCATTAATCATGGGTGTAGGCAGTTATTTCAGTGACGTGTGTTTATATAGAGTTGTTCACTTTAAAGATATCCATGCTATGAGTAAGAACATTTTTTGCTCTAAACAATTAGGACTGCGATTTTAATCTCCTTTAATATGCACTAATAAAGTTTTCCTATTTTTATATGAAGAGAACTAGGTAACTTTATTTTTTGCAAGTTCTTTTTTTAAATCATTATTTTACTTCATCATTCACCTGGGAACCAGCCCTCAGACCTGTCCATTCATTGCCCACTGGCCTTATTCAACATTCCAGATGAATTCGTGGTGAACACAAAAACTATTTTACTTTTCTTATTTCTCCTCCAAATATTTCAGGCTTTAATATACCCAACAAAAAGAGGATTCAATGTTGCTTCAATATAATTTATTAATATCGGACTTGTCAACAGGATAAACACAGGGAGGGAGACCAAACAATTGCACAGTCCCAGATCCACATTAAGAACCTTTTCAAGTTAATATATGCATACATAAGATTACATTGCACTATGCCCATTAAGCCTCTAAACATATATCAGCCTTTCCACTATAGCGGTATATTAACCTGTGTATACAAGTGTATACATAGTGTATGGCTGTTCAGGAGCTCTTTAGCAGGTGCCACAATAGAAGTAGGCTGATAGCTTAATGCAGGTATTTGGGGCCTAGGGACCACTGTGGAAGGACCCCCACGTTCGTTTCGCAGGCTGTAAAACCTGCTTCTTCGGGGGGAGGGGGTGTGATACTCTTACCCGGCGGTTCATTTTAAGCTAACACCGCCAGGCTCCATGATAGTTCCACCGGAAGAGGGCGGAGCGTCACCCGGCAACCATAGAATGCTCATCGCATCACTTCCTGCTGATGTGTATCTCACACAGCCAGCGGAGGAGCGCGGCGCTTCCTGGTAACCAGGGACGCATCAGCCACAAGCCAGCACTGCCGCTTGCTTGGGACGCGTCACCATAGCAGCGGCAGTGAATGAGCAATGCGGAACAGTATCATGGGCAGTTAACGTGTTTGGGGCATATAAATCAACGTCCACAGGGGACAAAAAAGTAACACCAAATAGAGGTATCATACCAACTTACATCCCAATTATCCTAAAAAGACATTTGAAATACAAATAATCCCCATAACATCATGCAAAATGTAGATAACTAGCACAAAGGCGATGCTGCTGTCCCTATTGGTAAAAGAGTATCCATCCAGGGAATTGGGAAAAGGTGAAAATCACAAAATCTATAAAATATAAAAGAAGAAAATTACAATAAAATCAATACAATCTTTATAGACTTAAAGGAATGGTGAATAGCTCACTGTGTCATTGAGACCCATTGGTACTACAGATCCGAGTGTGATGATCCATCTCATCTCACACCGGGCTAGTCGTTTCCTCAGATCACCCCCCCTGATTCCCCATGAATCACATCAATCCCCAGAAAGGTAAGGAATCGCGGATCACAGCGATGATACTCCCTAAAGTGCCATGGTATGGTTTTAGGGTTGCAACATCCTCTGCTTCAACCTTTGCCGCATCACAAATGTTGGGGGAGTGTTCCCGAACTCTTACACGGAACTCCCGAGATGTTAGTCCAACGTAGATGCGGGGTCAAGTACATTTAGCATAGTAAACTACATGGGTAGCACCACATGATATATAATTACGGATTGTATATGTCTTCTTGCTATCTGCTGTTTCGAATGTATGCCCTCGCACCATGTTGGCACAAGCCGCACATCGGCCGCAAGGGAAGCATCCTTGTCTAGGTCCTCGGGACCCAAATAGAAACGGCACTCTAGGGACATAGTGGCTGTGTACGAGAATATCTCGCAAATTCCTAGAATATCTAGGGGTCATGGGGGAATAATCGGTTAGGCAAACTCTTAGGGTATGTGCACATTGGACGGTTCTGCATCATTGCAGACCGTCAGAAAACCGGAGTAGAATTTCAGGAGATGAAATTCCTGACCTCAGCAGTGTCCATCGTTTTTTAGCGTTTTTTGAGCGGTTTTAGAGCGGTTTTTTAGCGTTTATACAGCGTTTTCTCAGCGGTTTTCTGGCGGTTTTTCTTGGCGTTTTTAAGACTGTTTTTGTGCACTTGTAAGCTAGATACGCTGGAAAAACGCTCAAAAGAAGTCACATGCTCTATCTTTGAAAACCGGTGGAGAACTGGTGAAGAAAGTGGAGAGGAGAATAAAAAAAACGTTCTAATGTACACAGCGTTTTCTGAAAATCATTGACTAGCATGTTAATCCAACCGCTGGTTAGGATTAACATAAATTTACATAAAACTCAGCGGAAAACGCCGGCGGAAAACGCTAAAAAACAGCTAAAAAAACTTCCAATGTGCACATACCCTTAGAATCCCATCCAAGCGAAGGACTGCCCAGTGCTTCGACAAATGGACCTCATCCTCCTCCCGTCCTGATTATAGGTAGAAATGAACCAAAACACACCTCCCACTTTATTATTCTTATCCGCCCCTATTTCACCACCGAGACACCCTTAGCTCGATTATGTCCTGATTTAATGGACCTCTTGCTATACTCTCTTTCCTCAAATCTAGTCCTTAATTCCCTAGCCTGCTCCTCAAAGGAAGCTTCAGTTGAGCAAATTCGCTTTGCCCTGAGGAATTGACAGACAGGGAGCGCATTAATAGCTGCCCGATCATGGGATGAAGAGGCATGTAGGAGGGAGTTCACTGCCGTGGGTTTCCTGAAGACATCAGACTGAAGTGACCCATTCTCACCAACACTCAGTCTGATGTCCAAGAAATCAATTGTCAACCGACTATATGTATATGTCAGTCTGACATTGATTTTATTTGCATTCAACTCCCCCATAAATGCCTCTAGCTGCTCCACCGTGCCACCCCAAAAGAAAAATAAATCATTGATATATCTGAGCCAGCACTGCACTTGGAGGCCTACCTGCACCCCCCTGTCACCAAAAATCTCCCTCTCCCAGTGTCCCAGGAAAAGGTTGGCATACGAGGGGGCACAAGCCGCCCCCATGGCAGTGCCCTGGGTCTGCAGATAATATCGATCTTTAAAAACAAAAAAATTATGGGTAAGCACAAAGTGAAGCAGCTCCATCACCAGATCGCACAGCCCCGAATCCCTGCCGGTCATCCCCAGGAAGAAACAAACTGCCTCTAAACCATCCTGGTGCATAGCAATTGTACATCTGCTGTTACTAGAAGGGTACCCTGGTCCACAAATACCCCATCAACCCTCCTTAGGATGTCCGTGGTATCCCGGACATATGACGGCAGAGCCTCCACCAGAGGTTTAAGATAGAAATCTATAAACCTACATGGTGGTTCATTCATGCCGTCAATGCTGGATACAATAGGACGTCCCGGTGGGTTGATGGGGTCTTTGTGGACCTTAGGGAGGAGGAAAAAATGTAGGAATTTTGGATGAGAGTTAAAAAGTCGCTCCAGGAACATTTTGGTAATTATACCATCCTCCAGTGCCCTTTGCAGGATGGATAAGAGCTCGGCTGAAAATTTATGAAGAGGACTAGATTTGAGTCGGGCATAGGTGGTCCTATCTCGTAGCTGTCGGTACGCCTCCCTCTCGTATCCGTCACATGTCCATATCACAATATTTCCCCCTTTGTCAGCAGCCTTTATAATTACATCATCCCAAGCTTGTATCTCTTTTAATGCTTGTCGATGTTTAGATGTAAGATTATCAAACCTACGTTTTTCATTTAATTGTTTGAAATCTTCTGCTACAAGTTTTGTGAAAATCTCAATAGCAAGGCATATTGACAAGGGGGGAAACTTTTTTGATCTAGGATATATCGTAGAAGGAAACGTACCTTCAGCCACTTCTGTCTTTTCATCTGAAAGTTCTTTCAGAGTCTACAGTGCCTCCCTCTCTTGTACTTGTGTGTTGGGTAGTTGTACGTCCAAGGGGCCCTACTGTGTAACCTCTTCAACAGCAGTTTCTGTGAAAATAAATTGAGGTCCTTTATGGCTGTGAAGAAATTAAACACATCAGTGGGTGCAAAATTCAAACCCCTTGAGAGGACCTCTTGTTGTGAATCAGTGAGAATATGTTCTGACAAATTAATTACCTCAAGGGTTTTTTTTTGTTGTTTGGGGCCAGGTGGAATTTTCTTTGGGATTTGTTTGTTTTTGGCTGTTGTATTGACACCTTCATTTCCCACAGTCTCTAACTGGGATTCCTTAGAGGAGACAAGAGATACCACAGAGGGAGTTCTCCACGGTGGAACAGACCCACCACCCTCAGGGGCAGGTGTGTTGGTTTACCACCACCCGGAATTTTCCATTTATAAACACGGTTAAGTTGTAAATCATTTAAATCCCGCTGAAATTTCTTATATTTAATATCTTTTGTCTCCTTGTCCCATTTTTTGACCTGGGAACTTATGTCATCCTCAAGTTTGCTCAAGGCTTCTGTACATAAATCCTCTGAAATCTGTTTCTGCAGACTTTCCATTTCTGACTCCAAATCTTTAAGCACTCCACCACTGTGCTCAAAAAGTAACAGCAGGAACCCATTGGAACAGGTGTCAGCAAGTTGTTCCCAATCACTCTTAAACTGCTCATCAATGATGGGGAAGGAGGGGAAGACCTGCACCCGAAGTCCCCTGGAAATCAGGCCTTTTTGTATATACATATCTAAGAAGGTGTGATTACACCAAATCCTCTGTCTTTTCTTTAAAACATTTTTGTATTTAGAGATTTTTTCCTGAGTGGTGTGGTCAACGCCCTCACCCACTGCAATGTTAGCCTCCTTAAGAGTGTCTTTAATCTCTGTCAGCCACGCACGGTCACGTGATCTGAAGTCCATGTTGGCTGATGGCCCAACTGTGAAAAACACAGAAATAATCAATAGACAAAAATCCATCACTCAACAGTATAGTTTACACCCATCACAACCTATGGGGAAACAGAGCAATCCTCATAAAATGTATACCAAACAAAAAGAGGATTCAATGTTGCTTCAATATAATTTATTAATATCAGACTTGTCAACAGGATAAACACAGGGAGGGAGACCAAACAATTGCACAGTCCCAGGTCCACATTGAGAACCTTTTCAAGTTAATATATGCATACATAAGATTACATTGCACTATGCCCATTAAGCCTCTAAACATATATCAGTCTTTCCACTATAGTGGTATATTAACCTGTGTATACAAGTGTATATATAGTGTATGGCTGTTCAGCAGCTCTTTAGCAGGTGCCACAATAGAAGTATGCTGATAGCTTACCGCAGGTATTTAGGGTTTGGCTATCAGGGAGCACGAATACACGCGGACAATCAGTGAATAAGGTATGAGACACATCCTAGAAACTAACTGCAATATGTGAATAATCTCAGAGATAGGAAGTGAGTGAATTAAGGAACTGCAGGGTGTAAACTGAGTGGGATATACCTATAGAGACATTTAACATCTGGTGATAGGTGTATTATAATCTCCCTGATAAAAACTCTGGCAGTTGTCTATGGTCCTATATATGTGGAAATGAGTGGACTCCACTATTTTGAATATTGCTGTATTCTATAGATGGTGTTGGACATACTATGTTGTAAGATCTGATTAGCTTGGTTGTGAATTTTCGTGTCTCCCCCCGGAGGGAATGCTCTGAACTATTATTATGTTATTGTGATTTTTATGAATTTTTGTTAATTTTATGGGATATAATAAAGATTTATGATCATAAAATCGTTATGGTGAATCTTTCCTTTGTATGTAATATCAACATCCATGTATGTAAAATTTAGTGTGAATAAGGGAAGCAATTTTTTTTGAGGACCTTGTTTTGAGCTGCTCTCGAGCTGTCTATATTTAAGCACAGGCACTTTACTATCCTTTGCAACCAGGGTGAGGGTACACCGTCCTCTGCTTCTCCTGTTTTTGGTCTCCCACCTCCCCCTCCTTACACTGTCCTACATCATTGTCTTTGACTGTCGCCTGTCTGTATCACCATTTACTAAATAAACTTTTTGTATTGCACTTGCTTAGCGTGGACATTCAGGTGATTTAATCTGGGTTACTAAAGCATTTTTTGATCTCTTTCGTTTCATATCTTTGAATTGATGTGTGCCCAGTATTATGATTGTTCCTGATCTTTTATACAGTTATATTTTATGAGGATTACTCTGTTTCCCCATAGGTTGTGATGGGTGTAATCTATACTGTTGAGCAGGGCCGGCGTCAGCACCCGGCGTACCCGGGCAAGTGCCGGGGCCCGACTGCTTGGAGGGGGCCCACCGGGCCCCTGAGGCTAGGGTCACACTTGCATTGTGACCCTAGCCTGACGCAAGTATTGTCTGCTGCAGCGCAGAGCGTTTAACACTATGCGCTGCCAGCAACTGAGCCCATAGAAAGCCGATGTTTACATTGACAACGAGTGGTTGTCAAGGTAAACGTCGGGTCTCTATGGGCTGCCTCCAGCGCATAGCATTAAACGCTATGCGCTGCAACATACAATACTTGCATAAGGCTAGGGTCACAATGCAAGTGTGACCCTAGCCTCAGGGGCCCCTGAGCACTGCCCCCACAGCCAGGGCCATACCCAGGGGGCAGCTGGGGGGTCATTTTCAGGCTCCTGCTGCACCGGAGGTCTCCCTCCTCCCCCCTGCACGGGAGCCGACAGAGCTGCACAGTGCACAATCTGTGCTTACAGGACCTGTGATGATGTCAATGGATGGGGAGGAGTCAGGGATCACATGATCAGCTCCTCAGTGTATCCAGCCAGGACTGTGCTGGCCACCATGAATGATGCTCAAATAAGGTGAAGTTTGTGTGTGGTCAGGAGGCATTTACAGTGTGAATGTAGCAGAGGTGAGTGTGTACTAGGTGTATGGCAATTAGGTGAAGGTTATGTGTGGGGTCAGGAGGGATTTACAGTGTGAATGTAGCAGAGGCGAGTGTGTACTAGGTGCATGGAGCGGAGCCGTGTGTGTACGAGGTGTATGGAGCGGAGCCGTGTGTGTACGAGGTGTATGGAGCGGAGCCGTGTGTGTATGAGGTGTATGGAGCGGAGCCGTGTGTGTACAAGGTGTATGGAGCGCAGCCGAGTGGGTACTAGGTGTATGGAGCAGAGCCATGTGTGTATGAGGTGTACGGAGCAGAGCCATGTGTGTATGAGGTGTACGGAGCAGAGCCGTGTGTGTACGAGGTGTACGGAGCAGAGCCGTGTGTGTACGAGGTGTACGGAGCAGAGCCATGTGTGTACGAGGTGTACGGAGCAGAGCCATGTGTGTACGAGGTGTACGGAGCAGAGCCATGTGTGTACGAGGTGTACGGAGCAGAGCCATGTGTGTACGAGGTGTACGGAGCAGAGCCATGTGTGTATGAGGTGTACGGAGCAGAGCCATGTGTGTATGAGATGTACGGAGCAGAGCCATGTGTGTACGAGGTGTACGGAGCAGAGCCATGTGTGTACGAGGTGTATGGAGCAGAGCCATGTGTGTACGAGGTGTACGGAGCAGAGCCATGTGTGTATGAGGTGTACGGAGCAGAGCCGTGTGTGTTCGAGGTGTACGGAGCAGAGCCATGTGTGTATGAGGTGTACGGAGCAGAGCCGTGTGTGTTCGAGGTGTACGGAGCAGAGCCGTGTGTGTTCGAGGTGTACGGAGCAGAGCCGTGTGTGTATGAGGTGTACGGAGCAGAGCCGTGTGTGTTCGAGGTGTACGGAGCAGAGCCATGTGTGTACGAGGTGTACGGAGCAGAGCCATGTGTGTACGAGGTGTACGGAGCAGAGCCGTGTGTGTACGAGGTGTACGGAGCAGAGCCGTGTGTGTACGAGGTGTACGGAGCGGAGCCGAGTGTGTACGAGGTATGTGTACCAGTGGTAGCCCCCTGCAGATTCCGCTCCTATAGTCTCAGCCGCCTTTGCCAGCAGCATTCTTCTCCATAGTCTCTTCTGCCGCTGTCTGCATTCTGCAGCTCAGCATGGAGGGGCACGATGTAGTCATCACTGTGCTGATATGTGCAGAGCGACCGGAGGAGACCGGAGCGGCAAGAAGAAAGGTGAGGAGAAAGAGAGATCTGGACGGCCAGACACTCCGCTTGGCTGCGGTGCCAGCATATGGCAGTGCGGCTCCATTGAGCTGCTTGCATTATTTGTGCGCTTGAGGATGCTTGTGTATATACCAAGCATCCTCAGACGCACAAAAATGCAACATTTTGCATTTGAAGGGTATTTTTAAAAAGCGCAAGGGAACGCAATCGCATTTTAGCCCGCCCCTAACAATGTGTAATATACTCACTGTCAGGAACAGCTCTTGCTGGTTTCGGCAGTCACTGTTCCTGTAAGGCTGCCTTCACATGGGAGTTTTTTTAAAAATGTGGCAGTTGCGGTAAAAAAAAACCCGCATCTGCCGCATTTTCCGTCTAGCGGCTGCACTTGCTGCACGTTTGCGGCAAGCCCCATGCATTGTCTATGGGGCTTGCGGTAAGTGTGCGGCAATATATATATATATATATATATATATATATATAGTCCGCGATATGTACTTAAAGGGGGCCCACTGAGACCTTTTCGCCCGGGGCCCACAGAAACCTGGAGCCGGCCCTGCTGTTGAGTGATGGATTTTTGTCTATTTAATATACCCAACCACAAGCACAATTCTTCCCTGTGGCATAGGGATGTGTAAGTGAGGTGCCTTCTGCCTATGGAGGAATTAATGAGGAGCTAGGCAACTAGATTGGGTACACTATAATATCGCCTAAGCGATTGGGTCCTTGCACTGGAAGAAGCTGGACCCTAGGCAAAATAAAGACGTGTCACGTGCCAGTGCAATCTTGGGATTGTTATACAACGCAGCTACAATGTGAACCTGTCTGTGTGCCTGTAGTCTGCAGTGTGGAGACCAGATGGATCAACACCAAGAGATGCCTGCCCTGGAGGAGCTGATTCTCCTCACCACCCCAGGGGCTGAGGGTGCTTCAATGCAACTAGAGCAGCCCACAGAGGAAATGCCCATATATGTGAGCAGGAATTCACTCACGCACCCCGCATTGCCCTGATTTGCAGCGAGGTACAGATCCAGTGCTGGGCTTGCATGTCTGAAGAGGTCCCACCACAACAGAGCTCAGAGTCAAGAGGTCAGCCATTGCATATGCCAGCCGAGACCTCCAGAGGTTGGAGGCAGTACCCTGCAGCATGGCTGGCCTTGTAGACCAGCAGCCGGTGGATCGGCAAATAGACGAGGAGGACAATGACAAGGAGGTAGTAGTGCCAGAAGTCCCTGTTTCCCTACCTTCTATAGCACCCCCACTAGAAGACTTTGGGAGAAAGCCATGTGTGGCCCTCTACCCCCCCCAGCAAATATCCTTATAGGTATGAACCACCCAGGGCTTTGCCATTTCTGGGTCATTTGTTTCCAACAATCAAGAACTGTGAAAGCTTACTCAGATGCTGTTGCCCCCTGTGTTATGCTCTTGCTACAAAGAGAGAATTGACTCCAATGCCTAGGTGAGCCTCTGTGGACTTTGTCCTCCTTTTGGCCTATTGGCCTGCTTTATGAAAAAATTGACTTGAACACTATAGTTCTAGGGTCTCAACCCAGGGAGATGGGGGTCGAGACAACCCAAACACAGAAGGAAAATACTTTTTATAATGTTATACCTTTGTTTTATATGCCATTGGGTACAATGCTATTAAAATCCTGAAAACTTGCACTCTTTGCAGCTCTTGATGACTGGAGTTCCCCACCCCTGCCCTAGAAATCTGTTTGGAAATAGCCAGGGTGCAAAAGGAATCCTCGAGCCCTTCCACCATGACTGCGACTCTTCCTGGACCCGCTTACAAGCATATGGGGGCAACATTCACAGAAAGCATCCTCCATATGCTGTGACAGTAGGCACGCATGCACTTCAAGACAGTGTGACAAGTGGTTCCGTCACAAAAATTACTGTAATTCAGACTTGAAGGCTCACACAGGGGCTAACCAACGTGTTTGAACTTCACTGCAATCCAAGATGTCCCCACTCCTTACACGCACGCTGTCTCTCAATACCGGCAAGATGTCCCCGCAACATCTCGCGGTTCTCACGAGACAGTGAGTGTTACGAGTGCTGAAGCCACTGAGTTTATCTCAGATCACACAGTGAGATTTTCTGCTGCGTGATACCCACCCACTGTGTCCTTTGAGATAACCTCAGTAAAATCACGGCTTGTCACACTGCCGAAAGCTGTGCAATGCCTGCTCTTCCAGAATATGGGGGATGCATTCACTAATCTTAGGGTTTGATCTTTGTTTTGTTTTTATTTTTTTACATGCTTTTTTTTGTTGTTGGGTGGAATGGGAGACTTTTAAAAAATAGATATTAATTTTAAAAAAATGGTGAAAGAAGAATTTATTGAGGAGTTTATTTTCAAATCAAATATTTATTGGTGTGGTTATTTGTGTCCTTACTGACTTGGCTATTAATGCCGGGTATCTGATTGCCGCCTCGACATTACTAATCTGTGAGCTTGATGTCAGCTGACATCGACTCCAAATACCATTACCCCATCTAGTAATACACCTGGGCAGCGGGAGAGCCTGTGCGAAGCCCCAGGAATGTTGGCGTCTAATGGGGGCACAACTCCTGGGGCGGCTGCGGCCTGCTATTTTTTTTTTAAATATTTTAAAATCTCGTAAAATGTTAAAGATTCCTTGAGTTTTCAGCTCTTCAAGTTGATGGATGGATGAAGGAATGGAGAGATACATAGAAAGAATAGATTTTAGATAGAATAGATGATAAATAGATAGAAAGAATAGATGATAGAAATTATAGATAGATAGAATTAAAGAATAGAAAGATAAATACATACATATATACAGACATGTAAAATGCCTATATAATTTCCTACATCCCTATATATTGTAAGTTTGCACCTTTAAATGGCTTTCATGTGACACTAAAGGGTGTTTTAGCATTGTATTTAGCTAAAAATAATGAATTAATAAAAAAAATAAAAAGCAACCAAGGTTAAGCCGACAGCTGGGGTCTGATATTCTCAGGGTGGGAAGGACCATGGTTATTGGCCCTCCAAAGCCTAAGAATAGCAGGCTGCAGCTGCCCCACAACTGACGCCTCCCTTAGATACATCTCGCTGCTCTGGTCCATTGCAAAACTGGGTAATAGAGTGGGTTAATACCAGCTGAGAATTGACAGCTGACATCAAGCCCTGGACTGGAAATGTTCAGGCCACTATGAGCCCCATACATAACAAATCCTATAAGGAAATAGTTAAAAAATACAGACACATAAAGAAAAATCCTTTATTTGAAATACATCATACAGACACACTCTTCTAGCCATTTATTAACCCCAAACATACCCTCCGATGGTAAATTTACAATGATGACCCTCAAAGCTTCACAGCTCTGTTACATCGCGATGATAGGTTACATAACAGTGACAGCTCATCGCAAGCAGCACTTGCACTGACTGAGCTGTGTTTCTGAGAGTGGTGATGTCAGAGAGTTTATTGGAAGTCACAGCTGGTGTGGTTCCCTCAGTATGTCAGCTGTGACCTCAGAGGAACTGTCTGCTATCACTGCCTATACAGCCGGCTGTCAGTGTGAGTGAGGTGCTTTTGGTGAGCGGGCACTGTAGGCTGCAGTCTCACTTCAACATCGGCATCATCTGGCACAGCCACCCTGGACCCTGTACCCTGGACAGGAGCGTGCAGCTCAACAGACATATATGCAGTTGCACGCTCCTCTGTGGAAAGCGGGCTGCAGTGCCAATGGTGATGCCAATGCATGGGACCGCAGCCTAATGTCTCTGCTTACTGCAATGTAGCAGGTCTGCACTGACATCATGCTGTGGATTACCGTCAAAGGATATGTTTGGGGTTAATAAATGGGTAGAAGAGGGTTGTATGTTTTATTTCAAAATAAGAACTTTTCTCCCTTCTGTGTTTTTTAACTATTCACTAACTCAATAGGTAATAGGCAGTTCTCATAGAGGCCTGACATTAACAATCTAGGGCTCAATGAAAGCTGTCAATTCTCAGCCATCATTAACCCTTCTATTACTCTGATTGCCCCCACACCAGGGCATCAGAAAGAGCTGGTTAAAGTGTCCAGACTTTCTGCTTCTAGTGAATGTTGCAAATCTAGGGCAACTGCAGGCTGCTATTGTTACCCTGTGGGGGGGGAACAATAACCGTCTACCTCCCCAGGGTAAGAATACCAGCCGCGTGTTTTATCATGGCTGGTATGAAAATTTGGGAGGACCGGACATCAAATTTTTCAATTATTTATTTATTTTTATACTGCTCTTCAGGACCCAGTCAGCTACTGTTTACGGCAATCACTCACAGATGTTGGCAGAGAGGGTGGGTGTGGCAAAGTCTGACTTTAACCAATCAGTCAATATGTATGACGATAATGAGCGGGTCTGGAGACAGGATTACTGCGGTGTCAAAACTTGGTAAGTATAATAGTCTAGGAAGCTAATAGCTGTGCCAAAACAGCGGGGCTTCAATGTAAAATGGTTTGAACTGTGTTTGGCAGCTTTTGGGTGCCTTTGAAGGTATTTTCTATGTTTCTGATTTTACCTCCCATTGATTTGAATGGGGTTTGGAGGATTCACATATCTCTTGTAGAGACCTGAGAATTCTACAGACTGTCTTCAATAAAAAGGCATCAGAGATTGCAGTCTGCGCACCCACTGCCCCGTCACCATTTTATTGAAGCCAGTCAGACACACAATACATAATTCACTGCTCCCCACACTCATAATTCTGCCAACCTCTTGGCGCCAGCTTCACTTCAGAGAGGAGGGTGGGAGATTATGGGAGTGGTGAACAGTGAGTATACATTGTGTTAAACATTGGGTACATGTGTTCACCCAATGAAGGCTCTTGCCTTCCTGATGCTGCCTGTTGCACTGCCACCCCAGCCAGGTACATCCAGTCAATAAGATACACCTCTCGACGACTTCCGGTTCCGGCGCCTCTATGGTAGGACGTGGGTAACTGCGCTCCGGAGCCCGCCATAGCTCTTGAACATAATCCCTGAGCCCCGGAGCTGACAAACTCCCTCCCAGGATGAGCGGGAGCAAGGGAGGATCGAAGGCCACCATGGACCGCTTCGTCACCAGAAGCGGTGACGGAGAACGGAGCGGCGCGGTCCCCGCGCCGGGAGGAGAAGACAATGGCGCGAAAATCAACATGGAGGCTGCGGGAACAGGCGGACGGTCCCTGACGGAACCACAGAGGGAGATCGCACATGAGACCGGGGTGCAGCTGAAGGAGAATAAACAGGTGATGGCACATAACTCCAGTCTCTCACCTAGCTTACTACACCAGAGCGCAGGAGAGATGGAGGAGGGGAGCAGAAGCATGGGCAGCCAAGGGGAGCAGGGTCTCTCTCTCCCTCATATTGACCATAGATCCCTGGCCAAGGAACTTGCCCTATACCTGGCTGACGACTTTAAGCAAGCCATTGCTGAACTAGTGGGATCCTCTACACAGGAGATCTCAAATGAGTTGAGCCACCATGACAGGCAGCTACAGGAGGCTGAGGCAAGGATCTCTACTGCAGAAGACAGAGTAGCGGAACTGGAGAGCCAGGTCCAGATCTTACAAAAACAGTCTTCCTATGCCCTAAGTAAACTGGACGACATAGAGAATAGGGCACGCAGGAATAATTTAAAAATCGTGGGTCTTCCTGAATCTATATCCGTTAACCAACTTGAGGACGTTTTTGAAGTGGAGCTGCCCAAAGCTTTAGGACTCTCACATAGGTGCAAGACAGAACGCACCCATAGGATTGGCCCCCCAAGTGAGCCTCCCCGAGAGGATAAAAGCAATAGATACCCACAGAGCGGAGAAGTTAATAAACCACGACACGCCATCGCCAAGTACTTAAACCACAGAGATAAGGAGGAAATCTTGCGTGCCTATAAAGCAAAGAGATACCCTGTGTCGTTGAAGGGCCATAAAGTACTGATATTTGCGGACTATTCAGTCGAGGTAACTAGGCGCAGAAGAGCTTTCAGCGAGGTCTGCACCATCTTGTTTAAAAAAAATACTCGCTTCCAACTAAACTATCCCGCAACTCTGAGATTTCGTTCGCGGAATGGATCTATGCTGTCTTTCACGAACCCGGAGGAAGCGTTGGCTGTGATCAGGAGAAACGACGGACACAAATCACCCAGCAAAGACAGTACACAATCTAACAGCCCAAGACGTCCTAATGATGTTCCGGACCAAACCCCTGAAACTGACGATGATCACACACAGGATCAGGACTCTGTGAGAACATACAGACTGAGGTCAGACACTATTCACGAAGAAGGAATGTCAAAGCCTATGACACCGCGACAACAAAGAACATCTGTGTCCAGATGGAACAAGAAGAAGATGAGTCAAGCTGAGTGAGCAGGAGGAAGGAGAGATAGAGAGAAGTGAAAGTGATGTGAAGTTGTGTTTCTTTTTTTTTTTTTTTTTCTCTTTCACCCCCCTTTCATATATGTGCACTGGGTTCATTACCAGTTTATGATCCAGCAAATCTGTGGGGAGATGTGGGAAGTTTTATCTTGTAGATAACTACTTTACAATTTTCAATACGGGGGCTCGGGATTGTTATTCACCTGTTCATAGTATTATTGTTTCTAGTACAAGAGAATGTGGCGGGCGTGGGACAACGTGTCCTTTTCCAGAGAGGAAAAAAGTGAAGTCTATTGGCTATGCCATGAGGGAGAGTGGGGATGCTTTAAGGGAAAAAAGGGGAAGGGGATGGGATGAGAGAACAAAATTCGCCCTGACATACACTTTTTTTCAACCACCTTTTTCAGTCTCACACCCTTTGGTCAAAAATGATAACTTCCAGGGCGCTGGTCTGCGCCACCAAAAATTACATAACTATCGAGTGGAATCGGTTTTGGCTGTCGATGATGGTTAGGTGGGTCTCCTGGAATGTTAAGGGACTGCGCTCCCCTGCTAAGCGCATGATGATTCTTAGACATCTCAAACGCCTACATGCTGAAGTGGCTTTGCTCCAGGAGACCCATCTGACGTCCGGTGAATTCTTTAGATTAAAAAAAATGTGGGTGGGGGAAATATACGGCTCCAGTGCTGTTAACAGGAAGGCGGGTGTTCTGATTCTGATTAACAAATCACTAGCACATACAGTTCTGTCCCTTGACATCGACCAAGAAGGTAGACTGATACATATGGTTATACAGATCCAGAAAGACACCTTCAGCATTTATAATATATATGCTCCTAATGTGTCCCAGAGATCCTTTCTGCAGCAAATACAAACTCAATTTCTGACTGACCAGGAGGGCATTAGACTGGCGGGAGGGGACTTCAATATGACCTTAAATGACATCGAAGATAGACAACATAGTGACCCCCTGACACGTGACACCCGATGTGACATGACCCATCCAAAAACGAGTCCATTAGAAGAGTTCTTCAACAACTGTAATATGAATGATGCTTGGAGAACACTCCACCCTTTAGATAGGGAATTTACCTACTATTCCCACTCACAAAGATCTTGGTCAAGGTTAGACATGTTTTTTATTTCACCCCTTTTATTCCAGAGAGTGGTGGAGGCTAGGGTGGAGGATATGGTTATATCTGATCATAGCCCCCTGGTGATGGTCACGAGAGATTCTTTCCAAAAAGGCACTGATTATCTCTGGAGGTTTCCTGACACGCTGGTCCGAGAAGATAACTTTGTCAGATGCCTCGGTGAGTGGTGGTCAGATTATTCCCTACACAACCAGGAGCATCGCTCGGACCCGGGTCTGTTCTGGGAAGCGGCCAAGTCGGTTTTACGAGGCCATATCATGGCATTCAGCATGAGTTTAAAAAAAAGGATTAAAGAACAATACCTTAAAGCCAGCGCAGCAGTAAGGGGGGCTTACTCCTCGTATAAACAGTCAATGTCGGAATCAGATAGAGAGATCTGGCTGGATGCCAAGAGGGACTTTGATATGTGGGCAGGGAAAGAGAAGAGATATACAAAAACAGACTGGAGCTGGACTTGCATAAATTTGGAGATAAGGCAGGTAGACTACTAGCGCGACTAGCAAAGGGCAGGAGGGCTACTAACCCTATTGGAAAGATAAAGGATAAACATGGCAGCATTTGGACGGAGCCGCGTGGCATCGCACAAGCTTTGGGGAAGTATTATGCATCACTCTATAGAGAGGAGGGAGTAGAGATGGGGGGCGAGGAGACGTGGCTCTCTTCAATTAATCTGCCCAACTTAACAGAGGAGGATAAGCAGTTCTTAAATAGTCCCATCTCCATAGAAGAGATAGAAATGACAATCAAATCTATCAACCCAGGGAAGGCGCCTGGTCCCGACGGTTTCAATGGGGCGTTCTTCAAAGCCTTACAGACTCAAATCTCCCCAGTGTTAAAAGATTTATTTAATGCCTTCCTGGACGGCACACCGATACCAGAAAGGATGAATATGGCCCACATAAAATTAATTCCCAAACCAGACAAACCTCCAACTGATCCGGCGAGCTACAGACCCATATCGCTCATTAACCAGGATCTTAAACTCCTCTCAAAAATATTAGCTGATAGACTTGCGCAGATACTGCCCAGAATCATCTCACCTCATCAAGCAGGTTTTATTAAGGGGAGATCAACGGTTACTAACGTTAGAAAGGCGATGCTTCTCTTAGATGTAATAGGGAGGCAAATCCGAGGGAGGGGGAAGATCCGGCCTTGATCACCTTAGACGCTGAAAAAGCATTCGATAATGTGAGGTGGTCTTGGCTGGATCGGGTCTTGGATGCCATAGGATTGGGGGGCCCTTTCCGTCAGTTTCTGCGCTCCCTATATGCTAGCCCTAAGGCTTGTGTTAGCTTACCAGGTTTTCTGTCGGACTCATTTTGTCTGGAAAAAGGGACGAGACAGGGGTGTCCTTTATCTCCCCTCCTGTTCAATCTAGCAATAGAACCGTTGGCATTATACCTAGAAACACAACATCACTATGAAGGTCTGAAGGTGGGAACCAGGGAGATAAAATTGTCCATGTTCGCAGATGACATCATTTTGTATGTTCGTAACCCTAGAAGAGATGTCCCTTCCATACTGGATGACATTGACAGATTGGGCAGAATGTCAGGCTTTCGTCTGAATAGAGATAAATGTGAGATTCTCTTTATGAGCGGAAACAGAGGTGATGGCAGACACAAATCATTTTTTGGGATAAAGGTAGCCAGGGACAGTGTTAAATATTTGGGGATACATCTAGCTAGAACTCCGGGCCAGATCTATGGTTTAAACTTCACGCCGGTTATATCCAAAATTGAGAGAGAATTGGCGGGATGGGGAAATCTACCCCTATCTTTGCTGGGCCGTGCACATCTCATTAAAATGATCAGTTTTGCAAGGCTGCTCTACCCCTCCAGTCAATTCCCCTATTGCTGAAACATGTGGACGTTAATAGAATAAATCGTGCATTTTCTAGGTTTCTCTGGAGGGGTAGAAGACCTAGGATAGCCCTTGAAACACTTACGCGGCCAAGAAGGGAGGCAGGTATCCAGCTTCCAGATATCAGGAAATATAATCTAGCATGTTTGTTACGTCATGTTCTCGATTGGATTAAGGATACCAATAATTTCTCAGACATTGAAGTGGAGGGTGAACTGACGAAACCATGGAAATTATCTACGTTACTCCATGCTCCACTCTCCATGTTACCGACTAATATTAAAACCACTGTTATTTGTAGAGACACAATTGCAACTTGGAAAAGTGTTAGGAAAAGCATGAAGCTCTCTTGGCAGATTTCCAGGGGTCTTGACCCATGGGCTTCCCCAGCTTTCAGAATGGGCTGTGAGAACCCCCTTTTTGGAGCTTGGAAATTAAAAGGTATTCTCACGATGGGTGATCTAATGCACAGGGGGGAAAGGAGGTGGCTGACATGCGAAGAAATCTTGACAAAATATGAGCTACCTAAATCACATGTTCTACAATACCATCAAATCCGTCACTCTCTAATGTCTCGTTTAAAAGATGTCTCGGCAGAACTGACCCACTCTCATTGGGATGATGTGTTGGGGATGGGAGAGGTGTCCATATCGAGTCTCTACAAAATATTACAAAATTCTATAGGACCAGGTAACACTGAGAAACTTTTTAGCAAATGGAAAAAACACTTTCCGGATCTGGGGTTAACACAAAAAATACTGGAAGGATGGGAAATCACTAGAAAACATGTCACCAATGAAAGATGGAGGGATACTCAGTTCCAGCTAATGCATGGGGCCATCCAGGGATTTAATATCCCACCCTCTACAGACAACCAGGGACGATGGGTACACTGTCCTAAATGCAAGACGTTCAAAACAGACTTAGAACATGGGATATGGTCCTGCCCGAAATCACGGGCCTTTTGGGATGCAGTGGGGCAGATGACCTCCCAAATATTCAGGATGGAGATTGTCCTGGACCCACTCCTCTGGTTATTTCACTATAGGAGCGACACAGTCGATTCTTATGGATCACACTGTCTTTTTCACACAATAGCTCTGACAGCTAAGAGATTACTTTTACAGCACTGGCTCAAAAACTGGACGCCGGATGCTGAGTCAATAAGGGACGATCTGAAAAGAGTCCTAATGTTAGAATCTATCGAATCTCTTAGAAATCCAAAAAGATTAACAAAGAAATTCTTTATTAAATGGAGGCCTTTCATTGAAAATGTTCTAACAGATCCAGAACTTAGAGCGTTTATGATTCCATACAAACAAACAGAATGGTATGCATTGGAGGATCTTGATGGGACATTGGGCAAGCTAAAATGTGATGACCAGCGTGAGACTTAACAATCAATTAATTTGAGATAATTGACCAATGAGATGGTGGGTTTTTCACTGTGGGTATTTGAAATTTTTGGGGCGAATCTATGTCTCTCTCAGGGAAGGGGTGGGAAGGGTTTGTTAAATTTTATTGAGTTTGATTTTATTTCAAATAATTTGACCGTTGATATTGTTGGGGTGATGTATTTACCAATTATTATGAACAGCGAAGTCATTGTAAAGTTGACTGTTTACTATATTGTCATTTATATTGTCATTTGAGTACTTTTTGTATTTACTAAAAATCGAATAAAAATGATGTTTCAAAAAAAAAAAAAGATACACCTCTCATTTTCCTCCTGAGCAGCGGGAGAGCCGCTGTGAAGCCTCAGGAGTAGCGCATCTAAAGGAGGCACCACTCCTGGGGTGGCTACGACCTGCTATTTTATTTTTTTATATTTTAAAATCTATTAAACTTTTAGGCTACGTTCACAAATTGCGTTTTTTGCTGCATATTCACGCTTTTTACTGCGTATTCTGCTTTTCCCTGCGTATTCTGCTGCACTTTTTTACGTACGCTTTTATGCAGTAAAGCGCAATTCTGGATACACAGTCCAGCAAAACCTATGGGTTTTGGAAAAAGCCATTCACATGCTGCATATTTGTGCTTAAAAAGAATAGGAAAAAGTGCATAAAAAGATTAGGATGTCAATTCTTTCTGCTTTTTTCTCTGCGCTTTTCCATTGCCCACATGAAAAAAAGGGCTTTGAAAAAGCACAGAGAAAAACACAGTGTGTGAATTGAGCTGCGTTTTCCTCAAAAGCAGCGCCTAAAAAAGTGCAAGTGCAGAAAAACGTAGCCTTAAAGATTGCTTGGGTTTTCAGCTGTTCAAGTTGATGGATGGATAGATGAATGGATAGATACATAGAAGGAATAGATTTTTGGGGGAAAATTGCATCTGTTATGTAAAAATATGTTACTTTCCACATTTAATGATATATTAGGTGGCTTTTGGTTACATTTATTGCTTGTTAAAGTTTTGTCTAAAAAAATATGAAATCCTTTGTAATACGAAAGTTGATGATAAAAAAGTGTCCATTTCCTAAGGACCAAAAAGGACCATAAAACTAGATAAAAATGCTAATACAATTGGTTCACCATTTTTGCTTCATCATTCTACTAAGAGCCTTTAGAGAACATTTCTAGGTAGATCATTCTGACTCACGGAGAATATTTCATGTGGATTAATAGCATTCCTTTGGTTTCCACAATTTAAAGGCAACCAGACACTCCTCTAATGTGATCTTACTCTCTAACTAACGAGTAAAGCATTTACTAAAACATGTATTTTTAAAACGGAATTGTGTTTAGTCTTTTAATACATCTCTAGTAAGATCTGTAGATTTTGAGTGCTTTGAAAACAAATGGTAGTCAACTTTCCCAGAGTGGCTGAAAGCACATAAATTAAGTCACAGGCAGACACAGACAGAAAGGTGCCCCTGTGCAAGAACAATATGTGGGTCCTTTGCAATTTCACCTGTTTTAAAGGTAGAATTGGGCCCCCTGGACACATTGTTACATTTGTACACGGCAACAAAATAGAACAATGTGTCCATGATTTCACTGCAACCAGCAAATTGCCAGTGAAATTGCTAGCAATGTTGCAACGTGTAACGGTACCCTAAATGGAGTATCCATAACCCCATTTACCTGCGCCAAAAATCATTTGTGCTGATTTAATTTTGCACAGTAGTAAAAAAATACACTGTTAGCATGATACTTAATTTTGCCGATTTGGTAAGGAATGTCTCCATTCTGACCAGCCGCATTTAATCCTTGTGTTGATTCTCTGCACATCAAACTGAATATTCTTGGCAGAAATCCAAGTCCCAGACTGATTTTTGCTGTAGTTCCCCTTGTAAATATGTATTGAATTTGCCATGGGCAAACCTAACTCCAGTAAATTAATCGGTTGTTGGGCGAAAGCCAACTCAGCCGACTCTCCCATACACAGGAGCGCACCTGAGGTCTCTATGAAAAAGCTACCATCTGATTTACTGGTAGGTGGCTTACCTCCGGGAGAATAATGTGATTGGGAGTCCAAAATTGGACACATGCGATTGAAATTTCTCTCGACCATCAGTCGCCCAGCAGCCTCACACATATAAGGTCCCCTTCATATGTCCGTTGAAAAAACACACGTGTGGCACATTCTGCTGTGATGACCTGTATGGACATATGTGTGCATGTATGTGTCACCAATATGCTATTCATGTGCTATCTGTATGTGTAAGTCTCTGGTACGTGTGCCATCCATTTGACACGTATGGAATAAATGCAAGAAACTGAAATTAATTTTTTTTTTTTGTTAAAGATGTGCAAAAATAGATAGATGGATAGAGATATAGATGATAGATAGATTTTACAGCTACTAACCAAATAAATAAATACCGTATTTTTTGCTTTATAAGACGCACCGGATTATAATACGCACCCCTTCATTTCATGAAGGAAAAAAGAAACAATCATTTTTAATGTTGAATGGGGTTCGCCTTATAATGCCAGTGTCTGTCTTACAATATATGTCCTCCAACCTGGTATATATATCCCCCATGCTGGTACACATAGCCTTCATGCTGGCACTGCCCCTCCCTCAATGCTGGCACTCTGTCCCCATAAGGCTGGCACACTGTCCCCATAAGGCTGGCACACTGTCTCCATAATGCTGGCACACTGTGCCTAAAAGGCTGGCACACTGTGCCCATAAGGCTGGCACACTGTCCCCATAAGGCTGGCACACTTTCTCCATAAGGCTGGCACACTGTCCCCATAAGGCTGGCACACTTTCTCCATGAGGCTGGCACACTGTCCCCATAAGGCTGGCACACTATCCCCATAAGGCTGGCACACTGTCCCTCATGCTACCACACAATTAAAATAATAAACAATCATGCTCACCCCTCTACTCGATCCCTCGCCGTCTTCACCATCCTCACTCTCTGTGCTGTGTTGGCATCCGGTTCCTGTGAGCAGCGCGCAGGTGATGACGTCACTCTGCAGCGATGCTCACAGGACCCGGATGCCAGCAAAGACAGCGGGGATGGCGCGGACGCCTTGGGAGCGAGGAGAGCGGTGAGTATGATCATGCTCACAGGGATAGTCAGTGCTTTCCACGCTTTCCTTGCGTGCAAAGCACTGACCATCTACACGGGACCGTAGCTGCTAAGCTGCGGTCCCGCTCCTGTAATATGGGCTGCTCCCGCTGGTGATTGACGGGAGATAATGAGCGGCCCCATGTGACCATTTGATGAAAAAATATTCAAAACTGGATCAACAAGACCACACTATTTTAGACCTTTACCATTTAAGCATAGACATTTTTGGAGTACCTTAAATTACTAGATTATGATGAATGTTTTCTATTAGCCAGTTTTCCTCTTCATTTTTAAACTTATTTTATTATTGTCAGCTAAAGAGCATGGGCAGACATATTGCTGTGCATTATGTGCAGTCATACAGAGGCACAAGAAGGGGGACTGTGCATTATTATTATACATTATTAGACTGCTATAGTATTCTTGCACAGAAGCCCTTTTCTGTGTGTTTGCCAGTATTAAAGGGAACATGTCAGCTGCCATATTCTCCCCCTAAATCAGGGGTCTCAAACTCGCGGCCCGAGGGGCCCCTGGGGCTTCACTATGCGGCCCGCGGCACCTTGGATAACTTAATGATGCATTGCCCCAGTGCAGGGGGCCGCTGTGAGATGAATTCTGCCGCGGCACTAACAAGCTCTGCCACTCAGCAAGATCAATGCAAGCTTCCAGGCAATGAGAGGCCCGCAGCTGAAGGCAGAATATGACGTCACCTGCAGGCCTCTGGCTGGCAGATTGCATTGATCTTGATGAGCAACAGAGCTTGTCTGAGCAGCGGCTGGAGGAAGTCATAGCACAGTGGAGGCCGGAAGTCAGCACAGCGGGGACCGCTGCGGCCCCCTGCACTGGAGCGATGCATCATTAAAGTGAGTGTGTGTGAGAGGGTGTGTGTGAGGGTGAGTATGTGAGTGAGGATGTGTGTATAAGAAAATGTGTGCGAGTTTCAGTGTGTGTATGAGAGTGTGAGAGTGTGTGTGAGAGTATGTGTGTGTGTGGGGGGGGGGGTTGTGTGTGGGTTTGTGTGTGAGGGTGCGTGTGAGTGTGATAAAGTGTGTATTTGAGTGTGTAAAAAGAAGGTAAAACAGGATGGGGGGGCATCACTATAAAAGTAGATCAGGATGGGGGACATACCTAGAAAAGGGGATCAGGATGGGGGACATACCTAGAAAAGGGGATCAGGATGGGGGACATCACTATAAAAGGGGATCGGGATGAAGGACATCATCACTAAAGGGGATCAAGATGGGGACATCACTACTAAAGGGGAATGGGATGAGGGACATCACTAGAAAAGGAGATCAGGAATGGGGACATCACTAGAAAAGGGGGTCAGGATGGGGGACATCACTACAAAAGGAGATCAGTATGGGCACATCACTACAAAAGGGGATCATGATCGATGGGGGACATCACTAGAAAAAGGGATCAGGAGGTGGACATGACTAGAAAAAGGGATCAGGATAGGGATCATCACTAGAAAAAGGGATCAGGATGGTGGACATCACTAGAAAAAGGGATCAGGATAGGGATCATCACTAGAAAAGGGGATCAGGATGGGGGACATCAGTAGAAAAGGACATTACTACAGGATGGGGACATTACTACAAGAAGGGGATCAGGATTTGTACTTTACTACATTGAGCAAAAAATTCTGGTATTACTAAAAATATCACTTAGTCCTACAAGAGATGCGGCCCCCAGCAATAAATGTTTTTCTATGTGCGGCCCACCAACCCAGCCGAGTTTGAGACCCCTGCCCTAAATCATGTCTTTTCTGTATCCTTTTCCTACACGCTAAAAAAGACCTGTTTAGCTTCTAAGCAACTGCTGAATAAAAGTGAAATTAATTTTAATCCCTGTGGTGCACTGTGTAAATCAGTAGGTGATTAGTTGAGGGTAATATGGTGTTGATTTCCCAGATTAATTTTCCTTGACGTAAGTATGCCCCTACATGGGTAAGTGACTTGATTTTTAAGAGTGATTTTGGCACTGACTCTTAGCAAATCTCGCGACTTCCCAAGATCTGTGTCTTACAAATCATGTCACTTAAGGTACCATTACACGCTTCAATGTGGTAATGATATCACTAACGGTCTCGGGGGCGCGCGCGGTCGGTAGGACATCGTTTGTGAGATGTCACATGCGTAGATGTCATGCACATCTCACCAACGATCCAGCAAGCAGCTATCGTTCACACAACCCAGCGAACGATACTTGTTCACTGATGTAAATGGCTGAAGTCGTGAACGATATCGTTATCGCGGTGTCACACAGAATAATGCAGCAGGTTGGCTGATCATGGATCATCTGATTTGAGAACATGTTCTCAAATCTGCAATCAACTGCCCCTTTAATCAAAACATAATTGATTTTCCTTTAACATTATTGAGGGTGGAGGCACACTGTCATGCATCAAAAATGGAGCGTTTTTGATGCATGACAGTGATGCAGGTGCTGGGCGTTTTTACTGTGAGTGTGGTGCGAGTGTAGTGTGTGTGGAAGTGTGTGCATGGCTGTATGCATGAGAGTGTGCTGCGAGAGTCAGTATGTGGTGCGAGTCAGTGTGCTCCTGTTCACGGTCCTGAAGTTTGGTCGTCGGGATTTCTCAGTATGCTGAGTAATCCCGCCGAGCAAACTTTAGCCCCGCTGACAGCATTTACCCTCGTATTCAAACACAGCGGCTGTCAAAGCAGCAGTGTTTGAATTGCCGGGTTGCCAACACAGTATCCAAACAGCTTTCACCGTTGTGACAACAGCGGTGAAAGCTGATTGCGAGTTTGAAATTGCCAGGTTGCTGACACAGTAACCAATCAGCTTTCACCGCTGTGACTGGAGAAATCCAGCCAATTAAACTTCAGCACCGTTGAAAGCATTTACCGAGAAATTTAAACACCACTGGTGTTTGAAAGTCCATGCTTTCCATGGTGCTGAAGTTTTATCTTCAGCACCATGGAAAGCATTTACTGGGTGATTTAACCTATCAGCTTTCACCGCTGCTGTCATAGTGGTGAAAGTTGATAGGTTACTGTTCTGGCAACTTGGCAATTTCAAACACTGCTGCTTTGACAGCAGCGGTGTTTGAAGACATTGTAAGATAGCACACATGTGTGACTATCGCACAGTGTGCTGTATGGGTGCAAGATTTTCTCGCATCCATATACTTACAATGGGCACTCATGCGAGGAAATCACGTTCAATCGCAGCATGCTGCAATTGAACTCGCATTTCACTTGCAATGTGAGTTCAGTGCTTGGAACACGCACTGATATGAACAGTATCATTTAATGATACTGCTCTGAGTGCAATGTGAGTAAAACTCGCATTGCACTCGTGCGAATACGTGCGCCTGTGTGCCTCCACCCTTAGGCTATGTGCTCATGGTCCGTAGGAGCTGCGTGTTGGACGCAGCTCCTCCGGACCTGAGTGAAGCTGCAGAGAGAACGCAGCCGCCCTGTACTCACCATGTGCGGCGGGTGCAGGGTGGTTTTTCTCTGCATTCACCTGAAGGGAGCAGCTTCCGACATGAAATGAACACGCTGCGTAGGAGCGGAATGCCGGCAACCCGCTGTCAGATTGCTGCGGTCAGGTTAAGCATAGTGAGGATGGGATTTCTTGAAATCCCATCCACCATGCTTACACTGTACTACGCAGCGTTTTGGACACAGCGGCAAGACGCTGGGTCCAAAACGCTGCATACACTGATCGTGTGCACGCACCCAAATGCATAGACTTTCCTTCTGTTTTCCATGCTCCCTGTCTGAAACTCCACACCAACAGAATGGTAGGTTCTGATAAGAAGCCTGTTTTTTCCTGTAATCCCTACTTTTAATCGTGTTGGAATAAAGTTTTTGGAGCATCAACCCATGGTGCTGGATTTTTCTGCCTTACTCTTGGATTTAACCGTTGGATTGCTTCTACGTACAAAAGGGGCAGGTGAGCTGTATTTTCCTCTAACATTAAAGTAACAAAAAGAGCCTTGTTAGGGCCGCTTCACACTGCGGCATGATCCAGTCCGGTTCTGTCCGGGAGGAACCAGACAGCTGCGGAGCAGATCATCACACAGGACTGGGGGGCTATTATGCCCTCCGGTCCTGTGTGCAGCGCACGCAGTTCCCGCTGCTGATAAGTCCTGACCTGTCAAGCGGCTGCAGCTGCGTGCGCTGCACACAACCCTGGAGGGCATAATAGCCCCCCAGTCCTGTGTGATGATCCGGTCCGCAGCTGTCTGGGTCCTCCCGGACAGAACCGGACCGTATCATGCTGCAGTGTGAAGTGGCCCTTAGAATGCAGTAATAGGGTGCAATATACACATGGTAGCATTTTAGGGGGCTATTGACATGGATTTTTTACCAGATGTCGGTAACAAGCTATCCAAGTCATACAGGCAATGAAATCAAACCACAGATGTCCATAAATAGGGTTATGTTTAATAATAAGAAATGACACAGGGAAAAAATATTGAATACATGAAGAATGATAGGTGCAAAAAGTCATTAAAAGCTGAAATATATCCATAATTAAAAGCAATCCTATTGAAGAGGTGCCAGAGTTCACTGGGACAGTGATTGCCATTATGTAGTGCTGTGATTGGTCCATGCCGGCAAGCTACATTAAACTAAAGGTACTGTTACACAGTACAACATTGCTTGCAAGCAACATCGCAGTGCATCGTGCAGTATAACAGCACGATGCAACTGCAATAAGTTGCTGGTGCAACATTGCCAGATTGAAGTGCACGCACTTATGTGGCACCCCAAGGGTTAATATGCCACAGAAACAACACAGGTTTAATCCCCACACAACACTACACTAGAAAGTGGGAGGAGCTTAGCTGGCACCTGCACTAGTGGGAGGAGCTAAAGTTGTTTACCACAAAACAAGAGTGACAGTTAGTCAGTCTGCAGTTTAGTCTAGTCTGGAGCAGGAGCAGAGCCAAGTAGCAATGGAGGTCCTGAGAGGTCTGAGGAAAGGAGACAGATTAACAGAAGAACATACCCGGGATCAAGAGTTACCCCAAAAGCTTGATCCCAGGGAGGCGCTTAAGAAGGATACCGGATCCGAGGCTGTGCCTGAGACAGACAGGACAGTAAACACCGGCATAGTGAAGGTCCACCATCTTCACCACACCATAGCAAAGCAACACGAAGGAGTCAGTGACACAGAGGACTCAAGTTGCCCAGCATATTGGTACCCGTGAGCAGAGACAGGGCCGGCAGTATAGCTACAAGCAGCAGCAGGGCCACACACAGCATTTAAGTAGGAAGCCAAGGACCCGGTCAGGGTGAGAGCAACCTGGTACAGACTCCGTGGACAATACTGTGTAATACCATCTGCCAGTAAAGACTTGAAGAACAACAGAAACCGTGAGTGTGTGTGTGATCCTTATGCTGAAGCCCCACTTGCCCTCATAGACTGCCATTGCCTCTACTCTTATCATCTCTACTGCTACCCTACTCTCCTGCAGCATCAAAAACATCCTCACAGACTTTAACTACCTCTACCACTGCCCCGGGAAACCCAGTTCTGCCCACAGGAACTATTCCATCCAAGCTGCTAACCCATCATCCCCGGAGGTTCTGCAGCAGCGGCGGCCCCATTACTGGCCGCATATAGTGGGTGGCGTCACGAGTGACAAATCCCCTGTAAATAACCCCCCATTTTATTGTGCGGGCCCGGGACACGGTCCGGACCAGGACCGCCGTGACATCCCCCAGCAGTACACCGGTCCGGCACCGAGTTGCCCCGTCCCGAGGGGCTCCACACTTAAACCTGGCGATGTTGCTCCAGCGATAAGGCTGGATTGTGCCATGTAACATCGCAATAGCGATGTTACCGGCGATCTAGCCTATACCACAGCATTGGTGTGGATCGCTCGCTGGGTTGTTCCCAGCCCAGTGGGCAATGGCTCCGCCTGCATCGCCGCGGTGTCACCGGCAACATCTCACCGTGTGACAGCCAGCCTGCGATGTCGGAAGCAACTGCGCTCCTGCAGAATTGCACCCGACATTGCAGGCAATGTTGTACCGTGTAACGGTAACTTAAGAATCCCTGGTGTGTGTGCTTGCCAATGATCTTACTTTAAGCGCCTTCAGACTGTTTCATTCACGCTTTCACCCAATCCCCAAGTATGTCAGGGAGGGATTACAGAGATGTTAGTAAAAACAAAGCAAAACTTTACTGTAAACAACTTGAATGAACAATTATACATCAGGCAGTACACTTCTTATCTTCTGTGTGACACAGAGGCACAATCTTTGTGGTTACCGTGACGGCATATTACTTATGGACTGTCCCTTGTTAGTCAGATGAATTAGACTTACTTCATTTAAATACACAACCACATACAGTGATCTCATGCAGGAGGATGCTCACAATGGCCCTTTCCTTCCTTTGTGCATTAGCCAGGTAGCACACTGTCTTCTTGATCCCCCATGCTTGTCCACCTCACTGGACTTTTCCTTCTCTCTACTTGCCTCTTAGGCCTTCTCCAGCATCTGAGTTTCAGTCACCCACATGTTGCTTACTTGATTCTTGCTGTCTTTTGTTCACTCAGCCTTCCCACACAACACAAGCACTGGGGATTTCTTCTTCAGTCCTATGCTCGCACCTCTGCATAGCTCTTTCTTGGTTGGCAGACTCCTGACTGAAACTAAAATGGAGTTTATCTCCTCTCAGCGTAGGCGCGGGCCTCTCTCTCTGTGAACATATCCCAGCTTAAAGGGAACCTGTCACCTACTCTAGCCCTCCTAACCTATGAATACATGTCCCTGTAGCCTAAAACTGCTATAATACCCATCCCTGTCTGACATTTTAGTGATGTGTACAAGTTGAATAAATCATTTTGTACACTTACTGGTGCCAGAGCACAGACATGTTTGAATTTCCCCGCCTCTTGCCGTAACACTGTGACGCAGGTCACGTGATGCCGGCACGCGTCACTTCCGGTGACGTAGGGCTGGGTGCACTCAGCGCACAGGCCACCTTCAGCATGCCATCGCTGAAGGCGGCCTGTGCGCTGAGTGCACCCAGCCCTACGTCACCGGAAGTGATGCGTGCTGGCATCATATGACCTGCGTCACAGTGATACGGCAAGAGGCGGGGAAATTCAAACATGCCCGCACTCTGGCATCAGCATTACGCCCATCAGGGCATCATTTTAGCACCGAGGCGGGGGCAGCGCGGCCCGGGAGACCCTGCCTACCCAACAAAGACCCCCAGGGGAATGCCCAGCTGACAAGGAAAATGTAAGTGTACAAAATGATTTATTCAACTTGTACACATCACTAAAATGTCAGACAGGGATGGGTATTATAGTAGTTTTAGGCTGCATGGACAGGTATTCATAGGTTAGGATGGCTAGATTAGATGACAGGTTCCCTTTAACACTGTAGGTCTTTGCAATCAGTCTGTGCAAACCTTCACCTTTCACCTACATTCTTAACCACAGCTTAGATTATACTATCTGCACATAACCAGCACTGCTATATCTATGCCTTACACTACAAACAGTGCCATGACACATTACTAAATAACATCTGCTACAATTTTCCTGTCACTAAATCACAGTTTGCTTAACACACTGTATTTAATGAAATTGCACACACCACACATATACAATAAAATCACTGATGTTTTCAGGGGGGCACAGAACTGTAGGTCCACCCTCTTACACTACCACTTCATGAAAAATAATATCAGCTGGTTAAACTGATGGCCTATAAAAAGGTGTCTCATTACCAAGATGCAACACAAGAAACATCTTATGATGGGTAAAAACCAGTGGGCTGTCTCAAGACCTATTCAACCTTATTGATGCAAAACATACTGATGCCATTGGTTACAGAAGAAATTCTAAAGTACTGAAGGTTCCAGTGAGCACTGTTGGGGGTCATAATCCAGAAGTATAAAAAATATACAAGTGCATCTCAATGAATTAGAATATCATCCAAAAATTAATTTATTTCAGTAATTCAATACAAAAAGAGAAATGCATATTGTTCTGCCCATTCTGAGCACAAAAATAAACATTCATTCACTTATAACCCTTAGGATACCTTTACACGCCGTAATCTCTCCAGGTAATCTTAAAAGTGACATGTCACTCCGAATCGATCGCCGTGAAATCGCCCCACGGTGCGGCATGTGATTGGGGAATTTTGCGGCGATAAATCGCCTCTCGCCTGATTACTGATCACTGCTCTGAAATCAGACGCGATCATGAAGAAGCGAGATTTCTGGGTTTTGGCGTGTGATAGGGCGATCGTTATGGAATCTGTGTCGCCTATTGATCTCCCATAGGCGTGCCACAGCGTGCTGTATTCCGCGCCCCGTCTGTGATGATTGGTGGTGTGTACTGTGTTCCCATTGGATGTCAGTTGACAGGGCGCCATATTTGAAGAGGTGTCCGTTCAGCACCACATACATCTTCACCTACACAACATTACGTAAACTCAGTTCATGAATTGGCGGCATAGATGCGTGCAAGCTATGTCATCCGCGTGTATTCATCAGCGCTGTGTCGAGTATGGTGCCACATGCTATGTCAGATGTTGCTGTACACATCGTACATGGGTGGCATGGCCCACGCACTACAATCACCCTACGCGGTGTGAATTAGGTGACGCAGATGGGTACAGTATCCTGCTCTCACACATAGCCATTGTGTAGTGTGAGCCACTGTCCTGCACAACACCGCTCCTGTGTGATGCTTTTGCGCCTCGAAAGTGTGTTGCGGTAGCCACTATCGACAATACGAGCGTGTATTAATGACAAAGTCTGATAGACAATGGCGTCATGTATTAGCCATCCTTCCAGAGCAGGTTGCCTAATCGTAACGCTGTTGAGTTGTCCAATGAGAGTGTTTGGGGCGCGGTGTAATGCACTGTGGTACGCCTATGTCCTAGCCGCCCTGAACATGTACGCCCACATTACCTTTGGGATTGCAACGTGTGAAGCGGCGATGGAAGTCGAGCGCATTGGTTACGCTGTGGGTGAGGCGATTTCCGATGCGACACATCGCCTTTCTTTCAGGGCGAGATTGCGACGTGTAATAGCGCCATCGGCAATCTGATGCGAGCATGAAAAACGTGCACGCGCACGTTAGATCGCCTCGTATCGCCAGGCGAGATTGCGGCGTGTAAAGGTACCCTTAGAGGACACAAAATACCCATTTATGTTGTTTCTGCTCAAATAAGAATGTCTCTTTTAAGATGAGTCATTTAGACGAGACCACCCCTCTGCTTCTCTGGATGAAGGAAACAGCAGACATGTTCCTGAACTTCTGGGGGATCAGACTTATCCTGGCTCCTGTCCCTTCTTCTACAACTTTCATCATCTTGTTAGAATCTGGTAAAAGTAAATTGCAGTTACATGTTTATGCTGGGATCTGTGTAAGCAGGTGTAGTTTGCAGCCATTGTATAGTTGTACTGTGATTCTCTACCTAAGTTAAGGCTCCAGCAGTACATGCAGGCAGATTGTACAACAGTGCTAGCAGCATGAATTTTGCCATAGATAGCCATGTTAACTGCATTGTGTTATACTGTTACTGTGCAGTTTCTGTAATGCCCCAGTACTGGTAGTACTTGTATTTCTGTATCATACTGTTGTTTTTATGATATGTCAGTACTGATTCAGACTGTTTATTCTTTGTATTATATATAGTTTTTACCACATTATCGTTCGCAATCAAGTTCACCTCAATAAATATAGACTCCAGAAATCCTACAATCTGTTCCTTGGGGAAGTGAACGAGGGTTAAGCTGTATGCTAGATATCCACAGCACCACATGTGGAAGAAGGCAGATCACATATATTATATAGTCATTCCAAACAGAGTGATCTATTTCAAGTGTTTTTTTCTGTTAATGTTAATGATTATGGCATACAGCCAATGAAAGCCCAAAGGTCATTATTTCAGACAATTAAAGTATAGAGGACGAAGGGTTAAAAATCACGCGGCTGTCAAACCAATCACCTGACCTGAATCCAGTAGATTTATGGAAAGAACTAATCATAGTAGGAGCTCACAGGACCTTCAGAATATTGTTTGTATGGAAGAGTTGATCAAAATCACTCCTGAGCAATGCATGTGACTATTTTCTATATACAGGAGAAGTCTCCAAGCTGTCATCACCAATGAAGGCTTTTGAACGAAGTTTTAAATAAATTTCAGTAAGCGTGTTCAATATATTTTCCCTGTGTAATTTCTCATTATTACACATAAATTGATAATTTATGGACATCTATGGTTTGATTTCTTTGACTGTGTGGATCAATGGAATGTTACTGATGTGATTAGAAATTCATGTCAACAGCACCTTTAGAAATATATTTACTTAGCCATGTTCAATAGTTATTTCACCTGCTGTAATCTTCAAAAATGGCTGCTGGCTTTCCATATATCCTTTATGAATGGCCCATAATTTTATGCATGTGTTGGATACAACTGGTGACAAGCTGAGCACTAGTCTGGTGCATATTTAGGATCAAAAGATGCAAGGTGCATTGATTTCTCATCTGGATCTAAGATAGATCCAGCATAATGGTTTGATCCCATGTTTGGGACTGAGCCCACACAAACCTAGTTGCTCAGTTTCTCTCTGGCATTTTACTATAATACCATAGGAAAAAAAAATCTGTAGACGTGTATATGGCAACAGGAGATCTGTTGCTTTTAGTTCAAGAATATATGAAATATTATTTTTTTCACAACATATTATTTTATAAGCAATATGTGATAATCATCAGTGTTCATCAATCATTCTGTAGACTCTGCCTGTACCTGTGGTTGCAGTGACAAGCCGGATAGGTACACAAAGAAAAGCTATTCCTTATTAACCCATTAAGGTGTGTTTTGAATTTAAAAATTGAAAGAAAAAAAAACAGGTTTAATCTGGATTGAGGCACACAGATCCATAAGGTGAAAGAATTATATTTTACATATCAAAGGACGGCAGTCCCAAAGCAATATAATATGTCCACTCTCCTCTAAACCTATTAAGCCTTGTTATGTCTGTCTGCGCTGCAGAGTAGGACAGGACAGACATGACAAAATCTCCTAATTAAATAGCGATAGAACCACTCTGACAAGTGTGATCAGACTGTAAAGTTCATGGCTGTCCTGTACAGGGTAATGGTCACTAATGCCTTTAGATTAGCCAGGGTCAGAGCGGTCGCTCTATGTGGGGTGGTGGCACGGCGGTGGAGTGTGTTCACACTCAGTTGCAGCAAGGAGGAGTGACCACTGTGCCTTACGCCTTACATCCTTGGAAAAGTTAGAAGGTTTCATTGAAAAAAAAGGAAAAGTAAATATGAACCTTTTTCTTCTGTTTTCATACAAAACTTGCCTCTAGTACAATATAATAGGATTTTATTTCCTACCATCATTGTCAAGTCTTTAGATCCCTTAATGGGATTATCTGCTTTAAAAGTCAGGCGTTTCGAATCATTCAGCTAAAGCTAAATGTCATAATTCTGCGGAGTTCAAGGTGCTGTTTAACGGGCAGATATGACACACTCTGCTGAAAGACAAAACAATCACTGAAGGACGTGTTGCTGTAAAAACATATAGCGATCGGTGGTGTACAGAGTGTACAGTACTCCGAGCACATTAAGGATGAGTGGGGTTTCAAGCCGTCTATACGCGTTAATGCAAAAACGTAACGCTCAGATGAATTATAAAGTTGATCAATTCCAACTCAAAAAAGGAGATGACATTTCCGTCTTTGTTTGAACCTTCATCATAATAGAGACAATTGTAAGGAAGAAAGTGATGTACCAAAATGGAAAGGTGTTGATATTGCAATGGTAATAGCAACATTTGTAACTGTTAAAATGAGTTACACCATTTTTTGATTGTATTAATAAATCTTTACGGCTCATCTAGTTCAGTGCTGAGTTTTTGCACCTTTACAAGCTGGAAAAATCAAGTTATGAATCTCCCGTGCAAACAACTTAATGAGATAGAGACTGTGCCTGAACAGAACTGGATGCAGAAGGAGTCCAGGAGAAAGTCCATTTTTTGCATGTGTTGGTACTCTTACCAATGGTGCAAGATTTCAGTGAGGCCAGTTCTGCCAATCATAGAAGAAAAGGTCGGAGACAGTGTAAAGGCAGACAAAAATGCTCCCTGAGCCACTTAGCCATGCACAAGGTGCACCCTACACCTAATAAGAATAAAGTATGTTTTCTTTTATGAAGATAATCCAATGAAATTTTGTAAGAAGGTAAAATACATTTTCTTGTTCAAATATTTTTATTGGATTAAATGTAATGAACATCAATTAACATTTAGTTAACAATAACATTTTCAATAGGGTTTTATATGTTTCAATATCTAAGTTGATAAACTTTAATTAACAGTAATAGTTCTAATAAGCAAACAGTAAAAGTCAAGGAAAAGATCCAAGAAGCAGGGGAAGGGGGGGGAAAGTAAGGGTAATAGGGGGGGGAGGGGAAGGTTCCCAATTCAGACGTTAGTGCTGTTCGTGTTCCACTTCAAGATAGTTTTTGTTTGTAGGAAAAATGTTGTTCCATTGTGTCCATTTTTTTGTATATTTCTTCAGTAGATTGTTTCTTGTGGCATGTGTCCATTCGTAAGCGTTGTGTGTCGCTATAGTGTTAATCAGAGAGTTAAATGAAGGGGGAGTGGTTTCCTTCCATTTTTGTGTTATTAGAGTTTTGGCAGTTAATAATATGTGAACTACTAGTGCTCTTGATTGTGTAGGAACTTTGTTTATGTCAATCAAAAGTAGAGTTAATTCCGGTGTCAGATAGATTTCTTCTTCGGAAATTTCGTTAATGAGTAATTGAATTTTCCCCCAGTATTCTTCAAGTGAGGGGCAACTCCATAGCATATGCTCTAAAGTTCCTAAGTTGTCGCAGTTCCTCCAACACTTGGGGGATTGTTTGGTATCGAATTTGTGTATTCTAATTGGGTATAGTACCATCTTGTAGTTGTTTTGTAGAAATTTTCTATAAGAGATGCATTAGTTATACTTTTGTGAACAGTTTTGTAGGCCAATTCCCAAGATTCCAGATTTATTGGTGTATGAAGTTCTTTGGTCCAGGTTTCCATAGTTGATAATTCTGTTATTTTTGAGTCTTGGTTGAGCTCAGAGTATATGTTTCTTAAAGTCCAAAATATTTTAGCTTGTCCAAATCTGAATAGTTGTGTCACGATGTGTGGTAGATAGATTTTGTCATTGAGTTTGCCAAGGAGTAATTTTAATTTATTCCAGATTGGTTGGTCCTCGTTGGATAATTTGAATTTAATTTGAAGTTGTGACAAAGGTAGTAGTTGATTTTCGTTGTCCGTAATGTCTGCTAAGGTTTTTATCCCTTTGTCCGACCAAGGTTTAGTTTTGAGATTAGTTGTGAAAGCTGTTAGGGCGTCAATTGGAATCCATTTCGGAGGGATCTTTGGTTGGGATTTTGATGTAACTGAAACTAGTGATCTCCATGCACGTATTGTTGCTTTGAGTATAGGTTCTTTCGGTAGCTTTTTGTTCTTTTCAGAGAGATATGCTAGTAGATACCACCTAAGATCTTCCGTTTTTCGGTTGGATTTTTCCAGGTCTACCCACTTTGGTTTGTTAGAGTTATCCCACCATTTTTGGCTAAGTTTAATCATTGTGGAATAGTAGTAGGCTGAGATATTTGGTACTGCCAGACCTCCCTTGTTTCTGCTTTTTTGTATTGTGGTTAGGGAGACCCTTGGTTTTTTCCCTCCCCATATAAATTTAGAGAGCTGGGTTTGTAATTTTTTGCACCAGGATTGCGTAAGATGTAGCGGGATTGATCTAAATACGTAAAGTATTTTGGGAAGGACGAATAGCTTATATGCTTCGATTTTCCCTATCCATGAGAGTTCGGTTTTGGATATGTTTATAATGTCATTCTGTATTTTCTTGTATAGTGATTGAAGGTTGGTTTCGTAGGTGTTATTAATTGATTTTGTGATAGTTATACCTAAGTAATTTAAGTTTACGGCTTTCCAGTTAAAGGGTGTATTTTGTTGTAGAGTTTTCGTTGTTATTTCATTTAAATTAAAATTTAACACCTGGGTTTTTTCAATATTAATTTTATAGGAAGAAATATTTGCAAAGTCTTGTATAGTTGATAAAAGATTGGGGATGGAGGAAATTGGATTGGTGAGGGTCAAAATAATATCGTCTGCGAATAAGCATATTTTATAATCGGTTTGATTTATGTTTAAGCCCGTTATGTTTGGGTTCGTCCTAATTTTCTGTGCTAATGGTTCGATAAATAAGTTGAATAGTGATGGGGAAAGAGGGCATCCTTGTCTCGTTCCATTTGACAGAAGGATTGGATCGGAGAGGTGATTGTTTGTGAGGATTCTAGCAGATGGGTTAACATAAAGGGTCTTAATAGTGTTTAAAATTTTTCCTTGAAAGCCAAATTTTTGGAGAACCTCAAAAAGGTAGTCCCATTGGACTCTGTCGAATGCCTTTTCGGCATCGACAGAGACCAACACCAACTGGTTGTTCGTGATTTCTGAGTGTGAGATTAAGTTCAATATCCTCCTAGTTGCATCTGTTGAATTTCGGTTTTGAGTAAAACCTACTTGGTCATTAGTTATTAAATTTGGTAATATACGCTGAATTCTTGAGTTAATTGTTTTAGTTATTATTTTTAAATCAGTGTTTAGTAGTGATATGGGTCTGAAGTTAGATACTAGATCTTTGTCTCCTTTGTTTTTTGGAATGACTGAGATTATTGCTTGTAGCATTTCTTGGGGTAGCTTAAGTTCCTTATCAGTTAGGGAATTTATTAATTTCGTTAGGTAGGGTGTGAGAATGGCTTCATTATTTATATAATATTCGTTTTGTATTCCATCTGGTCCCGGTGATTTGCATTTGCTTAGTGAATTTATGGTTTGTGAAATTTCTTTTTCAGTATAGTGTTCATTAAGCATAGTTAGTTCTTCATTAGTTAGTGATGGAAGAGTAATTTCGTCCAGAAATTTTTTAACATTAGATGGTGAGGGTTTTAGTTCAGAAATGTCATCTTTTAGGTTGTATAGGTTCCGGTAAAATTCTGCAAAAGTTTTTGATATCTCCGGTGGTTTTTTTTCAATCTGGCCATGTTTGTTTTTAATTTGGTGTATATTAGTTTTAGTTCTGTGAATTTTAATGAGGTTTGCGAAAGTTTTGGTTGGTTTGTTAATGTTTGAATAAAATTTGGATTTGGTAATTCTAACAATTTTGTCAAATTCGTGAGTTAATAAAGTTCTAAGTTCGGTTCTCAGTTTCAGCAGGTTTTGATGATTTGCGTCTGTAGGGCTTGTGATGATATCCTCCTCTAGTAGCTTGATTTCTTGGGTGATTTTTTTTGTTTGACTTTGAAGCGACTTCTTATGTTGTGCGTTAAGTTGAATCAGAATTCCTCTTATTACAGCTTTATGTGCTGTCCACAAAGTTGCGATGGATACATCTTTAGTGTCGTTTATTTTGAAATAGTTTTGTAGTTCTTCTTGGATTTTTTTTTTATATTTGGGGTGTGAGAATAAGTATGAATTTGCTCTCCATGGTGAGTTGTTATTGAAGGGGGGGTTGTTAGAAGTTTCGAAAGTTATGGGTGAGTGGTCTGACCATGTTCTTTGTAGGATGGTAATTGATTTGATTTTATGAAGTGAATGTATATTTGTCAGAACCAGGTCAATTCTTGAAAATGATCTATGAACATTTGAGTAATGAGTGAACTCTATTGAGGATGAATGTAGGAATCTAAATACGTCATAAAGTTCTTCGTTTCTGATGAGACCATCTATTTGTGTATTGGTATTTCTGGATTTGTTGGATGTGTCTAGAAGAGGGTTAGGTATTGCGTTAAAGTCTCCAAATATTAGTAGTGTGCCCTTCTGATTTTCCTGGACTGTTTTGAGGAAGCGTTTTATGAAAGTTGTTTGGCCTTTGTTGGGGGCATAGATGTTTGCTAGCGTGTAAATCACATCATTTAGTTTACAAGTTATTATTATAAATCTGCCTTCATTATCTTTGATAGTGTTGATTTCCTCAAATTTTAATGAGTTATTAATGATAATTGCTACTCCAGCTCTTTTCTTAACGTTTGACGAAAGAAATATGTGTGGATATTTTTTGTTGCTGAATTTTGGCTGTTTCTCTGCTGCAAATCTAGTTTCCTGGACGCCAGCTACGTCCACATGGTTCGTAGTTAGTTCTTTCCATAGATGGAAACGTTTTTGTGGTGAGTTTAATCTGTTGGCGTTTATGGTCATGAATTTGATAGTCATTCTTGTAAGTGGTAATTGTTCTGTTGTGGAGTGGAACACTGTAGTTGGAATGGAGAGGGAAGGTAAGTTGAGGAAAGAAGATGAGGGAACGAGAGAAAAAAAAATATTAAGTCTAAGTCTAGTTAAGTATAAGTTTTGAGCAGGAAGTGATCAATGTGAACAGTTGTGAAACTTCCTTAATGGGCTCGTGTTTGGGCCTTAGGTGCTTTAGTGTTCGGACCTCTTGCTTGTTGAGGGGTAGTTAGTCATTGATGTGTAGGTTCTTTAATGTCTTTAGTCCTGTTTCGGTATCTTCGATTGTGATATTTTTCTGTTTGTACACAAATATGATGGAATTGGAGGGTCTTCCCCATCTGTATATAATCTGGTGTTTCTGTAGGATTTCTGTGATGGGTTTTAGAGATCTTCTTCTTTGCATGGTGTCCTTTGAGATGTCCGAGAAAATTCTCAGGTTCTCGTATGGAGATGGCAGTTGGTTCTTTTGTCTGGAATAGTTATTGATTTTTTCTTTGGTCTGGTAGAAGGTAAATCTAACTATAACGTCTCGTGGTATTTCGTCTGGAAGGCGTAGTGGTTTGGGGAGTCTGTGAGCTCTTTCGATGGAGGTTTCTATTTCTGGTAAGGAAGGGCATAATTTTCTTATCAGGGACTTGGTGTAAGATATCAAATCGTGGGGTTTGACCGATTCCGGTATGCCTCTTATCTTCAAATTTGATCTGCGATCACGGCCTTCCCTGTCAATTATCCTGTCTGTGAGAATTTTGATTTCATTTTTTGCCTTGGTTAATTCAGTATGTTGGGTTTTAACTTCTTGTTTAAGTTCTTCCACTTTTTTTTCGCTTTATCCATTCTGGAGTTTATTGCGTTAATGGACGACTTGACTTCTGAGAACTGTTCTTTAATTTCTTCTTTCAAAGATGTAAAAAGTTGAAGGAAGAAATCTCTGTCTGGTGGGTTTCCGGTTTCTGGGTTGGGTGCGTGGCTTGTGTCTTCTTGGGTGACCTTTATTTTTTGTCTGGCTGGGCTCCTTATTTGTGATTGGCTCATTTCGGTCTCTTTTTGTTTGGTTCTATTATGTGAAGGTGAGCTAATTTCTTTCCTTTTTGAGCTGGTGACCGTGGGTTCGAAGACCATTAAATCCTCGGTATATTCCTCCTTTTCGTGTTTTTTTTCATCTTGGTGGGTTTTGTCTTTATTTTTAATGATTTTGTTTGGGCTATAGACAAGAGTTTGAATTTTATTCTTGGTGTTTGTGTTAGAGTCCATTTTTAATTCAGTCAAGTTGTGATTTGAGATTCCTCTAAGTTTTGTTGACATGACCTTCTGTCAGAGGTGATCTTATGTCCAATCTCACTTATTTGAAGTAGGTTAGTACCTTGGAACGACTTGTTTAAAGTTTAGCAGAAGTGTCTCTTAATTAATTTTGTGTCTTAGTTCTGTAATGCTGGGATGTGCTGAGAACCAGTTGTCCCACTTGCTAGTTAATTCTTTAGGAGCTTCCTCCTTGATTAGTAATTCAATTACTGGTGTGTTTTAATTATGTCCTTTGTTCTTCAACTGGACTAAGTCTGTAGGTTAGGTTATTTGTTTGTATATATTGTTTGCTTCCCTGTGTCCTTGCCAGGCACTTAGAGCTCCTTCCTGTACACAAACAGTTAATTTGCTCTCACTGTACTTGTGAGCTGAGAGCTTGTTGTGAGCTGTGTGTAGACCGAAGGCGAGGGGCGTGGCTTTCTGGCGCGACCTTCTTTCTATATGCGTATCCCTCCGCCGGGCGCTGCACTTAATATAGTGCTAGTTTATCTGGGGCGCTGGGAACGCTGCTGATGCGGGGAGCGCGCGGTTCACTCACCGGAGACCTCCTCGTCGTCGGGTGCTCTCCCGGGGCCTGTCCTCCTCCCTTTCACCGCCGCGGGCACAGGTATGTGCGCTTCCGTTGTTCCCGGTCTGCGCCGGGTTTGTCTTTCAGCTCCGGTGACCTCGCACTGCACTGCTGTGTTCTTCCTTCGGGTGTCTCCCGGTCTTTTGGAGCTCACTCGAGGGCTCCTGGAAGTGAAGCTCGCTCAAATCCTTTTCCCCTCGTCTCCAAGATGGCGCCGGGCTATCAGAGTGCAGGGATGATGCAGTTTGTTGCTTGTAGTTGAGCTGTTAGTCAGGGAATAAGGCTGTAATTCACCCCATATGTTGTTGAGGAGATTATCTATGGATCCTGAAGCTTTGTTGGGTTTAGCGTCTGTGGTGGACACTAAATCCGTCGCTTATCTTCTTGGGGCACCAGAGCTCCTGAAGATCGTGTCTACATGGGGCTGCAGGCCACGCCTCTACTGGTAAAATACATTTTCTGAAGACATAATAACCTACAAAGTGCTGTGCTTGACTTATAAACTGATTGGGAACTGACAGGCCTGATAGCCTGTGAGTAACATGTCATAGAGATCTACTCATGAAACCTACAGTACAACTTAAATGTAAAGTAGAGAACAGTTCTTCTTTCAGGACCACCTAATAGGAGAATGGGGATCTTCTTCTTTCCAAATCAGCACTCCAAAGAGAAAGTAACCATGCATGCAAATTACTTTCTTAATTGAAGATACAGTCATATGAAAAGGTTTGGGCACCCCTCTTAATCTTCCTCATTTTTTTTGTTTAAAATTGGGTTTTTGCAACAGCTATTTCAGTGTGATATATGTAATAACTGATGGACACAGTAATATTTCAGGATTGAAATGAGGTTTATTGTACTAACCAAAAATGTGAAATATGCATTATTTCAAAATTTGACAGGTGCAAAAGTATGGGCACCTCAACAGAAAAGTGACATTAATATTTAGTAGATCCACCTCTTGCAAAAATAACAACCTCTAGTCGCTTCCTGTAGCTGTTAATGAGTTCCTGGATCGGGTCATTCCATGTCAAGTGATCCAAAAATGAATATTTTTTTTTCCCTGACGTCCTCAGATTTTTTTTTTTTTTTCTATATGAAGAACAACTTTGGTTAATTACCAAAAAAAAGTTTTGAATTTTTTTTCTTTATCAGTTAATTTTTTACAGATTTTTAAAGTTTTAAAAAAGTGCGAATTTTGGCCTGGTATGGCTTTACATTTTCTATCATATCTCGGGCTAGAAATAAGATAGAGAAACAAAATAAACACCAATCTACTCAGAATTGTGCAGGCTTTCACCAGATATGTCACAAGAGGATCTTTGTTAATATTTTACCCATGTGATCGCAAGCACAAAACTTTAAAACGCATTTCCGAAAAATCGGCGCGCTTTAAATATTTCAAAAACTGCCCATGTGTCTGCTTTGCTCTTAGCCACATCTGTACCAAATTTCAAGTTGGGATCGCGATGGGATCCTATTTTAAAATATTTTAATATTAATAGCGTCAATTCCATATCAAGTGATCTAAATATGAATATTTTTTTTTACCTGAAGTCTTTAGATTTTTTTTATTCTTTTTTTATATGAAGTACAACTTTAGTTAATTACAAATTAAAAGTTTAGAATTTTTTTCTTCATCAGTTAATTTTTTACAGATTTTTAAAGTTTAAAAAAAGGGTGAATTTTGGCCTGGTATGACTTTACATTTTTTTATCTCAGGCTAGAAATAAGATAATGAAGTGGGAGAGGCATCATTTTACTCAGAACGGTAACAGCTTTCATTTGATATGTTACAAGACTATGTTTCTTTATATAAAATTCAAACTATTGACGGGCAATTGTGAAAAAATGACTGATTGTGTTCTTGGTTATATTTGTGCAGAGATTCAACTTGGGACCTGTCAAATTTATATATTTTTTATTTTATGGTTGTATGAGTTATCACAACTTATTGAATAAAACATTTATATGCAACAAAAAAGAAACACAAAAAACAAATCCCATAAGTGCCAGGATAAATACATCTTAATCATCAGAACACAACGCTCAGCATTTTCAACTTGAATGTATTGAACAAACCAAAAGAAGAAAGGTGATCATATCCTCAAGTTTGATTAAACAAGATTAACCCCTTCAGGACCCAGCCTATTTTGACCCTAAAGACCTTGGCCTTTTTTGCAATTCTGACCAGTGTCCCTTTATGAGGTTATAACTCGGGAACGCTTCAACCGATCCTAGCGATTCTGAGATTGTTTTTTCGTGACATATTGGGCTTCATGCTAGTATTAAATTTAAGTCGATAATTTTTGCGTTTATTTGTGAAAAAATCAAAATATGGCAAAAATTTTGAAAATTTCACAATTTTCACATTTTAAATTTTTTTTTCTGATAAACAAGATAGATATGTGACAGAAAAAAGTTATTAAATAATATTTCCCACATATCTACTTCACATCAGCACAATTTTGGAAAAAAAAAAAATTTTTGTTAGGACGTTATAAGGGTTCAAAGTTCATCAGCAATTTTTCATTTTTCAACCAAAATTTACAAAACCATTTTTTTTAGTGACCACATCACATTTGAAGTCCTTTTGAGGGGTTTACATGACAGAAAACACCCAAAAGTGACACCATTCCAAAAACTGCACCCCTCAAACTACTCAAAACTACATTCAAGAAGATTATTAACCCTTCAGGTGCTTCACAGGAACTAAAGCAAAGTGGAAACAAAAAATGGATATTTTAATTCTTTTATCAAAAATGTACTTTTAGCCTCAATTCTTTCATTTTCACATGGGCAACAGGATAAAATGGATCTTAAAATGTGTTGTGCAAATTCTCCCGAGTACATCGATACCTCATATGTGGTCATAAACCACTGTTTGGGCGCACGGCAGGGCTCAGAAGTGAAGGAGCGCAATTTGACTTTTGGAGCTAATTTTACATTCAAAAAGTGAAATTGCGCTCCTTCCCTTCTGACCCCTGCCGTGCGCCCAAACAGTGGTTTATGACCACATATGAGGTATCGGTGTACTCAGGAGAAATTGCCCAACAAATTTTAGGATGAATTTTATGCTGTTGCCATGTGAAAATGAAAAAATTTAGGCTAAAAGAAAATTTTTGTGAAAAAAAAAAGTACTATTTCATTTTCACAGATCAATTTGTAAAGCACCTGGGGGTTCAATATGCTCACTACCCATCTAGATATGTTCCCTGGGGGGTCTAGTTTCCAAAATGGGGTCACTTGTGGGGAAGCTCCAATGTTTAGGCACACAGGGGCTCTCCAAACGCGACATGGTGTCCGCTAACAATTTGAATAAAAATCAGCTCAAATTGTTAGCTGTAACCATGTTGTGTTTAGTGAGCCCCAGTGTGCCTAAACATTGGGGCTCCCCCACAAGTGACCCCATTTTGGAAACTAGACCCCCCAAGGAACGTATCTAGATGCATAGTGAGCACTTTGAACCCCCAGGTGCTTCACAAATTCATCCATAAAAATGAAAAAGCACTTTTTTTTCCACAAAAATTTTCTTTTTTCATTATTATGGATCAATTTGTGAAGCACCTGGTGGTTGAAAGTGCTCACTATGCATCTAGATACGTTCCTTTGGGGGTCTAGTTTCCAAAATGGGGTCACTTGTGGGGGAGCTCCAATGTGGAGACGCACAGGGGCTCTCCAAACGTGACATGGTGTCCGCTAACAATTTGAATGCAAAATGAGCTCAAATTGTAAGCGGACACCATGTCGCATTTGGAGAGCCCCTGTGCGTCTCCACATTGGAGCTCCCCCACAAGTGACCCCATTTTGGAAACTAGACCCCCAAGGGAACGTATCTAGATGCATAGTGAGAACTTTCAACCCCCAGGTGCTTCACAAATTAATCTGTAAAAATGAAAAAGTACTTTTTTTCCGCAAAAATCTTTTTTTATCATTAATTTGTGAAGCACCTGGGGGTTCAATATGCTCACTACCCATCTAGATATATTCCCTGGGGGTCTAGTTTCCAAAATGGGGTCACTTGTGGGGGAGCTCCAATGTTTAGGCACACAGGGGCTCTCCAAACGCGACATGGTGTCCGCTCACAATTTGAATAAAAATCAGCTCAAATTGTTAGCTGTCACCATGTTGCGTTTGGAGAGCCCCTGTGTGCCTAAACATTGGAGCTCCCCCACAAGTGACCACATTTTGGAAACTAGACCCCCCAAGGAACTTATTTAGATGCATAGTGAGCACTTTGACCCCCCAGGTGCTTCACAAATTCATCCGTAACAATGAAAAAGTACTTCTATTTCCACTAAAATTTTCTTTTTCCATTTTTAAAGATTAATTTGTGAAGCACTGGGATGTTCAAAATGCTCACCACCCATCTAGGTAAGGTCCCTGGGGGGTCTAGTTTCCAAAATGGGGTCACTTGTAGGGGAGCTCCAATGTTTAGGCACATAGGGGCTCTCCAAACGTGACATGGTGACAGCTAACAATTTGAGCTGATTTTTATTCAAATTGTGAGCGGACACCATGTCGCGTTTGGAGAGCCCCTGTGTGCCTAAACATTAGAGCTCCCCCACAAGTGACCCCATTTTGGAAACTAGACCCCCCAGGGAACATATCTAGATGGGTAGTGAGCATATTGAATCCCCAGGTGCTTCACAAATTAATGATAAAAAAAGATTTTTGCGGAAAAAAAGTACTTTTTCATTTTTACAGATTAATTTGTGAAGCACCTGGGGTTGAAAGTTCTCACTATGCATCTAGATACGTTCCCTTGGCAGTCTAGTTTCCAAAATGGGGTCACTTGTGGGGGAGCTCCAATGTGGAGACGCACAGGGGCTCTCCAAATGCAACATGGTGTCCGCTTACAGTTTGAGCTCATTTTGCATTCAAATTGTTAGCGGACACCATGTCACGTTTGGAGAGCCCCTGTGCGTCTCCACATTGGAGCTCCCCCACAAGTGACCCCATTTTGGAAACTAGACCCCCAAGGGAACGTATCTAGATGCATAGTGAGCATTTTTAACCCCAGGTGCTTCACAAATTGATGCATAATAATGAAAAAAGAAAATTTTTGTGGAAAAAAAAGTGCTTTTTCATTTTTATGGATGAATTTGTGAAGCACCTGGGGGTTCAAAGTGCTCACTATGCATCTAGATATGTTCCCTGGGGGGTCTAGTTTCCAAAATGTGGTCACTTGTGGGGGAGCCCCAATGTTTAGGCACACAGGGGCTCACTAAACACAACATGGTTACAGCTAACAATTTGAGCTGATTTTTATTCAAATTGTTAGCGGACACCATGTCGCGTTTGGAGAGCCCCTGTGTGCCTAAACATTGGAGCTCCCCCACAAGTGACCCCATTTTGGAAACTAGACCCCCCAAGGAACTTATTTAGATGCATAGTGAGCACTTTGAACCCCCAAGTGCTTCACAAATTGATCCGTAAAAATGAAAAAGTACTTTGTTTCCACAAAAAATTTATTTTTTCATTTTTACGGATCAATTTGTGAAGCACCTGGGGGTTCAAAGTGCTCACTATGCATCTAGATACGTTCCTTGGGGGGCGTAGTTTCCAAAATGGGGTCACTTGTGGGGGAGCTCCAATGTTTAGGCACACAGGGGCTCTCCATACGCGACATGGTGTCCGCTAACAATTGGAATTGTTAGCGGACACCATGTTGCGTATGGAGAGCCGCTGTGTGGCTAAACATTAGAGCTCCCCCACAAGTGACCCCATTTTGGAAACTAGACCCCCCAAGGAACGTATCTAGATGCATAGTGAGCACTTTGAACCCCCAGGTGCTTCACAAATTGATCCGTAAAAATGAAAAAATAATTTTTTTGTGGAAAAAAAAATACTTTTTTAATTTTATGGATCAATTTGTGAACCACTTGGGGGTTCAAGTGCTCACTATGCATCTAGATACGTTCCTTGGGGGGTGTAGTTTCCAAAATGGGGTCACTTGTGGGGGAGCTCCAATGTTTAGGCACACAGGGGCTCTCCATACGCGACATAGTGTCCGCTAATAATTGGAGCTAATTTTCCATTCAACTTGTTAGCGGACACCATGTCACGTATGGAGTGCTCCTGTGTGCCACCAGCACAAGGGCAACTGGAAGAGTTGGGGTACAGCACCAGAAAATGGCACCTCTAATGTGCTATTTTCTGGGGTGGCTGTGAGTTGCAATTTGCAGTGTGGGGGGCCACAACATTTGGGTCTCTCCACGATGGGGATTGCAGCCCCCCAACTGCCAAGTTGTACCTGGCTGGCATCCAAAAATAAGGCAAAGCTCCTTGTCATTATATTGGTAGACGTAAAAAAAAAAATGGCGTGGGGCTCCGCCATATTTTTGGTCCAGCCAGGTACAACTTGGCAGCTACGGACTGCCAGCAACCCCCAGCTGCCTCGTTGTACCTGGCTGGTACCCAAAAATACAGCAAAGCCCTTTTTTTTTTCTTTCTAGAACTAATTCTAGAAAAAAAAATGACGTAGGGCTCCGCCATATTTTTGGTCCAGCCAGGTACAACTTGGCAGCTACGGACTGCCAGCAACCCCCAGCTGCCTCGTTGTACCTGACTGGTACCCAAAAATACAGCAAAGCCCTTTTTTTTTCTTTCTAGAACTAATTCTAGAAAAAAAAATGACGTAGGGCTCCGCCATATTTTTGGTCCAGCCAGGTACAACTTGGCAGCTACGGACTGCCAGCAACCCCCAGCTGCCTCGTTGTACCTGACTGGTACCCAAAAATACAGCAAAGCCCTTTTTTTTTTCTTTCTAGAACTAATTCTAGAAAAAAAAATGACGTAGGGCTCCGCCATATTTTTGGTCCAGCCAGGTACAACTTGGCAGCTACGGACTGCCAGCAACCCCCAGCTGCCTCGTTGTACCTGACTGGTACCCAAAAATACAGCAAAGCCCTTTTTTTTTTCTTTCTAGAACTAATTCTAGAAAAAAAAATGACGTAGGGCTCCGCCATATTTTTGGTCCAGCCAGGTACAACTTGGCAGCTACGGACTGCCAGCAACCCCCAGCTGCCTCGTTGTACCTGGCTGGTACCCAAAAATACAGCAAAGCCCTTTTTTTTTCTTTCTAGAACTAATTCTAGAAAAAAAAATGACATAGGGCTCCGCCATATTTTTGGTCCAGCCAGGTACAACTAGGCAGCTGGGGGCTGGATTCCACAGCATGGAGAGGCCCAAGCGTTCTGGGCCCCCCATGCTGCGAATTGCAGCCCGCAGCCGCCCCAAAAAATGGCGCATTCATTGAAGCGCCATTTTCTGGCGCTGTACCCAGACTCTTCCAGTCGCCCTGGTGCCGGTGGCAAACTGGGTAATAAAGGGGTTAATGCCAGCTTGTTATTGGCAGCTGGCACTAAGCCCCGAGATTCATAATTTAGGGCCAATGGTAGACCCGCCATTAGGAATCTCTGGTAAATAGTCAGAAAATACACACAGAGAAAAATCTTTTTATTTGAAAAAAAAAACAAACAAAATTTGGACTCCATCTTTATTATAAAGATCCGACGTAGTCCACAACGAAGGTCCCACGGCGCTCGACCGCCTCCGACGTAGTCCACAACGAAGGTCCCACGACGCTCGATCGCCTCTGCTCAATCCAGAGATTGCAGCAAGGGATCAAGTGTCCTTTTCCTACAGCCTATGGGGTCAGAGTTATGTTGCACTGTATGACAATGATCTGTCATACAGTGCACCATGACTATGATCCCAGAGACTACAACAAGAGGATACTTGATCCCGTGTTGCACCCATCCATTCACCTATGCACCCATCAGCCATGCACACACACATCCACGCCCGCTCGCTGACATCCACGCCCGCTGACATCCACGCTCGCTGACAGCCACGCACGCAGACAGCCACGCACGCAGTCAGCCACGCACGCAGTCAGCCACGCACCCAGACAGCCACGCACGCAGTCAGCCACGCACGCAGTCAGCCACGCACGCAGACAGCCACGCACGCAGACAGCCACGCACGCAGTCAGCCACGCACGCAGTCAGCCACGCACGCAGTCAGCCACGCACGCAGACAGCCACGCACGCAGTCAGCCACGCACGCAGACAGCCACGCACGCAGACAGCCACGAACGCAGTCAGCCACGCACGCAGACAGCCACGCACGCAGACAGCCACGCACGCAGTCAGCCACGCACGCAGACTGCCACGCACGCAGACTGCCACGCACGCAGACTGCCACGCACGCAGACTGCCACGCACGCAGACTGCCACGCACGCAGACAGCCACGCACGCAGTCAGCCACGCACGCAGACAGCCACGCACGCAGACAGCCACGAACGCAGACAGCCACGAACGCAGACAGCCACGAACGCAGACAGCCACGCACGCAGACAGCCACGCACGCAGACAGCCACGCACGCAGTCAGCCACGCACGCAGACATCCATTCATTCATTGATACATACAAACATACATGCATACATACTACATACATACATGCATACATACTACATACATACATGCATACATACTACATACATACATACATTCATTTATACATACTACATACATACTACATACATAGATACATTCATTCATACACACATACTACATACATACATACTACATACATACTACATAGATACATTCATTCATTCACACATACTACATACATACATACTACATACATACTACATACATACATTCATTCATTCATTCATTCATTCACACATACTTACCTGATCCAGGAGGAGGAGCCCGGAAGAGGAGGAGCCCACACCGGAGCTGGACCGCGGCTGCACCGGCTTGCCCGCCGGTAGGTGAGAGAGGGATGGGGGGGTGGATACGGGGCATGGGGGTGTTACCTTCATCAGCCCCCTCCGTGATCGCACGGAGGGGGCTGTGGAAGCTGACAGGCGGCGGCGGTGATTGTCATTTACCGCCGGCGGGCATTCCGCCGGCGTGATGACTGTTACCGCCGCCGTGGGGGGGGGGTAGGACGGCGATCGGGGGGGCCAGGAGGCCGATCGGGGGGCCCTGGAGTGAGGGGGGGCTAGGAGGGAGACGGCACATGCCATCCCGCCCCTCCAGATCTGATTGGAGAGCTCCAATCGGATCTGGAGGGAGTTACTAGCACTGATTGGCAGTCTGAATTTCAACTGCCAATCAGAGGGGCCCTGGGCACGGGGGGTTAATCCACCCCCCGTGGGGTGTACTACAGGTTGTCACTGTGCATTATGTACAGTGACACCTGAGTCACCCCCCTCACACGGGCCGCAGGAGCCCGATCATTCCATGGCCCACCGTTTGGGCCAAAGGTCGGGAACGAACTTGTTTTCATGGCCCAAACGGTGGGCCAAGGGTCGTGAAGGGGTTAAAAGAACCAAAAATGTTAACCCCTATTTATACATATAAATTTGTTTTCTATTCTATCACTAAACATGTGATTTATGAAGTGTTTAATAAGAATAGTACAGTAGTTAAATCATCGTTCTATAAATTATGAACTAATCAAACAATTAATAGTATGTTTTTAAAGTGGCATTTTATCAATTTGTCCCTTCTAGTGGGTGAAATGTAATCTTGTCCATAAACGCTTACTAGCAATCGCCATTTCCTTGTGTGTCAAAGAGTATGTCCAGCCTGTCATGGTGTTAGGCTCCGCCTGAGTTAATATCTGATTTTTGTGCACTTTTAAAATGTCTGGCTTTCTTGGATACACAAAGGATGGCGCTGGACCAGAAGGATGCAATAAAGTCAATTCTACTTCTTCATTTTCACAGTCTTTGGAGAGTACAGTAGCCAGCCACCAGCGCCAATCATATTCATATTTTTTCAAAAGGATTGCAACAGTGTCTATGATAAAATGCTGTTTCTTGAGAAGTAGCAGCCATTGATGTGGGAAAAATACAGTTAATATTAAGTAAGGAAGATAGGTAATAAAAATAAAGATTTACAGTACACTTGAGATAGAACTGTATTACTATAAAGTGAGTTTTAGGGCTAGCGCGCACAGTTTTTTCTGTCTGCAGATACACGCTGCAGTTTTGGCAGCTTGTTTTTCTACCAAGTTTTTACCACATATGCGTTAGTTTTTTTAATCGCTAGTGAAAAAAATGGCAGCTTTTTTTATATAAATGATAAATGCTGCGTTTATTGCAGCGATTAAAAAGTAGTTCAAGCAGTGATTTACTCACTCTTGAGTGTTTCCAAAAACACTGCATGTGGTGAACCCCATAGAGATCAATGGGGCTGTTTTTCTGAATGATGATCCCTAAGAATAGCACTGTGTGTATTTGCCCTTAATAATAAAAGCATTAAACTATTAATATATTTACTCATCCATATTTTAGTACACAGCCTTGATGGCTTTGTACAGACTATTGTTTGTTCAGGAGTAAAGATGTCCAGACATGTCAGGACATGAAAGGTCTGAACGAGCTGTCTTACTTCCTGAATGCAGTGGGTAGACACTTAACATGATTGACAGAGCTGCTGGCCTATCATCTGCTCTGCATTCACTGTCTATCCCTGTGCTTTCTCAGGTTGAGCCCTAACAAAGCTTTTTCCTATATGTCCTCTCCTCCTTCTAAGCTGTAACATATCAAAATAATACAGTAATGTTTAAAAATAATGGATTTGATAAATATAGACCCCACGCTTTTAGACCACAGGTTGAACAGATCTGAATTCAAGATTTTTGAATTGACACTATAATAGTTACCGTATATACTCGCGTATAAGCCGAGTTTTTCAGCCCAAAAATTGGGCTGAAAAGTACCCCCCTCGGCTTATACGCGAGTCAGTGCTGTATACCGATGTATACATCGGTACATACCGATGTATACATCGGTATACAGCAGCCCCCGCATCCCCAGTAATCCAGGGCCCCCCCAGCGTCTCTCCGGTCACCTGAAAAGCAAACTATACTTATCAGTGTCCGCTGTCCGCGCCCGCTCGCCTCTGCCCGGTCTGCCGTCTGCGATCCTCCATCTTCATGCGGCGTCTTCCGGGTTCCTGTGCTCGTCGCAGGGAATGATGTCATTCCCTGCGACGAGCACAGGAAACCGGAAGACGCCGCATGAAGAAGGAGGATCGCAGACGGCACTGTCACGGCAGAGGCGAGCGGGCGCGGACAGCGGACACTGATAAGTATAGTTTGCTTTTCAGGTGACCGGAGAGACGCTGGGGGGGCCCTGGATTACTGGGGCCCTGTATACTACCGCTGGGGCTGCAATCTACTACCACTGGGGCTGTATATACTACCACTGGGGCTGTATATACTACCACTGGGGCTGTATATACCACTGGGGCTGTATATACTGCTGGGGCCCTGTATACTACCGCTGGGGCTGCAATCTACTACCACTGGGGCTGTATATACTACCACTGGGGCTGTATATACTACCACTGGGGCTGAATATACCTGTGGGGCTGCTGTATACTATACTGGGGCTGTATATACCTGTGGGGCTGCTGTATACTACCACTGGGGCTGTATATACCTGTGGGGCTGCTGTATACTACCACTGGGGCTGTATATACCTGTGGGGCTGCTGTATACTACACTGGGGCTGTATATACCTCTGGGGCTGCTGTATACTACACTGGGGCTGTATATACCTCTGGGGCTGCTGTATACTACCACTGGGGCTGTATATACCTGTGGGGCTGCTGTATACTACCACTGGGGCTGTATATACCTCTGGGGCTGCTGGATGCTACCACTGGGGCTGTATATACCTGTGGGGCTGCTGTATACTACCACTGGGGCTGTATATACCTGTGGGGCTGCTGTATACTACCACTGGGGCTGTATATACCTCTGGGGCTGCTGGATGCTACCACTGGGGCTGTATATACCTGTGGGGCTGCTGTATACTACCACTGGGGCTGTATATACCTCTGGGGCTGCTGTATACTACCACTGGGGCTGTATATACTTCTGGGGCTGCTGTATACTACCACTGGGGCTGTATATACCTCTGGGGCTGCTGGATACTACCACTGGGGCTGTATATACCTCTGGGGCTGCTGGATGCTACCACTGGGGCTATATATACCTCTGGGGCTGCTGTATACTACCAATGGGGCTGTATATACCTCTGAGGCTGCTGTATACTACCTCTGGGGCTGCTGTATACTACCAATGGGGCTGTATATACCTCTGAGGCTGCTGTATACTACCTCTGGGGCTGCTGTATACTACCACTGGGGCTGCTGTATACTACCACTGGGGCTGCTGTATACTACCACTGGGGCTGCTGTATATACCTTTGGGGCTGCTGTATACTACCTCTGGGGCTGCTGTATACTACCACTGGGGCTGTATATACCTCTGGGGATGCTGTATACTACCACTGGGGCTGTATATACCTCTGGGGATGCTGTATACTAACTACTGGAGCTGCTGCTGTATATACCACTGGGGCTGCTGCTGTATACTACCACTGGGGAGGCTGCTGTATACTACCATTGGGGGGCCTGTATACCACACTGCTGGGGGCTGTATACCTGTGCTGGAGTCCACCCTCGGCTTATACACGAGTCAATAGGTTTTCCCAGGTTTTGGGGGCAAAAGTAGGGGGGTCGGCTTATACACGGGTCGGCTTATACACGAGTATATACGGTAAATATTTTAAAATATGATCCCATCACGATCCCAACTTGAAATTTGGTACATATGTGGCTAAGAGCATAAAAGACACATGGGCAGTTTTGGAAAATTTTTATTAAAACGTTTTTTTGGAAATGCGTTTCAAAATGTTGCGTTTGCGTTCGCATGGGTAAAAAATTAAAATTAACAAATATACTCTTGTGACATATCTGGTGAAAGCCTGGACAGTTCTGAGTAGAATGGTGTTTATTTTGTTTCTCTATCTTATTTCTAGCCCAAGATAAAAAAAAATGTAAAGTCATACCAGGCCAAAATTCACACTTTTTTTAAACTTTAAAAATCTGTAAAAAATTAACTGATGAAGAAAAAAATTCTAAACTTTTAATTTGTAATTAACTAAAGTAGTACTTCATAAAGGAAAAAAAATAAAAAAAATCTAAAGACGTCAGGTAAAAAAAAATATTCATATTTAGATCACTTGATATGGAATGACCCATTGACGCTATTAATAGTAAAATATTTTAAAATATGATCCCATTGCGATCCCAACTTGAAATTTGGTACAGATGTGGCTAAGAGCAAAGCAGACACATGGGCAGTTTTTGAAATATTTAATGCGCGCCGATTTTTCGGAAATGCATTTTAAAGTTTTGCGCTTGCAATCACATGGGTAAAATATTAACAAAGATCCTCTTGTGACATATCTGGTGAAAGCCTGTATAGTTCTGAGTAGAATGGTGTTTATTTTGTCTCTCTATCTTATTCCTAGCCTTAGTTATGAGGAGAAACATAAAGGCAGGCAACAGCGAAATTCGCACTTTTTCCGAACTTTGAAAATCATTTTTAAAAAATATACATTTTTTTAAAAAATGTTTCTCTTCACATTTTGCATTGTCTGACATGCTATTATCAAATAACAAAATCTCAAAAGAATTAAAAATATAGAGGTAATAATCATTGGTTCACTTGACATGGAATGACCCGATCGTGGATGAAGGTATTTTTGACCATTCCTCTTTACAAAACAATTGCAGTTCAGTTAAGTTTATGGTCGCCGAGCATGGACAACCCGCTTCAAAACATCCCACAGATGTTCAATGATATTCAGGTCTGGGGACTGGGATGGCCATTCCAGAACATTGTAATTGTTCCTCTGCATGAATGCCTGAGTAGATTTGGAGCGGTGTTTTGGATCATTGTCTTGCTGAAAGATCCATCCCTGGCGTAACTTCAACTTTGACACTGATTCTTGAACATTATTCTCAAGAATCTGCTGATACTGAGTGGAATCCATGCGACCCTCAACTTTAACAAGATTCCCAGTGCTGTCATTGGCCACACAGCCACAAAGCATGATGGACCCTTCCCCAAATTTGACAGTGGGTAGCAAGTGTTTTTCTTGGAATGCTGTGTTTTTGTGGCTCCATGCATAACGCCTTGTTGTATGACCAAACAACTCAATCTTTGTTTCATCAGTCCATAGGACCTTCTTCCAAAATGAAACTGGCTTGTCCAAATGTGCTTTTGCATACCTCAGGCGACTCTGTTTGTGGCATGCATGCAGAAACGGCTTCTTTTGCATCACTCTCCCATGCAGCTTCTCCTTGTGCAGAGTGCGCTGTATTGTTGACCGATGCACAGTGACACCATCTGCAGCAAGATGATGCTGCAGGTCTTTGGCGGTGGTCTGTGGATTGTTCTTGACTGTTCTCACCATTCTTCTTCTCTGCCTTTCTGATATTTTTGTTGGCCTGCCACTTCTGGCCTTTACAGGAACTGTCTCTGTGGTCTTCCATTTCCTTACTATGTTCCTCACAGTGGAAAGTGACAGGTTAAATCTCTGAGACAAGTTTTTGTATCTTTCCCTGAACAACTATGTTGAACAATCTTTTTTTTTAGATCATTTGAGAGCTGTTTTGAGGAGCCCATGATGCCACTCCTCAGAGAAGATGCAAATAGGAGAACAACTTGCAAGTGGACACCTGAAATAGCTTTTCTCATGATTGGATACATCTGGCTACGAAGTACAAAGCTCAATGAGGTTACCAAACCAATTTAGTGCTTCAGTAAGTCAGTAAAAAGTAGTTAGGAGTATTCAAATCATGAAAATCAGAAGGGTGCCAATACTTTTGCACCTCTCAAATTTTGAAATAATGCATATTTTACATTTTTGGTTAGTGCAATAAACCTCATTTCAATCCTGAAATATTACTGTGTCCATCAGTAATTACATATATCACATTGAAGCAGCTGTTGCAAAAACCCAATTTTAAACAAAAAAAAATGAGTAAGATTAAGAGGGGTGCCCAAACTTTTTCATATGACTGTAATTAGTGTTAAAGGGGTATCCAGGCACTACTCCCTTTCTCATTCGAAGCAAGAAGTACTGAAGACGTTATGACACCATACACCTGCTGAGCCATGAGCACAATCGGCCGGTGTCCTACTGTTCATTAGAATAGGAGATATGCACCATACGTAAGGATTGTGTATGCATCTTTTTTTTATTAAACAGGAGAAGTGGATGATACTTACCGATTTGGTAAACAGCTTGGGTAAGAGAGGTCATGAAGTCATTGGCATTTCTAACATCCAAAGTAGAAGTTAGAAGCAACTGGCACACCCTTTAAAGTAACAGTGTTGCATTTCACAACACCTATAAATTACATAGGCTATATTAGTTACTTCTTTCTTGAGTGCAAGAGATTGTCAGACCCATTGTTGTGAACTATGGAGGATCCTACAAAGGCTACTCCAATCTATGCGCCACTCCTGTACTCTTTGACACAGAAATTTGATGTGAGCAGCCACACACAGACAAGAATTCCTATGTCAAGATGGTTAGTATCCTCACAAAATGGCATGGGGGTTGCCGGATGTGTACCCTTGCTTTAAACTGTTGCCATTATATCCTATAGGTGCTGAATGATAGGCATCTATCATTAATAGGCTCTAAAGCATAAGACCATGCCAGCAGTCACATTGTGTGTGCACTCACACTAATATGTTGCTACTGTGCTTCTCTAGTTTCAGAGAACAAGGGCAGCAATACAAAGAGATTTTAGAAAGCACTTACTTTTACTAAGGAGCTTCTGTCAATTAAGAAAATGGACCTGCTTTAATATGTTTTTTTTTTTTAAATATAATTCTTTATTTATAGTTTTTTAGTACGCATACAAAATATACAAAATTGTGTAATCTGAACAATAACATCAGAAATTAAGACAAAAAAATAGGATAGTAAAAGAAATACATAGCAGAAGAAAAAAGAAGGGACTGGGAGAGGAAAAGAAGGGGTGTAGGTGGGTGGTACAGGGCAAATCCCTACCATCCATCAGTAAGAATCTATCGGTCCTCACAATCATCTGTCTCACGGTATTTCTTATATGTCTCTGTCTGTTGGAATTGCATCCATTGAACCAAGTATCTCGAAGGTTCGTACAAAAACCTTTCCTCCCATACCCCCATAACAATATTTGCCTCTTGACCAGTCGTTCTTTATTGTACTTATTATTTGCTTTTGAATCATTGTTCATTTTATTTTAATATATTTTATTGATTTATTGTAAAAGTAAGTTTTTTGTATATATTTGTTGCTCTGCTGTGTTATCTTCAATCAGGTGTCAATGATTAATTATATCACATGTGTGCTAGATTAAGGAGGTATATATGGGTTTTCCCTCCAGACATCTTTGAACCACGACTAAGACAGTTCTCTGTCGAAACGCGTCGGTGTTAGCACATACTGCCTGTATTAGATGGATGGCGTTTATGTTTGAATAAATCCTCATAATTGCAAGTTTATGAGTGCTGGATTTTTCTACTTTATTGGTGATTGCCGGTCCAGAGACCACGACTGTATCTGTGCACCATATTTCCTTGTACTGGAGTGCTTCAATTTCAACTGGGTGAGCTGAACTTTCCTTCTACCCTTCCCCTGTTACCATGATGAAAGAAATGGTTCAATTGTAGAGACCTCCAAAATCCCAATGGGCTGGGGGATGAAATGGAGTTCAGTGTTCCAGAGTTGGCCAGGATTCTTCCCTCCCTCAACTCTCCACTCTGTCAATACCCGAATTGATCCATTGTCTAAAAATTGAATCAGAATGCTCGACGTAAACTCCGGGTAGCTAATTATCGGGGTAAGGATCGAGTCAGTGGGCAGTAGTGTCAAGCGGATTAACTTATGGCTGCAAGTAAACAGCGTGGGCCCAATAGTTGGATGGTTAAAAAGGTCATTATTCAAGCTCAATTTTACCCAAGGTAGTGTGTGTAGTTGAAGCGGTGTAAAACTCTGTTCGATATGGACCCAGATCTTATTGCCCGCATTACTGCACCAGTCAATCAATCGTGCCAAGTGACTCAATGTGATATCTGGAAGCCCAACTCCACCTTCTCTCTTAGGCCGAAATAGAATCGATTTCGCCACACGGGCACACTTGTTATTCCATATAAAAGTGATCTGTATTTGCGAGATTGACTTAAAGAAGGAGGACTGCTTTAATATGTTAATAGGAGGTTGTGACTGTGCATCAAGGCATAGGCCATGCCAAGCCAAGGGTGCACAGAAGTGCCCTCATTTGCATATAAAAAAAAATATTAAGTTAAAATTGTATATGCCTGGGCTAGGTCCCCTACATACATGTGAGGGTCATTCCATGTCAATCAATCGATACCTGAATATTTTTTTGCCTGATGTCTTCTGATTTTTTTGACGTGCTATTTAAGTTAACTACAAATATAAAAATGTAGATTTTTATCCTCATTAGTTAATTTTTATAGATTTCTCAAGTTTTGAAAAAGTCTAAATTTTGGGCTTGAATGATGATTTTTTATCAGGGCCGGACATTACAGACTGCCCACTGTATACACATTACAGACTGTGGGCTGTATACACATTACAGACTGCCCGCTGTATACACATTACAGACTGTGGGCTGTATACACATTACAGACTGTGGGCTATATATACATTACAGACTGTGGGCTGTATACACATTAGAGTGCAGGCTGTGTACATATTACAGAGTGCGGGCTGTATACACATTACAGAGTGCGGCCTGTATACACATTACAGACTGCAGGCTGGATACACATTACAGACTGTGGACCATATACACATCACAGACTGTGGACTGTATACACATTACAGTATGCAGGCTGTATATACATTACAGACTTCGGGCAGTATACACATTACAGACTGTGGGCTGTATACACATTACAGACTGCGGGCTGGAAACACATTACAGACTGTGGGTAGTATACACATTATAGACTGGGGGCTGTACACACATTACAGACTGCGGGCTGGATACACATTACAGACTGTGGGCTGGATACACATTACAGACTGCTTGCAGCTTTTTTTGCGGCCGCAAGTGCCACATCTGCCCGATCCGTCGTAACCGCACTTGCCGCACCCGGCCGCAAGACCCATAGACAATGCATGGGGTTTGCCGGAACGGAGCAGCAAGTGCAGCCGTTAGGCGGCAAAACCAGCAGATTTGGTAAATCTGCCGGATCTGCAACACATCAGCAAAACGCTGATGTGAAAGGCCCCTTAGAGTGCTGGTGTATATCTTGTACAGCACTATACTGTATATACAGGTCCACACCATATACATACAGTATATAGGCACACTAATACAGCATGCAGTGTGGACCTGTATATTATGTACAGTCATGGCCAAAAGTATTGACACCCCTTCAATTCCGTCAGATAATACTCAGTTTCTTCCTGAAAATGATGGCAATCACAAATTCTTTGGTATTATTATCTTCATTTAATTTGTCTTCAATGAAAAAACACAAAAGAGAATGAAGCAAAAAGCAAAACATTGATCATTTCACACAAAACTCCAAAAATGGGCTGGACAAAAGTATTGGCACCCTCAGCCTAATACTTGGCTGCACAACCTTTAGCCAAAATAACTGCGATCACCCGCTTCCGGTAACTGTCAATGAGTTTCTTACAATGCTCTGCTGGAATTTTAGACCATTCTTCTTTGGCAAACTGCTTCAGGTCCCTGATATTTGAAGGGTGCCTTCTCCAAACTGCCAATTTTAGATCTCTCCACAGGTTTCTATGGGATTCAGGTCTGGACTCATTGCTGGCCACCTTAGAAGTCTCCAGTGCTTTCTCTCAAACCATTTTTTAGTGCTTTTTGAAGTGTGTTTTGGGTCATTGTCCTGCTGGAAGACCCATGACCTCTGAGGGAGACCCAGCTTTCTCACACTGGGCCCTACATTATGCTGCAAAATTTGTTGGTAGTCTTCAGACTAAATGCCATGCACACGGTCAAGCAGTCCAGTGCCAGAGGCAGCAAAGCAACCCCAAAACATCAGGGAACCTCCGCCATGTTTGACTGTAGGGACCATGTTCTTTTCTTTGAATGCCTCTTTTTTTCTCCTGTAAACTCTATGTTGATGCCTTTGCCCCAAAAGCTCTACTTTTGTCTCATCTGACCAGAGAACATTCTTCCAAAACGTTTTAGGCTTTCTCAGGTAAGTTTTGGCAAACTCCAGCCTGGCTTTTTTATGTCTCGGGGTAAGAAGTGGGGTCTTCCTGGGTCACCTACCATACAGTCCCTTTTCATTCAGACGCCGACGGATAGTACGGGGTGACACTGTTGTACCCTCAGACTGCAGGGCAGCTTGAACTTGTTTGGATGTTAGTCGAGGTTCTTTATCCACCATCCGCACAATCTTGCGTTGAAATGCCTCGTCAATTTTTTTTTCCGTCCACATCTAGGCAGCTTAGCCACAGTGCAATGGGCTTTAAACTTCTTGATGACACTGCGCACAGTAGACACAGGAACATTCAGGTCTTTGGAGATGGACTTGTAGCCTTGAGATTGCTCATGCTTCCTCACAATTTGGTTTCTCAAGTCCTCAGACAGTTCTTTGGTCTTCTTTCTTTTCTCCATGCTCAATGTGGTACACACAAGGACACAGGACAGGGGTTGAGTCAACTTTAGTCCATGTCAACTGGCTGTAAGTGTGATTTAGTTATTGCCAACACCTGTTAGGTGCCACAGGTAAGTTACAGGTGCTGTTAATTACACAAATAAGAAGCATCACATGATTTTTCTAAGGGTGCCAATACTTTTGTCCACCCCCTTTTTTTGTTTGGTGTGGAATTATATCCAATTTGGCTTTTCATTGAAGACAAATTAAATGAAGATAATAATACCAAATAATTTGTAATAGCAATCATTTTCAGGAAGAAACTGAGTATTATCTGACAGAATTGCAGGGGTGTCAATACTTTTGGCCATGACTGTATATAGTATTGTGTAGAGACAGACAGACAGAAAGACACTGATAAAGGAGATAAAGGAGACAACACGAGGCGCAATAGTGCCCTATCAATATGGCAACGATCTTGCATATAGATCACAAATGGTGCACTCACCTTTTCTAGCTGTGTGCACCCACAACTAGAGATGGGCGAATCCTAAATTACTCGGACTCGCTAGACTGTAACGAGTCTGAGTCCAGGACTCGCTACTCGTTGCGAGTCTAGCGAGTCCAATGTAAATGAATGGGGAGGCGAGTATTGCAGCGATTCCTCTGCTGCCGGACCCTATAAGGGGTCTGGCAGCAGAGGAAAAACCTGCAAATCCCCCTGTTATTCTTTTAAAGCCAGCAGCAAAAAGCCGCTGGCTTTTAAAGAATAATAATAAAAAAAAAAAAAAGATTGAAGGGGGGAGGGGGGAAGGGGGGGTCAGGTGGGGTGAGGGGGGAGAGAGGGGGGTGCACCGGCCCGGCCGGCTACTTACCCCTGCCTCCGCCGCCGCTGCCGCCTCAGCCGCAGACTCGCTCCCCGAGTCTCTCTGCTTCTGTTTCCGGAGATTCCCGAATGGTGACAGGAGCAGTGAATAAATTAACTTGCGTCACTCCTCGGGAATCTCCAGAGCAGAGCGAGTCTGGCTGACAGCAGAGTTCAGCTCAGGTCCTAATGCCCTGAGCTGAACTCTGACTGTTTAGTCAGTTCTCAGCTCTGCTACATCCCTGTCTGTCTAAGCACAGACAGGGAAGTAGCAGAGCTGAGATTGCGTTTTGGACTACGTCGGACGGAAGAGGATTTTTAAAATAAAGATGGAGTCCCTAATGGCTTTTTTGTTTTATTTTTAATAAAAAATTTTCTCTGTGTTTTTTTTTTTATATTGATTACTGGAAATTCATGGCGGTCATGTCTAATATTGGCGTGACCGCCATAAATTTCGGGCTTAGGGCCAGCTGATAATACAAAGCTGGCCCTAACCCCTTAATTACCCAGTGAGCCATTGCCACCAGGGCCACTGGAAGAGCGGGGTTCAGCGCCAGAGGATGGCGCTTCAATGAACGCGCCATCTTCTGGGGCGGCTGCGGGCTGCAATTTGCAGCGGGGGGTGCCCAGAAAGCTTGGGCATCCCTGCGCTGCGGATTCCAGCCCCCAGCTGCTTAGCTGTACCTGGCTAGACATAGAAATTGCGCGGAGCCCCACGCATTTTTTTTTTAATTATTTCATGAAATTCATGAAATAATAAAAAAAAAGGGCTCGCCTATATTCTTGTGTCCGGCCAGGTACAAATAGGCACCTGGGGGTCGGGGGCAGCCCGTCGCTGCCTGCTGGATCCAGCTGGTTCCAGAAATACGGCGAAGCCCACGTGAAATTTTTCTGAAAAATCCATAAAACAATCCTAAAAAAGGGACTGCCTCTTTATTAACCCCTCCACCATGGGCGAGGGGTTAGTAAAGATGCAATCCTTTTTTAGGATTGTTTTATAGATTTTTCAAAAAAAAAAAATTACGTGGGCTTCGCCGTATTTTTGTAACCAGCCGGATCCAGCAGGCAGCGACGAGCTGCCCCCAACCCCCAGGTGCCTATTTGTACCTGGCCGGACACAAGAATATAGGCGAGCCCTTTTTTTTATTATTTCATGAATTTCATGAAATAATAAAAAAAAAAAAATGCGTGGGGCTCCGCGCAATTTCTATGTCTAGCCAGGTACAGCTAAGCAGCTGGGGGCTGGAATCCGCAGCGCAGGGATGCCCAAGCTTTCTGGGCACCCCCCGCTGCAAATTGCAGCCCGCAGCCGCCCCAGAAGATGGCGCGTTCATTGAAGCACCATCTTCTGGCGCTGAACCCCGCTCTTCCAGCGGCCCTGGTGGCATTGGCACGCTGGGTAATAAAGAGGTTAGGGCCAGCTTTGTATTATCAGCTGGCCCTAAGCCCGAAATTTATGGCGGTCACGCCAATATTAGACATGACCGCCATGAATTTCCAGTACTCAATATAAAAAAAAAACACAACACAGAGAAAAATTTTTTTATTAAAAATAAAACAAAAAAGACATTAGCGACTCCATCTTTACTCCAAAAATCCTCTTCCGTCCGACGTAGTCCAAAAACGACATCTTCACTGCCACAACCCTGTGCATACATATACATATCTATGCACAGGGAGTGAGCAGGCTGAGAACTATCTCAGCTCTGCTACATCTCTGTGTAGGCGGGCTCTAGGACCCTGGAGCTGCCGCAGCCCGCAAGTCCCAGAGCCCAGCACACAGCACATAGCAGAAGCCGGAAGAGAGGTAAGGAGCATTTCTCCCCCCTCTCTTCCTTCGCTCCCTGCGGACTCGTTACTGACTGCGAGTCATCCCTGAGATTACTCGCAGTGTAACGAGTCGGGCGAATCCCTTACTACTCGGCGAGTACCGAGTAGTAACGAGTAGATTCGCCCATCCCTACCCACAACTAGTTTAAATCGCATGTGGTGTAAAAAGCTGCCGCAGGACCTCCACCTCCACGTAGCACGTGTAAGAATATCAAAATCCAGGGATGGTGTATGTACAGTCCGCGCTGCTTTGAAATAATCACTCCAAAGTCTTGAATGAAAGACCCCCCTTTTTCTTTATTTTCCACCTACGCGTTTTGATGCTACTCCAAGCACCGTCATCATATGCCCTGATGACGGTGCTTGGAGTAGCATCGAAACGCGTAGGTGGAAAAAAAAAAAAGGTGGGTCTTTCATTCAAGACTTTGGAGTGATTATTTCAAAGCAGCGCGGACTGTACATACACCATCCCTGGATTTTGAGAAAGACACTCAGACAGACACACACACACATCATGCCATATATGTGCTACTCACAGGAACTGTGATGATGTCACATGGAGAAGAGGCATCAGGGATCACATGACCAGCTCAGAGAGGAATCAGGGACATGGAGAAGTTGGTGGGAGGACCCGGGATCTGCACCTAATGATCCTGATTGGTCTGAGTGGCGCCCTCTATTGGGGAAATGGACCCGCCCCTTCAATGTGTTCTGCCTCCTTCACGGCTGCAGCCCCACCCCTTCACAGCTGTGGCCCCGCCCCCTGAATGCTGCAGCCGCTCAGCAGCAAATGATTTAAAGCAGGCTTGCAGGCGGCCCCTGCACCCCAGGTGGCCCATAGGGAAAAGTCCCGCTCCTCCCGCCTACTAGTCCGGGCCTGTTTTTTTTATCATATCTCGGGTTAGAACTAAGATAAAGAGATAGGAGAGGTACAGTTTAGTTTAGAATGGTATAAGCTTTGATTTGATATGTGAAAAGATTATGTTTGTTTAAATTATGTGTTTGAGGAGTCAAATTCAAAATTTTGGTGCACAATTTTGGAAAAACAGTATGTTATACATTTAAAAAAAAATGCATTGTGTTACTTGTGTTCTTTGTTAGATTTATACAGGAATTCACGTTGGGCTCTCCTTGGGATCATATTTTAATGTGTCATTTTTTTAAATACAAAATATAAAGAGGGGGGGGGGGATTTTTTTTAAATACAGTCTCATCCTATTCATATCTTTAATACTAAATTAATAGAAGCAACATTTTTAACACCTATTTAAATATGTGTATCAATTTACACCAGGGGTCTCAAACTCGCGGCCCCCGGGCCGCAAGCGGCCCGCCACGCTCCCCAGTGCGGCCCGGGGCACCATGAAAGAAAAATGCATGCCCCGGGCTATTAGACATGCAGCCGCCGCGGTACCGCTTTACTGTGACTACTGTGACGGGTACCGCGCCGGCTCAGGTCACACAAGCGCCTTCGCGCCTGCCCTGTACATTCATGAAAGCAGGCGGCCGGTGGACCAATCAGAAGCCGCCTGTGACGTCACAGGCGGCTTCTGATTGGTCTGTGTACCCGTCACAGTAGTCACAGTAAAGCAGTACCGCGTCGGATGCAAGTATAATGAGCCCGGGGCATCAGGTGTGTATGAGTGAGTGTTAGAGAGAGAGTGTCAGTATGTGTGAGTGTATATGTGAGTGAGTGTGTATATGTATAATAGTGAGTGTATTTGTGTGTATATGTGAGTGAGTGTGTATGTGTATATGTGTGAGTATATGTGTGAGTATTTGTGTGTATATGTGAGTGTGTGCATGTGTATAATAGCGAGTGTATTTGTGTGTATATGTGAGTGAGTGTGTATGTGTATATGTGTGAGTATTTGTGTGTATATGTGAGTGAGTGTGTGTGTATTTGTGTGTATATGTGAGTGTGAGTGAATTTGTGTGTATATGTGAGTGAGTGTGTATGTGTGAGTGTATGTGTGTGTATATGTGTGAGTGTGTATATGTGTGAGTATTTGTGTGTATATGTGAGTGTGTATATATGTGAGTATTTGTGTGTATATGTGAGTGTGTGCATGTGTATAATAGTGAGTGTATTTGTGTGTATATGTGAGTGAGTGTGTATGTGTATATGTGTGAGTATTTATGTGTATATGTGAGTGAGTGTGAGTGTATTTGTGTGTATACGTGAGTGTGTATGTGTGAGTGTATGTGTGTGTATATGTGTGAGTGTGTATATGTGTGTGCGTGTATATTTGTATGTGAGTGTGTATATGTGTGTGAGTGCATGTATATGTGTGAGTGTATTCCCGCGCCGCCTGAGCGGCACATCGCCGGCGGCTGGTGCCATGTGCTGACTGGTGCCGGCTGCCGGGTGCAGGCTGGTGCCGCGTGCTGGCTGGTGCCGGCTGGTGCCGGCAAGGGGAAGACTGGGAGCCACAGAGGAAGAAGCTGCCGGAATGAGAAGAGTGGAGTCAGGTAAGGCGCTGTTACAGCCGAAGATAGCAGCCTGGAGGGGGAGGGGAACGTGACCGCTGAAAGTGCCTAGGGCGGCAGGAACTCCAAATATGTCCCTATGTAAGTGTGTCAATGTGTGAGTGTGTATGTGTTTGTGTGAATATGTCTGAGGATGTATGTGTGTATGTATGCGAGTGTGTGTGAATGTGCGGGTGTGTATATATGGGCTTGTCCACACACCTGCGCTCTCAGTATTTAGGCGCTTCTGCGCTAAATACTTAGGTTTTGACAGAGAAGTGCAGGTGCGTGTATGCGGCCGCTTTCAGCAGACGCTGTCCCTGGTTACCCGATGTGTATCGTGGTAACCAGTTCATACAGCAGGCTGCCCACTGTCCGCTTATCTCGAGCGCACAGGGAAACGCTGCATCCAGTTACACCCTCTGTGGTTGGGATGCTTATGCTTTTATTGGAATCTCAATAAAGAATTTCTAATTTTACAGACATGTGGCACCGGATCATCTTTTCCTTAATGATGTAAAGTGGAGGCTGGCACAGCCTCTCCCCTTCCTCCCCTCTTAATTTACATCCTATCAGTATGTCTTTGGAGAGTGGGAGGAAACTGGAGAACCCAGAAGAAACCCACACAAACACAGGGAGAACAAACAAACTCCTTGCAGTTGTTGTACTTGATGGGATTTGAACCCAAGACCCCAGCACTGCAAGCTGCAGTGCATCCACTCAGCCACCCATGTCCTTTTCAAGTTTTTAAACAGAGTACAATTGTTAAATCATCAAGCTGTAAAATAAAGCAATATCAGCTAGTGTTAACCAATTAATAGTAAGTTTTAAACTGACCTTTTATCAGCAATTTGCCCCTTCTACTTGGTGAGATTTAATCTTGTCCACAAGAAATAGCCATTTCCTTTTGTGTCAAAGAGTATGTAAAGACATTGTGGTGTTTGCCGGCTTGTTATGGTGTTTATCAGCCCATTATGGTGTTTGGGTCATCTGAGTTAATATCTCATTTTGTTTACTTTTAAAATGTCTGGTTTTCTTGGATACATAATGGATGGTGATGATCAGAAAGATGCAAGAAATTCACTTCTACTTCACTATCCTAATCTCTGGAGAGTACATTATCCAGCCACCAGTGTCAATCATATTCACTGGTGTAGCTGAATGAAAAATCCTTGCTTTTATTTCTGTTTAACTATTTGGAATGAAAGTGTGGTATTGCCGAGTCCCTGTAATGGGTTCTGCTTCCTGAAATGTTTTAAGAAACTCTCTACTTTGCAGTCTTTGTTTGTACAGTACATGAACTGGATGAGTATGAGTGTTAAGGTTTCGTGTAATATGGTGTGACGAAATGGACCCCTTTAATGTATAACCTATGATGATTTCTTAATTATCCAGACAACATTGCATTTTGTTTGCAAACTTGTAATATGCCACTCATGGGTTAAGTTCTTAAAAACTAGCCAGACAGTATTTTGTATTTTTTTTTTTTTGAACCATCATTTTTATTGGCAAGTTTATATTTTTCATACAACGAAATAACATTTAAGTTGCAAAAATCACATATATATATATATATATATATATATATATATATATATATATATATAAATCAAGGAAAACAGGCAGCACTCCAGTTCAGGTGAATAAAGGGTCTGTTTTTTATTCAGAGCCCATGTGGCACGACGTTTCGGTGCACTAGGCACCTTTCTCACTTGAGAAGGTGCCTAGTGCACCGAAACGTCGTGCCACATGGGCTCTGAATAAAAAACAGACCCTTTATTCACCTGAACTGGAGTGCTGCCTGTTTTCCTTGATTTATTTGAATTGGTTTGGACACTAATACACAGGACTTGCACCGCGGATGAGTATAATATTGTGCTGTTCCATTTTCTCTTTTTATATATATATATATGTATATATATATATATATATATATATATCTTATATATAAAACCCGAAGGCCACTTCGGTCTATCCGCTCAACTTCCGTGACGGCCTGCGCCCTGTGACAAAGACCGGAAACGGAAGTAGCAGACCCACGAGCGGTGAGCGCGTAGCGCTCACCGCGAGCCGCTGTCAAAATGGCACAGCGCCTCGCAGTGGGCGCTAAAGCGCCACCACTCGCCGTAATCCCGTCACCGGCCCTGCACACAGCCCCCGCTGCCCCATCACCCCCTGCCTGTCACCATAGCCATCCTCCACTGCCTTCCCCCCGCTGCCCCATCAGCCCCCTGCCTGTCACCATAGCCGCCCTCCACTGTCCGGTCACCCCCAGCCTATCACCACTGCTCCCCGATCGCCCCCCTCCACTGTCCGGTCACCCCCCCCCCTTACCACAGCTCCCTCCAACCACACGCGATCTCTCTTCATCCTGCTTGAGGACCTTTGATGACGTCACGATGATGGGTGGAGTCACAGATCACATGACCGTGACGTCATCAAAGGTCCTGTCCCGATCTAACTTCCTCTGCCTATTCATCCCCCTGCGCTGCACACTGACCCACGATCTGCTCCCTCACCCCCACTCTGACCCTGCCCACTCACCCCCACTCTGACCACTGACCCTCACTCTGCCCACTCACCCCCACTCTGACCACTGACCCTCACTCTGCCCACTCACCCCCCAACTCTGCCCACTCACCCCCACTCTGACCACTGACCCTCACTCTGCCCACTCACCCCCCAACTCTGCCCACTCACCCCCACTCTGACCACTGACCCTCACTCTGCCCACTCACCCCCAAACTCTGCCCACTCACCCCCTACTCTTCCCCCTGAACCCCTCTCTGCCCCTCACCCCCACTCTGCACACTGACCCTCTCTCTGACCCTGCTCTGCCCACTCACCCCCACTCTGCCCACTCACCCCCAAACTCTGCCCACTCACCCCCTCTCTGCCCCCTCACCCACTCTGCCCACTCACCCTGCTCTGCCCCCTCACCCCCACTCACCCCCGCTCTGCCCACTCACCCCCACTCTGACCACTGACCCACACTCTGACCCTGCCCACTCTGACCACTGACCCTCACTCTGCCCACTCACCCCCCAACTCTGCCCACTCACCCCCACTCTGACCACTGACCCTCACTCTGCCCACTCACCCCCCAACTCTGCCCACTCACCCCCCAACTCTGCCCCCCTCACCCCTCTCTGCCCCCCTCACCCCTACTCTGCACACTGACCCCCACTTGTCCCTGCTCTGCCCACTGACCCACCTGACCTACCCCACTTGACCACTGACCCCCACTCTGACCACTGACCCCCACTCTGACCACTCACCCCCAAACTCTGACCACTCACCCCCCTACTCTTCCCCTGAACCCCTCTCTGCCCCCTCACCCCCACTCTGCACACTGACCCTCTCTCTGACCCTGCTCTGCCCACTCACCCCCACTCTGACCACTAACCCCCACTCTGCCCACTCACCCCCAAACTCTGCACACTCACCCACTCTGCCCACTCACCCTGCTCTGCCCACTCACCCCCACTCACCCCCTCTCTGCCCACTCACCCCCACTATGCCCACTGACCATGCTCTGCCCACTCACCCTGCTCGGCCCATTGACCCCTCACACTGGCCACTCATCCTGCTCTGCCCACTCACCCCTCACTGCCCACTGACCCCTCACACTGACCCTGCTCTGCCCACTGACCATCCTCTCCCCACTGACCCCTCACACTGACCCTGCTCTGCCCACTGACCATCCTCTCCCCTTACCCCATGACCTGCTTGCCCACTGACCATCCTCTCCACTGACCCCTCCTGACCTGCTCTGCCCACTCGCCCTGCTCAGCCCACTGACCCCTCACACTGCCCACTGACCCTCCTCTGCACACTGAACATGCTCTGCCCACTGACCCCTCAATGCCCACTCACCCTGCTCTGCCCACTGACCCTGCTCTGCTCACTGACCACTCACACTGCCCACTCACCCTGCTCTGCCCACTGACCCCTCACACGCCCCACTGACCCTGCTCTGCTCACTGACCACTCACACTGCCCACTCACCCTGCTCTGCCCACTGACCCCTCACATGCCCCACTGACCCTGCTCTGCCCTCTCACCCCTCACACTGACCCTGCTCTGCCCACTGACCCCTCACACTGCCCACTCACGCCTCACACTGCCCACTGAACATGCTATGCCCACTTACCCTCACACTGCCCACTGACCATGCTTTGCCCACTGACCCCTCACACTGCCTACTGACCCTGCTCTGCTCATTTACTCCCGCTCTGCCCACTCACCCCCGCTCTGCCCACTCGCCCCTGCTTTTACCACTCACCCTGCCCACTGACCACCCTCTGTTCACTCACCCCCCGCTCTGCCCTTTCACCATGCCCACTGACCCCTGCTCTGCCAACTGACCGTGCCCACTCACCCATGCTCTACCCACTGACCCTTCTCTGCCCACTCACTCTGCCCACTGACCCTGCTCTGCCCACTGACTGTGCCCAATAACCCTTGCTATGCCCACTAAACCCTGCTCTGCCCACTCACCCCGCTCTGCCCGCTGACCCCTGCTCTGCTCACTGACTGTGCCCACTCACCCCTGCTCTGCCCACTGATTTTTCCCACTAACCCCTGCTGTGCCTACTGACTGTGCCCACTGACCCCTGCTCTGACCACTGACCCCCGCTATTACCCTGCTCTGACCACTGACGCCCCAATCCTGCTCACTGACCCTGCTCTGCCCATTCACCCACCACTCTGCCCACTCACCCCCGCTCTGCCCACTGACCCTGCTCTGCCTACTTACCCCCCCCCCCCTCTGGCTACTGACCATGCCCACTGACCCCAGCTCTGCCCACAGACCCCAGCTCTGACTATTGACCCTGCTCTGACTACTGATTATGCCCACTCACCCCTGCTCTGCCCAATGACTCTGCCCACTAACCCCTGCTCTTCCCACTCATCCCCCACTCTGCCCACTGACCCCGCTTTGCCCACTCACCCCCAGCAGATCGGTTTCCCAGCCAACGACAGGTCCTGTCCTGCCACCTACAAGATGGGTGGAGCGAGCCGCCGCAGGGTAAGTATTTTTATTATCACCATGAAGGAGCGGGGGCGGGGGGTGTGCAGCCCCAGAGGGAGGGGAGGAGGGGGGGGGCCACAGAGACTGGAGGCCCAGAGGGACGGGTGCCGCGCTGAGCGGAGGGGGTCAGGAGGAGCGCCTCCATCCTGCCCCCCCTATCCATCCTGCACCCCCTATCCATCCTGCCCCCCTATCCATCCTGCCCCCCCTATCCATCCTGACACCCCCTATCCATCCTACCCCACACACCCACCCCAACACCATCCTGACACCCCCAACACCATCCTGACACCCCCAACACCATCCTGACACCCCCAACACCATCCTGCCCCCCGACTCCATCCCGCACCCCCATCACCATTCTCACCCCCCGCCAACATCCTGCCCCGCCGCCTACATCCTACCCCTCCCCACCACCATCCTGCCCTGCCGTCTCCATCCTGCCCTGCCGTCTCCATCCTGTCCCCCCTTCCCGCTACATCCTGACCGCTCGCTCCATCCTGCCCCACTCGCTCCATTCTGCCCCCCAACACAATCCTGCCCCCCCTCCCCTCCTTAGCTGATCGCTTGCCCAGGCAACTACAGGTCCTAAAGGCCTGTAGGACCTACAAGGCCGAGGTGGAGCGAGCCGCCGGACAGGTGAGTATCCTCACTGAGGATTTTTTTATTTTTACTGTGGACGACCGGGGGCCAGGAGGAGTGGGGGACCGCGGTCACCGCAGTATTGCCATATACCATAGTGCTGCTATACATGTGCTATAATGTACAGCCATATACCATAGTGCTGCTATACATGTACTGTAATGTACCGCCATATACTATAGTGCTGCTATACATTTACTATAATCTACCGCCATATACTATAGTGCTGCTATACATGTACTGTAATGTACCGCCATATACCATAGTGCTGCTATACATGTGCTCTCATTACCACCATATACCATCGTACTGCTATATATATATCTTATATATAAAACCCGAAGGCCACTTCCCGCCAATCCGCTCAACTTCCGTGATGGCTTGCGCCCTGTGTCAAAGACCGGAACCGGAAGTACCAGACTCACGAGCGGTGAGCGCATAGCACTCACCGTGAGCCGCTGTCAAAATGGCACAGCGCCTCGCGGTGGGCGCTAAAGCGCCACCACTCCCCCTTATCCCGCCACAGTCCCTGCACAGAGCCCCGTCTGCGCCCACCCACATCCGGCCCACAGCCCTGCAGCTCACCGCCCACTCTCCATCAGGGACCGCCATCCCGCCACTGGCTCCGCACACAGCCTGGTGTGCGCCACCAACATGCGGGAACCGGCCCGGACCGGCCCACACTCCGGTGTGCGGCCTCCGCCGCCACCGCTCCCAGTCCTGCCGCTCTCTCCACACACCCGGTGACTCTCTCCATCACAGAGCTAGCCCCGCCCGCACTCCGGGGCCGGCCTCCGGAACCGCCGACAGCCCAGTGAGTGTTCAGCCCTCCAGCCTCCGTTCTCCTCTGCCCCCCCAGCCTCCGCTCTCCTCTGCCCCCCAGCCCTCGCTCTCCTCTGCCCCCCAGCCTCCGCTCTCCTCTGCCCCCCAGCCTCCGCTCTCCTCTGCCCCCCAGCCTCCGCTCTCCTCTGCCCCCCAGCCTCCGCCCCTCCCTCCTCTGACCCCTCCCTCCTCTGACCCCTCCCTCCTCTAACCCCTCCAGTTTCTGCCTCCTCCGTCCTCTGCCTCCTCCCTCCTCTGCCCCCTCCAGCCTCTGCCCCCTCCAGCCTGTGCTGCACTCACTGCTGACCACTGAGCCAACGCACTCTCTGCTGACCACTCAGCCACCGCACTCTCTGCTGACCACTGAGCCACCGCACTCTCTGCTGACCACTGAGCCACCGCACTCTCTGCTGACCACTGAGCCACCGCACTCACTGCTGACCACTGAGCCACCGCACTCACTGCTGACCACTGAGCCACCCCACTCACTGCTGACCACTGAGCCACCCCACTCACTGCTGACCACTGAGCCACCCCACTCACTGCTGACACTGAGCCACCCCACTCATGCTGACCACTCAGCCACCCCACTCACTGCTGACCACTGAGCCGCCGTATACTCTGCTAACCACTGAGCCGCCATATACAGTGCTAACCACTGAGCCACCATATACAGTGCTAACCACTGAGCCACCATATACAGTGCTAACCACTGAGCCACCATATACAGTGCTAACCACTGAGCCGCCGTATACTCTGCTAACCACTGAGCCGCCATATACAGTGCTAACCACTGAGCCACCATATACAGTGCTAACCACTGAGCCACCATATACAGTGATACCACTGAGCCACCGTATACAGTGCCAACCACTGAGCCGCCTGTATACACACAATTAATTTCACAGCACTCCCCTATTACTAAATAAACTCTATATAGATTCTAGACTACCCGATTCTTTAGAATCGGGCCACCATCTAGTATATATATATATAGTAAGAACTTGGGCTCAATATTAAGCTATTAACATATGCATGAACATATATCAAAAATTCAAAAAGAGAAAAGAATATAAGAAATTGGATTCCTCTCCCCCCCCCCTTAAATTGCCTTTTCCTTTACTTTAGCCCTGCTCATTTGCCTTTGCCCAACTAGTTCATGTAATACCAGAAAGATCAGTATGTCAGCTTAATTACTACATCTTAATCTGCCCAATGTGCCTCCCAAATCTTCCAAAGTATACCACTCTGTATGTTCGAGAAAGTTTTTAGTATGAATGGTTTCCATTTATGAAAACATTTTTTGGTCATTTTGGAAACGGTCTTAAGTGTCTCAATGGACTCAAGATCTAGTGTTTTCCTGAGGGTGTCTTGTACCAGCTCCATCATGGGAATGGATTCATGAATCCAGTGCTGTAGAAGTAGCCTCTTTGCTACTAGGGAAATTGTGTGAAATAAGACGTGCGTCCGATTACCAGTGTTAGTGTTACTTGAGTAATGAAATAACCATAATAGCGGATCATTTCTGTTTTCGTCAGGATATAGTCCACGTCATCACCGTGTCTCTGCAAATAGATGTGCACTTGATCCTGGGAGGCAGTTCCGACAGTGAGGAGTGCAACAGGGCAGACAGATCCCAAGGTTTCGAGAACCTCCCCTCCAGGTCCACATCAGAGAATTTGGAGGTATTATTAATAGTATTTTGTATTTTGTTTACCCATTGTTCCTACCAGTCATGTAGATGTTTGGTGATGTTGACGTATGTAATGCAATTATCTCTCCTCTGTAAGGTCAGAGGAACTTAATCCTGTTAGAATGCCATTGTACTACTATGTGGATTGTTGACTCTATGTAAATGGTCTCAACCACCATTGTTTAATGTCATGGATTGCAGACTAAATGTATCATGCTAGGTGCTATGTCAATCAGTATGTGGCTCTCCCTTGCCAGCAATACAAAACTGGAGGTAGTTTATATGAGGCTTGAGATCGAGCCAATAAGAAGACAGTCTTATTCCACCAATCGTGACGTCCCCAATATCCTGCAATGGGTGATCACGGGGATATAAGCAGACCTGTTCTTTAACCAGTGAGTTGGAGATTCTGTCTAGTGACCTCAGTCTAGGGATTTCTGTCCTGACTAGAGGTGCATGGGACATGATACAGGCAGCTAATCTAGGATCTTTGGGTCTGATTAGCAGGCCATAACCCCAGGTCTAGGCATTTTGGTGCCAACCGAGGGGTTCAGAACCTGAATTATAAGACTACAAAGACTTCAGCATCGAATGATCAAATTCGGCTGGGATAAAAAAAGATTGCATAAGGACGCAACCCAGGTTGGGATGATCCAGTCACCTGGCAACAGATTTTGCTGTGCTATATTCTGATCCCTGGTGAGCCAGCGGAAGGGTGAGACTCTGTTGCTTGTTACATGTTGTGTTTTGCTGGTTATGTGTTATATGCTGTTAACTGTTTGGAGATCCATTCAGTTTGGGGATGAGCCTTGGTCCAGGCTGTCTTGCTAAAGGTGGCTGGGCCAGTGGACGAGAGCACCCACTGACTCCCGTGTCTCCACATATGGCTACTGTAGGCTCAAGCTGCAGGGCATTTCATGGTGCCTCCAGTGTGGCCTCCTGCTGTATACTGGGGTCTGTGTGCGGTCTCCTGCTGTATACTGAGGACTGTGTGCAGTCTTCTGCTGTATACTGGGGGCTGTGTATGGCCTCCTGCTCTATACAGGGGGCTGTGTGCGGCCTCCTGCTGTATACTGGTTGCTATTTGTTGCCTCCTGCTGTATACTGAGGACCAAACAACAGGTCAGTAACTCAACAACAGGTCTTTTTTAGGGCAGTCCTCCTTAATTGTCATCCTTCTTGGAAGCCTCCCACTGTAGCATCATTTCACTCAATGCTCCTGGGATGTACGTGCCCATTCCATACTGTAGGCTGCACCCAGCCGGTTTCAGGGGTTGCAGGTGTTACTCCTCCAGGGCAATTCTCCATCACCACCTCCCTCTCAGCACACCCCATCAGAGCTACCACTGGAGAATAGAGCAAAGGGGTTTGAGGATGCCCCCCCCCCCACTGCACACTCCAGAGGATAAATATAGCAGCAATTTCTCTTTTTTTTTTCAAGGAAATTTACAAAACATATTTTTTGCTTAAAATTTTTATTCTATTTCTCTCCCCTATAAGGAAAGTGTGTGTTATGATCCAGAGAGTCTTTAAGTCCACAAATATGTTATATATTTAGGGACAGCTGGGAGGAGAAATTCATATCTTATTTGATTTGCTTGTAATATTTAATGTCTTGATCACAATTACTAACTATGGCATGTTCTATTTTCTTGTACTGTGATCCACCAAACATACTTGCTATGTTTTAATTACTTTGTGTTGACGATGGAGAAGGGTGGGGGAAGGGGATAATACTGATATATATATAAAAGACTTAAACTACAAAATCAATAAAAATACTTGTTATTAAAAAACAACTGTGAACTATATATTTTTTGGACTTCAGATGATGGCATAGCTTATATTATTATTCCATACCTGTTTTCGAGGTATACCAAAGCATACTGATCAGATGGAGAACAAATGGATATAACTCTCTGATTAAGGCTAGAGGAACAAGTAGACTTGTGAATATTTAACAAATGTAGATTCAGACTTCTACATGACTATTACAGAAACTATTACACACAGTTTCTAATAATCCATATGAGAGCCGGGATACGATATGTGAGATTCAATCTTCAGAAGAGAGAGAATAAATAAATATCACTAAGAAACTGGTGCAAAGTGTTTACTGACCCTGAGACATCCCTCCCTTCTGTGCTGAAGGAGTTTGACCACTATAGCCAGGTCAGCAATTTTAAAGTTAATGTCTCAAAATCTGAGATACTGAATGTCTCTCTCCCACTGGATCGCAAGAACTGACTTAGAGATGCTTTCCCATTCCACTAGTGCTCAGGCCCCTTAAAGTATCTAGGGGTTTACCTAAGCGCGGATCTCTCGCTCCTCTATAATTTGAACAAAAAACCCATGCTACAACGTATATCCAATGATCTCTTGATGTATAGTGCACAGACCCTAACTTGGTTTGGCAGGATCAACGCCCTGAAAATGGATGTTTTACCCAAACTGTTGTACATTTTTCAAGCAGTGCCCATCTCTGTTCCTAAGTCCTTTTTCTCTCAGCTCAGCGCACGCTCAACGTTCTTTGTCTGGAGGAAGGGGAGGCCCCGCCTCGCTTACAAACTTCTGACGCGAGGTAAACCCCGGGGATGGGCGGGCCTACCAGATTTTCATCTCTATCACACTGCGGCTGTCTTTGCCAGACTGGTGGATTGGTTTAGTGGGGCTGAAACCAAGCAGTGGGTGATGACGGAGGCAGATATTTCCGGCTGGCTTATTACATCTCTACCCTGGATTGAAGGCACCAAGCGTCCTAGGGGCATCTTGGACTCGCCACGTACACGAGATCTTCTTAGGGTCTGGGATGGTGTGTGTGCCAGATTCAACCTCTCCACTATAGTGGGACCTTTGACCCCAATGTTCGGAAATTCCGACCTCCCGCCGGAGGTCGATGCAGACAGATTCATGATCTGGTCCCCCAAACAGAAAACTGTGAGACCCTCATGGGGGCTCCTGCTCTGCCCGCTCTTGCAGCCTTTTGTGGAGCAAGCCCAGGTGAACAGTGCCCCAGTGGTGTGGAGACATCGTACTGAGCGGCCCATTTGATCAGGTGGCAGGACCAATGGGTAGCTATCAGACACTCTGCATCATATGTATCAGTGTGAATGGCGTCTTATGCTGGCCCAATACGTGCATGGCAAGTCACCTCCCACATGTCTATGTATGTAGAGGTGATTTTATCAGCCTGCACCTGGGCTTGCTCCACATAATGGGGTCTGACTGCATCCTGTCAAGTGCTGTGTTGGTTTTTTATCTGGCTGCTGATGGTAAGAATTTTCTGATGCTGCCTTTTGAGTAGTTTTTTTGTATATATTTGTTAGGACTCATGAGCATGGGGATCTGTGACGTGGATCATGAGCTTAAGTGTCTTGGCCAATACATGAACCAATACCCCATATACAACGCTTTTTGTTCTTCATAAAAAACTTCTTGCACTTTTTTATCAATTGCGGGGTGCGGTTGGGCCCCATGGGGTGCGTTCATCCAGTGATGTGGAGACATAGTACTGGGCGGCCCGTTTGATCAGGTGGCAGGACCAATGGGTAGCTATCAGACACTCTGCATCATATGTATCAGGGTGGATGGCGTCCTATGCAGGCCCAATATGTGCATGGCAAAGTCATCTCCCACATGTCTTTGTAGGTAGATGTGATTTTATCAGCCTGCACTTGGGCTTGCTCCACATAATGGGGTCTGAATGCATCCTGTCAAGTGCTGTGTTGGTTTTGTATCTGGCTGCTGATGGTAAGCCCCAGAATCTAAAAAACATCATTGTCAGAAGTTCACTGTTCTCTACAAAAACAAGAGTAACACTTCTGTGCAAGCATAAGAGGTGCAAAACTTGTCCATTTATAATGACAATGGACAAGATAAAGATTCCCAGCACAGATCAGGACTACAGGATCCAAGGTACCTTCAGCTGCACCACAACCAATCTCGTGTACTTAATTATATGTACAAAATGTGTGAGTGGGAATCTGTATGTAGGGGATACAGGGCAGAAACAGAACAAGAATGAATTCTCATTGCCACACAATAAAAGAAAAAAGAATGGATCTTGCTGTGGCAAATCATTTTTTTAGCCCTGATCACACCATAATGGATATGAAAATACTAGTTTTGAAGGGTTATTTCAAATCTCAAAGAATCAGGAGACTCTGGGAATATAAACTTATGATGTCCTTTGACACATTCAGAGTGGGAATGAATGTGTTGCATGAATTTTCAAATCTTGGACCAACAATTAATCAAAGGACAATGAAGCTATCTGCTTTTTATCGCTGGACACTGATGTTTACTGCCCCAGATGCTCTCCCCCTCCCAACTATGACCATTCTGTGTTATGCTTCATTTATTTGTGAATTTTCGCGAGACTCGGTGACAGTTGCACTTGCATTGAGCGAGGAGAACCGCGCCACTGCGCAGGCGCAAGAGCAGTGTGACGTACACAGGAGGGGCGACCTTTTCACAGGAACGAGGCAGGCATTTCAACCAGCAGGGCGGCGAGGACCAGATTGAGCAGATCCTCCCAAACCATTTTCAGCTTATTTCCATACCACGCAGGAAATATTAAAAGTTCATTTGTGAGGTACACAGGGGGACCGCTGGGCAGATAGAGGGGTCACAGGAAACCCAAATATATCATGTATAAGTTGGCGGGCAGGGGTCAGAACGGTCAAAGGGGTGATAGGTTACCTTTAACCACGCATTTCAGAAAATTTGATTCAAACTCGATTCATTGCTCATCTTTACTTTCTCATCAGCAGGAAAATATGTTGTACTGAATAATTACTTATCCCATCATTTCTAAGTGGAATAACTAAAAGAAAGATAGCGCAAAATAGGAATATTTCTTCCACGGGTAAGACCCTATCACAAAGTATTGCACTAACCTGTTAGGGTTGTAAGAGCTACAACCGCTATGCAGAGTATGTTAGGCTGCCAAAAATCACCAGGACCATCAATGGGACACGTGGAAGGAAGTGAAAATGGTGGTACAACTCTCGCTGCCTTCAAGAACCTCGAACAATGGAGTATCATTTGACTTTATTATTTCTCTATGTGTTTTATGCGCCACCGCATACTTCCTCAGGAGAATAAAATCAGCTTCAGTAGCCGATTTTATTCTCCTGAGGAAGTACGTAGTGGTGCATGAAACGCGTAGAGAAATAATAAAGTCAAGTGATACTTCATTGTTCGTTTTTCTTGGAGGCAGCGCGAGTTGTACCATTTTCACTGCCTTCGATGTATCCCATCATTTCTAAGTGGTTATTTTCACTAAATTTTCTTTAAAACAGTTACTCTTTTTCAATTGACAATAACTTCCCTCCACCCTGATGTTTCTCAAATATTTGCAGTTTGTGCACAATCCTACCAATCTAACATGGTTCCTTTCATCTGCTGAGAACAGACAGCGCTTTTCATGGATATTCTGTTCGTGGTATATCATTTGTTTGAAATAATGCCTGTGGGCATGCCAGTTACACTTCTCACAAGGATCAATGATCCCTATTTTTAGCAGTATCCTAGCTATGGTTACTGTTCAGTTAAGCATATTGCTCCAGGGTATCTGAAAATACAGATCTATACATACCACTAGAAATTTACCACGCATAATGTATTCACGGATTAAATCAAAAAGTGGAAAAACAGACTCTCTGAGACACCATAAGGCGGCAGGAGAGCAGACTACATCAAACGTTATCAGCATGCTTTATCTCTTAATTTACCTATCTTGTTTATTATAAATATATCATTACCTTAATTTTTGTTTTCCTTGTATTGCTTTTCTCCAGATTGACCTACATGCTAGTTATATTGGCATTTAAGTGTTTTTATAATTTATCTAATGGTTTGTTTCCTGCATCTCATATCTAAAAATCTAGGATTCCCAGCAGTTTTGGTCCCAATTTACAATTTCCAGTTTTTTAGAATCTTATCTTATTCTCTGATTCCCAGGGTATTTTGATTTGGTCGCTAATTTCCAGTATGAATCGTGTTTATCAACTCCCAATTTTCTAAGTCTTATAATCTACAAGTACCAGATCTCCGACACCCTGGTTAACAATTCCAAGGTTTCTAGTGTCCTGGTCTACAAGTCCAGGTTCCTTATGTCCTACTTACCAGTTCTCGTTTTTTGGAGTCCTTATCTATCAGTCAGAATCACTTGTGTCCTGGTTACCATTTCCTAGCATTATGCAGTCCTGGTCTACAAACCAAAATTGCTTGGGTCCTGGTAACCAGTTTTCTAGTGTCATGGTCTCAGATTTCTTGCTCTTTAGATTTCTGGATACCAATTTACAATTTATTGTCCCAGTCTATGATTCTGATTTTATGGATATCCTGTTCTCCTTAATACAGTGATTTAATGTTCTGTCCAGTGGACAACTTTTCACATCTTGTTGATTTCCACTAGCTTGGTGTCCTAGTTCCTAGTGACCAGTGCCTTAGTGTATGAGTCTTTGGTGGCCAATTATTTAAAGCATCAATAACTGAGATCTGGTGGTCACCTATCTCCCATTATACTGAACCTTCCTGTTTGTAAGTGCAGGACAGAAATAATGGGAGGGAGTGGCTGTTATGTGGTAGTAACTCTTCCTTGATAGAAGGCGCATTATCTTTATTCTTTGTGATCTGCAGGATCCCACTGGTGGAAGATGATTGTATGGCCATGTTCCTATTAGACAGCAGAGACAGCTTGTCCTTCACGACGAGTCTCTCGCCTTCACTCCTCTTTACTCTAGTTCTGATATAAAAACCCTGTAAACTAGGTCCAAAACAACTCTCAATACAAACAAAAAATTGGCAAGTTGACAAATAAAGTATTAAAACAATGTCTTTAAAAAGCATTCTCAATAAAAATAGCATTGTCGGTGGAATTCATGTCTTCTATTGTCATGCTCTATCATGCGCCTATCTTTACTATCTAGATTTCTTTTTACATTCTGGCAAACTACTTTATACGCAATATTATATATTAATAACGTTATACAGAGGTATTGCATTATTACAGCTGGTGTACGAACTCTTAAATAATGGAACATCTCTGGAAGACAGGCTGCAGGCAGGAGTTGAAGGGGAGTAGGACACACTTCATTGAAAGTCAAAACAGATGCTATGGGTCACAATTCAGGAGGGAGAGGGCTGTGTTGTGAATACTCTAAGTTTCTCTGGCCGGGCACAGACTTTCTCAAAAGCCTGTTTCTTTTATTAACAATGTATGTTTCACATTACCCATTCCCTGCTAGTTTAGCATTAACTCCTTTGGCACCCTTAAATAATTGGGGTGGGAGAAGTAGAAAAGCAACCGATTAGAAGAGCAAGATGGCTAGCTAATGGTTAAACAGATCTGTAATTTGCCTTTCAGCAGATCTATAATCTTGCAGCTGTTACATATAGCTCATGAATAAACTAATGGAATACTCCACTGCAGCTTGTAGACAACTGATCGGCAACGAAGGGGTCCTACTATAAAATGAAAAATCACACGGTATCGAGTAGTCAGATATGCTTCAAGCTGTGAAAGAACTATAAAACACCATGTCAAATTGTTTAATACTATAACCGACACATGGAGACACATAAAGAATCAAATAATAGTAAAGAGCTATCACATAAGAAGAGTTCAATAAAATTAGATTTTTGCTAATCCAGAAGCCAATTATAATTATAATCCAGTTATTGAGGGGGCACAGGATTAAGTTCCCTGAAAGTCCTGCCTTCCTCTTCCATCTTCTGGGTGTGCTGGAGAAAGTATTTACTTGCAGAATAAAAATTTGTTTTCTATACCTTTAAGTTAAAAGCCATAAAAACTATTGTGAAATTGCATCTTTTTCCTGACGTAAAATGATTACACTTCATCATGTGTATGTATAAATACATTATATGTATCCAAGAATAAAAAAACAATCCCTTAAATGGCTACATCAACAGAAATATAAAAAGTTATAGCACTTGTAAAACGGATGAAAAGAATAAAAAACAAATGTTAATAATGTCTGCAGCCGCAAGGGCTTAATACTCATATGTGTCTATAGTGGGTGTCTGTATAAGTAATGTCTTATATATTATCACAAAACCATGTGTGTGTGGAGTATTGGTACTCTGGAAGTCTGTGAAAGAGTTTTAAGATTATAATACATCATCAAACTGGAGTAGATGTATCAATACTTAAACTCTTAGGTCGGTCCGATATTGGATCCAACGACGCGGGAGCGCGCACTTTTTGGGCAGGATTCCAAGATCGCATAGGAGATGTTACACAGCGCGATATCGGCAGGCAACGCCACTACGATGTGTACGCCCCCTTGTACGGCCGACCCAGGAATGACCATTTAACATGGGAAAGAATAGGGGAAGTTGTACTCCACATCGTTGTTGGGCTTTTACACAGCACGATCCTGCCACAACGCCCATCCAATATCGGGCCGTTGGAGAGCAGGCTCATTTGATTCCCGATATCGTTTTGGCATAGTTCGTGCATCGTATTGGACGTTTAAACCATACAACGCACGAACGATATCGGGGACAACGCACGAACCACGTGACTTTTTATCGGAGTTGGACGCCGATATTGGGACGTGTAAAGTGGCCATTAGACTAGACAGTGCAAAAATACTCCAGATTTGTCAGCTTTAAAATATACGCCACATTTTTAGGGTGCATTAACACCGGCATACGGCATCCTATGCTAAAACATCAGACGCTATATACTAGTGACACATGACTCAAACTTTGCTGCGAGCGTGAGCCGAGAGATTTTTACTGTATTCCGATTCTCTCGGATGCAAAATCGCAGCACAGTGTGAGGCGAAGAATGAGAGGTTTATCTCTCCATCTCCTCAATTGCCTGTTACTGCGTATATTGGACTGCACAGGAATGACATCCGAATGCTGTCCAATTTTTTTCACTCACACTCAAAAACTTGTATGTATTCAAGTGAGCCAAGATAATAATACATTTTATTTACATAGCACTGACATATTCTGAGATACACCGCGAATTGCAGCTTGCTCCGATTTTTTTGCTCTTGCCGAATTGACAATCCTTGGATAGCACTCAGCAATGTAATATGCTGGGTATACGCTAGTATGAGTGCACCCTTAAACTGTAAAGTTAAAGTTTACACCAAATATTAGTTTTCTTACTTTGTTCGTGAAATGTGTGCAAAAATATTGACACAGAGTGTTGCATATAGGCCACAGACATTTTTGTTGAGGACATGTCTCTTTGCTAAACAAGTACAGAAAGTGTTTAAAACACAACAATACATGGTGAAAGAGGAGACTGGGAGAATAAAGAGGAAACTGGGGGGTTAAAGAGGAGACTGGGGGGGTTAAAGAGGAGACTGGGGGGTTAAAGAGGAGACTGGGGGTTAAAGAGGAGACTGGGGGGTTAAAGAGGAGACTGGGTGTTAAAGAGGAGGTTGGGGGCTGCAAAAGGAGGCTGGGGCTGCAAGGGCATAGAGAAATAAGAGATTCCCCGCAAATAAGATGTAATGCATCTTTCGGGGAAACAGGATAATAAACCCCACCCCTTCTACATGACCCGCTCCATATGGTTAAAGCCCCACCCCCTATAACACCCCCCGCCGTGCTTCGGAGAAATTATCTTGCTTGACGCCGGTCCCCAGAGCAAAAAAGGTTGGGGACCCCTGATCTAAGCCATCCCTATCTGACCTATGTTAGTAATATAGAAGTAAAATAAAGTAGTTTTCAAACTTACAAAATCCATGACAGAGGGGCGCTCCTCAAGGTGTCTGTGACGGGTAGGCGGGTCCCCTGTGCCACGTTACCCCTGCCTCGCTGCTCTATTACGCCCTAATGGACATCACTACAGCCTGTAGAGCACGGGCACAAATAAAATTTCGCGCCAACAACGTCACCGCTGCGACGCGATCATGTGACGCCGGGATCGCATTACTTCCGGTTGCCGCAGGTCTCATACAGGCATACTTCAGCATGCAATCTGTACATCTCGGAGTGCCGCTATCTTTACATTTATCCTCATAACTCAGACTAGAAATAAGATAGAGAAACAAAATAAACACCATTCTACTCAGAACTCTACAGGCTTTCACCAGATACAGTATGTCGCAAGAGTATCTTTGTTAATATGTTACCAATGTGAATGCAAATGCAAAATTTTAAAACACATTTCCGAAAAAAATGTATAATTAAAAAATTCCCAAAAATGCACATGTGTCTGCTATGCTCTTAGCCACATCTATACCAAAATTCAAGTTGGGATTGCGATAGGTTCATGCATACTAGGCACATACCAGAGTGTCGGCTCTGAGTGGAACTGAGATTCCATACTGGCTTCCCAGAAACCGACGGGGAGCTTGAACTCCAGGTTGAAGTTCCCAACAAAAGGGTTGGAAGCACAGCAGCAACCATGAGGACACACAAGGGTCTGAGCTGCAGCTATACAATCCGGAGGAAGAACAAGAGAGAGAACAGCCTGAAAGGACACTTAGAAGGAGTGAGGGGTCTCAGAGTGAAAGCCTGGCTGCAGAGGGTTCAGTGCTACCGGAGTTAACTGTGAACTGTGTTGAGAACTGCTGTAAACTGTTTGAAGAGCTGACAAGTAAACCCGGTGAACCCTGCCTGAGTGTCCGTGTCTGATTCCAGGTATATTGAACTGTGCATCATACCTTTTATCCTGTCAGGAGCAGCCCGACCCGCGGCGGGCTCATCCATCTGGCTGCAGCCCCATCATCCATCCTCCTGGCAGAGCAGCGCTGCAGCGGTGGTCCCATTACTGACCACAACTCGTGGGTGGTGTCACGACAAACTTTATCCCTTGTAAATATCCCTTTTACTTGTGAGAACCCGGGACACGGTCTGGACCAGGACCTCCGTGACATCCCCAGCAGTACCCCGGTCCGGCACCGAGTACCCCGTCCCAATGGGCTCCACAGTAACATAATAAAATAATACAGTAATATCTCAAAATCATGGATTATTTGGTAAATATAGACCACACACTTTTAGACCACAGGCTGAACAGACCTGAATTCAAGATTTTCGAATTGACACTATAATAAGTTAAAGATTTTTACATATGATCCCATCGTGATACCAACTTGAACTTTGGTACAGATGTGGCTAGGAGACACATGTGCATTTTTGGAAATTTTTAAAATTAAACCGATTTTTCGGAAATGCGTTTTAAAATTTTGCGTTTGTGTTCGCATAGGTAAAATATTAACAAAGATACTCTTGTGACATATCTGGTGAAAGCATGTACACTTCTAAGTAGAATGGTGTTAATTTTGTTTCTCTCTTATTTCTAGCCCTAGATATGATAGAAAATGTAAAGCCAAAATTTGTGCTTTTTTAAGGCTACATTCACACATTGCACATTTTTGAGCGCTTTTTTGCATGCGCTTTTAAAAAATGTGCAATGTGTGCCTGCGTCTGCTGGCAAAGTGAAAGTGAAATTCAATATTGCCGTACAAACACTGCATAATTATACGCAGCGCTTTTATGGGAAAAAGCACGGGCGTAAAAATAATTTACATGTCAATTCTTTACGCAGCAGTACCGGAGCTTTCTCCCATAGGAGCCCATTATCCCTGCTGGAATTACGCATCGCCATTCAGACGATGCGCAATTCCAGCGGGAATACGCCGGCGCTGATGTCACACATCCTGTTCCTCCTCCATCTGTCACAGCCCCTTTTGGGTTTCGTAGTGTATTAATATACACTGTGAACCCCAAATTAAACTAAGGCAAATGTGTGAAAAATAATGAAGAATTAATTCTTACCTCTCCGCCAGGTTTCCCGGCTACCGGGAACCAAGAAAGGTACACAAGTACTGTCCTTCCAGGACCTGTCATCGCAGATTGGCCGCTCGCAATCATGTGATATGCGCATCATAGCACGTTACATATCACATGACCGCAAGTGGTCAATCATCAATCTTGCCAGGTGCTGGAAGATCGATACCTGTGGATCTCCCATCAACCGGCACACCCGGAGGAGGGTAAGTATTCAATTTTTATTATTTTTCACACATTTTGACTACTTTAATTTGGGTTTCGTAGGGTATATTAATACACTACGAAACCCAAAAGGAGCTAGCACACATGTCACACAGGGGAGGATTGTTCACTCCCCTGTGTGACATCACTTCTCCCCTGCGCTTAAAGGGGAGAAGTAGCTCCGTAAAAAAATGCTGTGCGTGAATGCACCGCATTTTTTTTACGGGGCTTTTTTGCGTGGTGTAAAATGTGGCAAAAAGCGCCTGCGCAAAAAAAGCGCTTTGTGTGAACGTAGCCTTAAACTTTAAAAATCTGTAAAAAATTAAATGATGAAGAAAAAAAATCTAAACTTTTATTTTGTAATTAACTAAAGTTGTACTTCATATAGAAAAAAAAAAAATAAAAAAATCTAAAGACGTCAGATAAAAAAATATTCATATTTGGATCACTTAATATGGAATGACCCCTGTGTAGAGTTTGGTCTTCAGAGGTCTTCCTGCCCTAAACAACTACCACCTGAGCGACTTCAGCACCTGGGTTGGCCTGAGGATTCCCACTTAGGTGCCCACGTATTTCCTGCTGATCCTGCAAAATTATTGCTGCTTGTTTATCTTACCTAGAATAATCTGTGCGGGTGCAGGTTATTTGATTAGGGATATACAGCTAATTTTGTTGATGCCATGGTGGCAAAACATCTTGGTTGACCTTTGCTACAATTAAGGATCACTACTACTGATGATACCCCTTTCACCCAGGGTGTTGTGAAGTATGTCACTAAGGAGGAGTACCTGCTTATTGGAGATTTACATTTGAATCTATGTAATTTTTTGTCCAAGAAAACCTATTGCTGGCGGTGGTTTTAGGCATGCCGTGGATACATAAATATAACCCAGTTATAGACTGGCACCATGGTGATATTGTGCACTGGAGCCCTGAGTGTTAGGATAGATGCATGTCCTTATCTGTGAACCTGGCTAAAGCCACACCTACCTTTTTACCTCATGCATTCACAAATTTGACAGAGATTATGATTGTCCCATAGACTTGATACCGGATTCCCATCTCCCCAAGGGAAAAATGTATCATCTTTCTGGTCCAGAACATCAGGCCAAGAAAGATTCCATAGCAGACAGTCTATAGAAAGGGTTTATCAGACCGTCCGCCTCACCTGTAAGCGCCGAGTTCTTTTTTGTTGAGAAAAGGATAGTGGTCTCAGACCTTGTGTTTTGATTATCCTGAACTTAAGTAAATTAGTATAAAGAATCAGTATCCTCTACCTCTCATACCTGATCTCTAACCAGCTGTTGGCAGCTCTTTGGTTCACCAAGCTTGATCTCAGGGGTGTGTATAATGTTCCAATTATACAAAGATCTGCTAGAATCACTGTGCTCTGAAGACAAACACAATGATAGTCCATAGTATAAAGATAAATTTCAGCACACAATATGTCCTTGTGAAAAAATTAACCACTTTATTTTGCGAAAAACACCAATGTTTTAGCTGTACCATGGCCTTTATTGAGGTACAGTTTATATGGGTATAAAAACAATAAAGAAAAGTAATTAACAACTGTTTTCAAATATAGTTTCATACATGTGTACAGAGAAATACAAATAAAATGTGCACCATATAACGTTATTTGTATCAGAAAAAAAGATGAGTGGAAAACAGCATTTAACACACCAGAGGTACACTATGAGTATCTTGTGATGCCTTTTGGGCTAAGTAACGCAACAGCTGTCTTTCAAAATTATATTAATAACATATTCAGAGATATCAGTGGTCAATTTGTGGTTGTCTATCTGGATGACATCTTGATTTATTCATCTAATGTTAAATCACACGTGAACATGTGTGTACAGTACTTCAAAGACTCAACAATTCTTTATTTGATAAACTTGAAAATTGTGTCTTTTTGTTGAAGAAGTACATTTTGTCTGGGGAAGACTTTTGCATGGATCCCTCTAAGGTTCAGCTCATTAAGAAGTGGGTACAACCCAAATCCCTAAGGACCTGCAGCATTTTCTTGAATTTGCTAATTATTGTAAATGTATTAAAAATGTCTCAAAGATTGCCAAATCACTCATTGATATGACTGAGAAATGGGAAGATATTGTTAATTGGAAGCCTGAGCTTCCTACAAGCTAAATGAATGTTTTTCATCTGATCCAATATTGGTTTAGCCAGATCTGAAACAAGCTTTTATTGTGGAGATTGATGCCTCTGAGGTTGGAGGTGGAGCGGTACTATTGCAAGGTACTTTGTCTTTCACTAAATTTCTGTACCTTCTTTTCACGAAAATGTTCTTTTACCAAGAAGAATAACAACATCAGTAATTGTGAATTGTTGGCAATTAAATGGGCCTTTGATGACTGGCACCACTTTCTCAAAGGTGCCAAACATAGAACACCACAAAAATCTGACTTAGGCCCCTTTCACATCAGCGTTTTTTTTAAATCGCATACCGGCTGCACTTGCGGCACGGTTGCGGCAAGCCCCATACAATGTATAGGCGGGCTTGTGGCAGGTGCGGCAAGTGCGGTTTTGGCACTTGCGGCAGGTGCGTCCGCGAAAAAAACCGCACTTGCCGCATCTGCCGCGAGCCCACCTATACATTGTATGGGGCTTGCCGCAACTGTGCCGCAACCGTGCCGCAAGTGCAGCCGGTATGCGGTAATCGCGGCAGATGCGTTTTTTTCACCGCATCTGCCGCGATTTAAAAAAACCGCTGATGTGAAAGGGGCCTAAGGCTCCTTTCACACTGTTTTTTTGAAAATGTAGCAGATCCGGCAGATTTACCGCATCTGCCGCACTTGCGGCAAGCCCCATGCATTGCTTATGGGGCTTTGCAGTTAGGTGCGGTAACTGCAGTTCTGCCGGTTGTGGCAGATGCGGTACTTGCGGCAGCAAAAAGAAAACGCGACTGACCAGCCCCTACCCACCTCTGACAGTCCTTGGACCTGCCTATCTATGGACTTCATTACTGACCTACCACCCTCAGAAGAAAAGACTTGTATCTGGGTGGTGGTAGATAGGTTCAGTAATCAGTGTCATTTTGTTCCCCTGTCTTGATTGCCTAATTCTGAAACCCTAAATTATTCATTAGTTAAATTGTGCGCTTATATGGTGCTCCAGAAAATATTTTTTCCGACCGGGGACTCAGTTTGTTTCCAAATTTAGGAGGCCTTTTTTTGTGACATATTTCCTCAGTCACATTTTGCACTATATATAATGTACATGTATCATCTTCTTTCAGAGGGCTATCCTTTGTATTAAAAAAAACCACACTTTTCAATGCAGGTTTCATAGTATCTTCAAATGTCCTAGTGGGCTGTTTGAAACTTACTTGACCAGACAAACCTTCTATCATCATATAATTATTCGCTGATGTAATATATAATTTCATCATTTGTGCATGGTTTCTTCTCATTTGTAATTTTTGACCCTCAGTGTGAAATTGAGCAAGCACTGACGTGTATACTTGAATCTACATAACCTGCAACCTTTAGAACTAGATATTAGAAATGTAATTCTGTAAATAAATGGCAAGCATAAAAAGTAACTCGTAGCCACTGATCAGCTCTAATCTTTAACCTAGTCGGACAATTATTATAAGATTCATTACTAATTATGTGATCTACTTGGACTATGTTGTTTAATAAAGCTAATGTATTTCATTGCTGTGATCTTTCCATGCCATATGATATGTGTGTTGTCTGCCTTTGATGCAAACAACTTGACGTTTTCCTATATTTCTGTGTATTTATGCAGCAACTCGGATCCTATGTTCCTTACTATTTTAGAAACATGATATTTGCGATAGTCTAGACATGCCAGGATAATAACACCTGCCGGTGGGGAGCAGCGCAAAGGAAATTAATGCAGTGCTGCGGTTCATCTATATATAATGAACAGGCATTAATAGCTAAAGGAGGAGCACTAGGCATTTATGCAGCTGTCAGATCTAAATGGCATTCAGATCACACAGCAGGTGATAAATTAACTCTATAGAGATGTCAGGCATATGTAACATACGTATATAAATATATCATACAGTGTTGACTTGGATGCATATTTTAGGGAGTTTTATTATACTCAGTTTTCTAAATAAATTATTAATAGAATCAAAAGAATAAATAATTCTGATAATAGGTCTATGGGGTGTGATGTGACAACCGTGTTGTAAATGGTCGGTATGTATTGCACAGGAGAGGGCCTGCTACAATGTGAATCTGGAATAGTTTCTGTGACTGGTTGTTCTATGAGGTTTTTAGAATATATGTAGTGCCAGTTTTACAGGATGGTCAAGAGTGATGGGAGGAATTGACCATCCAAATACCTCCCATGGGTGTGTCTCAGCATATATCATGTGACTGTTCCTGGGTCAGGTGGTTTCTAAGTCAAGGCAAGTTGTGCAAGGGTGCAGGAAGCACATGGTGGAGAGACCAAGTGTGTTTGGAGCATGTCCAGAGCTCCGGACAGGGTAATGGACTTGAAATCTGTCAACTGACATTTGTGTCTTGTTCAAAGCTGAGGATAGGCTTGTGTTTATGTTTCCTTGCGGTTTATGGAGGATGAAAAACCAAATTAACTTTTAAATGGAGAGAGTCGTTCCTGTTACTATCTCGAGGACCGGCAAAAGCGAGTGAGTACCCCTTTTGCAGTGAATGTATATCACAGGGAATATATATTTTTACAGATACCCTTCAGTAGAACCTCCACCATTTACAGCAGTCTGTATTCTGTAATTAAAGTTCTCAAAGATGCTGCCCATCAGCACATCAGGACAGCCCATTCACAGAATACACAATATCGTAAAAGACACCTGTGTTATGCAGATAACAACAGAGTATAAATTACTGCTGCTTGTGATAGGATGATTTCAATACCAATATAATAATAAATGGCTCACAACAGATTTTAACATATTCTAACAGGTCTATAACATTGACTCTAGAGAGGGTCTAAATAAGCAGAAGTAGATTGTGAGCTCCACTGAGGGCAGTGACTGATGTAAATGCTGACAATCACTGTGCAGAAAATGTTGGCTCTATATAAACAAATGGAAATAAATAAAAAATACTTTCATGTGGCTCCAAAGCAAGTTGTCTCATTTCCCCCAAAACAAAAAGCTTTTAATAACCTGTAAAGAAGAAGTAAACTATTAAAGCCCCCCATTTAAGACAGTAATCTATACTAGAAAAGATAGCGGTCTACACTGCACAAGTCATGTTTCTGACAGACCTGTCTTGCCGTGCAGTAAACAGACCAATGCCAATGGGAATTGTATATTATAAATTTACGGTACTTCTGTGGTCACACTGACAAAGAAAGGAAAGGATTTCCCCTAAATGTTAGATAAAAAATCACATCCTATACACTTTGGGCCTGATTCATCAAAGCATTTATGCCGTGGTAGCGTAAAAAGCTTTCAAAAGTTGCATAATTTTGGTGCAACCAGTGTCTGTGCTAAAATTTTGAGACTCTTGGTGCTCATGACTCTTCAAGAGATGCATGTCTTTTCATAAATCAGGAGAGGAGAAAACATGGGCCTTGATGTATGGGGTCCTCTATGAACAGCTTATCTATAATGAACGGGACTTGTTCAACCTCTCTAAATAAGTAAAACAGTAAAATAAAGTAAAAAAAAAATAAAAAATAAAAAAATAAAATATGTTCAAACAATTTCTCCCATAATTGTATGATTTACTGTACTTTGATCCTATCCTGTGGGCAGCACGGTGGCTCAAGTGGTTAGCACTGCAGCCCTTGCAGCGCTGGGGTCCTGGGTTCAATTCCCACCAAGGACATTAAGGATAACATCTGCAAGGTGTTTGTATGTTCTCCCCGTGTTTGCGTGGGTTTCCTCCGAGCACTCCGGTTTCCTCCCACAATGTAAAGACATACTGATAGGATGTTTAGATTGTGAGCTCCAAGAGAGACAGCATTACTCATGTATGTAAAGTGCTATGGAATTAATAGCGCTATATAAAAGAATAAATAAAATATTATTATCCTGTAATAAACTGCAATTAAAAACAAGAAGTATATAAAGTTTATCTATGTGTCACAGAATATTAGCCATATTTTCCCTTCCAAATCCTCACTGCCTTGTGCCTGAATGTAAGACAACTGGCTCCAGCAGGAGCCTCCCCACTTTAGCTTGTTTGTATTAGGGCACAAAGATAACTAAGCCCTGCTTCCTTGGCTGAGCCCTCACCTTCAGCTTATAGCTTATCCATATTTGAAGATGCAACAGATTAGGCCAGCTTCACACTGCGGTGTGATCAGGTCCGGAGCTGTCCGATGTGATTCGGACAGCCCCGGACCAGATTTGCAAACAAAACAGGAGGGCAAATATGCTCTCCGGTCTGGTTTACAGCCGGATGCCGCTGATAGCAGCCACATCTACTGCAATTTCAAGATCGCAGCTAGCGGGGAGCTACCTGCGGTCCTGAAATCACAGTAGGGGACAGCCAGTGGTGCTGAAGCTTAGCAGCGCTCGCTGCTAAACTTCAGCCACCGATGTCCGGTTCCCGGATCTGGGCAATCTGGCGCCATAGACTTCCATGTTAGGGAGCGCCGGATCACCCCGAATCCGGGAGGATTCGATTTGGGCAGATTTTTCGCCCCGGACACAAAAACATTGCAAGCAACGTTTTTATGTCCGGGAGGGAAATCCGAATTCACCTAGATCCTCCCGGACAGATAGAAACCGGATGGCAGATAGCTGCCATCCGGTTCCATCGGGCCCCATAGTGCTGCATTACAGCAAAATCGGGTCCGGGACTGTCAGGTTTACACCGGACAGCCCCGAACCAGATTCTACCGTGGTGTGAAGCCGGTCTTAGTTGAAGATCTGCAGGATTTCTAAAGCTCCATTCACACTGTGCGTTTTTTGGTCTGTTTTTGCTCATCAGTTTTTGAAGTCAAAACAAGGAGTGGAACAGTCAGAGGAAAAGTATAATAATATAAACATGGGCACTACTTCTGTATTTATCACCCACTCCTGGTTTTGGCTTCAAAAACTGACAGACCAAAAAGGCACAGTGTGAATGTAGCCTTAAAATGTTTGTTTTAGAAACATGCAAAAATTTCTGAAAACTGACAAACTGTGGGGTCAAGCTTAAAGTGCCGTTACACGCTAGGATCTCGTTAACGATATCCTTAGAACAATCACCTGACAGTGATCATTCCGACATCGTTAGTGCGTTGTCACACACAAGGATATTGTTAACGATATCCCATTTGGCAACGCACCAGTTAAATAGGAGAGCAAGGACTGAACGATCTTTTAAAGCGGCAGGAATAGGAGATTTTTGAATGACATCATTCAAAAAGGTGTCACACTGAACGATGTTGCTTTTTCAAGCAGCGTTAATTGGACAACGAACGATAGATTTGAGGTCAGGATCACATTTTTGTGATAATCGTTCCAACGATTTTTTCATCCTACATTGTTCGTTTACACACAACGACGCACTAACAATATCGTTAGAACATTCACAGATCCGTGACGTTTCAAGGATATCGTTAACGATACTTTTACTATCCGTTTACTTTTAGCACTTATTTTGAGGCTTATTGCACCTTAAGGCTACATCCAGACTGTGCATTTTTTTCTCTTCGGTTCTGCTGTGTTTTTAGCTGCAAAACAGGAGCAGTCAAAAAAACGCACCCAAAAAAAGGATCCGTTTTTGGATCCTTTTTTTTTATCCATTTTTGACTGCTTCTTTTTTTCCCCATTTTGAAGGGCTGCTATGGGAAAAACGCAGGAGAAAAACACAACAGAAATTGACATGTCATTTTCCAAAACGGAGCTCTCCTAAAGTGACAAAACAGATAACTTTAAAAGACCACAATCTGAATGGCAAAAATAAAAACCCATAGACTTTGCTGGGATGTCATTTGAGTGATCCGTTTTCTGCAGTGCACTGCCAGAAACGGATCAAAAAATGCATCAAAAAACGCACAGTGTGAATGTGGCCTTAAGCAGCTGAAGTATGCAAATAATATTCAGCATGCTTAATATTGATATCATGTTACCACTATCCAAAACCATGCCACCGAACAAGTCTTTGAAAATATAACATATAACTCATATAGGAAGGTAATGTAACAAACTTGAGTCCTACTGGTAATTACCAATCTTCCTACAAAAGCTTACTACATAGTAAGGTTATGAGAACAGCACAAAATATTCTGGTAGAGGCATCGGAAAACCAAATTGTTGAAATGTGCAGACTGCTTTATCCTAATAAGAAAAAAAAAAACCTTGCTTGCTACATCTATACATTCATTTGAGCAGCCTGCAAGTAAAAGAGCCCCTCTTCCAGTCAGTTGGGCAAATTTTCTTAACAGGGGGCCTGTCAAGTGCTTGTGACAGATTGAACTTGCAAAGTAGGAAAACCTTTAGAGAATTACATTTCTGAAAAGCTCAGAAGAATAAAGCTAAATTGGTACCGGAGTTAAGACTTTGGAGAAGAATGTCTCCAGTTAAAAAACCACAGGTCAATACAAGCCCTAAACTGTTATAGAAACGTTAGCAAATATCAGAAATATAAGCAGGCATGCTAGTAGAGATTAGGCAGGAGGCACAAAATAAAAAAAGAAATGTATGAAAATCTATACATGAAAAGTACACAAAGTGACAGATGCAGAAGTCTATAGTTCAGCAGAGGAATAGAGCTGCACGGAGAGGTTCAGAGATTGTTCTCAGGTTTCATGCTGCCAAGAAGACCATTTCATGGATGCCAAAATGGCAGTTTTTGAGAAAAAAGTCTGATTCAAAAGGATCATAATTCAGATGCCAGAACCCATATTCTCTCTACTTAAAATACATACATACAGTGAGGCTTAAATGTTTGTGAACCCTTCAAAATTTTCAAGATGTCTACTTAAATTTGATCTAAAATTACATACATTTTTCATACAAGTCCTAAAAGTAGATAGAGATCCAAATCAAATACTTAAGTGAAAAAATACTGTATGTCATTTTTAATTGAACATAGAAGAGATAGTACCTAACCATTAGGACTAAGAAACAAATTAAGCTCCATGCAATGTTAACTGTCAATAGCACCTTGAAAAAGAAGGGCAAGTAGAAAATGTAGGAAGAAGTAGATTTAAAACGCCTGGCATAAAGGTGAGAAAAGTAATTAGGGGGGGGTTGGAGAAAAAGTGTACTAAAGAAAAAAAAAAAGAATAGAGAGGTTAGAGGGAAGGAGGAAAAAATGGGAATCAATGGCTGGGGCCCGTGTCCTCATCCGCGTCAAGCAACAGTTTGTATTCGGCTGTCTGCTGGAAATCCATTCAAGTCACCCAGGTACTCCAAAATTTCCTATAATTGTCATGCAAGGAGGCAGTCAGATCCTCCTTAATTAATTAATACATTAATTCGTTGACTTTACGGACCAAATGTGAGATCACTGGTGGTGAGGCGTTATCCCACAACTCGGGGATACATGTCCTCGCCGCAGTGATAAAAAATTTAAGTAGGGAATTCTTATAGGTCAAGATACAATCTTCATTGAGGTGAAGCAGGGGTTAGAGCCTTGGGATATTTAGCAACCTGTCTCGTTATGTCTGCAATCCCCTGCCAGAAGGGTTTGAGTACCTCGCAGTCCCAAAAACAACAGTTTTGCACCTTTTTACCAGATGCGGCTGTTCCTGGTTTTTTCACTGAGACCAAAAATGAATCTTGCTGCATTTTTGGTCTCCATGACAAAACCTGGAAGCACCCAGATCCGGGGCACATGTAAAATCACAATGTGCCCAATGGAACCCAAATATAGCAGACTCTGGAGCCTGTTGGATCCAGACCCCTGGGTCCGAGGTTTGGAATTGCGCATGCCCAGAACATAGTTCCAAATAACACGACCTGTAAGGGCAGTGTCATTTGGCCCCAGATCTAGTGGAAACAGGTATTAAGCCGTACGAAACTGTATGCTCCTGAACTGGTATTACCACTGATCTTAAATGCTTAAATCAGTGATAATACTCCCGCATCAGTATTTACAATTCTGGGGTGGTCCTGAAATCCCCTCAGATACAAAAAACGCTAGTGTGAAACTAACCTTAGTGTGGTTTATTACATCTTTGGGAAGCAGAGTTAAATTTCCCTAGCCACCCCCAGGCCTGATTATTGCCACACCTTTTCTCAATCAAGAAATCACTTAAATAGGAATAGGATCTGCCTCAAACAGTGATGTAGACTAAAAGATCCTCAAGAACTAGACATTATGCCGTGATCCAAAGAAATGAAGAGAAAAATGGAAAACAAAGTGATTGAGATCTATCATTCTGGAAAAGGGTATAAAGCCATTTCTAAAGCTTTGGTACTCCAGCGAACCACAGTCAGTGCCATTATCCACAAATGGCAAAAACTTGGAACAGTGGTGAACCTTCCAGTTGAACTAAATTACTCCAACAGCACAGCAAGACTATGAAAAACTGATGCCATGTGAAATTCCTTACTACTGGGTACATATATAAATAATAATTCTTAATACATAAATACCACAATAAAATAATGAAGTACAGCTATTTTTTAACGTCACTTTTGATAAAAAGCTGTCCTTTGAGAGTATATGGGACATTCTGTATTTCGGACAATCATGTCTTGCATTCTGCATTTTCTGCAGTATTTCCCTGGGTAGGTTTCATCTCTAATTCTAAGTTTTTCCTGAGCTCGGCTCCAGAATGGGCGATGTGTCTCTTCCATATCCATATGCAAAACATACAGAGAAGAGGTGATCCTGCTTTTTCTATTTTTAGTCCTTCAAAAAGACTCGGAACCAGGACTGAGTACTAGTTTTGAGCAGTCTTGCTGTGTATGGGGAAATAAACTTAGGAGGAGCAAATCTGTGTTTCAGTCTAACTGCAAATGCTCTCACTATCTCCATCTGCTTTTGTAGACTTCTATGGGTAAAAGCTGTACATAAAAAAATCTTATTTCTTCTGCCAATGAATTGAGAATGAATTTTCAGGGCATGGGACAAGTTGAGGAAAGCATTCATATGCGGAAAAAAAGAGGACTATTTATGTAAAGGGGTAATCCCCTACTCAGACAACCCCTTCTCAATTTCTATATACGTACATCTAAAATAAAAACAGTCCGGACTCATGTCCATTTCTGGTGCAGTTCCAGCGATGTCTGTGCTGGGTCTCTTGTGACATTGTTATGCCACTTGAACGCTGAAGCCAATTTATGTCCATTAATGGGTTGCTTCACCTTCACTTCCTTTAGACAACACTGACATCAGTAATACTTATTCATTATAATTTTTATCACTATAGAGCCAATAGGTTGGATCAAAATCGACAATGCAAATCTATGGGTCAACAAAATAAATCGGCCAGCACTCGGATGACATCCGAGTAAGATCCAATTTTCGTGGACTGACAGAAAGGACAAGATGGAGATATCATTTTTTTCACATCCAAGAAAGGCTCATGACACTCTGATCAAAATAATCAGTCTGTGTTTTTGCATATGGTGATATCAGTTGTGTGAAGAGACCCCAAGGGCCATATACAAATCAGGCTTGAAGTGCGCTGGGGGCGGGGGGGGGAGTCGGGCATCAGTGCTCTTAAATTTGCACACTTGCCTATTTTTCTCTACAACCTTAATGTGGAAAGTCTCAACTGCATGGAGATATTTAAGCACAGCTTTCTAGTGGATTTGCAGTAGTACAATATGCTTTTCCTACAAACAATATTTGATAAAAGTAGGAATATTTTATGGGTCAGCTTTAATTCCCTTAAATGATTCCAAATATTTTTTCTTCATACAGACAGTATGAAGTATATGGCTTTTAATGCTTATCGTAGCTACAGTAATGTTTAAGTGCTTATCCCCAGAACGGTTTTCTTTGTGTCGTGGGATAAGAAATTAAAGAAATCTGGAACATTGAGGCATTTTGGTAGAATAGCAGACAGAAGCTCAAAAGATAAAGCATTATAAATGGTAAGACTTGAATTACAGCATGCAGAAACTATGTGAAAAGACCACTGAAGAGACAGCACACTACATTTAGGTACAGGGCATATGTCTAGCTCAGCCGTTCTAATCACTGTACATTTTACGGCCTACAGCTCTTTATCTCTTCAATCTAAAGCATTTGCTATGATACACAGTGAGTGTGTGATATGAACCTGATTAAAAACACAAGCAGTTAAAAGGCACTGTAAAGTATAAAGATGTTGGGTGTGGATGGGCCTCTCTGTTTTATTCAAGTTTGTCATTCTCCTCATACAATTATTACGTCTTTATCTAGTATTATGTGCCAGGATATATGATGTAAAAATATAACATCTTGTTTACTTTGGGGTAATGTCACTTGGGATTGAGCAACCTGTATTCAGTTCTACAATCCTGTTTGTTCCTAACAATCGTAGTACTGCCTTCTAATTATATGTCTATGCCAGATTTGATCTATTTATTTGTTGTTTACTGCCTCTTTAAGTCTGGCCACTATATTACATAGATGGCATGGATGGAAGGGCCATTGGCATCATTGATCTATGTTGCTGTACAAGCCTGAGCACATGATGTTCAAAGAGATCACACCCGGACATTGTGTGGTTCTGTGGAATAGTGTTCAATGTTCCGTGTGTCCAACCTCTTTGTAGGAAACTTTGCAGTGAGGTTAGATATGATAACAACAGCAGAACAAAGTGCAGAGCTAAGTGCAGAGCACAGGTTTGGGGTAGTCCATCTGTATGATATTTATTATCCATTCATTGGATTGGTCACCAATATCAGATAGATAGTGGTCTAATATCTTGCTCTCAACCGATTTCAGACAGATGTAAACAGTAAACAGAACTTGCCTGGTAAAACTCCATTCAGTGTCTAGGGGCACTGATGAGAACTGCATCTCAGCTCACATGCAGTTGAATAAGAGCTGAGTTGAAGGTCCTAGCAAAGAAAGATGTGGAATAAATAAGGCTGGTTTCACACTGCAGTTTTTTCACTGATCAGTGTCCATCAGATTTGTGTGTCAAAACCAGGAGTGTCTCCAAAACTCAGAACAGGTGTCAATCTTTCAATTATAGTTTTTCTCTGCAAGTTCCTTTCCTGGTTTTGGCACACAAACCGGATTGTGTGTGACACCAGCCTAAGCCATTTCCCAGAAGCAAAACAAGACCTTGTTGAGGAGACACTCCTATTGCCTAATACCAAGGTATGATGAGTTGCCAATATGTTCTAGTGCAGTGATGGCGAACTCAGGCCTCGAGTGCCACACACAGTCCAGGTTTTCAGGATTTCCATTGCATTTGACAGTTGGCATCAAATTACAACTGTCAAACTCTAAGGAAATCTGAAACCTGGACTGTGTGTGCACTCGAGCCTGGAGTTCGCCATCACTGTTCTAGTGTATTGGAGAAGATAGCAACTTTTCTTAAGAAGTTATCTTAAAGTCAACCTGTCAGCAGTTTTTTTCACAAATAAACTGTGTCCGTCACCAGTAAGAACCTATATACAGAATTCTGCAATACTACATGGTGCACCAGTGCTGCTCCCAGCTCTTACTTGGTAAGTTCCTTGCACCTAGCTTGTGCAGGATTTTGAGAAAAAGAGACAAGGTAACTTTTTTTCTTCGTTCAACTATTGCAGGTGTAGACAGGGACCTGAAAACGTGAGGACCCTTGACGCTTTGGGTTACTGGCTTCTGTGTTTTGGCCAAAATACCAACCAATACCTCATATTTCTTCTTGCACATTTTAACATTTTTGCAGGGTGTATTGGAGTTTTCTGAGTTTGGCTGGTAAAATGGTTGAGTCTGCCATGTGAAGTACACTCGTACAGTGTTTAACCTGCTCATCATACTTGGCGTAACTAATAGACCACTGTTCAGACAAGGTGCACATTGTAATGCAATGATAACTAGTCTGTTGAACCTGGTGCCACTAATAAGCCTGTGTTCAGACATTATATGTGTATATCTCACTAAAGGCCCCGTTACATGCTGTGATGTCCCAGCGATCCCACCAACGATCGGGATCGCTAGGACAACCAACACAACTGCTCCTAAAATATGACCACAGTCCTGATTTAATGTAGATAGAAACTTCAGGACCAAAATAATGATTAAGCTAGGATCTTGATGCAATAAGTGAATTTTTTATTTTGATCTTGCAAAAAAAGTCAGTGCTTTTTTTCAGCAATAGGAGTCTTGTGTGTGAGCGTACATACAGACGATAGAGGTTGCGTGCATGGCTTATTGCTTTCTTTGAAACAATTGTACCTGCTGATTCCAGGTCATTCTGTAGCTCACTGCAGGTGGTTCTTGGCTCTTGGACAGATCTTCTGATAATTTTTTCCACTCTTCTGTCTGAAATCTTGCAGGGTCACCTGGTTGTGGCTGGTTTATGGTGAAATTCTATTCTTTCTATATCTGAATTAATGCAATTAATGTAATGACTGACACTTTTTAAAATCAAGACATCAAAGGCTCATCTGGTGCCAATAGTGGCTGATGAATAGCGCTCTTCTTGACATCTCCAACATCGTTGTCATCCATCCTTTCTGCTGAGCCTGAATCGACTTTCATCAGTCCACTGGTCCTTCATCTAGCATAGATGCTTCTTGGCCACATGAAGGTGGGCCCAAGTACTCTTGCAGGTCATCTAGTATGCAGACCACGCTGATATAATTGGCTTCGATTGGTCTGAGCATGGCTGTGGAGTCAGAGCCCATTTTGGAGTCGGTAGAAAATGGACTGACTCCGACTCCTAAAATATATAATGAACTGCATACAATATTTCAATACAAGATATGCTGAATATTATTAGTCTGAATTTTATTACATTCTATCTCAATATCCTGATTATTGCATCATAATAATGGTTAAAGCCTGATGTTCACATTGTACTGACAATAAATTTATCACTTAAACATGAGCCATTTCTGATGAAGTCGGAGTCATGGCGTCAGAGTTGGAATCGGGGTCAGCGAAATTGAGGAGTCAGAGTTGGTGTTTTGGCTCACAGCCCTGGCTCTGACGTGATACTTGGGTGCCTGTCACCTCTCTTAAATGTTCCTACACTTGTGTGACATTCATTATTCATCCAGTTCTGCAGGGCATTGTTTACAATGAAGCAGTCAGCAATGTGGGATCTTACTAAGGCTGCCTTCACACTTGCAGATGGTTCGCAGTTTCTGCGGAGGACATCTGCAAGCCTCTGCATGCAGACTGCAGCCCTATCCTTTATAATGGGCCGCACGGTGTCTGCAGATGCTTTCAGACTGCCGTGCGCTCCCATTGCCCGCCATGAGTGATCTGTGCGCATGCGGAGACATGCGCACAGATCAAACACTCCTGTCCGCACCGAAAACCCGACCTGTCGCGTTCCCGGTGCGGACGAGAGTGTGTGATCTGTGCGCATGTCTCCGCATGCGCACAGATCACTCATGGCGGCCAATGGGACGCACGGCGGTCTGCAAGCATCTGCAGACACCGTGCGGCCCATTATAAAGGATAGGGCTGCGGTCTGCATGCAGAGGCTTGCAGATGTCCTCCGCAGAACGCTGCGGAGGCATCTGCAAATGTGAACCCAGCCTAAGAGATGTCCACTTCTATGCCTTTCTGTGACTCTTCCAGTCTCTGCATCTCTAATGCAATATGCTGATGACACTTTGTGACACTCTATGTTCAGTGGCCACTTCTTTAAAGTACTGTTGATAAATTTTTAGGTGTTGCTTTGGTCTCATGATATTTAAATCTGAATAGTGAAAAATTCACTACTGTAGGAGGAGGACTGTTAAAATAGCAATTCTAAATGAACCACAACATTTATTGGGCGATTCATGGATCTAACACCTATTGTGAATAATGCCATTCAGCTCCTTGTTAAGGTGCTTTCACATTACATTCTTTGAGGATCCGTGGCTGTCCGTTGTAAAACGGACAGCCACGGATCCGATTTGGCCCCCATGTCATCTTATGGGGATCGGATCGGATTTGGCCTAATTGCCATCCGATTTTGTCGGATCCAATTGGTGTCCAATTTTTTGCTGTACCCAAAATCGGAGACTGCTCCGATTTTGGGCACAGCCACAAATCGGACACAAATTGGATCCCACAAAATTGGATGGCAATTAGGCCAAATCCAATCCGATTCTCAGCCTTTGACATGGGGCCTATGGAGCAAGGGTCCGAGGAAACACAGGATCATTCCTCGGACCCCATTTTAGTGTACTGAGCATGCTCAGTACACTAAAATTGCTCCTTACCATCTAATTTTATACATACATTGCAGAAGTGAAATTTAGTTAAAGAAAGGGTTAAAAATAAAAAAAAAACATGCTCAGCTCTCCGACGGTGTCCCGAGATGTCTCGCTCGCTCCTGGGACTGAAGGACCTGTGGTTGCCTGGCCACCCGATCAGCTGAGCGGTCATGTGACTGATCAGCTGATCGGGTTGTCACATGACTGCGCAGTTTAAATCTCCCGCCCGTCAAAATTGACTGGCGGGCACGAGATTTAAACCACTCGGTCATGTGACAACCCCATCAGCTGATCGGTCACATGACCTCTCAGCTGATCGGGTTGCCAGGCAACCACAGGTCCTTCAGTCCCAGGAGCAAGCGAGACAGAGCGGGACACCGTTGGAGAGGTGAGCATGTTTTTGTTTTTATTTTTAACTCTTTGTTCACTCCCGCAATGTATATATATATACATTGCGGGAGTGAAAGTGCCCAGCTTGCCTGCGCTTTGCAGGCTCGGGCTTTCTGTGTCAGGTCCGTGAGAATCACGAACCTGGACACAGAAATAGCATCTGGAGGTCAACTCTGATGCTTTCCTTTCCTGTCCGTGGGATCCTACAAAAAGTAGGATCCCACGGACAGGAAAAAAAACATGATGTGAAAGCAGCCTTTGGGTGCTTTCACACTGGCGGTTTTGCCCGGATCCGGACAAAAAACAGCATCTGCCGCAAGTGCCGCCTAACGGCAGCACTTGTGGCACGCCCCATGCATTGTCTATGGGGCTTGTGGAAAGTGTGCGGCAGACGCGGCAAGTGTGGTTTTGGCAGTTGTGGGAGTGAAAAAAAACGCGGTCAGCGGCGTTGTTTTTCGCGTCTGCATCTGCCGCCACTGCTGAAACTGCACTTGCCATGTCTGCCGGACACTTACCGCAAGCCCCATAGACAATGCATGGGGCCCACTGCAAGTGCTGCCGTTAGGCGGCACTTGCGGCAGATGCGTTTTTTGTCTGGATCCGCCGGATCCAGGCAAAACCGTCAGTGTGAAAGCACCCTTAGAGAACAGCAAGCTGTGCAAAATAAATGAAACAGTTAGATATATGCATCAAAAGTGTAGAGAAGGTCATATTAATTTCAACTGAAAAGGTTAGAATTAGTGATGGGCGAGCAGTAAATTGCTTGGGTGCTCGATGCTCGGGTCGAGCATATTGAAATGCTTGACCAAAGTACTGAGCCCAATGTTAACCTATGGGGAAACTCGGGCATTTTGCCGACGGCACCCCGGCGGTCTGCAGAAAGCATAAAAATGTCACAAATGTATAAGAACAGTGCTCAAATGAGATGGGAACAGCATGAGGAAGACCCCTGTACGCATTTCTGACTTCCAGGTCACTGCTGTGAACAATGTTGTCTGAGTATTGCGCCACTTTTACTGTTTTTAGCAAGAATCGTTTGCTGCTGTTGTCCATGGTGCTGAAGTAGCACTGCAGGATTTCCGAACATGCTGTGTACAAAAAATCGGATTAGGAAAACAATCCGATTATTTTCACGCATCCAGCACCCATAGTTTCCCATGTTACAGGCGCCGAATCACCCGGGATCCAGGACTGTCCAAGTTTGTCCGATTTTATTTCACCGGAGCCCAAAACCGCAGCAGTCTCCGATTTTGTGCACGGTGAAAAAGCGGACAAAATCGTATCAAGGGCTCATACTCACTTGTGAGACAGTGTTGGTGTATTTTTTTTTAACATTAAAAATAAAATTAAAAAAAAAATAATGGCGTGGGGTCTCACGTAAATTTCAAGTCTAGCAAAGGCTAAGCAGACAGCTGAGGCTGATGTTAGAAGGCTGGGAAGAAGGGTAATACCCAGGGAGCTTGCAGGCTATTACTATTAGCAAAGGTTAAGCAGACACATGGGGGCTAGTATTAATAGCCTGGGAAGGGACCAAGAATATTGGCCCCCTGCGAGGCTAAAATCAAGAACCCTCAGCCGTCCCAGAAATGGTGCATCCATGGGATGCGCCAAATCTGGCACTTAGCCTCGCTCTGCCACACTGCCCTGTAGCGGTGGCAGCGGGTTTATGGGGTTGGGGTTGATGTCACCTTATTATGCCAGGTGACATCAAGCCCAGGTTAGTAATGGAAGACATCTATAAGACACCCCCATTACTAACCCCATTGTCAAAAAGTGAAATAATACACAAACACCCAGTATAAATTAGTAATAGTAATAGTATTTTATTTGAAATAAAGACAGTACCTCCTTTATTGTTCTTAATTAAACCATACTTACCCTCTCACCAATTTCACCTGAAGCCAGTGTCTCCTGTAAGAGAAATAAAATAATAAAGCAACCTCATCCTCACCTTTCCGTCGCCAGGAGCCTCCATGTGTCCCATGATGGCACTGGCTTTGCTACATCTGATAGCAGGCTGGAGAGTTGCTGCATGCGACCATTCAGCCTACCTTCCAGCAGAATCACTGAAGAGCACATGCGTGACGCACTGTGGCGTCATAAAGATGAGCCGAGTTCATGTGAATGAACTCAGTTCACCTCTGTAACGTCACTGGGAGTATGGGAAAATTCTCCCGAACGCAGGCGCACACATCATTTGCTGGCGGTGATGATCATTTGCCGGCATTTTCCCTCCCGGCCGGTTTAAATGATCAGCTGATGCTGTCAGGTGAGCATTCAAGCCAGCTTTTTACCGGGACTTAGATAATCAGCTGATGCTGTCAGGTGACAGCATCAGCTGATTACCGGCAGATCCTGGAGCCGAGAGGATGTGTCTGTAGAGAGGTGAGTACGTTTTGTTTTTTTTTCCTGATACATCAGTGAATTATTTTAACCAGTTTAAACAATCAGCTGATGTGTCATCTCATTCAGGTCCTTGAACCTGATATTGATCATCTGATCGGTTTGCCAGCCAGCAAATCGATCAGATGATATTGGAACCGGATTGGATGTTGTAGGCCCTCAACCCAGGAATATGTCACAGGAGGGGGGGTTTGTTCAATAAAGATGGAGTCACTAATTATGTTGTTTAATTTCTAATAAAAATATTTTTCTCTTTGTATGTGTTTTTTTTTTTTTTTTAAAACAACACAATTAGTGACTCCATCTTTATTGAACAAAAGAACATCCCCTCCTCTGACGTAGTCCTGGGTCGAGGGTCCGCTACGTCCAATCCGGATCCAATATCATCTGATCGGTTTGCTGGCCGGCAAACCGATAAGATGATCAATATCAGGTTCAAGGACCTAAATGAGATGACACATCAGCTGATTGTTTAAAAACCGTTTAAAACAATCAGCTGATGTATCAGTAGGAAAAAAAAACATACTCGCCTCTCTGCGGACACGCTCTTTCGGCTCCGGGATCTGCCGGTAATCAGCTGATGCTGTCACCTGACAGCATCAGCTGATCATCCAAGTCCCGGTAAAAAGCCGGCTTTTTACCGCTCAGCCGGTTTAAATGATCACCTGATAGCATCAGCTGATCATTTAAACCGGCTGGGCAGGAAAAAGCCAGCAAATGATCATCACCGCCAGCAAATGATGTCTGCTCCTGTGTGCGGGAGAATTTTCCCATGCTCCCAGTGACATCATAGAGGTGAACTGAGTTTATTCACATGAACTTGGCTAATCGCTATGACGCCACAACGCGTCACTTATGTGCGCACGCATGCACTCTTCAGTGATTCTGCTGGATGGCAGGCTGAATGGTCGCATCCAGCATCTCTCCAGCCTGCCTTCAGATGTAGCAGAGTCGGTGCCGTCGTGGGACACATGGAGGCTCCTGGCGACGGAAAGGTGAGGATGAAGTTGCTTTATTATTTTATTTCTCTTACAGGAGACACTGCTTTCAGGTTGAATAGGCGAGAGGGTAAGTATGGTTTAATTAAGAACAATAAAGGAGTACTGTCTTTATTTAAAATAAAATACTTTATACTGGGTGTCTGTGTTTTATTTCACTTTTTGACAATGGGGTTAGTAATGGGGGTGTTTTATAGACGCCTCTCCATTACTAACCTGGGCTTGATATCACCTGGCATAATAAGGTGACATCATCCTCAACCCCATAATCCTGCTGCCACCGCTACAGGGCAGTGTGGCAGAGCGAGGCTAAGTGCCAGAATTGGCGCATCCCATGGATCTGCCATTTCTGGGACGGCTGGGGGCTCTTGTTTTTAGCCTCGCAGGAGGCCAATATTCTTGGTCCCTTCTTAGGTTATTAATACTAGCCCCCAGGTGTCTGCTTAGCCTTTGCTAGCTGTTAAAAAAGGGGGACACGACATTTTTTGGGGGGGTCCCCTATTTTAATAGCCAGTAAAGGCTAAATATTCATCTGGGGGCTGATATTAATAGCCTGGGAAGCTCCATGGGTATTACCCCCTTCCCAGGCTTCTACCATCGGCCCAAGCGGTCTGCTTAGCCTTTGCTAGACTTGAAATTTACGTGGCACCCCATTTCTCCTACAATGTTATTGCGTATATGCAGTGAGTGCCAGAGCTGCCAAAATTGGGAGGCACTCCAATGCCCCTTGGAAAAAAACATGTAGGAGGGTCTCATTAAATAATGTATGTTCCCATTATTAGGAAGGAAGTGCGTCTTCCATAGTGTTGCCCTATGCAGGGCTGCCAAAAATTGGCAGGCACTCCAATGCCACTTGGAAGAGATGTGTAGGAGGGTCTCATTAAATAATGTTCCCATTTGTAGGAAGTGGGTGTCTCACAGTGTTGCCCTACGCAGCTGCCAAAATTGTGAGGCACTCCAATGCCCCTTGGATGAAATGTGTAAGAGGGCTTCATTAAATAATATTCAAATTAGTAGGAAGTGGGTCTCTCATAGTGTTGCCTTATGCAAGGCTGCAAAAATTGTTAGGCACTCCAATGCCCCTTGGAAGAGATGTGTAGGAGGGCCTTATTAAATAATATTCCCATTATTAGGAAGTGGGTCTACCAAAGTGTGTCCCTATGCAGGGCTGCAAAAATTGTTAGGCACTCCAAAGCCCCTTGGAAGAGACGTGTAGGAGGGCCTCATAAAATAATATTCCCATTATTAGGAAGTGGGTCTACCAAAGTGTGTCCCTATGCAGGGCTGCAAAAATTGTCAGGCACTCCAAAGCCCCTTGGAAGAGACGTGTAGGAGGGCCTCATAAAATAATATTCCCATTATTAGGAAGTGGGTCTACCAAAGTGTGTCCCTATGTAGGGCTGCAAAAATTGTTAGGCACTCCAAAGCCCCTTGGAAGAGACGTGTAGGAGGGCCTCATAAAATAATGTTCCCATTACAAAGGAGCGGGTCCCCTATACTTGTAATGCCCATGCACTAAGTACGGACTGACAAAAATTTACCCTTTCGGGGGTATATAAGAATATACTGTATAATTTTTATTTTTTCTTACGGGCATCATAAGCACCCTTTAAAAATATTATGTGGGTGTTGCATCATGGACCACGGTCACCCTGGTGATATGGTGGTGGAGGATGAGGATAAGGGTGAGGACTACAGCAAATAGCCAAAATCAGGAAGCATATACCCATGTGTGGGGGTGAAGAGGAGCATGGGAATATACCTCCCCAAAAAAGACACTGGTTTAGAGTTTATATTACACTACTATCATTTGGTGGTGTTGAGAAGTCTGACACAATCCAGCACTTGTTCATTTTGACAAGAGTCAGCCTGTCAGCATTTTCAGTTGACAGGCGGGTGCGCTTATCAGTAATAATTCCCCCTACGGCACTAAAAACCCACTCGACAAAATGCATTCAGGGCAGAGTAGGCCAGGACTTCCAAGACGTAGAGAGCCAGTTTATGCCATGTGTCCAGCTTAAATACCTAATAATTATAAGGCACAGAGGAATCACGGAGGACTTTGGTACTATCGGCAAGGTACTCCTTCAGCATCTTCCTAATCTTGCACTTGTGAGAGTACCTCTCGCCTCAGGGCCTGTGCCATCAGAGGGGCTGAGAAAAGTCTCCCAGAACTTTGACAGTGTTACCCTGCCTCTGCTGGATTGGAGTTTTGTCTCTCTTGCCTGTACTCCTTGGTTATCCACCAAACTCTGACCTCTGCCACCAGCGTTTTCCGATAGGAATTTTTTAAATAACTCCGCAACAAGGTCCTACTGGTACTGCCCCATTTTTGTAGACCTCTCTGCCTCGGGAATAAGAGATATAAAGTTCTCATTGTAGCATGGGTCCAAAAGTGTCACCAACCAGTAATGACTGTCAACCAAAATTTTGATAACGTGAGGGTCACGGGAAAGGCAGCTAACATAAACTCAGCCATGCATGCCAAACTGGTAACAGGCAAGACTTCCATGTTCTCGCCAAGAGGATGACTGACCATGCTCTCCTCTTCCTTCTCCTCCTCCTCCCTGTCCTCTGAACATCCACGCTAAACAGACGGTATGACAGTTGTGCAGGTAGTACCATCTATAGTGCATGAAACTAACTCTTGTTCTTCTTCTTCCTCCTCCTCCTCAATGTCCCCCAATCCACATTTGGATGAGATGAGGCTGGGCTGTGTGCAATCACCCTGTATGGTTTATTGCGCCATCTCATCATGCTCCACCTGCAATGCATCCTCTTTGATTTTGAGCAGAGAGCGTTTCAGAAGAAAGAGAAGCCGGATGGTAACGCTAATGATGGTGTCATCGCCGCTCTCCATCTTGATGGAGTCCTCAAAGTTTTGGAGGATGGTACATATGTCAGACATCCATGTCCAGTCCTGAGGTCTTATGTGTGAAGTCTGGACCGAATACCAACAGCCTTGTTTATGCTGGTAGTTAACAACTGCCCTCTTCTGCTTACAAATTCTGACCAACATCTGCAGTGTAGAATTCCAACGCGTGGGGACATCACACACCAGTCTGTTAGCTGCAAATGCTGCTGAAATTCGGAAAGGGCAGTCGAAGTAGTAGGTGACTTTTCAAAATGGGCACACAAGGGGCGTACTTTGACAAGCAGATCCGACAGCTCCGGGTAGGATTTAACAAACCGCTGAACCACGAGGTTGAGCACATGGGCCACACATGGTACATGTGTGAGCTCGTCTCACCTCAGAGCCACCACCAGGTTCTGGCCATTGTCACACACAACCATGCCTGGCTGTAGGTTCAGCGGTGTGAGTCACAGATCTGCCTGCTCTTTCACAGCTGTCCACAACTCTTCAGCATTGTGCGGTTTGTCACCTATGCATATTAGCTTCAGCACAGCCTGTTGCCACTTGGCTGAGGCAGTGCTGCACTGCTTCAAGCTTGTGACTGATGTGGAGGCTGTAGAGGAGGAGCAGGCTGAGGAGGATGACATACAGGAGCTGCAGACTGTGGGTGCAACCCTGACTGAGTTAGGGCCCACAATCCTTGGTGTCAGGAGGATGTGTTCCATCCCAAGGTCCGACTGAGTCCCGGTTTCCACTGTGTTAACCTAGTGTGCTGTCAGTGAGATGTACCGTCCCTGCCCCTAAGCACTTGTCCACGTGTCCGTGGTTAGGTGGACTTTCCTGCTAACTGCGTTATTGAAGGCACGGCTAATGTTTTGGGACACGTGCTTGTGTAATGTGGGGACAGCACACCGGGAGAAATAGTGGTGGCTGGGGACCGAGTAACGAGGGACGGCCACCACCATCAGGTTGCAGAATGCTTCCATCTCCACTAGCCTGAAAGGCAACATTTCGAGCGCAAGCAGTTGCAAAATGTGCAAATTCAGTAGTGTGGCCTGTGGGGCTTTGCCTGCGTATTTGCGCTTACTTTCCAAGGACTGGGGTATGGACAACTGAATGCTGCGCTGGAGCAAGGACATGGACATGGTTTCTGATGGTGCCATTTCACATTGTGCAACGACAGATGCAGGACAGGAGGCATCTTCGCATGCAGCTTGGAAAGGGGATTGCCTTGCACGCACAACAGTGGAAGAACAAGTGGTGCCACCCGCAGACATTGTTCTTAGACCCTGTGATTTGGCCCACAAAGTCAGGTGCTTTGCTGCCGTGTGCCTGATCATGCTGGTGGTGGTCTGGTAGTTTTGCTACCCCTGTTGATGCTGGCATTGCAGGTGGTACAAATGGCCTTTTTGGAATATTCACGAAGATTAGAAGAAAGCAGTCTGTAGAGCGCTGGGGTAGCTGGAGAATGATGATCATCATTCTCCAGCTCCCCCGGCACTCTACAGACTGCTTTCTTCTAATCTCCTTGACCTTTATCCCTCTGCGATAGCTTGCGGCAGGAGCAGCCACGGAGAACTGGAGCTGTAAACACATTACCTTGAGGACCTGCGGTAATGTCAGATCCCGGTCACGTGACCGCTCAGCATCAGCTGCTCAGCTCGGCTTACAGCCAACACCCGGACACTGAGCCGTCTCCCGTGGTTGTGCACGCTTGTACAACCCGGCAAGGTGAGCAAACTTCCCCACAGCTCCCCCTACCCCACTGGTCCACCAGGTTTCACCCATTAGCGTCCCCTTATCTCTATCCTTTTTTTGGAATTATTGGCAGAGTCCTTAAAAAAACAGCCAGACTCGGGAATACCTAACAGTTCTACTGGCAACTTCTGTCATGTTGGTGTTACGGGGAACGGTTGCCCTCCTTCTGTCTGCGGCCACCACACTGCTTCTTCCTGCTTGTTTGGGTGCTATGCCTCCTTCCCCTTGTGCACTGCTGTCCTCGCTCTGCATGTCCTCCTGCCAGGTTGGGTCAGTTACTATATCACCCACCACGTCGTCTTCTACTTTCCCACCCTGGTCCTCCTCCTGACTTTCTGGCAATTGTGTCTCATCATCGTCCACCTCTTGTGACACTTTCCCACCGTCGCCTTCGTGTGACGATGGCTGCTCAAATTTTTGGCCATCGCTACATGCTCATCTCTTGCACCCCATCAAGTGGAGTGGGCGAGAGGACCGAATCTATAAATGGAAAAGTGAACAGCTCTTCAGAGTGTCCAAGTGTGGGATCCCACTCGGCACGATGGGAGGAAGCAGGATCAGGGTGAGGAATATGTGATCCAGACTCACGGCTACTGAGACTAGACCATTGGGAAGACAGGGTGGTTGTGGTGGTGGCAAACTGACTGGAAGCATTATCCGCTATCCAACCAACAACCTTTTCACACAGCTCTGGGTTTAATAGTGGTGTGCTGCGGTCCCCTAGGAATTGGGACAGGAGGGTCGGATGAGAAGATGTGGGTGTTTGTTGTGGCACAATTGTAGCTTGCCCACGACCTCGGTATGCACCATCACCATCACGTCCAGTTCCTTGTCCCTTGCCACCTGCCTTGAGCATTTTAAATGGAGGACTATATACCCTGCCTATATACACTGCCTGTATACAGCTGGATTAGTCCTGAAAAACACTGCTTTTTTTTTTTTAGATGGATAGTATGTGTAACAGGCTGCACCAGCCCCAGACGTGACTGGAATGGAGCCTGCCGGTGTTATATGCACTGCACTCTGCTATATACCCTGCCTACCTGTATACAGCTGGATTAGTCCTGAAAAGGACTTTTTTTTTTCAGATGGATAGTAAGTGTAACAGGCTATACACACTGCATTCTGCCTGCCTATATACAGCTGGATTAGTCCTGAAAAGGACTGTTTGATTAGATGGATTGTGTACCCTACACTACCCTAGCTCAGCAGCACCTCTCCCTACACTAGCTATCTGTGGGTCAGAGTGACATGCACATCACCGTCAGGTCTCGTATAGACCTGATGACGCTGTGCGGCCAACAAATCACCGTAATGCCACAACCAACATGGCTATGGCATTGCAATGTGTGGCAGGCACTGGCAGCCAATCCCTGCATGTGGGCTGGCTCTGCAAAGAGTGTCAACATGCAGGGAGGGGGAGCCGAGCATCAGCTCGAAGCATCCCGAGTACATGGATACTCGGGCGAACACAGAGTACTGGCAAGCATGCTTGCCCATGACTAGTTAGAATACATTTTAGGTTTATCCTGAAATTTCACCCAAAAGCAAAATATCCATAACTTTTAGTAAGTAGTGTATATGTTGTCTAATGTCCAAGTCTGTACTGTGACCAACCGCTGAATTCATGGTGCTGCTGGTTTGTATTGAAAACAATTTGTTGAAGACACTTCCGTAAAATATTCAATGAACTTCTACAATGCAAATCCATGTACTGCACTGCTTTTTTGGATGTCCTTTTACAACATCAGAATATGGAATAGAGCACTGATTTCATAAAGAATAGTGGGATTTATCATCTCAGAATGCTTTAATTCAAAATGGGTAATCAGTGCCAAATGCATTAGTTTTGCAATGTTTCTATGATCATCTACGTATAAAGTATAAAATGTAATTCAGTGGTGAACTTACTGTACAATTTAACTTTAAATACTTTCCGGTAACAAAATGTCTTTTTTAGTTCCTGGTCAGGATATTTTGGTTATATTTGTTCGCAATAACTATTTTATAGAAATGTTTGCAAATATGGTAAGAAAAAAGACATTTACCTACGAGATTTTTTGGAGTATGTACAGTACATTAATAACCCGAAGGGTACATTCAGATGAAATTGACAATCACAGAAATGAGTAGATATGTGAATATATGTTTGTTGGATCAATAAACTTTTTAGAGTGGACAACTAGATGCTGATTACATCATAAACCATATGTCCCAACTTACTTACCGGCATGCATTATCATCTTGGCCAAGCATGCACGTGTTTTCAGTGCGGATAGCAGAGCAATCTATGCAAAATAAAAGTATGGATATATATTTGTCATTTTCACTAGGGAGCAGTGGTAAGAGGGATGCATGCCACCAAAGCACAAGAAAAGCAGGGCAGGCTTAGTTAAGATTTTCCACTGTTCTCCCCATGTAGAGGTTATTTTGGATGCAGGAGGATAGGATCGCTGTTCTCAGTAGAAGAGGCAATGGACGATCAAACAGAAGGCACCAGGTATAGTGAATATGTATGGTGGAGCATTGATTTAACCCTTTAGAGAACAAGCCAATTTTGACCTTAATGACCAAACCGAATGTTGTAAATCTGGCCAGTGTCACTTTGTGTGGTAATACCTCTGGAACGCTTCAACAAATCCCAATGATTCTGCCAGTATTTTTTGTGACACATTCTACTTTATGTTAGTGGTAAATTTAAGTCAATTTTTTTTGTGTTTATTTGTGAAAATATCAGAATTTTGATAAAAGTGTAGAAAATGTCAAAATGTTCAAACTTTTAAGCCTTTAAACCAAAGATTTATGTCACACAAAATAATTAGTAAATACCATTTTCTAGTACATGTCTACTTTACAGTTGCATCGTTTTTCATGTCATTTTATTTTGTTAGGATGTTAGAAGGATTAACATTTTAACAGCAATTTCTAATATTTTCAAGGTCTGGGAGTTTGCTATCAACCTTATGGAGACAGCGAAGTAGGTGAGGAGATTGTAAGCCACTTCCCTCCTCTCAGATATATGCAAATATGCAAATTTGCACTTCACTAAGGAAGTAGAGAAACTCCAGTGCCACATTTAAGCAGCTCCTCAAAGTTATAATCGCTTTCCAACAAGCTTTTAATATAACTAAGGGATTTGTGCCAGATCAGAACCCCAAACTACAGACGCTGCGTTTCGGGGTACCTGTCCCTCATCAGTGTAGTGTGTGGGATATTCTGATCTGGCTGAGTGAGTGGGCTAAGACAAGGTCTGGGAGCTTGCTATCAACCTTATGGAGACAGCGAAGTAGGTGAGGAGATTGTAAGCCACTTCCCTCCTCTCAGAAACTACAGACGCTACTTCCTTAGTGAAGTGCAAATTTGCATATTTGCATATATCTGAGAGGAAGGAAGTGGCTTACAATCTCCTCACCTACTTCGCGTCTCCATAAGGTTGATAGCAAGCTCCCAGACCTTGTCTTAGCCCACTCACTCAGCCAGATCAGAATATCCCACACACTACACTGATGAGGGGCAGGTACCCCGAAACGCAGCGTCTGTAGTTTGGGGATCTAATATTTTCAAGAAATTTACAAAACCTATTTCTTTGGGGTTCTATTCAGATTTAAATGGAATTTGAGGAGTGTATATATTGGAATCTCACCAAGACTTATCCCACTTTAAAAACTGCACCCCTCAATTACTTCAAAACTGCTGTCAAGAAAAGTTTTTAACCTTTCAGGTGCTACACAGGAATTCATACAAAGTAGAATGAAAGGAAAAATTTAATTTCACCTCTAAAATTTTGTTTTATTCCCATTTTTTTCACTTTTATAAGCAGGACAAAATGAACCCCAAAATTGCTACCCAGATTCTTCTGAGTGCGCTGATACCTCACATGTGGTCAGAAACGTCTGTTTGATCAAACAGTAGGGCTCAGAAGGGAAGGAGCGCTATTTGAATTTTGGAACAAAAATTTGGCTGAAATATATTGCGGGCACCATGGCGCACTTGTAGGGCCCCTTATGATGCCTAAACAGTAGAAGCCCAAGTGACTCCATTTTGTAAACTACACCCCTCAAGGAGTTCATCTAGTGGTGTACTGAAAATGTGTAACCTAGAGGTGATTCACAAAACTCTATAACATTTAGATGTGAAAACAATAAATGAAGTTTTTCCACTAAAATACTGTATTAGCTCCAAATTTATAATTTACAAGAGGGATAATAGGACAAAGTGGACAGGGCAATTTGTTACCCGGTTTTACTTCATGTGGTAGTACACTACTTGAGCATACGGCAAGGATCAGATGACAAGGAGTGCTACTTGGCTTTTAGAACGCAGAATCCATTTTAGCTTGTGGCCTCCATTAGCCAAGCCCCTGAGGTGCCAAATCAGCATAACCCCATAAAGGACCCCATACTGGAACGTTAACTGATTAAGGAATTCATCTAGTGTTGTAGCATTTTGAACCACAGGTGCAACACAGAACTTTATATATATAGGAGGTGGAAATATTTAGTGGTAAAAATGTAATTAGCTGCAAATATTTCAGTTACACAGGGGTTAGAAGGTAAAACTGGACCCCACAATTTATTGCACAATATCTCTAGAATGCGGTGATGGTCCATATAACCTTTGACACTACTACATGGCCACACATCAGGGCTGAGCAGGAAGGAGAACTATTTGGCATTTGGAGCACAGATTTAGTTAGAATAGAATAGTTTGCGAGTGACATTTGTGGAGGTCTTGAGGTAAGTAGCTAGAGCTTATTTTGGCTACCAAAAGATATTTTTCAAATGGCATAAATGTAGGTAAATGTCTGCATGTACAAATATCTGGTTAGCGCCATTACATGTGGTAACCATGTACAAATGATACTGCTGACAAAAGTTCACTCAGCTGACAGCCATCTCCCCTGTAAACCTGCATACTCCAAAGAGCTGAGCATGCACATGTTTACTGAAAAAGGGAGAGGGGATAATAAGCTAGTGCCAGACACTTCAGGTAGAAAGGAAGACTAAACTGCCTAATAAACAAACATGATTTACCCGCACATACATATTTATTTCAATAGGTAAAAGAGAAGATGTTGCTGTTCTTCTTCTGCCTGATAAGTCATGGGACTGGTAGATTGTCTATATACATGCCCAATGCAGTAAGCAGAGGATAACCTGGGAGGCCGGTTAGTTCAAAGATAAAGAATGTTACAGGAAATAAAGTGATCAGTTACTATAGGATGATTTAACTACTCATATTCTAGCTGTTAAAGGGTTAAGGTATTTAATGCTGCTTATCTGGGTGTGTTTCATACAACACTCAAAAGCCTTTTATTACATGTTTAATCTAATGGAAAAGAAAATGTGATGGGAGGAGAGAGAAGCCCAGAATGTAAAAGGGAAGAGAGAAAAGAGGAGGGGGGATTACAGCAAATAACTAAGTATTAATGCCCCCCTCCGGTCCTACAGACTGACAGAACAGGATTCTCACTCTCGATCATTTCTTTTCCCAGTCATCCCCTCTCATTTATGGGTTATTAAACACAACACTTAAGTTTCTGCTTAGAATTAAAAATTACTGTAGTTTACAAGAATCTCATCAATGTGAAATGTGTAATAAATGCTGCGCTTGCATGTGACAGCGCAGAGAGGGAGACACGAGGAAGCGAGACTGCCTGACAAGAGAAGGGGGAGCATAATGAGACAGGCTGATTACTGGGATAAAAGAATACAAGAATAGCAAGAATCTAAGGAGGAACCAGAGAGGGAAGCGAGAAAGGGAAAAAGTGAAGTTTAAGTGAAATCAGAGCATACGGGTAAGGAAATGTAGGCTTTTTCGGTAACTTAATTTGACCAAGTGCTCAAGGGGTCCTTTTTGCCATGTGTGTCATATTACTGAGTTCATAAGCTGGCAAAAGTGTCAGGTGTCTCTCCAGGTGAGTGGGAAGGAAGGGGTTAAATACTGTATATATTGTATATAACATGCAGAAGTCGGAAAAAAGATAATGAGATTAGGGCTGGCGCCAGTAAGGGGGAGCGTGGTGAGTGCGCAGGAGGAGGAGAGTGGGGGAATAGGTGACAGTATAGGGAGAAAGAAGGGAATCATATGCAGTATATGGTATAGTAGGGGACAAAGAATGTCAATATCGCAAGAGAACATAATGGCAATGAAGTATTCTCACCATCACTACAACACACTTGTAGAAAAAGATGGAGATGCCAGGGTCATATGGGAAGTTTGGTGAAAGAAGTGTGAGCCACAAGTGGCAAAGTGAAGGCAGAATTGGTGATTAGTAATCAAAATGTTATTCCTATATAAAAGACTATCATAGATATCCAGCTTCTCTCCATGCAGCATGAAAGTTGTCAATAAGTTCAATACATTAATAAAATTTGGTGGAGAAAGACAGACAGGCACAACTCGGGTAACGCTGTACAAGGTCAGTATTGTGACAGCCCTAGTAAAAGCATGAGTGTGGTAAAAAGGGACATTATTAAATAGTCCACCTGAAAATTAGGGTATATCATGTTCATTGGCGGATGACTAGCAAACTTGACCATACCACCTAGCAGCCAGAAACCTGCTTGGCTTATTCTATACTTTAGATGTACAGTTAGGGCCAGAAATATTTGGACAGTGACACAAGTTTTGTTATTTTAGCTGTTTACAAAAACATGTTCAGAAATACAATTATATATATAATATGGGCTGAAAGTGCACACTCCCAGCTGCAATATGAGAGTTTCCACATCCAAATCGGAGAAAGGGTTTAGGAATTATAGCTCTGTAATGCATAGCCTCCTCTTTTTCAAGGGACCAAAAGTAATTGGACAATGAACTCTAAGGGCTGCAATTAACTCTGAAGGCGTCTCCCTCGTTAACCTGTAATCAATGAAGTAGTTAAAAGGTCAGGGGTGGATTCCAGGTGTGTGGTTTTGCATTTGGAAGCTGTTGCTGTGACCAGACAACATGCGGTCAAAGGAACTCTCAATTGAGGTGAAGCAGAACATCCTGAGGCTGAAAAAAAAGAAAAAATCCACCAGAGAGATAGCAGACATGCTTAGAGTAGCAAAATCAACAGTTGGGTACATTCTGAGAAAAAAAGGAATTGACTGGTGAGCTTGGGAACTCTAAAAGGCCTGGGCGTCCACGGATGACAACAGTGGTGGATGATCGCCGCACACTTTATTTGGTGAAGAAGAACCCGTTCACAACATCAACTGAAGTCCAGAACACTCTCAGTGAAGTAGGTGTATCTGTCGCTAAGTCAACAGTAAAGAGAAGACTCCATGACAGTAAATACAAAGGGTTCACATCTAGATGCAAACCATTCATCAATTCCAAAAATAGACAGGCCAGAGTTAAATTTGCTGAAAAACACCTCAAGAAGCCAGCTCAGTTCTGGAAAAGTATTCTATGGACAGATGAGACAAAGATCAACCTGTACCAGAATGATGGGAAGAAAAAAGTTTGGAGAAGAAAGGGAATGGCACATGATCCAAGGCACACCACATCCTCTGTAAAACATGGTGGAGGCAACGTGATGGCATGGGCATGCATGGCTTTCAATGGCACTGGGTCACTTGTGTTTATTGATGACATAACAGCAGACAAGAGTAGCCGGATGAATTCTGAAGTGTACCGGGATATACTTTCAGCCCAGATTCAGCCAAATGCTGCAAAGTTGATTGGACGGCGCTTCATAGTACAGATGGACAATGACCCCAAGCATACAGCCAAAGCTACCCAGGAGTTCATGAGTGCAAAAAAGTGGAACATTCTGCAATGGCCAAGTCAATCACCAGATCTTAACCCAATTGAGCATGCATTTCACTTGCTCAAATCCAGTCTTAAGACGGAAAGACCCACAAACAAGCAAGACCTGAAGTCTGCGGCTGTAAAGGCCTGGCAAAGCATTAAGAAGGAGGCAACCCAGCGTTTGGTGATGTCCATGAGTTCCAAACTTAAGGCAGTGATTGCCTCCAAAGGATTCGCAACAAAATATTGAAAACAAAAATATTTTGTTTGGGTTATGTTTATTTGTCCAATTACTTTTGACCTCCTAAAACGTGGAGTGTTTGTAAAGAAATGTGTACAATTCCTACATTTTCTATCAGATATTTTTGTTCAACCCTTCAAATTAAACGTTACAACCTGCACTTGAATTCTGTTGTAGAGGTTTCATTTCAAATCCAATGTGGTGGCATGCAGAGCCCAACTCGCGAAAATTGTGTCACTGTCCAAATATTTCTGGCCCTAACTGTATATACCGTAAAAAGGATGTCATATGAGATCTCATCGCTGTCAAACCTTTATCGTACTGTGTCAGTCACAAGGACCAGGTTACTTAGCAGCTGGGCCAGACTTTGGTTCATGCTAGCCTTGCCCAGCAACTGTGGTCATAACTGTATATCTAACGGTGGTAATAGCAGGGATAAAGTTTGTTTGTGACACCAGTTGGGATCATCAGCTAGATGTAGCTTGCATTGCAGGGCATCCCTGGGAGATAGGTGTTATAGCAGCGCAGATGTTTGACCCTTCCCAATCAGGGCTGGTTCCCAAGGAGAAGATGAGGGTAGAAGTGAAAGGTATAGTGGAGGCGGTAGACAGCTAGAGAAAGTTTTTGCTTTACCTTTTTACTGTAGTTTCTGTAGCAAGTCCTGGGTAGTACATCCACCACCAGGCAGGAGGTGTGGCCAGTCTGATGAGAACTATAGTCCACTCTGCTGGGTAAGTATGTATAGGCCTCCCTGCTGACTTTTCCTGTACTTTAGGTTTCTTGGTGCTTGTTGATCTCCAGTACTTGCTTTGAGTTACTTCCTGCCAGGCTATTAGTGTGGGTAAAGTGGGTATCTGTGTCTATACCAGTTCCCTGATCCTCTTTACTACTGACACCCCAGAGGAATCCACTTAAGTTGCTGTTGAGTTTGAAACTGATCAGCATCTAGTTCTGCCACCAGGCCCTATAAGCATGGATGGCCTAGAGACTGGTTCCCTGACTGCAGCTGGTCCCTTCAGAGCAACTCCTGCTGCATCCTCATTGGACCTCTCCTTCACCTACTTTGTCCTACTACAACCTAACTAACCCCTCCACCCTACATGCCCAAAACCGGCAATGAGTTCACAATTTCCTAATAAGGGATCAGGCAGTGTGGGTTTGCTTCAGATATCCAGCAGAGGGACCCCAATTCCAATCAGACATGGTATTACATGATGTTACAGCAATACCATTTTGTGGCAGCCAGATGCAGGGGTGCCACAGTACCCATAAGCAAGACTTTTATCATTTGCTTACCTTATTTAACATTTCTATTTCAATACATGTCTACTACCTATACCTTTGTCTCTAGGTGGCAATGAAAAAATACTGCAGATGGCAATGTTAGTATAGTTGAGCTTAATTCCACTTTCAGGTGACTGGAATTTGTCCCTTCTTCCAATTCATGCGTTTTGCAGCAGAAGGATGGTCATTAGTGTACGTAGCTCCCTGTTGGGAGCCATGAGTGAGGCTCCGCCTTATTTAAACCTCCCTCAGTCAGTCTTTGTCTGACAGTAATAGATTTCACTCACTCTGGTTCACTCGTGCTTCCCAGCTCTGACTTAGCCTGCTTAATCCCATCCTTGAACCTGTCTTGTGTTTTGACTCACATTTTTATTCCTAACTTTGACATCCTGAGTCCAATCCTTCTGATTTTTTTCTAGAGCACTCCACCAGCGAGCAGCCACTATGTGGCCTCAATATGGGAGCCATAGTTAAGTCTATTTTCCTGAATATACAGGGTGGGCCATTTATAGGTATGAACCTAAATAAAATGGGAATGGTTGGTGATATCAACTTCCTGTTTGTAGAAAATATAAAGGGGTGGGGGAGAGAGGCGCTGTTCTACCGAGTCACGGTGACCCTTTATCAGAACGGTCCCTAAAACTAATCCTTGTAGAGCCCCTTGTAGGAATTCTTTACTGTTCGAAACCTGCAAACCAATTGATTTTTTAATCTTTCTAATGTTGTTATTGTCACGTAATTGAGTGTGCTTTATTATTGTCTAAAATAAAAAGTGTTTTTTATTCTTAAAATTGGGGTTATTTATTCGTATACTCATGTGAACATACCTCAAAGATATAGGATGCAGCAGGGCCAGAGTCCAATATAGGTACAAGGAAGAAACAGCACTTTTGTGTCTCTCAGTAAGGAAGGGGTGGGGCACCTCCCATCTTGCCCAAGCCCTTTCTTACTGAGTCAGACAAAAAAACATATTAACTAAGTACCCTGTTATTGACTCTGTTTTGCACTTGCTTTTTACTTAGATAGCAGAGTAATTTTAGACATTTTTTATACTATCTTTTTTGTGATATAGATCCTTGGTGGTGTGAACACAGTTCTACATATCTGTTCACATTGTGTTCTGGCTCAGTTGTTAGTATTCATTTGTACTCCAATGAAGGACCAGAACCATCTCAAAGAGGATCACAAAGAAATGGACAGCATTATGACTTAAATATGAGTGTCTGAGCAAAGGGTCTGTTTACTTATGACCATGTGATATTTCAGTTTATATCTTTTTAAAAATTTGCAATAGTGTCTACATTTCTGTTTTTCTTCAGTCAAGATACAGAGTGTACATTCATCAGAAAAAAATAACTTTTATTAATTTACCAAATGGCTGCAATGAAACAAAGAGTAATACTTCCCATACCCACTGTATAACTGGTTGCTATAGACCAGAGGTCCCCAACTCCAGGCCTCGAGGGCTGCCAACAGTGCATGTTTTCAGGAGCACCTGTGCATTTGATCACATTAGCACCTGTGCAATACTAAGGAAATCCTGAAATCCTGCACTGTTGGCGGCCCTTGAGGCCTGGAGTTGGGGACCTCTGCTATAGACAATAGCCCTTTTTGTGTGACTGGACTTGGTCTAGCCCACCTGTGTCTGGGTAGCCAGGGTTTGTGTTGTTTAGTTAGCGCCTGGACAAGGCGAGGGATTTTATGTTTATGATTTGTATTGCTGTGCTGTGCAACCAGTGGAAATAAACTGACACAGGCACCTGTTTAAACATGTTGCGTCTTCCAGAGTCGTCATTGTGGCTACAAGCAGACCACACCATACTTTCACTGCCGGGAAAGGCGATCCTGCAAGATGAGTACGTCACAGATGATTTGAAAACTGATACTGACATATCCACATTGGCTTATCAGGTTTGTAGTATTTTTCAGAACAGGAATATATTGAAAGACTATTTTATTCTCGTCATAAATATAAGAACCTCAACAAATTAGCAAAAAGAACAGTGTCAGTGAGGTGCGCCCCCAGGCCGTGGGGTACTCAGGGCCAGGCCGATGCTGTCTCTCTGGGGCCACGGTAGTCGTGACCCGGTCCTGTGGCCTGGGCTCAGTCCAAAAAGGTAGGGGATTATTTACAGGGGGTTTTGTCGAGATGCCACCTGGGGTATGTGGTCAGTGGGGACCACCGCTGCCATATTCCTGCTGGGGACAGTGACTTAGGGCAGCGTGGATGGTAACCCCTCCTCGGGTAGGGCTGAGTGTCCCCAGGGCAGGTGTAAATAGTCTATGTGTGAGATGCAGGGCAACAGGCGCAGAAATAACTGGAGTCCACAGCAGTAAATGTTTCCTTTCCCTTTAGTGGTCTGTTGTTACAGTACAGTCCGGAGCACCAATTTAGATGTTATTGGGGACCCAGGTGGCCTGGAAGCAATCGGGGAATCCACCTAGCCAGGTGGGTTGGAGGCCTTCCTTCTGCGCTGTTTAGTGTCTCCTGCGGCTGCTTGAAGCTAAGCTGCTTGCCCTCTCTCTCCTGCATGTGCCGTATGACAGGCAGCTCGAGTCCTGTTTCAGGAGTCGCTCCTCCATGGAGACCCCGGGCTCTAGTACGCTGCTTTGCCTCCTGACACTGTGTGGCTGGGAAATCTGGAAATCCCCATCTTCCATTGATGTGCAACGAGATGTGCAACCCTGCACAGTCTCGAACCCGTTGTTCATTCGATGCGCTTTCCTCTGAGGCGAGCATGACGCTCCTCGTCTCCCTCTGGCTTTCCTCTCCTTCCTCCACAGACTCACTCCATGGCTGTTCTAACTAATTCTTCCTCCGGCCAGAACTTTACAGGGAAGCTCCCCTCAAGCCAGGTTCTAGAGCTCCCCCTTCTGGTCTGGAGGCAGGAAAGTGTTGGATGCTGTGCCACCAGAATAGGGAACCTCTCTTTTGCTTCCAAGCATACCATCGGGACCCTGGGGTGCTACATCAGCCTAAGGGTGCATTTACACACACTGGCAGAACTAGAGCCTGGCGGGCCCTGGTGCAGCAGTAGAGGGGTGGGGGGGTGCTGACAGTCATAGTTAAGGAGCGGGGAGGGGGGTGCTGGCAGTCATAGTTGAGGAGCAGGGGGGGTGGGGTGCTGGCAGTGGTAGTTGGCTCCTACTTGCATCTAGCCGCGCATTGCAGGTCTAGGAGCCGGGGCGGCAGAGGAGAGGAGGGGCAGGATCAGCCAAGGGAAGCAGGAAGCTTCCCTCAGTTAACCTCCTCTCCTCTGACACATGGTCACGGGGGGCGGCTGCAGGGCCCCCTACAGGTGCTTGAGGGGCCCCCTAGCCGGTCAGGGCACTGGTGCAGCTGAACCAGCTGCACCACAGTAGGTCCGACCCTGTTTACACAACTGTATTTTACCATCCATATTATAGCTGCAATGTTTGAAACGATTTTGAGTCTCCTATCATGAACTAACAGCCTCAAAGGCTGTTCCTTTCAGGAGACCCACAGTTTGCCTGGTTATTTAGACAGTAACATGGACCTTAAAATTTAGCTGTGTGAATGCACTCTTAAGCCCCCGTTACAGGTTTTGTGATGTAACAGTGATCTCGCTATGTTTGATACGTAGCAGATCGCCTGGACCATTTTTTGATCATTGGGCTCCGGCTGGCCAGCATGCATCAGTGTGTTTGACGCCTTAACAACGACCTCGTTGGTGATTCAGAACTCAGCTATGTAGGTCTGAGTCATCGGACTAGCTGCTGTGTGGCAGGGTCCCAATGACTGCTGAGGTTATTATATGGGTCACCGTATCTTTGCTGCATCGTTGAGTAGATCTGACTGTTTGACATCTCACCAGTGACCACATAGCGACATTCCAGCGATCCTTACCAGGTCGTATCGTTGTCGGGATCGCTTGAACGTCACCAAGTGTGACGGTACCCTGTCTGACAGCTAGTCTTGGGATCATTCCTTTCATATGTTAATTTCTGCATGGTGCACATGCTTGTAACCTTCTGCTTTCAATAGATAAATCCTTTCTACCCTAATACATTCTTTATTAACTACAGAAGTACCATATATCTGTATGGTCAATACGGCGGGCATTATGGCTAACATCTGTTGTAACAAAATTATTTCTGAATTATCAAGATTTACAGAATCAATTGTTCCCACCCTCGCCCCACCCTCTCAGCAAATAAGAAGACCACATAGTTTTGCAGCACACACATGGCAATCTGCCATTTTTCTCCATATGTCTCCATATGTCTCATTATATTATCATGGTAATTCATGGATGGAATAAAATGGTTCCACATATTAATATATGTGTTTAAACAACTGTTATTTAAGATAATACATAATATTTTTTTATATTGAGTCTAAGGCAACAGGAATCTGTTGTATGCTGAGGGACCAGAGATATTCCAGAATATTAGATGTTTTTATATTTATCAATCATCCTTTATACCCCCTTACCCTAAAAAAAGGTTATGAGCTATCATTTAATTTCCCTAGCAGTCAAAAATAAGATTCAGAAATAGTATATTTTACAGGCTTCATATTGTGACATCAAAACGAATTGGCAAGATAATACATTTTGAAGTGTAGCTACAGTATTTAGTGGGCTCTAAACACAACCCCCAACCCACCACTACAAATATTATTATACTCATCTTCTCATAACTGCTGTGGACTAATGTTAATTTGGAATAAATGTTGAACCATTTTAGCATTAATTACACTAATCGCTGTTAATTAATATGTAAAAAGCTATAATCACGCATATGTATGCCATGTGCTATTGCTGTCCATTATTTTCCTTGGACTGCATATGACCCCCATAGTTTCATTGATCAATACAGATATCAGTTTTAAAACCAGATCTATGTGTTCTGTGAGACTCTAATCATACCTAAAGGCCCAGTTACACGGTACAAGATCGTGAACGATATCACTGAAACGTCGTGGGTTTGGAGTCGTTCAAACGACATTGTTAGTACATCGTTGCGTTTAACACCGAGATACGACTACGATAAATCGTTGGATCGTTGATCACAGATTTGAGAACAGTCAACCTGCTGCATCGTTGTGTGTGACACAGCGATAACGATGTAATTTACGACTTCCCCTATTCACAACAGTGAACAAGTATCGTTCTCTGGGTTGTGCAAATGATACCTGCTTGCTGGATTGTGGGTGCGTCGTGCACGATATCTATGCGTGTGACATCTCACCAACGATCTCTAAACAATGTCTTAACGACCGCGAGCCCCAGAGATCGTTAGTGATATCATTTCAACATTTAAGTGTGTAACGGTACCTTTATTCTCATCCATTTTGCTGATCAGACTCGGCCATTAAAGTCTAATGGTGGGTTTACACACACCAATTTATCTGTTCAATATCTGAACCAATCTCTGGTTGCAGTGAAATCATGGATACATTGCTCCATGTTGTACACAGCCACAAAATGGAGCAATGTATCCATGATTTCACTGCAACCAGAGATTGGTTCAGATATTGAACAGATAAATTGGTGTGTGTAAACCCACCATAAGAGGATCAATATAAAATGGATGAAGCATGGAATACGTACTTTGTACTTCCGTGTCAATTGTTTTTTTTTTTAAGCTAATCCATTGTTAAAAGTGAATGGATAAAAAAGCCCAGACTGCTTACCTGCTTCAGTCTTAAAGGGAACCTGTCAGGTCATTATGCCCCCCCCCCCATCCAGCTATCACTGTCTGTACCTGCAGCTTCATAGTCCTATGCTATTCTTTCCTGTCTTAGCTAATAGTGTAATGTTAAAGGTGAAGAAAGAAAGTATTTATACACTTATATTTTTTTCAGGCCGTGACTACATCTTGGAGGATGTAGTCACTCTGGCAGGTTAATAGTTAACTCCCTATTACCCTTTCTGTATAAGGACCCTTGTGATGCAAGGATCATATGACCAAAGTGGGTGGAGCTAAGCAAGCAAAATCATTATGTACTAAGAAGACTAAAGGGCCTGTCACGTCGATATTGCTGAAAGTTCACGGGTTTTGAGACGTTCAAACGACACCGTAACGACGTTCCGTGTGACACGTCAATATGACCAGCAATAAGTCGGCTAATCGTTGATTGGAGATTTATGAACCGGACCATAAATCAGTCATTGATCGTTAGTTCAACCTGCAGCTTCGGTGTGTGACACCTTGATAACGATGTCGTTTACGACTTCACATATTCAGAACTGGAGGACGTAGGCAACTAAACGACCGCAAGTATCATTCGCTTGTCGCGGAATCGTTGCTGCGTCATTCTCGATATCAGTACGTCTGACATCTCACCAGCGATCATTGAACATCGTTCCAGCGATGTAGGTCAAGTCGAATCGTTGGTGGATCGCTGAGACATTGAAGCGTGTGACAGGCCCTTTAGGCTATGTTCACACATAGCGTATTTTTGCTGCTTTTTCTGCAGCTACGCTTTTACGCACGTATTTTGTGGAAAACGCAGCTCCTTTCACACACTGTGTTTTTTTCTGCGCTTTTCCAGAGCCCATTTTATCATGTGGGCAATGGGAAAGCGCAGAGAAAATACGCAGAAAGAATTGACATGTCTATTCTTTTTTTACGTGCGCATTTTTGCAGTGAAAGTGCCCGCGTAAAACAAAGCAAGAATACGCAGTGTGTGAATGGATATTGGCAGAACCCATAGGTTTTGCTGGGCTGCGTATCCACAATTGCGCTTCACTGCAAAAAACGCGGCGTAAAAAAAGCAGCATAAAAAAACGCAAAAAGGAAAAAGTGCAATACGCAGCAAAATACGCTATGTGTGACCTTAGCCCTAACGCCGCCTATTGTAGTCACATGGTCGTGAAATCACACAGGCCATACAACAGGTTATACAATTCAGCTGAAATATTAACTATTAACCTGTCAGAGTGACTACCGTATATACTCGTGTATAAGCCGACCCGTGTATAAGCCGACCCCCCTACTTTTGACCCCAAAACCTGGGAAAACCTATTGACTCGTGTATAAGCCGAGGGTGGACCCCAGCACAGGTATACAGCCCCCAGCAGTGTGGTATACAGGCCTCCCCAGTGGTAGTATACAGCATCCCCCCCAGTGGAAGTAAACGGCAGCCTCCCCAGTGGTAGTATACAGCATCCCCCCCAGTGGTATATACAGCATCCCTAAAGGTATAAACAGCAGGCCCCAGAGGCATATACAGCAGGCCCCAGAGGCATATACAGCAGGCCCCAGAGGCATATACAGCAGGCCCCAGAGGCATATACAGCAGGCCCCAGAGGCATATACAGCAGGCCCCAGGGTATATACAGCAGGCCCCAGGGTATATACAGCAGGACCCCAGGTATATACAGCAGGCCCAGAGGTATACATCAGGCCCCAGAGTATATACAGCAGGCCCCAGAGGTATACAGCAGGCCCCAGAGTATATACAGCAGGCCCCAGAGTATATACAGCAGGCCCCAGAGTATATACAGCAGGCCCCAGAGGTATACAGCAGGCCCCAGAGGTATACAGCAGGCCCCAGGGTATATACAGCAGGCCCCAGAGGTATACAGCAGGCCCCAGAGGTATACAGCAGGCCCCAGAGGTATACAGCAGGCCCCAGGGTATATACAGCAGGCCCCAGGGTATATACAGCAGGCCCCAGGGTATATACAGCAGGCCCCAGGGTATATACAGCAGGCCCAGGTATACAGCAGGCCCCAGAGGTATACAGCAGGCCTCAGAGGTATACAGCAGGCCCCAGAGGTATACAGCAGGCCCCAGGGGTATATACAGCTGGCCCCAGGGGTATACAGCTGGCCCCAGGGTATATACAGCTGACCCCAGGGGTATACAGCTGGCCCCAGGGGTATACAGCTGGCCCCAGGGGTATACAGCTGGCCCCAGGGGTATACAGCTGGCCCCAGGGGTATACAGCAGGCCCCAGAGGTATACAGCTGGCCCCTGGGGTATACAGCTGGCCCCAGGGGTATACAGCAGGCCCCAGGGGTATACAGCTGGCCCCAGGGGTATACAGCTGGCCCCAGGGGTATACAGCTGGCCCCAGGGGTATACAGCAGGCCCCAGAGGTATACAGCAGGCCCCAGAGGTATACAGCAGGCCCCAGAGGTATACAGCTGGCCCCAGGGGTATACAGCTGGCCCCAGGGGTATACAGCAGGCCCCAGAGGTAAACAGCTGGCCCCAGGGGTATACAGCTGGCCCCAGGGGTATACAGCTGGCCCCAGGGGTATACAGCTGGCCCCAAGGTGTATACAGGCAGCCCCGCAGTGGCACTAGCCCCCCCATCATGGAAAGAGCCCCCCACACTGTGCAGAGCCCCCCCCCCCCCCGCTGCATTAACTTACCATCCAGCGTCTTCATCACCGCGGGCTGTCGCGTCCTTCCTACCGCGCTGTCTTCCCGGTCTCATGTGACCCGGCGGTCGCTGTGGAATGACGTCAGCGCGCCGGGTCACGTGAGACCGGGATGACAGCGCGCAGGACCCGCGGCGAAGACACTGGATGGTAAAGCATCGGGGGGGGGGGCTCTGCCAAGTGTGGGGGCTCTTTCCATGATGGGGGGGCTAGTGCCACTGGGGGGCTGCTGTATACACGGGGGGCTGTATGCATGGCTCCCCCTGCCGCTGTGATGGGCGGGGGGAGCCGTGCATATCTAATGAGCGGCCCCACGTGACGGGCCGCTCAGTCATCAGCCTCCCCCCGCCTCCTCCAGCCTCCCCAGCACCCGGACACAGCCCCCACACATATATTACCGTATTGACCCGTGTATAAGCCGAGGGGGTGACTTTTCAGCCCAATTTTTGGGCTGAAAAACTCGGCTTATACACGAGTATATACGGTACATCATTCAAAATGTAGTCACTACCTCAGAAAATTTAAGTGTATAAATGCTATTTTTCACCTTTAACATTACACTAGGTGCTCAGACAGGGATGATTAGAATAGTACTATGAAGCTGCAGGGACAACTAGTGATAGCTGGGGGGTATAAACCAGCTGACAGGTTCCCTTTAATCTCAAAGCATGAGGGGATAAAAAAAAAACAAATGCAACACAAATCACACAAAGAGGAAAAATAGTCTGTTATTCAGAAATGTAAAAATTTACACAGATGTGTGACTGCTGCAGCCTAAGGCTGCGTTCACACATTTGCGTATTTTGCTGCGCCTTTTTGCGTGCGCGTTTTGCCATGATTTTTGGCCGTGCAAAAAGTCACAACAAAATACGTGAGTGCATTCACACACCACATTTTTATGTGCTGCAGGGGGAGGAAGAATCCTGCTTCCTCCTCCCCTCTGTCACATCTGTGCCCGCCCCTAAAGATTTCACAGTGTATTATTATACTATACACTAGGAAATCTAAATTCAAAAAAGCCAGAGGTTTTTAAAATAATAAACATGGATACTTACCCTCCGGCGGGTGGAGGGCGGGTGTCCGGGAGCCAGGACCGGTGAGCAGCCGCAGATTCCGAGTGGAAAAAGACCTGTGGTGATGTCAGAGGGTGCTCCGGGCGCTGATTGGCCACCCAAGGTCATGTGATACATATCACATGACCGGAACACCCTCTGACATCACCACAGGTCCTAGCAGAGCCATTCTAGCGGACACCGGAACACCCGTCGTTGAGGTAAGTATTTAATTCTTTATTATTTTTAATACATTTGTCTTTATTTAACTTTGATTTTGCAGTTTATATTAATACACTGCAAAATCAAATGGGTGGTCAGAGGTGTCACAGAGGGGAGGAGGAAGAAGTCTAAAGATGGTCTGTTTCTCTTTCATTAAGAATGCTTTTGACCACAAGTTTTGGATTCACAGCAACAGCTTCAAAATGCAAATGCTACACCCGGAATCAGACCCAAACTTTTCACCTGTTTAATTGATTAATGAAGGAATATTTGATGCAGGTCATTAAAGCGCTTTTGAGATAATTTTCCCAATGTGAATTGTGCCTACGTGTGGTTTTGATTAAGTGTGCTGCATTATTGACATTGCCATCCAGTGCACATCTGGTTGCAGGTATGCAATCCTTGAACAGTCGATTGAGGTGCATACTGCTATGTAAGATGTGTACACGTTGTGAATTTGAAAGACCAGGTACTGGATCTAAATGACCAGCTGACAACACTGACATCAATAGACAGTATGGACAGTATGTGCACATTTATGGTCATTTGTGAATGTTTATGTTAAGGTACCGTCACACCAGTGAACATCATTCCCGACATCGTTCAAAAGTGACGTCAGGGACGATGTTGAAACAACATCGTTGTTGTGTCGTTGCGTGTAAATGCACGATTCAACGATAGTTGTTCAAGTTGGGAGTTGACAGGTTTTTCTACATGCAGGAAAACCTGTCAACTTCAACTTAAACAACCTGCGGCATTGTTCGGTGTGACACCGTAATATCGATGTCACGGCCTATTCGCTGCATTGCAGTGGATCGCTCTCTGGGTTGATCCCAGCCCGGCGAGCGATCGCACCGCCAACATCACAGTGCCGTCACGGCAACATCTTGACGTGTGATAGCTAGGCTGTGATGTACCCGCAGCATCGCATACGACATTGCAGACGATGTTGGAAGGTGTGACGGGGCCTTTACTGTTGAATCGCTACAGGCTTTTTCTGAATGTGAGAAGCACAACCCCAGACACATACTTGTACTTTTATATGATTTGTCCTGAGGAAAAAGGTCATGTGGTTTCGAAATGCGTAGCCCAAAATAAATCATTCATAATCTATATGGACTGTCCTGAGACTATTCCTTGGTTGAACAGCAGCGCAAGATTATACCCAATTCATCACCATGCACTGGTACCACTCCACATGGGTCCGCGGCAGCTGTTACATGCGCTTATAGTGGTTGTGTCTCACAAAACTACTGAAGGTGAGCCTTCTACTACTATTTAGATTTAGTTTAAAAGATAAGACCCTATTTGCGCTTTAAGTCTCTCTCAAGATTCCTACCTCATTCTGATTGCACATTTATCCTGCACCTGCTTTGAACGCTTGCATTGGGGATTCCATATGAAGCGGCCGTCACACGCTAAGATATCGCGAAAGATATCGCTTGAACGCGCCAGATTTAACATCGCGTGAACGATGTCTCTGCGTGTGATGGCAATATACGATGAGCGAGAATTGATGAAATCGCAAAATCGTGATCTGAGCTCCGGAGCTCAGATCTTGCGATGAGCGATTTCACGATCTGTCTCATCGTGGTGTATAACACCACGATGAACGATCTCCCAGCGGCAGAGCCTATGCTGGGAGATGGTAACTATGGTACACGTCGGGTTACTATGCGACGCGCGGCGCCTAGTAACCCGATGTGTAACGAGCGATCTCGCTGGCCCACATCGCTGGTGAGTCTGTCTGTGTGACATCTCACCAGCGATGTGAGCGATATTGTAAGCGATCGCGTGTGCACGTGATCGCTTACAATATCGCAAGCGATATCTTAGCGTGTGACGGCCGCTTAAGTCACAAAATCTACAATTCCTACAAAACCCTAACTCTACCACTCACTATAGTTTACCTTCTTACCTACTCACTATAATGAGGCAGATTGAGGCATTTTGGGCTCTGTCGAGTCCATGTTTCGCAATCATGTTTTGGGGGGATTTACATTGAAACTCCCAAAGTAAGTGTTCAGACTAGAACACAAGAATGTGATCCCAGCCTTATACCAAAACCAATCGAAAAAATTAAGTATCCCCAAGTTACCAATAAAACCCATAACATATCCCGCAAAAAAACAGCCCTGACCCAGGTTCAATACACCCCCCCCCCCCATAAAATCCATTTAAATCTGTTCTCCCAAATACAAATGTATCTCCCCCTTCTTTCTTCTTAGCCCCTCTGTGCCTAAGGGTACCTTTACACGTCGCAACATTGCATCCAATTTCACTTGCAACTTACTGGTTGCAGTGAAATCATGGACACATTGTTCCATTTTGTTGCAGTGTACAAATGGAACAATGTGTCCATGATTTCACTGCGACGTGTAAAGGTACCCTAAGCCACAGTAAGTGATTATGCACGTGTGTCGCTGTACTGTAAGGTGGAGAGCCCAATGAAAAATTTACAGGATGTGTGTCACCATAAGCACAAGCTGGGCACAATGTATAGGCACAAGTCTGAGATATTTGTAATTTTACAGAAAATTAAGGCATGGCATGGAAGTTACAAAATAGTCACCGCACTCATAGATGAATTCACTGAGAAATGCAATTTGTACAGCGGGGTCTCTTTTGAGGTTTTCTGTTTATTGACAAGTCAGGGGCCCTGCAATGCAACTCAGTGGACAAATTTACATTCCAAAAATTAAATAGCGCTCCTTGCTTTCTAAGTTTTGTATGTGCCCAAACATTACTTTTTGTCCACATATAATAATAATAATAATAATTTTATTTATATAGCGCCAAGATATTCCGCAGCACTTTACAATTCATTGGTTCATATATAAACGGTCATAAGTAACAATTATAGAGATACAATAATTAAAGCAGGGAAACGATGTAATAAATACAATACAGCAATTAAAGTGGAGAATCAAGGTAAAAAAAAAACAATACAATAATTAAAGCAGAGAACAAATGTAAAAAATACAAATACAATAATTAAAGCAAAAATAAAGGCGACTCTGCTCAAAAGAGCTTACAATCTACAACGAGATGGGGGTTACACACAGCACAGGGGCTTATTACACTGAACGTCCAGGCATCTTGAGCAAGAGGGGGATAGAAAAAATTACATGAAAGGTCACCAGCCAATCTGTGTAAAGCTTTTGGGCTCGGTGGAGTTTGAAGGAGAGTTATGTCCAGAGAAATAGTGAATGGACTATGTGTGCAGTATATATCCCTGTGTTAATGAGAAAATGAATAACCAATTATGGAGTCAATTTTCTCCTATTACCCCTTGGGTAAATGATAAATTAAGTGCTAAAACAGTATTTTAGTGGGAAAAATGTTTTGTTTTTTCACATATAAATGTTGTAAAGTTTTGTGAATCACCTGTAAATTAAAAATGTTCAGTTCATCCTTACATTAATTCCTTCAAGCGTTTAGTTTCTAATACTTGTGGGGGTTTCTGCTGTTTTGGCATATCAAGGGCTCTGTAAACACGACATGGCATTCACAATCAACTCCAGACAAATTTATGCTCCAAGCATCAGATGTGCTCTTTTCTTTCCGATCCCTGCCATCTATCATCATGTTTGGGAGAAATTACCTAACAAATTATGGAGTCTGTTTTCTAATATTATCACACATTACAAATTTGTGAGTAAAACAACATTTTAGCAGAAGAAAACGTAATTTTTGTCTTCACATCCATATTTTAAAAAGTTCGGTAAAGCACCTATGGGTACATACTGCTGAACACACCCCTAGATTAATACACTGACTGGTCTTAGTTACAAAATGGGGTCACTTGTGGGGTTATCTGATGTTTTGGTACCTTAGGGGCTCTGCAAAGTAAAACATGGTTTCTGCAATCTATTCCAGCCACAATTATACTCCAAACACAAAAGGCCGCTTCTGTACGTCTGAGCTGTACAGTTTGTAAAAAATAACTTTTGACCACATGTCAAACACCCAGACACAGACACACACTGGCTCTCACCTCTCCGTCCCCTGGCTGTCCCAGTGCTGGCCCTCATGCTGGCATTGTCCTGCAGAGAGTAGATGTGGAGCAGGCGGGCGCAGAGGCGGCGGTGTGCAGGATGTTCCTGGATGTCAGCTGCCCCTCCTGTCAGTGCAGCTGGGCCCCGGCTGGCATGTGCTGCTGCCACCCAGCTGCACAGACAGGAGGCGGCTGACACCCGGGCTCATCCTTTGACCGCACAGTCTGTGACAGGAAGGAGAAGAGTGTGGAGGAGCCACACGATGCACACTCCCTGCACCCTGGGAGCCCCCGGACCACGGTGTCAGTGGGCGGTTTGTGGCAGGGGTTAGTGATGTGAGTCTGCGGTGAGGCTGCGGCGGAAGTCCCCATCTTTTGTTCTCTTTCTGTGTACAGAAATCGCACGCTAGCGCTGATTGGTTGAGTCGGCCGGGCCGACCAATCAGCGCTAGCGTGCAATTTCCGTGACAGACAGAGAACATTAGACAATTATATAGTAGATTTGCATGCACCCCTAGACTTGTATGGATGCTTGCATTCAGATTTAGGCCATGTTCAATCTGGTTGTTTTTAGTGTTGCATTATTTTTTGAAAACTACAATAAATGGATCCTCTATTTTTGCAAAAAAAAAATTACAAACGCATCATCCGTTAGTGTTGCATTTTTACTCAGTTTTAATAGTGCTGCACTTTTTCTTTTTCAAAGTAAAAACGCAGTTCTATTCTATATGGGCTAGGGGGACAGGGACACGTACAAACTAATACACATACAATTTATTACCTTCCCCAAGATCCGTGGTGTCCAGCTATGAATTACTTCCAGGTATTGTGCTTACAGGACCTGGCCACAAGACTCTCAAGCTGTCACATGGCTAGGTCCTGTCAGTACAGTACCTGCAGGTCCTGCCAAAGGAACACATCGCTTGGTCTCACCGTGGAATCGGCAGGGAAGGTAAGTAATTGGTGCATTTGTGGTGTGGAAAACGCAGTAAAAAAGTATCACAAACGGACTATGTGAATACCAATCCATTTGTGATGCTTTTTTTTAGTAGAAGGGAGTGAATGGAGAAAGCACAGCAGAAAAACGGAGCAATATCTGACATGCTTACTATTTTCTGCATGCGCTTCATGCACCACTAACGCAGTAGTCAAAAATCTTATTCACTTTGCTGCAGATGCAGTGACTGATCCATTTTTGGCGCAGTTAAAAAAAACGGAGCACAAAAAACAGATTAAAAACAACCAGTGTGAACCTGGCCTTACACTGCCAATTGCAGCATGCAGCAATTTTTTTCCCTTGCTGACTTGGCATGAGAAAAAATGCACACAGACCTATAGTATCACAATGAGCCGAGTCTATCCAATAAAACATGGGAAATCACTGTGTCGAGTTATACTCCAGTTTGAGCGAGCCCTAAGGCTACATTTAGACACACACCGTTTTTGTTGCATTTTTGGCTGCAAAACAAGAGCTGTTGTTAAAAAAACGCACCAAAAATGGATCATCTGTCTCTGATCCATTTTTGGTGCTGCTTTTTTTTCTCCATTAACAATGGTTCCTATGGTAAAAACACTACAGAAACTAACATACTCATTTGAAAAATGGAGCACTCTAAAAAGGAAAAAACAGATCACTTTTCAAATGCCCAGTCTGAGGCTACATTCACACTGTGCATTTTCTGATCTGATTTTTGCTGTGCACTGTAGAAAACAGATCACTCAAATTACATCCCAGCAAATGGGGTGCCCTGCTCACGCAGGTAGCCACAGATCTCTCTAATGCACAGTTGGGTTTCCACAGCAGGTACCTACTACATGCAACACCTTCCACCCTGGCACAGTAGGGGGAGCTACACTCGCTGACTTTAGGCGAGATCCCCTATAAATACTGCTGCTGGGGAAGGAGTTAGTTAGAGTGTGCAGACGCTAGGAGAGCTGCGAAGAGTGGTCGGTGCCGCGGTTAGGCCCGAGCCAGTGACCCGAAGTGGCCCTTCTGACGTCCCACAAGCCTGAGTGGGGACAGAAGGCAAGGAGTAAAGAGCCAAAAGAGAGTGAGGAACTAGTGGAAGTTCTCCCAAAGACGAACCGGACATCCGCACCTGTAGGATACTTCAGGACTACAGAAAACCCTGTCGCACCATGGAGACTTCAGTCACCTGGTCCCCCTGTGAGTCCAGAGAGAGGGAGCCAGACACCGCAGTGAGAAATCACAAGTCAGTGATCAGAGAGGGTAACCCATGGACCGCACAGGAGGAGAGAGCAAGGACAGGAAGAGAGAGGAGGCCGGTCTGGCTGCATGCAGACTGGGCTTCAGCTACCACAGAGGAACAGAGGAGGCATTATACCCACTTGAGGTGGGGACCCACTGTGCACCTGGTCACCTGTCAGTGCCCTGGACATCTTTACCTGCCGTACCAACAGTAAAAAGGTAAAGAGACTTCTGCAGTGTGTGTGCATCATTCGTCTCCGATCCCGGTGCCCTTATAGATTGCTCCAACATCCCCTACATCGATTTACAGATCCACTCCAAACTGCCCCTTCACACTACACTGCCCCAAGAGACCAAGCCCTACATGTAGGGGGCTTTGTCATCTCAGCCGCACTTCCATCTACCTCCGGCGGACTGTGGCGGCGCTGGTGACCCATCACCAGATACTACAAGTTACGTCACGTGACAAAAACTCTAATCCCCTGTAAATACACCCTTTTTGAAGTGTCACCCAGGCCACGGGATCAGGCGCTGCCACCCGTGACATCCCCAAAACAGCCACCGACCCTGATACCCGAGTACCCCAGGGCCTTGGGCTCGACACAAAGTCTATGGGTTTTCATTCTTGTCATTCATTATGCTCTTTTAAAGTGATCCGTTTTTTCACTTTAGGAGAGCTCTTTTTTGGAAAATGGCATGTCAATATGTCAATTTTTGTCCTACGTATTCCCATAGCAGCCCTTCAAAATGGTGAAACAAACGCAGCAAAGACGGATCAAAAAACACATCCAAAAACGGATCCATTTTTTTGGGTGCATTTTTTTGACAGCTCCTGATTTGCAGCTAAAAACACAGCAGAACATAAGAGAAAAAAAACGCACAGTCTGAATGTAGCCTCAATGGCAATAAAAGAAAACCCAAACTTGGCTGAGATTTCATTTGAGTGATCCGTTTTGTGCAGCGCACTGCAAAGAATGGATGCAAAGAAATACAGCAAAGACGGTTGGTGTGAAAGTGGCCTAAAAGCTGACAATCTGCAATTTAATCCCATATCGAATATATAAAGCTGAATGTGTGTGTGTGTGTGTGTGTTTGTGTGTATGTGTGTATATCTGGGATTGGCATCTACACCGTCGCAACTACAGGCACAAAATTTTGTACAGTCACACGTCTGGACCCCGAGAGCGTCATAGGCTTTGTTGTGAGGTGAAATTTTAACCCTGCGCGTTCCAGTTCACCAAACAATTTTGCCCCTCTCTACATAATGGGGAAAAAGTGAATGGAAAAGTGTTGGAGGAAAATCGACAGCTGCCAGCTATAGAGACAAAATTTTGCACAGTCACACATCTGGACCCCGGGAGCGTCATAGGCTATGTTGTGAGGCAAAATTTTAACCCCGCGCATTCCAATTCACCAAACAATTTTGCACCTATCTACATAATGGGGAAAAGGTGATAGTAACCAGTTGACAGTTGTGAATGAGAGGGCTTAATGATAGCACCAAAGACTAACAGCACATACCAGCATATAGTCACTAAGGTGGGGCCCCAACATGAGATATTCACCACACACAGGGACATGTATACACACCACACGCAAACAAAGAGTAACAGCAAGTGTATAGTCGCTAAAGTGCAGCACCAACATTGGATACTCACCACGCACCCGAACAAACACACACACATCACAAAGAGACACACACAACACAGAGACATACACACACCCCCAAGGGGACACCACACACACTCTATAGCGACACATGCACTCACCCCACAGGGACACACACACACCACAAAGAGACACACATAACACAGACCCCCCCACAGGGCACACACACATAACCACCCTATAGGGACACATACACTCACCCCACAGGGACACACACACCACAAAGAGACACACACCACACAGACCCCCCCCCCACAGGGACACACACACATACCATACACACCCTATAGGGACACATGCACTCACCCCTCAGGGACACACACACCACAAAGAGACACACACAACACAGAGACACACACACCCCACACAGACACCCCCCACAGGGACACACACACACACACACCCTATAGGGACACATGCACTCACCCCACAGGGACACACATACACACCACAAAGAGACACACACAACAGATACACACACACCACACAGACCCCCCCACAGGGACACACACACATACACACCCTATAGGAACACATGTACTCACCCCACAGGGACACACACACACCACAAAGAGACACACACCACACAGACCCCCCCCACAGACACACACACATACACACCCTATAGGGGCACATGCACTCACCCCACAGGGACACACATACACCACAAAGAGACACACACAACAGAGACACATACCACACAGACCCCCCCCACAGGGACACACACATACACACCCTATAGGGGCACATGCACTCACCCGACAAGGACACACACACACCACAAAGAGACACACACACACAACAGAGACACACACCACACAGACCCCCCCACAGAGACACACTCATACACACACCAGGGACACACACACCACACAGACAGACACAGATGTGCACAAATCACCGCACACAGCTCGCCTCATACGTGTGCTATCTTTATTTTCCAAACATAAACATCTGATTAAAAACAGCCAATGTGCAACACATGTGCCACATAGGGAATTAAGGTAGATGTCAGTCACATGAGCTGTCTATTATGTGTATGTGTTAGGTAACATATATACTGCCCGGCCGGGGGGAGGGTTTACTGTTGGCTGGAGATTTATTAGGCTGCCTATAGCAACCAATCACAGCTCAGCTTCTATTTTCCTACAGGTCATTAATATGACATATTCAAATTCTATTTTGTTATAGCTAACAGCAGTTATTTATTAACCCGGGCGTAGCCGGGTACTACAGCTAGTTGATTATATAACTGTATCTTGAAAATGTTTTGGTAAACAGCTAAAATGTCAAAACTTTTGTCACTGTTCAAATATTTCTGGACCTAACTGTATGTGTCACACAGACGTCAGAATGAGGTCTAATTCAGAGGCTTTTCAAACCCCAGATTTTGAGATCACTGGTCTGAGCTGTATCTAGTTCTGTAGGCAAATTATAAGATGGTGAGGGCAAATTACTTTTTGTTTGCCAAAAACCATCTTTAGAAAAGTTGCAGGTCACCAAGGCATGTAATACAACAAACATTAGGTCTGAGAACCAAGAACTGAAACCAAAAGATGTGCTATGTAAATACTAATGCCGGGGTCTCAGTAGTGACCACTAAACAAGCAAAGGGCGCCTGAGGTGAGAATGTGAAGCAGCCAGTTTTTTTGTATTATTAGTAATAAATTGCTTGTTTATTGTTTATAAGCAATACATTTGTAGTCCATTTTTAGTGTTAGTGCAGAAAGACTCACTTCGATGAAACATCACACACCAAGTGAAACCTCCACAATTGTGTCTTATAGTAAATAGCATCATCCAGTATTAGTAGGATGATAGTAGTAAAAATTCCTCTTTCCCAAAGTTTTCAGACTGTGTTTTTTTTTTTTTTTTTTTTTTAAATGAAATAAAAAAGCAATATTCTGATCCTGTTTCAACAAGGGGAGAAAAAATAGTTTGATACCCTGCTAAAGCTTCGAGATGATGAATAACATGGATCTGTAACCTAGACCATTCAACTCGGCAATCTTTGCCATCTTTTATGTCTTTTAACAGTCGAAGTGAATTTTAGCTTTTCATCCACTTTCTCTAAAAATACATTTCCAGGCCTGTAACTAGCCACAAACTGTGTGTACAGTCAAAGATGTTCCATTATTTCTTCAATGGTGCAGAGAAAATCCCTGATTGCAAAGAAAAAGCTGACGTGATATGGTAAATAAATGCCTCAAAAGACTTCTATTAAGATCACAAAAGGCTGAGTGGAGTCCTCGGGTGACTGCTGGAATTTGTTCTTCACACACAGTCAAGTGTATTCATGGCTATACAATATTATTGTTCCTGGTTCATTCCAAGCCCTCGGACAAGGAATGAATCCCGAGAAAAATGAGAAGCAAAAGCCAAAAAATTCACATCTGAATGAAAAGGAAAAACAAACTGTAAGCAGCCGGGCTACTAAGGCTTTTAGCTCTCCTATACAACTGGGATGGTTAGCTGCATAGTTGCAGTCTCACGTCAGAGAGAACGCCAGACGTCCTTGGTGACTGTAACCTGGTAATCTTTGCAGTCCTGTGTCAGCAAACGTATAGCCTAATAATTCTAATATATTCACTTTCCTGCTTACAGCCTGCAAATCCTCGATAGAGTCGCACGTGTTCTGTTCTACATCTGCAAGCACGGACAAACAGGCGTTACACACAACAAGGAACAATGTGAAACGGTTATCAGGACCAAGTATATATGGGGTCACTGTAACTCTTTATTTGCAGAACATTTATACAATTCCCTCGACAAAGGAAATTACTTCACACTTTCTTTTATCCTGGAAGAATTGATATATAAATATATGCTACCTAATATTCCAGTGCAGGAACGAGGGGGTTAACTTGAGGGGGCCCCTGCAAATTTTCCCCACGTGAGGTCTGAGTGTCTATAAAACGCCAGGCGGAAGGAAGGCGTCTTTACGATGGTGCTTTGAGGCAGAGAGAGATGGGGGTCAGAGGTCAGCAGGCCCCAAATAACTTCATACTGCTTTTATAAAACCCAACCCATTCCTATTATGGATGGGGTCACAACTCTTAGAGAATGAGTGGGAGAGGGGTACCAAGAGAGGGGGACGTATAGACACACAAGTTGAAACACAGGGGGATAAAGAGAAAAAAAAAAAAAGGAAAAGAATCTATAAACTGGAATGCATGTATAGTAAAATATTATACAGGAGATAAAACAGGAGTCTAGACAGCTATAGCACAGGGAATATAAACAGGAGAGAATGAAAGAACTATGTCTAAGGGTGTATATGGAGAAAAACGAACAAAAATGACCAAACGTGACAATCAATGCTTTGGGTTACTAAATAAAAAAGCAACTTAATTATCTGATGAAAAAAAAGCCATATATATAGTATCCAATTAATAATGCTCTTACATTGTGTATTGTGCTTTGGAACCACAACACAATGACGTCATTTTCCCCCAAAAAAACAGGGCCATTTATATTTGGAAAATGTGGTGAAATCGGTATGAGAAGATCCAGGTTCAGTCTCTAAAGCATATGTGAACTGAGACTAAATAGCAAAAGCATCAGGGATATCCATAAGATGCTATATGTTACTCACAAACATATAAGTAAAGTAGTAGCCATGGAAGGACAGAGGGTCCCATGTGAAATGTCTGTTTTATTATTCATTCCATGCCTAGAAAAAATGAGTTAAATATTTAGAGGCACTGGAAAATGCAGCCGTCAGAAAGGGACTGGGGAAATGAACTGCAGCCACCTACAGAAAAGAGGACACGCAGCTAGAATTGCCTTCATGTGCACAGAAGGTACAACCATCACACTATGAGCCCTGCCAGTATATCAATAAACAGAGGAGGAAAAGAAAAAATAGCTCTCTCCCTTGTCATTCTGTCATCTTCTGCAACTAAGTCACCATGGTGTACAGGAATCTTGTGGATGACACTCAAAAGCATCCAATACAGTCTGCCGACTTATTTCTCGACATATCTATAGTGAAGGTCTGGGACAAGCGGAAACAAATTGCCTGAGTCAGTTATTGCAAAGTACAAGACATTAATGAGATATTAACCTTGCAAAATATGGTTATATTTCTACAATAATCTATAGTTCTGGACATTGCAAAGATGTTAATAAGAAACCTGACGGTCCATCCTAACATGCAAGTCTGAACAGATGGATACTGAACATAACATATCTACTTACATAATCTTCTTGTGATTTCTGTCATCTACTTCTGTCATATTGTCCTCCTACCAAGCACGCGGCAGCCATATTTGAACACCATACTGAACGGTGTGCAAATATGGCATTCACTGGCAGTACTGCTACACTGCGTGGTGCTGCCAGCTGTGTCCCATTGTCCTCTGCTGCCGACCGCTGCCACGGAAACCGCCAAAGCCTGCCACCTGCCGCCACGGAAACAGTCAAAGCCTGCCGCATCAAGAGAGGATCTTAGCAAGATCACGTGAGGGAATCATATGACCTGGCCAGGACCACTAATAGAGAAACAAAAATAGGCGGGAATCAGAGGACCCCAGCCACACACAAGTACCGATCACAAGGGAGCAGAGAGAGCACAAGGGGGCACAGAGAGTGAATATGGAGCACAGAGAGCACACAGGGGGCTGAGAGTGCACACAGTGGGGCACAGAGAGCACAGAAGGGCACAGAGAGTGCACAGAGAGCACACAGGAAGTCACAGAGAGCACACAAGGGGCAGAGAACACACACATAGGAGCAGAGAGAGCACACAATGGGGCACACAGAGCACACAGTGGGGCACACAGAGCACACAGTGGGGCACACAGACCACACTGTGGGGCACAGAGTACACAGGGGGCCACTGAGAGCACATATGGGGCACAGAGAGCACACGAGGAACCAGAGAGAGCGCACAGGGCAGCAGAAAGAACACACAAGGGGGCCCAGAGAGTGCACAGGGGGGTAAAACAAGCGCACACCAGGTCACACCGCCGCCATCTTTGTACATCCAGATGTCCAAAGATTGCGGTCACCTGAGTAAGTGTACATACGTATACCTGGCACATATGAGCACTTACTCAGGCAGTGATGAGAACACAAGGAGGGAGAGACAGCACAGGGAGGAGGGCAAGCGCATTGAGGTCAGAGAGCATACAGGGGGGCAGAGTGCGCAGAGGAAGCGCACAAAGGTGCTGAGAGAGCACACTGAAGGAGATGGCTAAAAGGAGATAGCACAGAGAGGAGCATGCACGGGGGAGAGGTAGAGAGCACAGGGGGAGACAGATCAAAGGAGAGAGCATGAAGGGGAGAAGACAGCACAGAGGGGAGAGCAGACAGGGGAGAGACAGCCATTGCGCCCAGTGCCACAGAGCCCGCCACCATTGTGACATCACTGCCCTTCCAATGCGATAGCATCGGGCCCCCATCTAGTACTATAATAAAGATACAGTTGCACTCTGAAATGCTAAGGCATGCAAAAAATAAATATTGGAATATGAGCATGCATTACTTGCTAAGGAAAATCATGAAAAGATTGAGATATGCAGCATATAAAAAGGGCCAGTTTTATGTGTGCCCAGTAGCCACGTCACAGCATATCTCTCTACTGGGTCCCTGCCTAAGCTAATGCCTCTCTCTGGGTTAGAAAAACTTCATATACAGTAAAGACCAAAATTTTGGACACACCTTCTCATTCAAAGAGTTTTCTTTCTTTTCATGACTATGAGAATTCTAGATTCACACTGAAGGCATCAAAACTATGAATTAACAAATGAGGAATTAAATACTTAACAAAAAATTGTGAAACAACTGAAAATATGTCTTATATTCAAGGTTCTTCAAAGTAGCCACCTTTTGCTTTGATTACTGTTTTGCACACTCTTGGCATTCTCTTGATGAGCTTCAAGAGGTAGTCACCGGAAATGGTCTTCCAACAGTCTTGAAGGATTCCCAGAGATGCTTCGCACTTGTTGCCCATTTTGCCTTCACTCTGCAGTCCAGCTCCCCCCAAACCATCTTGATTGGGTTCAGGTCTGGTGACTGTGGAGGCCAGGTCATCTGGCGTATCACCCCATCACTCTCCTTCTTAGTCAAATAGCCCTTACACAGCCTGGAGGTGTGTTTGGGGTCATTGTCCTGTTGAAAAATAAATGATGGTCCAACTATACGCAAACCGGATATAATAGCATGCCGCTGCAAGATGTTGTGGTAGCCATGCTGGTTCAGTATGCCTTCAATTTTGAATAAATCCCCAACAGTCTCACCAGCAAAGCACACCCACACCATCACACCTCCTCCTCCATGCTTCACGGTGGGAGCCAGGCATGTAGAGTTCATCCGTTCACCTTTTCTGCGTCGCACAAAGACACGGTGGTTGGAACCAAAGATCTCAAATCTGGACTCATCAGACCAAAGCACAGATTTCCTTGTGTTCTTTAGCCCAAACAAGTCTCTTCTGCTTATTGCCTGTCCTTAGCAGTGGTTTCCTAGCAGCTATTTTACCATGAAGGCCTGCTGCACAAAGTCTCCTCTTAACAGGTGTTGTAGAGATGTGTCTGCTGCTTGAACTCTGTGTGCATTGACCTGGTCTCTAATCTGAGCTGCTGTTAACCTGCGATTTTTAAGGCTGGTGACTCGGATGAACTTATCCTCCACAGCAGAGGTGACTCTTGGTGTTCCTTTCCTGGGGCGGTCCTCATGTGAGCCAGTTTCTTTGTAGTGCTTGATGGTTTTTGCAACTGCACTTGGGGACACTTTAAAATTTTTCCCAATTTTTCCGACTGACTGACTTTCATTTCTTAAAGTAATGACGGCCACTCGTTTTTCTTTACTTAGCTGCTTTTTTCTTGCCATAATACAAATTCTAACAGTCTATTCAGTAGGACTATCAGCTGTGTATCCACCAGACCTGCACAACACAACTGATGGTCCCAACCCCATTTATAAGGCAAGAAATCCCACTTATTAAACCTGACAGGGCACACCTGTGAAGTGAAAACCATTTCCGGTGACTACCTCTTGAAGCTCATCAAGAGAATGACAAGAGTGTGCAAAGCAGTAATCAAAGCAAAAGGTGGCTACTTTGAAGAACCTAGAATATAAGACATATTTTCAGTTGTTTCACACTTTTTTGTTAAGTATATAATTCCAAATGTGTTAATTCATAGTTTTGATGCCTTCAGTGTGAATCTACAATCTTCATAGTCATGAAAATAAAGATTCTTTGAATGAGAAGGTGTGTCCAAACCTTTGGTCTGTACTGTATATGGACGGACAGAGACTTGTTAGTAGAGAATTAAAATCACCTTTGGCTAATGGAAAGAAGTGCACAGTCAAAAGGCACAACCCCATAAGCTAAATAAGAAAGTTGACAGCACTTCCTAACATGCAAGACTGCACAAGTGCATACTTAACAAAACATAACTGTAAAAAAGGGACTCTGAAATCTGAAGGGATGCAAACAATGAATATAGGAATACGAACATGCATTACCACAAAGGATAAATATGAAAAATTAGAAATTATTTAGATTATAGGGTCATGCCTTTCGACTGTGCACTCCTTCCCATTAGCCTTAGGTGAATTTAATTCTCTATTAGTAGATTCATGTCCACCCATATATAGGAGTTTTTTTAAGCCAGAGAGGCAGTAGCTTAGGTAGGGGATCCAGTAAAGAGAGATGCCGTGACATGGCTGCTGGGCTCAAATAAAGCTTGCTTTTTTATATGCTAAGTGTTTCCATTTTGTTCACGTTTTTTCTTAGTATTAATGCATGCTCATGTTCCTAAATTCATTGGTTGCATGCCTTAGTATTTCAGAGTGCAACTGTCTCTTTATTTTTAGAAGAATGGCCATCTATGTAACACAAGACTGGCTCTCATTCATGGTTCTATATTATTGCTCATAAAGAGTGGAGTCCTCCTGTGTGGGGGAGACCTTCCTCTCTAATGTCTATAATAAATAGTAGTGTTAATGACGCACCCCAGGGCCAGGGTACTCGGATCCCGGGTGTAGCTTTAAGGGACTGTCACTGGTGGCCAGTGCCCGGATTCGTGGCCCTGGTGGTCACAAAAAAGGGGTTTAGTAATGTGGCACCCTGGCACCTGTTGGGCACCACAGAAATCCTTAGGGCACAAAGTTAAACTTTCCTGCACCGCACTCAGAGCCGGTACTCCGTCTTGGACTGGGTTCCCTCCGGACAGGTTTTCGGCCATGGTCCGGCCCCGGGCTTCCTCAAGCCAGGGATCCCTCTTCTGTCTGGGCTGCCTTCCTTTACACGTACCCTCCTCTTCACTCTTCTCACAACAACTACTTACTCCAACTGACTAACTAACTGTCACTGCCCCTTATATCACTACACTTTAGCTCCTCTCACTGGGACTGGTTCCCTAGCAAAGGGTTAACCGAAAGGTCCCCTAACCTAAGTGTATGAATGCAGGGATGAGGCCTCAGATTAACATTACCATCCTCTGATAACAGGGATACCACACACGCTAGTCTGGGTGCAATACTCTTTTAGTGGCGCACTGACCTGAGGGGCGCCACACTAACACACAATTGCGACAATATCCACACATTTCCAGGCAGAATAGCAAAGAAACAATACAATCCAGAGAGGTCTATGCAGAAGGCAGAACTGGTTATGCAGAACATTTGTTTACTGTTTTAACTTTTATTTGAGCATGTCTGCATAAATGATATTACCATTTACTTTATGTGTCGACAGTCAATAATTTATAGTAGGGGAGTCTCAAGTGCATATTGAAGCATCACTCGAGCATTTATTTTTTTTTCAGCGTAGTGCTTCTAATTTATGGACCCTGACTTTACTCTTATACTTATTCTCCGGCAACTTCACCTTTAACCAACGCCACACCTATCCCGTGGCGCCACCTTGTGAATGCAACCTTTGAATGGCTGGAAGTTAGAAGTTACATCACAAGCTCTCCATGCAATTCCATTAGAGCCAGGAAGAGGCTCTCATAGACCTGCATTGAAAAGCGACCTCCGACTTGCTCCATGAAACACTGGAGTGATCCAGCAGGTCACAAGCTACTAGAGATGGACAGCTCATAACAGATGAAGACATTGGAGGGTAAGTGTGAGAGTAATGTAAGGAAACGTACATTTGAAGCATCACTCTGGCGGGTAAAAAACACCTCCATCATCTGTTTTTTTCAAGTGCTATTCTTGTTTTTCCACAGATAGTACTCATGACAAAAGTAGTATCAATTCCTTGGAGAAGGATTTTATCATTACCATGGATGGCAAGAAGAACAAACAGATCCATTTTGGAACAAATCAAGCCAGATATGTCACAAGGATCACCAAGCTATGACTTGCCTAATTTGGACACATCATATGAAGAGAGAAATCACTGCAGAAAAACATCATGGTAGGAAGAATAGAAGGAGCAAAGCAATGAAGAAGACCAGCGACCTGATGGCTTGACACAATAAGGATGACAGAGGAAAGCACCCTGGTGGACCTATCTAGGCTTGAACAAAATGGATGTTCCTACATAGCGTTCATCCATCAAGTTGCCAAGGTACAAGATCAAACTGAATTCGCATGTCTGATTTAAACCACGGAGGTTCGTGAAAAATCACGAAGACATGTCCGATATTTATCTGAGCGCTGGATCAAATTGGCAATGCAGGTATAATATTCACATACCATCTGTGTTTGGTGTTCACTGATAGATAGTAGAAACTTTTTTCATGATAAGAGAAAAACTTATGAAATTCTGACAAGGACAAAATCATAATAAAAATACCTGATGAAACACAGTTTGTATTCTTCGTACGTGAAAAAATTAAGTCTGAATGAGGCCTATCATAGCCAATAAATTAACAGAGCAACGAGCACCCACGTAGCCTGCTATATGCATGAACCTGCACATATCCCTCTATATACAGCATGAGCCCCGACATATGCTCCTATATACAGCATAAGCCCCCACATAGCCTTCCACATACAGCAAGAGCACCCACATAGTCCTCTATATACAGCTGGAGCAACCATATAGCATCATATATACATTATGATCCCCATATAGCCTCCTATATACAGAATGAGCACCCACATAGCCTTTTATATACAGCAGGAGCAACCACATAGCATCATATATACAGCAGGAGCCCCCACATAGCCTCCTATAGACAGCATGAGCCCCCACATATCCTCCTATATTACAGCATGAGCTCCAACATAGCCTACTGTATAGAGTATGAGCCCTCACTTAGCCTCCTATATACAGTATGAGCCCCTACATAGCCTCATCTATAAAGCATGAGATGCACAAAGCCTTCTCTATATAGTAGGAGCTTATATGCATGCCCCTATATACAGTATAAGGTTCTACATAGCCTCCTATATACAGTGTGAGCCTCGATGCATCCCATACACATATAAAGAAAAAAAAAACACATACTCACCTCGCTTCCGTTCCCCTGGGGCTCCAATTAATGCTAACGCATTCATGCTGGCAGATGAATGATGTCACTGCGCTGGCAATGGGACCTGCACTGTCGTTACATCTTGCGAAAAAAACGCGGCTGACCGCGTTTTTTTCCGCGGCCGCACTTGCCGCAAGTGCCAAAGCCGCACTTGCCGCACCTGCCGCAAGCCCGCATATACATTGTATGGGGCTTGCCGCAACTGTGCCGCAAGTGTGCCGCAAGTGCAGCGGTTATGCGGTAATCACGGCAGATGCAGTTTTTTTCACCGCATCTGCCGCGATTTCAAAAAAACGCTGATGTGAAAGCAGCCTGAGGGCCCTTTCACATCAGCGTTTTTCGTAATTCGCGGCAGATGCGGTGAAAAAACCGCATCTGCCGCGTTTGCCGCATAACCGTTCCACTTGCGGCGCGGTTGCGGTTTTTCCCATACAAAGTATAGGGGGACTTGCGGCAGATGCGGCAAGTGCGGTTTTGCACTTGCGGCAGGTGCGGCAGCGAAAAAAACCGCGGTCAGCCGCGGTTTTTTTCGCTGCCGCACCTGCCGCAAGTGCAAAACCGCACTTGCCGCATCTGCCGCAAGTCCCCCTATACTTTGTATGGGAAAAACCGCAACCGCGCCGCAAGTGGAACGGTTATGCGGCAAACGCGGCAGATGCGGTTTTTTCACCGCATCTGTCGCGAATTACGAAAAACGCTGATGTGAAAGGGCCCTAAGATAGACATAATGATAATGGATAATGGATGACCATAAATTTCTCGTACACTTTAATGTTAGAAAAAAAAAATGGAAGTGTCCATTCTGTCTGCTAGTTTTTTTGCAAATCCAAAAAACTAACAGCAGACAGAACAGAAGCAAAAGTGAATTTAGAAAAATGAATAAGTTCTGTATCTGAATGTTTTATTTCTGTTTTTATGCTTCCCAAATAAATAAAAAGGGATATAAAATCTGACATATAAACATAGCTTATAGTATGTGAACACAACATATTTATTTAGGCAGAATTCACCTATAACCCTCCTGAAAAATCATTAAAAAAATATGAAACTAAAAATTAACATGCTTAACTTTGCACTTTAATGTAAAATTGACTTGCTGTTTATAAGTTTCTTAACTTGGCCTCCCCCGCACTAGACTGTCCCCTCTCCAGTCCATCCTTAATGCAGCAGCCAGGATTACCTATCTAACTAATCGTTACTCAGACGCTTCTGCTCTATGCCAGTCATTACACTGGCTGCCTATTCACTATAGGATCCATTTCAAACTGCTTGTTCTCACCCACAAAGCTCTTCACAGTGCAGCACTCCCATACATCTCCTCCCTCATCTCTGTCTATCACCCCACCCGTTCTCTTCGCTCTGGTAGGGACTTTAGACTCACTTCTGCATTAATCCGAACCTCCCACTCCCGACTCCAAGACTTCTCCTGAGCCGCACCAATTCTTTGGAATGCTGTACCCCAAGAAATTAGATGTATCCACAACTTGGATAGTTTTAGGCGATCCCTAAAAACACATCTTTTTAGGGCGGCCTATCATGATCCCTAGTCAGTCATCTAGACATAGCCTATCCGCTCCGTCTCAAGTGGATCACATATAATGGGTTGTGGCCACTTATTCTGCTATCTGTTCCCCATCTCCTCAAGTTGACTATACTATCATTGTTAGATTGTAAGCTCTTATGAGCAGGGTTGCCATTTCTTGCACTAATTATTGCAGGGGTCTCAAACTCGGTTGGGTTGGTGGGCCGCACGTAGAAAAAAATTGATATCGGGGGGCCGCATTGTTTGTAGGACTAAGGGTACCGTTACCCGTCGCAACATTGCATGCAATTTCACAGGCAATTTTCTGGTTGCAGTGAAATCATGGACACATTGTTACATTTGTACACAGCAACAAAATAGAACAATGTGCCCATGATTTCACTGCAACCAGCAAATTTCCAGTGAAATTGCATGCAATGTTGCGACGTGTAACAGTACCCTAAGTGACATTTTAGCAATACCAGAATTTTTTGCTCAATCTAGTAAAGTACAAATTATGATCTTCTTGTAGGAATGTCCCCACCCTAATCCCCTTTATGTAGTAATGCCCCCATACTGGTCCCCATTGTATATTAATGTCCCACATACTGGCACTAATGTCCCCTTCCTGGTCCCCTTTCTTGAAGTAATGTTCCTCCCTGATCCATATGTGTATCAATGCCCCATCCTGGTCCCCATCCTATAATAATGACTCCCATCCTGGTCCCGTCCTCTCTTGTAGTAATGTCCCACCGTCCTGGTCCTCCATCTTGTAGTAATGTCCCATCCTGGTCCACCTCTCTTAGTAATGTCCCCGCCCTGGTCTCCATCTTGTAATAATGTCCCCATCCTGGTCCTCATCTTGTAGTAATGTCCCCGCCCTGGTCTCCATCTTGTAGTAATGTCCCCATCCTGGTCCTCTTCTTGCAGTAATGTCCCCGCCCTGGTCTCCATCTTGTAGTAATGTCCCCATCATGGTCCCCATCCTATATTAATGTCTCCGCCCTGGTCTCCATCTTGTAGTAATGTCCCCATCCTGGTCCCCATCCTATATTAATGTCTCCCATCCTGGTCCTCATTTTGTAGTAATGTCCCAATCTTTTAGTAATGTTCCCACCCTTGTCATCTTGTAGTAATGTCCTGGTCTCTGTTCTTTTTGTTCTCTCGCTCACTCACACACTCACATAGGGCTTGTCCACACACCTGTGCTCTCAGTATTTAGCGCTTCTGCTTGAAGCATTTCCCTGTGCGCTCTGGATAAGCGCACACTATGCAGGCTGCTGTATGAACTGGTTACCACGATACATATCGGGTAACTAGGGACAGCGTCTGCTGAAAGCGGCCGCATACACGCACCTGCGCTTCTCTGTCAAAGCCTAAGTATTTAGCGCAGAAGCGCTAAACACTGAGAGCGCAGGTGTGTGGACAAGCCCATATATACACACCCGCACATTCACACACACTCACATACATACACAAATACATCCTCAGACATATTCACATAAACACATACACACTCACACATTGACACACTTACATAGGGCCATATTTGGAGTTCCTGCCGCCCTAGGCACTTTCAGCGGTCACGTTCCCCTCCCCCCCCAGGTTGCTATCTTCGGCTGTAACAGCGCCTTACCTGACTCCACTCTTCTCATTCCGGCAGCTTCTTCCTCTGTGGCTCCCAGTCTTCCGCTTGCCGGCAGCAGCTAGCACCCGGCAGCCGCACCAGCCTGCACCAGCCGCCGGCAATGTGCCGCTCAGGCGGCGCAGGAGTACACTCACACATATATACACACTGTCACACTCACATACAAATATACACATACACACATATACACACTCACATACAAATATACACGCACACACATATACACATCACACAAACACACAGAAATATTCACACACACATACACTCACACATATACACATACACACACTCACATATACACACAAATACACTCATACATATACACATACACACTCACTCACATATGCACACAAACACATATACACAAAAATACTCACACATATACACACAAATACACTCACTCACATATACACACAAATACACACTATTATACACATACACACACTCACATATACACACAAATACACTCACTATTATACACACACTCACTATTATACACATACACACACTCACATATACACACAAATACACTCACTATTATACACACACTCACTATATAACACACAAATACACTCACTATTATACACATACACACACTCACATTTACACACAAATACACTCACACATACTCACACTCGCTCTCTAACACTCACTCATACACACCTGATGCCCCGGGCTCATTATACATGGAGCCGCCGCGGTACCGCTTTACTGTGACTTCCGGGTACCGCCGGCTCAGCTCAAACAAGCGCCTTCGCGCCTGTACATTCATGAAAGCAGGCGGCCGGCGGACCAATCAGAAGCCTCCTGAGACGTCACAGGAGGTTTCTGATTGGTCCACTGGCTGCCTGATTGCGTGAATGTACAGGCGCATAGGCGCTTGTTTGAGCTGAGCCGGCGGTACCCGTCACAGTCACAGTAAAGAGGTACCGCGGCGGCTCCATGTATAATGAGCCCGGGGCATGCTTTTTTCTTTCATGGTGCCCTGGGGGCCGCAAGTTTGAGACCCCTGAATTATTGTATTATGTTATGCTTTGTATTGTATTGTTTTTGGCATTGTATTGTATTTTCTAATTGTTTCTTATGATTGTTTAAATGTGAACTTTGTATTGTGAAGCGCTGCGGAATATGTTGGCGCTATATAAATAAAAATTATTATTATTATTATTATTATTATTACTTGTCACTTCTTAAGGCTTTGAAACATGACTTGACGCCGTGATTTTTTGAGGACAAGAACATGGAAATTTGAATATCTTTCTGTATGGGTCTGAGTTAGATCTGTGAAAAACATAGAACACTTATGTGAAAAATGAACATCTGAATGACGCTTTAGTGTGATATTCCCAAATTCTTGCTAAATTTTGCTATAATATTATCAATTTAGAAGTACAGTGATTGCGAATAAAGATAAATACAATTGAATGTGACAGACAAACTGACCACAACACTTGAAAAACATCTATTATTTAGTTAGCTAATGTAAAGGCATAATCTTATAAGGGGTTAAAAACATATACATAACCCTACATTCAAAGTATAACCTATCTACCCCTGACACTATGCAGGGAGCCCCTCTCTTCTACTGCCACTCAGACCTACGTGGGCCTCTTCTAGGTCAAAGAAGTTTCGGCTCCTGAAACCCTGAATTCATAAATCTGCATCCCACAGCATCATGTCAGATCAAGGAAAAAAAATGTATTTAGTCAGATCCCCAAGGACTAAGGCATAACACACAATCTAAACAGTAATAGGGGGAGTCTAAAAAGTACATACGTGATACTAGCGTGACCATGTCTGTACCTGCATTTTTCTTTGTGAACTCATACAGTATGTGACCACAGAAACACACCTTCATTTATAAAGAGAAATGTAAAAGGATATAACATATATCAACATCCCACTTGGCAGAGCTCCCAGAATGTTACTGCAGAAACTATGGTCAGGATTTACCCTGATTTATGAGGAGTGTCAGGACAGTCTTATATCTGTCACCGGATTGAGCTATAGTATAAATTTGTAAGAGGCTCCATACAATGCACCGTGATCTTCTGAGGACCACGATCGGATCAGAAGAAAGAATTACCAAATAAACAATGTTAGTTTAAGGGGTTATTCCCAATATTAAATGTTATATCCAAATAATAAGTGATAACATCCAGGGAGGTAAGAGGGGTGTACTTAAAGAGAAATGCTTGTAGAAATGTGTATCCATTTTGGGGAGGTAGATCGGCACTCCAGGCCTTCCCACTCAGTTGTAGTTGGAAACCAGGTTAGATTTTAGCTACACCACCTGAGAGTAGCCTGTAGTTGAAGGGACCCTGATTCTGGTGATGTATCACTTACAGGGCTACCAGCCGCAGTTTTGTTAAAATACCAGTTTTATCTGCTGTAGGTCTACCAGTTCTCTGAATGCTGAGCTCTATATATCCCCACACGCATCACTGATTTGCAGCTTTTTGTGTACACTGTGCATAGGCGGAAAGCTGCCAATTAGTAGTTGAGGCTGGAGGTATACAGAACTCAAGAATATAGAGGTAGTAGGTTTACTCATCCTCTAGTGATAATCGTCTGGTGATTTTATCAAAATAATTCATAGTTAAGGACCGAGAAGGTCTGACACACATAGGAAATGTCTGTACTAATGTGATGTTTGAATTATCTTTTTAATTGTTTTTCTGGAAGAAAGAATGCTGAATCAATCTGATCCAAAAACGTCTGGATCTTTTGTTTATTATTTTATCAAAACTACAGAAAGCAGCTCATTGCTAAAATCAGGGTCTCTGTCTCTACATTTTGCTGATTTCAGATCAGGTGACAAACATGTAAAGCTTGATTAAGACCACAGGCGTGGTCGAAACGTCGCTTGTATCTGACCATGGAATAAAGAACACAACGATAATTTGCACCATCTAAAGGTCTGTGGCGCTGTCCATTTCTTGTTTTAAAACATGTAATGCCAGCATCACCGCATTGCCCTGCCTCTGTCCTGCAGTGGGGGTGTCGATTTATCACTACGGCCAGGCTATGCACCTCCATTCTCCCTCACTTCCTCCCATCCATATGGTCCTCTGCCTCCTTTCACTCCCGGGGCCTGTGCACCGCAGTCAAGCTACACGCCTTCGTCCTCCCTCCCGGGTGTCCACATGGTCCTCTGTCTCCTTTTACTCCTGGCGCCTATGCACCGCGGCCAAGCTACACGTCTCGGTCCTCCCTCCTGGCTGTCCACATGGTCCTCTGCCTCCTCTCACTCTCGGGGCCTGTGCACATCGCACTTAGGACGCATGCCCGTGCTCCTACCCAGAAGTGCACCTCAGCCTATGGCTGTGGGACACAAGGTACTGAAGGCATCCTCCCAGTAGGGAAGGTGCCTGATCAACGCCATTAGTTACTTTGTTCCCTGTCCAGCTAGCTAGTTGTCAGGTCGTGTCACTGTGTCCACTACCAGTCCCTGTGTCCTGCCTTCCCATACCTGTCTGCCCTGCCGAACTCGCAGTAATTGCCTGCTCCTTTCACCAAGTCTACTACAGTCGTTCCTGGCTGCACCTGCGTACACCTGTGAATGTGCCCATGTCCATCCCTAAAAGAAAAGGGGTAAACAAAGGGCACAATGGATCTAAAATGTTTGTAGGAAATGTATGTGCAGTGTAAGAACTGCTCACCTTAGTCAGTTGTGTGACCCACAACTGGTTTCAACGCATCACACCTGCAGCAGGATCCCCCACCTTGTGGATGGTCCTTGGTAACTCCAGAAAAGTACAGAAAGATATTTTGTTCCGCACTGCTGTCTATAATAACAGACTCCCTCTGTGGATAAAACAATGGTTCTTTATTCTTACGTGTTTCGAGATTATCCTGACCTCTTCATCAAGGTCAACAACAGATTCTGTTGTTGCATCCCTGATGAAGAGGTCAGGACAATTTCGAAATGTGTAGGATAACGAACCATTATTTTAACCACAGAGTAAGCCCGTTATTATAGGCAGCACCGGGGATCAAAATATCTTTCATGTCCATCCCCGGCTCACCAGCCCGCTATACCTGAGACAGTGCCTGCTACATCAGAGACTGCCTCAGTCCATCTGTGCTTTGCGGGTCAGTTGCGACAGTTTCCTGTATGGTATTGTGGGTCCACGCCCCTACGCTCGCACCTATAAGTGCTACAGTTTGATCAGGCCATGGATCCCAGTGACTCCTTGGCCACCCAGCTTGCTGGCCTGGCCATGGATTCTGTTGACTTTCTTACCACCCAGCTTGCTGGCCTGCAAAATTAGATAATCCATATAAAGGACCAACAAGACTGTTCCCTGGCCTATATGCAGTGTACTCCTGTGGATAATCCAGTTTCTGGTTCCTATCCTTGCTTGTCTGTTCCTCCATGTCTTGACCTTGACCGGAAGAAGTGCGAAGGATTCATCAAACAGTGCATAACACACTTTGAACTTTTAGCCAACCTGTTTTCATCAGACCGGGCCAAAGCGGCATTCCTTTGTGTCAATTCCCTGTGGGAAAGAAGAGACCTGGTTACCTCCAACGACCTGGACTTCCTGGCAGCATTCTGGAAGGTTCTCGATGAGCCACGCCGTGTTGCTTTTGCGGCATCCTCTTTTCTTCAGTCGCACCAGGGTGATCTGACTGACAGTATGTGGTGAGATGAACAAACAAAGCGCTGATGAAGTTGTATTTACACAACGAAACGCGTAGGCAAGTGGTTAAATAAACAAAAGTATACACCATTACTCTGTTTGTCATCATTGGAGGTCAGCGCGGTGATTCTTTTCAACTCAGGGCTTTCTGTTTGTTCATCTTATCTTCCCCTGGCTGGGCACTGCTGCGACCTCAGGAGAGAGCTGTCAAAGTTGGTTGTGACTCATACAACCTGACCAGGTGAGTCTTTCCATAGAAGGTGGCTAAGCTAAGAGGATATCACTCTATGTGCGCTCCAACTATTTTATTTCTTTTGACAGTATGTGGTGCAATTCCGTACCATCCCCCCTGAACTTGGCAGAAATTATTAGGTGCTGACAGACACCTTTTGGGAAGGTTTATCTGAACAAAACTGAGGATAAGTTGGCAGGCAAAGTTGTTCCCGCTACCCTGGATGAACTAATTTCTTTGGCTACCCAGGTTGACCTCAGATTACAGGTAGGATCCATGGAGGTGTCACGACCTATATATTTGGCTCCATCCATATAGAGCCAGTTGGTAGCTCAGTTTCCAGTTGCTGCACCTGAACCTATGGAGGTCGACCATGTTAAGAATTCTGACCCACATCGGGAACATTGTCAAGCCAAAGGCCTGTATTTCTAATGCGGAGGTGCATAATACATAATCGATGTCCTATGAAGCTGAGACTCCTTGCCTGGGATCTGTAGGAGGAACTACCCTACGCGAAAAGAAATCCTCTCCCTCATTGTTGACTCTGCCAGTTTCCATATTGTTTGGAGGTACCCATGATTCTGGATCTCCTGTGAACTTCACCATGACTTTGTTAAGTCTTCATCGCATCTGCACGTATCATAAGACTCTGTGACCCAGGAAAATGTTCTGCAAACCCAGTGGGCCGATGTTAAAGCAGAAAATTTATTTCTATGGCCTTGCTTATTGCTGGTGGAGTGTGTGAATATCCATTCAGGGCGTCCACTCCGAGCGTATGCATACGGAAAACAGTGCACAGTATATATATTGTTGTTGTTTGATTTGTTAGTTGTGATAAGGAATATTAGGGGAGAAAAGGAGCACCTGCAATATATTGTAATTAGTGTGGGAGGTGGCTGTAAGATTGTATACTTGGGAGAACAACATGCCATAGTCACGGTAAAATCCCTGGCAGGCCCATTACTGGAGAAGGGTGGAGGTGGCATAGCCTTGGGTATAATATTTCCCTCTTCCATTAAGCTGGCACTTGGGATCTCCCAGGCTGCATATTTTGTACTGTGTGGTTCGTGGCTGTTGTGGCCCATATTTTGAAATCAAACATTGCTACTTCTTGAGAAGTTATAAAAAGAAAAGTTGATTCACTAACACATTGTGGTCGGATTTGTCTATAGCAACGCTGAATTCCACATTCACAGTGACTGGTGTTGGTCTTTACACTTCATCGGGGGAAGAAATGCCATGGAAGATGTCTAGTCCCTGTCCCGGGACATCTGAAGATGACTTCTCTGGAACTTGGTTCCAACTGCAATTCAGAGACCAAGAAGAGGCCTCCCAACCAACAGTCATCTGGCCCACCCCTTCCTCCAGCCTGTCCTTCTGCTACCAATTCAAAGGACATGCTTTTGGTGAAGATACTTCTCTCAAGCTTGGAAAAGAAGGGGCATAAGGAAGGGGGGTCTCCATGCTGTCCTGCAGCAGGAAAACTGACTTACTCACTGCTATAGCCAGGTTGTGCACCTCCGTACTCCCTCTTGGCTGCATAGTCCTCCTGGCACCTGGGTACGCAGTACACGTCTCCTGGGGAGTGCACGTCGAGTGCGTGTCCGCACTCCTGCCCTTTTTTTAAAGGGTAAGCGCACTGTTACACGGAAGTGCCCCTCAGAATATGGCTAAGAGGCACAAGGTACTTAAGGCATTCTCGCAGTCGGGGTGGTGCCTGATTAACTTCATTAGTTACTTTGTTCCCTGTTCTCTTTGTTCACCACATACCAGCAAGCCGTCAGGGAGGGCTTCAGAGCATGTGCACTGAGCATTATGGAGTCACTCAGTACAACTCAGAAGTATTCGGAATGCGCAGCTGCAGAAATTATGCCGCTGCAGCGTCATACACAGAAGGGGAACACTTGAATTGAGAAGCCGGGAGCACGCCAGGGAATTCTATTATCATGCCCGGCAGGGCATGATAGACATGCTGCGAGGGGGGAGATGGAGCCCTGGAGACCGCCCACTGTGACTATGTGGCACCCTGCGTAGAGGTAGCCACAGTTACACCTAGAGCATGGAGGAATTTCCACAACAGGTAACCTACACACCCAACACTTTCCACCCCAGGCCTGTAGGGGGAGCTTCACTTGCTGCCTTTAAGCAAGATCCCCTATAAATACTGGTGCTGGGGGCGGAGTTAGGAGAGTGCAGTTCCAGAAAGGACTGTGAAGACGACCTGGTGTCGGAGCCGCGCTAGGCCCGAGCCAGAGTACCGCCTTAGCTAATGTCAGGAACCTGAGAATGAGGGTCGAAGGCAAGGCGAGGAAATAACAAAGACCAGAGCAGACTGAGAGCAGAGGAGCCATACCGGCTCATCCCAGAAAGCAACCCGGACACCGGATCCAGGTCTGCTAAGGAGCAGCTAACCCAGCAGAAAACTCCGGTTCTCCGCGGCGATTCTAGTCTCCCAGACCCCTGTGACAGCAACCAGCCCGAGGGCCAGGACCCACAGAAATCCACAGAGGTAGCGGCAATCCAGAGAAGGTTCTCACCAACTACTACATGAGGGAAAGAAGTACAGGAGGCCAGACCAGGTTCTAAGCAGGTCAGGGCTTCAAGACAAAGTAAGACAGGAACGAGGAGGCCTTATAAATCACTTGCTGTGGAAATTCCGAAGTGTCTGCAATACCACCTGGGAGTTTTCTCTGGACAGTGCCTGCAGAGCCACAACCCTGTACCTACGCTCCATTCCCTCATCACTGCCCGGGGGCCCCGCTCCACCTACAGGGAGCTATAACACCCAACCGCCCATCCATCACCCTCCGAGGTCTGTTGCAGCGCTGGTGCCTTCACCAAACTCCGTAGGTGGCGTCACGAACAATTCAATCCACTTTATGATTTTATTTCCACACTTTGTCAGTGACCACCAGAGCCACAGACTCGGGCATTGACCACCTGTGACAACACGCCTAAATCAATGTCAGAGATCTGAATACCCCTACCTGGGTGAGTCAACTACATTGAGTCAAGAGGACTCATTAGCAATTGAAATGTGACAAAGACAGGGATGGTTAGGGATGTAGTAGGAAGGTGCAGGGACAGTTAGTGAAAGGTTTAGGGGCAAAAATGAGCTGATAGGTTCAGTTTAAATTGTGACCTCTAGTGCTGTCCATGAAACACTGGAGCAGCCAGCGGATTACAAAACGCAGGAGCATGACAGGAGCTGCAGATGAAGATGGTGGCAAGTGAGTATGAGGTAGGGGTGAGGGGATTTAGATTTAAAGAACCAGTCCAGTGTAGCAATTGTGCAATAAAAAAAAAAACACAAGCAGATTTATTCATTAAACTTACTTAGATGGAATATAGTATAGAAATTTTGGTCTATCTATATCTAAAACACTTTCCCCAGGATTCTCATTCTCACAAGTAGAATCATATTCTCACATTTTGTATCGCTCTCCTCTAATAATTCTTCTGGTTTGCATGTAACTAACCTAATTAATTCCTAGTTGTCTATTTGGATATTTTTGACTTATCAAAAACAATAGAATGCTTGCCCACCATCTCATCCTTCTTCTCTGCTCGCTTCCTAAAACTGAATATGGACAAAACTGAGTTCATCATCTTCCCCCCAAGTCGCTCTCCCCCCTACCCGACCTACCCATCACTGTTAATGACTGCTCAATCTCAACCGTTCCCCATGCCAAATGCCTCAGGATAATCCTAGACTTTTCCCTCTCCTTTAAGCCCCACATCCAAGCTATTGCCACCGGCTGCCGACTAAAGCTCAAAAACAACACCCGAATCTGCTCTTTCCTTGACACAAACACTACAAAAAACACTCGTCCACGCTCTCGTCATCTCCCGCCTTGACTACTGCAACCTCCTGCTCACTGGCCTCCCCGCTACCTTCCTCGCACCTCTCCAAACCATCCTCAATTCCGCTGCCCAACTCATTCACTACTCTCCCTGCTACTCCCCTGTAGCCCCCCTCTGCCAAGCCCTTCACTGGCTCCCCATTTCCCACAGATCCTGGTTCAAAACCCTAACCATGACATACAAGGACATACACAATCTGTCCCCTCCATACATCTCCGACCTGGTCTCCCGATAACTACCCTCACACAATCTGCGCTCCTCTCAAAAGCTCCTTCTCTTCTCCCCCCACATCTCCTCCTCCCACAACCGCAAACAAGATTTCTTTTGTACATCCACCATACTCTGGAACTCTCTCCCCCACCACATCAGGCACTCCCCTACAATGGGAACCTTCAAGAAAAACCTGAAAACCCACTTCTTCCTTCAAGCCTACAACCCACACTGAGACCTTATCCGCCACACCATCTCATCCTCACCTCTCCCCCTCCTACTGTCTCTCCACCCATCCCTTATAGACTGCGAGCCCTCGTGGACAGGGTCATCTGCCCTACTGTACCTGTAAGATTTGATTGTCGTCATTTTACGTTCTTGTCGTCTGCCCTTACATATGTAAAGCGCCATGGAACCGAATGGCGCTATATAAATAATAATAAAGTACGTAATAAAAGTTACTTGCTAAACAATTATTTAGTGGATTTAGTGGATTTAGTTGTCTCTCATGCAGCAATAGGCTGGAACGTTACTAGATTTGTCTATGTTTGTATTATTGGGGCCTTGTTGTGTCTTGTTTCTTTGTAATTATTATATATAATTCAATAAAAATTATCCTATGAAAAAAAAATACTCCAGAATCAGTGATCCCAAACTTGAGGCTCTGAAATGCTGTAAGTGGCTATCTCAAGTCCCCCAGAAAATGAATGGACCAGTGGTGAGCATTATGTTGAGGCATTTGAGAGCCCATTCTTGAGATTTGTGAGGGTCTGATTAGTTGGATCAACCCCTCTGACCATTTCATGTAGGTCTATAAGCAGAACATCAGGGTATACAGTCACATAACTCCTCATTTACTTTCAATACTATAATAATTTTTAGGACTTTAAGGGAATATGAAGACCCCTTTTGGCCCCCAGCACAGCCTTATCTTCTTTTAGTCAGCTCTCATCTCTCTCTTTCCAGGGCAGAAGCCCTTCATCCACGAAATGCTGGGAAGATCCACCCAATGGCCTTATCACTCATTACTAAGAAGCAGCCTGAACATATCAGGGCTAATGCTTAGTTATCAGCACAGCTTAGACATTATTCATTTTGACTCCCCAATGAATAATTACAGTGGAAGCTCCGGTTGATGCCAAAGTGAATGTCCAACTTTTAAAACCACATCATTTTTTACCATATCTTTACAGCTGTCTAAGCTCAAGTAATTTATCATACAGAAATCCAACTCTACTGCATATCCGGTGATTGAAGCTAAGACATAACCTGCTCAATTGAGCATCAGGGTACTCTCATTACTTGATCGAATATCACAGATGACAGAAGAGGACCATGGGAAATGGTAATTAGTGTCTCGAGAAGGATATGATGATGACACAAACTTGTCAACAAGTGATGTTGTTAAGTCAACTAGTCAGGAGGACCAGAGTGGAAGACGAAGTGATGAACGATGACATCACTGACCCAACCTCTTAAGGTGCCATGCAGAATTAGGACAGCAGTACAGAGTGGGAGGGATCTGTAGCACTGCAATAGGCAGGAAGAAGCAGAGGCATGACTAGAGGGAGAAGGCGGGCAACTGTTCTCCATATCACTCACATGAGGCAAGTTCCCAGGCCAAGGATTAGGTGTTCCCCTGGCTGGCACTTTTTAACCCCCTTCACGACCAGTGACGTATATGTACATTATTGGTCGTGTCCATGCACTTGATGAGGATATGTACACCAGTTACAAAGCAATAGTATAGTGTGGCTTAATTAGCTGCACAGTTTCACAGAAGGCACTAATTGGCAAATTTACAAATGACCACAGCTGAGGTTCAAGGAATACATTTACAATACACTAGTATGCATTAACAAATTACTAATAATTACATTTATATCTAAGGACAAAAAGAAACTCTCCATAAATTTAATATCATCTTCAGTGGCGCACTCTACTGATCAGTGATCTACATGTCTTTGGTTGATTTTTTTTGAATACCGTAGGTTCTATTCCTCTCTTGGATTTTTTTTTATTTCTCACAATTGTTGCTTATACTTCTACAGCACACTATATAATATTTTCTAATGGTGCTCATTTGACTTCTACATAAATTAACCTACCAGTTTTATACATGCATTCTTTATATATACTTTTATATCATTTTTATTAATTTTTAAGAAAAGTTTTTACCTTTTTGAATATATAGAAAAAAATGTTTTTGTTCTTAGCAATAAATGTTTTTATTAGGAATTTGTTAATGCATACTGGTATATTCTAAATGTACCGTAACCCTTGAGCCCCAGCTTGTGGTCATTTGTTCATTTGTCCAATTAGTGCCTTCTGTGAAACTGTGCAGCTATTTAAGCCACACTATAAGATTGCTTTGTAATTGGTGTACATTTCCTTATTAAAAAGTGGGGTTATGCTTCAAACCGCGTAGAATAAACCAGGGGCGGAACTACCGTGGTGCAGCAGGGCCCTGACTGGCTAGGGGGCCCTTCAAGCCTGGAGGGGGGCCCCCAGCCGACCCCCGCCAGAGGAGAGGAGGGTCAGGCAAGGGAAGCAGAGAGCTTCCTGCTTCCCTTGCCTGATCCCGCCCCTCCTCTCCTCTGCCCCTTCGGCTCCTAGGACAGCTACAAACATCCGGGGCGCGGCTCACCAGGTAGGAGAGCACCGCACCTGCGGCTCCCAGCAGCACCCCTCCCCCCCGGGCCGCGCTGATGATCTCGTCCCCCCCCCGGGGTCGCGCCAACGGCCAGTAGCACCCCCGCTCCTGCACCAGGGCCCCCAGGAATGACGGTCCGCCTCTGGAATAAACCATCACATGCTACAACATTCGCTTTGAACTGGATTATTTGGCAGCAGCACGGATTTGATACAATTTTTCCTGCTATCCTGCATAATTGACTTGCCTTGGTGTATGTGGTTCCTGCGGCACCTACCTCTAACGCTTTCATTTGGTTGTGGGTCACGACCATACAAGGTGTGCACTTTATCGCTTCCCTGCTAATCCTTTCTCTCCATAGGTAACACCCTAATGCGATTATCTTTTCCACAGTTTATTGCTGTTTTCTGCCTTTGATGAGGGCTCACGTGCTTAGCCCCCTTCGTTCTCTGCACATGTTGGTTGATCTGATCATCTGGTATGTGCCTCTAAGGCCGGTTTCACACCACATTTTTTGTGGTTCAGGTTCTGTCCAGTGTTTTGCAGGAAACACCAGACAGAACCTGACTGCCCCGGACAAACAGAACCTGTTTTCTGCTGGAATCGGCAGATCGCAGCTGCAGCTGCTGAAATTTCAAGATCGCAGCTAGCTCCCCGCTAGCTGTGGTCCTGAAATCTCTGCAGGGGACAGCTCCAGGTGCTGAAGTTTAGCAGCGCTCCCTGCTAAACTTCAGCAGCCGGCGTTCAGGAGCCGTCTCCGATTTTATGTTGGATCCGGCGCCATAGACTCCCATGTTAGGGGGCGCCAGATTGCTCCGTATATGGGAGAATCCGATTTGTACCGATTTTTGCCCCGGACACAAAAAGCTGCAAGCAACGTTTTTGTGTCCGGGAAAAAAATCTGAATTCTCCTGGATCCTCCAGGATAGATGGCAACCGGATGCAAATAGCTGCCATCCGACTCCATCCAGCCCCATAGGAATACTATGGGGCCGAATCTTGATCCGGGGCTGTCCGGTTCACACCGGATCAGATAAACCGTGGTGTGAAACTGGTCTAACAGCGGCAGGCAGAGAAGAGACCTTCCATCACTGTTAACTAGTTAAATCACACTGTAAACTCTGACCGAACTAATTTACGCACCGTCGTGGAACGTGACATTCCCCAATCCCACCGGTGGCCCCAAGACTTTATTCCGTGGAGTCGATGGATTGTCAGAGATCAGATAAACACTGGATGAGCGCTGGTGTTCTCAGGAGATGATGATTTGTGTTGTACAGAGCCATGCTGATGCACAGCTCTGTACAGCTCTGTAAAAGGTTTGAGAATTTTACTTTTTTTGTAATTTCACCGCACTTGTTATTTTTTTCCCATTTTTCAGAACACTATATGGCAAAATGAAGGATTTAATTAAAAAGCACAACTCATCCCATAAAAAGACAAACTCTCACATGACTATATATTGATGGAGAAATAAAAAAGTTATGACTTCTGGAAGAATGGGAGGAAAAAATTAAAAACTGAAAATCGTTCAGAGGTGAAGGGGTTAAAGAAAGTGCAGACGATAAAAGTACGATCATTTGCAGGATCAGCAGAGGCCTGACCACAAGCAACCTGACCACCCCCAGCATTCCTAGACACATAAAAGCGCCCGAATAGGTGGGCAGAATGCATGAGTCCCCACAATCAGTAACTGCCTCTTGTTTGTGCTACGTACTTGCCAATACCTTGTCCAGCACAAAGGCACAGGTGCCACCTGCCCTGTGCATGTTGTTCCACAGTCGCAAGCACCAGCAGTAATCTTGTACAATACTTTGTCCCATCACAGCTGTCCGTACTCCAGGTCTGGAGACTCAGTTGTAGATATCCAGCCACAAACCTACATGCCCAAACACTAAACGGGCACATTTCCAGACTGCTTGCCCTTGAAATGTTGCTGTATGGCCTTGTGGACACTGAGGCTTTCCACAACCTCATAGCGGTGGCCATCCCTCGGTACCTGGTCCCCAGCAGCCACTATTTTTTCCGATGTGCTGTCCCTGCCTTAAACCAGCATTTCCCATAACATCATCTGTGCCCTGACTAATGCAGTTACTGGGAAGGGCCACTTAATTACCAACACATGGACAAGAGCTTGTGGCCAGGGATGCTACATTTCCTGACAGCACGCTTAGTGAACCTTGTGGAGGCCAGGACCAATTCGGACCCTAGGATGGGACACGTACTACCGATGCTGAAGATTGCGGGCCCTAGTTCCATAAGTATTTCTTAAACCTCATAAATTAATTTTTGCAACCCCCCCTCCATCTTTGAATTGTCATCTTGGAGTACATTGTCCATATCTATTGCAAACTGACAACAGGATATGCTGAAACTAATTTGCTTAGGTGACAAACAGCACACCACCGCAGAGTTGTGGAAAGCTATAACAGACCACACGGATCTTTGGTGCTCCCCTCTGAACCTACAACCAGGCATGATTATATGTGATAACAGCCATAACCTGGTGGCAGCTCTGTAGCTTGGCAAGCTCGTATACATAACATGCCTGACCCACGTGCTCAACTTAGTTCTTGTGAAGGTAGGCCTCGTGTGCACTCATTTCCACAATTCAGCTACAGCTGACATTGGTCTGGTGCTGAAGCAGTGTTTGCAGGTGCCAATTAACCGATTGGTGTGCGACGTGTGGAACTCCATCATTACACATGGCAAGGCTTTGTGAGCTTCAGAGGGCAGTAGTTGAATACTAGCTATAACATACTCATTGGTATTCCAGTCAACCTCCGAACATAAGAACAGATGAGTGGGTATGGATGTCTGACACCTGTAAGGTTCTACAAAACTTTGGGGAATCAACCAAGATGGTGAGAGGCGATCACGTCACCAGCGTAACCATCCTGCTTCTATGCCTATTAAAATGCTTAGTGCTCACAGTTAACAAAAGAAGCTTTGCATGTGGACCAGGTGGAGATGGAGGAAGAAAGAACACAGGGTGACACTACCCAACCCAGCCTCATCTCATCCTCTCAGCACAAATTTGGTGATAATGAGGGGCTTAGTAAAAACAGAAGATGGTTGCCTGCGCTACAGAGGGTACAACCCAGAACAGATTTGAGTCGGTCGACAGGGTAGGGGGTACTCGGATACTGGGACAGGTTGCTACTTCAGTGGGGATCATGGCTGGTCGGGTCCCGGTCCCATGCCCTGGAAACTCAATGACTGAGGGGAAAACTATTTGGGATGGGGGATTATTATACGTGACGCCACCTGTGGTACCTGGTAATGTGGTTACCAGCGCTGCAGTCGGCCGCTGAGGTGATGGTGTTGCAGCTTTGGTATTACAGCTCCCCACAGGTAAAGCTTTACCTCAGGGCAGTGGGGTGGATGAGTGGAGTAGTAGTCTTTACCCCTCAGGTGTTGTTGAGATCTTTTAGGCGACAGATTAACTAGAGACAGAGTCCAGATCACCTCAAACAGATCTTTTTACTGGTACCAGGCAGATATTTAAGGTACACAGTACAATCCAGTTTCCAGGGGTTAGTTGCCACAGGCTTTGAGGTTCGCCACAGAGTCTGTCTGAGATACCTTTCAACTCTTTCCTCGATCCTGCTCTTAAGGGCTCTTTTGGCTCTTTACTTCCCCACTCACAAGTCTAGTCTCTGGTCCTCGGGGTCTGTTGCGTTAAGTCTCTATTGACTTGTCAACGTCTTGAACCCGGCTATGGGACAGATGTTGGACTTCTTGATGGGTGCTGTGACTTCTTCTTATCAGGATCACAGCCTGCCGGTCAGTTGTTTGGGATAAACCTGGCAAACCACCACGGTTCCGGTACACCAATGGTGTCCTGGACACCCCAGACGGCTGTCACCAAGTCTGGGGTGCCCCCTTTCTTGTCTGGGTACCTCTTTAGGTTTGAGGTACCCTCCTGTCAGAGCTGCTGTCTCAGCTGTGTCCGTCCTCTTTCAGTTACCCTCACCGTCTGACTGACTGGTATCAACTGTCACTGACATCACGTCTCCCGCTCAGCTAAGCTCCACCCCCTGGACCTACTGAATATACAGTCCCTGGTGCCAAGGCGCCCATGGCTGGGCCTGTTGTAGTTTTAGAGACAGACTCTGCAGTTCCCCCCTTCCACCTGCGGCTATGGGGGGCACTACACCTCCTATCTGTGGTGCAGTACCTCTCTGTGGCGTCCCGCCAGAGGGGTGCCACATATTCATCCCATCTCTTCAGTGTGCATGGGCTGAAGAGAAGGAGGAAAATGGAAGATCGTCCTCTTGGTGGTGACAGTGAACGCTTGTATGTTGGGAGTCTAATACATATGGCTGACTTACGTCCCACTGCCTATCCCATGACCATTGCGTTATATGCATTCTGTCCATCACTGATTATTGGTTGTCCACCCTTCTTGATGATACAAAGAGAACTTTCCATCTCTCCTCCTTCCTGTGATGGAGAGGGCTAGTATAATGGTTCAATACCAGGAGACCCTAATCAAACAATTAGTACAAAAATTTCCATCAGACAACACTGGCAGCAGAGGTCACAAGGGAGACACAAACCAGGTACAATAGAGGCAGGTGAACATTATCAAAGGTCTGGAACAGTTTCATTAGACTCTATCAGCACCTATGTCCTGATGCATTGGGTAGTCTGACAAGAAGGGAAATGTTTTGGAAGATGGTTAAGGAGTTCCCTTGCCGACTGTACCAGTGTCCTCCATAATTCCTTTGTGTTATACAACTATTGACTATCAAATCTGAACATGTAGAATGAACTCTCCCTATACACCTTAGAGGTGTTGGCCTGCCCTGCCACTAGCATTTTGTCAGAGCGGGATTTTTAGTGCCACTGGGTGCACAACAATTTATAGGCACATCTGCTGGTTAACGGAAATGTTGACAGGCTGACTTACATCAAAATGCTCAAGGTCTGCATTTGCCAAGACTTCTCAACACTACCAGATGACAACAGAGGGACCTAAAGCCAATTCAAATGTTTTTTTTTCTGGTGGATTGCCATGCACCCCTTCCCATTCATAAAAGGGTATATGGTTCAAACTTTCTTCATTTTCTTGTCTTCCTCCTCTACCAATAGGGTCATCATGCCACCCTCACTTTTAATTTTTCCAGGGTGTGTATGATGTCCTCCTTCATAATGTTTTCATTATGTGTATGAGGTCTATCTCTACAATTCTCTTACATAAATAGATGTATATTCCCCAGGAGTAAATGTTTTTAGCCCTTGCATAGGCTTTACAAGTCTAGAAGTCCCTCTCCTTAAAAATGTGAAAAAAATATTTCTGAGACTCTTCTCTACTCGTCTTTTACAGTGTATTCAAGTCCCTCCTAATTTTTGGCAGCCTTTGCACTTGGTGCATAGGCTTTACCAGTCTAGGAGTCCCACTACGTAAAAAGGGGAAAAAATGTGTTATGAGGCCCTCCTCTATTGTGTCTTTCAGGGAGTACTGCAGTCCCTCCTTCTAACTTTTAGCAGTCCTTGCACTTAGTACATAAGCTTTACCAGTCCAGGAATGCCACTACATAACAATTTTAACAGAATGTGTGTGAGGCCTTCCTTTATGTTTTATACGGAGTGTATATGAGTCACAATTCTTGCATTGTCCACACAGGGTTTGCGAGTTTGAGTACAGCTGTCTTTAATGCAGGTAACGAGTTGATTAAGAGCGTCTAACTGGTCTGTAGGAGCCAACATGCTTAATGGTTGGTAGGGTTCAAATACTTATTTCTCTCTTCAAAATGAAAATACATTTATATAATTTAGACAATGTGATTTTCTGGATTTTATTTTTGATATTCTCTCTCTCACTGTTAAAATTAACCTACCCTCAAAATTATAGACGGTTATGCCTTTGTCAGGGGGAAAACTTACTAAATCAGCAAGGGATTAAATAATTATTTCCTTTACTGTATACAATGCAGCTTGAGTATGTCCCCCTGCCTTCTGCTTGTGATGTTTCTCCCTGAAAACTCCAACAAGCAGAAGACAGTGACATAAATGTAAAACTGATTAAGTTGATCACATAGGATAGACTGCCGATTCTGCATACAGCACTAACAAGAATTATAGATGGTCAGTGTGTTTCAAAAGGGGTTTCTAACTGTACTGGACTGGTAATCAGACTGGAAATCACATTATACAGGTACCGATAATGAAGTTAAGTGAAATATATGGAAGTAAAAGAGATGGAATGAATCAACTTATACAGCTAGAATGTAGTGGTATGTAAGCATTATAGGGAACCTGTCAGATTTTTGCACTCCAAACTAATATCATGTTAAGCCGCTGTAATGCTGAATGAATCCATACCTTCGTTTTAGCAATCTGTATTTCCATTTCAGAGAAATCCCTTGTCCAAAGTTTATGACAATGAGTCACGAGTGCATGGGGCTTAGCTTTTCAATAAAAGCTTTCTGGCCTCTTTCCTTCCCTCCTATCCCCCACACTGCCAGCCTCCCATCACTGATTGACAGATAACTCTTCTCTTAGTAACATGTTTCTCCACCTGACATATCGATTAAGCTATGTTATTTCAAGGGTGACGCAAAGTGATTTATCTGAAACAATAACACGGATTGATAGATGAAGACATGAATATACTATATTAAGCATTACAGCGACTTACAGAGATAATATTAGCTTGGCGGTATAAAACTCTGCTGCCAGGTTCCCTTTAATTACCGTACTCAAATTTGTTGCAAATCAGTTTGCTGGAGTGATAATTTAATGTTCTAATATATTAATGTTGTAACATACAGTATTTAAACAGAGATCTCCTGACAATAGGTTGCTTGTACAGGGTTACATAGCTTGTATATGATGCATATTAAGCTCCTGGGTATACATAACGAAATCAGAAGTGCCCAAAGGTCTTATACAGTTTCTCTTTTTAGTATTAATTTCAACAATTTAAGTTCTAAAAAGTAATTTATGACTAATATGAGTTGTTAACTGGCATGACTGGGTATTGTCTGACTTTCAGTGATGCTGGCCCCCTTACTGCATATATGGGCACATAAATGTGTAATCTACTATATAATCGTCTAAGGTTCTCTGTCTGTCATGGAAATTGCGCGCCACCCAGCGCTCATTGGTCGCAGCCAGCTGCGGCAACTAATAAGCGCAGCGTATGCAAAACAGCCGGGCGCATTAGCAACGCGGGATTGCCGTGACAGCGCTACAGTCACATAGCGGGCGGGAAAGCCAACTTCACTGTCGGCTTTCCCGCCCCGTGATGTCATTGAGGGGAGGAAGAATCCTGGTTCCTCTTCCCTCTGTGACATGCGTGACTGCCCCATTTGATTTCGCAGTGTATTAATATGCTCTGCGAAATCAGAGTTAACTAAAGGCAAATGTATTAAAAATAATAAATAATAAATACTTACCCTCCAACGGGTGTCCGGGAGCAGGGAGCCGCAGCGGGAATTGAGCTGCTAGGACCTGTCGTGATGTCAGAATGACTCAGAGGGGCGTTCCTAACGCTGATTGGCCGCTCGCGGTCATGTGATATCACATGACAGCGAGTGGCCAATCAGCGTTACGAACACTCCTCTGAGTCACTCTGACATCACGACAGGTCCTAGCAGCTCAATTCTTGGGCTCCGGACACCTGAACTTCCTCATCTCTGTGACATCAGATCCAGCAGCGCCACCCTGTGGGATAAAACACATGCGCTGTTGCATAAAGAATTAATATGTCAATTCTTTATGCAGCAGCGTTTTCTCTCATAAAAGCGCTGCGTATTTTTACGCAGTGTCTGAACGGCAAAGTCAATTTCCCATTCACTTTGCTGGCAGACACAAGGCATATTGCGCAATTTTGAAAAGTGCGTGCAAAAAAGCGCACAAATATACACAATGTGTGATCGTAGCCTAAGGCTGCTTTAACATTGGGTTTTTTTGAAAAATGCGGCAGTTGTGGTCAAAAAACGCATCTGCCACATTTTCCGCCTAATGCCCGCTCTTGCGGCACACTTGTGGTGCACTTGCAGCAAGCCCCATGCATTGTCTATAGGGCTTGCGGTAAGTGTGCGACAATTGCGGTGCCGGTAGTTGCGGGCGCGAAAAAAAACGCTGCTAATCGTGTTTTTTTCGTGGCTGCAACCGCCGCAACTACCAAAACCGCAATTGCCATACCTGCCGCACACTTACCACAAGCCCCATAAACAATGCAAGTGCATCGCAAGAGCGGCCGTTAGGCGGAAAATGCGGCAGATGCGTTTTTTTTTTACCACAACTGCCGCATTTTAAAAAAAAAAAAACCCCAATGAGAAAGCAGCCTAGTAAATACTTACAGGACCTCTGATGATGTCACAATCATGGCCAGAGCAAGGTCACATAACTGTGTAACTGTGACATCACCAGAGGTCCTTAAAGGGAACCTGCGACCTTGATTTAAGCCCCTTCACTATCACTAGCTGTCTCTACACCTTCCTAGCTGCTCCCTATCTATCCCTCTGTGAGCTAAATCAGCCCTATAAAACTGGAGAAAAAATAACTTATAACTTACAGAAGTCCCTGAGGCTGGGGACTGGAAAGGCGTCCCCAGGCTCCATTCTCCCCTCCTCGATCCAACAGCGCATGCCCCGCTGGGCAGCATTATTCTTAATTCATCGCCGCCTCCTCTATTTTGAATCTCCCACCCTCTCTACACCTGATATGCACCGCCCGCTACGTCACATACGATGCGGTGCATTATGAGGCCGATCACGTGATCAGCCCGGCTCCGCGCATGCGCAATGCGCTTATTGAAGCCGGGCCGATCACGTGATAAGGCCAATAATGCACTGAGGCCGATCACGTGATCGACCCCATAATGCACCGCGCCAAATGTGACGTAGCAGCCGCTGCATAGTAACTGTACAGAGGGCGGGATATAATTCCGATAATAGTCAGGCCGGCACTAGGAATACTCAGCCCTGCACTCAGGTCAACTCGCCCTTGCACTCAGTTACACTCGCCCTTGCACTCCTCACGATTACACTCCCTGCACTCCCTCCATCACAACTCATCTGCACTCACGTCACACTCACCTGCACTCACGTCACACTCTGCCCTGCACTCCACGTCACACTCTGCCCTGCACTCACATCACACTTTGCCTTGCACTCACGTCACACTCTGTCCTGCACTTACGTCTCACTTAGCGCTGCCCTCACGTCACACTTAGCCCTACACTCACCTTGCACTCACGTCATACTGTCTCTCTAACGCAAAACCCGCGTCGCTGATTGTTCACGGCTGGCTGGCCGTGACCAATCAGCGACACGAGATTTCCATTACAGTGAAACAAGCACAGTCGGTCTCCTGGCCCTCCTCCGCTAGGTTTCCTGCCCGCTGCTCACCCGCTCCACGCTCCCTCCCGGGCGCGGCTCCATGCTCCATCTGCCCGCCGCTCACCCATTCTTTTTCTTTTTTCGTGGCATAGACTCCAGAAATTCAAAGGCCGCAGGGGTGGGGGGTGGAGCTACCAAAGGGGGCGTTGTAATGGCCGTGAACAAGGGCACGCCCACCACATCAGGGCAATGCGCTTGGACACGCCTATTTTGATGCCCCCTGTTAACTCCGCCCCCTAGGCCTTGGAATTGTTGACATCTATGCTGGTGGAAGAGGAAGACATGCTAGGGTGAGAGGCGGCTGGACAGAAGCCTGGAGCGGGTGAGACCTGAGGGGGGCCACCGCCGCACACCCGCACACCCACATATTCTAGAATACCCAATGCGTTAGAATCAGGCCACCATCTAGTACATAATAAAAGGGTACAAACCGGCAGACAAGATGTCTATCAATACATACAATAACCATAGTAAAATAGTGCATGATTTAGGATTTAATTTAACTTTCTTACATGTAGATTACCATACCAGGTTTAGGGTTTCATTACTGAATGACAGCTGACAACACTTTTTCATCACAGGTTAACTCTCTCGCCTCTAAAGTAAAAGACTTCACGGCTTGGCAGTGAAGTAGTTACAGTCTGTAACATAAAGCAGTGCAGGAGGAGTGATATCACTGCAGAAGCATGCAAAAACACAACTCCATTTCCCTCAATTAGCATAGCGGTTTAGCTACACATATTTCCAGAAAGCGTCTAATCAATTTTTGGCTGGGAGAGAAGAATCAGACGCCAGTTGCTCTGAGTTCCAACATGCTAATCAGGACTCGTGGGGAATGAAGACTGACGTTAAGGGTTGAGGGAGGGGTGTGTGCAGAATGAAAAATACATAATATATATTTATTACACATCAAGCCCAGACCAGTGGACAGTGTGCTTTCTTTCGTCGAGGTGGAACTGTGGACAGAAAGCACTCGTCACTTTTATATATTTCACAACATGGCATCACCTTGAGTGGATGAAGGTTCAAAGAGTTACTAATTTTGTCAATTATAAGAAAACATTCACATCCATGAATGGCTTTAAGTTATGCAGCTTCCTCACTTGGCTATGCCTCATGTATGAGTTGGCACATCTTGCGCTACTTATAAGAATGGCTAGCATTAATATGCCCACCCACTTGTCTCATGTGGCACAGATTTAAATGCTTAGGCACAGGTGCCTCACTTAATATGTGAGAAGTAAAAAACATGGATTCATTTAGAGGAACAAAACATCTGTTGTGACATTTTTCTTTGCAAAAACCCCAAGTGTCACCACTAATAGATAGTTGTAATATGGAGTAGAAAATAAACTCAATGAGATTAATTTCAGAAGCCATCAATCGCTACAAAAATGTTGTAGAGGCTAGTAACGCATCATACCAGCTTATATTTCTGATGGCCACATGAATACCCATTAGTCAAGGGCCACCCTAAAGGAGCGCAATCAATGAGAGACTCAGGGCCACTTTACACACACCAACTTATCTGTCCAACGTCTGACCAACTCACTGGTTGCAGTGAAATCCTGGACACATTGCTCCATTTTGTGGCTGTGTACAAATGGAACAATGTGTCCATGATTTCACTGCAACCAGTAAGTTGGTCAGAAGTTGGACAGATAAGTTGGTGTGTGTAAAGTGGCCCTCAGGGTACCTTTACATGTCACAACATTGCATGCAATTTCACTTGCAACTTACTGGTTGCAGAGAAATCATGGACACATTGTTACATTTGTACACGGCAACAAAATGGAACGATGTGTGCATGATTTCACTGCAACCAGTAAGTTGCAAGTGAAATTGCATGCAATGTTGCGACGTGTAAAGGTACCCTTACAATCAGTCAAGCAAGACTTTGTGGGGTAATTTCTACAACTACAACAACCCAAAACGACCACGTGCTTGCAGTTGCACAGTGAATTAATGTTAAAGTAAAACTAATACTAAAGTAAGCAGATTAGAGCAAAATTTATTAACAGAGCTGTTAATATTACACTTATACATGGAATTATTCCAGGAGGTTTTCAGAACTAGAGACAAGTAAATAAAGCATCAAATATTTTTCTGGACTCCTTGTCAATACCGATATTGTAGATGTAAAGGCCACTTTACACACACAGAAATCTGTGTCCAACTTCTGAACAGATCTCTGGTTGCAATGAAATCATGGATACATTGCTCCATTGTACACAGCCACAAAATGGAACAATGCGTCCATGATTTCACTGCAACCAGAGATCTGTTCAGAAGTTGGACACAGATATTTGTGTATGTAAAGTGGCCTTAAGTCATGGATCAGTCTGCAAAGGTTGCACTCAACTGGCCAGCTTATGTAGGTACGATTCAACTTCAGGATTAGTATGCCCACAATTTAATTAAATCTACCCTTCACCCTGTCATTAAATGAGACCCTATATTTCTAATGCATAGTCACTATACATGGAAAGCCTGCACCACACCTCTTGTACCTTGCATTTGGTTTGGGATGCAACTTCTTGGATGACAATGATACTGTAACCATTCTACTGCAATAGAACAGGTCAGGCATGGTGCAGACTTTCCACAGTGGTATCCATGCATGTGGATTCAGACATTTTTTGGGGGAAAAAAATGAAGTGCTGATCTGACATATCATGGCAGTGACACTAGAATAGATATTAGGTATGGTGATTATGCATTAGGAATGTATAGTCACTATAAAGGTTCATTCAGTAATGATTTTTCTTGTATGAAAAAATTGGTGCAAATCTCATGAAAGCTTTTAATCAGATTTTCACCAAAGTGCCAACAGAGTTTCATCAGTTTTTCACAGATTAAATTAAAAGGTTTATCCCCCTTGTCCTATCAGTCAGTGGAAAATGGACAGCACAAGGATGGCACCCAAGTGCTGTCTGATTTTTCACAGACCTACGGAATTTCAATGCAGAGTTTGATCCGACACTTGATACGTCTCCACAATGTTAAACGTACAACTTGGAAAAAAAAGTGAAAAGCGCTGGCACATGAAAAACTAAAGTATGAGACAGCCATAAATTAGGTGCCAGTTTTAACTATCAGAGCTTGGTCAGAGTTTCATTAGTTTTTCTCGGATGAAAAAAATTACAGTTTCTCATACATCTCAAAATAAACAGTCCGTGAAAAATGGGGAGCACATGGATGGCATCTGAGTGCCATTTTCATGAAACGATAAACTTTGGAAAATGTGATCTTAGGCTTGGATCAAAATCAGACATCGGACAGGTCTTCATAACTTTATGCAGGCCTACAGGTCTGCAAAAATACTTGTGAAATAAACAACTGAACCGTACATCCTAACAGGCAAATGTGAAGTGGTGCAAACCACAAATACAATAAACAAAAAATAGACAGCTGCACTCTGTAGCAATAAAGCATGCAAATATTAAAAAAGGTAATCAAGGACCTGCATTACTGATATTGAAAACAAAAAAAATAAATACTTGGCACATGAATTGGCCAGTTTATAAGATCCCAGCAGCCAGTGACAAGGCATATTTCTTTGTTGGGTCCCTATTGTAATATACATTTATCTGAGATGAAAACCTACAGTTTTATTGGCAGACAGTAACCAGCTAAATTGAAACTGCTTAAAGCTGGCAGGAGGAGTGCTCAGTCAGAAGGAATGTATGTCAATGTAAAATAAAAAATTGCACCTGTGCAATGCTAAGGAAATCCTGAAAACATGTACTATTGGTGGCCCTCGAGGCCTGGAGTTCCTCACCCTTGATTAGAGCTACAGAGTACAGCTGGGTACATTTTAGTGCAAAAGTACATGAAGACATGAACAGCCCTATAGACCATAATGAGTTCTACCCATGAAATACAACTTGCACAAAAAAAAACTGACACTTGAAAGAGTCCTTAGTGCTGGAGGTGGAAAAACATTATACGGTCACATTCTGACATCAGTGATTTTTCTAGTATACAAAGCAGTCCCTAGTTTCTTCAGTGTTATAAAAGTGTTATCAGAATTTGGTCAGTGTCAGTTCTTACTGGCTGGTTTCACACTGCAGTTTTTTTCCCTGACTAGGTTCCATCCAGTTTGTGTGTCAAAACCAGGAGAGGAACTTGCAGAGAAAAAGTATAATTGAAAGATTGACACCTGTTCTGAGTTTTGGAGGCACTCCCGGTTTTGGCACACAAACCTGATCGAACCTGATCAGGGAAAAAACTGCAGTGTGAAACCAGCCTAAGAGTTTAATCAGTTTTTCTCGGTCGGTTGAAAAAAATGAGGTTTTTCAACCTCCTACAATCAAACTTTCCATGAAAAATAGACAGCACACAGATAGCATCCAAGTTCTGCTTCAGTTTTTCAAGGACCCACAGACTTGCATTGGCGAGTTTGATTCAAGATTCGGATCGAAATTGGACCCATCAGTAATTTTATGCAGATTACTCATCTGCAAAATACATGCATATTCGAACAGCCTTTACAGATTAAAGGGAATCTGTCAGGTCAAAACGCCATATGTAATTGATATCATTTTCTATTTCCTCTGGTGAAGGTCTTTCTATTCATGTATTTCTTTTATTTATACTCACCCCCTATCCTCTCTAAGCTGCAAAAAAAAAAAGATTCATCCCATCTGTCAAAGACAGCGAGTGACCAGTTAATTCTCTGCTGCACACTCCCCAGGGATAAATATTCATGCAGTGACATCACTTCCTGCTCTGCCCTCTTCGACAAGCAATGGTCAGTGGAAATCACTCATGGAGGGGGCGTATCCTCCTGTCTATGCGCTCCCTTGTATGCAGGAAAGCAAATGTTCAAATAAAAACACACTAAATCTCTCACAGACAACACAGCTAGTGCCACAGGAGGAGACAGCCTTATCTGATAACCATATACGTGCCTGCCATCTCTACCTCTCCCTTCAGAAACAGGACAGGCAGAAATTAAAGTGAAAGCTACACTACACTGCAGTAGCAGGAGACACAGAGCACAGAGGGGCGGCGGATGACGACAAAATGACAGCTTTCGTGGGTGTGGACATTTAATTAACATTTATATGCTGAAGACTATTCAGCAGTGAAAGTAATGAGCCGGACTAGTGCACCAGCTACCTGCAGGATGTGCAGATGCTTATAGCAAGAAAACTACAAAGAGAGTTTTACGTGTTTTTAAAGGTCTGCTCAGGCAATATTCATGGCTACTAATCAAGGCTACTATTAGTATCATACTGAAAAATGACCAGACAGAGTCCGTTTAAAGAGGACCTGTCCTCGTTATTGATATGTCTGTTTTTCTACACATCCATATTTCCCAGGAGATGCCAGAAGCTTCTTAGAGCTGTAAAGTCCCTCAGTTATTCCTCCTGGAAATATATGAATAAATTGATAACCTTGTCCAAGAGTCGAGTCCAAACATATTCCAACATCCTATTGAGAAAGAGGTATGGTTATATCCAGTTGTCAACCAATTCATACAATTTTCAAAGGAATACCATAAAACTGACTTACAGACAAAGATGCTCCACCATCATTATCTCATTGGCTATGCAAGTATTTACTAAGGCGATGTAGTAAGAGCAGAGTGTTGTTTTGGCCACATTGGGAGCAATAGTTCCCCAACTGATGAAGAGTCACCAGTTGAAGACCGCTGGTATGAAATGTGATGAGGGTATATTTGACTGAATATTCCTACAGCTGGGACAAAAGGTTAGATCCTGACTACAAAGAAGTTTCTGAGATCAAACAGATTATGTGCTTTCACAGCTGGCAGCTAGTGAGCAGGCTACGCGAGCCAAGCGTGAATTATCTATCAAATTCTTAAATTCTATGTTTAGGATCTCAGTTCCCTGCTAAGGCAAAAATAATCTGATAAGCATGCACTTGGCCGCTCTTTCTATAGGGTATCTAGTTTGCCTAGCTGCAATAACATGAGAGATGACTACTCACTTGTATGGTCCTTGCTGTCTGTTGTCACGGTAACTCTCGCTAAGGATGCTGCGTGGGAGGATGTGAATGCTGCCGTCAGTGGCTCGAAGCAGACAAACAAACTCTGGTGACCCCTTAGGCATGATTGTGGGGAATAGAGCGCACTACCTGACACCCCAGCTCTAATGTGATGCAGTTCACCCACAGGCCCCTCATATGTTTAGGCATTATGTCTGCATCACATAAAATGTAATGAGATGTGGAGAGAAAAAAAGAGCTGTAAGCGTGTTCATTTCCATGAAAGTGATGTTAACGAAGTATCTGTTGATAATCAATATCAAACTATCAGATCAAAGCAATCCCCAAATTCTCCAGTGTTCACTTCTGGGGCCAGAGACAGCAGCTCTGTCTGTGGTTCTGCAGTCTCAGAGGTGCCCACGTTAATACGCACTAATTGCCCTCGTCTTCCTCTTAAAGTTTACTGCAGGTTCGAGGACAGAGGATGTGGCTATAATCATTGCAAGCCTGACTCAAAGGTTTTATTCTCCATGCAATTAGGAAGAAAAAAAATATTTCATTGGCATTGCTGAGGCTGCTCTTTGGAAGAAAGTCATGAGCTGTTAACTCACTCCTGTTCAGAATGCTATGAATAAAACCAAGATACTTAGAAATGGGTAAAGTGGCAAAGTGTTTATTACAATACAAAACTTTGTAATTTACCAAAAATAATGTACTGAAGTATTTTTGTACTTAATAGTTTAGAGCTTCTTGCCAATGTTACTTGCTACCTCTGTAGTCTGCCAGAAGTAGCCGGTGTCAAAAGCAAGGAACCATGCTTACAGGCTGTTTACTTGTTTGATGCAATCATCTTCAGTGCCCATGACCCTCCAATACTGCAGAGGAAAGCTGCATCTACAAGCAGCATTATAGAGCGCAGAATCTAAAGACAGTGGCCAGTCATACTGCTTGTCCGAATGGCCAAGCATCAGGAGATCATTGCCTCTTGGCAAGCAGGAAGCAGGGAGGCTCCTGAAAATAGAATTCTGGAACAACTCTTTTTGCAAAAAATGTAGGAGCCATAATATGGCTGCATTTTACTGTTCAGTTTACATAAATAACACTTGACTCCATGGCTTATTATGTATTACTTTAAGTCAGGGGTCCCAACTTATGGCTTGGGATCAACAGGTTACAGAGATCCATCAATGACTGCCATCTTGAGGAATTAGCACTAGCTCTAGCAGTTATGAAGAGCACGTCTCCAGACAATGACCTTTTTGAGAAGACCCCACTTCGGAGAGCAGATGTGGATGTGCATAGACTGGTCTTGAAGGTTTCGAAAGAAATTAAAGGAAAACTGTCAGATCAAAAATTTGACTCACCGTGGCCGGGACTCCGTTTTAGACAGGCGTTCGCTTCTTCCTCCTTGTCACGGGGTGCCGCGCCTGCCAGTAGTGGGGCCCGGTGGTACAGATCAAAAGTGAAGACGTCTTGTGGGAACAGATTAAGGGGTTAATTGTTTCGTGACGCCACCTATGAGAGATTCGGTAACTGTACCGACGCTGCGGGGCCTCCGGGGGATGGAATGCAGCAAGATGGAACGCTCCCAACAGGCTGAGCAGTGATCCCCGGAGCCAGAAGCTGCACAAGATGTTGTGAGGCAGCTGCGGTTATCTTAATGTGCGGATAAGCAGTTCATAAGAAGGCACGGACACTGTAAGTCTCTGTAACGGGTTCTTTACTGTAACCAGTAGGCAGTACATGGTATACAGGTTGTAGATAGTGGACCGGGTGGACTCAGCAAAGACCAGTGTGTTCTCAGAGATCCGCGGTGTTCCTCCATTCTAAGTACTGTGCTGTTGTCGCCCAGGAATACCAGATCGGGTACAGGGAGGCTGCTTGAATGCCCTATCCTGGGTATACGTTCCGGATGCTTTGGGGAGCCTTGGGTCCCTTGGTGGGTACACTGCTGGTTAGACGACTGGATTTGGCGATGGTGGGGTGCTCCTGTAAAGCGATCCCTCCACTCCTCTGGTTCGCATAGCAGAGCTGAACTGCTGCTAGCTTCGGTACCAGCAAACCGGCTGTAAATGGGCACGGGATGATTTTGGACCCGCATGTCGATCCCGGGTGATGGTAGGGAGACGGCCAGGGAAGGTGGCCAGGGGGCCTCACGAAACTGTGCAACCCCCTCTCCTAGGTTGCAGAGCTGGGGATCCGCAGAAGGTCTTCTACGTTCGTGTTACTATCCCAGACTCGACTCTCATCAAGCTGGACTAAACTTCCACTACACACTACCACTACACTCCGCCCACCAGGACCTGATTGGCCCTCTATGCTAGGTGATGCGTGCAAGGTATGGATCTCTGAGTTAACTGTTAATACTGCCAGTCGAAGGAGTTGCTTGAAGCTGATGTGACAGTGCTTAATGGGAGAATACTGGGGTGAGGTGGGAACCCCTGGGTGTAAGTATATGGCCTCAGTTTAATTTCTGTGGGAAGCTTCAGCTGTCATTATACTGGTAATGATGGCATTTGATGTCGCTAGTTTGAGGAGGTTGGGTGTCGGATATTATTACTCCAGAAGTGTGGTTGGTTTGGATGTGGCTTGTGATCCTTTCTCAGAGCGAAATGTGGCTCTTTAGGTAAGAAAGGTAGGAGACCACTGGCTGCTGCAAGATGTTTTTGATGGGCGAACCTAGGTTTATAAAATTGCAAGTGTTTCAAGATTCCAGCCAACATCAAGGCCTTGTGAACTTCCCAAAAACAAAAATACAGCAGTAATGTCAAAAAGAACGTATGAAAATCCATCTCGCTGCCTCAACAGAAAAATAGATTGTTGATTAGATAGGCAAAAAACTATAATAGTAAATACTGACCTATTTATTGTATAAGAAAAACAAAGATCCAGAAGGAGAATAATATGGTAGGTGGTCAAATAATTGTTGCCTAGGGTACAGAAACAATAAGTCAAAAACTGACCCATACCTTATGGAGGGTACCTTCACATTTGCGTTTGTGAACGCTGCGTACTGAACGCAGCCAAACGCTTGCGCACTGTGTTCCTATGTTTAACATGGGAACGCATGTGCCTGCGTTTAGCTGCATTCGGATGCGCACAATTTGTGCACCCTCCGAGCGCACTCCGAACGCAGTATGTTGCATTTTTTGTGCGTTCGCGGGCGCTTTTTTTATCTGCAAGCGCCCGTAAGCGCACAAACCATGCATTGAAGTCAATGGATCCGCAGTGTCCTCCGCATGACAGCGCAGAAGAACGCTGCGGATCTCATTGAAATATCTCCCGGTGGCCACCGCTGATCAGTGGGAGATCAGCTAGAGCCACCGCTGCTCTCCCGCTGGAGTCAGCGTGGGAGATTTGAAGAAACAGCTGATCTGACAGCTGTGTAAATCTCCCGCGCCGACACCGAATAGGTGATGTCGGCGCAGGAGATTTGAAACAGCGATCAGCTGTTTTTATCTTCTACACCGATATCACACTATTCAGTGTCGGAGCTGTCAGATCAGCTGTTTCTTCAAATCTCCTGCGCTGACACCGGCGGGAGATCAGCTGTGGCCGGGAGGAGGAGATCTCCACCGCTGACCTACGCCTCCCGGCCGCCGCCGAGACAGCTGATTGGCTGGCTGGGGTGCATACTAATGTGAACGCATGCGGAGATTCTCAGCTGTGTTCACATCAGTATGGCTGCGTTTGCACTGCGTTTGCGTCTGCATGCCATACGCATGCAGACACAAACGCAAGTGTGAAGGCACCCTTAGTCAGTTATTAATTTATTGTTTATGTACCCTAGGCAATTTGACCACCTACCATATTATTCTCTTTCGGGACGTTTGTTTTTCTTGTACAATAAATAAGTCAGTATTGACTATTATTGTTTTTTGCCTAGCTAATCAACAGTCTATTTATCTCTTGAGTTAGTGCAATAGATCTTCATACATTGTTTTATTCTTTTCCTTATCAGGTCTCTATGTAGAACCTGTCATCTTTCAGCAGCTCCAAATATTTCCTTTATTTACTATTTAATAAAATTCTTGTGTACCCCCACAGGTTTGTCTCCATTATTACAGTGCTAGAGTATTTTATTACTATAATGTCAACAACAAGCCAGACAGACAATATAACCACCAAGAAGACCAACATAATATGTGCAACCTACATGGAATAAAATAGAACAGTGATGACTTCTTTTGGTTTTCCTTTTCTCAGTACAGGTTATTTCTCTATTTAGATGAAGGTTCTGTAGGTTTGTGGTACATTCTGTGGATAGATCATAAATGTGATGGAAGTTTATATGTTTCTTTATGGTTTTTCCAACCAGTTTATTGATTGCTTAAGTTTTAAAGAGAAAGGAAAAATGACAAGAGGATGGCCACTGCTGAGTGTAAAATCGGAAAAAAGCGACTGTGAAAAACATGAAGGAAATGCTTGAGCGGCAATGACACGGCAAATGGGGAACAAATCAAGGCAGGTGGCTGAAATTATGAGAAGCAGAAATGTGAATAAAGAGTGTTTCAGAAGTGATGAAAGAAGGAGAGAACGCATCCAGGAATAAAAAGAGATGTGGGAAACGGGAAATGAAAAAGAGCAGACCCAGACACTCGTCAGATGACAGTGTGTGCATGTCTGTGATAGGAAGAGGTGACAGAAGCAAGAAGGAGAAAACCTGGGAACTTAATGCTTAAGTCTCAGGAAGGTGTGTAGGAGGATGGAGGCGCAATATAGTGACACGTTATGAGAAAGCGTTAGTAAGATACAACACAAAATGTGAGAAAGTGATAGACAAAGAAGAAGGGTAAGAAAAAATGTCATCAAAGTGCATCTGTCATCACAGTACAGCTTCTCCGTGTTCCTGCACAGATCATTTAAGTTGATATAATAATGTATTCTATACTCTGAGAGGGTTATTTTTTATATATTTTATACCATCATCCATGGAATGATACATTATGAATATCTATTAGAGCAGTGGTCAGCTACCTGTGGCTTTACATGCGGACAGCTGACCTTTTATGTAATCTCACTGATGAGTAACCATTACTGTGATTCTTTAAAGGGGTTGTCACATTATTACATCCACTCATCTATCAAAGGAAAGGTGATAAATGTTTGATGGCTGGAGGTCCTACCAACCTTGAGAACAAGGCTCCTGTCCCCGGGATTGTCACATATTACCTATCTTATACACTACCTTCAGCTTCTACAGTATTGATTAAAATTTCCTATGAAATAGTGCAGCACTGTACTAAACAAGAAGTTATATTAAAGGGGAATTTTGGGGAGAGAATTGTTTTTGTACTGTCCCTGCACTTCTACTTGATGAAGCTGAGCTTGGCACTACAGTTTTAGGATGTTTAGATCACTTATAAATCAATAAAATCATATCTGCTCCTCAGCCCTCACCCCTCCCTCAGGGGACAAAACATCACAGATTAGAGAAAGCGTCAGGCTGCTGCAGAGAGCAGGGGGGGTGTGGTGGGGCATGGCCACCAGGGGCTCCATAATTATCCTGCGTTCCAGCCCCCTCATACTTCTAGCTAGTGTAATGAACACTGGGTGTGGCTCCAACCCCCTGCTCTCACTAAATCTCACCCACAGTCTATATGCCTGCTGTATGTATCGCACGACTCTCCTGAGCTGAGTGACCATGTGTAAGTTTGTGCAGCTGTCACTGTTAACTCAGGACAGTATCGTGATACAAAAAGCAGGCATGTAGTGAGGGGGCTGGCATATAGTGTGAGCATTAGAGCCGGTGGCCATACCACTGACACGCTAGCCACCACTATATGCCTGCATTATGTATCACTCGACTCTCCTGAGCTGAGTAACAGTGTGCATGTTTGTGCAGCTGTCACTGTTAACTTAGGAGAGTATCACGATACATAAAGCAGGCATATAGTGTGGGGAGTGGCATATAGTGTGAGTATCAGAGACAGTGGCCATGCCTCCAGCTGAATCTGCTCTGTGACCTATTGTCCCATAAGGGAGAGGTGAGTGCTGAGTAGCAGATATGATTTTATTGATTTATAAGTCATCTAAATATCGTAGAACTGCAGCTTCATCATGTAGGAGGGCAGAGACAGTACAACATTGTTTTTCTCTCTCCAGACTTTAAACTGAACCCTTCAAGCAATTGCATCAGAACAGAACAATAATTCTAACTCATAAAACAATGGAGGAAGTGTATACAAAGGAACACTAAAAAGGAAAAATGTTGTATTACTTCATTTATATTTAGTTACTAGCTGTAGTACCCGGCTACGCCAGGGTTAATAATTAACTGATGTTAGCTATGACAAAATAGAATTTGAATATGTCATATTAATGACCTGTAAGAAAATAGAAGCTGAGCTGTGATTGATTGCTATAGGCAGCCTAATAAATCTCCAGCCAACAGTAAACCCTCCCCCTTGCCGGGCAGTATATGTTACCTCACACATACACATAATAGACAGCTCATGTGACTGACATCTGCTTTAATTCCCTACATGGCACATGTGTTGCACATTGGCTGTTTTTAATCAGATGTTTATGTTTGGAAATTAAAGATAGCACACGTATGAGGCGAGTTGTGTGAGGTGATTTGTGCACATCTGTGTCTGTCTGTGTGGTGTGTGTGTCCCTGGGGTGTGTGTACGTGTGTGTCCCTGTAGGGTGAGGGCATGTGTCCCTATAGGGTGTGTATGTGTGTGTGTCCCTGTGGGGGGGTCTGTGTGGTGTGTGTCTCTGTTGTGTGTGTCTCTTTGTGGTGTGTGTGTGTCCCCCTGTGGGGTGAGTGCATGTGTCCTTATAGGGTGTGTATGTGTGTGTGTCCCTGTGGGGGGTTAGTGTGGTGTGTGTGTATCTGTGTTGTGTGTGTCTCTTTGTGGTGTGTGTGTGTGTGTGTGTCCCTGTGGGGTGAGTGCATGTGTCCCCATAGGGTGTGTATGTGTGTGTGTCCCTGTGGGGGGTGGGGGGTGTCTGTGTGGTGTGTGTGTCTCTGTGGTGTGTGTGTCTCTTTGTGGTGTGTGTGTGTCCCTGTGGGGTGAGTGCATGTGTCCCTATAGGGTGGCTATGTGTGTGTGTCCCTGTGGGGGGGGGGTCTGTGTGGTGTGTGTGTCTGTGTTGTGTGTGTCTCTTTGTGGTGTGTGTGTGTGTGTCCCTGTGGGGTGAGTGCATGTGTTGCTATAGGGTGTGTGTCCCTGTGGGTGTGTGTGTGTCTCTGTGTTGTGTGTGTCTCTTTGTGGTGTGTGTGTGTTTGTTCGGGTGCGTGCTGAGTATCCAATGTTGGGGCTGCACCTTAGCGACTATACACTTGCTGTTACTCTTTGTGTGCGTGTGGTGAGTATACATGTCCCCGTGCGTGGTGAATATCTCATGTTGGGGCCCCATCTTAGTAACTATATGCTGGTATGTGCTGTTAGTCTTTGGCGCTATCATTAAGCCCCTCTCATTCACAACTGTCAACTGGTAACTGTCACTTTTTCCCAGTGCTTTTTTTGTGCGGTACATACCGGTACGCCGTACCAGAAAATCTGAAGATCGGCAGTACATACCGGTACGGCGTACCGGAAAATCTAAAGAGCAGCACTGACCTGATGTGTAACAGGCTGTGTAGTACTAGCACAGTTTCCCTCAGCACCGGAGGACCTGCGATGATGTCACACATTCATGTGACTCGGGTGGGCAGAGTTTTGCCCAGAGGGAAAGAAGATGGAGGAGGACGACTAATGCAGGCTGCAGTGCAGGGTATGTGACAACAGCACTGACAGACTTTCAGTGACAGTGACTGTGAGTGCAGAGGGCAGCAGGCTGTGCAGGGGGAGAGGATGCAGGGGGGATAGAGATCAGGACAGGCAGGGTATGGAGAAATTCAGACAAGAGGGATGGAGGATGGAGAGTTCAGGGGGATGGAGGATGGAAGGAGCAGGGGGATGGAGGATGAATTGAAAGGACTTGGAGCAGGGGGATGGAGAGATCTGGGGGATGAAGAATGGAGGGAGCAGGAGGATGGAGGGAACAGGGGGATGAAGGATGAAAGGAGCAGGGGAATAGAGGATGGAAGGAGCAGGGAGATTGAAATTGGCATATAGGCCACAGAAGTGAATGACGAGATGTAGGGCTGCACCCCTCCCCCACTCCTCGAGCTCGGCTGGCGCCTGACAGCACAATTCCCCCTCCCCCCGCTCTCGCCTCAGGTATGCGTACCAGGAAATATTTTTTTACAAAAAATGCACAGCTTTTTCCCCATTATGTAGATAGGGGCAAAATTGTTTGGTAAATTGGAATGCGCGGGGTTAAAATTTCGCCTCACAACATAGCCTATGACGCTCCCGGGGTCCAGACGTGTGACTGTGCAAAAGTTTGTGGCTATAGCTGACAGCTGTCGATTTTCCTCCAACACTTTTCCATTCACTTTTTCCCCATTATGTAGATAGGGGCAGAATTGGTGAATTGGAACGCGCAGGGTTAAAATTTCGCCTCACAACATAGCCTATGACGTTCTCGGGGTCCAGACGTTTGACTGTGCAAAATTTGGGGGCTGTAGTTGCGACGGTGTAGATGCCAATCCCGGATATACATACACACACACATTCAGCTTTATATATTAGATAGGCAAACACCTAGTGTTTGGGCATGGACCCCGAACACGGACTTCCCTGAGAGATGTCTCCGCTCACCACATGTAGCAGAGATGAGAAGCTTCGCTAGAAATAGCTATGGATTATCATTGGCGGGTATGTTTGGGGTTAATAAATGGGAAAATTAACTTTGTGTGTCTTATTTCAATTAAAGGAAATTTCTGTATCTGTGTTTTTGTACTATTTGCTTATATGATTGATAATGTACAGGTCTCATAGAAGCCTGAACATTACCAATCTTGGCTTAATGACAGCTATCAATACTTAGCTATCATTAACCCCCTCTATCACCTCAATGCCACCACACCAGGGCATCGGGAAGAGCTGGGTAAAGCACAAAGAATTTGTGATTCTAATGAATGTGCCAACTTCTGGGTCGGCTGTGGGCTGCTATTCTGTAGACTGGGGGCTCAATAACTGTTGGCCTTACCATGCTGAGAATACCAGCCCCCTACTGCCTGGTTTTTACTTTGATTAGCAATAAAAATAGGTTGGAGCCCAAACATTTTTTTTAATAATTAAAAAAAAATTGGCTCCACTGTATTATTGTTTTCCAGCCAAGATAAAACCAGGTATCCTGGGGGTGGCAGCCAGTAGCTTTCTGCTTTATCTGCGTCAAGAATCAAAAACATAGGGAACGTAAATTTTCCAAAATGATTTATTTTTACACCGCTATGACGGCAGGTTCGTTGCCAATGGCAACCAAACACAGACGTCGGCACAATTGGTGGGGGGAAAACATAGGCGCACCACAAATAATTGCAGCCATTATTAGGGGGAGGGTGCTCACCATGCCAACTAAAGGGCAAAGCTAAACAAAAAGAAAAGACAAGGCACAGGGAAGAGGAGCAACACCAAGGATATACAAAAAGTTTATTGTAATACATTGCCATTTATACTTGATTACCAGGCTTGTTTGAAATTTTCTTATATATTGCCATACCCGTTATTAATGTTGCTATTTCAATAGCCCTATTTCATGCCTGAATCATACGTTGTCTATCACCACGCTACATATGTGTTGTATCTTGGTTATTATACCTGGAACCTTTAGTATATTTGTGTCGAGCCATTTTGAATGAAAAAATTTGGATTGTTTTTTGTCATGCTGTCTCTTGTCCAGGCCCCCCTCCCCACACCGATTTTAAGTGTTTTTAATTGCCTTTTTGCATATGTACACTGAACAATAATAAATATCTGTCACTTTCTGTATATCCTCGGTGTTGCTCCCCTTCCTTGTCTTTACTTCGTTTAGCAGCACAATTGATGGGGGCGCAATAGCCAATCACAGACGCTGTCACGGAGAGTGGGTGTCTGTGATTGGCTGCTGGAGTTGGAGTGCAGCCAATAATCAGGAAGTTAATATGAGCGGGACACGGAAGTAGTGAGCCTGCAGCATCAGAGACTCAGTGAGTATAATGCTCCCACTTTAATCCCCATTTGCATCCTTTTGCAGCCCCCCTAGCCACCATTTTAGAACTGTAAAGTCTGGGTTCATGCTCAAGTTTGGGATAAGCCTAGTCTTGAACCTATCACATGAAAAACGACAGCAGCACTCCAAATCAGATCATCAATTGCCTTTAATCCGGCCTACAGGGCGACGTTTCAGCTACCAAGTGGCTTTTGTCTAGCAACTAGTCTCAGCCCTCTTGCCTCATTTTAAAACCCACACCACTTACATAATAAATGTACCGTATATACTCGTGTATAAGCCGACCCGTGTATAAGCCGACCCCCTACTTTTGCCCCCAAAACCTGGGAAAACCTATTGACTCGTGTATAAGCCGAGGGTGGACCCCAGCACAGGTATACAGCCCCCAGCAGTGTGGTATATAGGCCCCCCCAGTGGTAGTATACAGCAGCCTCCCCAGTGGTATGCAGGCCCCAGCAGTATATACAGCAGCCCCAGTGGTATACAGCAGCCCTTAGGTAGTACACAGCAGCCTCAGAGGTATACACAGCAGCCCCAGGGGTGTACACAGCAGCCCCAGGGGTATACACAGCAGCCCCAGGGGTAGTACACAGCAGCCCCAGGGGTATATACAGCAGCCCCAGGGGTATACACAGCAGCCCCAGGGGTGTACACAGCAGCCCCAGGGGTATACACAGCAGCCCCAGGGGTATATACAGCAGCCCCAGGGGTATACACAGCAGCCCCAGGGGGTGTACACAGCAGCCCCAGGGGTATATACAGCAGCCCCAGGGGTATACACAGCAGCCCCAGGGGTGTACACAGCAGCCCCAGGGGTGTACACAGCAGCCCCAGGGGTGTACACAGCAGCCCCAGGGTATATACAGCAGCCCCAGGGGTATACACAGCAGCCCCAGGGGTGTACACAGCAGCCCCAGGGGTATACACAGCAGCCCCAGGGGTGTACACAGCAGCCCCAGGGGTATATACAGCAGCCCCAGGGGTATACACAGCAGCCCCAGGGGTGTACACAGAAGCCCCAGGGGTATATACAGCAGCCCCAGGGGTGTACACAGCAGCCCCAGGGGTGTACACAGCAGCCCCAGGGGTGTACACAGCAGCCCCAGGGGTATACACAGCAGCCCCAGGGGTATACACAGCAGCCCCAGGGGTAGTACACAGCAGCCCCAGGGGTAGTACACAGCAGCCCCAGGGGTAGTACACAGCAGCCCCAGGGGTAGTACACAGCAGCCCCAGGGGTAGTACACAGCAGCCCCAGGGGTAGTACACAGCAGCCCCAGGGGTAGTACACAGCAGCCCCAGGGGTATATACAGCAGCCCAGGGGTGTACACAGCAGCCCCAGGGGTGTACACAGCAGCCCCAGGGGTATACACAGCAGCCCCAGGGGTATATACAGCAGCCCCAGGGGTATACACAGCAGCCCCAGGGTGTACACAGCAGCCCCAGGGGTATATACAGCAGCCCAGGGTATACACAGCAGCCCCAGGGGTGTTACACAGCAGCCCCAGGGGTGTACACAGCAGCCCCAGGGGTGTACACAGCAGCCCAGGGGTATATACAGCAGCCCCAGGGGTATACACAGCAGCCCCAGGGGTGTACACAGCAGCCCCAGGGGTATACACAGCAGCCCCAGGGGTGTACACAGCAGCCCCAGGGGTATATACAGCAGCCCCAGGGGTATACACAGCAGCCCCAGGGGTGTACACAGAAGCCCCAGGGGTATATACAGCAGCCCCAGGGGTGTACACAGCAGCCCCAGGGGTGTACACAGCAGCCCAGGGGTATACACAGCAGCCCCAGGGGTATACACAGCAGCCCCAGGGGTAGTACACAGCAGCCCCAGGGTAGTACACAGCAGCCCCAGGGGTAGTACACAGCAGCCAGGGGTAGTACACAGCAGCCCCAGGGGTAGTACACAGCAGCCCAGGGGTAGTACACAGCAGCCCCAGGGGTAGTACACAGCAGCCCCAGGGGTAGTACACAGCAGCCCCAGGGGTATATACAGCAGCCCCAGGGGTGTACACAGCAGCCCAGGGGTAGTACACAGCAGCCCCAGGGGTAAATACAGCAGCCCCAGGGGTAGTACACAGCAGCCCCAGGCCCCCTCACTGTTTGGCGCCCCCACCTCAGGATGCCCCCCCCCCCGCACGCAGCGCTGTGCTCATACATTACCAGCCTGTCAGCTGTCATCCTCCGGTGGCGGATCGCGGCTCCCGGCTCCGGCTTACATCTTCATCTGTGTCTTCCTGCATTGTGACCGGGGCTCATCGCGATGACGTCATCGCGACGCCGGCCGGTCATGGTGACATGCAGGAAGACACAGATGAAGATGGAAGCCGGAGCCGGGAGCCGCGATCCGCCACCGGAGGATGACAGCTGACAGGCTGGTAATGTATGAGCGCAGCGCTGCGTGCGGGGGGGGCCATCCTGAGGTGGGGGCGCCAAACAGTGAGGGGGTCCCGTATATACTCGCGTATAAGCCGAGGGGAGACTTTTCAGCCCAATTTTTGGGCTGAAAAACTCGGCTTATACGCGAGTATATACGGTACTTCAATTACACCCATTATACAATCTACACATTATACATTCAATATGTGAACCTTCTGATACCTAGACAACCAACCATATAGTAGTGATCCATGTTATTGTACAACTTTATCATTATACAGTGCATCTAAGTTGCTTATTACAATGGTATCTCTTGCTTAACCTTAATTGGTTAATTCCTCCTCCCAGGTGGTGTGATGACAGTCTCCGTTGCGGCCTCTTATGATTATTAATGCCTCTGACATGTTTACACCATGCTCCACGCCATCCGGGGCCGTCGCGCCGGAAATTACATCATTCTACTTGCGCCCCGCTTCCCTGTTACTATGGAGCACAGGAAGCACTGCGGGCGCCATCTTACTACAGTCCGCGCATGCGCAGTGTGTCACAACGCGATCTTACAGCCTCCGGACTTTCTGATAGCTGCTGCTCAATTTTGCATCCATAACAATGGCGCCAGACCTCTAATAATTACTATAAGTCAATGAGACAATATCTATAATGTGTATAATGTATTTACTTAGGTCTGTAAACAATACTTGTACGGACCCTACCTAACTTATGTATATTCAGGGGGTGCCAGGGCATTCATACCTTCATAAGTCCCCTTACCTCTAGGCCCAATATATATGCACCGTATGTAATACGGAACGAGGGGGTTAACAAACTCCACCTCCTGGCCATTTGGGGTCCACGGGAACCACACATCACATCCATTCTCTCCCTGGCAACCTGCCCCTATGCACCTAATACATATACGCCACAAATATATATTCACTTATGCCAAATTTAATGAAAATAAATCTATTCCATCAGCATGGTCGCTTATACATTCAGACGACCACCATTATACATAGAGCAAAAAACTTTTTTGGTTGTAATTACAAGACAGGGGCACCTCTCATATACGACCGCTTGGTACGTCTATCACCCTCCAATGGGATTCCTGAGGATTTTCAACCAGAGTGCAGGTGCTGGAAGAAACCAAACAGGTTATTAAACAGTGTAAGTGTACAAACAGTGACTAGTGTTTTTACAGCATTATCCTCCTAACGAATATGGAACAGATCACATAGCGACTGCCAGCCTATAATCAACGTTCAACCCATTTGGTTTTAACGTATTTAGCCACCTTATCCACTGTAATTCCTTTACATGTAGTAACTTATCCCTATCTCCCCCTCTCCTTAATGGGGGTACCACATCGATAATTCTAAATTTTAGGTCCTTCTCTGCATGTTTCATATCCAAAAAATGTTTTGGTACTGGTAGATCTTTCCTCTTATGGCGTATTGTGCCTCTATGCTGTCCAATTCTAGTTTTACATTCAAGTGTGGTTTCACCCACGTACCACAACTTGCATGGACATTCCAATAAGTAAATAACATGGTCCGTCGTAGTCTTGAACCTAGAGTTAAATAAAAAAAAAAAGCCGTCCATATCTGCCAAGCCCAAATATCTGAGGGTTTGCCCATTTCTATTTATTATTTTTCTAATCAGATATTTTTTATTAAACAAAAATCTTTAAAAAATTACAACTGAATACTAATTAAACATACAGTGTAGGCATTTAGAATTCCCTGACAATATAACAAAAGTCAAACCCCCACCCTCCTATAGACAGCAATCACTGTAATCACCTTCCTGTGGATAACCAGTAGCAATAGCATCAAATACACTAACATCATATTGCACAGTCATTACAGGAGTAAGACCTGAAAGTGTTTGAACTAGTCTTAAATCTATCATCAGCTTCTATATTACTCTTTTTACATTAACCTCAACCATAGCTCCCAAATGTTCCCAAACATTTTCATAGCATTCCTTCTCCGATATACACTCTTTTATATGTTGTGTATATTCTACTTGTTGTAGATATTCTTTCCTAGAGGACACCTCGGCTGTGATCCAGCAGCTGGCAATTAACCTACTGGCCATGAACAGTAATCTAGCCACCTCTATCTTCTGTGAATGGGTAACTCCAATTTCTTCAACATACCCCAACACACATACCAACAGTGTTCTTGGCACAACACACTCATGCCGTCCTTCAAACAAACTAAGCACCACCATCCAAAAAGCCTGCAGTCTCGGGCATTCCCACAACATATGTAGGATAAGCAGATGAAGCCCATGGAGCCTCGGTTAAGAGTCTACAACATGGACACCAGCCAGTTATCCCACCAAGGAAGGACCTACCCCAGGGTATTAGTAGCCCTTAAGTCACTATCCAGCCCTTGCGAGCTTGAAGATATGGCCAGGGGTTTACCATGGACTAGGTATCCAACCACAGACAGCTGTTTCGGGGGTTGTTGCCCCTCATCAGTGTGGCGCAGGATTCTGGCTGGCTGGGAGCAATGCTTGATAGACAGACATCACAAAGCACCCACTGACCTTGAGGAGACCAGTGGAGGATAACACTGCGGGCACCAGTTAAAGCACTCAAACACAGTGAAACCCAAGGTGCATTGCTCCCTAGAATTTGAATATGCAGATGAAGTCCATGGAGCCTCGGTTAAGATTCTACAACATGGACACCAGCCAGTTATCCCACCAGGGAAGGACCTAGCCCAGGGTATTAGTAGCCCTTAACATATGTAGGATGCCTGCACCCTCATTCATACATCTCGGACATTCAGATGTGCTTCTCACACCAACCCTATATAGAAACTCTGGAGATCTGTAAACTCTGTGAGTAGTATATAACTGTGATAGCCTACCCAGCTCACTTAACGACAACTTTGGAACACACTCTAATATAGAATTCCAAACTTCGTCATCTAACACCCCCAGTTCTTCCTCCCATTTGTCCCACGCACGAATAGGATGCCGTAGCAAAAATGTATGCACATAGATCCGTATAAATGGTAGAGATAACCCCTTGCGTGGTCCCCTCCATAAATATATACTAGTCCAAAACAATGTCTTTCTGTACCCTTATACCACCTACCCTTTTCTGCTTATAAGCATGCTGGACTCTGAGATACAGAAACCTATCCGTCTCCAGTATCTGAAATTCATCTCTTAAGGATTCGAATTACTTCAATGTCTGATTCATTAGGATCTGTGATATATATCCTATTCCCTTACATAGCCATGTCCTCTGTTCCCCTAATTTATAGAATTCACCCAGGTTTTTATTCATCCATAAGGGAGTATAAATTGTCACTCCAGAAACCTCTCTAAGCTTCTTGATCCAGTGGCGTAACTTCAGGCTCAGGGGCCCCGATGCAAAGGCTCAAACGGGGCCCCCAATTATTGCAAATCTTTAATAGTATTAGCTTCTTTCTATAGACCGAAGGGTTTATTGGGGCCCCCCTAGGCTGCAGGGCCCGGGTGCGATCGCAACCCCTGCACCTATTGTAGTTACGCCCCTGTCTTGATCTTAGACCATGTCTTATGCACCAGACACAGAGTGGAGAAAGAGAAAGGAAGGTCAGCGCCCAAAGCTGGTAGTTATATCTTCATAAATTTATTCCATCCACCACAGAGCAACGTTTCGGTTAACAACCTTTTTCAAGTGCATACATCCCACAGGTACATGGTGTTATTTATAGTGTGCAACTCCACCCCCAACAACACAACACCAATCAATGATAAGACTAGACATAGATCATCTAAACATACTTCACCATAATGGAGGCATATAATCCAGCCTAGTCGCTCCTCAAGTACACACATCGCCATTGTCCATGTCTTAATAAATCTAGTAAACATATCAGAACGTGATCGCGATATTCAGCCAATCAGAGTGGAGCATCACCGATCTCCATAGTAACTCCAGAGACCTCCATTCTCCCTCCTATCGTCAGCGTTCACATCCGGTGCTTAATCACGCATGTGTCGGCGTCCTCCTTGGATTGGATCATTCTCCTGTCCTTCAAGTGGGTGGGCCGATGACGTATTTCCGGGAATCGGTGTCCATAGGAACATAGACGCTTAATCTCCTCCCGGCGCGTACTTATACATGTCACAATATCAACAATCTTTGGCGACGGTTATATAGAAAAATCACATCACAATAACATAGTCAGAACTCTAAAGAAACATAAATAACAACCTGTTCAGGTTACTTTGATTTTGCCATATATCAAAGAAAACAGCAAATCCCAATTAACCCACAGATTTAAAGGGCCATACATCATACATCAGGGCATCAAGGATCGAAATACATCATATATATCTCCCCCAACAAACAAAGCAACAATGTAAACAATCATATAATATATGGGGAAAAATATGCTTTTTATATAATGATCCTATATTAGAGCAATTATTTAAAGGGCCATACAACACATCAATATAGGGACAAGGTATATACCACATATGTCTCACATCTATACACAGACATATAAGTTTTCTCTTAATATAATGGGGCTCAATAATCTCAAATGAATGGTTCATATATGTGACCCTATTTAGAAGTCCAACATATCATGGTCGACTATCTCATAATGGGACGAAAATCAATCGTTCTCCCTATATACAGAGGCACCAATCAATATGGGTGGTTCATACATATGACCCTATTTAGAAGTCCAGCATATCATGGTCCACTATCTCATAGTGGGAAGAAAATCTATCGCTCTCCCCATATACAAAGACACCAATCAATATACATTACCCAAGATGCCCGTGCATATGTGCCCATCTCTCGATCCTCTCAAAGAAATGTGACATTGTAACATTATTATTAGGCGAATATTGTCACTCCATAATAACTGTTAATCTTCCATCTAGTTTGAATCTGAGGTGATATTAAAATAATAAAAACAATTATTACAAACTGATGAGAAAGGGAAAAATCAACCAGACCCCAGTAGACACCCCCGCTGATCATAATCCACGTTCATACCTTTTGGGGACAAGGTGTCAAGTTCAAATATCCATTTTAACTCTCTCTTTTTCAATTGGGCCAAACGGTCACCACCCCGCCTCAAAGGAGGCACATCGTCTATTACCCTAAATCTGAGCTGGTTGACCGTGTGGCCCATAGTATGGAAGTGTCTAGGGACAGGCAAATCAGTCAGACCCGTTCGGATTGTACTCTTATGCTTCCCTATACGGGCTTTTATTTCCATGGTCGTCTCTCCCACATAGAGGAGACCACATGGACAACAGATTGTATACACAACAAAATTGCTGTTACACGGGTATCTTTTTTTAATGTCGTATCTTTTTCCAGAACGTGGGTGACTGAAAAACCCGCCCTTCAGTATGTTTCCACAGCAAGCACACCCCAGACAAGGGAAATTCCCGAGGCTGGGTGGTGCAAATGTCCTTTGGATATCCTTTTTTGAACTACCAATGTCCGAATGGACCAGATCATCTTTCAAGCTGTGTCCCTTCCTATATGAAATCAAAGGGAACAGCTTGAACTCCTCAACCTCACCATGTCCTTTTGTAAGGAGAGGCCAGAGTTTTTTTACAACATCCATAATTTTTTTACTTGCACCACAATATCTGGTCACAAGTGGAACTCTCTTAGGAGGAATCACTTTTGGTTTGGGGTCCAATAAGTCCCCCTGGTTAATTGCCAAGGCTTTAGTTTTGAATCCTACAAGGTCCCTTTTTGGATACCCTCTCTTCAAAAACCTATTGGCCATCTCCTCTAGTCGACTATCAATCTTTTCGTCATCTGATACAATACTACGTACTTCTACGTACCCTCAACATCTGGCTCCAAGGGAGTGACTCTACCATTTTCCTAGGGTGTTCACTTGAAAAATGCAAAGTACTATTTCTGTCTGTGCTCTTAATAAAGAGATCAGTTTTTAATTCTCCACCCTCCTTATAGACCAACGTATCCAGAAATTGCATTTCTACTAGTGAGCATGACATGGTAAAACCCAATCCAGGGTGGATGCCATTGAGTGAGTCCAGGAAAAATCCCAGCTCCTCCCTACTCCCATCCCAAACAAAAAAGATATCATCGATGTAGCGTCGCCAACCCCTGACATGGCGCCATGGTGTTGATTGATTGATTATCACTTATTTTTTTATTTTATTATTTTAACTTTGTTTACTATTTTCTTATCATTGATTGGTGTTGTGTTGTTGGGGTGGAGTTGCACACTATAAATAACACTATGTACCTGTGGGATGTATGCACTTGAAAAAGGTTGTTAACTGAAACGTTGTGCTGTGGTGGATGGAATAAATTTATGAAGATATAACTACCAGCTTTGGGCGCTGACCTTCCTTTCTCTTTGGATGTTGTTGATGCTGGGTGGATCTCCCTAGCCTAGGCCGTGCGCCCTAATGTGAGGTACTCAAAGAGTTCCATTTCCACGAGGTGCTGTGGATAATTTCTATTTCCTGCTGCGATTGAGTCAATCTGCACGTGCATCAGTGGACTATACATCATGGAGACGTCTGACTCTGGTGCTGGAGAGTCAGGTTCCATCTGCCCCTTTTCCTACACAGATGAGGAGGCTGCAAGAATCATCTCGGACACGGAGGTGGACAACTCCTTTCTCAACCAGCCCACTACGGACATGCTTAAACGTAAGTGGGAAAATGAGCAAAGAAAGCTCATCTCTATGGAGTTACATGTGGTCACCCTTGTGGTCACGATGTCTGCAGGCTGGTATCCATGCTAAACTGCGGGTAACTAGGCAGCGCGCGCTGCCAAGATACCAGATATATACCTTGGTTACCAGCTTTCTCCGCTCACCGGCTGGTATCCAAGGTGCACAGCGGGTAACAAGGGAACCTAGTTACCCGCTGTGTACCTTGGATACCAGCCAGTGAGCGGAGAAGGCTGGTAACCAAGGTATACATCGGGTATCTAGGCAGCGCGCGCTGCCTAGTTACCCGCAGTTTACCATGGATACCAGCCTGCAGACATCGTGGAAACGATATTTAAATCATTTCCACGATGTCCTTGGTCCAATGATCGCTGGTGAGTCTGCCTGTGTGACAGCTCACCAGCGATCAGCCGTCAATGTCGCCAGCGATCAGATCGCTGACGACATTGACGTGTGTGACGCCGATTTAAGACATTGTATGATTCAATCATTCTGTGGGGTTCTCATGGTATAATGGAGAAACAGAACGGAGAGGATAATTCAAGAATAAAGTAACTGATAAGTAAATTAACTTCAGTACCATTTCCCTTAAATAGATTACAAACTGACAATACAATAACATTTTCCTGGGAGTGCTTTTTTCACGATCATGGAGAAAATGCTGCAAACCAATAAACTGTAAGGCCAATTGTATCTCTTGTTTATGTTTCTAATTAATTTCTAGATTAGTCTTTGGAGAAACTTGACATGGAAAGAAAGGTGCAAATGAGATGCAAGTATGAAAAAAAAGACTCAAAAGCAATTTCCTGCAGAATAAATTACCTTGGCAAAAGCTGGTAGCTGTCCTCCTAAGCAAATTATTTAATTTTCATTATTGGAGCCATCTTGGCAAAAAGGAAATGTGTCATCAGAAAATTACCTATTGTTTAAATTAGGTTTTTATCTTAAACATATTTATTAAAAAGGTGGATATGTTTCTTTTAATTTTCCAAATTACTAAATAACAACAAAGAAAAATATAAATCTTGCAATTTTCACAGTGGCCACAATGCTTTGTTCTAGACTTGCACCTCCTATTCTGTACAGAAAATGTTTTCGTCTGATTCATTATCGTCACAGTCAGATTTACAGTAAAACGGTAACAACACTATATACAATGACAGAAAGAGGATCTACCGTTCACAATGGGTAATAGTTGTATCTGTTTTCCTCGCCAACCCTTCAGTGATCTCTCCACATATCAGAGCATACAGCAGGTACGGAAAGTATTCAGACCCCTTTAAAAGGAAAACTGTCAGGTCAAAATCCACATATAACTGCTATAATTTTCTAGTTCCTTCCTCTAAACCCTCTCTTTTGATGTATTTCATTTATTTATATTCCCCTCCTATCTTCTGTAAACTTCAAATAAAGATAATCATTTCATCTGACATCACAGTGAGTGATCCACTTAGTTCTCTGCTGTCCACTCAGGGTATCTGCTGTACAGGAACAAAGGGAGTCTAGAGGGGGCGTGGCCGAGAAGCTCATGGAGTCAGCTGCGTGATTCAGGAGCTCCTGGACCCCTGGGCTTTAAAGCGGCCTCAAAGCATCCCACACTGCCTAAACTAGCCAGGGCTCATGCTAAAGCCCTCCTGTATTGATGGGGAAGGTGAGGGCATCGCAAGCGCTTCTCCTAAAAGGGTATCGGACTACTTCCCGCCGGGCCGTGCTGCGCATGAAACGCTCTCCATCATGGCGCCCCCTTCACCGCGCGCAGCCCGCGCTTCCCGCAGAGAGATCCTGTCCCAGGAAGCAGCCTCGGCATCACAGACCCTAGAGGGCCCCGTCACTCATGCCCATATGAAAGAGCTTTTTTCGGACTTAAGATCGTCCATACAAGAAGATATCAGGTCAGTTGTTGCCGAACTGAGGGGGAAGGTGGCGGAGCTGAGCGGTCGTGCGGACCACCTAGAAGTTAAAATTGCGGAGCTGATAAAATCTCACAACACGCTCCTTGATGAGCACGAACAGCTCCAACAGAACATGGAGACCGTCCAGGCAAAACATTGGGACCTAGAAGATCGAAACCGCCGCAACAACGTCCGCCTGCGGGGGATCGCTGAGACTGTCCCCCCTCTGACCTCAGAGATTTGCTGCGTGATTTCATGGCAGAATTGCTACCCGAGCTGGACCCTAGAGACTTGAAAATCGACAGGATCCACAGAGTCCCAAAACCGGTGGGTATCCGACCGGATCTCCCTCGAGACGTCCTGGCCAGGGTCTATTTCTTTGAAACCAAAGAGGTCTTTCTCAAGGCCCTGAGGCAAGCTACCTCGCTCTCTGACCGATTTATAGACATTGAAGTTTACCCGGACCTTTCACCCGGCACCCTGGCCTTGCGACGAACCTTTGAGCCTTACACCTCCATCTTGCAGGACCAGGACATTCTCTATCGCTGGGGCCACCCCACACGTCTGATAATCAGAAGGGAAAATACCTCGCATTTCTGCGTTATCCCGGAGCAGGCAGAGAAGCTTCTGAAACAATGGGACCTCCTTCCCCAGCAACATCGGGCTCCCCAGCCGTAGCTGCGTTCTACATCTGTGCCCAAGCACCGACCCCGTGGAAAAAGGATCGAGGTGGAGTGGGCAGTGGCCTGACGCTGTGGTGTCTTCAAGGCCGCTGGAACGCACATGCCCTGGAACTGGATTCCTGGAACTTCTTTGACATCTCCCAGGTTGCTCTTCTGATCCCTCTTAACTGATACTTCCTTTCTCTTCCCCCTTCTCTTTCCTTCCTCCGTCTTACTTCTGTCCTTCCTTCTGAATCCTACCTGGACCTACATCCCTCTCTAACGATCCCTACTGTCCCCTTCTACCTTCTATTCTCACTTCCTGACCTCATTCCTCTACTACCTACTCCTACAAAAGGTCCCTCTACTCATTCTCTTTCCTCTTTCACTGGGAGATTCCCCCACCGAGCGGGTTTTTTTTTCTGCTCTGAGAATGCCTCTGTTCCTTTTTTATTTTTTGTATTTTCTTTTTAACTTCCTTGGACTTAGCGGGCGACCCTGACCCGTCGATGGGAGTACCGCCTGTTTTTTGTCTGTTTCTTTTTTCTGATTGGGTTTGATTCTCAGTGCAGTCCCTTTTTAGGTTTGCGACTGCTTGTGAACCATTCTGTTTTACTGTTTGATTCTATGTTGAATATATGTATCCCTTCCCCTTCCCTAACCTTACTCCTTCAGCTTAACAATATGACTAAGTACATAATAAGATGGAGTACTCCAACAGCACTAACTCTCTTGTGACACTATGCCTATTACTGTTGAGACCTTCAACGTTAATGGATTGAACTCTCCACAGAGGCGCGCCCTACTCCGTGGTCACCTGAAAAAGACCCGCGATGATGTGGTGATGTTGCAGGAAACGCACCTTCTGGAGAGAGACAATCACAGGGTGGTGTCTCGATTCTACCCTCATCAATATTTTGCTAATTTTACTGCCAAGAAAGCAGGTGTGGTGATTTTTATTCGTTCAAGCTTTTCTTTCGAGTTAGTTAAACAGGTGGTAGATCCGGAGGGCAGGTATTTATTTGTGACCTGCCGCCTCAACGGTGTTTTGTACTCACTCTTGTCTATCTATGCTCCTAACTCGGGACAGTCTGGGTTTCTCCGATCCCTGCTCGAGGACCTCTCCTCCTCCACGTTCCCGGGTGATAAACTCATAGCGGGAGTCTTTCGACTGTTCGGTTCCCTCAATCTACAGAACTGACTTGGCCCCAGTGGTCGCCTCATTTAAATTACATGACGTTTGGAACTATTTACATAGTGATGAACGGGACTATACCTACTTTTCCCCGAGGCACAAATCGTTCAGTCGAATAGACTTTTTTTTAATGACTCCCTACTACCCTACTGTATTAACTCTTCCATTGACGCGATTACGTGGTCTGACCACGCTCCCGTCACGCTGACCTTAGAAGACCAATCTACGCAGGCCTCCCTTCTCTACTGGAGACTGAATGAGTCCCTTCTGACCTCACCTACCAACTATGAGATCCTGTCCAATCACCTGAAAGAGTTTTTCCTTTTTAACAACAGAGATGGCATGGCACCTGATACATTGTGGTATTCCCATAAAGCGGTCATGAGGGGACACTTGTTGAAACTGGCGGCCCATACTAAAAAGATTTTTAATGAGACCTGACCACTCTGAAATCCTTGGAGCAGTCTTATGCCCAAGCTCCGGACCCTAAAATCCTTTCTGATCTCCTAGCTGCCTGTACCCAGCTGGCTCAATCCTCCTCCATCGCGTAGAACATCAGCTCAGGAATACCAAATCTTCCTTCTATGGCATGGGGGACAGGGTGGGCAAACTCTTGGCACGCAGAGTGAAAAAAGTTGAAACTAAATCTAGGATTTCTCACATAATTTCCTCCACAGGCGCCACGATACGTAACCCCATATTAATAGCAGAGCAATTTAGGGAGCACTATAATAACTTTTATAATCTTGCCTCCTCTCCATCCACGCCACAACCTTCCCCTTACATAATTCATGCCTTCTTAGAGAGGGCTAGTCTCCCCTCCCTGTCCCCTACCCAGCTAGAGTACCTGAATAAACCGTTCACTGAAAATGAAATCCTAGGGGTCATACATCCTACTAAAAAATTCTAGGCCCCTGGCCCTGACGGCTTCCCCTACTAATATTATACCTCCTTCGCCCAACGTTTATCCCCCCACTTAATGTCCTTGTTTCACTTTTGGCAGAGGCAGGGAGTCATTAAACCAGAGGGGCTACAAGCTTCGATGTCCACGATTCCCAAACCAGATAAACCCTCCACGGCAACGGGCAATTACAGGCCGATAGCTCTCCTCAATTGCGACTTAAAGATCTATTCCAAGATGCTAGCGGACCGGCTCAAGTCAGTGCTTCCCTCCTTGATTGCCCTGGACCAAGTATGATTTATTCCAAACAGACAGGCAAGGGATGCTACCAGAAGAGTTGTCGACCTTTTGGACATTATAGAGGGGAGAGGGACCCCCGATGCGCTCTTGTCCCTTGACGCAGAAAAAGCGTTTGACCGAGTGCACTGGGGGTACCTGGCGGCAGTGTTAGATAAATTCGCTTTCCAACGCAACATTAAATCAGCTATCTTAGCACTATATTTGTCGCCCTGTGCATTTGTGAGAGCAGGGGGCTGTGCCTCTTCCATGTTTCACATAACTAATGGTACCTGCCAGGGTTGCCCCCTCTCCCCTTTGGTCTTCGCACTTGTTATGGAACCGCTGACATTGATCATTCGCTCCCACCCTGACATTTCGGGTTTCCCAGTGGGTCCTGTAGACCACAGGATTGCTCTTTATGCGGACGACGTCCTCCTTACGTGTACTAACCCCTCTACCTCTATCCCTTCCGTTGTCACAGTCCTAGAGGACTTCTCCAGAGCCTCGTACTATGAACTCAACCTCACAAAGTCATCCCTCTTTCCGGTAAACATCCCCTCCCCACCCAGTCCCTTCTCCGCACCCAATTTCCCTTCATTTGGGCCCCTGGGGGATTCCGGTACTTGGGAGTTCAGATTTTCCCTCTTAAACATATTGTCAGACCTAATTGTGAGTCCCTCTTGACTTCCATTAAAACCAGCTTAGCCCAGTACTCTACTTTCCAGCTCTCGTGGTTTGCCAGAATACAAACCTCTAAGATGATGATCCTGCCCAAAATTTTATATGTAATGCGATGTATCCCCCTCCCTTTTCCCCGTAAATATCTCAACCTCTTTCAAGCGATCCTAGGCAGATTTATATGGAGTGGCAAACCTCACCGTGTTGCCATGTCTACTCTGACCCTACCCTACACTTCGGAAGGCCTCGGAGTCCCAGATATTGCAGCCTACTATACAGCCATATCCCTGGATATTGCTAAATCCTGGTGGACTGGAGCTCCTACCTCTCTTTGGCTACAAATAGAAACATGGCTGGCCCCACACAGGTCTCCACGCCTCCTTCTCGAGATGAATCTCCTCAGGTACCTAATCCCTGCTAATCACTTACAATCGATGTCCGCGGTCCTTAAGATCTGGACCAACCTAGCCAGGTCCCATCTACCATTTCTCTTTCGCTACGTTACACTACAAGTGGTGGAGGCCTTGATGGGTGACATCTCCCAAACTTCCTGGAGAGAGGGGGGAGCCTCCTTATTGGGAGATCTATTAAGTCAGGGCCGACTTCTGCCCTTTGACGTCCTGGCGGCCAAATTCTCAGGGACAGGGATGTCATCGCTAGGACTCATCAGACCTGGGGTCACTTTGTCGCAGTTGATGAGCAAACAGACATTGGCCAATGTATGTACTAAGTACCTCAGAAATAAAAAAATAAACATTTTTGAGTTTTTTGAAAAAAACGTAATTTTTTACATTTTTTTCAAAAAGGATTGCAGCAATCCTTCATTAAAGAGGTATAGATGCCTTTATTCGGCGTTCAGGCATGCCGTTCGACTTTTCACTCAATATAGACTTGTTTCTAGCAGGGTCAAATAAAGGCTTCTATACATCTTTAATGAAGGAGTGCAGCAATCCTTTTTTTCGTCATTGGTCTGCATACATTGGACTCTGAAACAGTCCTGGATTAATTGTTTTGCACCCTGTGTCATTACAAATGCTGCTCTTTTTTTGCACATCTAGATAGATCGATACAGTCTCTGACAAAAGTTATGTCGCTTATCTATGTTATGTAAATAAAAGCTTATAACCTGACGTTAAATTCATCCATTGGTTTTATAAATGACACTTCTGAAAGCTGAAACTCTCCCAAATGTGTCTTAGGTTAAGAAAATAAATTGGCATCAATGCTGAAATATTGATCATTTAATGACCACAGAATGGTCAGATTTTGGCAAGACAAACGTTTTGTCGCCTGGTAATATAATGCACCCAATCCTAGTTTACATCCTCACCTGTGCTCCGTAAATGATAGGTTAATTAGAGGATGTGTCTAAAAAGAAACCCAACACCCAAGACCTTCATTTGAACTGCAACTTGAGCTCGGACAACATGCCAAAAATCCACCCTGCCACCAAATCCTTGATTATCAAAAGGCTGCAGACCAGATCCACTGCAGAGGTGGCTGGCACCTTTAATGTGTCTCAGCGTCAAGCACAAAGAATTAAAAAAAGATTTGAAGAGACTGGAGATGTTTTTGACAAGTCCAGGTCCGACAGACCCCGCAAGATAACTGCTCAGGAGGAATGTCTGTTGGTTAGAAAATCCAAAGCAAGCCCCTCTTCCACTTCAGTGGACTCCAACAGGCCTGGTCACCTGAACAGTTTGTATGATTCTGTCTCAAAATGGCCTCCATGGTCGAATCACTGCCCAGAAGCCAGCACTAAACAAAAGGCTAGTAAAAAACCGTGTGGCATTTGCAAAGTCCCACAGCCTGCTAAACAGATGGACACTGGAAAAGTGGCAGAAGGTGGATTTCTCTGATGAATCTTCAGTAGAATTACGCCACATGTGCCGCAAATACTGCAGGAGACCTACTGGAGCCCGTATGGATCCAAAATACACCCAGAAAACAGTTACATTTGGTGGTGGAAAGATCATGGTCTGGAGTTATATTCAATATGGGGGTATGTAAAATATTTGCAAGGTGGAAGGCAATATCAATAGCCTAAAATATCAAGAAGTATTAGCTACCTCTTACATTCCAAATCATAAAAGGGTCAAATTCTGCAGCTCCATCTCATACATCCATCTCTACAACAAAGTTCCTCCAGGCAAAAAAGATCAAGGAGCTCAAGGACTGGCCAGCCCAGTCACCAGACATGAACATCATTGAGCATGTTTGGGGTAGGATGAAAGAGGAAGGTTGGAAGACAAAACCAAAGAATCTAGATGAACTCTGGGAGGCATGTAAGACTGCATTCTTTGCTTTTCCTGGTGACTTCATTAATATATTGTATGAATCATTGTTGAACCGATTGGATGCAGTCCTTCAAGCTCATCGAAGTCACACAAAATGATTAAATATATATATATAGAGTCTAATAGCACCACAACTTCATTCACCAATGTTATGCAACATATATGTCACGTCCTACTGACGGACTACACACGTGGACCCACTGGACCGCGTAAAGCGGATGCTGATACGGGTGATAGAGAGGCAGACAAGTACCGTAGAGTCAACGGGTTTATTAACCAAAGCGGAACAGAACAAAACCCACGCCCCTGGAGAGGGCCTCACAGTCGCAGCACAGGAAACCCAGCGAGGGAGACCCCGGAGCGCTTGACCCCTATACAGGGATACCGCCGGAATCAGCCTCGAAGGGGCCAGTGAAGCGAACACGAGTCTTCAACCGACCCCAGGCGACGTGGTAACAAAACAGCAACCGGGTAAACAACAAGAAGCGGAAACCGAGAACACAGAGGACCCGGAACACGGGGAACCAGGAACACAGGGAATCCCAGGACCACGGGGGATCCGGAGCCGGGCGAGAAGCAGCGATCAGCTTGGAGAGATCCAGGAAAACCATCCAGGAACACGGTGATCAGCCAGGAGCCGGCAGGAACGAGATCTGGAGGAGGTAACACAGAAAGATCAGGTAACAGACCAATTAAGGAGCGACCTGACAGACCAGTAGTGGCAGCTTCACTAAGGAGAAGGTTGCCCTGGCCCCGACTGATTGGAAACAGGAGGATTATATCAGAACAGGGCAGTCCTGATTGGCAGGACACAGAGACCTGGTGATTGGCTGAGGGGAGGAGCAAGCTCCCTGCAGTCTCTCCAGCAGAAACTGAATTGGAGACAGTTTCATGTGCTGAAGCAGTGGTACCGGAAGTGAGAGGAGCAGTGTTGCTCCAGCAGAGGGAGTAAGGGCAGCAGGCCGCGGGCACGGGCGGCAGACCCCCGAGGGGTAACAATATATTTGTATATTAAGTTACCGTATATACTCGTGTATAAGCCGACCCGTGTATAAGCCGACCCCCCTACTTTTGCCCCCAAAACCTGGGAAAACCTATTGACTCGTGTATAAGCCGAGGGTGGACCCCAGCACAGGTATACAGCCCCCAGCAGTGTGGTATACAGGCCCCCCCAGTGGTAGTATACAGCAGCCTCCCTAGTGGTATGCCGGCCCCAACAGTTTATACAGCAGCCCCAGTGGTATACAGCAGCCTCCCCAGTGGTATATACAGACCCCAGCATTATTACAGCAGCCGCCCGAGAGGTATACACAGCAGCCCCAGGGGTATATACAGCCCCAGTGGTATACAGCAGCCTCCCCAGTGGTATATACAGACCCCAGCATTATTACAGCAGCCGCCCCAGAGGTATACACAGCAGCCCCAGGGGTATACACAGCAGCCCCAGGGGTATAAGACAACAGCAGCCCCAGGGGATACAGCAGCCCCAGGGGTATACAGCAGCCCCAGGGGTAGTATACAGCAGCCCTTAGGTAGTACACAGCAGCCCCAGAGGTATATACAGCCCCAGAGGTATATGCAGCCCCAGAGGTATTACACTGGCCCCCCTCACTGTTTGGCGCCCCCACCTCACAGGATGGCCCCCCCCGCATGCAGCGCTGCGCATATACATTACCAGGCTATCAGCTGTCACCCTCCGGTGGCGATTCGCGGCTCCCGGCTCCGGCTTCCATCTTCATCTCTGTCTTCCTGCTTTGTGGCCGGGGCTCATCGCGATGACGTCATCGCGACGCCGCCGGTCATGTGACATGCAGGAAGACAGAGATGAAGATGGAAGCCGGAGCCGCGAATCGCCACCGGAGGGTGACAGCTGATAGCCTGGTAATGTATATGCGCAGCGCTGCATGCGGGGGGGGGCCATCCTGTGAGGTGGGGGCGCCAAACAGTGAGGGAGTCCCGTATGACTCGCGTATAAGCCGAGGGGGGGACTTTTCAGCCCAATTTTTGGGCTGAAAAACTCGGCTTATACGCGAGTATATACAGTATTTGTTTTTAATATCACATTACTTTCTGTGGGCGACAAAACTTTTGCCTTGCCAAAATCTGACCATTCTGTGGTCATTAAATGATCAATATTTCAGCATTGATGCCAATTTATTTTCTTAACCTAAACCACATTTGTGAGGGTTTCAGCTTTCAAGAGAAATTTATACAACCAATGGATGAATTTAACGTCAGGTTATAAGCTTTTATTTACATAACATGGATAAGCGACATAACTTGTCAAGGACTGTAGATCCTGATGGCCCAATAAAGGCTTGCTAAACCTCTGTCTGGGAGTGCTGCAGTTATATTTTTTCTGGATAGATAGATATGATAGATATAGATAGATAGATAGATAGATAGATAGATAGATAGATAGTACAAAACAGAAAAAAAACTGCATAGCACTCACAGACTAATGTGAACCGGTGCCAGCAGGGCTGCTGGATCAAATAACTAGAAAAAATACTCTGCAGCACTCGGTTACTACCAATGATGTACATATGCTAATAAGCTATATATATATATGAGAAAAAAGTTAAAAACTTACGTTTTTTCAAAAAACTCAAAATCTTATCTTTTTATTTCTGAAGTTCTTGGTACACACATTGGCCAATGTCTGTTTGCTCGTCGACTGCGACAAAGTGACTTCAGGTCCGACGAGTCCTAACGCTAACATCCCTGTCCTCCTTGTCCACCCTACCCCACTACTAAGTGGGCGGACACCATCTAGACCCTAGATCACCTGTGGTCAACAAGGGTGCAAATTGCAGCATGGAGCCAGCCACTCCATAAGATACAAAACAGAAAAAAAACTGCATAGCACTCACAGACTAATGTGAACCGGTGCCAGCAGGGCTGCTGGATCAAATAACTAGAAAAAAATACTCTGCAGCACTCGGTTACTACCAATGATGTACATATGCTAATAAGCTATATATATATATGAGAAAAAAGTTAGACATTGGCCAATGTGTGTACCAAGAACTTCAGAAATAAAAAGATAAGATTTTGAGTTTTTTGAAAAAACGTAAGTTTTTAACTTTTTTCTCATATATATATATAGCTTATTAGCATATGTACATCATTGGTAGTAACCGAGTGCTGCAGAGTATTTTTTTTATCATAGATAGATAGATAGATAGATAATAGATAGACACAAAAAACAGGCAGCACTCCCAAAATAAAGTGAAAAACGTGGACTTTATTGATCTATTAGCAATGTTTCTGTTGCTAACGGATCAGTAAAGTCCGCATTTTTCACTTTATTTTGGGAGTGCTGCCTGTTTTTTGTGTTATATATGTACATAAAGTTTGGACATTACCATAGCAGGTTATTTTGCACCCGGTTTTTTCTCGGTAGTGCTGCCAATTTTTGTTGATTATTAGATAGATAGCATTGAGATAGCATTTTAGCATAAAGCATTTTAAAAAAATGTATAGAGGTTCCCTATATTTTTGATTCTTTGCACAGATAAAGCAGATACCTGCAGGCTATAGCCCGCAGCTGTGCGTTTTATATTGTCTATTATATTTTTTTAAAATGGCAGAATGGTTTCCCCCCCAATTTGATACTCAACCAATATAAAGCGGACAGTTGTTATTTTCACAATGGGGAGGACCAACATAGTTATGGTCCCGACCAGGGTAATAATAGCAGCTCGCAGCCACCACTAAATGTTTGCGTATTTATTAAAAGCACCAAATCTTTTTGCTTTACCCTGGCTCTTCTTGATTTCCTTAGTACAGTGGCAATCGGGGTAATCGAAGGGAATAATGACAGCTGAGTATTGACAGCTGTCATTAAGACCAGATTGGTAATGTTCAGGAGTCTATGATAGCCGCAGATTAATCCTATAAGTAAATAGTTAATACACACAGAGAGAAAAATCCTTTATTAGAAACAAAACACACAGACAACCCTCTTATTTATCAACCCCAAATACACCCTTTGACGATAATCCACAATGTTGTCCTCCGAACCACATTCAGCTCTGCTGCATCAGAGGACACGCTGAAGGAGAAACACCCTATCAGTGTGACCTCCAGGCACCCAATGAGTGCATCGAGAGCCGTGGTCGTGCCAGTGCTACCATGAGTGAGATCACAAGAGGACACAGTTATCATGGGGCCTCTATTCCCAGTAAAATGTGTTGAATGTATTGAAGTACTTATCGGTCCCTGTTTTTATCAATTTCCTAAGCCTATTTGGTCCTCTCCTTGATCAAGTGACTGCATTTGAGATCTGCCGACTCAAACAGTATCATATATGTATATGGAAGGCTCTATAATAGGGATGAGCAAACTGAACTTCATAGTTTGGTGTTCACACTGAATACAGCCTTTACAAAAAACAGTCAGTGTTCGAGTTAGGAGTTCGGGTGCTCTAATATGTAAACTACCTCGAACGAACATCGCTGTGCTCAGGTACGCTTGGTGCTTGGTCCAGTACGAGTTGCTTACAGTGTTTGTATTGCTTGAACTTGGGGTAAAAATCAGCGTTATCGGAAGTGCTTTGTTTATAGCTGCCTGTATGTGGGTAGAGAGCCAAATTGCCCAATAAATTGATTTCGATGAGGTTCGGGTCAAGTTTAATTCCAGAAAAGAACTTTATATAAAGTCCGGCTGAACCCCCAAAATTCAGAACTTCCATGGGTCTGCTCATGTCTAGTCTCTAACAATATTCTGAGTCTCAAATACTTACTTTAAGAAAATAATCTTCTACAGGAAATTAGTAAGCTTTAGCGGCCCATACTCAAATCTACCAGAGAGTGGTTTATGGACTCATAGAGCTTCTATTTATCCTGTACACTGATCCTGCAGGAGTCGCACATTTAAGAGTGGTGTTTTAAGTGATCAGTAGGAATCTCAGGACTTGAACCACCACTGATCAGCTCTTTGAAACCCCTATAATATAAAAAAAAATTTCAAATAATAGTTACCCTTTAAACATGTTGTTTCAACTGATGCACCTACAAACCCTACACCTATCACTTTTTTGTATCCTCATTTGGTCATTACCCACAGCAACATTATAGTGCAGCTCAAAAAAATGCAGAGTAAGTAAAATTTACACTGCATAATCTGTACCAAGGTGAGGCTGTTCTTCAGTGTTGGCAATCATGGACATATATAAATATACCAGTGTAGGTCACCTTGTACGTTGTACCGCATATTAGAAATCTTTAACAGAACTACCTAGAAAATATAAAATAACCATCGAATTATCAATTTCTATGAATCTTAGGACTGTAAATCTTCATAACATAACTGTTGGATAATCTCCCTGCAATCTTACATCTGTAACCTGCAATAAAAGGGTCAGGCTCCATTTGGGAGGGGTATAACACAAGTGCTGTATAAATGGCCTGTGATTACATTTCTGTATGAACCATTTTAAACAAATCTCGAATGTACGATATTAACCGTTCTTCCTGTCCGAACAATATAGAGAACAGATGTTAAGAATCACATTTGCTGACAATCTTATTAGTACTTTGTGTCAGTATAAATTAGGTCTCCTGGCATGTCCTTTAGGTACAACCTCGTAATAATAGAGACTGGGATCCATGAACAGATTGCTGATTTTTCCGATTATATGACATCTAAAGATGTCCATACACATTAGGTAACTAATCATGCAGCAATTAGCCCTAAAACCCTCAATACCAAGTACATTTAGTTTAACCAAATGTTTTATTGTAAAAGACTGGTCTGGTGGAGATGAGGAGCTGGCAGGCAAATTGTTGTCGCATCTTTTTGGGAAACAAAAATCCATCTTATCCCATCTATGGATGACCATGGGCTACTCAAAGGAAATTTTTCTATAAACCACATGGGCATTAAGAAAAAGTCTTCTAAGCAAAAGACTTTGAACCAGAAATGTTTCCAGCTTCAGTCCATAACGAGAAAGCTGCTGCAAAATAAGCATCTACCAGAATATTAATTGCCTGTGTGGAATTTCAAAGGAAAGCTATGCTGCTTTGTAGAGCAAATCTGCTAAAACTTCACACGTCAGAATCACACTGCTGGTGATCAAAACTTCAGATTCTTAGAACTAGACTGTGTTCAAAATCCTTCACAACCGTTCAGAGATTGCTTCAATAGAGATTTTTGACATTATATTAAAAACAAATGTGAAATCACATCAATCCTGCTTTGGTTAGATAGATTTGTCAGAGGTTTCCACTAGATGGTCGCTAAGTGGTGACAAAGAAATGCTGCTGAAAATCAATGGAGGTTTAAGGACTTTACTGATCTGCTAAAATGTACCTACTGCAGTTGGAAGAGGTTTATTCTTTCTGAACCCCAGTTACAAATTTTAGGAGAGGGTTGTCTTTTGGATGAAAATGTTAAAAGCATGGTGGTTCGTTGGTTAGCGCTGTTGCTTTGCAGCGCTGGGGTCCTGTGTTCATATCCCACCTGGGACAACATATGCAAGTTTGCATGTTTTCCACCTCTCCTTGTATATTATGAGTAAATGGCCATAGAAGGGAGCTTTATTACTATACAGAAAACACTTTTGACACGCCTACAAGTGCCGTGGGGTACTCGGAATCGACTTGGGTAGTTCTTTGGGAAGGTAACAGGGCTGTGACCTGGCTCCGTGGCCCTGGCTGTGTCATAAAAATGGGAGATATTTTATATTGGATTTAACGTGACACCACACGTGGGTTTCAGCAATTGGGGATGGATAGCTGATGCTGCGGTCAGATCCTCCTGGGCTGTTGGTAACGCAGCTAGATGTTCCGCTCTCTTCTGGTAGAGCAGGAGGCCACAGGGCAGTTGAAACCAGTTTGTACAGTCAATAGGGAATGGTGGGATGCAGGACTGAGGGCATGACAAATGACTGGAGGACACAACAAAGTGCAGTCTTCAGGTTTTACTCACAGTTCAGACAAGCCTCCAGATGTTTCCAGCCACCAGCGGGTGCTGTGCCCTCCAGGTAAGGGTTCCAGCCATCTCTAAGATAACTCAAGGACACTCCACCAGGATCCCCCTTCTAGTGTCCCTTTCTGGGTCGTCTCTGCGCTGGCTCTAGCCCTACTGCAAAGTGCCTCACACTCAGTTTCCCGAGCCAGCAACCTTGGGTCCTGTCGGGCGATGTCATCCTAGTTCCCTTTACCTTATGTGGCTGTCTTTTCGTAGACCAAGTGTGGCTTGGGCCGCTGCACTTGAAGTCACCACAGCCCTCGGTTAGCTAGAGGAATCCTTCAGTCACTTCACTAGTCTAGGGCCAGTCACCTTTCTGCGGCCTGGTCCCTCCACCCGACTCTGATCACTGTCGGCCTGGATACAGGCGCCTCGGATGGATTCCTCTCTTCCCATGCCCCTGGAACACCTTCTGTTCCTCTGGAACCCTTCACTGGCTCCGCTATTGACTTTCTCTTTCTCTCGTCCCTGGGACAAGCTCCAACCAGCTCCAGTCCCCAGGACACCTATCTCAGTCCGTCCTCTCGTGTCAGACTCCTGACACCAACTCCTCTGCGCCTGTCTCTTTCCCTCTACCTCTGCCCAACGTCAGTCACATCCTCTACGTCTTTAGTTGTTCCTCCTTCCTAGTGTGTTCCCCTAACTACTAACTCCACCCGAACCCTCTATCCGGTTCCCCTCTAGTCTGGGATGGGGCCCTCACTAAACAGGGTCCGTCTGAATCCCAGGATTTGGGTTGGTGTGGTGTTGGATGCTTGTGTCTGGGTGCCGGTGGTGTCCCCTCCTTACCCAAGAGTGGGGTACCACACCTCTGGCTGAGGTGCAGTACTTCTGTGGCGACTGGACCCTCAGGGGCACCACACTTTACAGACTTGCCTACCAATGCGCTAATACTGCATGCCCTGTATGATGCTACCGGGGGCACATACAGGACTGGCTCCAGCCTGCACCACCATGTCCACACACAGTGCACACACCCAGACCCCTTCAGGGATTGTCTTCTGCTATGAATGTATCACTCTCTTTCTCAGACCATGTGCCAGAGAAACAGCCACATTATATGTTATGAGTCACACCCCTGGGTGGAGGTATGTGGATAGCTAGACATGCCTGTCTCTCCAGAAACCAGCAAACCTGGCACTTGTAATGCCTTAATCCATCTCGCGGCACTACAAATACCAAGAGTAACTGATCACCATTATACAGGAGGCAGAGAATGGTCTTTATTACCTGAGACACTATTACTATGTAAAGGCACAATATTGCACTATTACTGTATGGAGACACAGAGGTGGGCACAATTACAAATGAAGACTAAAGGCCCCGTTACACGGTAAAACATCTCCAGCAACATCACCAGCAACTGACGGGAGCGTGCACGTTTTTGGCCACTGGCCAAGATCGCTGGTGAGCTGTCAGACGAGGAGACATCACCGGCAGCGCAGCAGCGATGTTGAAAGCAACTATCACTGGCAGGGTTAAATTCTACCCTGGCAGCGATCCTTAACATTAGACTCAAAGGGGGAAGTTGCTTGCAACATCGCTTTTGCGATGTCAGACAGGAAGATTCAGGCAGATCGCCTGAGCAACATCGGCAGGTTTCAGGACATAGTAGCACTGAAGCAACTATCACTGTTGATACCACCCTGTTACATGGGGCTACTCTCCAGCGATGTCGCTTCAAAATGGCAACGCCCCTCAGTTGCCGGCGATGTTTCCCCGTGTAACGGGGCCTATAGAGGGACACTATAATGGTGTAGGGTAGAAAACTGAGAAGTTAAAACTTAATTTTTACTGGCTCTATATTAAAAAGACATAGTTGTCTAGACCAAACAAAACAAAAATTGTGCATATGTGACTGTGCAAGTCAGTGTAGTGCTAAACTGAACCCCTCTTATTACCAGGGTTCACAGATACCCCAGCTAGGTCCCGTCCAAATACCCTAGGGACGCTACCAGGTGCCTGCTTTTTTGGTTTGAGTTTCCCCTAGGACAGTGATGGCGAACCTATGGCATGCGTGCCAGGGAGGGCACGCAGAGCCGTCTCCGCTGGCACGCAGCGTCGCCTCTCACTGCCTCTTTGAATTGCCGGCATTATGGCGCCGGCAGTCCAAAGCTGTGTCGGATCGGAGGCTTCTCCTGCCTCCTCCTTGTCTCCGACACTGACAAGCTCCGCCTAGCCGGCGTCACGTGACAGCAGTGTCATGTGACGGTCATGTGACGCGCACGGAGTCGTGACGGCGGGACTGAAGATGCGGGGAGAGGAGCAGTGATGGAGGCGGGAGCATTAGGTGAGTATGATTTTTTTTTATTTTAAGCTATGACTAGCAGCTGGCATGATGGAGGCATTACTATAAGGGGGACAATGGTGGCATTACTATAAGGGGGACAATGGCGGCATTACTATAAGGGGGACAATAGTGGCATTACTATAAGCGGGACAATGGCGGAATACTATAAGAAGGGGGACTATGGTGGCATTATTATAAGGGGGAAAATGGCGGCATTACTGTAAGGGGGACAATGGTGGCATTATTATAAGGGGGACAATGGTGGCATTACTATAAGGGGGACAATGGTGGCATTATTATGAGGGGGACAATGGCGGCATTATTGTAAGGGGGACAATGGCGGCATTACTATAAGGGGGACAATGGCGGCATTACTGTAAAGGGGACAATGGTGGCATTATTATAAGGGGGACAATGGCGGCATTATTATAAGGGGACAATGGTGGCATTACTATAAGAAGGGGGACAATGGTGGCATTATTATGAGGGGGACAATGGTGGCATTACTATAAGGGGGACAATGGTTGCATTACTATAAGGGGGACAATGGCGGCATTACTATAAGGGGGACAATGGTGGCATTATTATAAGGGGACAATGACGGCATTATTATAAGGGGGACAATGGCGGCATTACTATAAGAAGGGGGACAATGGTGGCATTATTATAAGGGGGACAATGGTGGCATTACTATAAGGGTGACAATGGTGGCATTACTATAAGGGGGACAATGGTGGCATTACTATAAGGGGGACAATGGCGGCATTACTATAAGAAGGGGGACAATGGTGGCATTATTATAAGGGGGACAATGGCGGCATTACTATAAAGGGGACAATGGTGGCACTATTATAAGGAGGACAATGGCGGCATTATTATAAGGGGGACAATGGTGGCATTACTATAAGAAGGGGGACAATGGTGGCATTACTATAAGGGGGACAATGGTGGCATTACTATAAGGGGGACAATGGCGGCATTACTATAAGGGGGACAATGGTGGCATTACTATAAGGGGGACAATGGTGGCATTACTATAAGGGGGACAATGGCGGCATTACTATAAGGGGGACGATGGTGGCATTACTATAAGGGGGACAATGGTGGCATTACTATAAGGGGGACAATGGTGACATTACTACAATGAGCACATTAACTACAAGGAGAGGGGCAGGATGGAGCACATTAACTACAAGGAGAGGCGCAGGATGGAGCACCTAACTACAAGGAGGTCAGGATGGAGCACATTGCTAGAAGAGAAGGTCAGGATGGAGCACATTACTAGGAGAGGGTCAGGATGGAGCACATTAACTACAAGGAGAAGGTCAGGATAGAGCACCTAACTACAAGGAGAAGGTCGGGATGGAGCACATTACTAGAAGGAGAGGGTCAGGACGGAGCACATAACTACAAGGAGAGGGTCAGGATGGAGCACATAACTACAAGGAAAGGGTCAGGACGGAGCACATAACTACAAGGAGAGGGTCAGGACGGAGCACATAACTACAAGGAGAGGGTCAGGACGGAGCACATAACTACAAGGAGAGGGTCAGGACGGAGCACATAACTATAAGGAGAGGGTCAGGACGGAGCACATAACTACAAGGAGAGGGTCAGGATGGAGCACATAACGACAAGGAGAGGGTCAGGATGGAGCACATAACTACAAGGAGAGGGTCAGGATCGAGCACATTACTACAAGGAGAGGGTCAGGATGGAGCACATAACTACAAGGAGAGGGTCAGGATGGAGCACATAACGACAAGGAGAGGGTCAGGATGGAGCACATAACTACAAGGAGAGGGTCAGGATGGAGCACATTACTACAAGGAGAAGGTCAGGATGGAGCACATTACTACAAGGAGAGGGTCAGGATAGAGCATATTACTACAAGGATAGGGTCAGGATGGAGATATTACTACAAGATAGGGACCAGGATTTCAGTATGAAATCTGCTTGCATTCCATGTTAAAATCTATCTCCTATCTGTCTAATAGTCTGCATTTTTTCCTTACAGATCAGTCCACCTGCTGTGTCTGAAACGGTAGTGGCAGCAGCTCAGCTTCAATGTGCAGTACACATGAGCTGTCTGACCACTGCTGAAGAGAAGAGAAGACTGCAAAGGTAAGTTTAAAATCAATTAATTGTTAAAATAATTGAATTGATCATCAGGGTTTCAGGACTACAGGGAAGAGAGTTGGCATCTGCTGGCTCTCCCCCCTGTGCAGCACTTGTGATTACCACTGCTGTAAACTTAGATTAAATTACCGTGTTGGCACTTCGCCTTAAATAATTTGGTTTTGGGTTGCAGTTTGGGCACTCGGCCTCAGAAAGGTTCGCCATCACTGCCCTAGGATGTAGTCATCAGAGCAAACAATCTCATTAGGTAAACCCAGCCACATGCATTAGTGAAGAAACAGCTTGTATACTCCTATATGGAAAGGATGTTTCAAGTGCGGTAACTGTGGCAAATGTGGCTCTATAGTCACAGCAAAAAACTTCACCAGCAATGTAAGTGGAAGGAATTATGACATCAGATCCTTCATAAATTGTAAGACCAGAGGTGTGGTGTATAGAGCCCAGTGCCCATGCAACTTGGAGTATGTAGGAAAGACAAGGAGGGAACTGAGACGGAGGGTATGGGAGCACAAGAGGGACATAAAAAAGGAATACGATACCCCCCGGCTCTTCATGTCAACGTGGTACATGGAGGAGATGAAGACTGCGTCCGATTTAAAGGCATTGACCACATACCCCCCCAGAACAAGGCGGAGACTGAGACTCCATGATTCTAAGAAAGGAAAGTTTCTGGATTCTCACCTTGAATACGGTGGCGTCTTTTGGTCTCAATGAGACCCTGTCCTTCTCCCCCTTCCTATGAGTTATCAAGGAAGGGAAATCTAGGAGGGAGAGTCATCGCTGAGTGGGGGCGCCGTTCTTCTGGGTGCCGTGGGGAAAGTGGGAAGAATGGACAGAACTGCAGTGGTACCAGGCTGTACTGTACCTTATAATTGTTCTCCTTCCACTTTTCCACCTTTCCTCTTTTACTAGTGCTGAGCATACCTGATCTGTCCCCGCTGGCGTGATGAGCAATGCAGACTGTCTCTTTGCATCTAAATGATGCTGACTACCTCTATGCTATGACTAGCTTAGGAGAGAATAAGGGCAATATAAATATGAATAAGTATGATCAGATCAGATGTGATTTTTAACCCCTTCACCCACTTGGGTACTGATACACCCATCGCATGTAATGTCCGTATCCTCCCCTAACAGTGACATCATCCTATGTATGATGCACATTTTGGGGGACTCCGCCTCCTGCGGGGAGGTCCTGAATCTCTGTGATCCTCCCTCAGTACTAGGCAGGAAGTGGTCTGTGGAATGCAAGCTTGAGTTCCACAGAATACAGGAACAGGAAGTGACACGTCGTGACTCAGTACTAGGCAGGAAGTGATCGGTGGAACACAAGCTTGCATTCCACAGGTTACAGGAAGTGACATGTCATGATATCACTTCCGGTCACGTGACACGCCATGTGACCGCCCGGGAATGATAAAACCAGCATTTCCATGCGGCGGCGGCGTGATCCGGCTGCACAACCTTGAGGGGGCCAGACTGGGTGAGTGAAGACCCTAATTGGGTCCCTGATTAGGTACTAGACCATGCAGCATCAGAGCTGCACATAGGTTACTGTGGATAATGATGGTACTGCAACTGATATTCACTGTCTATTACAGACACCATCGCCATCATCTGCACAGGGATGTGTATCTTTGAACAGTAATCCCTATATGTGTACCATGACTCCCCTGAAGAAGAGGGATCTGAAACGCGTCGGGAGGGAACGTATCAGATGACATGGTGGCTATATGACATTCACTGAGCCCTGAGCAGCCTGGAAAACACTAGTAGGAGGTTATCCGGAGCTATATGGACTCCTATACATGCGTACAAGTGGACGCAGCTGGGTAAGATTGCTCCATATAGGAGTATACAAGTTGTTTCTTCACTAATGCATGTGGCTGGGTTTACCTAATGGGATTGTTTGCTCTTATGACTACATCCTAGGGGAAACTCAAACCGAAAAGCAGGCACCTGCTAGCGTCCCTAGGGTATTTGGACGGGACCTAGCTGCGGTATCTGTGAACCCTGGTAATAAGAGGGGTTAAGTTTAGCACTACACTGAATTGCACAGTCACGTATGCACACTTTTTGTTTTGTTTGGTCTAGACAACTATGTCTTTTTAATATAGAGCCAGTAAAAGTTTAACTTCAGTTTTCTATGCTATTGGTTTAACACATACCCGATTAGACTTCATAGGTCTTAACGGAGGGCAATCTACCTTGCCGCTTAATTATGGTGTAGGGCACTATTTATTATGCTGAGGCACAATAGGGCAGATTAGCATATGGCAGCACAGTGTGGGCACTATTATTTTACAGTTTGGACATTATTAATCTGTGGATGCACGATGTGAGAACTATAACAATAAGGAAACACAGAAGGGGCAGTATTACTAAACCATGCTCCAAATTATTATGCAAATTGGTTTTAAGTGTCATAGGGTTTTTCTTTTGTCAATGAAACCCATTGATGGCAATGGGTCTCAGGGTTCTTTGGATCACTGAAATCAATCTCAGATACCTGTGATAATTAGTTTGGCATGTGACCCCAATAAAAGGAAAACTGGATATTCCACAATATTGAGCAGGCCACAGTTTTCAAGTAACATGGGAAAGAAAAAGGATCTCTCTGCTGCCGAAAAGCAACAAACAGTGCAATGCCTTGGAAAAAGGATGAAAATATTGAAAATTGCATGAAAACGTAAGCGTGATCATCGTACTGTGAAGAGATTTATGGCCGATTCTGAGCACAGACGTGTTTGTGCAGATAAAGGCAGAATAAGGAAGGTTTCTGCCAAGTAAGTTCATCAGATTAAGAGAGCAGCTGCTAAAAAGGTCTTACAAACCAGCAAACAGATATTTGAAGCTGCTGGTGCCTCTGGAGTCCCTCGAACCTCAAAGTTTAGGATCCGTCAAAGACTTGCTGTGGTGCATAAACCTACTATTCGGACACCCCTAAACAGTGCTCACAAGCAGAAATAGTTGCAGTTGGCCCAGACATACATGAAGACTAATTTTCAAACAGTCTTGTTTACTGATAAGTGCCGAGCAACCCTGGATGGTCCAGATGGATGGAGTAGTGGATGGTTGCTGGATGGCCACCATGTCCCAACAAGGCTGCGACGTCATCAAGGAGGTGGAGGAGGAGTCATGTTTTGGGCCGGAATCATTGGGAAACAGCTGGCAGGCCCCTTCAAAGTTCCTGAAGGTTTGAAAATGACCTCTGCAAAGTATATAGATTTTCTGACTGAGAAACTTCTTCCATGGTACAAAAAGCAAAAACATGCCTTCAGGAGCAAAATCATCTTCATGCATGACAATGCACCATCTCATGCTGTAAAGAATACCTCTGTGTCATTGGCTGCTATGGGCATAAAAGGAGATAAACTCATGGTATGGCCACCATCTTCCCCAGACCTCAACCCTATAGAGAACCTTTGGAGGTATACTCAAGCAAAAAATCTATGAGGGTGGGAGGCAGTTCACATCAAAACAGCAGCTCTGGGAGGCTATTCTGACATAATGCAAAGAAATACAAGCAGAAACTCTCCAGAAACCCACAATATCAATGGCGCTAGAATTGTGAAGGTGATATCAAAGTAGGGTTCCTATGTTAACATCTAACTTGGCCTGGTAAGATGTTTTGGAGTTAAATAGCTTTTTATTTCAGTGAATGTGACCTCCTAGTGCTACAAATTCAACAAATGAGCATTTTCAGTTCTTTCAAAGAAATCAAATGTTTAGACACTCTACTGTGCCTAATAATTTGGAACAGTGCATTTAGACGTTTTTTTTCTTAATTTTGAAGATTATACTGTTATCATTGGGAGATTTCTTCAGTAAAATTTGATGTATACTCTAGCGAGTGATGACTTTTATTACACTGACTGTTATTTGCACCGAACATTTAGGAAAATCAGAGAAGAACATTTGCATAATTTGGAACATGGTGTATATTGTGAAAGACGGGGGCACTATTACTGTATGGAGGAATAAATGGGGCATTATTAATATGTATAGGCACAGGGGGTTACTGTATAGGGCACAATGGATGCAATAGGTGGTTTGTGAAGGGGTGGGGAAAAATTATGATGCTGAAAAAGCAATCAGCCAAAGAAGTTTGTGTCTTACATTCTACAGAGATGTGGATGAAAGACATAATCATGAAGATCTTAACCAAGTGAAGCCGAGAGGGAAAGCTAACGACTTCAATCAGAGATGACATCATTGGTGAGTCACTGGATTTATCTGTACACAATAAAATTATATGATCTAGTGTACATGTAGAATAGATATCTACCATAATATGGTCACAGTATGGTGGTAATATTGGCTTAGTACAGGAGTTTTTGTTAATGATCAGAATCATGGTACTATGCAATCACTCTGTGGTGGTAATATATGGTCATAGTGGGATGATATTATTTGTCCCTTATACAATTATAACCAACTGTTAAAGCTGGTTTTGGTATACTGAGTTTGGTGATCACATGTGTGAATTAGCATTATTTATATGCAAAAAGCGTAAGGACCTGGGGTACTCGACCAACTGGGATCAGTCAATGGATGACACGGTGGCAGTCTCGGTGGTCATGGCCCTGACCGAGCATGCAAAGGGGGATATTTACAGGGGTCTTTAATGTGACGCCACCTGTGGTGACTGGTCAGGGTTGACCAGTGCTGCTGTTTGGACCCCAGGGGATAGATGTTGAGGCAGCTTAGATGAAACACTCCCCACAGGCAGAGCGGGCCCCCAGAGTTTAGTATGAAAGTCTATGTGGATGATGGTGGTGGTACAACCCCTTGCAATAATTATGGAATTACCTGGCTCAGAGGATGTCCATTCAGTTGTTTAATTTTGTAGAAAAAAAGCAGATCACAGATATGGCACAAAACTAAAGTAGTTTCAAATGGCAACTCTCTGCCTTGAAGAAACACTAAAAGATATCTTGAAAAAAAAAGTAACGATTACTTTTGTAGACCAAGCAGGGGGAAAAATTATGGAATCACTCAATTCTGAGGAAAAAAATATGTAATCATGACAAACAAACAAAACAACACTGAAATACATTACTAGTATTTTGCTGCACCACCTCTGGCTTTTATAACAGCTTGCGGTCTCTGAGGCATGGACTTAATGAGTGACAAACAGTACTCATCATCAATCTGGCTCTAACTTTCTCTGATTGCTGTTGAGAGATCAGCTTTGCAGGTTGGAGCCTTGTGATGGACCATTTTCTTCAACTTCAACCAAAGTTTTTTGGATTGAGATCCGGACTATTTGCATGTCATGACATTGACCTTATGTGTCTTATTTCATGGAATGTTTTCACAGTTTTTGCTCTATGGCAGGATGCATTATCATCTTGATAAACTATTTCATCATCCCCAAACATCCTTTCAATTGATCAGATAAGAAAAGTGTCTGAAAGATCAATGTAAACTTGGGCATTTATTGAAGATGTAATGACAGCCATCTCCCCAGTGCCTATACCTGACATGCAGCCCCATATCATCAATGACTGTGGAAATTTGCATGTTCTCTTCAGGCAGTCATCTTTATAAATCTCATTGGTACGACACCAAACAAATATTCCAGCATCATCACCTTGCCCAATGCAGATCCGCGATTCATCACTGAATATGATTTTCATCCAGTCATCCACAGTCCACGATTGTTTTCTTTAGCCCATTGTAACCTTGTTTTTTTCTGTTTAGGTGTTAATGATGGCTTTTGTTTAGCTTTTCTGTATGTAAATCCCATTTCCTTTAGGCGGATCCTTAAGCCGGCGTCACACACGTCAATGTCGTCAGCGATCTGATCGCTGGCGACATTGACGGCTGATCGCTAGTGAGCTGTCACACAGGCAGACTCACCACCGATCAGTGGGTCAGTGACATCGTGGAAATGATTTAAATATCGTTTCCACAATGTCTCACTCCCGTGACAAGCTGCAGTTAGCCGAATCAGGCTGGTATACAGGGTAAACTGCAGGTATCTAGGCAGCGAGCGCTGTCTAGATACCCGATGTATACCTTGGTTACCAGCCTTCTCCACTCACTGGCTGGTATCCAAGGTACACAGCGGGTAACTAGGTGAGTGGAGCAGGCTGGTAACCAAGGTATACATCGGGTATCTAAGCAGTGCATGCGTCAACATCGCTGCAACGTCATGTGCACCAGCGAAATTGCACGCGATACTGACGCGTGCGACAGCCCCTTTACAGTTCGGTCACAGACATTGACTCCAGTTTCCTCCCATTCATTCCTCATTTGTTTTGTTGTGCATTTCTTGTTTTGGAGATATATTGCTTTAACCCCTTAGTGACGGAGCCAATTTCCACCTTAATGACCAGACCGTTTTTTGTAATTCTGACCACTCTCCCTTTATGAGGTTTTATCTCTGGAACGCTTCATTGGATCCGAGCGATTCTGAGATTGTTTTTCCGTGACATATTGGGCTTCATGTTGGTAGTAAATTTAGGTCGATCATTTTTGCGTTTATTTGTGAAAATATTAAAAAATTGGCAAAAATGTTGAAAATTTCACAATTTTCAAATTTTTTATTTTTATTCTGTTAAACCGGAGCGTTATGTGACACAAAATAGTTAATAAACAACATTTCCCACATGTCTACTTTACGTCAGCGCAATTTTGGGAAAAAAAATTTTTGGGGTTAGGACGTTATAAGGGTTCAAAGTTCATCAGCAATTTCTCATTTTTCCAGCAAAATTTACAATACCATTTTTTTAGTGACCACATCACATTTGAAGTCCTTTTGAGGGGTGTACACAACAGAAAACACCCAAAAGTGACACCATTCCAAAAACTGCACCCCTCAAGCTACTCAAAACTACATTCAAGAAGATTATTAACCCTTCAGGTGCTTTACAGGAACTTAAGCAAAGTGGAAACAAAAAATGGACATTTAAATTTTTCCAACAAAAATGTTCTTTTAGCCTCAATTTTTTAATTTTCACATGGGCAACAGGATAAAATGCATCCTAAAATTTGTTGGGCAATTTCTCCTGAGTACACCGATACCTCATATGTGGTCATAAACCACTGTTTAGGCGCACAGCAGGGCTCAGAAGGAAGGGAGCGCAATTTGATTTTTGGAGCTAATTTTCCATTCAAAAAGTCAAATGGCGCTCCTTCCCTTTCGAGTCCTGCCGTGCTCCCAAACAGTGGTTTATGACCACATATGAGGTATCGGTGTACTCAGGAGAAATTGCCCAACACATTTTAGGATGCATTTTATCCTGTTGCTCATGTGAAAATTAAAAAATTGAGGACAAAAGAAAGTTTTTGTGAAAAAAAAAGTACTTTTTCATTTGTACGGGTCAATTTGTGAAGCACCAGAGGGTTCAAAGTGCTCACTATGCATCTAAATAAATTCCTTGGGGTGTCTAGTTTCCAAAATGGGGTCACTTGTGGGGGAGCTCCAATGTTTAGGCACACGGGGGCTCTCCATACGCGACATGGTGTCCGCTAACAATTTGAATGGAAAATTAGCTCCAATTGTTAGCAGAGACCATGTTGCGTATGGAGAGCCCCTGTGTGCCTAAACATTGGAGCTCCCTCACAAGTGACCCCATTTTGGAAACTAGACCACCCAAGGAACTTATCTTGATGGGTGATGAGCACTTTGAACCCCCAGGTGCTTCACAAATGAAACCATAGAAATGAAAAAAGAAATTTTTGTAGAATAGAAAGTACGTTTTCATTTTTACAAATCAATTTGTGAAGCACCTGGGGGTCCAAAGTGCTCCCTGTGCATCTAAATACATTCCTTGGGGTGTCTAGTTTCCAAAATGGGGTCACTTGTGGGGAGCTTCAATGTTTAGGCACACAGGGGATCGCCATACACGACATAGTATCAACTTACAATTCCAATTGTTAGCGGACACCATGTCACGTATGGAGAGCCCCTGTGTGTCTAAACATTGGGGCTCCCCCACAAGTGACCCCATTTTGTAAACTATACACCCCAAGGAACTTATCTAGATGCATAGTGAGCACTTTGAACCCCCAGGTGCTTCACAAACTGATCTGTAAAAATGAAAAAGTACTTTCTTTTCCACAAAAATTTTCTTTTTTCATTTTTATGGATCAATTTGTGAAGCATCTGGGGTTGAAAGTACTCATTATGCATCTAGATATGTTCCTTGGAGGGTCTAGTTTCCAAAATGGGGTTACTTGTGGGGGGGCTCCAATGTTTAGGCACACAGGGGCTCTCCATATGCAACATGGTGTCCACTAACAATTTGAATGGAAAATTAGCTCCAATAGTTAGCGGACACCATGTCACGTATGGAGAGCCCCTGTGTGCCTAAACATTGGAGCTCCCCCACAAGTGACCCCATTTTGGAAACTAGACGCCTCACGGATTATATCTAGTGGTATAGTGAGCATTTAGAACCTACAGCTACTTCACAGAATTTGATAACGTCATATTGAACATTTTCTTTTTTTCACACAATTTCTCACTTTTAGGGTACTTTCACATCAGCGGTTTTTGCCGTTCACGGGAGATGCGGTGAAAAAACCGCATCTGCCGCGATTACCGCATAACTGCTGCACTTGCGGCACAGTTGCGGCAAGCCCCATAGAATGTCTATGCGGGCTTGCGGCAGGTGCGGCAAGTGCGGTATCAGCACTTGCGGCAGATGCGGCCGCAAAAAAAAACGCGGCTGACCGTGGTTTTTTTCGCGGCTGCACCTGCCGCAAGTGCCAAAACCGCACTTGCCGCACACTTACCGTAAGCCCCATAGACATTGCATGGGGCTTGCCGCAACTGTGCCGCAAGTGCAGCGGTTATGCGGTAATAGCGGCAGATGCGTTTTTTTCACCGCATCTGCCACGATCGGCAAAAGCCGCTGATGTGAAAACAGCCTTAGAGCATGTACACAAGATCCGGAGACACCGTGTCCTGGTTGTCTCCTCTCCTGCATTTTTTTTCTAGTATTTCTTTATTAAATTTTAAAAAAAAATGACGTTGGGCTTCGCCACACTTTTGGTCCAGCCAGGTACAGCAGGCAGCTACGGGCTGCCACCAGCCCCTTCTGCCTAGTTTTACCTGGCTGGAAACCAAAAATATAGGGAAGCCCTTTTTTTTTTTATTATTTCATGAAATAATTAAAAAAAAAAACTGTGTGGGCTTCGCCATGTTTTTGGGCCAGCCAGGTACAACTAGGCAGCTGGGGGCTGGAATCCTCAGCGTAGGGAGGCCCAAGCTTTCTGGGCCCCCCCCGCTGTGAATTGCAGCCCGCAGCCGCCCCAGAAAATGGCGCATTCATAGAAGCGCCATTTTCTGGCGCTGTATCCAGCTCTTCCAGCTGCCGTGTAGCGGTGGCAGACTGGGTAATAAGGGGTTAATGCCAGCTTTTTTGCAGCTGGCACTAAGCCCGAGATTATTAATGTCTGGCCAATATTAGACCGGGCCATTAAGAATCCCTAGTAAATTGTAAAGAAGACACAAGACAGAAAAAAATATTTTTAATAGAAAAAAAAACACAGACAATACTTAGACCCCATCTTTATTATTCTTTGGCATCCGACGTAGTCCAGTAGGAATGTCCGACGTAGTCCAGTAGGAAGGTCCGACGTAGTCCAGCAGAAAGGTCCGACGTAGTCCAGTGGGAGGTCCCTCGATCATTTCCAGACTTTTACAGCATATGGGGGTGTCCCCCATATGCTATAAAAGCTGGTATTCTTCCAGGAGAATGACAGGTCATGACCTCAGTGAGGTCATGGCAGGTCAGGATCCTTGGTTCACAAAGGGTTAATTGTGATCCCATCATGAGATCACAATTAACCCTTTGTGAACCAAGGATCCTGACCTGCCATGACCTCACTGCGATCATGAGCTGTCAGTCTAATCGCAGACAGAGCAGTATCTGCATAGACTGACAGCTCATGATCGCAGTGAGGTCATGGCAGGTCAGGATCCTTGGTTCACAAAGGGTTAATTGTGATCTCATGATGGGATCACAATTGACCCTTTGTGAACCAAGGATCCTGACCTGCCATGACCTCACTGCGATCATGAGCTGTCAGTCTAATCGCAGACAGGGCAGTCTCTGAATAGACTGACAGCTCATGATCGCAGTGAGGTCATGGCAGGTCAGGATCCTTGGTTCACAAAGGGTCAATTGTGATCCCATCATGGGATCACAATTGACCCCTGTGGGAACCAAGGATGGTGACCTGACATGACCTCACTGCGATCATGCCCTGTCACTATGCGCAGGCAGAGCAGTCTCTGTTCTGTCTGCGCATGCCGGCAGACAGAAAGATGAAGAGGCTGGAAGAAGCAGCGGGAGCCGCACCGGGATGATGATAAGTATCAGACCTCCGGGGGTGGGGAACTGACGGGGCAGGGGGGCAGAGCAAGGGAAGACAGATAATCTCCCTCCATCTGAGCTGTCAGATGGGAGGGAGATGATGGCGGCGGGGGCTGGAAGGAGCCGCAGCTGCTGCAGGGCCACAGGGAAATATGTAGGGATGGGGGGTATATGACCGGGGGGCCAAGTGATCGGGAAGGGGGGCAGAGTGGGGGAGTACGAATCATCTCCCTCCTATCTGAGCTGTCAGATGGGAGGGAGATGATGTCGGGCAGTAGTTTCTGTATAACCGTGATCACGTCGGGTACCGGTAAAAACCGTCCCGATTCATAATCTGCAGGGTCTCAGCTACCCCCGGTAGCTGGAACCCCGGAGATTTTTGACCACTGGGGGGCGCTAGAGCACTTTCCCTGGCTGACGTCTACAGAAGTCAACCAGGCATAAGTACCCTTTTTTTCAGACGTCTCTGGATGTTAGGTCGTCCTTATGGGGTTAAGTTTCTGGTCTTGAAGTTTTGCTGTCTTCCTTGGTCTACCAGTATGTTTCCCTTTAACAAGCTTCCCATGTTGTTTTGAATGTAGAAGGAAGGAGAGCCGCCTTCTTCTTTCTTCCCATGTTGTTTGTATTTGGACCAGATTTTAGACACAGCTGACTGTGAACAACCAACATATTTTGCAACACTGCGTGTTGATTTACCCTCTTTTAAGAGTTTGATAATCCTCTGCTTTGTTTCAATTGACATCCCTCGTGTTGGAGCCATGATTCATCTCAGTCCACTTGGTGCAACAGCTCTCCATGGTGTGATCACTCCTTTTTAGATGCAGACTAACGAGCAGATCATATTTGATGCAGGTGTTAGTTTTGGGAATGAAAATTTACAGGGTGATTCCATAATTGTTTCTTCAGAATTGAGTGATTCCATAATTTTTCCCCCTGCTTGGTCTACAAAAGTAACCGTTACTGGCTAGCACATTTTTTTTTTCAAGATTTCTTTTAGGGTTTCTTCAAGGCAGAGTTGCCATTTGAAATGATTTTAGTTTTGTGCCATGTCTGTGATCTGCTTTTTTTCTACAAAATTAAATAACTGAATGGACATCGTATGAGCCAGGTGATTCCATAATTTTTGCCATGGGTTGTAGTTGTGGTGCAGGAAGGCACAGAAGAAGCAGACAATGCTGTCTCTCTTGGACATCGTCTGAGCCAGGTGATTCCATAATTTTTGCCATGGGTTGTAGTTGTGGTGCAGGAAGGCACAGAAGAAGCAGACAATGCTGTCTCTCTTGGAGCTCACAATCTAAATATCCTATCAGTATGTCTTGCAGTATCAGTATGTTGCAGTTCTTACCAGGTCCTTTACTTGCAGCTTGGCTCAGTGCAGTCCCAGCCAGGGTACTGTGCTCTTCCAGACTGCAGCTTGGACAGCCCTCAGATAATCCAGGAGCACTCTGCTGAGACACCCTTTATAAGACTTTCGTTGCTGTCCACTCTGCACTGATCTTCTCCCACTCTCCTCTCCTGCGCCTTCGTGCTACAAGTTTAAGGCAGGTGACTGCGAGGCCTGTTGAGCCATGGCTAGCAAGTCCTCTCGACTCTCTGTAGTTGCTGTGCCCGGGAGTGTACACTGGGTTGGCCACTGCACTTACAGTCCAGTAGCCTCCAGTTTCCTGGCTTGAACATACAGTTTTCACAGCAGATTGGGGCCAGTCCCACTCATGCAGCTAGTTCCTCCATCAACGACCTGGGTGGCGGCTGTAGTTTCGGGATCCCTCTGGCCAGGGTTCCATGTCGATCTACGCACTGGTCCCACTCCGCCCCGGCACTAGCCTCCCCTAGAACTCCATGTTGGTCTGATGTTAATAATAATAATATGCATTCATTTATATAGCACTATTAATTCCATAGCACTTTACATACATCAGTAATGCTGTCTCTCTTGGAGCTCACAATCTAAACATCCTATCAGTATGTATTTGCAATGTGGAAGGAAACCAGAGTGCCTGGAGGAAACCCACGCAAACACAGGGAGAACATACAAACTCCTTGCGGATGTTGTCCTTAGTGTCCTTGGTGGGAATTGAACCAAGGACCTTGGGACCTCAAGTGCTGCAAAGGCTGCAGTGCTAACCACTTGAGCCACCATGCCGCCTATATGTTCCTCCTTCCTCTGTCTCCTGCAAACTAACTGCTCACTAACTGAGTTCATAGGGGTTTCTTCTGCCCTGCATCTCCTGGCTTGGAGCTGGGAATGGTGTGGGCACAGGATGTGTGTCTCAGGTTTGTGTCCCTGTCTTACCTGAGAGCAATGACACCACACCTGTGGATTAAATGCAGTATCACTGTGGCAACCAAGATGCAGGGGCGCCACATATACACCACTCTAATTCATAATCCATAACTGCAGGTCCGTATTTCACATTCACCACATCACAAGTGGACCTTATGCTTTTAAATGCCATGGCTGAATTTCACTCCCAGTCCGGCTCTACATGGGGAAACTGATCACCAGGCAAATTTTTTATGTTAGTTTTGCTTGTGGCTGCGTAGCCTTTACTTGCACCAAAATGATCAAAGTGCTATGTCATGTGTACAAAACTTGTCATACTAATATATAAAGCAATTTTTCCACACTTCTTTTTACTACTTCCATACTGAAGCGAGAATTGTGTTTTTTTTGCAACTTTAAAAAGTCAATAAATCTGGTTGAAACCTATCTGCACAGTTAACCACGCCTGTTATTCCGTTCACACTTAACAAGTGGTGATGGTGGAGAGAAATTACAAGGTGCAAAAATAATGTCCAACAACATTTGCAACTCTGTGATAAGTAAACTAATAAATTCCCTCCATACCTTGGCCTTCTCCCTTGGTGTGGTGGTTGTGTTTTGTTTTGCCCTTCCTCCCAGTCCCCCCACCACCACCACCACCACCACAGCAGTTCATCGATCACTTTGTAACGACCTGGCTTCCACACTCTCTGTCCTGTGAGATTCCGACTCTAACCTTGGGGGACTTGACCATCCTTATTGATGTTCCACTGTTCCCATCTGTTGCTCATCTTTTATCTCTAAACTCCTCTCTCGATCTTCCACAATTTACTAACTCTCCTACACATGAATACGGACATAATCTGAACGCGATATTCTCCCACTTCTGCTCAGTACATGATCTTACTACAGACCCTCTACTACTTTCTGACTACAACCTCCTTTCACTCTCTGTAAATATCTGTCACCTCACTCAGGACACCCCCACTTACCACACCTATAGGAATATACGTGCCATTAATATCCAGAATTTATGAAAAATTTGCTGTCATATTTAATCCCAATCTTCTCCATCATGTCCTGACTCTGCTCTGAATCATTATAATGAAACACTGCAAAATGCCCTGGAAAAAGCTGCACCTCCTACATATAGAACAACTCGGCACTGACGGCAGCAGCCCTGGAACACATTGTAAACGCGTTTTCTCCAGCAATCCTCCAGGTGCACTGAACGTCTGTGAAGAAAATGCAATCTGGCCAAATATTTCATCCATTATAAATTTATGATTAAAACGTACAACTCTGCCCTTCTTCTCTCCAAACAAGCTTGCTTCAACACCCCAAAATCTCACTATCCAAGAATCCTAAATGACTCTGACACTTTTTATTCCATCCTCCTTCCTATAAATTAAAGGGAGGAATCCCCGCCAATCCTGAGATTGAAGGAGACCTGTACACAGGAGTGGGCAGGGCCAGGGGGCATGTTTCCCCCAGGTCGGTCCACAAGAAGTTACTCAGGGCCACTAGGGGAACGCACTGTACTTTTGAATGTTAGTTAAATTGCCGCCTGGCCAGATGACTATGTATAAAGGAAATATGTATTTGTAGTACAATGTATGACAACAGCAGTAAATTAACATTTGTTCAAGGCAGCATCTCTACACAAAAGAGGCATAACCTGTACTTATCTTGCTTACAGGAACTGAAAACCAAGCAGGTCTACATGAGAACATAGAAGGTGAAGTTTCACCTCTAAAAGCTTCAAAGGGATGGAACAAATGGTCATTGGTGGCAGAGCCTCACATTCTCTATTTGCAATAGGAATGGGTGTGGTTGTAAAACACAGGGCATTTAATAAGCAATGTATTTATTACTAAATTAGCCATGGTACAGTCACAGACCTGAGTTTAGAATATTAAAATTATAGGCTGGAAACCTGAACCCAAGGCATATAAAGCTATATGGCACACATAGAAAGCTTGTTCACAGATGGAGGATACAGAAGAAAAAGTTTAGACTGGAAGTTAAGTACTTCTGTATTTCTCCCATTTTATTTTATAACTGTTTTGCATATCTGTATGTCCTTTTTATTTTTATGTCTTTTTATTTTAAGCACTATACTTTTTATATTAAAGCGTTAAACTTTTTTAAAATCATAGTTTTTATTGAAACTTTTCAACACTAACATGTCCGTATCAAAATACAGTACTGATACAAAAATAGAAATTACAGGATAATTCTTTCGTTACCGTCTACTTAAGTACTAACAGACCCCAACCCCCTCTACTCACCCACATATACCCCAACTACAAGTGCTCTTCAATAATCGTGCCATACCAAAAAGGGAAGTAGATTGAGGACATTGCAATGGCAGGGTGTATACCGGGAACATCAAAGATAGCGTTACTACCCTTAGAATTAACTCAGAAACATTCTATGTCAGCCTGATTCCATCTCTACTTGGGAAAAGGTGTATGGCGGTCCACGCTGCCAGACTGACTCGCATCAAAGAAGACACTTGGAGATGAAGTGTTGATCAGATCCTTCTTTTATTCACTGACGCGTTTCGGTGCCCACCTGGCACCTTCATCAGGGATACCAGGGGGGGCACCAAAACGCGTCGGTGAATAAAAGAAGGATCTGATCAACACTTCATCTCCAAGTGTCTTCTTTGATGCGAGTCAGTCTGGCAGCGCGGACCGCCATACACCTTTTCCCAAGTAACCTGATGCTTTTCCACGTGTGAGTGGTCGGTGAAGGTCCAGCAGCAGCCATCAGGATATTATTCCTAACAAGTCTTCAAACCAGTTGTGGGTGACACAACTGGATCAGGTGAGTGGACCGCTTTGCTCACCAGGTTGTCGAATTAGTGTCTAGTGATAAGGGCACTATTGCGCCTCTTGTTCCCCATCCCCTTTTGTATTTGATTCCACCCCTAAGCAACTCAAATGAGGCCATACCAGGGAAGTCCAACCAGCTACCCCATAGTTTTTCAAAGTATCAAGATCGTCCCCTCTTTAAATATATATGTTTCTCCATAAGATATTGGAGTTTAATCTACATATAAATTATTTACGCAAAGGAATCTTATCAGATATCCAGTGAGACATAATTAACTTCCTGGCCACAAATAGCATTCTTGCGATGGAGAGTTTAAGAGTGTCATCTCCATTCAGTGTGTCCACTTCTCCCAGTATACACGTAATCGGGTCTCTCGGAATCATTACAACCGTCACCACTTGTATCATATTAATAACTGTGATCCAAAAAGCTTGAAGACGGGGACACGTCCACAGCATATGTATGATATCTGTGTCTTCAGTCATGCACTTAGGGCATCTAGAATCCTCCCGCAGCTGTAGGTCCCACAAACATTTAGGTGTCCTGTACACTCTATAAATTATATATAGTTGTGTTAATCTTCTAGGCTCGCTAAGGCTACTTTCACATAACGATTTCAAGGGAGCCGATGCTGTACGATATTAATCGGACAGCATCGGCTCCCTTCTGATGCCTGGAATCGGGTGCCAAATAGGCACCCGATTCCGGCATAAAATCGCTGCCTGCGGGGTGAAGAAAAAAAAAAAAAAATAATGTTATTCTCACCTCTCCACGAGCCCCCGCCGTCTTCCGCCATCTTCTTGGAGCTCCCGGTGGCTCCCGCAGGCTGCCGGTGTCAGCAGAGGGCTTCCTCTGCCTTATAGGACCTGCGGTGATGTCACAGTCACGTGACCGCGGGTTCACCATGGTAACCCGCGGTCACATGACTGTGACATCACCGCAGGTCCTATACAGCAGAGGGAGCCCTCTGCTGACACCGGCAGCCTGCGGGAGCCACCGGGAGCTCCAAGAAGATGGCGGAAGATGGCGGGGGCTCGGGGGCAGGTGAGAATAACCTTTATTTTTTTTTTTTTAACCCTTGTGCTCCTAGTTAGGAGCAGTTTTACTGTACTGAGCATGCTCAGTACAGTAAAACGGGGTCCGAGGAGACATCACATGTTTCCTCGGACCCTTCTCTATAGGGCCCCATGTTATAGGGATCGGACCTAATCGGATGTGCACTAAATGCCATCCGATTTGGTCCGATCCGAATCTGTCAGATTTTATTTTCGGTGCAAAAATCGGAGCAAGCTCCGATTTTTGCACCGATAATAAAATCGGACAGAATCGGATCGGACCAAATCGGATGGCATTTAGTGCACATCCGATTCGGTCCGATGCCCATAGGGCTGCATGGGGCCCAAAATCGGTCCGATGCTGTCCGATTTTTATCGGACAGCATCGGAAATGATAAAATCGTTATGTGAAAGCAGCCTAAGTGACAATTTAGAAACCATCTGTAAAATCTCTTCCTACCTCTCCCCCGAGACCGGTCCAAATTTTTCCTCCCACCTAGTCAGAGCAGTCATAGGGTGCTTAGATAGGCACATTCGCAGGAGATTCTCATATACAAGGGATATTAATCCCTTAGTGGTCATCCGTGAGCCGAGTATAGCAACAGTGCTGCCTTATTGAAAAGCAATTGGGGATTTGCATATCAAATGAAAGCTTTAGACTTTAATAAGTTAGATCCGTGTATGCTGTAAAGAATCCATAGCCTTACAGACCCTGTTGATTGTCGTACAATAGTATATTTCAGGAACTCATCACGCCATATGTTTGAAAAGTAGTGGCAGCTTCTTGAACAGCTGGGTTGTGTGTACTGTGTCAGGGTGTAACTTATGCTCACTTTACAGCCTAGAACAGAGGATGAGTGCTGAATTGAGTGAGAGGAGATAAATGAACCCTAATAGGCATGCCCCAGGTCACCACTAAACACCGATTCTATGATGATTTCTTCTCCTTTTCTGAAGGCAATATTTCATTACAAGAAGCAGTATTGTGTTTGCTGAAGGTCTGGATTGTAGGCCAAAACGTCTGGATTCTTGTTTTTGCCTTTAAATAAAATCACAGCAAATTAAAAACTGAGTGTCATGTTACCTTTTGTTAATATCCACACAGGAGTCTATATTATCAGCTTGACAGCCGCTTTGCTGGAGCTCAGAGTGAATTATTGCAGGAGTCTGCAGCAGATCAGGTGGTCCTGTCAGTGCCAGGCCATGGCTCCCAGCATCTTCTTTACCCGAGATACAGGAAATTTCCACATACATCACTATACAAAACCCTGCACTAACTGATCAAATCTGATCCTACAGGACATCTCAGGTTATTTGGCTCTAATTTTATATGGTGTGATTAGTACAGTGCATTATATATGTGTATTGTACATGATATACTATATCCAGTGTATTATATACTGTACTGTGATACACACATCAGTCAGTATATAACAATGTTTATATTGTATAATATCTAATGTCTGTATCACAGTATATCATATACCAGTCATGTATTCTCCTGTATAGTCATGGGGGCATGTGACATATTTGCACCGGGCACAGCCAACAAAGGGGTGTCATCAGATCACCTGACGTGGCGGTCCAAAGTGTACCCCTGGCAGGGTTCAGTATGCTGAGAAAGGAAAATGTGAAATGGGGGCACAGTATTGTGGTTTTGTTACTGTGTTTGAGAGCAGTGAGAAGGGGTAGCTTGTGGGAAAATGTGATGGCAAAGTATGCTAAGGAGGGAAAATGTGGGACGGGGGAACAGTATTGTGATTTTGGTACTGCGTGTGAGAGCAGTATAGAGAGATGTAGCATGGGGATAGTGTGAGGGTACAGCATGCTGAAGACGGCAAATGTGAGATGGGGCACAGTATAATTATTTTGGTGCTATATGTGAGAGCAGTATAGAAAAGGGCAGCATGGGGGACAGTGTGGGGGAATGTGAGAAGGGGGCACAGTATAGACTCTTGGAAATATAATGGGGACACAGTGTGAGAGATCAGTGCGAAGAGGTGGCATGGTATGAAAAAAAGGAACTGTGTGGAGGTAATATTTTGTGCATACAGCACAGTGAGAAGCAACTTATTCATTCAGGAGCACAGTATAGGGCTGATTATTTTTATTCAGAAGCATTAAAGTCACTCTACTATTTTTAAGGACACCGTATTGGGATGTGCTGCAAAAGACTGGAGAAGTTGGAAGTCTGCAGAGATGAAGTGTGGATGTGAAAAGTCATCATGGTGTCTGGACAAGATAGAGTAGAACGACTCTAACCAGAGAAGATGTCACCTATAAGGTACCTGGGTGTAAATGTGTATTTGTGATACTAAGTGCTTCTCATCAGTTCTGTGGTTCCTATAAGTTCCGCAGTTTGATAAATACTGAAACAGCTCCCAGCATTTTCTTACCATTGTTAAGGACGTACTGGGGTTGTTGATTCATGTGATAGAAATGTACAAGTGCTTCTCAATAAAGTAGAACACCATCAAAAAGATATTTTTTTTCCGTAATTCAATACAAAAAGTGATATGCATATATTATATAGAGTCATTACAAACACAGCGATCTATTTCAAGTGTTCATTTCTGTAAATGTTGATAATTATGGTTTACAGCCAATGAAAACCCAAAGGTTCAGAAAATTAAAATAATCATGGTCCCTTAGTCTGGTTCAGCAGGATACACAATCATGGGGTAGACTGCTGACTTGACAGATGTCCAGAAGGCAGTCATTGACACACTCCTCATTGCTAAAGATGCTGGCTGTTCACAGAGGGTTGTATACAAGCATATTAATGGAGGGTTGAGTGGAAGGAAAATGTGTGGTAGACAAAGGTGCAAAAGCAACCGGGATAACCGCAGCCTTGAAAGGATTGTTAAGAAAAGGCCATTCAAATGTATCCAGGACATGGGCAACAGCTGTTGCATTCCTTGTGTTACGCCACTCATGACCAATAGACAACGCAAGAAGTGTCTTACCTGGTCATATATAATATTTTAATTTTCTGAGATGACGACTTTTGGGTTTTCATTTGCTGTAAGCCATATTCATCAACATTTACAGAAATGCACACTTGAAATAGATCACCCGATTTGTAATGACTCTACATATTATATGCGTTTGACTCTATGTATGGAATTAAGTGAATTAACTTTTTGATAATATTCCAATTTATTGAGAAGCACCTGTATGGTCATTTGAACACATATTTAATTACCGTATATGTGTAATATATATATATATATATATTATATATTATGAGTGCTTCATTAATAAGTAACAGATGCACAAATAATCAATTGCATCATAATAGTAAGTGCTTACATTTTTTTACAGTATGTGTTAGTGCTTGAAAGAACAAAAAGAAAATCACTATTTTCTATTCACATCATTTAGCGAAATTAACAAGCATTGCATGACAAACTGCTCCACTAAAGCACGAGCTACGATTCTGCCTCCTGGGTATTTTCCCTCCATATTACCAAGCAAAATGTTATCTGACCTAGACAGAGATATGATACCCAGAGTGTGCCAGTCTGCCCGCCTCTCTTGTTATGCTCCATTTCCTTCACATGTCTACCATCGTCTCATATGCACCCTGAAGGAATCCGTAACCCAGAAAGGACAGAGAAATATTATTTATAGGGAAGAACCCATGTGCAGCAGAAGAAGATCTATGGAGCATTATAGGATGAAGATAGATAACGATAAGATGCTACATGGAGTAATATAGGATCATAGAAAGAGCTATGGGGCATAAAAAAGAGGTCAGATGGAAAGAAAAAAGAATGAACATATTGATTCTTTTTAATTGTGTAGACTACGTCAGATTATGTTACAGCCTTCACAGCAATTTCCATATCTCCCACTACTCATAAAATTATAACCACCATTAATATTGAAAAAGGGTTCTGTCATGCTGAGAATATAACTCTGACCCTTTGGGGAATAGATAGACACAAGACCTCTAAAGGTTCTGTGGTATCTAACACCAAGAAGTGAATAGCAGATCATTTAAAGTGGATCCGTGGCCAGATTTCACAATAAAAATGACATAAACAATCTCGTTGACCTGAGTATCCCATGACGCGAGGCATACATGTCCGATGGTTGCAGGACCTTAATCAGCTGACCGGGCGGGGCAGCAATCCGATCAGCTGATGTGTCACATGACAGCATCAGCTGAGCGGTTTAAATCACACGCGAAAACTGATCGGCAGGCGGGCGATTTAAACCACTCAGCTAATGCTGTCATGTGACACATCAGCTGATCGGTTGCCACCAGTCAGGTGATTAAGGATGTAGACGCCTTGCATCGCAGGATACTTGGCCGAGAGGTTAGCATTTATTTTTATTTTTAACTATTGCTTTCTTTAATTTCACTTTAGCAGTGTATGTAGATACACTGCTAAAGTGAAATTACACAGATGTCACACGGGAACAGAGCAGTTTTAGTGTGCTGAGCAGGCTCAGTACACTAAAAACCGGATCCGGGAAATATTCCTGTTGTTTACCGGATCCGGCACCCATAGACTTCCATGCTATGTGTACTGGATTGCCCCGAGTTAGTTTCTGTCCAGTTTGGTCCAGTTTTTTCAACGAAAACCAAAAATCGCAGGCGGGAAAAAGCAGGACAGAAACAAATCGGGGACTCAATTGGCAGAATCAGGTGGCCATTTATGGCCAATCCGGCACCATAGGGATGCATGAAAGGCAAAACAGGATCCTGTTCTGTCCTTTTCAAAACAGACAGAACAGGATCCCAAAAAACATGGTGTGAAGCCAGTCTAAGGCTACTTTCACATAACGATTTTTGTAAAATCCGATGCTGTCCGATATAAATCGGACAGCATCGGATTCCTCTGATGCCTGGAATCGGGTGCCAAATAGGCATCCGATTCCGACAGAAAATAGGATGCCTGCCCTTCAGATCGCTCCCTAGCTGTCACTGTCTCTCCCCCGGTCCTCTTCTTTATCCCCTGTGTCTCCCCTCTTGGCCCCCGGTCCTCTCATCCCCTGTGTCTCCCCTCTTGGCACCCGGTCCTGTGTCTCCCCTCTTGGCCCCCGGTCCTCTCATCCCCTGTTCTCCCCTCTTGGCACCCGGTCCTCCCTCTTGGCCCCCGGTCCTGTGTCTCCCCTCTTGGCCCCCGGTCCTCTCATCCCCTGTGTCTCCCCTCTTGGCTCCCGGTCCTCCCCTCTTGGCCCCCGGTCCTCCTATGAGTCCATCCCCAGTCCTTCAATGTGCTGCCCCCATGTGTCCTCCGGCCCCCCCATGTGTCCCCCTCCTCTCCTCCTCTCCTCTTGTCCTCCTCCTCCTCTCCTCTTGTCCTCCCCTCTCCTCCTCTCCTTTCTCACCTGTCCACGACTCCTGCACGGTCCCGCACGTCTCCGGTGCCTTGCTGTTCTGTGCTGCCAGGACCTCTCGTGATGTCACAATCACATGACTGCCGGCTATTGGTTCCTGGCAGTCATGTGATTGTGACATCACGCCAGGTCTTATCAGCACAGACGGCAAGATACCTAGAGACACCGGAGACGCCGGGAGACGACGTGGGCCTCGTGGACAGGTGAGCATAGTTTTTTTTTTTTTTATTAACCCCTTAATTTACTTTTAGGAGCTATTTTAGTGTACTGAGCATGCTCAGTACACTAAAATCGGTCCGAGGAGACATCACATGTTTTCTCGGACCCTGCTCCATAGGGCCCCATGCTAAATTGATCGGGTCGGATCGGATGTGCACTAAATGCCATCCGATCTGGTCCGATCCGAATCTGTCAGATTTAATTTTCGGTGCAAAAATCGGAGCAAGCTCCGATTTTTGCACCGATAAAAAAATCGGACAGAATCGGATCGGACCAAATCGGATGACATTTAGTGCACATCCGATTCGGTCCGATCCCCTTAGGGTTGCATGGGGTCCGAAAATCGGTCCGATGCTGTCCGATTTTTTTCGGACAGCATCGGAAATGCAAAAATCGTAGTGTGAAAGCAGCCTTACCCTGAAGGGATAACTTACTTTGTAACAATGTTTAAGTTGATGATATGCATCAAAATAACATCCACATAAATGCCAGGACTCAAGGTTTTTCAGAAGAGCATTGCCCAGAGCATCACACTGCTTCCACTTGTTTTACCATATTTCGCACACACACCAGCAGTACACATGATATAAAGCAAAATGTGATTAATCCGACCAGGTCACCCTCTTTCATTATTGCAAGGTTTAAGTTACTGATACTCATATAAACATTATAGGCACTTTTTAAGGATAGAGAGATAAACATGGACATTTTGTTCTGCGGCTATGATGTATTTTAACACCTTTCCATAACGGCAGCATTTTTTTAAGCAATTTGTGCTACAGTGTTCAATCTGTATGATTGGACATAGAGAGCTGGCCATGAACTTATTATTTTTTTATGTGTTGTCTTTCAAAGACAATGAAAGATTGTCAAAGAGGTTCCATACATTTACCCATTTTCCCTGATTAAAGCACTTCAAGGAGCTGTCTCAACTTCTTAACCCCTTCACAACACATGTGCGTCATAATTCGCCTCCCACCCTTTCATGTGCGCTCATGCACTGAGTTCGCATTGTTCCCCCCATATCTCAGTTGATCTCATCAGCTGAGATGTTTATCTAACAGGACCGATTGGATCCATGATCTGATCGGCACTGTTAACCCTCTGGATCACACTGTCAGTGACTGACAGTGCGATCCAAAGCCTTGGGGGGATTGCGTGTTCCCCGCCATGATTGGTGGTCCCATGATGCGATTAAGGGACCTCCTTGCTTTCCTTGACAGCCAGGGGGCCTGTAATGTCCCCTGAAGCTGTCCTGAATCACTTCCTGCTGGGGATGAGCCAGTGATATCACCAGCAGAATGTGATCCTTTCCCCTGTCTTCAGATGAGCAGCAGGTCATCTGAAGACAAGAGAAGCGATTGCAGTGTGCAGCATTGAGGACCTCTAGTGGGCCAAGTAAAATAATGAAAAAAAAAAAAATAACGTTTTTAAAAGTATGAAAACCCCCCCACAAAAGTTCAAATCACCTCCCTTTTGCACCAATGAAAATAAAACGATTAAAAAAATTTTTAAATATAAAATCAATTAATCAGATCGGTGAACTGCATAACAGAAAGAAAAAGTCTAAACGCCAAAATTACGTTTTTTGGTCACCGCAACATTGCAATAAAGGCCAATCAAAACATCGTATCTACCCAAACATGGTATCATTAGAAATGTCAGCTCAAGACACAAAAAATAAGTCATTAAACTGCAACAGATCCTGAAAACTGAGAATGCTACAGGTCATGGAAAAGGGTGCAAAAGTGCAATTCTTTTTCTTTAAAAAGTTCCGAATTTTTTTCACCACTTAGATAACAGTAAAAGTATACATGTTTGGTATCTACGAACTCGTACCGACCCGAGGCATCATAAGAACATCTCAGTTTTACTATATAGTGAACATGGTGAATAAAAAAAACCAAAAACGAACATGTGATTGCACTTTTTTTGCAATTTCATCACACTTGGAATTTTTTCCCATTTTCCTGTACACTACATGGTAAAATTAATGATTTAATCTAAAAGTACAACTCAACCCACAAAAAATAAGCCCTCATATGTCTATATTGACGAAAAAATAGTTATAGCTCTTGGAAGAAGGGGAGGAAAAAACGATAACCGAAAAAACGCCAGGGGGTGAAGGGGTTAAAATGTTAAATGGGTAAAACTGGGGGGTAAAAAAAGGCACCTTTTCAATTTACCTCTTGTTAAAAATAGTTTATTCTTAGATCCTAGATTACCAGCAACCTCTGCAGTCTTTCTGAGATGATCGGTCTCTAGGCAAGGAGTATAGCATTTACAAGCTTTAGATCTGGCTAATTTCAGTGCCCTACTCTAATGCTGCAAAACCAAAGCTGCCTCTGCTTGCAACATGAGAGACCACAGTTTGGGCCAGTGACGCAAGCATGTCATTGGTCTGAAGATGGAATAACTGTTTAAGAATTGATTTATGTCTAGTATATGTCAATCCTTGACAAGTGCCATTGTTAACAGAAAATCAATGTAATCTACTTCATCTATCGTCCAAGTATAGAAAACAAATAGGCGGCACTCACCGTGTGTTCGTAGGTGCTTTCTTTATTGAAGAGGTGCGGGGAGGGGGTGCATGAAGGTTAGTCTGTACCTTCATGCACCCCCTCCCCGCACCTCTTCAATAAAGAAAGCACCTACGAACACACGGTGAGTGCCGCCTATTTGTTTTCTATACTTGGACTGTAAATGCTTGACTGGCTGATGCAGGCGTAGCACCACCAGGTGGCTGGGGATAAGACAGCGGTCTGTCTTTATGGAGAAATAAGAAGGACCAATAGCCCTGAAGGTGCCCGGTGCCCCTACCTTTCTATACACGTACTTCATCTATCTACTCTTTGGTACACCCCTTTGATAGTACCCATATAGTACCTTGGTGTGACAATCCTTCAGGCTAGGTGGTATAGATGACATGCCAATGGACCCTCCTCGGAGAGTATAACAAACAAGTATAATTTATTAGATCTAGACCTGTACGCAATACTTTTCAAGCTGGGCATGGTTGCAAAGGCACATATATTGCTAATCACGCCGATTCACACTAGATTGCAAAAGAGGAAAAAAGTGTATGCACTTTTTTGTTATGACTGATCAGTGGATTTTGAAATTGAGAAAATCCCTTTATGCAATGATATCTTACTATGAATATTTTTCACACATGGCTAATATGGCTGTATTGTTTGATGCTACCGGCTAGCTGCTGTATAAGGCAACGCCCGAGTAACTGAAACCCTTAAACCTCAATTCAGGGATCTGGAATTAAAGCAGAGCCAAGGAGGTAACTGTCTCAAGGAATAGCAGCAGTCCAGAGGTGGAATGGACGCCAAACAGGGACAAGCGGGGTATGATGAGGCAAGGGACAAAGTCGGGTATACAAAAGCGAAGCCAAGGAACCGAGTCAAAAACTGAGAGAGAAACGAGGTACAAAATCAAGAAACAGAAGAAGCGTCCATAAAACAGGCAGTGTCAAACCAATACACACTAGAAAAAATGCAAGTACACTCAGGAACCAAAAAACTATTTCTGGCAGCATGCCATGAATGCATAAGGTATATGTAGGGTGCAGCCCTGGAGTTCAGAAACTAATGACCCTACCCAGACAGCCTAGATATCAACACTGCCAGATTGTAAAGCACCACAGGTCCCAGACACTCCAACCCTAGTGGACGGATAAAGACTGGCTTTCCAGAATCCTATTCAGAGACTTCACCCCTAATACCAGCATCGTCCCCCAGTGTGAATGGGCAATGCTTAGTGATAGGAGCAGAAGTCACAGGAGGAGGTTCCGGTAGAGGCGCAATGCCTTTATCACCAGCACTTAACATAGGATGAATATGGTGGGGCCCAGCTACAGGAGTAGGAACTTCAGGAGCAAGTGCAGATGGAGACGCACCACCTCCATTACCAGCACCATCCATAGGGCGAACACAGCATGGCCTTGTGGCAGGGGCAAGAATAACAGGAGCAGGTCCAGGTAGAGACATGTCAGTGGCACGGTTATCTGTTGTCTTCTGTCTCCTCATTCATTAGAATAGGACGTTTCTTGACTGAGGTGTGTAGGGTTGTAACATTAGCAGTACTGCTCACTTCCAATATAGAAGTGAACGTTACCAAATAACTCCATTAATAATATCTATCCTACACATTATTTTATGTAAGCAGACTGGTCCTTTAAATAGCTACACTGTGTTCTATATTTCACAAATTACTTTTTAAAATATTTTCACTTCAGTGTTACACACACTGGACATGACTAAAACCACCAAACGAAAAAGGCAATGTATACATTAAAAAAGTAGTTCCAGATTGCAAATAAGAGCCTCATGAAAGTCCTCAGTTTTCACCTTCAGAATACTGAGGCTCCTATCCATGTTTCACACTTACTAAGACTGAAGCAAGTGGAAATTTTCCACAAAGTACATATTGAAAAAGCAGCCGTTTCAAGGGATAAAAAATTGTCTTTCAGCTTTAGGAATTGGTCCCTGTGGGTATTATTCAAATGAATGATCTGTGACTGCAGTCACAAAACTGAAAATACAACAGTAAATGATAGGAGGTCCTGGGCGTCTCCACCCTGGCTCACACTTTTCTAGTGCCCACTTCTGGTTGGGGACTTCGAGCAGAGGGAAAGGCGGTGACAGGCACATTACTCATAGCCAGTTGTCAGTGGAAACCAACAAATATTATACTGCACAAGAAGTTACATACATTAAAAGGGTTGTCCACCTCTAGAGACAATTTTTTTTCTACTTGAATACTGATATTTTGGACTAAAAATTCATTTTTGCAATTCTGTACATCTAAAATGTTGCTCTGTTTTGTGTTTACAGGTTTTTTGTTTCCCTGCACATTTAACCTTCATGTAGTCTATGCTGATAAATCATTTGATAGGTGCTAAGAAAAAGTATCACCCAGACTCAAAATATAGAGAATGTATATTATACTGACAGGCAGGTGCCCTGGAGCAGATTCCCCTGGATAGTCCCATTCCTCCTCCAGTTAAAAAATTGGAACTCGAAGATTTTGAGCTTGCAGCAGATGTTTTATGGTAAGTATTGAACATGTCACCAATTTTCTAAGTAAACATATTTCTAAAGGTGCTATTGAGATGAGTTTCTCACCAGATATCACTAACAATCTTTCCAATTCACTCACGCAAAGATATACAACCATAGATGTTCATAAATGTAATGATGTGTAATAATGATAAATGATGCAGGAAAAAGTATTGAACACGCATACTGAAATTTATTTATTACTTTGCATAAAAGTCTTTCTTGGTGATGACAGCCTCAAGACGCCTCTTGTATAGATAAACTAGTCACATGTTGTCACGCGCTTAGATTGTGCTGACTTTGCTGGATGCTCTGCTGTGTGTATTGGGTCTGCATTAGTGATGAGCGAGTACGCTTGTGACTACTCGGTACTCGCACGAGTATCACTGTACTCGGGCTATTGGGCGGGTACCGAGTAATCTCGCGATACTTGTGCTGTACTCGGGGTCCTCTTCCCTGCATGTTGGCGCTCTTTAGAGAGCCAGCCCACATGCAGTGATTGGCTGGCAGTCACTGCAATGCCACAGCCCTGTTAGTTGAGGCATTGCAGTGATTGGCCGGCCCGCACAGCGTCACCGAGCCTTTATAAGACCCGGCCACGATGTGCTCTGCACACAGCCATCCAGACAGTTAGTGTAGGGAGAGTGTCTGCTGCTGCTTAAGGGACAGATTTGCGGCCCTCATAGGTAGATCCGGAGTAGGGCTGCAAACTGCTGCTGACCAGAACAGTCCTTCTCAGGACTAATCTAGGAGGATATAGGCAGGGTGATCCAGATCAGAGTCCAAGCTTTCCAGTGACCAGAACAGTCCTCAGGAGACTGTTGTAGCTGACTAGCTGTATACAGGCAGGCTATCCATATCCAGCTTTCCTGTGACCAGAACAGTCAGGAGACTGTTGTAGCTGACTAGCTGTATGCATGGGTCATTGGTGAACCTCACAATTTTGGACTGCCCTGGTTAAGGAAAATACTACAATATACCCACTTCCTCAAAATGGGCACATTATGTCAAGACGGGGCTTCATGTACGTCTCTTCTCAGGGACATCGGAGTGCCGCACAATGTTTTCACGTAAAATCTTTCATGTAATCACAAAAAGTAACATACACCAGCTGTATCTCACTATTGGGTATGTGCCCTTAACATTTCCACCCTGAATATTCATTTTGGTGTCATTTTGGAAGGTTTTCTGGTGACTCCGTAAAATTGGCGTGAAACTCAGACAACATTGTTCACAGCTGTGACTTTTGAGTGAGAAATGCTTTCAGGGGTCTTCCCCATGGTGTTGCCATGTCATTTGAGCACTCTTCTGAGACTTTTGTGACATTTTTAGGGTTTCTACACGCTGCCGGCGGTCATTTCATAAAAATACTCGGGTCTCCCATAGGATAACATTGGGCTCGGTGCTCGGGCCGAATACACGAGCACCCGAGCATTTTGGTACTCACTCATCACTAGTCTGCATTTCTTCAAGAGCTGCATGAGGTACAGATGTGAAGGTCTTGGTCCTGGCTTACCTCCTGTATTATACTCCAGAGCTGCACTCACTATTATGCAGCTGATGCTTGAGAGGTTGATGTGAGGCTTGGGTGTGACTCACCTGGAATCCCCTCCCCCTGGCTTTAAATAGCTTTCCCCTCCTCTGTCAGATGCCGCTGATAAAGTTATTTACTCTTGGTCTTTGTGCTGTGCTGATGATTTGTTGCTGTGCTGAAGTCTTTGCATTGGGAGTAGCTGTGATTCCGGATCCATGGGTGGAGATAGGGGCCCTCAGCTTAGGACTAATCAGGAGCTCAGGAAAACAGGGTGGAGACTCGGACCTGCTCAGCATCAGAGGTACCTCCGAGAGCAGGGCGAGCCAGGGACCCCCAGTGTAAGGGTCAGATTAGCTCCCCCTGAATCTTCTTGCCCTTCTCACCATTCAGTTACCGGATTCCCTCACTTCCTAAGCGTGACACATGCATTGCTGAGGTGTGTTATTGGCCCATTCTTCCACACAAACATTCTTCAAATCCTGAAGGTTCTGTGGGTCCTCTTATGAATTCTGAGTTTTAGTTCCTTCCATAAATGTTCTATTAGATTCAGGTCAGGTGATTGGTTGGGACATTCTAGCAGCTTTATTTTCTCTCTTAAACCAATTGAGAGCTTCCTTGGCTGTGTATTTGGGATCATTTTCTTACTGAAATGTCCCCCCTCATTTCATCTTCACCAACCTGGTAGATGGCAGCAGATTTTTATTAAGAATGTCTCAGTACATTTGCCCATTCCTCCATCCTTCAGTTGTATGAAGCCCCACACCATGATGTTCCCACCTCCCAATTTCACTGTTGGTATGGTGTTTTGGGGGGTGATATGCAGTGCCTTTTGGCTTCCATACACAGTGTATATTATGACATCCAAAGAGTTCAATTTTGTCTTATCTAATTAGACTATATTCTCCTAGTATTTCACAGGCTTGTGTAAATGCTGTTGAGCAAACTTTAATTGTACTTGTACATGCTTTTTGTTCAAGAATGGAGTCTTGCGTGGTAAGGGTGCATACAGACCATCGAGGCTGAGTGCATTTCTTATTGTTTTCTTTGAAACAATTTCACATGCTGTTTCCAGGTCTTTATATAATTCTCCACATGTGGTCCTTGGCACACGTAGATGTGTTACAGACATCTGGTGAGAAATTCATGTAAATAGCACTTTTACATGACCTTACCTAGATGCCGATACAGTTAAATTCAGAGCTTAATGAGCCCCTGGATCCTTCAGGATTTCAAGACAGTTTGCGTGGAAGAATGGGCAAAAATCACACCTGAGCAATGCATGTTACTAGTTTATCCTTACAGGTGGTTAGGGATGGACAGACCCAAACGGTAAACTTTGAAGTCCATACCAAACTTCCCTGAGAATGATCTTATTGGAGGCCTCATTGTCATCTTAGCTGGTGATTTTTATCAAACCCTACCTGTCATTCCAAGAGGCACAATGTCTGATGAAATCAAAGCCTGTTTAAAACCATCAAGTCTTTGGAAGCGGGTACAAATTAGGCAATTAAATACCAACATAAGAATTTAACTCAGCTGCAATTCCCAGCCCTTTTCCAACTATTTGCTTAAGATTGGCAAAGAGCCAACAACTGACCTTGGCAAAATCACTCTATCTACTAGCTATTGAAACATCTGCTCTACAGTAGATAGTTTCATTAATCATAGTTTCAATATCCAGAACTGCAACTGGCTGAAGGACCGCTTAATTTTAACACCTATAAGTGCGTAAGTTGTAGAATTTAACTTCACAATCCAACAAGGACTGCAAACTGCCTCATGAACATACTTCTCAATAGACAAATGCTGATGAAGCTACAAGCTACCACGTAGAATTCTTAATTCACTTAGTCCCAGTGGCTATCCACTGCTTGCATTAGTGCTGAAAGTTGTATCTACAATTATGTTTTTTGTGGAATATAGGCCCACCCAAACTACCCAACCTATACAATGAGTCAAGACTGATAGTCAAGGCTTTACATGCTTATATCATCGAAGCAACCATTTTAACTGGCCCATTTTAAGGCGAAGACGTTCCAATTCCACTCATTCTGACATTCTCTTTGCATTCAAATGACTGCAGTTTCCTGTTGCACTTGCATTTGCAATGACAATCAATAAGGTGCAAGGGCAGTCACTAAAAGTTACAGACTTAGATTTGAATTACGAGTGCTTCTTGAATGGCCAGTTGTATGTCGGAACGTGAAGGGCTAGGGATTCCTCAAAATTGTTCATTGTTGCACACAATCAACAGACTAATAATATTGTTACAAAAGTGTTGAAATAAATTGTAGTTTACTTAATAACATTCACTATAAAGTATTAAAAATTATTTTCCATGTATCCCAAGTATTGTATTATTGTATATTGTACATTGCATACCTAAGTATTGCAATAAATTGCTAATAACTCACTTAGAAACAATTACTATAAGGAATAAACAATGACTTTACAGGTTTCCTGGGCCAATTTAGATAATAAAGCTAATACTATATATTGGATGTTTTGTGGGGGGCTCATACTGTATATTGAGGAGTGTCAGCATACTTACGGTAATTCTGCTCAATATGAAGTGATACAATTAATTATAATTAATATGTTAATATAACTATTGAACAGAATTAATTTCAGCCTTTTGGTTCAGCCCTTCTCAACAGTCAGTGTCTCTCATGTGGCTCCTATGAAAAAAATTATTTCCCACTCCTGCTCTATTAGGTTTTGTGATAGGTTATGCATAACACTGTATATAAAAGAAAAAAATTGTGCAGCGCCACTGTCTTTCTCGTTTTGTGTCTGCTGATGTGCACCTGTGCATTTATCACGTGACCTATCATATGATCTCTTAAGGGGGTTATGTGACATGTCACATGATTCATTAGGCTTGGTGCCCCTTAGCCTTATAAAGAGCCTGGAGCAAAGAACAGACCCTCACTACAAGGAAGGTGGAGCCTGCGTTGTTGGAAGAATATATGACAAAAACTTGTAAACTGGGCCGCAAACCCCGAGTGGGTAGAATTGCTCAAGGAGGAATTTGACAGACTGATAACTTATGTTTAAGCCAATTACTTACCAATTTCAAAGAAATTTGACCTTATTGGTATTCTTGAATTGAATCAGAATCTGTGAAGATCTTCTCCAGTCCTGGGTGGCTTACACAAACTGGAGAAAACAAAAAGAAGCTCAATTTCTCATTAAAAAGAATCCTACCGTAAATAAGAGAGTCCAGAGAAATTAAAACTTTTTCCTCAAGAATAACTGTACCAGACATGCAAATAGACACGGCCTGTAAAGCACCTACTTTCCTAGCTGATGTAATGTACAGATGAAAAACTATTTTAAGAAAACTTACTTTAGTAGCTTTTGTGTAGGCAAAACATGGTTTTCAGTAAGAACAGATAACAGTAAGTCAAGATCCCATGGAGGCTGACATGAGCGCGCCACGTCTGGCTGAGACCTTTGCAGCAGTTGGGATTAGAAGGTCATGGCGATTAGCAGATTGCAGGTCATCTTTGAATTACACTCTGCAATTAATATGACTGGAGTGGATTCATTTTCATTTGGTGTTGTAGGAGTAAGGCTGGTTTCACATTGCGTTATAGTTAAATCCGATGGTGACCGATGAAAATCGGACAGCATCAGATCCAAACTGATCCCTATTTGGCATCCGATTCTGACATTTTGCAGGATCAGTTTGGTCTGTCACCTCGCTCCCCCTCCTCTCTGCCTCCTGTCATCTCCCTGTCCCCCTCCTGTCCCCGTTTTTCCCCCTGCTGTCCCCTGTTCTCTCCTCTCCTCTTCTCCCCGCTCCTCCTGTCATTCCAACATAAAAAAAATCTTTATTCCCACCTGCCAGCGCTCCCCCAGCGTCTCCATAGAGCTCCCGATCGGTTTTACAGGACCTGCGATGATGTCAGAAGCGTCATCGGGTCACATGAGTGGTTAACACGGTAACCGCTCATGTGACCCGATCAGCTGATCGGGTTGTGACATCATCCCAGGTCCTGTTACCGAGCGGAAAGCTGATGGAGATGCCGAGGGAGCGCTGGCAGGTGAGAATAAAGATTTTTTATTTTAAACACTTGATTTTAGTTATATTTCACTTCTGCAATATACATTGCGGAAGTAAAATTAGGCGGCACACAATAGTTTTAGTGTACTGAGCATGTACTGAGCATGCTCAGTACACTAAAATCGGGTCCGAGGAGACATCAGATGTTTCCTCGGACCCTGCTCCATAGGGCCCCATGTTAAAGTCATCGGATCGGATTGGATTTGGCATAATTGCCATCCGATTTGCTTCCGATCCGGTTCTTTCCGATTTTTTTCAGGAGTCAAAACTGCAGCAGTCTACGATTTTTGCTCCTGCAAAAAATCGGACAGAATTGGATCAGAGGCAAATTGGATGGCAATTATGCCAAATCCGATCCCCATTGGATAACATGGGGGCTGATTCGGATCCGATGCTGTCCGATGAAAATCGGACAGCATCGGATTTAACTAAAACGCAATGTGAAACCAGCCTTATCAGTTCCTTTTTGAACCTGCTGATTCCATATAGCTCTAATCTCAGCTGCTGCAATTTGCTGCCTCTCCCTTTCATTAAACTCACTCTTTACTCTCCTATGTGCTAGTTATAGTTCCTCTATGCTGACCTCCCAGGAGACGTTGTCCTTGTGGAAGCTGTGAAGTTCCATTTGTTGTTTTATTCCCACTTGTTTGTTTATCTCCCAAATGTAGTAGTTAGGCTGGCATCACACTATGTTTTTTGTGATGCTGTTCTCTTCCTTTCTGAAAAGAACAAAACAGGATAATTTTTGCCTCCCATATATCCCTATGATGCTGGATTGGCCATATTTGGCCATCCGGTTTTGTGTATTCAGTCCCGGATTCATTTCTGTCCTGTCTGCAGCATTTTTGGGCTCCAGTGACAAAACCGGACAGTAACGAATCTGGTCCGGTCCGGGACCCTTAACATGGGGCCTATGGAGCCGGATCCGGGAAAAAACTGAATTGTTTCTGGTTCCAGGATACAGAGCATGCTAAGAACTAGAGCACTACTCTATACCCGTGGCAAATGTGTGTTATTCCACTTTAGCAGTGTATTTATATACACTGCTAAAGTCAAATTTAACAGAGGGATGGTTAAAAATAAGAAAATAATACATTCTCACCTGTCTGCCGAGTGTCCTGTGATGCATTCACCTCCGAAGGCTAAAGGACCTATGCATCAGTTGACCGGGTAAAGCCGGGGCAACCCGATCAGCTGATAAGTCACATGACCGCATCAGTGCAGTTTAAATCTCCGATCAGCTGATTGGATTGCCCCGCCCCTTCCTGGTCAGCTGATGCACAGGTGCTTTAGCCTTCGGAGATGAATGCATCGCGGGACACTCGGCGGAAAGATGCAAATTTATTATTTTTTTATTTTTAACCATCTCTTTATTTAATTTCATTTTAGCAGTGTACATCCTGCCATAAACATTTTTTTTTTTTTATAAAAACAGTCTGATTGAATAATACCTGCATGAGCAAAGTCAATGATGGGTACTCTGGTCTGTTCTTGGGAGCTCAAAAAATTGCCATTGAGGGACAGGATGGGAAGATGGGTGAGAGGCCCATATTTCCCACTATGCCAAGGTATCACATTTGCAGGGTTTATCCAAAGCTAAGTGATAATATTAATAATAATAATAATAATAATTTTATTTATATAGCGCCAACATATTACGCAGCACTTTACAATTCGGAAGGGACATGTACAGACAATACAGAATAACAAAAAAATCAAAAACCATGAGGAGTGAGGTCCCTGTTCGCAAGCTTACAATCTAGAGGAAATAGGGGAGGCACAAAAGGTAACAGTAACAAATGATGTCATATATGGTCCAGCCATCGATATAATAATGAGGGGATTAATGCAACGCTGCATGAATCGGTCATCGGTCAGGATCAGTACAAGTACGGATAAAGTGCTATATTATACATGGGGGACAGACAGTCTGCAGGTGCAGACAGATGACACGAGAGGCCAGATTTGGAAAAGGGAAGATTGGAATAGTTAGACAAGTGAGGTAAGGTGATAGGCCAGTCTAAAGAGATGTGTTTTTAAGGCTCGCTTAAATCTACTGGTATTGGAAATTAATTGAATTGTTTTTGGTAACTTGTTCCAGAGAATTGGTGCAGCTCGTGAGAAGTCTTGGAGACGGGAGTGGGAGGTTCGGATTGTAGCTGATGTCAGTCTTAGGTCACTTGCGGAGCGGAGGGCATGTGTAGGGCGACAGACAGAGATGAGGGAGGAGATGTAGGGCAGGGCAGAACTGTGGAGGGCTTTGTGGGTGAGAGTGATAATTTTATATTGTACTCTATAGCGGATTGGCAACCAGTGCAATGACTGCCCCAGGATAGAGGCATCGGTGAAGCGGTTGGAGAGGAATATGATCCTGGCTGCTATGCTGAGGATGGATTGGAGAGGAGAGAGTTTAGTAAGAGGGACCAATTAATAGAGAATTGCAGTAATCCGGGCGAGAATGAATAAGGGCAACGGTTAGAGTTTTTGCAGAGTCATGTAAGAAAAGGTCGAATTCTAGAGATGTTTTTGAGGTGTAGGTGACATGAGCGAGCGAGAGACCGGATGTGGGGAGTAAAGGGGAGATCCGGGTCAAATATAACCCCAAGACCTCCTCGAAGCCCTTCTCCAGCACAACAGTAAGGCCTTCATAGTTTCCAGTGGGGGGGTCCACTTCCCGGGGCCCAGGCTTTCTGCAGCGTGAGCCACCAGGAGGGATTTCCCCCCCTGCAATTGGCAACTCAATTATTTTTAACTCAAATATTTTTAAGGGTATCCCACCATGATTTGGCCTCCTCTATAACCACTGCCCTGTGAAATTCCATTGGGTTGGGGACTCCCATGCCCCCATTCTTAAGTGGGAGGAACATGACAGAATTAGCTATCCTCTGTCTTTTTTGAGCCCAAATGTACCTATTCACTAAACATTGAAATTTCCTCATCCAGTACCCAGGGATAGAAATCGGGAGACATCAAAAGACATAGGTAATTTTAGGGAGTAGCATCATGTTAAACGCTTGGACTCTGGCGATCCACGTTAGACTTTGAATGGGGTGGGAGGTTATGTCTTTTGAGAGGGTATTCAATAATGATTTTAGATTGTGCCGAAGTAAGTCTTTAGAGGGGCATAGCAAAATGCCTAGATAGGGAATCTCTTCTGGCATAAGTTTAAACGGGTACTCTACTTTGAGGGACGCAATTAAACGCGGGGGGGGGACTCTAATTGGGAGAGTAACAGTATTAGAAGCGTTCATCTTATAAAAGGAGATTCGCGAGTACTGAGTTAAAGTACCTACTATTACTGGGAGGGAGCTAGAAATATCTGTACATGAGATGATGATGTCATAGGCGTAAAGTCCTATAGTATGCTGGGAGGAACCTACAGCTATCCCCTTGATCAATAGGTTGGTGCAAATTGAGGCAGCCAACGGTTCAACCGCCAGGGCAAAAATAACCGGTGAAAGCGGGCAGTCCTGGCAGGTGCCATTAGATATTTGGAAGACAGGCGAGAGAAAACCTGAGGCCAGAACTCTAGCATTTGGGTTAGTATATAGTGATAGAACTGCTGACAGGAAAGGACCCGTTAAGCCAAATTTCCTTAGGACTATTTCAAGGTATCCCCAGTGCATCCCCAGTGTATCCCCTGTCATTCCTGCGTCCAATGACAGGAATACACTGGGGACCCCACTCGACTCAGCCACTCCAATGAGGTTGATCATACTTCTGGAGCCATCTCTCTACTGCCTGCCTGGCACAAACCCAACTGATCCAGGTCCACCAGATCAGGGACCACCTCCAGTAATCTTTTGGCTAGAAGTTTTGAGTATAATTTGAGGTCACAGTTCAAAAGGGAAATTGGCCCATAATTACCTGGATTGTCCGGGGGTTTCCCTGGTTTGGGGATCGTCACTATTGTGGCTTCTAAATTCGGGGCTGGGATTGAGCCTGCTAGTTGCCATTGGTGGAATGTTCTAACAAGGAATGGGGCCAGAAGTTGTGGGAACTCCCTATAATAATCATTTGGCAGCCCATTAGGGCTGGGCATGGAGTGGCGTTTAGTGGACTGGATAATCTTTACCACCTCTTGGATGGTGATCGGGGCGTTGAGCTTTAGGGTCTGTTCCGACAACACCTGTGGAAGGTTTAAGCCGTCTAAGAAGGCATTGATACCGTTCAGAGTGGGTTGTGGGGTATTGGGGTCGTCTTTTAAATTGTACAACTTTTCGTAGTACTGGGCAAAGAGTACTGAAATTTCCAAGTGGTTCCTTACCATCTTCCCCAAAGGGTCAGACATTTTCTCAAACACACTCTTCACTGCCCGCTTTCTTATCCTTCTCGCCAAGAGCGCACCTACTCTATCCCCGGATTCATAGTATGCAGATTTGAGGTGTCTAAGGTGTCTTTCATGTTGCATTAACATAAATGTCCTTAATTGCTTCCTAACTTCAAATATTAAATTGGAACATCGGGGAGACGGACAAGATGTATTATCTATTTCTAAAGCACGTAGGCGCTGGATTAGGTCCGATCTCATTTTATCTCTCTCTTTTTTAATCTGGGAAGCTTTTTGTCGAAAAACTCCCCGAACAAACGCATTATATGCCTCCCACAAAGTGCCATCTTTTACTGCTCCGTTGGCATTAATGTGAAAAAATTATTTTAAACTTCAGTTAACTTCGTATGTGCACATCAGTCGTTTTGTGGGCTGTTTTGGAACGTTTTCCGTCGGCGGTTTCCGCTGAGTTTTATGTTAATTTATGTTAATCCTAGCCACCGGTTGGATTAACATGCTAGTCAATGGAGTTTAGAAAACGCTGTCTACATTAGAACGGTTTTTTTTCTGGTCGTTTTCAGTTTATTCACCGGTTTTCCACGGGTTTTCAAAGATAGAGCAAGTGACTTCTTTTCAGCGTTTTTCCAGCGGTTCCAGCTGAACAAGTGCACCAAAGACCAGTCTGGGAATCGCTAAGAAAAACGCCGGGGAAATCGCCAAGAACACGCTGTACAAACGCTAATAAACCGATCGCAAATCGTTAGCAAAACGCTAACAAAACTAGGGACACTGCCGAGTTCAGAAAACTCAGTTTCTGCTATTCTCCACCGGTTCCCAGTCGGCCTGCAAAGATGCAGACCCGTCCGATGTGCACATACCCTTCCTCTACAGTTTTCCGGTTAGCCAGCAAGCTTACATTCAATTTCCATCTACACAGGGGAAGCGACGTCCCAGGTCGATCTCCAGAGAGACTGGGGTGTGATCTGACCAGGTTATGAGGCCCACCTCTGCACAGACACATGTCGACAGTGAGCTGTCGTCGACCAAGAAGTAATCAATTCTCCTGTAGGGCATGTGCCTGTGCGAAAAGAAGGTAAAGTCTTTCTCCATCGCATGCAGATATCACCACACATCATGTAAGTGCATCCCCGACATACTGACCCGAGCTCACGTCCCAGTGTGATCCTCTGCCAGAACAATCCAGGGTCCTGTCAGGAACTATGTTAAAATCCCCGCAGATATATTTCAGGCCCCTGGATTCCTCAGCAACCTTATCAAAAAAGGTTCATAAAAAGTGAATTTGGGCATCATTAGGGGCGTACACATTTGCAATAGTGATTGTCACATCGGCAAGCATTTAGCAATGATATAGCGACCCGCTGGGTCTATTATAACCTCAAATAATTGGAAAGCAATCGAGTTTTTGATAAGGACACACACCCCTGCCTTTTTCTGGGTGTTATTTGCAAAGAACCCTGTAGTAAAACAATTGTTTCAATCTGACATTATCTTCGCTAAGCAGGTGCGTCTCCTGCAGAGGACATCAGCCTTACACATCATCGTCTCACTCCACAGGAAGAATCTTTTGGCCGGGGACTTTAACCCTCGAAAATTAAGTGAGACTATTTTCAAACTCATTATAATTTATAGGTATGCTATATAGACTGATTGACTGGCATCTGATGGCAGATGGGAACACAAGCAAACAAAGGGAAAAGACAGGGAGATAGAATGTAAGCATTCTAACAGTAAACACAGAACAACATGTATATAAACCAAATGTTAGGCATAAGCCTACAACTGGGCGTGTACCCATCCACCTGAGACCCCAATAAAGGGGCAGTCCGGACAATAAGATGGCAAGGTCCCAGACTATCAGATTCCAACTCCACAAGGTACCCGGAATACCGGATATTCAGAGGGGAGAGATGGGTAGAAGCAAACCATAGAGGCCAACAGAAAACCCGAATTTTTTCAGTCACCATTTTAGCCGACTTTTTCCCAGTCCTGCGCAACTGAGGCATTTTTTCTGCTCTTGGGATGAAGTTCCATTCTTTCAAGGCCTTTCCCAGACGACTGGGGGGAAAGGACACCTGAGATGAGCCCTGATGTGCATTGGTGAACCCCAGTTATATATGAGACATTTGTCACCCAGTATCTTACAGTACGGAGCAAATTCACGTCTTCTGGCTAAAGTTCCCGCCGAGAGATCTGGGAAAACAGTCACCTCTGTGAACGGAGCCACAATAGAGGGATTTTTTTCTCATGGCTTTTAAAACAATGTCTACTGTTTTAACCTTGCAGAAGCTAATCAAAATGTCCTGGGGGAGTATGTTGTTTATATGCGGGGGTTTAGGGATTCTGAAAGCTTTATCTATTTCCAAGTCACCCAGCGGGTGTCTGGAAGAATAAGCTGCAGCAATAATAATAATAATAAGCTGCAGCAATGACATCACTATGCCCCTTAAATCCTCTGAGTCCTGAGCTTCAGAGATACCTCTAATCCAGATGTTCCCCTTCCACATTTTGTCTTCTAGGTGACAGATCTTTAACTGGGCCTGCTTGATCCCCCCTCCATGACACCATAATCTGTGGCCAGTTTATTATGTGCGGAGGCGTACTCCGCCATCTTGGTTTCTAAGTGGCATCTACACTCACCCAGGGATGTCAGCTCCCGGCGTATTTCCCCCATCATCTCCCGCATGTCCTCCTGCAGGGATCACTTCAGCGAGCTCAGCAAAGCCCGCAAGGACCGCTACGAGATCGGTGCCTCCTCGTCTCCATCCCTGTCAGTGCGCTCCTCCGGCTGCGAGAGGAGCGGGAATGTGAGGAAGGAGACCTAGGTGTCGGCGCCATCTTGGAGGGGGAGGGCTGGGGCTGCTCGACGGGAAAGAAGTCTGTCACCTTCTTAGTGTCCCCCCGCTGTCTGGACGAGGCTCTCGGCATTCCTGGGGATTGTAGCTTTACTCCACCACCGGACCGGCTTGACTATGAAGCTTGCAGGCGCTGGAAAGTTGCTGCCTGTCGGTTTTGCTGCGGGACCTCTGGCTTATGCGACCAGCGCCATGAGCTCCCAGGTCACGCCCCTAGGGATACCTTCTTTTAAAAACAAATGAAGTCTAGATAAGTCAGATTTGCAATAGCTCTCTCCCTCTGTGTCCTCAACAGAACAGAAGGCTGAAACTCCTACGGAAATTGAACCCACTCTGCACTTGGAGCATAGGGAAAAAGGAGGAGAGAGCTGGTGAGAGGGAATGCATAATTACATGACAGTTAATACAGCAGCTAGACAATTCCTCTTTGCTTAAAATGGAGAGGACTAATCCAGGAGCTCCCTGCAGTGTCTGACAATACTGATAATATGGAAACTACAAAGGGTAGAATAATGATTTTGCATGTTTTAACAAAAGGCATGTCTAGGCCCTATCCAAGGGTAATGTTAGTATCATACTGACAAATGACCTGACAGTGTCCCTTTAAATGGCTATATTATACATATCTAGATATAACTAGCTTGTACCTGCAATATTTTTTGTTCTTCTTCTCTGTACCCTACCGTTCACTGGTTAAATTAGTGCTCAGTCCCACCTCTGCTGTTGAGGCACTAGTCTGTTGTGATATCTTTATATTTGTTTTGTCTTTGTTCATATATAAAAAGTATCATATGTATTTTTAGTGGTATATTCCAATAAACAAATTAAAAAAATTAAAATTACTATTATTGTATTATAGTCCTCTTTTTTTCTCCCATGATATTTTTGGGAAATAGACCACAATATTAAATCCAGGATTCAGTAGGCCCCCATGGTAAAGGTTAAATAAATACTAATAAAATAAAATTTAAAAAACACTCACATGCTTACAAATCATTTTGTGTCCTGGTGTTGGCAGACATCTTCTGTGATGTTGATTTTAAAATGTTATGTACTTTAAGGGGAGTTGCTTTGAAATTTAGTATAGACAATGAAGACCCTTGAAGTTGCGAGCTTTCGTATTTTGGCCAAAATATCGACCAATGCCTCATGTATTCTACACATTTTTTTTTCGTTACATATTTTGTGTTAGCAGCATTTATTATAATTTTTTTTGATATATTATGTCCTTTTCGGTGAGTAGCTTGGAATTTTTAAGAAGCTAGAATCTGCGCAAATAAATCATGGATCTCAGGAATGCTTCTATTAGGTGAAATATCTATCTCAGACAAGTGGAAAAAAATCTCTGGAGTCACAAATGAAGATCCATTACAAGAAATCTTTGTCTAGGAAGGGATAAACAATTCAACCTTAGACCTTATTTCATAACAGAATTTATCCAAAGACTGGCCAAGATCTTCTGCCACTTTGCTGAATATAGAAAGGCGTATCCACACAGGAAACCTGGCGTCATTGCTGGGAGCATTTTTAGAGGAATCAGACTGAAATTAGAAAATAAAACCCTTGTTCTTCCTGTGGTACTTTCATTTTTTTCTGTTCCTCAGGTGCTTCATAGCCCCCTCTCCTGCCCACAGCTCAAAAGGAATTTCAAGAAGTGGGAAAATGATCTGTAGGAAATCTTTTTTCTGCTCATTACCTTCACCAACAGTCTTTGAGTTAAGGGAGATCTGCTGAGGCAAAAGAAATAAAAACTATACCCCATACCATTAGATATCTAACATCTGAAGTAGAAATAATGATAGAAGATTTAAAGCCGAGGTAACAGCTCTGTTAATCTTTGCTCAATTCCTACCCTTGGATGAGTTATAAAATTAATGCTTTCTACTCTGTCTGGCATCAGTGACAATGCCATGGGTATCAGCACACTTAGCTTCCATTACAGATCTTACTGTCTAGAAGCAGTAGAGGGGTGGGGAACTTTTTTTCTGCCAAGGGTTATTTGGAAATTTCTACCATCATTCGGGGGCCACACAAAGTTATCAATTTGAAACTTAGTCAAGCAATTTATTAATTCACCCCTACTGTGTCAGCTGGAGCTGCTTCTCTTTGGTACGACTGTGGTGTTAGGCGATATTGATCTTGTGGCTTCTCGCAGCTGCTTCTCCAGATTTGTGTCAGCCTGGAGTGCAGTGAACTCTTTGTGATAATAGGTTATATAAATCATACACATCACATAGGAGACACTGGGACTGCTGTATATACATCACAGGAAATGCTGGGGTTGCTGTATATACATCACAGAAGAAGCTGGGGTGGCTGTACATACATCACATAGAAGACACTGAGACTACTGTATATACATCATAGAAGAGACAGACTGCTACACATCCATCTCATAGGCTGTGTTGGGACATAGTTATATACATCAAAGGAAATGTTGGGGCTTTCACACAAGAAAAACAATGGTGTGCTTGGTTTTAACGTAACTATTATTTCATGAGTTATTTACAAGTTTATGAGGACTGGATATCTGAAATTGCTACATGATTCAGATATCCAGTGACATTGAGGTTTCCATTGATGAAGAATGGCCCCACTCTCTTTGTACCCCATATACCACACCATACCATCAATGTTTTGTTTCAACAGTCTTTGAGGGATCTATCCACTGTGGGTTAGTGTCAGACAATAGCGGTGGTTTTGTTAACTTCACCATTCACAAAAAATATTTGCCTCATCACTCATCTGAAGGCAATTGTCTATGCTGTGAAGATACGAGATGTGCAGCATCTGAAACAACGGATACTGGAAGCCTGTGTTAACATTTCTTCTGCGGTGTCGCTATCAGTGTGTCAAGGGTGGGAGAAGAGAGTTGCATTGACAATCCAACACAATCCACCAGACGTTTGCAGCTAGAATAGTCATTTACCACATTAACAATGTATAGAGTGTATTTATGATTCATATAATGTTAGCTTCATTGAAAAAAAATGTGATTTTCTTTCAAAAATAAGGAAATTTCTAAATGACCCCAAACTTTTGAACAGTAGTGTACATCACAGGGAGGAATATACATCAATGCGGGGAACATACAAAACCAGGGAGTAAACACACCACTGGGGGGCAAAGACATCACTGGAAGGTATATACATCACTGGGGGCACAGACATCACTGAGAGGCACAGATATCACTAGGAACACTGAAGGGTACAGAAAGACCTGAAGACGCTGGAGGGCAGTCAGACCTGGACGTAATCCTTCAGTGTATGCTTTGCAATGTTCAGCAATTTAGAGGGCCAGCAACCTTCAAAACAAAGCTGCCACCAAAGCAATGCAGGCCCCAGGGTCATAGAAAAGGGCATGCGGCCCAAGTACCTGAGGTTCCCCACCCCTGCAGTAGAGGATGCTCTAGTTCCTCAGAAAACCACCTCTGACAAAAACTGAAGAGAAAGTATCATAAGAAACACAATCTGATAGGTGAGTGGTGACCAAACTCAGGCCAAGGATCTAGCAGAGAATCACGCTACAGGGGCTATACTCGCATGCATCATGGTAATCTCCTGGGATCCAGCAGTCTTGAGGAAAGTGTACCCAAGAATGCTGCTTCACCTGCCAAAAAATGGAAAAAAAGAACTAAAAGATAATGAGAGTATTCCCTTCTTTAAATAAATCCATTTTTCTGTTTCCATTCCAGACACTAAGGTGGTCTTTTCAGGGGTGCAGTCACAGAGCAAGAGGGAATAAATGTACAGTATTTCAGTAGTCCTATGGATATTGCAGTATAAAAATACAATGCCTTAAACCAGGGGTCTGAAACACGCGGCCCGAGGGCCGCATGCGGCCCCTGGGGCTTCACTATGCGGCCCGCGGCACCTTGGACAACTTAATGATGCATCACCCCAGTGCAGGGGGTCGCTGCTGTCCCCGCTGTGTTTTGACTTCTGCCCCCGGCACTAACAAACTCTGCCACTCAGCAAGATCAATGCAAGCTGCCAGCCAATGAGAGGTTCGCAGCTGGTGGCGGAATATGACGTCACATGCGGGCCTCTAGCTGGCAGATTGCATTGATCTTGCTGAGCAACAGAGCTTGTCTGAGCGGCAGCTGGAGGAAGTCATAGCACAGCGGAGGCCGGAAGTCAGCACAGCGGGGACCGCAGCGGCCCCCTGCACTGGAGCGATGCATCATTAAAGTGAGAAAAGTGAATGTGTGTGAGAGGGTGTGTGTGAGGGTGTGAGTATGTGAGTGAGGATATGTGTGTAAGAAAATGTGTGTGAGGTGTGTGTGAGTTTGTGTATGAGGATGTGTGTGTGTATATAAGGGAGTGTGTGTGTGTGTGTGTGTGTGTGTGTGTATATAAGGGAGTGTGTGTGTGTGTGTGTGTGTGTGTGTGTGTGTGTGAGAGAGTGTGTAAAAAGAAGGTAAAACAGGATGGGGGCATCACTCTAAAAATAGATCAGGATGGGGGACATCAGTACAAAAGGGGACCAGGATGTGTGACCTCACTAAAAAGGGGTCCAGGATGGGGAACATCACTACTAAGGGGGATCGGGATGGGGGACATTACCACTAAGGGAAATCTGGATGGGGGACATCACTACTAAGGGGGATCGGGATGGGGGACATCACCACTAAGGGGGATCGGGATGGGGGACATCACTACTAAGGGGGATCGGGATGGGGGACATCACTACTAAGGGGGATCAGGATGGGGAACATCACTAGAAAAGGGGATCAGGATGGGGAACATCACTAGAAAAGGGGATCAGGATGGGGAACATCACTAGAAAAGGAGATCAGGATGGGGAACATCACTAGAAAAGGGGATCAGGATGGGGAACATCACTAGAAAAGGGGATCAGGATGGGGGACATTACTAGAAAAGGGGATCAGGATGGGGGACATTACTAGAAAAGGGAATCAGGATGGGGAACATCACTAGAAAAGGGGATCAGGATGGGGAACATCACTAGAAAAGGGGATCAGGATGGGGGACATTACTAGAAAAGGGGATCAGGATGGGGAACATCACTAGAAAAGGGGATCAGGATGGGGAACATCACTAGAAAAGGGGATCAGGATGGGGGACATTACTAGAAAAGGGGATCAGGATGGGGGACATTACTAGAAAAGGGGATCAGGATGGGGGACATTACTAGAAAAGGTGATCAGGATGGGGGACATTACTAGAAAAGGGATCAGGATGGGGGACATCAGTAGAAAAGGACATTACTACAGGATGGGGGATCAGGATTTGTACTTTACTACATTGAGCAAAAAATTCTGGTATTACTAAAAATATCACTTAGGCGGCCGTCACACGGTGCAATATCTTGAACGATATCGTTTAAGCGATCTGCTTTTTGATCGCTTAAGCGATATAGTTTGTACATCGCTACGTGCGATCAAGCGATTTTACAATGTAAAATCGCTTGATCGTGACATCGCAGATGTGAGAGCCGGAGCTCATATCAAGCGATAAACGCTTGTTCAATCTGCTTCATCGTGGTGTGTGACACCACGATGAACGATCTCCCAGCGGCAGAGCCTATGCTGGGAGATGGTATCTATGGTAAACGTCGGGTTACTAAGCGCCGCGCGGCGCCTAGTAACCCGGTGTGTACCATAGTTACCAGCGATCTCGCTGCTCCACATCGCTGGTGAGTCTGTCTGTCTGACATCTCACCAGCGATGTGAACGATATTGTTAGCGATCACGCGTGCACGTGATCGCTAACGATATCGCTCAAGATATTGTAGTGTGTGACGGCCGCCTTAGTACTACAAGGGATGCGGCCCCCCGTTATAAATGTTTTTCTATGTGCGGCCCACCAACCCAGCTGAGTTTGAGACCCCTGCCTTAAACAATATTCATACTGGTGAACATTTTCACATTTTTCTCACGTTTCACCCACAAACTTAAACGTATTCTATTGGGATTTGATGTGATGTACCAACACAAAGTAGCAAGTACTTGTGAAGTGTAAAGGAAATGATATATGGTTTTCTAAATATTTTAAAAGTATAAATATGAAAATGATGTGCATTCATATTCATCCTCCTGATCTGATACAACAATTTTAAAAGATATCCATACAATTGCCATAAAATTTAAAAAGGAAGTGATACAAAAAATATAAGGCCACGTGCACACGTTCAGTATTTGCTGAGTTTTTTACCTCAGGATTGGTAGACAAAACCAGGAGTGGAGCAATCAGAGGAAAAGACCAATAGAAACACCTGCACCACTTCTGTATTTAATTATCCATTCCTGGTTTTGGCTACAAATCCTGAGGTAAAAAACTCAGCAAATATTCAGCGTGTGCACGTGGCCTAATATACAGCAGACAAAAAAAATGAACAAAAGATGACAAAGAATTAAACAGACCACCTCTACCTATAATGTATTACTCAAATCATCCCTGCTTTGTAGATTTACAATATGGAACAATGTATACAATACCCCAAGGTAAAAGATAAAATTACGGTAAGTTTAAAACAAACCCCACATATTCCATCTCAGGCCAATTGGCAGAGAGGAAAAAAGGAATTAAATATCTATTTTAATATAAGGTACAGAGATATGTGTTACCTCAGATCACAAACCAACGACCGTTTTGCTTTCACACATCCTCCTGGGGCATATTACCCCAAATAAAATCCTACTCATGCGGTATTGGGATTTAAATGGATCTCTTTCTCACTTTAATATATCCATTTAGACCAGGGGTCTCAAACTCCAGGCCTCGAGGGCCGCACACAGTCCAGGTTTTCAGGATGTCCATAGCATTTGACAGTTGGTAATCAAACTACCAACTGTCAAATTCTAAGGAAATCCTGAAAACCTGGACTGTGTGCGGCCCTCGAGGCCTGGAGTTTGAGACCCCTGATTTAGACTATGACTGACTATCAGTAGTGAAATTGAAGCCGAAAACGTTTATTTGTCCAGCCATCAGTGAGACATTACCTGCTTTTATGTACTCCTTTGTCCTGAAGAATCCCACAACAATCAAATCGGAAGAAACGTGTCGAGCCATGGCGACTTCTTTTAATCTTGTCCTTGATTGACCACAAATCCTCAGATTCACCAATCAACATAGAGAGAATCCGGGGGGCGTGGCCTAGCGGGGCATGAAGATGACTGCTTAGCAGGGAAGCTCCTGAACCCTCGATCACTAAACTGGCCCAAACAGTCTCTACAGACCTGATCCCTTCTGCTGCACACCGCCTGTCTTCACCGGAGCCCCAGGTGAGCGCATGGGGAAAGTTAAAGGCCCGAGGCGCACTTCCCCACAGCGGGTCACAGATTTCTTTAGCAGCGCTAAGCCTGCCGACGCTACACCTAACATGGGCGTCTCAGTCTCCCCACGCTATGCGCACCTCGCGGCTGGAGTCTGTGGCCTCCTCTGCCTCACTGGGAGCGGACAGAGAGGAAGCTCCACTGACTCTCAGCGGTATGAAAGAGCTGCTTTCAGCTCTCAGGGCTTCTCTACAAGATGATATAAAAGTGATTGTGGCGGACATAAAGCAAGATGTGGTAGAGATAGGAACCCGTACTGATAAACTGAACAGGAAGATAGAGGAGCTCATTAGATCCAATAATGATCTCATAGATGCACATGAGACACTGAAATCCAATATGGCCAAAGTGCAAGCCAAGCACCTGGACCTTGAGGATAGGTCCAGACGAAACAACATAAGGCTGTGGGGTGTTGATGAAGCAATACAACAGCCTGACCTGCGTGCATTCTTGCAAGATTATATTATAGCTGTGCTTTTTGCTGTGGATAGAAAAGATATTATCATAGATATCCCCAAGAATCCCCAAGCCATCCCCAACAGTCAGGCAGTCTTTGCCCAGGGACATAATTGCAAGAATTCATTTTTATGAACTCAAGACAGACTTTCTTTACTGCTTATAGGGGCATCCTGACCTTCCTGAGAAGTTTGCCTCACTGAAAGTATTTGCAGATTTGTCTCCTGGCACTTTGGCACTCTGCAGAGAGTTTTTGCCATATACCTCAATACTTCGTGATCAACACATCACCTACAAGTGGGGATTCCCGACTAAACTCCTCGTAAAGAGGAATGATTCCACACACGTGTGTCTGTACTCAGCTCAGGCCGCAAAGCTATTGTCACAGTGGGGTCTCCGTTCTCCTCCGGCCTCCGCCTCTGGTTCTTCGGCTACTGACTCGCACAAACGTCATGTGGATCCGGAGTGGTCAGCAGCTTGAAGAGTCTTCACCCAGATCGAGGGACTCACTTCCCTGCAGAAGTGGCTGCATTGGATAGGCACCATCTCGTCTTCCTGCTTTTGGTTCAGGAGTTTTTTTTTTCCTTTATTTTTTATGACTTTCTGTTCCTATTAACTTCATAGGGTCCTTTTCTTCCAGGTCTACGACTTATGCTCTGGAAGTTTTGCCCCAAGAGTGTGTTTTTGTCACTCGGTGGACATTGGAAGCTAAGCACAGCTTCTTCTGGTTGTTTTCTTAAATTCTAATCTGTGCTCTACTTTTTATGGGCACGTGTTTCTTGCGGTTCATTTTTTATTCCCTCCCCTTTTTTTTCCTTTTTCCCTACCCCCCTCCTTTCTTTGCAGATCCAGTCGGTGTACATTTATATTTATTTGGCTAACTCTTTGGAGGCCACGTATACTATCTCTGATGTTTAACCATGATGAGTATATCCATTTTGTCACTGAATATTAATGGCCTCAACTCACCCGCCAAAAGGTCTATAGCCTGGCGCCACTTCAGCAAATCTAGGAGCGATATCATTTTTATTCAGGAGGCTCATTTACTGGCCAAAGATAATTTCAGACTACAATCAAAAAATTTCCCTCACCAATTCTTCTCCAACGGTCCCTCAAAAAAAGCTGGAGTGGGTATTCTTGTTAGGAATACAGTCTTTTTTCAAATTAAGGAGATTGTGTCTGATCCAGACGGCCGTTATCTAATACTTTCCTGTTCGCTTAATTGTAAGCTTATATTTTAGTATCCCTTATATGCCCGAAATACAGGCCAGAGGAAATTTCTTGTGTTGCTCCTGGATAGACTATAGGTGTTCAGACAGGGCTGTACAGGCTGTAATATGTGGAGATTTTAATATTCCCATGCATAAGTATTTAGACTGCTCAAATGCTGCCCACTCTAGAGAAGAGATGGGTTCCCTTATCACTGAAAATGGGCTACACGATGTTTGGCGCTATTTCCACAGCAACGAACGTGATTACACCTTCTTGTCCCCGCATTTTCACACTTACAGCAGAATAGATTACATACTAGTAAATTCATGTAAAGGGGCTGATATTGGTAGTATCACGTGGTCGGACCATGCACCTACTTCCCTACAAATCTCAGACTTATCCTCTATTTGGCGCCCTTTTTCGTGGAAGTTAAATACCAATCCTGAAATTGCTGAAGACATCAACACACAATTGGTTGACTATTTTCGTTTGAATGATGGTGGTGACGTGCAGGATGATGTTCTCTGGTTTTCACATAAGGCCGTAATCAGGGGAGCGTTTATTAAAATAGCATCTTATGTCAAAAAAAGGCTTGCGGCCGATTTTGCAGACACCCTCCGCAAGTTGCAAGATCTGGAAGCTCAGCATAAAATGACACCAACCTCAGCACTGATGCGGGAACTTGTTGTCACCAGGGAGCATCTCCGTACCCTACTACTACATAGGGCAGAGAGGCATCTTACGATTCTTAAAGCCAAACATTATGGTATGGGGGATAAGGCTGGATCTCTACTAGCTAAAAGGATAAAAAAGTAAATAGTACATACAAAAATCCCTTATCTCATTCAAAATTCTGGCCAGTCTATCCGTAACCCCATTGGCATTGCGTAAGAATTCCGTTCTTATTATGAGACTCTATATAATTTGAAAAATGATCCCCAAATCCTTCAACCTTCCGCTGAGACTATCTCTGCCTTTTTAGACAAAGTTTCCCTTCCGAAACTTTCCACACCACAATTATCCCAACTTAACGCTCCTATAACGGAGCTTGAGATTACTCAGGTTATCATATCTACTAAAAAACACACTGCTCCTGGCTTTCCTTTTTCTTATTACTCACATTTCTCCTCTGCTCTCACTCCGTATTTGGTAAAACTCTTTAGGTGCTGGCGATCCAGGGGAGAAATTAGGAAGGAAGGCCTTCAAGCTATAATCTCCACCTTACCTAAACTGGGAAGTCCCCTACAACTCCAGGGAATTTTCGCCCAATTGCATTGCTGAACTGTGACACCAAGCTCTATGCAAAAATCTGGGGCAACAGATTAATGGAGGTTTTGCAATCTCTCATCAGATCAGATCAGGTGGGATTTGTTCCGGGCCAGCAAGCTCGTGATGGAACCAGACGATTGATAAACATCTTGGATGTGATAGAGAGATCTGGCTCCCCCAGTGTTCTCCTGTCACTTGATGCTGAGAACAGGGTTCACTGGGGGTATGTTGGGGAAGTGTTGGACAAATTTGGAATAACAGGTCAAGTTAAGTCGGCAATTATGGCCTTGTACTCCTCTCCTTCTGCTTCCGTCCGCGTCTCTGGTTTTATGTCCAGCTGCTTTAGCATTTCAAATGGCACACGCCAAGGGTGCCCGCTTTCACCCTTAATTTTTGCCTTAGTTATGGAGCCACTGCCAGCATTGGTTAGGGTGAACCCCCAGGTGGGTGGAGTTAGCATAGGTGGACAGAAACATAAGATCGGTTTCTATGCCAACGACGTTGTCTTCACGTGTACGAAAGTGGTCTCTTCGCTAGAGGAAATGATGTTTATATTTTCGGAATTTTCAGCTGTTTCTTTATAAGCTAAATATGGCTAAATCCATTTTATTCCCAGTTAATATTAACGCACAAACACAGGGAACATATTCAATGGCGCTTTTCCTTCACTTGGTCTCTAGAAGGCTTCACATACCTGGGCATCTATATAACTCACCTTTATAAAATAGTCAAGGTGAATTGTGATAAGATCTGTCATGATACTTCCAAAGAATTGGATAAGCATGCCTCTCTCGCTCTTTCCTGGATCGCCCGCATTCATACTGTCAAAATGATAATACTTCCTAGACTGGTTTACCTGTTTCGCTGCTTGCCTTTATTCTTTCCTCACTCTTGTATTTCTAAACTACAATTCCTCCTTAATTCATTTATTTGGAATAAACTCACCGCATCTCCTCCAGAGTCATGATTTTTCCATACTCTGGGGGAGTCTTGGGAGTGCCGGATGTTCTTTCAGCTAAGATCTGGTGGTCTGGAGATGTTTCCTCCTTACCGTGGTTACAAATTGAATCGCAATATGCTCCGTCCAATTCACTTAGAATTATGCTGGAGGTTGGTTTTCTACATCCTCAACTTCCAAATAAACTCTTGAAGACGATGCAAACCCTAATTAAAATATGGCACTGCTTAGGTACTTCTCACTTTCACTTCCTCTTTAGATTAATTTCTCTCAAGGCTTTAGCGCATGCTATACCTAACCTTTCCTTGGCACGTTGGAAAGCTGCAAAGATATCCACCTCAGAAAACTTATTTGATGTTAGCTGACTGCTTCCATTTTCCGTTATTGCCCAGACTTACTCACTATCCAATGCGGTGTTTTACCAATATCTTCAGGTTAGGCATTTTCTATCCTCTTGCCATCTGCCTCCCTCCACACAACATGGGGTATCCATATTATATAAGTCTCTGCTTCCAAGAATTGATCTTTACAAGCTCCCTTATATGTTAATATGGGAGAGGAGGCTTCAATTTTCGGCTTCTTTGGACTCATGGCATGTGGCGGCATCACACACTTCCAGATTCTCGTATTGCATCAACCACTTGGAACAGGTTAAAAAAATTCAGCTCAACTGGTATGTAACACCTCTCCTCTTGGCAAAAATTCAAAAATCCAGCAAAACTTTGTGCTGGAAGGGTTGTTTAGCGATGGGAACCATGGAACATGTGTGGTGGCTTTGTCCCAGAGTACGTGAGTTTTGGAATATAGTTGAATCACTTCTGGTTGAGGTGGTTGGGATCCCCTTCACACTTACTGGCCCTATGGCTCTCCTGGGTATTGGCCTAGAAGATATTCCCATAACAATTCGACCCATTATAACTAATGTATTAATAGCTGCTAGGTTGTGTTTAACTAAGCACTGGAAACTACAGTCGACTCCAACCAAGGCGGAGCTGGTGGCTCAGATTAGATTACATTTTCAACATGAAACTACATTGGTGCATGATCTATCAATGAAAGCAAAAAAACTCAATTGGTGGGACCTCTGGGTGACCTCTCCTTTCGGCTCCTCCTTCAGACAACCACTGAGGACCCGCTTTCTAGGGGTATTGCCCTTATTCATCTCTGGTCTTCTTGATTTTTTCACTATCTATGTTTGATTTATTTTTCAGCTCCTCTGAAAGAGCTATGATGGATGTATTTAATGTATTGGACCTTAATTCCCTATCCTTCCCTTCCCTTTTTTTTTTTCTTCCCCCTATTTCACTGTTTTGTGTAGTTTGTTGTAAAACTTGTTTTCTAAATTGACTTATGCAATGTTTGTTATGGTCATATTCAGAATGAATTAATAAAGAACTAATGATTAAAAAAAAAACAGAGAGAATCCTCTCTTGTACATATTTTGGAAAGATAAGTGTGTCATATATTATTGTTTCAGGATGATATTGATGAGGCGTGTTGATGATTTATGCACTACTTAGCTTTCTCTTGTTAGTCTAGGGACCTATTTAAGGCCAGCCATCGTGGAATGGGGGCACCATTCATTTAGTGTGAAAAATGTAAATTACTTAGCAGTAATGGTTTTTATCCGGAGCCATGATAGCACTACCAGAGAAAGAGGACCGCCCATCCAAGACAGGAAACCTCTGAGATAAAAAAGGCGGTACCTCTCCTGCACCTCAGTTGGTTTACAGAGATCGGAGAGGAGTACCAAAAAACATTAGTAAACAACCACCACCAAAGAAATCACCAATCATAACACCCCAAACACATGAACAGGAATTGAGGGAGGGATGCAGTGATGCTGTCGAGGCTCTGGAAAAACCCATTACTGGTAAGTAATTTAGATTTTTCCATCATCACCATGACAGAACCACCTGAGAGATTTCAGAGAAAGGAAAATTTAGGGAGGGACCACCGCCTGAAGAACCCATCTACCATCACCTCTTCAGTGGAAGAAAGATCAAGTCTGTAATGCTTGAAATAGGTAGGAGGAGAAGACTAGGGAACAGCCTGACAGATTAACTCTAAAACCCCCGTCACACGGGGCGACATCGCTGCCCATTACAGAGGCGATGTGGGGACGTGGCCTATCGGCGGCGACATCGCCCCTACGTCGCCTCATGTAAAGGGGCGATGTCGGCGGTGCCGGGCGGTCACCTGGTTTAGAGCAGTGCTCTGCCAGGCGACCATCATGGGGCGATGTGCACATCGCCCCATGTAACCGGCGCTGGTGACCTTTCAGCCGATGGGAGCCATAGGCTTCCATTGTCCTGCATCGCCGCTGGGGTTTCCAAATGCCACCTGACAGCTCGCCGGCGATGGGGCTGGAGGTGTCGCCCCGTGTAAATTGGGGACGGGGACGCTGGTGGGGCGCCAAAAACGTGCGCGCACCCGCCAGTCGCCGCCGACATCCCCAGCCCGTCGCCTGTGTGACGGGGCCTTAAGGGTACTTTACACGACGCAATATTTGGGAATCTTGATGGTGATATGTTGCCCTGAAACTATCGCCGTCAAATTGCCACCCAGTTGCGGCGTGTATTTGGGGAATTTGGCGGCGATAATTCGCTTGTCGCCTGGTTCTGATTTCAGAGTACTGCTCCAAAATCAGAGGCAATCCTGAAAGCAAGATTCCCGGCATTTGGCGTGTGAACGGTCGATAATAATGGAATCAGCGTCGTCTATTGATTTCCCGTAGGCGTGCCACAGCGTGCTGGAGTCCGTGCCCTGTCAGTGATGATTGGTGGTGGCTACTGTGTTCCCATTGGCTGCCAGTTCACAGGGTGCCATGTCTGAAGAGCTCTCCATTCATCAACACACACATCTACAATGGCGTCATGTATTAGCCAGCCTTCCAGCGCAGGCTGGCCAATCATAAAGATATTGCGTTGTCCAATGAGCGTGTTTGGGGAGCGGTGTAGACCAGTCTGGCACGCCTATGTTCTCGCCGCGCTGAACATGTACGCCCACATTCTTTGGGGATTGCGGCGTGTGAAGCGGCAAGGGAAGTCGACCGGATTGGTTCCGCTGTTGATGAGGCGATCTCCGGGCGACACATCGCCTTAGGTTGAGGGCAAAATTACGGCGTGTAAAAGCGCCATCGGTGATCTGAGGCGACCATGAAAAACGTGCTCGTGCACGTTAGATTGCCTCATATCACCACCAAAAATTGTGGCGTGTAAAGGTACCCTAAGGAGACATCAGCCTTCTCTGCCCACGTTGCTGCAACTGCCCTGATAGAATGTGCAGTGATACCCTCAGGAACATCCACCTGACTAGCAGAATATGATAAGGCTATAGCCCCCCGTAGTCATCTTGCCAATCTTACCCTTAGATACAGGCTTACCTTTTGAGGCCCCCTGAAAGGACACGAAGAGTGTCTGAGCCCCTCTCCATTCTTTGGACCTGTCCCAAGTAAGTAATGTCCTCCTGACATCTAAGGTGTGTAAAACTTAATTTTTTTGATTTTTTGATTAGACGGATGGCCACAAAAGGAAGGGAGCTCAATCTCCTGCACCCTGTGAAAGTGTTTAGCCTCCTTCGGGAGATAGGAAGGGTTCAGTCTGAGGATGACCCTATCCTGCAAAATCTGAGTATAAGGCCCCACCACTGACAAGGACTGCAGGCCACTAAGCCGTCTGGCTGAAGTCAAAGCCACCAACAGGACCACCTTCTAAGTAAGGACCGTAGGAGAAGCTGAAGACAAGGCTCATAGGAAGGTTTGGTTAAAGCCTCCAACACCAAATTGAGATTCCAAGGAGGCATTTTCGGACAGGGGACCGAAGTGGCTTGTTTGTAGGACTGGATAAAACGAGATACCCAAGATACCCCAGCTACAGTAAGTCAGAATTGTACCATGCCCCAAGGGCCGAGACCTGGAGTTTTAGGGTATTAACTGAGAGACCCAACTTCCACCCCTTTTGTAGGAACTCCAATATTTCTGTCACTAGGGCTTCCCCCTCTGGGCTTGCTCCAGAAGAGGACAGAAAGTTGTTCCACACTTTACCGTAAATTTTACTTGTAACCGGCTTCCTACTGGACATCAGAGTGCGAATCAGACAAGCGGAGAACCCTCTATGTGACAGGAGCCAACTTCAAGTTCCAAGCCGTCAGCCTGATACCCGAGTCCAGGGGATGATGGACCGGCTCCTGGGAGAGCAGAGACTGGGAGACCGGGAGAGTCCAGGAATCAGTCAATGATATCTGAGGAAGACAAAAGAACCATGTCGTCCTGGGCCAGGAGGGCGGTATCATGATGACCCTGGCTCTATCCTCCCTGATCTTCCGGAGTACCGCAGGAATCATTACTAAAGGGGGGAAAGGCATACAGAAGGCCTGAGGACCAGGGAATCTGCAGAGCGTCCACCGCAAAGGGCCTGTTCCTGGGATTCAGAGAACAGAAACTCTTCACCTGCCTGTTCTCTCATGTGACAAAGAGGTCCAACTCCGGCAGACAACATCAGACTACAATCTGAGTGAACACCCCTGGATCCAGAGCCCCTGCCGCCTGCCTCAGGAGTACCCTGCTGAGAAAATCTGCCCCGGAATTATCCTCCTTCTGTCCGTGAAGTGCAGATAGGGAAATCTGGTGTTCCTGTAACAACTGATAAATGACCTGTGTGACTTGCATCAGAGCCTGAGATCACGTACCTCCCTGATGGTTCAAATATGCCACCGACACCCTGTTTCCGGAGAGAATTCAGAGATGGCGACCTTGGAGGCAAGGAAGGAAAGCGGAAAGGGCCTCCCTTACTGCCTGGAGCTCCGGCATATTTGAGGACATCCGAGAGAGGTGTGAGTCCTGGACCCCTTGTGTTGACAACTTTCTTAGGTGTGCTCCCCACCCCCAGGAACTGGCATCTGAGGTGATAACATACGAGACTGGAAGCACCCATGGGACTCCACTTGTTAGGTTCTCCCGAACTAGCCACCACCCCAGTGAAGCTAACGTCTGGGCTGAAAGACAGATTCGCGAGTCCAAGGTTGACCCCAGGACCTGTTTGTGTCTGAACACTTCCCCTTGAAGGATCCTTGTGTGGAACGGAGCCCAAGGAATCACTAGGATACATGAAGTGAGGGGGCCAAGAAGAGACATAGCTCTCCGTAATGTCAGTTGTGGAATCACTACAATGGCCCTGACAGATGCCTGAAGCAGTTGTTGCTTGGCCTCTGGAAGCAGGCAAAAGGTGAGACCGTGAGTCCAGAAACATCCCCAGAAACAGCTGTCTGGTGATGGGGACTAATCTGGATCTTACTAGGTTGATAATCCACTTGAAGTCTACTAAGGTGGACCGCCCAACCTGAAGGTGACTTATGTAGTCTTCCCGGTAATTTCCCAATCCGTAGATCATTTAAATAAGGAATTATCAACATCTGCCAGTGACGAAGGTCAGCCATTATCTCTGACAAAAACTTTGTAAAAAATCAGTTGTAAAAAGTATTGAAAATGGCAGAGGGTGCCCCCTATGGACAGGGCAAATCTCAGGAACTGCTGGTGGTGCAGGTGGAGCGGAACGTAGTAGGACGCATCCCTCAGGACCAGCACCACCATGAACAGTGTGGAAACTGTCTGATTGCCAACTTCAATGTTACTATTTTGATGTACTCTGTGCCAGAAGGCCCCTCAGGTCTTTCAGGCTGACCCAAGCGAGCTGTCCGGCCGAGGAACCAAAAACAGCGTGGAACAAAATCCCTTGCCTCCTTCGCTAGAGGCACTGAAGTTACAATTGCATATTGCCCCAGGCACAGTATGTCGACTATCAGAACCTGCATCCCCCTGGGCAGCAGACAGATGATATTACCAGGGACCCCCTAAGGCCGAAGCCCTCCAGATGCACCCCATCTCTGATAATACTTAGAGCCCAATCGCAGGCATTTTCTGGGAGCAGGCTGGGAGAATCGGCAGAGTCTACCTCCCACCCCTGGAGCGAGCCGTCACTTAGCTGGCTCTTTCATTTCATGGCAAGGGATCTCTGGACTGCGTAGGGAGCCTCCGTCTGGAAAACTGTGGACTACTAAGGAACGACCACAAAAGGCAGAAGGATGGGAAAATGTGTTATATTTTTTTTTCTAGAGTGTTCTAGGATCTCATCCACAGGTTACCAAATAGAAAATCCTCCGAACAGGGCAAAGAGCACAATTTAGCATAGACTGAGGGTCCCCTGGCCAAGACTTCAACCATAAGACAGGCGCCGTGCAGCAAATTAAGGAAGAGCCTCCGCTGCCAATTTGAGAGAGGCAGCGGAAGTGTCTGCCAGAAACTCAGCAGCAGAGTGAACCAAAGGAAAAGAAAACAAAAATCTCCTCCCTTGGCACATCATCCCCGAACCAGGACTGCAATTGCCGCAGCCAGATCATAAGAGAGCGTGCGACTGACATGCCAGAAATTGAAGACCAATATACACCATCAGTGGACTCCCAGGAACTTCGTAGGTAGCCATCCGTCCCCCCCAGGGAAGAATGCTTTTGACTCCGGGCCACTGCTACATCAATCCTGGGGGTTGTATCCCATGAAATGGGAGCCTCTTCCTCAAAGGGGTATATCATGTTTACTTCATTATGGCCATGCTCGGCCCATAGTGTGATATCATCATGATAACTGCTGTATGTGACCGTTGGTAAATAAGGGGGAGCTGTGCTCAATCAAACCTTAGCATATGTGCTGTTTGACATATATAAAGAGAACCCTTAACATCAGGGTTCTTCCAATAGTTCATAATAACAGTCCAATAATCCATAATAATAGTCCAGTCCATAATAATCGAGGAAAAATTGAGGATCTTCCGGTTTAACGGGAAGCTACGTTTCTTTTTATATGAGAGACCAACATTAAATCCTCAGCCAAAGCCTGGCACGTGTGTTCATCACGGACATGTAAAACTGATGTCGGAACATACGGCTTCCCCTCACCACTGTCATCTCCCTGAGACTTGAGGCCACATGGGAACCTCCCCCATACAGCCATATTAACCCATATTAATACAAGGGGGACATGAATCCTTCACATAATCCTCAGCAAGAGGAACTTTGCAGATAGGACATTCTCAATACTTAAGTTTGCTCAATTGTTCCTTGCTGTCCAAGGGAACAAGGCAAGAAAAAGAGAGTGTAACAATACACATATCAATTCACAGGGCACTTACCCCAGAATGAAGAATACCAGCTTCAGAGGCTGCTCAGGGTCCATCCACTTAGACCCCCCCTTCTGGAAGTACTTGAGGCCACCACCCGAGTCTGAGTGACCACCGCCAGTTCTGGCATCAGCGACGGCCGATAGCCCCTGCTTTGAATCTATTGTGCATGCGCGGGGCCGCGTCACTTCCGGTTTTGCCACCAGACCGGAAGTAGCTGTCTCGTGTTGGGAATTTCAAAATTACCGGCAAAAAATGCTGCAGCAGCTGTCATCCATCCACCTTCACCCAGGTCACAGCGTGACAAGACAGAGATGTGCACGCGTACATTCTGGGTGGCATGGAGGTCGAGATGAAGCCACCTGTGGCCCTCTGCCAGACCCTGCAGCCTTAGCCACAAAAAATGATTATCCCGTGGAGGAGCTTCTGAAACCTGAGTCCGGAGCCATAGCCAGGTAAAACTGCCTCTTCCAGCTACCGGGTCAGGCCACTGAACCGCTAGAGCTTCAGTGGTCTCCCACCTTCAAGACAGGAAACTAGTGATGGGCGAGTCCTAAATTACTCGGAATCGCTTGACTCTAGCGAGTCCGAGCCCGGGACTCGCTACTTGTTGCGAGTCTAGCGAGTCCAATGTTAATGAATGTGGAAGCGAGTAATAGCGAGTAGTGTGCGATTTACAAATCACTGATGTGTCTCGGAAGCTTCAGCCTGAAGCAATCCTAGTTTTGTCAGAGACTCTGGATTGCCATTGATTTGCATTGGACTCGTTTACTGTGCAAGTAATCACTGGGAAACTCGCACAGATAAGAGTCTGGCTGTCTGCTCTGTGTGCTGGCTGACGCAGCTCCAGGGTCCTAGAGCCCGCCTGCTGCCTGATGTAGCAGAGCTGAGATTGTTCTCAGTCTGCTCATTCCCTGTGCATAGACATATATATCTATGCAAAGGGATGTAGCAGAGAGGACATAGCGTTTTGGACTGCGTCGGACGGAAGAGGATTTTTTTAATTAAAGATGGAGTCCCTAATGGCTTTGTTTTTTATATTTCTAATAAAAATTTTTCTCTGTGTTGTGTTTTTTTTAAAACAATTTAATAGAAATTCATGGCGGTCATGTCTAATATTGGCGTGACCGCCATAAATTTCGGGCTTAGGGCCAGCTGATAATACAAAGCTGGCCCTAACCTCTTTATTACCCAGCGTGCCACCGCCACCAAGGCCGCTGGAAGAGCAGGGGGTTCAGCGCCAGAGGATGGCACTTCAATGAACGCGCCATCTTCTGGGGCGGCTGCGGGCTGCAATTTGCAGCGGGGGGTGCCCAGAAAGCTTGGGCATCCCTGCGCTACGGATTCCAGCCCCCAGCTGCTTAGCTGTACCTGGCTAGACATAGAAATTGCGCGGAGCCCCACGCATTTTTTTTTAATTATTTCATGAAATTCATGAAATAAAAAAAAGGGCTCCCCTATATTCTTGTGTCTGGCCAGGTACAAATAGGCACCTGGGGGTTGGGGGCAGCCCGTCGCTGCCTGCTGGATCCGGCTGGTTCCAGAAATACGGCGAAGCCCATGTAATTTTTTTTCTGAAAAATCAATAAAACAATCCTAAAAAAGGGACTGCATCTTTATTAACCCCTCGCCCATGGTCCAGGGGTTAATAGAGATGCAGTCCCTTTTATTTACATTGTTTTATGGATTTGTCAGAAAAAAATTTCGCGTGGGCTTCGCTGTATTTCTGGAACCAGCCGGATCCAGCAGGCAGCGACGGGCTGCCCCCAACCCCCAGGTGCCTATTTGTACCTGGCCGGACACAAGAATATAGGGGAGCCCTTTTTTTTAATTATTTCATGAATTTCATGAAATAATAAAAAAAAAATGCGTGGGGCTCCGCGCAATTTCTATGTCTAGCCAGGTACAGCTAAGCAGCTGGGGGCTGGAATCCGCAGCGCAGGGAGGCCCAAGCTTTCTGGGCACCCCCCGCTGCAAATTGCAGCCCGCAGCCGCCCCAGAAGATGGCGCGTTCATTGAAGCGCCATCCTCTGGCGCTGAACCCCTCTCTTCCAGCGGCCCTGGTGGCGGTGGCACGCTGGGTAATAAAGGGGTTAATACCAGCTTTGTTATACAAGCTGGTATTAAGCCCGAGATTCTTAATGTCAGGCCACGTTTGACCCAGCCACTAAGAATCTCCAATAAAGGGTTAAAAAAACACAACACAGAGAAAATTTTTTATTAGAAATAAAAAAAAAAGCCATTAGGGACTCCATCTTTAATTAAAAAAATTCTCTTCCGTCCGACGTAGTCCAAAACGCGATGTCCTCTCTGCTACATCCCCTGTGCATAGATATAGATGTCTATGAACAGGGATGAGCAGACTGAGAACAATCGCAGCTCTGCTACATCATCTCTGTGAGCAGGCGGCGCTCTAGGACCCTGGAGCTGCGGCAGCCTGTACAGAGCAGACAGCTGAACTCGGCTTGCAAAGTAACAGCAGTTACTGTGCGAGTTTCCCTGTGATTACTTGCACAGTAATCAGACCAATGCAAGTCAAACTAGGATTGCCATTGATTTGCATTGGACTCGTTGCTGTGCAAGTAATCGCTGGGAAACTCGCAGAGTACCGAGTCCTGCGAGTCCCTTACTACTCACCGAGTAACGAATCCTAGCGACAGTGCCGGGACAAGGCATTTTGGTGCCCTAGGCAGGTAAGGCAAACGGCGCCCCCCCCCCCCCTCCCGAAATATGTCTAGGAATAAAAATGTCAACATACTTTGAAAGTAAATTTAATTTAACGGGGACCTATGAAAGGTTCGTCCAACCACACTACAGAGACATACTGATAGGATGTTTACATTGTGAGCCCCAATGGGGACAGTGTTCATGATGTATGTAAAGTGCTGTGGAGTTCATAGTGTAATATAAATGCAAAAAGGATTATTCTTAATATTATATCACAATACCAGGATCTGAGAATCTTCTATTTCGAGGTCAGGGACTCTGATGCCATGTTGCTGCTTGTCTCGCTGTCGTCCTCTTTTGACACTGCAGTGCGGTGGACAAGAGAGCATTAACTGGTTAATAACAAGAAGTATGGAGTGTGCACTGAACCATAAACCCTCCCCTTACCATGAAGTATAGAGTGTGTACTGACTGAGCCATAAACCCTCCCCATACCATGTCCAGCAGACATTGTAGGATTACTATATGGATTTTATTATTAGGGTATGGACACACTGGCGTGAAACGCAGATGAGTACAATGTGTGATTTTATCACATTGCACTCGGACCAATGTTATTCAATGTCTGAGAGCAGATTGGCGAGTGTCGGACGCTTTTTTCTCAGCCATATTCAGTATGAGAAAACAGTCGCAACATTCTGCGACAGTATGTGATTCCCGCGCGAGACTCACCAATGCAAGTCTATGGGTCTGACAAAATCACATACCGCACACTGACAGCACACGGACCATCCGAGAGGCATCAGTTTTTTTCACGGATACATTATCATTCTGTAACTGAAAACACTGTAAAATGTTCCTGTAAATGATTTTACAGTAAATAGCTGCTGAGGAAAGAACAGATTGCACACTGATGTGATCTGAGAGAAATGTCGGACACTCGCACAGCAGTTGGATGCCAAATGGACCAAGTAACCGATGACACTCATCCAACTCTCCTGGATGAGAAACAGATCGATTTTAAGGCGGCGGGAGACAGTGTACCACCGTGTCCTCAGCTCCGTGCTGTGCACAGTATACCACCATGTCTTAGCTCTGTGCTGTGCACACAGTGTACAGTACACTGTATGCGCACAGCACGGAGCAGAGGACATGGTGGTACACTGTGCACAGCACGGAGCTGGTGACATGGTGGTACACTGTGCACAGCACGGAGCTGGAGACATGGTGGTACAGTCTCTGTGCACAGCACAGAGCTGGGTACATGGTCGTACACTGTGCACAGCACAGAGCTAGGGAGATGGTGGTACAATGTCTGTGCACAGCACAGAGCTGAGGACATCCCAGAATAGACAGACAGGCCACAGACGGGCGGTGGGACAACATTGAGCCCACCTGGAAGAACTACAACTCCCAGCACCCAACACACTGCCCAGAAATCATATAGGACAGGCAGAAGAACTACAACTCCCAGCATGCCACACCCTGACAACACAGAAAGGTGGCGGCAGCTGCATGGAGGCAGACACACGGTACAGCTGCCAATATCACCACACACAGCGCCAGCCACAGCCCCAGTCCTCCTGCACCCCCGTCCTCCTCTCCTCTGTCCTCCTGCACCTCTGTCCTCCTCTCCTCTGCCCCTCCTGCTGCTCCTCTATCCTCCTGCACCCCCATCCTCCTCTCCTCTGTCCTCCCACACCCCAGTCCTGCTCTCCTCTGTCCTCCTGCTGCTCCTCTGTCCTCTTGCACCCCCGTCTTCCTCTCCTTTGTCCCTCCTGCTGCTCCTCTGTCCTCCTGGACCCCAGTCCTCCTCTCCTCTGTCCCTCCTGCTGCTCCTCTGTCCCCCTCGTTCTGCCCCTCTTTCCTCTTCTCCTGTCCCCTTGTTTCTGTCCCCCTGCCTCTGTTCTCTTTTCCTCGGTCCCCCTGTTTCTGTCCTTCTGCCCCCTGTTTCTGTCCTTCTGCCTCTCTGTCCTCTTCTCTTCGGTCCCAATGCGCCTCTGTCCTCTTCTCCTCGGTCCCCTCACATGGCCTCCGGACTGCTAGTGATCCACCCCCCTGCTTCTCACTTGGCTGCCCCCCAGGGCAAGATCTGCCAGTCAGCCCCTGGAGGTCAGGTTCCCTTAACAGAAGAAGAGCAAAGGTGAGCAGGACTATGACCTCTCTGACACTACACCTGAGCCACAAATCACTGGATGTGGGGATCTCTCTGTCCCCTGTCCTGCCAGTGCTGCTGTCTAGTGTTATCTGTAGCTCCATCATGTCAGGAGAGGAGAGCAGCTCACCTCATCTCACTCAGTGTCAGGAATCAGGATCTGCTGAGGTGAACAGTGCGCTCTGACCCAGGTGCGTAAGTAGAACTGGCAGGGCCCCAGAGCAAACTTTTGAACGGGGCCCCCTCCAAGACACGCCCCCAATGACACGCCCCCTTCAAGACATACACCCTTACCGATAATGCATACATGAGTCACATTAAGTGCCAAAATTAGAAATAACGTAACAAAATTGTTCCTAATCCTGAATCTGCAAGAATAAAGCACCGCATATAAACAAGAGATCCATAATATGACTAGGTGTTAACAGTCTGACGCCACCCAGTTTACCCGTGTATAAGCCGACCCCCTACTTTTGCCCCCAAAACCAGGGAAAACCTATTGACTCGTATAAAAGCCGAGGTTGGACCCCAGCACAGGTAAACAGCCCCCAGCAGTGTGGTATACAGGCCTCCCCAGTGGTAGTATACAGCAGCCTCCCCAGTAGTAGTATACAGCAGCCTACCCAGTGGTATATACAGGCCCCAGCAGTATTACAGCAGTCTCCCCAGCGGTATATACAGGCCCCAGCAGTATATACAGCAGCCCCAGTGGTATATACAGGCCCCAGCAGTATATACAGCAGCCCCAGTGATATACACAGGCCCCAGCAGTATATACAGCAGCCCCAGTGGTATATACAGGCCCCAGCAGTATATACAGCAGCCCCAGTGGTATATACAGGCCCCAGCAGTATATAAGCAGCCCCAGTGGTATATACAGCCCCAGCAGTATATACAGCAGCCGCAGTGGTATATACAGGCCCCAGCAGTATATACAGCAGCCCCAGTGGTATATACAGGCCCCAGCAGTATATACAGCAGCCCAAGTGGTATACAGAAGCCTCCCCAGTGGTATATACAGGCCCCAGCAGTATTACAGCAGTTTCCCCAGTGGTATATATAGGCCCCAGCAGTATATACAGCAGCCCCAGTGGTATATACAGGCCCCAGTGGTGGTATACACAGGCCCCAGTGGGGGTGTATACAGGCCCCAGTGGTGGTGTATACAGGGCCCAGTATGCGGACCGGGGGGTGGGGGCGCCTTTGCACACTCACCGTGGCCGCCATCACCGTGCGTCTGCTGTAAGGAGGAGAGGAGGGGAGGGCAAAGCTGCAGGACAGGAAGTCCCGTCCTCCCTCCTCTCTGGCCGGCGCGGCCGCCGGCGACCAGCACGGGGCCCCCCAGGGGGCGGGAAATGGGCCCCTCATGCGGGAAAAAAATGCGCCCTGCACAAGATGGCGCCCTAGGCGATCGCCTAGGGTCGCCTAGCTGTCGTCCCGGCCCTGCCTAGCGAGTAGATTCGCCCATCCCTACAGGAAACCTAAACTGAGGTGCAGGAGAGATGCTGCCTTTTTTTTATCTCAGAGGTTTACTGTCTCGGATGAGCGGTCCTCTCTCTCAGGTGGTGCTGTTGTGATGATGGAAAATCCTCCATTTGTAAGTAGGGTTGTACCCTGAGGGAGAGTCGTGGTGCTTTAAAAAAGCTTCTACTCTTACACTATTTATTTGGATTATTGTGGCAATCATTGTTCTGTCTAATTTTCTGTTTGTCCTTTGGGTACCGTTTAGAATTTTTTGTCTTTAATAAAATGTTGTCATTTATCCTTTATATTTGATCTGAATTTCGTATTTTCTATACACACTTAATTTCTCATAAAAATATCTGAAAACTTCCTTAGAGTATGTGATCTAACAACAAAGGAAGGAACAAAAAGATGGAAAGGGAAGAAAAAAGCAAAACCAAGTCTGATGATAATCCATTATAGGGTTTACATAACATCATGCACATAAAAAATGAATCCGATTTCCATCCAGGAGAGTAGGACGAGGGAAATCCATTTATATTCCGTATGTCATGTGAGTCTGCAATTTTTTTTGCGTAGCATCTGTATGCCATCTCTAGAACAGGCATTTTTTTTCTCAGCAGCTATTATTCTACAGTTATTACAGGACCATTTATTCCAGGGATGGAGATGTTTTTTTGCCAATAGCCATTTGGAAATTTCTGCCATTCTTTGGGGGCTGCACAAAATGATCAATATGAAAACTTCCCTGCTAGATTTGGTTAAACAATAAACTCACCCCTACTGTGGTGGCTGGAGCGGCTTCTTTTTGGTGCTGTTATGTTAGGTGAAATTGATCATGTTGCTTCTCAACTGCTTTTCCAGGTTTATTAGGACCCTAGACATCCCACGAGAGGCTGGGGGCAAATACATCACTGGGGTGGCGGAGGCTGGGAGCATAGAGATCACTGGGGAGCTGGTTTAAAGGGCCATCAGTTGGCAAAACTGCCTGCCTGAGAGCCTGAGCACTGCAGTCCCCAGGAATCTGCCTGGGTGCCACAGAAAAGGTCAATGAGCGCTGCATGTGGTCCACAAGCCTGAGGTTCCCCACCCGATTTAGTCTATGTGCCGACGGTGCAGATTTATCACAGACTTTGCAGCGTATTTGTTGCGTATACGTAGCAGATCTGCAACAAATCTGTAGCACAGTGTAGCGTAAGGAAAGTGTATGGAAACGCGGACCAGATTTTTCTGAGATGGAAATGCTGTATTTTTCAGTGTTGGAAAATTTGCTGGCTGCAGATTTTTTCACCAAAACACACCACCTCCCAACAATGTTCTCTCTCTCGTTTCTCTCTGTACCTGTAAAAAAACAGACAGCATACGGATGGTGCATGTGGCATCCAATTTTTTCTTGCAATTAAAGACTTGCATTGGCGAGTCTCGGCCATTTTATGTGACCATGTGCAGCATGCTGCAATTTTTTCCTTAGCCGAATACAGCTTAGGAAAAAAAATGCACTTCAGCACTGCCTTATTGTGTAACATATTTACGTGCAGATGTGAGTGAACCCTAAGGGTATGTGCACACGATGCGTATTTTGCAGCATATTTGCTGTGTATAAGCAGCAGATCTGCACTAAATATGCAGCAGCATGTTTTCCCAGCAACATCTATGGGATTTGTGAAGTCCTGTCCGCATGGTTCCTTTTTTTTCTGCTGCAGATACGCTGCATATTTTAGTGCAGAAAAATCTGCTGCATGTCAATTCTTCATGCAAATACGCTGCAGATTTGACCACAAAAATGCTGAGTCATAGAAAAGTCAAGGGCAAAAAGCACCTTATCCGCAGCAGATAAAAACGCACTGTGCGGCCAGCCATGTGTTTGGGGTGGACATGTCTGCAGGTGCAGATTTAACGCAGCGGAAAATTCGCACCACTTTTCTCCTACGCGATCACACCCTTTGGATCAAAATCGCTCATTCAGGGCCCGTTCGCATACGGAGTTGGTGGTGCAGATCTTTGACTTCCAAAATCTGCACCTAGTATTGGAAATATGCACAAAATACATGGCACTCCACATGGTGCGTTTCTATCTGCTTTGGATATGGTGCTTTTTGCCATTGATTTTTCTAAGACTCAGCATTTCTGTACTCAAACCTGCAGCGTATCTGCATGAAGAACTGACATGCGGCTGATTTTTCTGCACTAAAGTACACTGCGTATCTGCAGCCGACAAACAACGCACCATACGGACAGGACTTTTCAAATATCATACACTTTGCTGGGAAAACACGCTGCTACAAACGTATTGCGAATCCGCACCAAAACCGCAATGAAATATGCATAGTGCAAACAGGCCCTCAAGCCATGGTTAAAACTGGGGACCATACAGGTTCAAATTTGTGCTGTCTGTCTTTTGCTGTCTAATAATGTGGACTGAGAAAAAATTATTTTTCTTACAAGATAAAAAATAATACAGACATAAAAAAACCTCAGAATAAATTGAATAAATAAACAAACACTAAACAAAAAAGATATGGATAAAAACAAAACAAAACATGAATTGAATTGCAAGCAGGGACATCCCACTACTCATATTCATCTACATAGCTTAATAATATGGTCAGTGGTTATTGAGTGTGCAATATTTGAAACTCTTTTCATCAGGTACATAAGATGCTACTGTCCTCCACTAATAAATCAGCGAAAACATTTAATCCACTGCATAGCTTCAGTTGGGAAAACAAGCCAACAAAGATATAGTAGAAATGTAACAGATTCTAAATGACGAACCCACCTAAATGACAATTGCACAATTTTTGCCAAATGTACCCACTAGGTGTCACTATTTTGGCATTCACAGACAATAGCCTAAAATCACTTTTCCGATAAAAGATCACAAAACATGTAAAACAACCATCTGACAAGCATTGTTATTGTGCATGATTATTAGGCGATTTGTATTTTTAATTAATTTTATTATTGAACTATTACAGTGCTGTTGGTCAGTTGGTCAATCCAAAAGGTTAATAAACCTGAATATTTTAGCAAAAGTGAGATTCTTTTTTCTTAGGAGAATATATGTCCAGAATTATTGCGCAGCTATTAGGCTAAGTGCCCACTGTGTGTTTTTGCTGCTTTTTTTGTTGCGTTTCTGCACCCACAACTTTGAAATGAAAGTCAATGTGATTTTCTAAAAGCTGTGCCGACATGAGTGTTTTTGGGTGCTGCATTTTTGCAGCAGAAATCGCCAGCCTTTTTTTTTTTAGATCCCTGCAATTAACTTGCCATTTTTGGGTTGCGTTTTCCTATTTACTGCCATTATAATTAGCTGGAGAACGCAGCACTAAAAAAAATGCAGCAAAAACGCATTAGTGTGTTTTTTTGAAACAGCTGCATTTGGTGTTGCTGAAAAATGCAGCAAAGATGCAGCTCAAAAAATACACACAGTGGGCTTTAGCTTTACTGTGCAAAATTAGCATGCCACTAAATTAAAAACATACATTTTCCCATATCAATTGTTTATTTTCATCTGTTAAAGTGAGAATAATCAAACCACCAAAAATGTACAAAAATGCCTATTGACTGATAAAGCCACTGTTCTATTTATTAAGTCATAAGACTTCAATCCGTGGAGCCTGTCAGCTTTTTAAAGGGGTTGTCCACTATTCGAACATCCTTTTCTCCACCTTTGTTTTCACCCAATAAAATTACACCTGTTGACATTCAACTTTTTGGGCAACACCATCCACAGCCTCCTAGACACTGTTCAGACAGGTAAAGGTGTTTTCCTTTACTGTAATCTCCCATTTAAGAAGGGCTCACAAGTTCTCAGTAAGATTTAGGTCAGGTGAGGAAGGGGCCAAGTCATTATTCTTCCATGTTTAAGGGCCCTTTCACATCAGCGTTTTTCGTAATTCGCGGCAGATGCGGTGAAAAAACCGCATCTGCCGCGTTTGCCGCATAACCGTTCCACTTGCGGCACGGTTGCGGTTTTTCCCATAGGAAGTATAGGGGGACTTGCGGCAGATGCGGCAAGTGCGGTTTTGCACTTGCGGCAGGTGCGGCAGCGGAAAAAACCGCGGCTGACCGCGGTTTTTTTCGCTGCCGCACCTGCTGCAAGTGCAAAACCGCACTTGCCGCATCTGCGCAAGTCCCCCTATACTTCCTATGGGAAAAAACGCAACCGTGCCGCAAGTGGAACGGTTATGCGGCAAACGCGGCAGATGCGTTTTTTCACCGCATCTGCCGCGAATTACGAAAAACGCTGATGTGAAAGGGCCCTTAGACCTTTACTGACAGCCAAGCAGTAGAGACTACAATGCGTGTGACAGAGCATTGTCCTGCAAAAATATCATGCTTGTTTTAAAGAAAAACTGTCAGGCCAAAAATCCACGTGTAACTGCTATCATTTTCTAATTCCTATCTCTAAGCTCTCTCTATTGATGTATTTCTATTATTTATATTTCCCTCCTATCTTCTGTAAACTTCAAAATAAAGATTAATTCCCTCTGTCACTCACAGTGATTTCTCTGCTGCCCACTCGCACTCAATGATTGAATATTCATGCTTTATTACACTGCCCTGCCTCCTCTCTGATCTGTCTGTTGTGTGACTCATTCACAGCAGACAAAAAAGAGGGGGGAGGAGGGGGAAATTTAGCTGCAGCTCTTCATATCATTGTGTCCAGGGGTGCATCAAGCCCCCCTGCTGCCTGGTCCCTGGTTGAGGAGCGGAGGCGGGTGGGTGTTCGCTAACGCTGGCGGCGCTGCTGATGGCAGCAGGGGGAGAGGTTGTGTCTTTATATATACACATAGAAATCTTACAGGCTGCAGCACAAAATACCTCACCCCCTCCCAGCCCAGAGCAGAGAGGGGAGGGAGTGAACACAAGCCTGGATGGGTGTGGCTATTTAAATAACACTTATACAGCAACTGGACTATTCGGTTGGAAATATAATGGAGAGGACTAATGTACCAACTCCTTGCAAGCTATGAAGATACTGATAACATGGGAACTAGAAAGTGCACAATAATGGTTTTACATGTTTCATGTTTTTAAATGGTCTGCCCAGGCCCTAGTCAAGGGTATTATTAGTATCATACTGAAAAATGACCTCAAAGTGTCCCTTTAAAACTTGCCCACTTTTCCCTTTTTTAACACAGTTTAAAGAACATGTTTTCTAAAATCCAGTAGTAGGTATGCAAGTTGAGTTTGCATCCATCTTCAACCTCAAAAGGTCTAACTAGAAGATCTTTAACCCCTTAAAAACCACGCAATTTTAAATGTTTTTCTCTCCTTCTTCCAAGAGACATAATTGTTTAAATTTCTACCCACCTGGCCATATGATGTCTTGTTTCTGTGCGTGCTGAGTCTTACCTTTACATGACACCACTCATATTACCATGTAATGTACTGGAAAATGAGGGCAAAAAAATCATATCCAGCCAAGTGCATTGTAAGGGCTGGCCATGTGGTATGGCTCGGGTCTAGCGCATGCACAGTGCGCATATTGAAGCCGGCCCGTACCACGTGGTCAGCCCCCACAATGCACCATGCCGGATATGACGTTCTGGCTCGGCGCATCATCATCAGAAGAGACGAGAATTTCAAATAGCAGGTGGACATAAGAAAGAATGATGACGCCCAGCAGGGCGTGCTGTGAGCAAGCCAGGAGGGGAGAATGGAGCCCCAGACCCCGCCCACCGCAGACTATGGATGCAGACTACATGTAACTATATAAGTCTTTTTCTTTCTCTTTATAGGGCACTCTTAGGTGAGACAGGGATGGTTAGGGATCAGCTAGGAAGGGACAGGTAGTGGTAGGGTAGGGGGGGTAAATCAAGGTGACATGTTCCCTTTAACTCCTTAACAACGCCATAGTTATGAAAATAGCGGCTGTTAAGAGGCCTTATTCCTGATTGACATTTTAAATTCTGCAGGTGACATCTGTATATGACCAATGGGGGCAGATTAAACACTTAAATACCACTGTTAATCACGACAGCAGCACCTAAGTAGTTAAAAGGGGGATAAAAGACCTACTGTAATACCATCAGCCCCTGTGATCATAATTAATGGTACCCATGATTGCCATGGTACCCCGAGGTCATCTGATGTCACCAGGATACAGTAGCCTGTCAGATCTTGCTATAAGCAAAAAAAATATATATACCTCACAAATGGTATAATGCTACGTTCACTCGTTCCATATTTACTGCGTATTACTGTGTTTGTGCAGCGCTATTTTGCGCTTGCGTAAATGCAGTGAAATGCAATTATGGATACGCATTCCTGCAAAAGCTATGGCTGCTTCCTTCTCATCCATGAGCATGGATGCCAGGTCTCCTGGGACTGTCCTTAGGCTGGTTTCACACTCCATTTTTGTTCCTTATCAGGTTCCATCCGGTTTGTGTGCGAAAACCAGGAGTGTCTCCAAAACTCAGAACAAGTGTCAATCTTTCAATTATAGTTTTTCTCTGCAAGTTCCTTTTCTGGTTTTGGCACACAAAACCTGTTGAACCCTGATCAGGGAAAAAACTGCAATGTGAAACCAGCCTAAGCCAAAGCATGCCACACCCTGCAAAAACTTAAAGAGACAGTACACCTGTTCCCTATTAGATCTATCAGCCTGAATGCTGAGCTGCTCTGTGTATAAAATATATCTTCCTCCTATGGGAGGTGCCTGGGCAATGTGTTCATTCCTGTGGAACTTTGCCAGTGTCCAGGTTGCATCCCTGCTGTGCTTTGCACTAGGAAGACTTGCTTTTTACTCTCTGCATTATTCTTACGTCTCTGTCCCCACAGAATCCTCTGCTGGTAGTTAATTATCGTGCTTTTCTCTGGATATTCCTGATCCCACTTTGGGCTGCCAAAGCCTCTCTTGAATTTAAAGGGACCTTCCCAATTCCTCTACAGGCTGGATCAGCTTTTCCAGGATTGTACGGAACTACTAGGAGTCTCCCCACCGACAGAGCCAGCATTACGCAGTTTTTCTATTTCCTCTGCTAGTCTGTACGGGTCGCCCCTCTGGTCCTGGATTCGTGGCATTTAGACCTCCTGGAGATGTGGCGGGTTTATTCCTGTATAGGGTTACCTTTCCGGTTGCTCCTCTAGGAGTTCGGTGTCATGATCCAGGGGGTCCTCTCATCTGACACTTTTCCTTTTGTTAACCCTTTCCTTAATAAATATCCTTGGCTTATTGAAGTCACTCTTCAGTCTCTTGCTGAATTGGCTATTCAGCTGCCACTACTACACCAGCGGCTCTGTGGTACAGCTTATATCTCCACGCCCTTTGGGCGTAACAATATATATTGTATATGAAACTGGTGTCTCTGTAATTGCATTGACCTAAAGAATAAAGCCGTTTTATCAATTATACCACTCGCTGAACAACACAGACATAAAAGACATGATTACTTACCGGTAATTGTGTTTTATGGAGTCCACGACAGCACCCACATGAGAGAGGGGATCCGCCCACCAGGACAGGAAACCTACAGATAAAAAGGGGCGGTCCCCCTCGCTCCCTCAGTTTGTTTACAGAGTATGAGGGGAACCGCAGAGTTAAGAGAAGCATAACACATCTCAAAGAAACATCACACGTACAAACCCAAGAAACCCCGGGCAAGGCCCAAGGAGTAAAGTGCACACACACCAATTAACGTGACAAGGGAGGGAAGTGAGTGGGTGCTGTCGTGGACTCCATAAAACACAATTACCGGTAAGTAATCATGTCTTTTCTTCTCGCCACGACAGCACCCACATGAGAGAATTGCAGAGAGCAAGATTAGGGAGGGACAACAGTGCTGAGGACAGATCTCCCGAAAGCCAAGTCAGAGTCAGAAGACAAATCCAAACGATAGTGGGTATAAAAGGTAGAAGGGGATGACCAAGTGGCAGCCTTACAAATAGCTTCAATGGAGACCGCAGCGCGCTCGGCCCGGGAGGAAGCAATAGCCCTAGCAGAATGCGCACGCACACCCTCCGGAGGACTGCGGCCCGTCACCGAGTAGGCCAAGCAGATGGCATCCCGGATCCATCTAGACAACGTGCTCTTAGAAACAGCCAACCCCCGACGAGGACCCTGAAAGGACACAAACAGAGCCCTACTCTGCCGGTAGGGGCTAGTTCTATCAAGGTAGTGTAACACTAATCTCCTGACATCTAGCGTATGAAACCGGTGTTCCTCCGGAGAACCCGGAGTAGGAAAAAAAGAAGGGAGGAAAATCTCCTGACTCCGATGAAACCGGGAAGCCACCTTAGGCAGGTAAGAAGGATCCGGTTTCAAGACAAGCCTATCTGGTAAGACGGACAGAAAAGGAGGATCTATAGACAAAGCCTGGAGATCACCCACCCGCCTAGCAGAAGTAAGGGCCACTAGCAGTGCCGTCTTGAGAGACAGGGACCTAAGGGAGGCAGCCTCAAGAGGTTCAAAGGGGGGCCCCATTAGGGCGTCAAGGACCAGATCCAAATCCCACGGGGCCAACCGAGCAATATGAACCGGGGCGCTACGCTCACAAGCCGCTATAAACCGAGAGACCCATCTGTCACCCGCCACATCAGAACCATACAACGCCCCCAAGGCCGAAACATGGACCTTAAGGGTGTTGACTGAAAGCCCCAACTCCCGACCTTTCTGAAGAAACTCCAGAATAGAAGGGATGGGAACAATCGGAGAAAAAGGAGCAGTATGGAACTGAAGGAACTTCCGCCAGACCCTACCATAAATCCTTGTCGTAACCGGCTTCCTACTCAAGAGAAGGGTGGCAATAAGCTGTTCTGAAAACCCCCGCAATCTTAATAGGTGCCTTTCAAGTTCCAAGCCGTCAAGTGGAGCCCCTTCACCTGAGGGTGATGGCAAGGACCCTGAGACAGCAGGCCTGGAACGGAAGGAAGCAGCCACGGGTCGGACACTGACATGGCTCTGAGCCAGGAAAACCACGGCCTCTTGGGCCAAAACGGGGCAATGAGAATCACCCTCGCTCCCTCGTCCCTGATCTTCCGGATGACCACTGGAAGCAAGTTCATGGGAGGGAATGCATAAGCCAGCCGAAAGGTCCAAGGGAACTGGAGGGAATCCAACAACTCCGGCTCGTCCGTGAAATCCAGAGAAGCAAACCGGCTGACTTGCCTGTTGGCCCTGGTTGCAAACAAATCTATGTCCGGAAGACCCCACAAGGCAACTATCTTCCGGAAGGTCCGACGGCAGAGGGCCCACTCGCCCTGATGGAGGGTATGGCGACTCAGGAAGTCCGCTGTGGAGTTGTCGACACCCCGAATATGGAGGGCCGAAAGGGACAACAGGTTGGCCTCCGCCAGGTTGAGGATAGCCACCGCGGTAGACAGCAGCGTCCGGGATCGAGTACCTCCCTGTTTGTTGATATATGCCACTGAAGTGGTGTTGTCCGATAAGATCCGAACGTGCGAGCCCCGCAGCTGTGGAAGAAAATGACGGAGGGCAAGGTGGATAGCTTTTAATTCCCGCAAGTTGGAAGAATCGGAAGACTCCACTACCGACCATGGACCCTGAGCTAAACAGGCCCCCAGGTGAGCCCCCCACCCGTCCGGACTGGCATCAGTCAGAAGGACCTGAGAAGGCCGAATTACCCAGGGAACCCCCCTAGAAAGGTGAAGCGGGTCCACCCACCAGGCAAGAGAGTCTACAACGTCCGGGGGCAAGGCAAGACGACCCTGAAGCCGACCCTGCAAGGCCACCTCCGCCAGCAACACCGCCTGTTGCAATGGCCGCGTATGAAACTGCGCCCACTGAACTGCCGGGATGCAAGACGAAAGGGAACCCAACAGGGACATGGCCTCCCGCAATGACAGGAAAGGGCGAGCAATAACCTGACTGACCCTAGCCCTGATATGAGATATTTTGTCATCCGGAAGGAGGCAGAGCTGACTTACAGAGTCCAGAAGGAGACCCAGAAAAGATTGATGAGTCACGGGAGTTAGTCTGGACTTCCCCCAGTTGATGATCCAGCCCAAGTCCTGCAAAGATGAGATGACATGAGTCACACGGGACTGACACTGTTCAAAGGAGTTACCCACTATCAAAAAGTCATCCAAATACGGCACAATGAGCGTGTCCTGGTGCCGCAAAAAAGCCATCACCTCGGATATTACTTTGGTGAAGACACGAGGAGCCATCGAAAGACCAAAGGGCATTGCTGCAAATTGGAAATGTCGAGTCCTCCCCTCCCAGACGACCGCCACCCGCAGAAACTGCTGGTAATCGACGTGGATGGCGATATGATAGTAAGCATCCTTGAGATCCAGGACCGCCATGAAGCATCTGGGGAATAACAATTTAATCGTGGAATTAATAGATTCCATTTTGAAGGACCGGCCCGCCAGGAAGGAATTCAACTTCTTTAAATTAATAATGGTCCGAAAGGAACCATCTGGTTTAGACACCAGGAACAAGGGGGAGTAAAACCCCTTTCCTTCCTGGCCCACCGGAACCTCAACAAGAACATGTTTGGACAACAGTGACTGAATTTCCAGGACCAGGGCACGCTGATGATGCGGCGGAGGGGAGGTGAGGACAAACGAATCTGGAGGAGAACGGGCAAAGTCCAGAGTAAGACCGGAGGTAATCAACTGCAAAATCCAGGAACTAGAGGATAGAACAGCCCAGCGATCAGAGAAGGCCGACAACCTACCCCCTACAGGGAGATCAGACCTAACGGTACTTTTTACCGGGCTTGAAGGAGGAGGACCCCCCAAACAGGGCACCCCGTTGTTTACCCTCCTTGGGTTCCCAACGGTCCCGGTTTTCCCTATACGACCTCTTCTGGCCGAATGGACGTCTCCGGAAGGCTCTCCTATAAGATGGAACAGGTGGATTAGGGAACCCCCTCTTACGGTCAGCTGCTTTAGCCAGAATATCATCCAAGTCAGGACCGAAGAGGTACTCACCACGGAAGGGGAGCGTACACAACTTGGACTTGGATTGAGAATCGCCCTTCCACCCCTTAAGCCACAGGGCTCGACGAGCCGAGTTTGTCAGGCCTGCAGACCGAGCCGCCAGGCGCAAGGAATCAGCAGACACATCCGCTAAATAAGCCGAGGCCCCACGAATCAATGGAAGAGAAGACAGCAACTGGTCCCTGGGAACCCCTGACCTAATCTGATCCTCAAGCTGATCTACCCAGACCAACAGGGATCTGGCAGTACATGTAGCTGAAATAGCGGGTTTAAAGGCCCCTGTGCAGGATTCCCAAGTGCGCTTAAGCAACATCTCGGCTTTTCGGTCTAGCGGATCAGCCAGCAACCCAGCATCCTCTACCGGGAGGGTGGAACGCTTAGACGTGGAGGCAACCGCAGCGTCCACCTTCGGAATCTTGGACCACGTAGCTAAGTCCTCATCATCGAAGGGATATCTCCGCTTGGAAGATGAAGGAAGAGCCCCCCGTCTGTCCTGCTTATCCCATTCCCGATAAACCAGATCTTTTAGGGCCGCCACCACCGGGATAGCACGTCTCTTCTTTTCCGAGAGGCCGGTGAACATGATATCTTGCGCTGAACGAGATTCCCTCGAATCAGGCACTTCCATCGTGTGGCGGATGGACTTGACCAGGTTGTCCACACCGTCCAGGGGGAAACAGGACTTTCCCTCATCATCCGATGAGGAAGAAGAAGCAGGAGAGGCTGATGGGGACCGGAAGACCCCCTGAGACCTAACCGGGCTGCCCTCTGGGGAGGACACACTAGGGGACACAGGCTTCCTAGCCCTGGAGGAACACGGCCGAGAATGAGCCACCTCGCTGAAGGACAACAACTCCTCCCGGATCATAGAGCGAATGTCCGCCGTCTTAACAGAGGACTCCTCCTGCAAAGTCTGATTAATACAGGCCTGACACAGACGCTTCACATATGTCTCGGGAAGAGGCTGCGTACACAAAGCGCATTCTTTATGCTTCAGTTTTTTACCCTTCTTAGCCTGAGAAAGATAGAAAGGGAGGAGATCAGCAGAGGAGCAGAGGACACACTCACCCCGTGAAGCTGTGCATACTGACCGGTTCAGGAGGTGTAGGACCAGCCTGTGATGGTTGACCAGCCTTAGTCCGGTCACTTCTGTCAGCAGACCCAGCCTCCTTGCTGCGCCCACTGCCACCACGAGTCTTGCTGGATGGCTGCACATCAGTGTCAGGCTGCTGCAGCCCTCCTGCCCCAGGAGACGACATCATAGGGACCAGAACACCAGCGGCGCTGCTGCCGCACTGTCTATTACCTCCCGCGCTGGGGCCACCTCCCCGGCCGCCCGGAAGCACAGCCGCAGTACTTCCGGGTCAGAAGCGCTTCAGGCTACTGCGCAGGCGCCGGCGCGGCCCGGAAGCCGGCGCAGCGATTTAGAAAGGCGGCCGAACGCCGCGGCCGCAGTCTCCCCACACTCCCCAGGAGAGCCCGGACTCCACCGCGCCGACACCCCGCCCCAGCACCGGGAGACACGGACCCGCCCGCCACCGGGCACGGCCCCCATCCCCCGCGAACGGCGGCAAAATGACCGCGCCATAGAGCCACAGCCCCCCAGGAAGTGCAGGCACTGCAACCGCCGGAGACAGCCAGCTAACCAGCCCGTCATCTACATACCTCTGGGCCCCCTGGCTGCCCCTGGAGACCACCATGGATGAATGCAGCTTGTCCAGACTGCACCGCGCTCCCACGAGTCAGGGTGGAAATCCAGCGCTGACATCGTGACATCCCAGTCAGACGAGGGGAGAGCCGGAAACCGGACTTCCCGACGCTGCTTCTGGAGTTCCAGGCCCTGCCGTTCGCAAAGATACCGCACAGAGGCTGATTGAACCCAGGTAAGTCTTTTTGCTGCAGGTTCCCCTCAGGACAGGAAACCAAACTGAGGGAGCGAGGGGGACCGCCCCTTTTTATCTGTAGGTTTCCTGTCCTGGTGGGCGGATCCCCTCTCTCATGTGGGTGCTGTCGTGGCGAGAAGAAAAAGTTATAACTATTCTTGTACTGTTGTCGATTTGTCATTCTATCTCCAAAAATTGGAATAAGACTCAGTTCACATTTATCTTGTGCTCACTGCTCAGCGCTTACAACGGGGTTTCAGTGAAAATCTCAAAAACTATGAATCATTCAATATCCCTGACTGAACCCCTCACTATAATGAGGCAGATGGAGACTTTGGCCTTCATATGGTCTCTGTTCCGGTGGTTATTTTAGGCATCTTTTTAGCTCAGAAGTGCAGATGACCACAGATGTGTGCATGCCTGAAAAGATGGATACCACCGGAATAAATACTAAAGGGAGTCCAAAGTGTCTCTGTCTGGCTCATTATAGTGAGTAATTCCGATGGGTGTTTTGTCAGAATTACATTTTTGGGGATTTACATGGTAACTCCATGTAAGTGCTCACAAGAATAAGATCCAGCGATATACTGAAAGCGATCAAAAAATGTTATGTACCCCAAAACGTTACCAACAAAAACTCTGCCTTATCACCAACAAAATAAACTCCCACTCAGGTCCATCATCTGTCACTAGAAATATTGAGGGCTTCCATGTTACTGGTAGAACAAAGACCCTGGAAAAGCAACAGCGTCCAGACCCTAAATACAATCCAGTCAAGTCTGTATTCCAAACTCCAAATACCCCCCTCTTTCTGAGCCTCACTATGCCTAAAAAGCAATAAGTGGCCACATGATTGGCATAACCGTAGTCGTGAGAGAGCACTTAACAATTCACCATGTATCTCCAGAAGCACAAGTTCAACACTAAACTGGCACATTTGCGATTTTCCAGAAATAGAGCTTGGCATAGATGTTTTAATTTAGTCACTGCAGCCTTCAATCAATTTATTGAGAGGTGCAATTTCTACCATGGGGTCACTTTTAAGGGGTTTTCTGCTGTTCTGGCATCCTAGGGGCTCCATCAATGTCACCCGCAAATTATTCTTGTAAAATCTGTGCTCCAAAAAGTCTAATAGTGCTCTTTCCTGCTCAGCCCTTTTGTGTGGCCATGCAGTAGTTTCTGATAGCATATAGGGCATCACCGCATTTGGCAAAAACTGTGCACTAAATTGTGGGGTCAACTATTAACCCTTGTATAACCAACAAGTTTGCATCTAATAAAACAATTACATTTATGCCGCTAAAATGTTGTATTTTCACTTCCTAATGTTAGAACATTTCGTGAGGATCTGAGGGTTCAAAATACACATTCTGAGTCAGTCGACAGGGTAGGGGGGTACTCGGACACCGGGTTGCTTCGGTGGGGGAATCACGGCTGGTCGGTTCCCAGTTCTGTGCCCTGGACCCTCAGTGGCAGGAGTGAGAGATAATGATGGGGGGGGGGGGGGAGGGCGTAATTGGTATCATGACGCCACCTGTGGTACCTGGTAATGTGGATACCAGCGCTGCGGCCGGCCGCTGAGGTTATGGAGGTGCAGCTCAGAGTAGTAAAGCTACCCACAGGTGGAGCTTTACCTCAGGGCAGCGGGGCTGGATGAGGGGAGTCGTAGTTCTTACCCCTCTGATGATGCTGAGGCTCTCTGGGTGCCGGAGGAAAGGAACACAGACACCGATTCAACTCAAACGTCACTTTACTGGTACCGGGTAGATGATACAGTACACAGTCACGGTCTGCTTGAACGGGGAAGTAGCCACAGATTGTAGGGTGATCCTGTAGAGTCTGTTGATGGTCCCTTTTAATGGATTTGGGGGTCTGTGTCTCTCCTTACTCTCTTTAAAGGGAACCTGTCAGGTGGTTTATGCCTCCCCAGCTCTCACTATCTGTAGCTGCAGCTTCATAATACTATTCTAATCATCCCTGTCTGAGCTCATAGTGTAATGTTATAGGAGAAAAAAAAGCATTTATACACTTACATTTCAGTCCCCACCTTGGAGGGGGGGGACTGGCAGGATAATAGTTAACTCACTTTTAACTTGGATGGCTAAAGGACCTGTGTGATGTAACAATCATGTGACCATAGTGGGCGGAGCTAAGCCAAACATGTTCTATGAGAATTTAGCTCCGCCTATTGTAGTCACATTTAGATAATCTTGAACGAAGTGCCTGAGGAAGGAGCTGGGTATGTGGCTCTGAAACGCGTCGGAAAATAAAGGCTTAAGCTGTTCCAGACATCTTTGTGTCTTGGTTCCTTTGATCCTGAAGCAGCAGCGCGGACATTGAGGCACTTCGTCCAAGATTATCTGCATCACAAACCACGGTTACCGGTGGGAGTGTGGTCCCTGCGGCTGCTACCAGTTGTGGGTTTCACAACTGAAAAAGGTGAGCAATTCCACATCACAGAGAAAGTGTATAATTGAGATAAGATCCTATATGCGCATTCTACTTTTCACATATTGTAGTCACATGGTTGTGACATCACATCAGGTCTCCCAACATGTTCTAGCACAAGGCTGAAATGTTAACTATCAACCTGCCAAACAGTCCTCGTCCTCCAAGCTGGGGACTGACTGTCTTATTACATAAGGAAATGTAAGTGTATAAATGCTTTTTTTCACCTTTCACATTACAATCTGAGCTCAGACCGGGATGATTAGAATAGTACTATAAAGCTACAGGTACAGACAGTGATAACTAGAGGGGCATAAACAGTCTGACAGGTTCCCTTTAACCACTCTGCAGAGCTCCTACGCCAGTCGACTGGTCTGTTACAATTAAGTACGTTCGGTTCCTTACTGGTACGGATGGGAGCGACAACAAGCAAATCCTCCCGCCACCGGAATTCGGTCCTTTTCCTTAAAGTGTCCTGGACCCAATATACGACTGAGGTAAAGGTACAGTCTGTGGTGCTATGGTTCCCTTCTGTCGGTCCCACAGTTTGTCGGTTCGCTAACCAGGGATAGACCACTGGTTGCCTTGGCTCTGGTTATGCCAGTGTCGACCCCGGACTTCCCCAGCTGGCCTGGTTCGTCCCCTCCATTTTGCGGGTCACCTCTAAGAGGTGCGCTCCTGTAAGGAACGCTGTCAGGCACGTCCTCTCTGGCTGCCTTCCCAGCACTGTCTGACTAAAATTAGCTCAACTGTCACTCAAGTCTCCCGCTCTACTCTAAGCTCCACCCCCTGGACCTACTGAATATACAGTCCCTATGCTAAGGGGGGGGGCAAGTGTATGGGTGCTTTGGACAGACTCTACAAAGAAACCCCAAATCCATAACTACGGAGGCACTACACCTTCTGTTTGGGATGCAGTACCTCCCTGTGGCACCTAGCCATAGGGCCTCCACAATTCCACCCCTAAATTCCTTAGACAGTGAAGTTTCCAATATGGGGTCATTTGTAGGGTTTCTTCTGAGTTGGCACCTAGGGCTTGACTAGTGGAGGCCACAATGTGTAACAGAATTTTCTTTCTAAATGCAAAGTTGCGCTCCCTCCCATTCTAACCCTGGCGTTAACTCAAATAGTAGTGTACAACCACATTGAGGGTATTGCCATATTCGGGAATATTGCATAACAAATTGTACTGTCCATTTTCTATCACCCCCTGGGTGAATTAAAACGTTGAGGCTAAAGTAAAATTTTACAGTAAAAATCTTACGTTTGTCATTTTTACAGCCCAATCTAATAAAACTCTGTGATATAGTGTGTGGTCATCCGATTGTTTGACACTCCCTGACACTGTGAGTGCCGCCATACAGCTGCTGAGTATGAAAATCTAACTTAATATGGTTGTCACTATGCAGTATTTGGGAATACTTGGCCTATCTGGATGCATATATATGAGTGACTCCATGCTTTATTTGTATTAAACTGAAGCAGACATCTAAATTGGGTAGTCATTCTTGTGTATTTGCCCCATTGTAGTCATTATATATATTTAGTATTCCCACTGTATACAATATTGTTAATGTACCATATTGTTGTAACTAAATCCTGTTACTGTATTATGGTTTATCCTCACACCTCCTGTGTCTTTGTCTCCCCCCAACTGTCTCGTCCATCCTATGTAACTCTGTAAACAATGTGTTGGATCCTCTGCTCCATGTGTTGATTTTTGTATTAAAAATGTCTATTTTGCATGAGGATTTTGGTTTCCTCCCATTTCTAATCGGGTACATAAAACACTAAGTTGTTTCTTTATTATACAGGTTGTACACATAGCTATATGTACTAGCTAGATGTCTCCATTTTTCATAGTTCATTAATTGTATTGCAATTCTAAATTCAAATAAGCATGACTTAGCGTTGAGTGCAGCTGACATTTCGTTATATTGTAGTGTTTCAGCATGCACCAGTACACACAAGGATGAGTGCCACAGCTATTTCTTGCTTATGTATTTCTTGGCATTTCACTGTATGTGTCTTGATCAGTGGTGGTCAGGTTACATAGTCCCTTACCTTGGCCATGTCTTAGAGCACTAAACACCTTGTACTTCTGGATCCTCCAGGTGGTTGCAAATCTTTATTATGAAAGCACAAGTACATGGCTTTTTTACGCCTTCACATTTGATTCTTCTCAAATCCTTTGCTGTTAATGTCCATCTTGTTTCCTCAACACACCTTCTGCAACCCTGTTCACTATATCCAACAAAACTTTTAATGTTTCCGTGATTATGTCCAAAAGTCTTACCAATTTCAGGAAAGCTGTATCCAACTACATGCTTTTTATAGATTTTTTTTCTACTTTTCAGAGTCAGTTAAATCCCTTTTTTCACTCATCTTGCTTGAGGAAGACAAGCTGCCTAATAATTCTGCACACCTTGATATTGGGTGTTGATGTCGTTGATATCAATTCCCTCATTACACAAATACTCATCACCTGATCTGCTTCATTCAATGAGCTTTCAAATGTATACAACTTTGAGTTGGAAAATCTGCATAAAAATATTGATGTATTCAAAATACTCATTTGTCTAAAGGCCCCGTCACACACGTCAATGTCGTCAGCGATCTGATCGCTGGCGACATTGACGGCTGATCGCTGGTGAGCTGTCACACAGACAGACTCACCAGCGATCAGTGGACCAGCGACATTGTGGAAATGATGTAAATATAATTTTACGATGTCTTGCTCCCGCTGCCAGGCTGCAGTTAGCGGGAGCAGGCTGGTATCTATGGTAAACTGCGGGTATCTAGGCAGAGCGCGTTGCCTAGATGCCTGATGTATACCTTGGTTACCAGCCTTCTCCGCTCACCTGCTGGTATCCAAGGTACACAGCGGGTAATTAGCGTCCCTAGTTACCTGCTGTGTACCTTGGATACCAGCCGGTGAGCAGAGAAGGCTGGTAACCAAGGTATACATCGGGTATCTAGGCAGTATGCGCTGCCTAGATACCTGCAGTTTACCATGGATACCAGCTCCCAGCGGTTGCTGAGAGACGCTGGGAGCTGGCTGATCACGCGTCTATCGGTGTCACACGCAGCGATGCTGCGTGTCCACCGGGCAACCATCGCCAGGTTTTCGGTCCTGTCCGAAAACCTGGCGACTATCAACCAGCGATTTATCGCTGGTTGATATACCATGTCACACATGTCAATATCGCTGCAACGTCACGTGCAGCAGCGACATTGACAGCGATATTGACAGTGATATTGACGCGTGTGACGGCCCTTTAATAGTTGTGCACTCTGTGTACACTTTTATCTCTATATGGAATTAGTTTAGTGTGACAACATGACATACCTTGTGCACAAACATTGAAGGAAAGCGCTATCAAAATAGACAAATAACCTCAATCCATTCTTGGCTATTAGCAAGACTCATACACAGATAAGGCATATAATCCCTGTCTTAGATCTTGACCCCATAACACAAGTACACCACTGGGGCCTCCATGTCTTAACTCATTCTTGCTACCAACATATATACAAGAGTGGAATAAAGAATGAAATGAAAGGCATGAAAAACATTCCAATTGCCACGCATCGGTTTCCTACTTTGTTGACTAGGATGCACATTATTAGTAACTATGGCAACTGATGTTTTCCACCTCTTCTTAAAACAATAAATACAAAATAATAACTGGGATGATGAAGCAGTTTTGTTGCCAATTGATGTCTCCGCATTTAGTATTTGTATAAACAATTAAACACAAATGAGCAGAAAATATAATGTCTTGACCTGACAGCACAACTGCTGAATAGAGGAGCGGTGTTCAATTAAGTATCCATATCCGCACAGCAGTATTTATTTCAATCTCATACATACAGTCCATACAACAATGACGTTGAAACCCTTAATCCCTTTACTACCCAGCGATTTTCAGTTTTTGTGCTTTCGCGTTTCCTCCACTTCTTCCAAGATCCATAACGTTTTTATTTTACCATCAATAGCAGGGTGAGGGATTGTTTTTTTGTACTTTAAAAAACAAAAAAAAATTCAGATACCAAACATACATACCATAGAAAAGAGAAGAAATCCCGACACAGCAGCTTCATATCATAGTTAAAAATAAACTTTTTAAATTGATTCCATAGTTAAAAAACGCAGATGTTAACTTTTATGTGTTTCTGGTGCATGCAGTCACCCTTAGCCATAGGGAGACAAAGCATGCCTGCGTGCACAAGAAAGACGTAAAAGTTAACATCTGCGTTTTTTAAATATAGAATAAAAAGAGAATTTTGTTTACGTACCGTAAATTCTTTTTTCTTTAGTCATCAATGGGAGACCCAGACAATGGGGTTTAGGGCTCTGCCCTCCGGAGGTCACACTAGGTACTACAAGTTTGTAGACACCGCCTCCTCCGCTTATAAACCCCCACCGTAGGAGACATCCTCAGTTTAGTCCATAAGCTGCGAGGAGAAATTAAACCACACCCGAAACATCGGGAAGAATGCCGTGCACGGACGGTTCAACAACCCGGCAAACACTGTCTCAACAGAGAACAGAACAAGTGCAAAATATGCAACGGAACAACTGGGTGGGTGCTGGGTCTCCCATTGATGACTAAAGAAAAAAGAATTTACGGTACGTAAACAAAATTCTCTTTTTTCTGGTCGTCATAATGGGAGACCCAGACAATGGGGATGTCCTAAAGCAATACCCCAGGGCGGGAAGAGTTCCTCAACAAGACGGATAACACATGGTTCCCTCTAAAGGTGGGCAACCGCCGCCTGGAGAACCCGCCTGCCCAAACTTGCATCCGCAGAGGCATGGGCATGCACCATATAGTGCTTAGAGAAAGTGTGCAGGCTGGACCAAGTGGCCGCCTGACACACCTGTAGAGCAGAAGCTCGATGTCGCAAGGCCCAGGAGGCACCTACAGCTCTCGTAGAGTGTGCCTTCAAACCCACCGGGAGAGGCAAACCAGAAGACCGGTACGCCTCCTGAATGGGAGCCTTGATCCATCTGGCCAAGGTCGACTTCGAAGCCGCGGCCCCCTTACAGCGACCCATCGTGAGGACAAATAAGGAATCCGAACTCCTAAAGGAGGCGGTCCTGGACACATAAATGTGTACAGCTCTCACGAGATCCAGAGTATGGAGGTCGCGCTCAACCTGATGAACGGGAGCGGGGCAAAATGATGGGAGAACAATCTCCTGGTTTAGGTGAAACGTTGAAACCACCTTCGGCAGAAATTCAGGCCGTGGGCGCAACACCACCTTGTCTTGGTGAACCACCAGAAAGGGAGACTTGCACGAAAGTGCAGCCAATTCTGAGACCCGTCTCAGAGACGTAATCGCCACCAGAAAGACCACCTTCTGGGACAGACGAGAGAGAGAGACTTCTCTCAGTGGCTCAAACGGCGGTTTCTGCAGTGTCGCCAGGACCATGTTTAGGTCCCAAGGGTCCAGAGGTCGTCTATAGGGCGGAACCACCCGCGACACCCCCTGCAGAAATTGACGTACCTTCGGGAGGAGCGCCAAGCGCCTGTCAAACAACACTGAAAGGGCTGATACTTGACCTTTCAGAGAGCCAAGGGATAATCCCAACTCCAACCCCGACTGTAGGAAGGCCAACAATGTCGGGATAGACAAAGGCCACGGTGAGCGGCCACCAGAGGCACACCAGGTAAAAAAGATTTTCCACGTTCTGTGGTATATCTTCCTGGAAACAGGTTTCCTTGCCCGATTCATAGTGGCAACCACTGTAGGAGAGAAACCTCTGGATGTCAGCAGCCAGGCCTCAAGAGCCATGCAGTCAATCTGAGGGCCCTGGAATTGAGGTGGAAGAATGGGCCTTGCGCGAGTAGATCTGCGCGTTCTGGAAGAGCCCACCTGTGTCCGCCTGACAGTTGCCACAGGTCCGGGTACCAAGACCTCCTGGGCCAATCTGGAGCCACTAGAATGGCCACTCTGCATTCTGTCCTGATCTTCCACAGGACCCTGGGAATCAGAGCCAGAGGCGGAAACACATATGGCAGCTGAAAGCTGGACCAGCTCAGGATCAGGGCGTCCGCCCCCAGAGACTGGGGATCCCAAGATCTCGCCATGTATTGGGGCACCTGATGATTCAGCCGTGAGGCCATCAGATCCACGTCCGGAGTGCCCCACCTGCCGCAAATGTCCCGGAAGACGTCTGGATGTAGGGACCACTCTCCGGCGTCCATCCCCTGTCGGCTCAGATAGTCGGCCTCCCAGTTCTCGACCCCTGGGATGTGAACTGCGGAGATCAGGCAGCCGTTTTCCTCCACCCAGAGTAGAATGCGGTGGACTTCGGCGAGGGCCTGAGCACTTCTGGTCCCTCCCTGATGATTTATGTAGGCGACGGCCGTCGCATTGTCGGACTGTACCCGAATGGGCTGTCCTGACAGGAATTTCTGAAACGCCAGTAGCGCCAGATAGACCGCCTTGATCTCCAGCACGTTGATCTGCAACGCCGACTCCGACTGAGTCCAGAGGCCCTGAGCCCTGTGGTGCAAGAACACCGCCCCCCAGCCCTTCAGACTGGCGTCGGTGGTCACCACTAACCATGACGGTTTTAGGAAGGACCGGCCTCGTGACAGGTGATGTGGCTGGAGCCACCACTGTAGAGAGTCCCTGGTTGGTTGTGACAGTGTCACCAGCCGATTCAGAGAGATCGTCCTCTTGTCCCATCTGCGAAGAATCTCCAGCTGGAGAGGACGGAGGCGAAACTGTGCGAATGGCACCGCCTCTATCGCCGCTACCATGCGACCCACCAGTCTCATCAATACCCGTAGGGATGACTGTGGAGACAGGAGGACAGTCTGCACTCCTGATTGGATCGCAAGCTGCTTGGCTTGAGGTAGGGACACCAGGGCCGAGTCCGTGTGGAAGTCCATGCCCAGATATGTCAATGACTGGGTCGGAACCAGGGTCGACTTTTGAATGTTGATAAGCCACCCGAACCGTTCCAGAGACTTCATGGTCACCTCCAGGCTCACCCGACAAAGGTCTTCCGAAGGCGCCCTGACCAACAGGTCGTCCAAATAGGGTATGACGGGGTGTCCCTGCGCATGCAGGAGAGCCATCATGGAGGCCATCACCTTTGTGAACACCCGTGGTGCCGAGGCTAGCCCGAATGGCAGTGCCACAAATTGGAAGTGCTCTTCCCCCACTGCGAATCTCAACCAGCGCTGATGAGCTGGTGCAATGGGAACGTGAAGGTAAGCGTCCCTGATATCGATGGACGCTAGGAAGTCTCCCTGTGACACAGCCGCGATCACTGAGCGCAGGGATTCCATGCGGAACTTCCGAACCAACACGTGACGGTTGAACAACTTGAGGTCCAAAACCGGGCGAAAGGAGCCGTCCTTCTTTGGGACAATAAAGAGGTTGGAGTAAAAACCCCTGAACCTCTCTTCCGTGGGCACAGGGACCACCACTCCGTCTCTGCGGAGCCCCTCCAACACCAGGTGAAAAGCCTGAGCCTTTTCTGGAGATGGAACCGACCGATGGAATCGGGATATCGGTTTTGACGTAAGCTCTATCCTGTACCCTCGCGAGATCACGTCTCGAACCCACTGATCTTGAATGTGAAGAAGCCACTTGTCCTGAAAGCAAGACAGGCGGCCCCCCACCTGTGGGGAGGCAGGATGAGAGAGCGAGTCATGTCGAGGCGGGCTTGGGGGTGGCAGCCGCTGCCCCCGCCGGCTTCTTCTGACGACTCTTGGAACGCCACTGAGTAGCAGGCTTGCCCCCTCGGTCTGAGCGAGTGGACGTCGTTGATGACTGTGAACCGGAGCGAAAGGACCACTGCTTAGGGTTCCTTTTCACGGTGTACCGTGGCTTAGGCTTATTCTGCGGGATCTTAGACTCAGCAGAATCCTTTATCAATTTGTCCAGTTCGGTGCCAAAAAGCCTGTCACCAGCGAACGGAAGATTTTGTAAAATCTTCTTAGATGTGGCATCTGAGTCCCAAAGACGCAGCCACAACAGCCTGCGGATCGCAATTGCATTGGCCGAGGCCACAGCAGAGCGAGTGGCAGTTTCCAAAGATGCCGTCCTGGCATAGTCCGCATAGGCCCTTGCTCTCTCAGTGAGCGCCAGGACCTCTGGACTGGACCTAGCTAGATCAGTGATACCATCCAAACAGATAGTGATCGCTTGTAGGGTCCAGACTGCGGCAAAATTAGGGGCAAACGAAGACCCCACAGCCTCATAGGAAGACTTGGCGAGTTGCTCGACCTGTCTATCAGTAGCATCCTTCAATGAGGAGCTATCAGAGGCAGAAAACAAGGAGCGCGCAGCAATCCTAGTCATGGAAGCATCCACCTTGGGAGACTGCGACCATTCCTGGAGCGCCTCCTGGGGAAAGGGAAAGCGATTGTCCTTAGTCTTACGGACATAACGCCGCCCAGGATGCAACCTGGGAGCTTTAATCACCCTTCCGAAATTAGTGTGGTCCATGAAGGAGCCACTTGGTCTAGCCTCTGGCCGCAGCCATTGATAGACCTCCTTGGGGTGTACAGTCACCTCCTCAGGAGGAGTGACAAGACGCAATGTCTCATTGATGGAGGACACCAGATCCTCCACCCCATCTGGAGGTTCAGACATAGACCCGAGAGTAGAACCCCCATCATCTTCCTCACCATCAGAGGAACGCTCCTCCTCAGAGAGAGTCTGGAGCTCAGGAGAAGCCTCACGGGCTCGCTTAGGGGGTCTTACAGCAGAAGTAAGAGACACCCGGGGGTAACTAGGAGGAGTAGCTGGGTTTTCCAGTCTCCTATGCAGTGCCTCCAGGGTTTGCGACATGGAGGACATCTGGGACAGCAGAGATTCATTAATCTTGTTCTGCGTTTCCCATGGCCCTGGGATCACCTGAACCTCAGGGTATAATCCCGGATTTGCAGACTCAGTATTAGCAGACCGGGTCTCTGGGCGTCCGCAGTTATTGCAGGACCCCTCCACCAGTGTCCCGTTGCATGTAATACAGGCAATGGAGACCACCGCCGCCTTAGCAGCATGCTTCCCTACTGAGGACATCTCCACAGTGAGGGGAATATAAGCCAAAGTACACAAACAAACCGGGAATCCCGGTGGCTTACCGACCGCAGTAAAGCGGTAGGAGGAAGCGATGTGTGTGTGTGACCTCCGCGAGTTCCGGTCTCCCTTGTAAGTGCAGACACGCGCTGCCGTAAGATCCCAGCCGGGAAGCGAGGGAGAAGATGGCCGCCGACAGTGAAGCTGTGGGCGGAGCCTGGAACACGCGGGAAGAACACACAACACGCCCAGTGGTGATGTCACCATAAGGGCTGCCTCCTCCTCCTCCAGGCTGCCTCCGCAATGGAGGTGCCGGAGCCCGCAGCGCGGGAAAAGAGTGTGAATATCACCGCACACACACTCAGACTGCATGTACACACAAAACACACGCAGTCTACAGCCTCAGCCCCTGTGAGACACAGGGCGGTCAGCCAGGGCGACCCCAGCACAGGGTCACCGCCAGAACCGCGGACCCGAGGGTAACCGCGCGGTCTGAGTGTCATGACACCACAGTGACAGACACTACCCCCAGGCACACAGGAGACACACCAGGTGCCTCAGTGCCGGTCCGGTCTGTAAGCACCTTTAGGGAGGCCTCGGACGGGGGTACAGCACCAGTCCGGAGTGTAAGCACCATTTAGGGAGGCCTCGGACTGGGCTGGCTCCGTCCGGTCTGTAAGCACCATTTAGGGAGGCCTCGGACGGAGCGGAGCTGTGCAAGGCTCCAGGCTCCCCCTTACCAGAGCCTCCATGGAGGGATGGAAAGGAAAGAGTGCGACAGCGTACCGGGAGAACACTGAAGTGTCCAGGCTAAAAGCCCTCCGGTACCTCCACCAGCGTGTTCCGCAGAGGGTGAGCGGGGAGGCTGTCGGGGGTCCCGAGCGGGACCATTTTACCTTGTCTTCATACGCCATCACGTAAGCTGTGAGAATGCAGTGAAGTGCAAGCAAAGCGTGATCCTCCGAGCACACTAAGTTTAAAACTGAGGATGTCTCCTACGGTGGGGGTTTATAAGCGGAGGAGGCGGTGTCTACAAACTTGTAGTACCTAGTGTGACCTCCGGAGGGCAGAGCCCTAAACCCCATTGTCTGGGTCTCCCATTATGACGACCAGAAAATTTTAAACGTTTATTTTTTTACTATGATATGAAGCTGCTGTGCTGATATTTTTTCTCTTTTCTACGTTATGTCTGGTATCCACACACCAGTATCAATGGCACCCTTCTGAGATGAGACAAGGACATGATTCATGATACTGCAGCATGTTCAGCTACCATCTTCTCTGGGTACCAAACATGTATAGTTTTCTTTCAGTTCAAGAAAAAAAAAAATTCTGAAATTAGTCAAAGCTTTTTTGCGCTTTTTTATTTTTCAGGATCTGGGGCTAAGTTATGGCTTATTTTTGCGCTCTGATGATATTTCTACTGATACCATTTTAGCACATTTTTAGGCAGATGCAATGTTTTGATTTCCTCTTATTGGATTATAGTGTAATTTTGCGGCATCCAAAAAAAGCTTCATTCTCTTGTTTTTTCTTTGTTAAGCTGTATACCAATTGGATAAATTTTATTTTATATTTTGATAGAGTGAACATTTCTGAATGCAGCAATACCAAATATGTGTATTTGTTTTATTGTCAATGGGGCCAAAGGGGGGTGATTTGAACGTGTATTTTTTAAGCTTTTTTTTTAATTTTTTTCACTATTCCATTACAATAATGGACCCATAGAATTGCTGGTATAGCCACTCTCCTTCAGCCACTACCTCTACCAAAACTGCATAGTAATCTATGCCCATCCACAAGAAAATACACGAAGGGGCAGACTATCATGCACCTGCTGTTTCCATCTAAATAACAAGTGGTGTTTCAAAATACAAAATATAAATCTCCTATTCCTCATGCTCCTGGACAACTGCCTAGCGTTTCCTCAGTTCTATCAATAGGTTTTACCTTTTAGAATCTAATAGTATTACTAACACTTTCTAATCATTAGATGGGCTCTACGAAAACTGTCATGGCGGGTTTACACGTCGCGATATCGCAGTACAATTTCAATCAAAAGTCACGTGGTTCAATCGTTGGACCCGATATCGTGCCTGCGTTGTATGGTGTGAACGTCCAATGCGATGCAGGAACGATGTCAATGCGATATCGGGGATCGAATGAGCGTGCTATTCAATGCCCCGATATTGCATAGCGATTGAAGCCAGATCGTGCTGTGTAAACACCCAATTACGATGCGATTTGATACGTCACCCATTCACTCCCATGTTAACTATGCGATCCTGGATTGGGAGGCGGAGACATCGCACGGACGTTGTATTACGATATCGCAGCGTCTAAACAGTCAATGCGAGGCGGGTGAAACGTGCACTAATTGCGCGCTCCCGCGCCATTGAGTTGCGATATCGAAACGATATCGTGGCGTGTAAACCCACCATCAAGGAATTAAATGTTTGTCTTGTTGTAAGGCTGGTTTCACACTGCAGTTTTTTCCCTGATCAGGTTCGATCAGGTTTGTGTGTCAAAACCAGGAGTGTCTCCAAAACTTAGAACAGGTGTCAATCTTTCAATTATAGTTTTTCTCTGCAAGTTCCTCTCCTGGTTTTGGCATACAAACCAGATCAGGGAAAAAATGCAGTGTGAAACCAGTCTTACTCCAAAAATAATTTTCTTCCCAAAGGAGATCATCTAGACATTAGAGGACAGGTTGGCAAGAGTGACCGATACCGATTTATAATAATAAGTGGTTCTGAGAAACAGAATCCTAAAATTAGGGAGGAATTGGAAATAGGAAAAAATATACCGTATATACTCGCGTATAAGCCGAGTTTTTCAGCCCAAAAATTGGGCTGAAAAGTACCCCCCTCGGCTTATACGCGAGTCAGTGCTGTATACCGATGTATACATCGGTACATACCGATGTATACATCGGTATACAGCAGCCCCCGCATCCCCAGTAATGCAGGGCCCCCCAGGGTCTCTCCGGTCACCTGTAAAGCAAGCTATACTTATCAGTGTCCCGCTCGCACCCGCCGCTGCCGACATCCACGATCCTCCATCTTCATGCGACTCCTCTTCCTGTTTCTGTGCGCGTCGCCGGCAATGACGTCATTCCCGGCGACGCGCACAGGAAACAGGAAGAGGAGTCGCATGAAGATGGAGGATCGTGGATGTCGGCAGCGGCGGGTGCGAGCGGGACACTGATAAGTATAGCTTGCTTTACAGGTGACCGGAGAGACGCTGGGGGGGCCTGCATTACTGGGGCTGCCTGTATACTACCGCTGGGGCTGCTATATACCTCTGGGGCACTGTATACTACCGCTGGGGCTGCTATATACCTCTGGGGCACTGTATACTACCGCTGGGGCTGCTATATACCTCTGGGGCACTGTATACTACCACTGGGGCTGCTATATACCTCTGGGGCCCTGTATACTACCACTGGGGCTGCTATATACCTCTGGGGCACTGTATACTACCACTGGGGCTGCTATATACCTCTGGGGCACTGTATACTACCACTGGGGCTGCTATATACCTCTGGGGCCCTGTATACTACCACTGGGGCTGCTATATACCTCTGGGGCACTGTATACTACCACTGGGGCTGCTATATACCTCTGGGGCACTGTATACTACCACTGGGGCTGCTATATACCTCTGGGGCCCTGTATACTACCACTGGGGCTGCTATATACCTCTGGGGCCCTGTATACTACCGCTGGGGCTGCTATATACCTCTGGGGCCCTGTATACTACCACTGGGGCTGCTATATACCTCTGGGGCCCTGTATACTACCACTGGGGCTGTATATACTACCACTGGGGCTGTATATACTACTGGGGCTGCGTGTATACTACCACTGGGCTGCTGTATCTACCTCTGGGACTGGTGTATACCACACTGCTGGGGCTGTATACTTGTGCTAGGGTCCACCCTCGGCTTATACACGAGTCAATAGATTTTCCCAGGTTTTGGGGGCAAAAGTAGGGGGGTCGGCTTATACACGGGTCGGCTTATACACGAGTATATACGGTAGTGTGTTTTTTAACTACACTGTCTACACAAGTATTAGGCAAGTGAGTATTTTTACCATATAATTTTTATTCAATTTTTCCAACTCTAAGCTCTATAAACTTGAATGCTTATTTGATGAAGCAGATCAGGCTATGTGTATTTCTGTAGTAAGGGAGGATATAGCTTAAGGATATCAACATCCTTTAGCAATGTGTGTAGAATTATTAGGCAGCTTATTTTCATCAGGAAAAATTAGCCAAAAGGGAGGACTTAGTCCTATCAGAAATTGTATTTCCAGGAGTCCATCATGACAGCATATCTGGAGGTGGTCCCTCTTATCCTCTATGGGGACAGGAAACACACAACAGGTTAAAAAACCCCTACCATCCCTACCCCTCAGTGACTTTTCATGGACCACTCCAGGATGGATACAACTAAATTTTATTGAATTACCTTATACAGATGTAAAGCCCACACAAGCAGAAGGAATTCAGGGGTGGAGGGATGTGAGGGTGCTGTCATGATGGACTCCTGGAAATATAGTTAACACTAGGACTAATTTCTTGTTTTCCCTATCGCCCATGACAGCACGAAGGAAACCCCTGATTTTGCCTCTAGTTTCCAGTCCATGATGACAAAGATGAAGGATAAAATCCCTGTCCAAACATAGGAAGAAGCAGAAGGTTTCCTTACCATGCTCAGACAGGGCTCATAAGTCAGAATGTGAATCAGGGGCCTGTTCCTCTTCTAGTTTCTCCTGGTCTGATAAAAGCTCTACAGGAGGTAAATCTTGTTTTCACTCGGGGAATATAAATCAATTAATTAAGGCTTTAAGATCGACAATGGGTCTAACAGAAACTAAAGGCCCTGGCTGTCACACTGAATGACCGCTCCAGCGATCCCGACAGCGATAACGACCTGCCGGGATCGCTGGAGCGTCATTAACTGGTCGCTGGGGATCTCCCCAGTGATCAGGGCCATGGGAGCCACCTCCCACATCGCTGAAGGCTATGTCAGCGTCCTCCCTGCTTAGCGCTGCCTGTAAGCAGGGAGGACGCTGGTAATTATGATAAACAGCGGGTATCCAGGCAGCGCGTGCTGCCTGGATACCCGGTGTTTATCATAGTTAACAGCGTCCTCCTGCGAGCTCCTCCTGGCACTGGCTGCACTGTGAGCTTCTCTTGGCACAGGCTGCACAGCATCCTCCCTGCTTACATGCAGCGCTAAGCAGGGAGCACGCTGGTAACCATGGTAAACACCTGGTATCTAGGCAGTGCGCGCTGCCTAGATACCCAGTGTTTACCATGGTTACCAACCAGTGAGGTCACTGATCGCTGGTTTTTCGCTGTCACACGCAGCAATGCATGCTGACCAGCGGGAAACCAACATCAAAAAATGACCCAGAGCACTCTGCAGCGATCAGCGACCTCACAGCAGGGCCCTGATCGCTGCAAAGTGTCACACATAACGACATCGCTGGAGAGATCATTGTAACGTCATAGTTACAACGATCTCTCTAACGATATCGTTATGTGTGACTGGGGCTTAAGACCAAAGAAACCATGCAGGATGTGATGTCAGCTGCAAGAGCATTATGGCTGAAAAGCTGGAAAGGAAATGTGCAGGCTAAGTCAATGCTATGTTCCATGCCTTGCGAGCTTGAATTCCTCTTTGGTAAAGTTATAGACAAGTTACTGGAGAAAGCCTCTAACAAGAAAAAGGGGTTTCCGGTCCTACTAACCCCAACATTTCAGAATAGGTCCTTTCGGAGAAAAGAATTTCTTAAAAAACGTCCACCAAAGAATCAGGATACATGGCAGTCCTCACGAAAAAGAGGCCAGGGGTTTCTCTTCAAAGGAACCTCTTTAGATTCAAGAAAAAATACCAAGTGAATCCTTTCTCTGGGTAGGGGGACGACTCTCTTCATTTCTTCTTGCCTGGCAGAAAATTACCACTAACAAGTGGGTCCAAGCCATCATTTCTGATGGCCTACAACTGGATTTTCATCAGTCCCCTAGGGGTTACCTGGTATTGATACCTGTCAGATCTCTCATAAAACAGGCTTTAGCATGGTGGAAAAAAATGTTCTGCAACCAGTACCGATGGAAGAAGAAGGTAGTGGTTTCTACTCCCCTTTATTCCATCTGTAATGAGCTGACGTAATGTGCTCCATGGAGCAGGTGCAATGCGCAGCCTAAACACGGGCTGCGGAGTACCTGAAATAACGCGTTTGGCGTCATACCTGAAACTCTACACAGGGCTCCGAGGCAGGCTGGGGGCGCACATTTTAATTTGAATTAGGAGAGCGAGGGATAGTTAGTATAGTAATAGGAAGGTGCAGGGACAGGTAGTGATAGCCTGGGGTGGTTTATCTAGGTGACAGGTTCACTTTAACCAGGAACAAGGTTGTTAAGTTGAGTACCAATCACTTAAATACATCAAAGACTAATTCTAAGAGCAGCCGAATTATCAGCTAGGACAGAACTACTTGTCAACATACTAAAGGGTGGATTATATATAAAAAAATAGAGATTACAATATCATCAAGGGTAAATAAATTTAAAATGCAGAAAAAGTCAAGAGATAAATAAGCCTCTCTTAAAGTGTAACCATCGCTTACATTTTATTTAATGGTAATGTAGAACAGGTGATTTTAATAAACTTTCAAATATACTTCATAAGATAACTCTGGTGAGAAACCATTCATAAACCTTCAACAAGATGCCCCCACTAGTCTGTGTCTGAAGCATAGACTCATTCTCAGTGAGATCTGTCTTCACACTGAATATGAGGCATGTAACCATATAAGGGTAAGGAGGCGAAGCCTATACAGTATGGGAGCTCCTGACTGCAGCTGATGAGGTGACAATGTGTAAGATTACCACAGGCTATAGCACAGTGCTGAGCAATGTCAGAATGTCAGGATCAATGCAAACTCCTCTGCCCTTTCCTTCGCTCAAGTTTCTCTGATCTGTCATCGGGCACCTTCTCTACTGGCTCCCCACACAGCTCAAGATCTATGATCTTGTCCCTTCTCTGCTGTCACATTGCACTGCTCATTGTTCTCAGCTGTTGGTCCCACACAGCTCACAATCTCTGATCTTGTCCCTTCTCTGCTTTCATAGTGCACTGCTCCCAATCATCTACTGGCCACACTCACACAGCCCTAAAATAGTTTTTAAAAGAGCAAAAAATAGTTGAGAAAATAAATCACGTGGTACAAAAAAGCATTATCTTAGCAGCTATGTGACCCATCATTAACAACCAGTACAGTATTGTTTAGGTTTGTTTTTTTCAACGAAATGACGTTTACACTTACAAATTAATGGTGACCCAATGCATCCATAGGTAATTAATGAAATAACATTCACATATACTGTATATGTAGAGGTATGTAGATGAAACAACCATCCGGTATATAGAGTATCAGTGTATATGATAGTTTTACCTTAAATGGAGCCTATTCAGTCAGAGTGGTCATATGGGACCACGTCCCCTCAACCCTAACACACATTTCGCCCTGGCTTCTTTGGGGGGGTGAAGTTAAATCTATCACAAACACCTAACAATAGTACAAATAATAAGGTGCAGTAGTAAATGAAGAATAGCACATGTAATAAGGAAGAACACCATAACAAATATACAGTTGTGCTCAAACGTTTAAATACTCTGGAAGATTTTTTGCTTTCTTGGCCTTTTTTTCAGAGAGTATGAATGATAACACAAAAACTTTTTTTCCACTTATGGTTAGTGGTTGGGTGAAGCCATTTATTGTCAAACTACTATGTTTTCTCTTTTTAAATCAGAATGACAGCGAAAAACATCAAATGACCCTGGATCAAAAGTTGGTGATTTTGGCTTAATAACATGCACAGAAGTTGACACAAATGGGTTTGAGTGGCTAATAAAGGTAACACCCTCATCTGTGACCTGTTTGCTCATAATCAGTGTGTGTGCATAAATGCTGAGTGAGTTTCTGGGATCCAGACAGACTCTTGCATGTTTCATCCAGCCATTGTGCATTGTGAGTAATGGGGAAAGCAAACAAATTGTCAATGTATCTACAGGAAAAGACAGTTGAACAGTGTAAAACAGGAAAGGGATACAAAAAGATATCCAAGAAATTGATAATGCCAGTCAGCAGTTTTCAGACTGTGGATAACAAATGGAAAATCAGGGGCTCTGCTTTCCTAAGATAGCAAATAAAGACTATTCTAAGGTTAGAGAGTTAACTGACTGGTTAATGGAGTTGTGTGCAGTAAAGGCAGAGGGAGATACACATTCCTTGACACTGCAAGAAGTGTGAATCTCATAGTTCAAAAACACCCTTACAACCTGCAAGAAAAGTGGGTCACACTAAAGGCCATGGCGTGATATCGTGAACGATATCGCTGAAACATCACGGGTTTGGAGTCGCTGAAACAACATTGTTTCGTGTAACACTGAGATACGACTACGATAAATCGTTGGATCGTTGATCGCAGATTTGAGAACATGTTCTCAAATCAAACGATCCTCGATCAGCCAACCTGCTGCATCGTTCTGTGTGACACCGCGATAACGATGTCGTTAACGACTTCGCCTATTCAGAGCAGTGAGCAAGTATTGTTTGCTGGGTTAAGTGAACGATAGCTGCTTGCTACATTGTTGGTGCGTCGTCCACGATATCTATACGTGTGACATCTCACCAACGATGTCAAAAAGATGTCCTAACGACCGAGATCATTGATGATATCTTAACGACATTGCAGCGTGTAACTGTACTTTACATTTAAACTGACTTACAATGTACAATTTCTTCCATTTAATGTGTTTGTAGATTTTGTCTCGGACAAAACAAGAATTAGAAATGATCCTAGCTTTGATTTTATGCTGTCATGTACCAATGGTTTTGTCAGTAAACCTCGTATAGCAATGGTAGAGGTCCACAAAACAAATATTTCTTCATGAGATGCAGTCCATAAAAAGTCCAGTTGCCATCAAGGAAGAGATAAACTAAAAAACTAAGTTTGTGCAAGAACAGCACCAGGAATTATTGTTAGAACTCTAATAAAGGAGCTTAACATGGGGACTGAATTGGTGCACAAAAAGCCATTAGAAAAGTTTATTTATACATGTACAGATACAAGATTAAAATTTAAAATCTACAAACACAAAGAACCTCCCATGAGGCATGTGGGTCTACCACTCTATGCTTCTGGAAACAACCTTTTTTGCTGTTGTCAGGTACAAAATGATGTCTTATTCAGTAAAGAAATGCAAAAATGCTATGTACTTCAATGCATGCAGAGAATTACAGCCATAGATAGCATATACAAAGTGCTGTGTGTTTCAATATATACAGAGAATAGCAGCCATAGGTATCATAGACACATAGATGTATGAATGCACATATGAACAGACATAATAAATCAAGTTTGATTGTAGAATTTTCATACTTAGGTTTTTTTCATACTTAGGTTTTAGAGCATAAACCAGGATCTTAGATACTATCAAGGTATATGTATTAGGCATAGGGAAGAGTATGGAACAGGCCCCACGCATTCCGCCAGGTGGGCTTCCTCAGGGTTAAAGATCCCATCCCAAAACATGGTATATATACATGTATCACATTTGGATAATCAAGGTTCCCCTTTGGTTGGGTGTATAACCGGAGAGTGCGCAGTATGGTGTGTCTAGCTGGAATACAACCTGGGAAATTACAGTCCATGACAAAAGTTATGTCGCTTATCCATGTTATGTAAATAAAAGCTTATAACCTGATGTTAAATTCATCCATTGGTTTTATAAAATTACTCTTTTGAAAGCTGAAACCCTCCTAAATGTGACTTAGGTTAAGAAAACAAATTGGTATCAATGCTGAAATATTCATCATTTAATGAACACAGAATGGTCAGATTTTGGCAAGGCAAACGTTTTGTCGCCTGGTCATATTATGCACCCAATCCTACTTTACATCCTCACCTGTGCTCCATAAATGATCGATTAATTAGTGGATGTGCATAAAAAGAAACCCAGCACCCTAGACCTTCACTTGAACTGCAACTTGAGCTCTGACAACATTTCAAAAATCCAGATAAGCTTCCGTGAACACACCTCGCGCATGCGCAATGCGCATCGCGAGGTCTGGGGGTACTGAGGTCAGTATAGCCGGATATGTTGCCTTTAGCGTCATAGCGGGTATACTGCCCATGTAATGTGACTCATGCGGCGGCTCTCTGCTGATTAGCACGCCCATCTGGGGATGAATAATTAGGCTGCAGGCGGCGGGGAGAAGAACAAGGCAACGCCTTTCGCGGCTTCTCAAAATCTGTTATTCTCTACATGCATTGAAGTACATAGCATTTTTCCATTTCTTTACTGAATAAGACATAGTTTTGTACCTGACAACAGCAATAAAGGTTGTTTCCAGAATCATAGGGTGGTAGACCCACATACCTCATGGGAAATTCTTTGTATGTGTTTTTAAATTTTGATTTTAATCTTGTATCTGTACATGTATAAATAAACTTTTCTAATGGCCTTTTATGCACCAATCCGGTCCCCATATTAAACTCCATTATTAGCGTTATCACAATAATTCCTGGTGCTGTTCCTACACAAACTTATTTTTTTAGTTTGAAGTTTTGAATTCTGTGTATGCACAGGAATTGTGTTATTAGTTTCTTTATGCAGATAGTGCTGTCTCCATGATCCCTGCATTCACTATACAAGGAAGAGACAAGTCCAAGTATCCCAGAAAACAGTGTCCCTTACACACTCCTTACTTAAAGGGGTTGTCCAGGCTTTTGCTATAACTCATATGTGTATCTAGGTTGCAAAATGTTGACAGTTTGTAATATACATCCTGTCAACATTTTGCATAGTTGCCTAGATATCACATATTGCAGCACCCAGAGAACATCCAGGGGGCGTTTTTGTATTGGAGCCGGCATGGAAATGGGAAACTGGTTGTTTCCTCCCAGTCTCCTCCAAACACGCGCCATCCCAGTCTACACTATGACCAGCCACCCCCAGGATCTTACAGGCCCTCCCTAGCCCCTAATGTCACCACCCACCCCCATTGTACACAGCGGTCCCCTGCTCCACTGACACAATGTGCTGAATCCGCTGCTGTGAAGGCGATTCGGCACAGTGTCAGTGCAGTGGGGACCGCTGCATGTGTGTGCACTCACCCTGTGGTCTTTGTGCAGGGGAGCTGAGGTCCGTGGCCAGGGTCTCTGTGCTGTGGAGCCCGATGCTTCTCTCCATACCTCCTGTACCATAGAGCCGGTGGCTGCGGTATAGAGAGAACCGCTCCACCGGCTCTATGGTACGGGAGGTATGGAGAGAAGCATCAGGCTCCACAGCACAGACGCGGGCTGCGGACCACAGCTCTCTTGCCCAGAGACATAAGATAAGATAAGATAAACTTTATTGATCCCGGAGGAAATTACAGTATTACAGCAGCAGAACAAAGATCAAGAACATTTCACACTTTACAAAATAAGACTATATGGACAGCAGATGTGGGTAGACTGGTACATGTACCTCACCTATTCCCCCCATACACATAGGACTTCACATAGTCTTGGGACGCTTTACACTTATACATTTGTTAAACATCCCCACAGCCGTCGGAACAAACGATTTTCTGTATCTTTCCTTTTTACACATTAGTTGGATTAGACGCTTGCTGAATGTGCTCTTCTGCTTCGCAAACAGTTCAGAGAGCGGGTGTGTATTGTTGCTCATTATAGCCTTGCATTTCTTATTGATTCTATCCTCTAATACCTCCTCGAAAGTCCTAAGTTGTAGACCCACCGCCGCACTAGCCTTCTTGATAAGTTTATTCAGCTTATTAGCGTCAGCTGTGCGCACACTACTAACCCCAGCATATTATTGCAGCAAATATTGCACTAGCCACAATAGATTGGTAGAACATTTCAAGCATTTTGCTACACACATTAAACAACCTTAATTTCCTTAGGAAGTAAAGTCTACTCATCCCTTTCTTGCAAACCTTCTCCATATGGCACCTCCAATCAAGCTTGCTGTCCAGGTGAACCCCCAAATATTTGAAATTCTCCACCATCTCCACATCCTGACCATCAATAGTGATAGGTAAGCAATCCTTCATGCACCTTCCATAACTCAACACCAACTCCCTGGTTTTCTTTACGTTGAGTTCTAAATGGTTAGCCTGGCACCAGTCAACAAAGTCCGAGACCACCCTTCTGTATTCCTCCTCCCCCCGGCCTCTCTCAATACCTCCGACTATCACTGAGTCATCAGAGTACTTCTGAAGGTGACAAAGGTCTGATTTATACTGAAAATCAGCTGTGTATAATGTAAAAAGGAATGGCGACAGCACCGTTCCCTGAGGGGCTCCAACACTGCTCCGAACACTATCCGATACGGCCGCCCCAACCTTACCAACTGTGGCCTGTCTGACAGGTAATCAATGATCCAATTCACTAGTCCCTCATCAACCGCCATTTGAACCAGCTTTTTACGTAATAATAGTGGCTGTAAGGTGTTGAATGCACTGGAGAAATCGAAGAACATGGCACGCACAGTGGTTCCATCATTGTCCAAAAAGGAATGTACTGTTTGTAGCAGATATGCTACAGCATCGTCCACCCCTAGACTCTGCCGATACGCAAACTGAAGGGGGTCCATAAAAGCAGGCACCCTCGGACACAAGTAGGTAAGTACAATTCTCTCCAAGGACTTCATCGCATGCGATGTTAAGGCCACCAGTCTATAGTCGTTATGGGAGCTCGGGAAGGTAGTCTTGGGAACCGGCATCAGGCAAGAAGTCTTCCATAGAACTGGTACTCTCTGTGATAGTAGGCTCCAGTTAAACAGGTGCTGGAAGACAGTGCACAACTGATTTGCACACACTCTGAGGACACGTGGACAGATACCATCAGGCCCTGCTGCTTTACCAATGACCAGCTTACTAAACTGTTCCCTCACATCATTTTCTAAGATCAAGAAAGTCTCCAACTTCCTCCTCCCAGTTGATATTGCTTGTCGCTCCCCGGCCCTCTCCCCTGTTGACATTGCACATTTATCGTTGAATCTGTTGAAAAACTCATTCATCTCATTAGCCATGATCAGCCCCCCACCCCCGATCTGACCTTGCCTTAAACCCAGTCAATAGCTTCATTCCAGCCCACACTTCTCTGGAGTTGTTGTGTGACAATTTATTTTCCAATTTAATTCTGAATGCTTCACGGGCAATCTTAATTTTCCCCTTTAAGTCTCTCTGTACAATTTTCATCTCCTCCTTGTCTTTCCTTTTAAACGCTTTTTTTTTCCTGTTTAGTAGATGTTTCAATTCTTTTGTAATCCAAGGCTTGTTGTTTGCATAACACCGAATCTCATGAATAGGTACAATATTGTCAGTACAAAAGTTGATGTAATCAGTAACTCTCCCGGTAACCTCATTAACATCATCATTATGTTCCCTGGCACATAACACCTCCCAGTCTGTGCAATCAAAGCAGTCTTGTAACCTCTTCTCTGCTGCCGGAGACCACTTCCTTATCTGTTTAATTGTCACTGGTTGTTTGCAGACAACTGGTTGATAGGCTGGAGACAATAGTATGAGGTCGTGGTCAGATTTCCCCAGGGGGGCAATGCAGATGATGAGTAAGCATCCTTAACACTGGCATAGAGGAGATCCAATATATAATTGTCCCGTGTAGAACATTTGACATATTGATAGAACTTTGGTAATGAGATCTTGGCTCGATTGAAATCCCCAGAAATGACAGAGAGTTAGGGTGTTTCGTCTGAATCCGTGCAATCACCCCAGACAGTACATCCCCAGCTGCCTCTGGATTTGCAGATGGTGGTATATACGACACCACTGCAATAACAAGAGAGAATTCTCTAGGCAGATAGTAAGGCCTGAGGCCCACTGCTAATAGTTCAATGTTTGGGCAACAATGTCTCTCCTTTACTGTTACATGCCCCTGATTACACCATCTGTTGTTAATGTACAGTATCACTCTTCCACCCTTCTTCTTACCGCATTTCACTCGCAGCCCGAACCATATGAAACCCTGGTACCGATACACATGAATCTGGGACGTCCTCATGCAACCAGGTTTCTGTAAAGCACATGAGACTGCATTCCCTGAACTCCTGGGTCTTACTCAGAGCCAGCAGTTCATCCGACTTGTCACCAAGCGATCGTACATTACCCATGATGATGGATGGGACCGCAGGTTTAAACCTTCTCCTCCAGGACTTGATCTTCTTGCCTGCTCTGCAACCTCTGAAAGGTCTCCTCATTTCCCGTGGAACATGTGGTATTGCAACTGCTGGAGAAGACTTTGTCCTGCGCAGTTCCATAAGACGACTCCTTGAATACACTACTCGTTTAGCGACAGACCTAGGGACAACCCTCCGATCAGTGATTCCATCCATCCCACGAGGCCTCTCCGTGGCATATTGTATACGGTGCTCTCCGCCGAGCACATATGGCTGTATCACTGACACAGGCTGTGGGCAACAGCATACATCCATCGGTAGTATTAGCCGAGATGGACCATATAGCGTACCCCAAAGTGGCCATGCCAGCAGGGGACTTGTGAGTGGTAGTGGAGGATCCAGGTGAAAACCATATGCTGTGTGCCCAGCGGCAGTAGAAAGTGTGGGGTGTGCTGCATTTTCCATCCCACAGCAGACCAGCGTGCAGGAACGTCGCAATCCACGAGATGAAAAACATTGCATAGATCCAAGGTTAAATTAGAGGTCCAAAAAGACATCAGGAAAGGTACAAATACTGTAGCAAAACTGTAACAAACAAAATAATAGCTGCTGCAATGGGCTGCCACTAGCAAGGCGCCCTATTGTCTCCACAGTCTGTCTCCACAGACCACAAGTTGAGCATGACACACCCAGGCACCAGGGCAATGAGGTACTCGGAACCGGGCTGGATAGTTCTTTGGGGATGTCACGGTGGCTAACCCGGCTCCATGGCCCTGTCATAAAAATGGAGGAAGTTTATATGGGGAATAAATTTGTGATGCCACCCGTGGTTTTCTGCAATTAGATGGATGGCCGACGGTGTGGTTCAGATCCACTGTTGCGGTTGGTGATACAGCAGAAATGTTACAGCTCTCCACGGGTAGAGCGAGGCCCCAGAGGGTAGAGCGAGGTACGAAAACATAAAAACAAGACATCTGGAGGACATTGGCACAATCACTGAAATCGAGAAACTAGTACCATGTATAAAAAAGTGAAAGTGATAAAAACAAGGGATATCACAGGGGTTCGGAAAATCACAAAAATGACGCGAAGCTTAGGTATTCGTTAAGACCCTTTTGAACCCGCGTATCAAGCTGTACTATCCATCTGGCCTCTCTCCTCGCCATCATCCGTTTAACGTTGCCACCTCGAATACCAGGATGGACAACATCTATCCCCCCAACACTCAAACTTCTCGGATCACAATTGTGATTGTCGGGGGAGAGTCTCAAGCTGGTCGAGTTCTTCCACTTCCTGGGCCGCAATAATGCCCAAAACGTGCTCACGCACTCGTCTCCGTAACTCCCGTGTAGTCAGACCCACATATATCAAATTGCAACCACATGTTGCGTAATACACACCATTATTCGTGGATCAAGAGATATGGTGACAGATGTCAAACACCCTGGAGCCATCGTAAGTACCGAATGCGGTAGCGCGCAAAACATTACTGCAGGCCACACAGTGGCCACATGGAAAACAGCCAAATAAAGGGCCCCGGGAACCGAAGGGGTAACGAACAGGTGCGACATAATGACTTCGAACCAATTCATCCCTTAAATTAGGGGCTCTTCTAGCAGTCATCAGAGTTCCCACAGAGAGGAATTCCTTTAGGGCCAAATCAGACCTCAGAATGGTCCAGTGCTTGCCAAGAATTGACCGCACCGTATCCCACTCAAGAGTAAAGGTGGTTATGAATCGGATTTTATTATCCGATTCCAATCCATCCCTTATGTTGCTGCCCCCAAGAAGCGCCAACCGTGGTGTGTGCTTGGCCCTCAAATAGGCTGTTTTTAGGCCCCTACCACTATACCCCCTTTCTCGGAATTATTACATGAGGTCCTTTGCGTGGGCCTCAAACTGGTCCACAGTTGAGTTGATCCGTTTGTCCCGAAGGAATTGGCCCACAGGGATGGCCCTAATTGTGGAGGAATTGTGGGCTGAAGAAGCATGTAGGACAGAGTTGATCCCCATCTGAATCCAGGAATTGCGGTCCACAGTGATATCAATGTCCAAAAAGTCAACCCTGTCCCTGCTATATTTATAAGTGAGCTTGATGTTAAAGTAATTTGCCCAAATGCCTCATAAACTCACCGAGTTGCTCCGCAATGCCTTGCCAAAAGAACAGGACGTCATCTATATACCTCAGCCAGGACTGCACATGGGAGCAAAGCGGCGACACCCCGTCACCAAATATCAACCTCTCCCAGCAACCCAGGAAGAGGTTGGCATATGCAGGGGCGCACGCCGCCCCCATGGCAGTCTCCCGTTTCTGCAAGTAGAAGACGTCCTTAAAAGTAAAAAAGTTATGCGTGAGAACAAAGCGAATCAACTTGATAACAAAATCACAAAGGGGAAATCCCTGCCGCTCATACTGAGGAAGTATTCAGTGGCCCGTATGCCGATCTCATGCTCGATGCACGTATATAAGCTTTCTACATCTGCTGTGACTATCAGCATGTCAGTGTCCCAAAGACGCAGTCTATCCTATTGAGCACATCTGTTGTGTCCTTGACGAAGGAGGGCAGTGTCTCCACCAGTGGTTGTAAATAGAAATCTATAAACTTACAAATGGGTCTACACATGCCCTCCAAGCCGGACACAATTGGACGTCCCGGCAGACAGACGGCGTCTTTGTGGACATTAGGAACGCGGTAGAATGTAGGGATCTTTGCACACCTCATGGTCAGGCCATCCAAGACTTTCTTATTAATGATCCCGGATTCAAAGGCCTTCCCCATAATATCCTGTAAATCCCTAGAGAAGCTGACCAAGGGGTTAGAAGCCAATCTACAATACGTATCCCTGTCACGGAGTTGGCACAATGCCTCTCTCTCATAGAGGCGGACTGGACACACGACAATATTTACACCTTTATCTGCCGGCTTGTAGACCACATCATTAAGCTCTTTCAACTCCCTCAACGCCCCTCGTTGTCGAGAGGTGATGTTGTCAAATGTACGAGATGTTGACACCCGTTTTAAATCCTCCACAACAACTTTGGTTAACATATCTACAGCCGGACAGATTGTAAAAGGCGGAAATCTTGTAGATTTTGGTCAAATGGATGGTGGAAACTTACCAGCAGGGTCAGGAGTCGTCTCCATAAAAATAAAAAATGAAAATCTTTTTCAACTGAAATTCTCTTGTGTGCCTTATGTCAGACAGCAGCTCAATGGCTCCCATAATGCACCATATGCCCAGAGACTCTACCTAAGATGGGTCATCATTGGAGAAGTCTATTTAGATAGCCTAGAGGGTTAGAGACTTGGCACAAGCACTCTCTCCTGTGATAAAACAGGCAGTGAAATCTGCTACCTCAGAAAGCATCACCTGTGAATCCCTGAGGATACTCACTTATCATAGGGACTTATCAAAGGTGTCTCCCCTGCCCAGGAGCTATGGTATGATTAGACCATGTCCCTGAATGGTCAGACACATCCATTACACAGTATATAGCAGGGCCCAGTTATAGGTTATCTAGGCACAAGAGCAATTTCTAACACACCCAATTGTGGTATTGTTCCATTGGCAAAAAACAGCAGTGTGAAATCAGCCTTACCGGGCTCCACAGACCTTATTTTATCCACTGAAATAATAAGGTTGGATTGACGTATGCGTCTCAGCCTCGATGTGCATCAGGCGCAGGACAGTGAACACTGCCGCCACAGCGTATTTTTTTTTTTTTTCTGCAGAATGGTTCGGCCCAGAGGGATGCGTGAGAGAGAGCCCACCCCCGAAGCTGATCTGAGCATGCCCAAACTACTTTGAGTATGCTAAGGCTGCTTTCACATAACGATTTTAGCATTTCCGATGCTGTCCGATGAAAATCGGACAGCATCGGACCGATTTTCGGACCCCATGCAGCCCTATGGGCATCGGACCGAATCGGATGTGCACTAAATGCCATCCGATCTGGTCCGATCCGAATCTGTCCGATTTTTTTATCGGTGCAAAAATCGGAGCTTGCTCCGATTTTTGCACCGAAAATAAAATCTGACAGATTCGGATCGGACCAGATCGGATGGCATTTAGTGCACATCCGATCCGACCCGATCAATTTAACATGGGGCCCTATGGAGAAGGGTCCGAGGAAACATCTCATGTCTCCTCGGACCGATTTTAGTGTACTGAGCATGCTCAGTACACTAAAATCGTTCCAAAAGTGAATGAATGGGTTAATTAAAAATAAAAAAATCTATGCTCACCTGTCCACGAGGCCCCCGACGTCTCCCGGCATCTCCAGGTATCTTGCCGTCTGTGCTGATAAGACCTGCCGTGATGTCACAATCACATGACTGCCAGGAACCAATAGCCGGCAGTCATGTGATTGTGACATCACGAGAGGTCCTGGCAGCACTGAAGACAGAACAGCAAGGCATCGGAGACGCGCGGGACCGTGCAGGAGTCGTGGACAGGTGAGAAAGGAGAGGAGGAGGAGGACAAGAGGAGAGGAGGAGGAGGACAAGAGGAGAGGAGGAGGACGCATAGGAGGACCGGGGGCCAAGAGGGCAGACGCAGGGGATGAGAGGACCGGGGGCCAAGAGGGGAGACACAGGACCGGGGGCCAAGAGGGGAGGACCGGGGGCCAAGAGTGGAGACACAGGACCGGGGGCCAAGAGGGGAGGACCGGGCGATAAGAGGAGAGGACAGGGGGCCAAGAGGGGAGACACAGGGGATAAAGAAGAGGACCGGGGGAGAGACTGACAGCTCTCAGGGAGCGATCTGACAGGAGGGCGGGCATCCTATTTTCTGTCGGAATCGGATGCCTATTTGGCACCCGATTCCAGGCATTAGAAGAATCCGATGCTGTCCGATTTATATCGGACAGCATCGGATTTTACAAAATCGGTATGTGAAAGTAGCCTTAGGGTGCGTTCACACCACGATTTTTAGGGAGCCGATGCTGTCCGATATAAATCGGACAGCATCGGCTCCCTTCTGATGCCTGGAATCGGGTGCCAAATAGGCACCCGATTCCGGCATAAAATCGGCGCCGGAGGCTGCAAAAATAGAAAAAAAAAAAAAAGTTTATTCTCACCTCTCCCCGAGCCCCCGCCGTCTTCCGCCATCTTCCTCTAGGTTCCCGGTGGCTCTCGCAGGCTGCCGGTGTCAGCAGAGGTGTACCTCTGCTGTACACAGGACCTGCGGTGATGTCACAGTCACGTGACCGCGGGTTCACCATTCACCATGGTGAACCCGCGGTCACATGACTGTGACATCACCGCAGGTCCTGAACAGCAGAGGTACACCTCTGCTGACACCGGAGCCTGCGGCAGCCTGCGGGAGCCACCGGGAGCCTAGAGGAAGATGGCGGAAGACGGCGGGGGCTCGGGGAGAGGTGAGAATAAACTTTTTTTTTTTTTCTTTTTAACCCTTGTGCTCCCAGGAGCATTTTTACTGTACTGAGCTTGCTCAGTACAGTAAAATGGGGTCCGAGGAAACATCACATATTTCCTCGGACCTTTCTCCATAGGGCCCCATGTTAGGGATCGGGTCAGATCGGATGTGCACTAAATGCCATCCGATTTGGTCCGATCCGACTCTGTCAGATTTTGTAATCGGATGAAAAAATCGTTGCAGGCAACGATTTTTTTTCTCCTGAAAAAAATCGGGCAGAATCGGATCGGACCAAATCGGATGGCATTTAGTGCACATCCGATTCGGTCCGATCCCCATAGGGATCCATAGGATCCAAAAATCGGTCCGATGCTGTCCGATTTTTTTCGGACAGCATCGGAAATACAAAAATCGTGGTGTGAAAGCACCCTTAAGAGTGAATCCCTGATCCATCCTGGCCTCATAGGCAGCAATGCGTCGTTTGGACGAACTGTGCCGCATCAGGATTTTTTAAGCAGCCCCAACTACAACATTCTGCGGCCGGGGGTGTGGTGGAAATGCCGCACTCGTCTGCATCAGGCGACATCCTGATGCCACCTGATGTCCCTGTGTCCCCATGTTAAATATAGAGACACAGGCCTGATCAGGAGGCATCAAGATTTCACCTGATACCAACACAACAACCAAAAAGCAAATGTGAAGGCACCCTAACTGGACATATCTGGTATCACCAGAATTACAATGATGACAATCCTATATCCAGATCACGTTTACATTAAAATTATCAAAAAGTCATGACAGAAGTGTTTATTTCACAGTTTGGATTTTTTTCCCCCATTTTCGAGTCTTTACCACAGATTTTTCCTTTATCTGCAGTAATTGGAGTTGATGGGTATAAAGCCCACTATGGCGGTCCGGTCACCACACACTGGCATCCTCAACAGCTTTACAATCATCTGATTCTCGGGCATTTCTAGTAACAACTTACAAGAAATAGTAACTTAATTATCTCCACAGCTGAAATTATAAAAATAAGAAACCTATACACATATATTATGAACGTATAAACCAGCGTCCGCCTCATGAACGCAGCCATGACGAACCTTCTACTTTCCCGCCTCGTCCCATGCACGAGAGAAACTACAGTTCCCAAGAGCCTTTGCGGCCGGGTGTGACGTCATTGCACGGCGACTCAGCCAATCTGTTTCGAAGAGCTGTCATGGCGGCTGCTATGTCAGAGGCTTGATTGTGTTGTGATCGCCGGTAAGGAGGGATAGAACGGTGCAACGGTCGAATCGTGGGCTGTTACTTGTGCTGCCTTATTCTAGACAGACGAGCTCTGCTTGATATGATTTAGGAGTTGTTATTGTGTGTGATCATCTGTTACATCAATCTGGAGTCTGCCTGTGATGCTTCATCTTGTGTGGCTGGTGATCTGTGTGTGGGCTGATGATACAGGTCATCACTTTGACATCTGACACTTCTCATCATATTTATTTACCTTTGTGATCATTCATTTTTTTGCTTAAATGAATCTAAAACCAAAATGAATGAACATTGTGAATGGTCATCTTGTGTTTCTTTGGTTCTAGACTATGAAGAGGCGCTGGATAGTCTGAGTCTTGCTTTATCCATCTCTACTGCTTGCTGATCTACTATATGTTCATTAGTCGGGTTGTGTTCACACACTAGAGACTCCACTTGACAGAATCAGGACCCCATGTTAATGTCTGACATATAATAGACTTTTTTCTGCCACCATGTTGTGATTGAGCTGAGTTGTTGAGCCTGTGTAACCGCCCATTGCACAGCTTTCTGTGTACACTCAGTATTGATAGAGAGCTGCTAATCTGTGCTGTGGCTGGACTAGGAGGCATGAGGCCAGTTGTTCTGTAATCATGATCTCCTGCTGATAAAACGCATTGTATTCAAACACAAAAACTCAACCCAGTAAGTGACACATTGCTGGAATCGGGGTCTGTGTCCCTACATCATAGTGCTCTCAGCTTTCATGCTATACCTGCTGGCAGATTCTCTTTAAGCATCAAGTAAAAATGGTCCCTAGATAACTACAATTTAGGGTAGGTTAACGCTGGCCTGTTACCATGGAGTACAGAGAGTATAGGGATGCCTGCTTCCTGGTAGTGTAAATAGGCTGCTGACCACACAACACGTTTGGTGAAATGATTTTTTAGCTTGTACACAGGGCGACTCTATTGTGGATATTTCTGTGCTCATAAGAAGTGCAAAGAACTTGCATAAACAGAAGCCATCAGACTGAGTATATTCACTATTAGTACGTATCTGAAACGAGAAAAAGCTAGAGAAAAAAATTGTTAAAAATCATTGGATTAATTTAAAAGGTTTGTCCAGGCTTATGCTGTTGAGATAATTTAGAATTAGGATAGGTCTCCAATATCAGATATATGCGGGTCTGACATCCAGCAATAACATTGATTAGCTGTGTTCATCTCCAGCACAGCTGGGTGTAGTGAACAGAGCCAGGACAGCGGCCACCACTATAGTGTATAGAGCTGAGCTATCCCACTCCAGTCACCGTCTACATTTGGCCAGAACTAAAAGTGGCTAATTGTTGGAGGGTGTCAGACCTTCCACTTATCTGATATTGGTGACCTGTCCTAAGTACTAGTGTATCTCATTAATTAGAAGATCATCAAAAAGTTAATTTATTTCAGTAATTCAATGCAAAATGTGAATCGCATATATTATGTAGAGTCATTACAAACAGAGTGATCTATTTCAAGTGTTTATTTCTGTGAATGTTGATGATTATTATTATCATAAATCTAAACCTTCCCTTTTAGTGGCTTGTGATCTGCTAGGCATAGCCCAATACATCCTGGGCCTGAATAAACTTTCAAGGGCACCATCGCTTTGCTGATCAATAGCTTCAGTAAATATGAATCTATGCAGAAAAGCCGAAAATAAGATTGGACTCTGACATTTTTTTATAAGTCCTTTTTTGGATGAGCTTTTCTGATCTCACAGATTTCTCAATAGACGACTCTAACACACAAGGCAGCAGTTTCTTCACCCCTGACCTGCAGATCTCTCTGTCTAAACCAGGGGTGGGGAACTCCAGGCCTCGAGAGCTGCCAACAGTGCAGGTTTTCAGGATTTCCTTAGTATTGCGCAGGCACACCCACCGGACCAGGGACCTACCAAAAATGAAATAAGGTATCCCTAACGCAGTATCCAAGGATCCTATGTATAGCATACAGGAGGATTGAAATACCGAAAGGGGTATTGTGCCCATATGAAAAGAAGCAATACATGATCAAGGTCCAAGGTTGGACTGAAACGTTGGTTCCCTGTTGCTACACTAATAAAAAAGACCACTTTTTTTTGCAAACGAATCCTAAGAGTGTGCAATTGTTCATTCACCATATTTACGCAGGTGATAACATAATCACCTGCACTGGTGATGAGTCCAACCCCTGTGCAATGCTAAGGAAATCCTGAAAATATGACCTCTTGGGGGGGATGGGGGTGACCTGAGGTCTGGATCTCCCCACCATTGGCTTGCCTTAAACTATCTGAAGTCTCCTAAGGGTACCTTTACACATCGCAACTGGGGAGACATTTTTGGCGGCGATATTTCTCGCTGGAATGATCGCCGTCAAATTGCCTCCTTATTGTGGCGTGTAATAGGGAATTGGCGGGATAAACCATGTCGCTGGTTTCGATTTGAGCATGTCCATCAACAGTCTGCAGATCCAGAACACAAACCTCAGCAAAGCAGGAGACGGAGGGAGTGAGGGAGGAGAGTGATGAGTTAGGGCACACAGGACACAGTGCCTGGTAGAGTGACAGGGAGGGGAGGGTTTGGCTTAGAGCAAACAGGTTCAGTAATACAAAGAAACCCAGCTCCTCTTATGCTAATGTGCTGCACACTTTCTAAGGACTTCTATAACTATTTATCTCTGCAATCATACATGTAATCATTGAAGTAAAGGTATGATTGCACTCAGTATCCCAGAGCCTGTAAAGCCGGCGTCACACACGTCAATGTCGTCAGTGATCTGATCGCTGGCGACATTGACGGCTGATCGCTGGAGAGCTGTCACACAGGCAGACTCACCAGCAATCAGTGGACCAGCGACATTGTGGAAATTATTTAAATAACGTTTCCACGATGTCTTGCTCCTGCTGACAGACTGCGGTTAGCGGGAGCATGCTGGTATCCAGTGTAAACTGCGGGTATCTAGGCAGCGTGTGCTGCCTAGATACCCAATGTATACCTTGGTTGTCAGCCTTCTTCTCTCACCGGGTCCCTAGTTACCCGCTGTGTACCTTGGATACCAGACGGTGAGCGGAGAAGGCTGGCAACCAAGGTATACATCGGCTATCTAGGCAGCGCGTGCTGCTTAGATACCCGCAGTTTACCCTGCTGCGTGTACACCGGGCGACCATCGCCAGGTTTTCGATCCTGTCCGAAAACCTGGCGACCATCAACCAGCGATTTATCCTTGGTTGATATACCATGTCACACGCGTCAATATCGCTGCAATGTCACGTGCAGCAGCGATAGCGATATTGACGCGTGTGACGGCCCCTTAAGGCACTGGCTTCACTTTATAGACCTGAATTCTGCTGGTTGGTTCTCTTTAAGTCATATAGTGGCGGATATGCAGTACCCAGCGGTAGACACTACAGTTGACAGAACTATGCTGTCCAGTTCCATTTGGTGCATCCACTGGTACACTATTGATGACTTTTCCTAAGGTTAGGTCATCATTGTAAACTCCTGGACAAAACCTTAAAAAGAAAAAGAAACAAACTATGTTTTTTTTACTGTTGTTTTTTTATAAACAGATTTGTAAAATGAAGCTTGTGAACTTGAAACAGGCCATTCTCCAGGCCTGGAAGGAAAGATGGAGCGATTATCAATGGGCGATCAACATGAAGAGATTTTTCCCCAAAGGAGTTACCTGGGACATCTTGAATTTAGCAGGTTCGTTAATCTTCTACACTTCATCTTCTGACTTAAATGTTTTTGTGGCCCAAATTCTTCATTGGCTTTCCACAGGATAAGTGATAAATTGCTGACCGCTGCTGTTGGGACCCCACCAGGCATTGGAGCTGGGGACCAGAGTCGCCTGTTCCAGAGGACAGGGAGTGAAGCGGTAGTCACACGTTTTTTATCACTGCACAGTGTCCATTATATTGATTGATTTCTGGTTTAGTGGAGTTCCAGCCTGATCTTTAGACATTGAATCTCCTGATCAGTTGACATTCAGCGATCATAAGCGGCCGTCACACGCTACAATATCTTGAAAGATATCGCATGAACGCGCCAGATGAAACATCGCTTGAACGATGTCTGTGTGTGTGACGGCAAGATACGACGAACGAGAAATGATCAAATCGCAAAATCGAGATCTGAGCTCCGGAGCTCAGATCTTGCGATGAACGATTTCACGATCTGTCTCATCGTGGTGTATAACACCACGATGAACGATCTCCCAGCGGCAGAGCCTATGCTGGGAGATGGTAACTATGGTACACGTCGGGTTACTAAGCGACCTGCGGCGCCTAGTAACCCGATGTGTACCATAGTTACCAGCGATCTCGCTGCTCCACATCGCTGGTGAGTCTGTCTGTGTGACATCTCACCAGCGATGTGAGCGATATTGTAAGCGATCGCGCGTGCACGTGATCGCTTACAATATCGCTAGCGATATCGTAGCGTGTGACAGCCGCTATACATAGATCATTTATCCTGTGGACAGATTATGAATGGTTTTCATTTGCTGACCCCCTTATAAAGGGATTTTTTTCAAAGAAATTGTATCACTTGGACAAAATAAGTGATAATAAATATGATTCTAGGACTCCACTTGTTGGAACATGGTTGTCCTCTCGACCTGACAACAGTGAGGAGACGTCTGAGTAGAGGAGGGGAGAAACGTTTATGAGCCTGAAACAACCAAGTCCTTTAGCAGCGGGTACATGGAGGAGATATAATCTTCAAGCTGCTCATACCTTATTACTAGGGCAAAGGGTGTGGGGTGTGTGCACACGTATTAGAATTTGGTGCCCCATTTTTGTATCAGTTGGCAGGAAAAATGCAGCAGAAAAAATGCATGTTTTTGCTGCGTTTTCAGTTTGTTTTTGGTGTTCTTCCATTCATTATTATGGGTGAAATCTGCAGCAAAAACAATGATGGGATCGACATGCTACAGATTTATTTCTGCTTCTGACGCTTTAGGATTCTCATAAACTTTGCTGTCATCAGGATTCCCTTCTTTTGTGACAAATCTGCATTAAAAACACATACAAAACGCTACAAAAACGCAACGTGTGACAGCCTAAGGTCCTGTGCCCAAGGTGCATTGTTTGATGCTTTAACACAGATTTTGAGAATCTGCATGTCAACCCTGAAGCCAGCAAAGTCTATGACAGGTCAGAAGTGCTGTGCCCATGTTGCTTTTTTACCTTGCAAATTTCTTTCTGATTTATTTTTTCTGCACCAAATGTGCAAGGAAAAAAAACAACGTGGGCATGGCACTTCTGACCTGTCATAGGCTTTGCTGGCTTCAGGGTAGACATGCAAATTCTCAAAATCTGTGTAAAAAAAAGCATGAAAGAACGCATCGTGGGCCTAAGGGTGGTTTCACACTAGCGTTTGTGTGCATTGTGTTTGCATCCGTCCTAATGTGCAGGCATGCGGATCTGCCATGTGTCTCTATAATTAACAATGAGGACGCATGGACATGCGTAGACATCAGTTTGTATGCGTATCCATCCCATCGTGTCTTTTTAATGTCTCCACCGAACCCATCTTGTTACGTTTCTAGGGAGCATGAGGCTGCATGAAAAATCCTGATGTGCCGCACAGCGTGGAAACGACATATGGATTCAAATAGTGGAGCATTTGCCTCCAGATGCAGCAGATGGGATGGATGCACAACCATTGGAAAATATGTCATACTCCCTCTCACACTCACTCTCACTCTCATCAGGTTAACAAGTGTCCTGCTGCTGCTCTTCTGCGGCTGCCCATTAAGCTACTCTGTGAGAGCCTCTTTGATTGGCTGTTGCAGTCAGACTGCATTTCCACAGCATGGATGGTGATTGTGCTTAGTTACCATACACATTAGTGTATGGCAACCAACATGCCATCATAGGGTGTTAAATAAATAATTTAAAAAAAATGTGTGGGGCCTCGCAGTATTTTTCAGTCTAGCCCAGTGAAAGTGGACACCTGCGAGCTGCCACCCTCAGCTGCATAATTTTACCTTGGCTGGCAAACAAACAAAAAAAAAATGTGGGCTCCAACCTATTTTTAATTGCCATCCAAGGTAAAACTAGGCAGCTGAGGGCTGATATTCTAAGCGGGGTGAGGGCCCTATGTTTTAGGGCTCCCCCACGCTAAAGAATAGCAGCCCTTATGGCGGTGGCACGTTGGGTAATAAGAGGTTAATGCCAGATTTGTTTTACCAGCTGGTATTAAACCCTGAGATTCTTAATGTCCAGCCAAGTTAGACCTGGCCATTAAGAATCTCAAATAAATTGTTAAAAAATACACGACATAGAGTCAAATTAATTTATTAGAAATTAAAACACAGAGACACTAAAGGTACCGTCAGACGTTTCAACATCGCCAGCAAATGATGGGAGTGTGCTCGTTTTTGGCCGCTGGCCAAGATCGCTGTGCACCTGTCAGACGGAGAGACATCACTGGCAACGCAGCAGCGATGTTGAAAGCAACTATCGCTGACAGGGTTAAATTCAACCCTGGCAGCGACCCTTAACATTACAGTTAATGGGGGGAATTGATTGCAACATCGCTATTGTGATGTCAGACAGGGCGATTCAGGAAGATCGCCTGAGCAACATCGCCGTTGAAATCACCCTGTTACACGGGGTAACTCACGAGCGATGTTGCCGCAAGTTGGCCACGCCCCTGAGTTGCTGGTGATGCTGCCGGAGATGTTGACCCGTGTAACGGGGCCTTAAGAGGCACCATCTTTATTACTCCCCACCCTCGCACCCCTCAACAATCCTCGTCTTTTGTCTTCCTGAACAGATGCAGCTCTGCTACATCAGAGACCACAGGGAGGAAAAAGCTTCCCCTCTCTGTATTCTCTGATCACTGAATGAGTGAGCAGAGACTGCCTGTTGATAAGCGGTGATGTCACCGAGGACACCGTTGCCATAGTAACCGAGTGAGCAGTTACTGTAGCAACAGTGTCCTCGGATCACTTCTTTTAACTCCCTGCTCACTCATTCAGTGAGAGAGAGATGTGTGTGTCTAATTTTCGGAGAATATTGTGTGAAGTGACTGATTTACAACCATGTTTGTGTATAATTTTCAATTACTCAATGAATTAGAATAGCATCAAAAAGTTAATTTATTTCGTTAATTCAATACAAAAAGTGAAACGCATATATTATATAGTCATTACAAACAGAGTGATATATTTCAAGTGTTTTTTTTATGTTAATGTTGATGATTATGGCTTACAGCCAATGATAACCCAATTCCACGAGACGTCAAAGGGTGAATGCATCTGTGTTATTTATCAAACCTCTCCACATCTTCATAGATTGGTGTCAGTCCATATATATGTACAAATGTGCTTAATTATAAGCACAAACCGCATAACGTGTGTCACCTACTAAATACATGCAGCTCAAGAATTATTTACAATTTAAATTATCGTTCTGCCCACGAAGGGTTAAACAAATCACCACCATTTATCTATGTGCGCACATCACATCTTGAACAAGTGCAGTAGCCAGTAGAAGTCAGGAGACCAATGTGCTACTAACCGCTCAGGTGTCCCCATTTCATATGAGAGACTCATTAGAATTGCATGACCTTTGTGACCCATGTGCGGTCAGTATACCTATAGTCTCCTGTTTAAAGATGGCTGCATTCATCGGCTACTGTTCTTGTGTAAGCAGTGACCCCTGCACAGCAGATAAATGAAGATCCAACGACAAGTAATTTGTAAAACATACTGACCTTTTACAGATGTGCACTAAAATGTGTGTTGACGCCAAGGTATTGGGTTGCGTTCAGAGTGATCATTTATACTGTAATAATTAAGAAATTCTTGAAGTGCATGTATTTAGAATAATTACACATATTACCTGTTTATATATCCACATTGGTATCCATGTACATACCAAGGAGATGTTTGCTGATTGATTAAAGGGGTTTCTTGGTCACCTCATTGGGGATCCATGGGTAAGTCTGCTGCACCTGGAGGCCAACACTAACGATATATCTTAACAAAAAAAAGTTGTCCTCTCCCCAGCATGTATACCTCCCTGTTAGCTCCAGCCTCCTCAATTTACCTTAGTGACAATTGGAGGCAGACATGTGTCTTGAGTCTCAGACCAGTCTCATCCTTGATACGTGTGTAGTTTTTCTTATAGCCATTTCCTCTATCAGGTGGGTTTCATGGCTGGCTGGCCCCTCCTGTTGCTCTCCATACCTCATCCTGGACTAGGCGGCGTTGGGACTATTCTGTCTTTTCTTCCTAAGATAGTCTCGACTTTCCCACTTAACGAGGACATGGTCTTAAAGGGATGGTCCACTACTCAGACAACCCCTTCTCAATCAGAGTGTTTGCCCCTGTTTAAATAAAAACGCTTATACTCTTCTCTGGCGCCATTCCAGTGGTGTTGCCACCCGCTCTCCCGGGGCTCACATAACGTTGTTACGTCATGTGAGCCCTGTTCCTTATTATCACCGGCGTCCCTCTCCCTGCCGTTGGAGAAATGAAACATCAAGAGGTAGGCAGAGCTGCGCTGGCCATTCACGTTCTCTTGATGTTTCATACCGAGGTCCAGTTTGTTTGTGAAAGCAAAAACGCTGTGCTTGACTTATCCTCGCTGAGTCTCTACCACGACTCCTACAAAGTGTTATTGTCTGCAGCGCTGATGTCACATTGACAGCATTGTAACAGATAACTGAGCTGAGACATTCCCCGAGCTGATGGCACGCTGAGCTCACTGATTGTCTGCAGCGCTGATGTCACATTGACAGCATTGTAACAGATAACTGAGCTGAGACATTCCCTGAGCTGACGGCACGCTGAGCTCACTGATTGTCTGCAGCGCTGATGTCACATTGACAACATTGTAACAGATAACTGAGCTGAGACATTCCCCGAGCTGACGGCACGCTGAGCTCACTGATTGTCTGCAGTGCTGATGTCACATTTGACAGCATTGTAACAGATAACTGAGCTCAGACTTTCCCCGAGCTGACGGCACGCTGAGCTCACTGATTGTCTGCAGCGCTGATGTCACATTGACAGCATTGTAACAGATAACTGAGCTGAGACATTCCCCGAGCTGACGGCACGCTGAGCTCACTGATTGTCTGCAGCGCTGATGTCATATTGACAGCAGTGTAACAGATAACTGAGCTCAGATTTTCCCCGAGCTGACGGCACGCTGAGCTCACTGATTGTCTGCAGCGCTGATGTCACATTTGACAGCATTGTAACAGATAACTGAGCTCAGACTTTCCCCGAGCTGACGGCACGCTGAGCTCACTGATTGTCTGCAGCGCTGATGTCACATTTGACAGCATTGTAACAGATAACTGAGCTGAGACATTCCCCGAGCTGATGGCACGCTGAGCTCACTGATTGTCTGCAGCGCTGATGTCACATTGACAGCATTGTAACAGATAACTGAGCTGAGACATTCCCGAGCTGATGGCACGCTGAGCTCACTGATTGTCTGCAGCGCTGATGTCACATTGACAGCATTGTAACAGATAACTGAGCTGAGACATTCCCCGAGCTGATGGCACGCTGAGCTCACTGATTGTCTGCAGCGCTGATGTCACATTGACAGCATTGTAACAGATAACTGAGCTGAGACATTCCCCGAGCTGATGGCACGCTGAGCTCACTGATTGTCTGCAGCGCTGATGTCACATTGACAGCATTGTAACAGATAACTGAGCTGAGACATTCCCTGAGCTGACGGCACGCTGAGCTCACTGATTGTCTGCAGCGCTGTCAGTATAACTAGCGCTGCAGGCAAAGTCACACTGTTGGCAGCAGTGGAGACTCACACCGGACCTGGGGATGGGGAGTGATGACTGTTGTTTTTTTTAAATGCTTGGAGTCAGAGGTTTTCTGAACTTGGAAAAGCCCCAATGGCACATTTATGAATGTTATACTAATGTGGCTATAACTCGTTTTATACACTGTTTTGATATGCTTGAAAAAGACTTGTTAGCTGAAACGTCCGTTGGGGAGGATAAATAGGTTTTTGCAGTGCGGCCTCCATGTTCTGTATTTTGTTCTACAGGTTGGACCTATGGACCCATCCCGTGCCTCTTTTCCTATATATTCTTTTGTCTTCCAGTGCTGCTTTTTGCCTTTTTTTGGTTGTAGATCTTACAGCAGTTTCCTTTCCTCCTTACAGAAGCACTTTTAGATCAGGCCATGATCGGCCCTGCACCCAACCCCTCATCCTCTCCTATCTGAAGTATGCCATCAACTCTCAGGTATGTCTCTTTCCTCCATGTGCAGCAGGTTTTAGCCTTTTTTCCACGCAAATGATTTCCAATACAGCCAATCCTATTGGAGCGCTCCAGGGAATTGTCCTCTTTGAGCTCCTCGATCGGTAATGACTGCATGCTCCGACTGATTGTTCATTTCTAGGCTTATAATTGATGTCTGCTTTATTTTATCAGAGAATTCCCATCTCTTTTAATCAATGCAGTCAATGCATGAGTCCCATTATACACGTGTAATTATATTAAACTGCTTTCCCGCCCATTGTTAAGTTGTATGAATAGATTCATTGTATTTCTCTTAGTGAATGTGACGGGGATGTGATTTCCTATCTATGAAGTTTTCCTGTATTTTTCATTCCTTATGTCATGTATGATCAAGTTATAATGCTCATATTTGTTCTGTCTAAAATGAATAAAACCATTTTATAGTTAAAATTTAATGTAAAAAGTTTAGCAACTGTAACTCCTTATTGTTGCATACGGTCTGCATTTTTGTCTAGTGCTGTAATTGACTACAAAGAAATAAAAAAAAAAGTTCTACTTTCTAGTGCTAAAGATGAACCTTAGGCGGCCGCCACACGCATCGATTTGTAGAACGATATCGCTTAAGTGATCTGTTTTTTGATCGCTTAAGCGATATCGTTTGTGCATCGCTGCGTGCGATCAAGAGATTTTACACTGTAAAATCGCTTGATCATTAGATCGCAGATATGGGAGCCGGAGCTCATATCAAGTGATAAACGATGTAACAATCTGCTTCATCGTGGTGTATGACACCACGATGAACGATCTCCCAGCGGCAGAGCCTATGCTGGGAGATGGTATCTATGGTAAACGTCGGGTTACTAAGCGCCACGCGGCGCCTAGTAACCCGATGTGTACCATGGTTACCAGCGATCTCTCTGCTCCACATCGCTGGTGAGTCCGTCTGTGTGACAGCTCACCAGCGATGTGAACGATATTGTTAGCGATCGCGCCGTGCATGTGATCGCTAACAATATCGCTCTTAACATTGAAGCGTGTGACGGCCGCCTTAGAGCAATCTTAAACTGAACTTGTCAAATTAAAAATCCATATGTAACTGATATTTTCTAATTGAACCGGCAAAGCTCTTTCAATTCATGTATTTTGTTATTTATAGTCCTCCCTCCCCCACCACATCCTCATTCTCTGTAAACTGCAAAAAAGAGATTCATTCCGTCTGTCAATCACAGTGAGTGATTACTTAGTTCTATGCTACACACTCCCCAGGGATGAATATTCATGTAGTGACATCACTGCACTGCCCTCCTCTGGGTCTGTATCCTGTTGTGTGGTCAGCTCTCCACGTGCAGGCACACTTTGGAGGAGAAAGGAGGGGGGGAGGAGGTGTGTGCTCTTACAGATCTTCATTGTGTGTATCTGAGACGTGTAGTGTGTGCAGTCTGATATATTTCTATGTGATTATAAGAACATTTGATCATTTGCTCAGCAGATACACACACATTACATGTATGTACGAAAACCAATAATTTGAATCCCACGCCACTCATTGGCCGCCGGCTGAGCCAATGAGCGGTGCGGGATTCAAATCCCCTGCCAAAGCCGGGCGGCACCGCTCATCGGCTGAGCTGCCACCGGCTGAGCCAATGAACGGCGCAGGATTCAAATCCCCCGGCAAAGCTTCGCTCATTGGTTGCTGTCGACCAATGAGCGAAGCAGGATTTAAATCAGGCGCCAACGCGCTGATTGGTCGCCGTCCACAACCTCTTCTTAAAGGGGCCGTCCACAACCACTTCTTAAAGGGGCCATACACAACCACTTCTTTTTTAAGACGTGGTAGGGGACCACCCTTTTAACCCCTTCCCGACCTGTGTCACAGCGTCTGTGACCTGGAGGGATCGCGTTCCCGCAGCTCGAGTGATGGTCTCACTGACCTGTCACTCGAGCTGCAGATACATGGGGACTTGTAGCACACCCCAGGAGGGGTTGCTTTGCACCCCTGAGGCTACAGCCGCGGTGATTGGTAGTTGAAAATGAAACCGCAAATTACCACGGCTGTAATGTTTCTTTGCCCGCCGCTTCTCCCCCTGTCCTCCGATGTTCCCCCCCCCCCCCCCTGTGCTCCAGTGTCTCTCCCGTCTTCTCCCTTCCCCCATGCTTCTCCTTCCTGCCCCCTGCTTCTCCTCCCTGCGATCACCAGAGATCACCATTTCTCTGGTGATCACCTCCTCCCTCTCACCTCTCCGCCGCCGTCCCGCTCCTCTGGTCCGCCACTTTCAGTTTTCCTACTCGACTTCCGGTCGGTCCTCCTGTGCTCCCGACCTGCTGCCTCTGCTGCCGTCGCTTTAGTTCCAGCTCCTGTCAGGATCCCTCCTCTGCAGTTTGATCCCCCTCCAGGGGGATCAAACTGCAGTGTGGGGATCTGACAATCCTGCCAGGGCTGTCAGATCACTTTGCTGCAGCCCCGATCCCCTACAGTGGGATCAAGCTGCAGAGGAGGGATCCTGACAGCCCTGGCAGGATTGTCAGATCCTCACACATCTCCACGCTGAGGATTCCACATAGTGGATCACTGGGCCAGGATTGTCGGATCTCTACACTGCTGTTTGATCCCCCTGCATGGGGATTGAGCTGCAGAAAGCAATCTGACAGCTCAGGCGCAGTGATCCACATAGTGCATCTCTGTGCCCGGGCTGTCAGATCCCTTCACTGCAACGTCAGGTCACCTGACCCAAGCCTCAGAGATCATGTGATCTCTGAGACTTCGGTTTGCACAGTGATGCTGCACTGTATGGCAATGATCTGCCATACAGTGCATCATCACTGTGACACCAGAGACTGCAAGAAGAGGACACTTGATCCCTTGCTGCAATCTCTGGATGTAGCAGAGGCGATCGAGCATCGTGGGACCTTCGTTGTGGACTACGTCAGAGGCGATCGAGCGTCGTGGGACCTTTGTTGTGGACGACGTCGGATCTTTTTAGAATAAAGCTGGAGTCCGAATTTTGTTTGTGGTTTTTTTCTTCAAATAAAAAGATTTTTCTCTGTGTGGTGTATTTTTTTACTATATTTACTAGAGATTCCTAGTGGCCGGGTCTAACATTGGCCGACATTATGAATCTCGGGTTTAGTGCCAGCTGCCAATATAAAAGCTGGGATTAATCCCTTTATTACCCAGTTTGCCACCGTCACCAGGGCAACTGGAAGAGCCTGGGTACAGCGCCAGAAAATGGCGCTTCAATGAATGCACCATCTTCTGGGGAGGCTGCGGGCTGCAATTCCGCAGCATGGTAGGCCCAGAATGCTTGGGCCTCTCTATGCTGAGGATTCCAGCCCTCAGCTGCCTTGTACCTGGCTGGGCCAAAAATATGGCGGAGTCCCATGTCATTTTTTTTTTTTTTGAATTAGTTCTAGAAATTAAAAAAAATGGGCTTCGCTGTATTTTTGGTTGCCAGCCAGGTATGACGAGGCAGCTGGGGGGCTGGAATCCTCAGCGTGGAGAGACCCAAATGTTGTGGGCCCCCCACGCTGCAAATTGCAACCCACAGCTACCCCAAAAACTAGCGCATTCTTTAGAGGTGCCATTTTCTGGTGCTGCACCCCAACTATTCCAGTTGCCCTTATGCTGGTGGCACACAGGTTCTCCATACGCGACATGGTATCCGCTAACAATTGCAAAGGAAAATTAGCCCCAGTTGTTACGGAAATCATGTCTCTTATGGAGACCCCTCCCTGTGTGCCTGAATATTGGAGCTCCCCCACAAGTGACCCCATTTGGAAACTAGCCCCCCCCTCAAGGAACTTTATCTAGATGCATAGCGAGCACTTTGAACCCCCAGGTGCTTCACAAATTGGGGGTTCAAAGTGCTCACTATGCATCTAGATAGGTTCCTTGGGGGGTCTAGTTTCCAAAATGGGGTCGCTTGTGGGGGTGCTCCAATGTTTAGGCACACAGGGGCTCTCCAAACACTACATGGTGTCCGCTAACAATTTGAATGGAAAATTAGCGGACACCATATCGCATTTGGGGAGCCCCTGTGTGCCTAAACATTGGAACTCCCCCCACAAGTGACTCTATTTTGGAAACTAGACCCCCCCCCCAGGGAACCCTATCTAGATGGGGGATGAGCACTTTGAACCCCCAGATGTTTCACAAATTGATCGTAATAATGAAAAAGTACTTTTTTTTTTCACAATTTTCTTTTAGCCTAAATTCTTTCATTTTCACATGGGCAACAGGATAAAATGCATCCTAAAATTTGTTGGGCAATTTCTCCTGAGTACACCGATACCTCATATGTGGGCGCACGGCAGGGCTCAGAAGTGAAGGAGCGCTATTTCACTTTTTGAATGGAAAATTAGCTCCAAAAGTCAAATAGCGCTCCTTCCCTTCTGAGCCCTGCCGTGTGCCCAAACAATGGTTTATGACCACATATGAGGTATCGGTGTACTCGGGAGTATTGCCCAACACATTTTAGGCTCCATTTTATCCTGTTTCCCATGTGAAAATGAAAGAATTCTCCCCCAGGACAAGGCTCCTTTACTGCGCTGTGCAATTCGGATGTTTCTCTCATCTCCCGCACTCCTTCCGGTTTGCAAGGTGAGTTCTGGGAAGGATGGTGGCGACATTGGACGCAGTGCCATTTGTCCAACTGCATCTACGGCCACTTCGGTTGGCCCTGCTATCAGCCTGGAAGCGTAGTCTGTTCACCCCTCCTTGGACATCCCGTCCGTCAGCGGAAAGGAGGCAGTCTGTTCGATAATGGCTAATCCCGTCATCTCTCTCAGGGGAGTTCCTTCTCCCGTCTCGGTGGGATGTGCTGGCCACTGACGCCAGTTTCCTTGGCTGGGGACAGGTTTTTCGCCAGCACACAGCCCAGAGTTGTGGACTCTGGCGGTGTCTTCTCTGCCCATAAATTTAGGCCATCTCCTTGGCGTTGCAAAGTTTTCATCATCTTCAGAAGGGCCGTCACATCCGCATTCAGTCGGACGATGCCACGGATGTGGCATATGTCAACCATCAGGGCGGAGCCCGCTGCAAGTCTGCTATGCAGGAAGTGGAACCGATTCTCAGCTGGGTCGAGTCCTCCGGAGCAGTTTTCTCGACTGTTCACATCCTGCGGATTGTCATTTGGGTGGCGGACTTTCTCAGCCATCAGGGCCTTGCCTCAGGAGGATGGGCTCTCCATCCAGAGGTATTCCAACAGATCTGTGGTCAATTCGGGACTCCGGATGCGGACCTCATAGCGTCATGTATGAATGCGCAGGCTCCCAACTTCTTTGCCTGCTCTCGTGATCCCGGGGATCGGACGCTCTGGTCCAGACTTGGACACATTTTTGTCTTACATCTTCCCTCCTCTGGCCCTCATTTCCAGAGTGGTCCAGAAGGTCAAAATGGAGCCGGTGGTTTTGGTGGCCCTGGATTGGCCCAGGAGACCATGGTACGCCGATCTCGCGCAGATTGCGCCCCATGGCGCCGGCCGGACCGTCCGGATCTTCTCTCCCAGGGCCCATTTTTTTCACCAGAACTCAGGGGCCCTTTGTTTGATGGTGTGGCCCTTGAGGTCTGGATTTTGAATCGGGAGGGATTTTCGGTAGAGGTTGCGCGCCCTATGGCCAACGCGAGAAAACCTGTCTCCGCCTGCATATTCCACAGACTTGGAAGGATTTCTTCGCCTGGTGTGACTCTGGAAGTCTTCCTCCCTTGCGTTTTCGATTCCAGCGATTCTGAGTTTTCTTCATTCTGGGCTGGATAAAGACCTGTCCCTAGGCTCTTCAAGGGACAGGTATCGCTCTGTCTGTGCTTTTCAGCACAGTTTGGCCACGAGACCCCGGGTTCGTTCATTTTTGCAGGGTGTCTCTCGAATTGTTCCACCATATAAGAGGCCCTTGGAGTCCTGGGACCTGGAAGTGCTTCAGAGGCCAGCCTTCGAAACCTCTCAGGGAAGTTTCGCTCCTCCTGCTTTCTCAGAAGGTGGTTTTCCTCGTGGCGATCACCTCCGTTCAGCGGGTATCGGAACTGGCGGCTCTCTCTTGCAAGGCACCTTTCCTCCAGTTTCACTAGGATAAGGGGGTATCGCGTTCGGTACCGTCCTTTCTTCCCACGATGGTTTCCTCTTCCATTTGAACGAGGACATTTCTCTCCCATCCTTCTGTCCGGCTGTGCTGCACCGCTTTGAAAAGGCTGTGCACTCCCTGAATCTGGTCCGTGCTCTCCGTAATTGTCTCTAGGACAGCTCCTTTCCGGAAGTTGGACTCCCTTTTTTGCGTCCTTCCAGAAGGGCACCGTAAAGGGATGGCAGCGTCCAAGACCACTCTTGCAGGGGGATTTGGCTTCTCATTCAATAAGCTTCTTCCCTACGTAATCTGACCATTCAGTCAGGTTTAGATTCTTCCTGGGCTATTCGGCACCAGGCTAAAGCTGGGCAGGTGTGCAAAGCTGCCACCTGGTCCAGCCTTTACACTTTTTGCGAAACACTATTGTGTTCATACTCCGGCCTCGGCAGATGCGAGTCTGGGTAGGCGCATTCTGCAGGCAGCGGCTGCTAGTCTGTAGACTGCGTTTTTCAGTTGTGGATGTTTATTCCCACTCAGGGACTGCTTTAGGACGTCCCATCGTCCTGTGTCCCCTAATGAGGCGAAAGAGAAAAGAAGAATTTTGTGTACTCACCGTAAATTCTCTTTCTCTTAGCCTCTAATTGGGGGACACAGCACCCTCCCTGTGGCCAGTTGGCCTTGTTGTGGTTGGTGTTCTCTTGTTTATGTTCCTGGTCGCCTTATCGGCTTATGCAGTTTTCCTCCTACTGCTTTAGCACAAAACTGGCTGAGCTGTGCCAGTCAGGGGGTTAAATACTGCTGGGAGGAGCCACTGTGCTTCTTTTTCATTTGCTTAGTGTCACCTCCTAGTGGCAGAATAGTATAACCCATTGTCCTGTGTCCCCCAATTAGAGGTTAAAGGGATCCTGTCACCCCCAAAACACCTCTAAACCTATTAAAAGCTGTCCCTAGAGCATATTAACACTTTCCCTACACTCCTTTTACCTCCTAAATGCACCTAGTCAAAGTGAATAAAAACGTTATTATAGTACCTCATTAGTGATGATAATGAGTGACTATGCTATTCATAGTCACTCATCCAGACTGCCCCTCTTCTTCATATCACGCCTGAATAGGCGTGATCTACATCCCAGATTCAAATTCGCGCCTCCCCGCTGTGCCCTGTGTCGTCCGAGGCTGCAGGGTGGCTGGGCGACCCGATCCGCGTCATTCCCGGCGCTGGGTGACGTATTTACACCCGCGCCGCGCTGTCAGCTTCAAAATGCGCACTGCGCATGCGTATGCGCATTGCGCATTTTGAAGCTGCCAGCGTGGCGTGCATGCGCATTGCGCATTTTGAAGCTGACAGCGCGGCGCGAGTGTAAATACGTCACCCAGCGCCGGGAATGACGCGGATCGCATCGCCCAGCCACACTGCAGCCTCGGACGACACAGGGCACAGCGGGGAGGCGCGAATTTGAATCTGGGATGTAGATCACGCCTATTCAGGCGTGATATGAAGAAGAGGGGCAGCCTGGATGAGTGACTATGAATAGCATAGTCACTCATTATCATCAGTAATGAGGTACTATAATAACGTTTTTATTCACTTTGACTAGGTGCATTTAGGAGGTAAAAGGAGTGTAGGGAAAGTGTTAATATGCTCTAGGGACAGCTTTTAATAGGTTTAGAGGTGTTTTGGGGGTGACAGGATCCCTTTAAGAGAAAGAGAATTTACGGTGAGTACACAAAATTGTTCTTTTTTGCGCGCGCTCTTTCACTGCAAAAGCGCGCATGCAAAAAGGCTTGACATGCCAATTCTTCACGATTTTTTCAGTGTGCTTTTCCCATAGGCTACATGATAAAATGGCCTTGGGAAAAGCATGCCGGGAAAAGCGCGACATCTGAATGCAGTCGCGCATTTTTGCGCAAAAAGCGCGACTGCATAAATACGCGGCAAAAGACGCTGTACGTGTGAACGCAGCCTTAGGACAGTCATTGTGAATAAGGGTACATTTTTATAAGTATAAATCATATGTGGAGAATCCAGTGCATTCTATAATGGAATTCTTGAGCATGTTCCCTTTGCCCCCTGCTTGTAAGAGCAGACGGGGAGAAAACCATCACAAGAGGGAGACAAAGCCGGAAGGGTGGAGAGTAGGATATGCTGGGAATCTGCACTAGGAGTCAGGGGACAACGGTTTGACGTTACTGATTTATCACTTCTGCAGTTTGATAGCACTTGCTGTGGTCTTAGTCCCGTATAATAAGACCATGCCCACTTTGCAAAGCAAGAGGTATCATGGGAATTGTAGACTGCACTTGATGAGCCGTATCAGATTTGAAATATGATTCAAGATGGTAGTCAATTGAAATCCAGCAATGGCACATCAACTATACCAACATATGCAAGTGCTTCTACATTATTCATTCCTAATAGCCAATGCTGTGATATAGTCATTATTTTTCTTCTGTAGTGCTGCTTGAAAAGAGTTGTTCCTCAATCAAAACTCGCCATCTGTCCATAGTAGAGTTGTTAAAGGGGAACTCTGGGGAGAGAGAACTTTTTAGTACAGTCCCTGCTCTGGTACATGATGAAGCAGAGCTGTACACTGCAGTTCTAGGATCTGTAGATCTCTTATAAATCGATAAAATCATACCTGATTTCCCCCACCCCCCTCCTCATGGGACCGAGAATTTTCAGCCTGACCGCTTCATGTAGGAGGTGTGTCAGGAGTGTGGACACTGGGGGTTGCAGGATCGTCCTACATTCCAGCCCCCTCATACTTCTGTATAGGGATGTATGTGATGTGACAGGGGACCAGGCTTGAAATAGCAATCATGTCACCAAGCAGATACAAATACACACTGGCAAAGCACTACACTGATTGATACAGCTCTGCATGGTCTCCCCTCTCCCATAGTAACATGGTAGCTTCCTGTCCCCTGAAACTTTCCATGGATCATCATCATCACTCCTCAGTGACAGGCATAGCAAGGCATCCAGAGTCTGCAGCATCTATTAGACATGGTATAAGCCCCAAAGTTTGATTATTCCTTTATCTGTTCCTTTATACTGTGCACCAAACATGTGAGGCTTAAAAATCTTTCCATTGTCTATATTTCACATGTCTGTGTATTTATCTATCATCTATCTCTAAAGGCCCTTTCACATCAGCGTTTTTTTCAAATCGCGGCAGATGCGGTGAAAAAACCGAATCTGCCGCGATTACCGCATACCGGCTGCACTTGCGGCACGGTTGCGGCGCGGTTTCGGTAAACGCCATACAAGGTATAGGCGGACTTGCGGCAAGTGCGGTTTTGGCACTTGCGGCAGGTGCGGCCGCGAAAAAAACCGCGGCTGACAGCATTTTTTTTTTCGCAGCCGCACCTGCCGCAAGTGCCAAAACCGCACTTGCCGCACCTGCTGCAAGTCCGCCTATACCTTGTATGGCGTTTACCGTAACCGCGCCGCAACCGTGCCGTAAGTGCAGCCGGTATGCGGTAATCGCGGCAGATGCGTTTTTTTCACCGCATCTGCCGCGATTTGAAAAAAACGCTGATGTGAAAGGGCCCTAAATCTGTCGATCATATACCGTATCTTATGTATTCATCCATCTACCATAAATGTATCTATCATCTATATATCCTATATTAAAATAACATATTTTTTACCTTTTAATAGATATTACATGATAACAAAGGTGTGTACTATAACGTGTGTCTAACAGATCCTTCAGACTCTGGATGCTTTGCTGTGACTGTCACTGAGGAGTGATGAAGATGATGATTTTGATGATGATAATGATCAATGGAAAGTTTCAGGGGACAGGAAAGTACCATGTTTCTATTGGGGAGGGGAGACCATACAGAGCTGATTCGTTCAGTGTAGTGCTTTGCCTCTGCTCCTAGCCTCACAATAACGGTACACCTTATGCATCATTATACAGCAGAGGATCAGTGTGTGTATTTATATCTGCTTGGTGACATGATTGCTATTTCAAGCCTGGACCTCCTGTCACATCACACAGGATGGTATATCAGGGGCTGGATTGTAGTATGGCCCCCTGCCATACCCCCTCCCTATACAGAAGTGTGAGGGGGCTTTAATGTATAATGATCCTGCAGCTCCCAGCATCCACGCCCCTGACACACCTCTTGATCTCTGATGCTGCATGAAGCTGCCAGTTTGAGATGATATGTCCTCTGAGGCGGGGTCAGAGCAGAGGAGCAGGTATGATTTTATTGAATTACAAGTGCTATATAGATCCTAGAACTGCAGTGTATGGCCCTGCTTCATCATGTAGCAGGGAAGGAACTGTGCTAAAAAGTTTTTCTCTCCAGAGTTCCCCTTTAAGTGTAGTTTTGTTTAGGAATGAGGGTCCCAGTGACAGATGTGCATGAAGGCCCATAGCCACAATGGGGACACAGAGAGAGCAAAAGGAAATATATTTATAAAATATAATTATTTATGATATTATACTGTAAATATAATTATATTATATAAATGTAATATTTTATAAATATATATTCCCCCTGTGCTCTGTCTCTCTCCCCATTGTTCGCTATAAGCCTTTGTGCGCTGTCTTCTCCTGTCATGTGCACTCTCCTTTGACCTGTTTGCCCCCTGTGCATGCGCTCTATTTCTCAATATGTTGATTGAATACTATACAGCCTGCAGCATCTAAATTATAATCATGAATTGTGTTAAAGGGGCCCGCTGAGACTGTGTCACCCGGGGCCCACAAAAAAACCTGTAGCTGGCCCTGTCGCCGTCCTCCAAATAAAGAACACTACCGCCACACGAGCCTGCCCCCATTTTGACATCACCGCCCTCCCGATGCGATGGTATCTGGCACCCATCTATAAAATAAATAATGGGAAAGAAATGCATAGTGATCCCCCATATTTGTCATTCTTGGTGCAGATAAAGCAGCCAGCTATGGGCTGCAGCCCCCACCTGCCTAGTTTTACCTTGGTTGGCAATCAAAAATACAGGGGAGCCCATTATTTTTATTTATTTTTTTTTTAAAAATGCATGGGCTTCCAGCTGTGTAGTTTCACCTTGGCTGGCAATTAAATATAGGGCAAACCCCACACAGTTTCTCTTTTTTTATTTTTTTAATGGGCTCCCTCTATTTTTGATTGCCAACCAAGGTAAAACTAGGCAGGTGGGGGCTGCCAACCAAGGTAAAACTAGCGAGGAAAATGAAAAAGTTTAATTTAAAATTAATTTTATTCTTCATTCTTTAAAATCCCAGACTGTAAATGACAAACATGTTAAAATGGGGAAAGAAGAAAGGGACGGTGATGGGTCCAATGGACACCTGAAGCATTTCAGATCCTTCGTGATCCTTATTCATAGGTGACAAGGTAAAACTATGCAGCTGGGAGCTTCAGCCCATTGCTGGCTGCTTTATCTGCACTGAGAATGAAAAATACAGGGGACTCTACACATTTTTTTCCCCTCATTATTTATTTATTTTACACACATATAATATTTATTTTACACACATTTTACACACATAAAGGTTGGTTGCCATACACTAATGTATATGGCAACCAAGTGCAGACACCGTTACAGATTGTGGGGGGCGCAGTATGAGTGCAACAGCCAATCACAGATGCTGTCACAGAGAGTGAGTGTCTGTGATTGGCCGTTGTAGTCCAGTGCAATGAATATGCATGAAGCTTAATGAGCGGGCCTGGAAGCAAGCAGCGGGGAAAACTGGTGAGCTCTGTCTGTCTTCTAGTGAGACCCGCGTGCTTAGTAGTCATACCGGGTCAGATTTTATTGGATCCAGCCCCCATTGACTTCCACTATATTTGATGGCAGATCATACCAGATCAGGTCAAATTCGGCTTTTTAATGAGTCCAAAAAAGAAGTTATGATGTGTTGATTATTGCTTACACACTGGAGCAAGTCAGTTAAGGGGAACTTTGTCTAATCTATATGATTAGGCAAAATTAATTGTACTAATGGTTTTAGCTGCTAGTAAGCCTTGGGTGGATTACTGTGTGTTATCCCATCTGAAAAGATACCAATTATATGTTGAATTGGGCCCAGCACTATCAGAAACCCAGAAACAATGGCTGTACAATAAACATGAAAAACTTGGGAGGAAGGGAAGGGAAAGTGCTTACATCGGGATAGCAACAGCCGTGGGTGCCTGGATGAAGGTTCAATCCAACGTTGATTAATATGATGAATCCAGCAGCAGACCAAATCTTCATATAGTTGATTCTTTAATCATGCATCACATATTAAAATGATATAACATGGGGCACAGCCCCACTGGAACGCTGCAGCCTTCCGGTGGGGCTGTGCCCCATATTGTATCATTTTAATGTGTGATGCATGATTAAAGAATCAACTATATGAAGATTTGGTCTGCTGCTGGATTCATTATACTAATGTACAATAAACATACCAAGTTTTGCTGATTTAAGCCCCAGTCACACGTAACGATATCGTTAGAGAGATTGTTGTAACTGTGATGTTACAACGATCTCTCCAGCGATGTCATTCTGTGTGACACTTAGCAGCGATCAGACCCCTGGTAAACACCAGGTATCTAGGCAGCGCGCGCTGCCTGGATACCCAGTGTTTATCATAGTTACCAGCATCCTCCCTGCTTACAGGCAGCGCTGAGCAGGGAGGACGCTGACATCGCCTTCCGCGATGTGGGAGGTGGCTCCCAGGTTCCTGATCGCTGGGGAGATCTGCCTGTTTGACCGCTAAAATTCTACAACTGAAAACATCTAATATATGTTGTAGAATTTTAGCGGTAAAATAAGAATGAGTAGTAAAATTATGTAATTAAAATCCTCAGCAGGCAGAACATCAAGAGATACCAACCAAATATCAAGAAATCAACTAAGTTTAGAGGCGCCCAAGAGGTAAAGTGATAGTAATATCGAAAATGCCAGAGGTCACCCATAAGAATATACATAGACACTAATACACTGTATCTTTCTAGGACCCCATAAACAACTAAAAGGGGACACGTGTCCACCAAATATCGGGATCCTATATTAAAGTCCAGGCATAGAACTACAATGAACTGTGTGTTGTGCAATTAACTGGCACCTAAACCACCGCGTTTTTAAATAGAAGCAACTATTTTTATATTGCTTTCTATTTTTTATATATTTTATATAAGTTTATTATGTTAGATATATCCTTTGAATAAACATCTGGAATAATGGTTAGGCTACGTTCACACATTTGCGTATTTTGCTGCTCTTTTTTGCGCGCGCTTTTTGCCGCGTTTTTTGGCCGCGCAAAAAAGCGCAGCAAAATACGCAGGGGCTTTCACACACTGCGCTTTCTGTACTCCAGAAAGCGCAGTGATGTCACAGAGGGGAGGAAGAATCCTGCTTCCTCCTCCCCTCTGTGACAGCCCCATTAGATTTTCCAGTGTATTAATATACACTGCAAAATCTAAATTAAACAGAGGCAAATGTATGTAAAATAAAAAAGAATGAATACTTCACCTGTCCGACGCCTTTTCCCGCTGTCCGGTGCCTTCTGCCGCTCTCCGGTTCCAAGTTAGAGGTGTACTGAGAAGACCTGTGGTGACGTCAGAGGGGGGGCGTTCCCAGCGCTGATTGGCTGTTCGCGGTCATGTGATATGTATCACATGACCGCGAGTGCCCGGGAACGCCCCTCTGACATCACCACAGGTCCTGTCAGTACATCGCTCACTTGGAATCGGAGACCGGACAGCGGGAAAAAGCGTCGGACAGGTGAAGTATTGATTCTTTTTTATTTTCCATACATTTGCCTCTGTTTAATTTAGATTTCACAGTGTATATTAATACACTGTGAAATCTAATGGGCGGCCACAGCTGTCAAAGAGGGGAGGAGGAAGCAGGATTCTTCCTCCCCTCTGGGAGAATACGCAGAAGTAGCTGCGTAAACAATTGACATATCAATTGTTTACGGAGCTGCCTTTTCTCCCGGAAAACGCAGTGCGTATTTTTACGCAATGTCTGCACTGCAAAGTGAATTTCCCATTCACTTTGCTGGCAGACAAAAGGCACATTGCGTATTTTGAAAAGCGCGCGTAAAAAAACGTGGCAAAATACGCAATGTGTGAACGTAGCCTTAATCAGCAAAACTTCTTTATTGTTATGTTTATTGTACAGCCATTGTTTAAGGGTTTCTGATAGCGCTGGGCCCAATTCAACATATAAAAGTTATGATATGTGTCTTTGGAACTCATTAAAATACTGTGTTCGACCGGATCAGACAGAATCTATGGGGCTTGCGGTAAGTGTGTGGCAGGTGCGGTTTCGGCACTTGCCGCACCTGCCGCAAGCCCCATAGACATTGCATGGGGCTTGCCACAAGTGAACCGCAAGTGCGGCCGTTATGCAGTAATCGCGGCAGTTGCGTTTTTTTCACCGCAACTGCCGCGATCAGCGAAAACCGCTGATGTGAAAGGGGCCTTAATCAGTCAACCTGTCAGTGGCTTTAATGTTATGGCTGAATGGTGTATGTAATGTGAAAGTTGGACCTGCCTCTTTTAGAGAAATGGAAACATTAAATCCTGTCTTTTCTTTAGATGGTGTCATACTCCACAGTCCTGACAGCGATCAGTAAGGTATGTAATATAGTTTGGATAAATAAATATATAATGTGGTAAAGCGATTGGAATATCTCCACATCACACATACAGGAGATTTTATGACCTCCCAATCTAAATCCATACATGTTAATAGATTAATATATAGTTGCTTCCCCCTTTTGCAGCTATAACAGCTCCCTCTCTTCCGGGAAGGCTCAAGGTTTTAGAGGTGTCTGTGGGAATTTGTGCCTATCCACCCTGAAAACCATTTGTGAAGTCAGACACTTATATTGGATGAGAGGGCTTAGGTCACGGTATTCTTCCACCGGTATTCAGTGAAGTTGAGGTCAGGTCTCTGTGTGGCCAGGAAAGTTTTTCCACCCTAACTCCTACAACCATGACTCCATGGACCGCTCTTTGTGCACTGATATAGTCATGCTGGAACAGAAAGTGAAAAACCAATGACCAATCTAATCCTGCAATGCACAAGCTGGGTGCAAGGAGCTTCCCCAAGTAGTGTAGACAGGGACCTGCAATAAGTGTGGACCCGTGACATTTTGGGTTGCAGGTTTCCATATTTAGTCCAACATACCAACTAATACCTCACATTTTTATTTTTTTTTAAACCATTGTGTTTTTATTGGTTTAAACAAAGTAAATGTACAACAATAAAACAAAGACAGCTGGATGCAGTATATGTACGTAGCTGTATCAGAACAGGAATCAAGGGATCAAATAATAAATAAAAGGTCATGGATATTCAGGAGGGGGAGGAGGGTTATACACCGTGGGAAAGCAGGAGAATCATATGTTCCATAGCATTTATTACTTAGTGTACTGTTAAGATTATATATCCAATCCTAATATTCACCGCTCGTTTCAAATGTTATCGGGAGTGAGGTGTCAGGGTTTTATACACATTGTCAGTGATCTTAAATCTGAACAGTGTTGTAAATCGACTCAACCCAGGAATCCCACCAGTTCAATATCCTCGTCTTGCGAGAGAGGTCATGTGCTAAAGTCAGCTCATATCTAAAGTGGAGATTCAGTTTCCCTATAAGATCTTCGTCAGTAGGTATCGAAGGGCTCTTCCAATTAGAAGCCAAGCATATTCGGCTGTTACTAGAACATTAGTTAGAATGGGTCGTAAAGTACGGGGAAAGTCTGTTATGCCAATGCCCAGAAGTGCCAGCTGAGGGGTCAGAGTGCAGGGAAGACCCATCAGGTCTTTAAGTAGCCTCTCTATTCTGCTCCAATAAGGAACCACTCCTGGACAAGACCACCAGACATGAGTCGCAGATCCCATACCCCCACATAATCTCCTTGGAGAAGCTGGCGGCGACCTTCCCTTAAAGCCAGCCAAGCGGACTGGAGTCAAATACCAATCAAGGGAGAGTTTTTTTTGCTTGGTCTAGATGGCCTATACAGGCACCATATGTGGCAGCGTGCTGCGCTGCATCGCGCCATTCCTCCAAAGTGGCAGAGAAGAAAGCCTGGACTCCCATCTTTCCATATACGGCAGTTTGCCAGTACAGTTATGTTCCACAACTGCTCTATATAGGACCGATATACCGTGCTGAACAATCGTATTCTGTTTATAGTATGTTTGTATGGCAGTGTTCCATTCCCTATTTTCCTCCCTGTGGATCTCCGTGGAAGAAAGCAAGGACGTATTTGTAGGTATTGATAGAAAGTCGTGCATGTATTGAGTATCGTGATATATTGAGTCAAAGGGCTTCATAATTAAATTATCAGCTATATCGGAGAGAGAATTAATTCCTCCTCTCCTCCAAGCATGTAGGGATAATGAGTCAATCAAATCCTCCAGAGCATTTAGAGAAATATACCGATATAAAAAACCCAGGTGTGACACCCTTAACTGGGACCAAATTTTCAATACAGCTTGCATAGAGCATAGCATGCCAGTGGGCTCCCTGCCGTGTAGAAGCTGAGTCTCCAGCAGTAGTCTGGTGGAATGTCTGGGTGCACTCCAGTGCTCAATCTGATGCCATAAGGGTCCCATATGGCCAGTCCACCAGATCTGCGCTATTTCAAGGAGGATTGCTCTGTAGTATGCTCGTATATTTGGAGCTCCCAGACCCCCCAACTTTCCAGGCAGGACCAATATGTTGTCCGCCACTCTATGTGGTCTATTGTTCCAGATAAATTTATTTAATAAAGTCTGGATTCGAGTGATTTGCCTAACTGGGAAATACAGGGGCAAACACCGGAGCAAGTATAAAATTTTAGGGAGGAGGGTCATTTTAACAAGCTGTATTCTTGCCATCCACGTCAGTTGTATGGAGGAATACGAGGAGATGAGAGCCGATAAATCTTTTATCAGTATGTCACAGTTAGTTTGTAATATACGTTTTATACTAGTTATTTTTATTCCCAGATACGTAAATCCGGTAAGGGCCCAAGTGAAGGGATATTTCTGGCATAACGTTTCTTGAATAGTAGTTGGGACATTAATCGGATATATCACCGACTTAGTTAGATTCAATTTATAATAGGACACTCTGGTGAAATCATCCAAGACCTTCATTATTGCCGGATATAGTCGTATCTATATTTGTGCACATGAAAATCACATCGTCGGCGTACAGGCCGATCTTATGTTCCACTGCTCCCAAAGATACTCCCGTCACAGCAGGATTTGACCTGATGATAGCAGCCATTGGCTCCAACACCAAGGCAAATATGAGCGGAGAGAGAGGGCAACCCTGACGGGTACCATTTGTGATGGGAAAAGACGACGAGATGAACCCAGAGGCACGGACCGAGGCACTAGGGGCAGAGTACAGGGCCATTATAGAAGTATAAAAACGGCCTAATAATGCAAATTTATTAAGGACTGCACTAAGGTACCCCCAGTGCACTCGTTCAAATGCCTTCTCCGCGTCTAGGGAGATCAAAACTCCCAGGTCGCCCCCCTCTCCATCACCTCTAAGAGGTTAATCACTCTCCTTGTCCCATCTCGCGCCTGTCTACCAGGCACAAATCCTACCTGGTCCGGCGCAATGAGGGAGGGGAGGACCACTTTCAAACGAGTGGCCAATATTTTGTCGTAAAGCTTTAGGTCGCAGTTAAGGAGGGCGATCGGCCTGTAGTTACCAGGTAACGTCTGGGCCTTTCCTGGTTTGGGAATTGTCGAGATAATAGCCTGTAACCCTTCACTGCGAATTTTTCCCTGATCCTGCCCGTAAGAAAAGACCTTCAGTAAACGTGGAATAAGCAAGTCTTCAAATACTGAGAAGTACCGGTACGTAAAGCCGTCCAGGCCAGGAGCAGAGTCCTTCCTCACTGATCGGATCGCATTTCGAATCTCTTGTTCTGTTAATGGGGAGTTTAGCCAGGATATCTGTGCCGTCGTAAGAGCAGGGAGATCCGCCCTGTTCCAGAAAATCACGTATAGTCTCTGTTGTGGGTTGGGGAGTATCAGTGAAATTTCGAAGATTATACAGGTTTTCATAATAGAGCTTAAATTGCTCTGCAATCTGTATTGGGTTACGGACTTGTGTACCCTCTGGAGTTATTAAGTGGGCAATCTTGGACTGCGTCTCCTTTTTTTTAACCCGGCGAGCCAGGAGAGCGCCCGCCCGATCTCCCATACTATAATATTTAGCCTTAACTTTCAATAATTTTTTTCAACCCTCGCAAGCATCAGAATTCGAAGCTTGTGACGTAGTTGCAAAAGGGCCTCTCTAGGTTATCCGAAGGGGAGCGTTTATAGTTAGATTCTAGAGATCCAATCTGCTGAACGAGGGTTTGCAGTTCCAGGTTATATTTCTTTTTAGTATTAGCAGCCAATTTCAGTAGAGCTCCCCGCATGACCGCCTTGTGGGTAAGCCACAAAATCTCCGGGGTCACAGATTCATCATCGTTCAGCAGGAAGAACTCTTTCATCTGTTGGGTAAGATCTTTCAATTTGAGGGGAGGACAGCAACGTTTCATTGAGCCTCCACAAGGCTGGTGGCGAGACAGCCAGAGAGTCTGCGACCGCCACGGAGACCATGGCGTGATCCGTCCACGTGATGGATCCAATCTCCGCCCCCAAACATTTGGGGAGGAGACCATCACCCATCAGAAAAAAAATCTATTCGACTGCACGTGCCGTGTCTAGGCGACATATAGGTATAATCTCTTTCGTTACCATGTAAGTAACCCCAAACATCGTGTAAATGATAGGACGAGTTTAGAGGTCCCAGTCCCCGTCTAGCCATCGAAGACCGTGAGCAATCCAACATCCTGTCCATAGGAGCATTAAAATCACCACCCACCAACTTGTGTCCGTACGCTTGGGGAAGCAGTTTGTCTAGCGTTGTACGGATAAAGGTCACCTGCCCCGAATTAGGGCATACACCGAGATCAACGAGTACAACACTCCATTAATAGTGCCCACAACCATTAGATATCGTCCCTCTGGATCCGGGAACACCTCTCGCAACACAAATGCCACTCGCTTATGAATCAGTATTGCAACACCTGCTTGTTTTTTGGGCGCCAATGCAAAGAATTGATGTGGGTATGTCTGGGAGGCCATTCTATGTGTATCATCTGACAGCAAATGGGTTTCCTGCAAGAAAACAATATCTTTACGATCATGTAGTAGGTGGCGCCAGACCAGAGATCTCTTGCCAGGAGAATTCAAACCATTAACATTAAGTGTAAGTCCCGTTATACCCATGGCAAAAGTAAAGAGTAAAGTATCTGCATGCTGCACCACTGATTACAAACTATTCCCTTTGGTCTCATAGCTAAGTAGGTCCTGCAAAAGGAGAGGGGAGGGGAAGGAGTAGGGAGAGGGGAAGGGTGGGAAAGAGACATAGCAAACAATCCTGGGGAAAAACAGAGAGATAAAAATAAGAGAAAAATAAAAAACCTCCAACATTGTTGGATGGGAAAATTCCCACCAAGGGGGGCAAGCCCATCCCCATTTACTCCGGATAGAATGAAAGAGTCTCTGGGTATACTACCCTCCAATAGTGTTCTAGGTAGTCCAGATATCAGAGGTGGGAGGGGGGGTATAAGGTGAAATAGAAAAAAGAAAAATAAGGCCTTGAGGCCCGCAGATCGTCTGGCCTGAGTCAGTATGGAGAATCAACCAGCCTTTTCCCATTCCTCCACCATCAGACGGTTCTTAGATGAGGATCCTGGACTGTGATTTTGTGGGTATTTCTCAGAGCTCGGGACCAGATTCCAGTCTTTTAATGCTTTACCCAAACGGCTGGGAGAGTGAAACACCTGACCCGTACCTTTATACCGAAACCGGACATGGACTGGTGAGCCCCAGCTATATTGAATTCCCCTGTCTCTTAGAAGTTTACAGTATGGTGCAAACTCCCGCCTCCGGGCTAGGGTGCCTGCAGATAGGTTCGGGAACACTGTTACTCCAGTATATGGGCTGATAAATTGGGAGTCTGTCTCATGGCTCGTAAAACAGTCTCAGCAATGCTGGGTTTGGAGAAAGCAATCAGGATATCTCTAGGGAGAGCCTTATTAATGTGAACAGGCTTTGGAAGTCTGAAAGATCTCTCCACTGCTAAATCCCCCTGTGAAGCATCTGGTAGTATCATCTGGAGAAGTGGCTGCACTATAGATGGGAGATCCTCTTTATCCTGTGGGTCTGGGATGCCCCTGATCCTTATGTTACCTTTGCGCAGCTTGTCTTCCATATCACAGATCTTAAGTTGTGCTTGCTTAAGGTCTCCCTCTATCTGTGCATAATCTGTAGCAAGTTCATTATGGGCTGCTGCATATTCTCCCAGCTTCTCCTCTATATGTGAGGTTCTGTCTCCCAGGGAGGAGAGCTCCTGCCTAAATTCCTCCATCATGTCCTTCATATCAGCTTGGAGCGACCGCCTCAGGGAGCCCAGCATAGTTTTCAGCATAGTTTTCAGGATCCTCTGTGTCACCGGGGTTTCATCTATATTTCTCCTCCTCCACACTTCCCTCAGGGCTATGAGATGTGTGGGTCCGTGTGGCTGCAGATCTAAGAGCCGGAGCCATTTTGGGAGTGTGCTGCTGCTGTCCAGCCATAAAGAAGTTTGTGAGCCTCTGCTCGCTTGTGCCCTTTTTAGTCCCGGCTTTTGGCATACCTGGAGGTTCTCTGGGAGGATCGCAGGTGATACAGCATGGAGCAGGGTCCGGATGGCCGATATTTAGCGCCGCTTGCCAGATTATCTGCAGGAGCTCAGTGAAGTGCAACCAGCTCCATGTGCATCCTGATCACGCCCCATCAAATACCTCACATTTTTAATGCACATTTTTATCATTTTTGCAGGCGTATTGGAGCACTCTGAGTTTGGTTTATAAATTGGTGAGTCTGTCATGTTGGGTATACGCTCATAATTGGCGTAATTTAATAGGCCATTGTTCAGAAACGGGGCATATAGTCATGCAGTGCTAACTGGCCCGTCGCAACTGACGCCACTAATAGGCTGCTGTTCAGACACTTTGTGTGTGTCTCACTTAGCCATATGACAGACTCCCTATGCAGCTTCATTGGAGTACATTATGTAAGCAGCTGCTCCCTCTATTAAAAGGTTGTGATCCGTTGGTCCATGATATACCCGCGCTGCCCCCAGTTCCTACTTTGGAAGTTCCTGCACCCAGATTCTGCATTGCATGATTAGATTGGCCATTGATTTTTCTTTTATATAAATTTTTTGTACAAAAAAAAAGGAAAATGACTTTTTTTTCTTGGTTCAGCTGAAGCATAAAATGGCCTTTTTTAATTGTTCCCACAAAGTTATAAAGCTAGAATTATCACAATGTCTAGTATTCTGAATCTGAAGCATTAGGATTTGTCTCCACTGGAATTAAGAGCCTTAGGCTGACCCCACGAAAAACAGCCCCATAGCATCATCCATCATCTACCAAAACTTTACAGTCACACAGGTAATGTTCTTCAAAAGCTCACATACAGCTGTTCGTCTAAAAATCACTAAAATTGACAAATCCCCGGGCCCGGATGGGATACACCCCAGAGTGCTGCAGGAATTAAGTACTGTCATAGATAGACCATTATTTTTAATCTTTAAAGATTCCATAATAACAGGGTCTGTACCACAAGACTGGCGTATAGCAAATGTGGTACCAATATTCAAAAAGGGAACAAAAACTGAACTTGGAAATTATAGGCCAGTAAGCTTAACCTCTACTGTGGGTAAAATCCTGGAGGTTTTTCTAAGAGATGCTATACTGGAGTATCTGAAGAAAAATAACCTCATGACCAAATATCAACATGGGTTTGCGAGGGACCATTCCTGTCAAGCTAATCTGATAAGCTTCTATGAAGAGGTAAGTTGTGGACTGGACCAAAGAAATGCAGTGGATGTGGTGTATATGGACTTTTCAAAAGCTTTTGATACGGTGCCACACAAAAGGTTGATACATAAAATGAGAGCAATGGGGATAGGGAAAATATGTGTAAATGGGTTAAAAACTGGCTTAGCGATAGGAAACAAAGGGTGGTCATTAATGGAACACACTCAGGAATGGGTCACAGTTAACAGTGGGGTACCACAGGGGTCAGTATTGGGCCCGCTTCTTTTTAATATATTTATTAATGACCTTGTAGGGGGCATACGGAGTAGAATCTCAATATTTGCGGATGACACTAAACTCTGCAGGGTAATCAATACAGAGGAGGACAATTTTATATTACAGGAGGATTTATGTAAACTAGAAGCTTGGGCTGCTAAATGGCAAATGAGCTTTAATGGGGATAAATGTAAAGTCATGCACTTGGGCAGAGGAAACAAAAGGTATAATTATGTGCTTAATTGTAAAACACTGGGCAAAACTGTCACTGAAAAAGACCTGGATGTATGGGTAGATGACAAACTCACATTTAGTGGCCAGTGTCAGGCAGCTGCTGCAAAGGCAAATAAAATAATGGGATGCATTAAAAAAGGCATAGATGCTCATGAGGAGAACATAATTTTACCTCTATACAAGTCACTAGTGCGACCACACTTAGAATACTGTGCTACAATTCTGGTCTCCGGTGTATAAGAAAGACATAGCTGAACTAGAGCGGATCCAGAGAAGAGCGACCAAGGTTATTAGAGGACTGAGGGGTCTGCAATACCAAGCAGGTTATTAAACTTGGGGTTATTTAGCTTGGAAAAACTGAAGGCTTAGGGGGATCTTATAATAATGTATAAATATATGAGGGGACAGTACAGAGACCTTTCTAATGATCTGTTAACTCTTAGGCCTGAGACGGGGACAAGGGGGCATCCTCTACGTCTGGAGGGAAGAAGGTTTAATCATAATCACAGACGCGGATTCTTTACTGTAAGAGCAGTGAGACTATGGAACTCTCTGCCACATGATGTTGTAATGAGTGAGTCACTACTAACATTTAAGAAGGGCCTGGATGCCTTTCTTGAAAACTATAATATTACCAGTTATATATACTAGATTCTTTGATAGGGCGTTGATCCAGGGAATTAGTCTGATTGCCGATATCTGGAGTCAGGAAGGAATTTTTTTCCCCAATAGTGGAGCTTTGTGTTGCCACGTGGTTTTTTTTTGCCTTCCTCTGGATCAACATGTTAGGCTATGGGTTGAACTAGATGGACTTAAAGTCTTCCTTCAACCTTAAAAACTATGTTACTATGTAGCTATAGAAACCCATGAGAAGAAGGTTTTGGTTCACTTGGGTCACTTTTTTATTAATGCCAGAGAACGTTTCATACTGTAGTTAATAAATAAGCAGAGTTACCAACTTTTATGCACTATGCTCCTCTGCTCTCAGCTAACCTGCTGATGCTTCACGTTGTCTCCACTTCATGGCTAAGTTGCTGTGGTTCCTGTTACTTTCAAAGACACCTCTTACAGTTGTTCACGGAATATTTAGTAAGGGGATATTTCATGACCTGACTTTACTACACCAGTGATATGTTATTACAGGAATTATCAGTGAGACCTTTAGATTGAGCCATTCTTTCACAATTGTTACTAAAGACAGCATGCATGCGATGGGAGGGATTGTATACACCTGTGTAGAAAAAAGTATAAAAAATGATGAAAGAAAATATCAATACCAACTTAAATAATAGTTAGGGAATCTTATTTGTTTTGTTTAGGGAAATAAGCACTAAATTGGCCGCCAATTTATTAGCATTTGTAGATTGTTAATAGGAACAGAGTCTGTAAGCAATGGGCTGTGTGAAGCTCCCTGGTGTGACCTGGAGATAGCTTGACAATACATGTTATAGGCCATCTCCAGGTCACAGCAACTAGTCGACATTCAGAAAAACAGTGTGGACAGCGGTGTGAGCAGTCTCTTCTTACTTCAGCACATCTGGTATCTCCAGTATTAAATCAGACAGGCAGTGTGAACAATAATGTACACAGCCTCTTCTTTCCTCACTCTTTCTAGTATAACCATCATTAGATTAGAAAAATGGTAGACAGAAATGTGAGCTGCCTCTTCTTACTTCTGCACCCCAGGTATTGTATCTGATAAACAGTGTGAGCAGCTTATTATTTTTTTTTTTTTTATACCTTTTATCTCCAGTATTGGATCAGATAAACTGGGTGCACAACCGTGTGAACAACCTTCTTTTACCTCAATGTTCCAGGCATCGCCACATTCAATCACATAGACTGGGTTTACAGTAGTGTAAGCAGCTTCCTCTTGACTCCATATTCCTGGTATATTCAATATTAGATCAGATAGGCATGGTGGACATCAGTATGAGCAGCCTTTTACCTCAGCACTCCTGGTATCTTCAGCATTAGATCAGATGGAGATTGGTTAATAGTGTGTACAGCTCCTCTGGTGTGCAGCAGTGTAAGTAGCCTCTTCTTCTTACCTCTATAAACCTGGTATTTTCAGTATTAGATCATATACACTGTATATACAGCAGTGTGAGCAGCCCTTTACCTCCACATTCATGGTATCCTCTGTATTAGATGAGATGGACAGTGTAGACAACAGTGTGAACGACCTCCTCTGTGTGTACAGCAGTGTGAGCAGCCTCTTTTTACTTCAGCACTCCTAGTATCTCCATTAGACCCCTTAAAGAGTGTGTCCCAATATTTGAGTATTGTAGAGGTCAGTCTCTATAGCAGCAGCAAGTAAGGCAGTGACACTCATGCCTAGTCCAAAAACAAGTGTTTTATTGCAAAACAAACAAAAATAGTCCTTTCATCAGGATAACAGCGTCGGCCCTAAACCTGCTCCTCCTGGAGCTCGCCTAGGGGTCCTACCCCACCTTGGGGTCCGGTACACGCTCCCTGTCTCTCACACGCTCCTTTTTCCTTAGGCACCACGGAAAAATCCCTTGACAGCCATCTTCCCCGGCTTAACCTTTTTCACCTGTCTTTCCCTCCCAGCTACTTCAAAAACCTCGGGCGGGAGATGAGGAATGGAGGCCCGCCCAAAACTTTCCCCCATTCCTCATAGAGGTCCCACAACAGGTTCTACCACCAGCCACCGTTCTGAGTGACCGTGGCAACACCTACCTCACCTATGCTCACGTGAGCGTCTCCCTCCCATACATGCAGTAGCTCACCATCCTTGGGAAACGTTGCGTCCCTCTACCACCATTCCCCTTGCTACCTCACAGTATGTATATATATATTATATTTTTTATCCCAAGGAATCAGGCAGTTTCCTAACAGTACAATGTTTTGAGCGTTTACTAAAAATAGTTTGAGAACGGCTGTACTGGGATAAATACCATCGCTGGTTTCTGTTTGGGGTCTCTATTTTTCCATCTCAAGTAAACCAGAGTATTGAAGATGAAATAACCGCCGGAGCAAGGATATATGTCATAGAGCAGGAGCTACAGAATGGAGACTGTTTTTCCCTTTTCCAGAGAAACATTGGCCGGTTGGAGGCAAATGAGGACTGGGTGTTTACACGTTCATGTATACATCTATGTGTACAGAATATCGCTCTCTGGTCACCTCGCCTCCAGAGCGGAAAAAAAAAAATCAAGTCTCTAGCTGAGAAACGCAAATATTTACATTAGCGGAAGAAATATGGTCAGCGGCGAGGGAGATGTATGTACCAGGAATTTAACCCCGAGGCTCTGCAGCGAGCTGCAAGCAGAAGGTTAGGTGGGGTTTCTCATAATCAAACATTATATGGAGAAATATACATTTTTGTGGCTGGGAACATACAACAGAAATGACATAAATATGCGGTAAACAGTGAGGATTGTGAGAGGGAACGTATGTTTAGTAAGGAAATGAGGCCTGCAAACTAGACAGCATGGAGGAGCAGAAGAAACGGGAAAAGCAAGGTTTTATCTCTATCCAAGCACGATTCTTCTGGATTTATGGGTTGAGGGTATTCTGCTTTAATGCATAGCGGGTCAGGCGATTGTTCTGTAAAATGGAAATTCTAAAATTACCATTGCTAGGCACTGGAGACACAATGACTTCCCCCCCCCCCCCCTTGTTCCCATTAGAAAGGATTAATGAATCTGAATCAAACCTCATTTATACCATGGAGAAGACTCGCTTGTTTTCCTGTAAGAACAAAACATTTCTTGGACTCTGAAGCAAATGGAGATATATATAATAAACATAATATGTATGCGTGCGTGTATAATGTAAACGTGTGTATGTGTGTGTGTATTGTGAGGTACAGCCCCTGGGGAACCCGCTTGGCAACGGAAACTGACACGGACAACCATGTTTTAAGTAAACTTACACGGCTGCAGTTTATTGAGGTGTCATAAACTGCAGGTTACACATACTATACTTTGACATTTCACATATGTTAATGACATATCACATAACAGGACATTCCATCATATTATTTACAATCACATTATACCATCAACACTTATCAACGGACCATATCTGACCTACCGTCAGTCCCAATGGCGAGTACGGCCGCCTAGCCATCTGACAGGGTTCATTCCCCATCCTATTATAGGGATACTCAACCTACCCCTAGGGAGTCTCTACCTACATTACACCCATAACGCTTATCACCGGGACCCTGCTCGACATAATAGTCAGTCCCACGTTACATCACACACATCATACAGGGTAATTATACATACGCCCTTGTGATTAACCATCAACCTTCACCCATAGTCAACGGGACCATATCACGACTACCTAGTCAGTCCCAATGGCGGCTATGACCGCCTGGCCCTTGAGCCGTCCTCTGTCCCCATACTACACACCACATGTGGTTCATCATAACACATCCATGGACCGCTACCTTACCGGGCACCGAACTGGGCTTGGCAACCTGAGCCACCGGGTACACCAGGCGTCCCCCAAGGTCTCCTCCAGCACATTTTCCTCATGCCTGAACAAGCGCCTCCAGGGTCAGCCTTGGTTTCCCCAACTCCAGGAGCCATCACAACCCATTCATGGCCACCAGCACGCACACAAGCAACAGAGGGATAGGAGCCTCCCACATGGAGAAGGGCCGGCTCCCCTCACGTCCCAAAGGGCGGATTGCCTCTCACACGTCTTCACATCTCAGTGATCTGGACTACACTGAGTTCCCATCTCCAGTCTGCCTCTCACACAGACCCCTGGCAGGTTAAGTCCTGCTCGCCACACACCCACACCTGGGACTGGTCAATTAGCATTGCTTGCTCTCTCCGCCACTCATTTGGCTCATCTATCCTTTAGCTGTAACCCAGTGTGTACCGGACAGGTTTCACACGCACACACACAGTAAAACAGGCCGATGTGAACAGGATCCTGTTCTAATAACCCCTGTATGCAACCGGCCATGGGTCACATCACCACAGTATATATAGTATATATGTATTTATTTATAAAAATATATACACTGCTCATAAAGATAAAGAGGGAACACTAAAATACCACATCCCAGATCTCAAAGAATGAAAAATTCTAGTTGCAAATCTATATCATTCCATAGTGGAATGTGTAGAGAACAATTAAAACATAAAAATGATCAATGTAAATCAAAATGAATATCCCATGGAGATCTGGATTTGAAATGATACTCAAAATCAAAGTGGAAAATCAAGTTACAGGTTGATCCAGCTTCAGTTGAAATGGCCCTAGACAAGGAAATGAGGCTCAGTAGTGTGAGGCCACCACTTGCCTGTATGACTCCCTAGTAAAGCTGAGCGAACACTTTGAAGTTCGGTTCATCAAATTGGCATATGTTCAGCAAATTGATTGACGAACAATTCACCGAACTTCCGAAACCCATTAAAATCATGGGCCTAGAAAACACCGTTCAAAGGGGACCAAAATCTGCCAAACACAGCTCAAACCATTTTATAGTGCAGCTTCGCTGTTTTGGTAAAGATATTAATGTTCTACACTATTCCTTAGCAAACTTTCAGTGCCACTGTCGCCAGTTTCCAGGCCTTCTCATGAACCTCCACATAGTCACTGCTCCCCCCTTGATTGGTTAAAGAAAAACTTAGCCCTGCCCACCCTCTCTGCCAGTATCTGAGATTGGTTGCCAGTATTGCAACCAAACTGACGTCAGATTACTGTAAAAATAAATTAAGTGAAAAAATTGTTGTGGAGTCCCCCCAATTTGATAACAGCCAAGATAAAGTTACCAGCTGTGGTCTTCAGGCTGCAGCTGTCTGCTGTACCTTAGCTGGCGAAGAAAAATAGGGGTACCCCCACGCCTTTTTTATTTTTTTTCATTAGTTTTTTTTAAAGCTAACTACAAGGCTAAAACAGCCTTTAGTGCAACAGGAAAGTCACTAAAGGGTGAAGCTTACAATCTATATAGGGGTTGGGACATTATATAGCTGTCTTGACATCTGTCTGTACTTTACATCCGTCTATATATCCATCCACTTGAACAGCTAAAAGTTGAGTAATCTTTAAAATCTTAAAAGGTTTTAAAATCTTGAAAAAAAAAAATAGGCCACAGCTGCCCCAAGAGTTGTGCCCCCATTAGATTTGCCACTCCTGGTGCTCCACCTCGGCTCTCTCACTATCCAGGTGCGTTGGTGAACAGGGTACTGGTATTTGGAGTTCATACCAAGGATAATGTCAGTTGTCAGCAAGGCCAGAAGTTAGTAATGTCTGAGACGTCAATCAGACACCCGATATTAATAACCAAGTTAGTAAGGACACAAATAACCACACCAATAAATATTTTATTTGAAAAACAAAGCCTGATATATTGGAGGACAAGTAGGAAAAAGTAAATAGTTTATTCAGCTCACCACCTATTCATCTGGGATGTTGAATAAGGCTAGTGGACGTCAATGCACGGACATGTTCAATATTAATGATACATGCGAAAAAACTGTGTTCTAAACATATTGAATGAAATCCATAGTATGGTGTTTCCCGAGTGTGAATAAACCTATAAGACCGTGTATGTGAAGCATATAATGGCCATATGCTATTTTTATATGAATTGCTATCACATAAGTGGAGAAGAGATGTTTGCATGCTACTGACACTCTGCAATAATAAAGGTTTCCTCTTTCAAAATAAGAAAAAAAAAGTAGTTAAAATGATAATAAAATGTAAAAAGAACATAATATTTCAAAAAAATTAAATATAAAGCTCTCTTAAATAGATGTTTAAGGTTCCTGGACTTCACAGCTGCTGCAGTGTTAGTTCCATATACACATTCCATATGGTTATTTTTTAACATACAGCTATCAGGGTTTTTACCTGATTAGCTAGGCAACTCAACACTTTATCACTATTCATCAAAAGGAGGAATATATGTGGAGTCAAATTTGCTTAAGAATCATAGAAATCACTTAATTAGAGACAAATTTGTACATAAATATGCAGGAAAACAAGTGCAATAGTTAAAACACATAGTACTCATCCATATACAAAAGACAAAGGCACATTATATATTAGCTCGTTGCACGATTTAGGATAACAGCAACATAAAATCACCAGTAATCACATCAATAGATCTCTGTGAGGCAGCCAAAGTAGTTTAAGTGCAGACTGGCAGCTCACACTTCATATATTGTAACATCCCATAAAGTGCATAAGGTCAATACATTTCATATATAAGTGCAAAACATGTCAATTGAATAAGGTGCTAGTGCAGGATAAAGGGTAGAAACCTCCATATCAGACTCCTTACGTACGTTTTGCTTTGCTTTAAACACGCATATGCTTCATCAGAGTCTGATTTATGGTAATGGAGGAATCGGAGTCAGAGGTTTGGCATGCTGACATCACAGCCAAGGCTGTGGAGTCGGAGGTCAGTGTGTCCATTTTGGTTGAGTTGGAGTCGAATTGAGGAGTTGGAGGTTTGTCTTACCGACTCCACAGACCTGTTATCACCAGGACCACCAATGTGCAGTCAGCAATGGTCTGACCACAGGGGCCACAATGATCACTGCCCAGTATCACTTCTCTCTACAGCTACATCAGCTTTTACCCAAGACGATCACATGTTCAGCCATTGACTTTATTAGAGCAATCATTCGGCCTTTGAAGAAAGCAGAGCAGAGCTCACGGCAGTCGATAGCGGACCCCTGTCGTTTTGACGTTGGCAGCATATTACAGTGATATCACCCTGATGTCTATCATAAGACAATTGTTATCCTCCACATTTCCACAGAAAACGCACCATATTTGAATTGTTCCCCAGGGGTGGCCACTATTACAGATGCTGTCTAGATGTGTGGTGACACACCAGTCAGCCATGTTGAATAGGAATTATGGGCCCCCGAGTAAAGGTTTTCCACCATCATAACTTCTGTTCAGGTGGGCTTACCAAACATCGAAGCAGAAAATCTGGTCTGGGAGCAGACGATCTAATTACTGCCACCTAGGATTATTTGATGTTCATGGATCCAGGAATTCAAGACAACGGAGATATGCCTTTAAAATCCAATAAGGGAAGATTTTTCCTAGTAGGGACTCCACATGTATGAAGATTTTGGTTTGTTATAATGAGGTAATGATTAAATCTTTTTTTGTTTTTAGTTTGATGACTTCTCAAGAGATCTCTGCATCCAGTCTCTATTGGAGATCATGGACATGTTCTGTGATAATCTGAGGTAATGTTTACTTTGTATATTGTTATAGAACTGGAGTTATATTTGCCACATCTTTTAAAAACGGTCATCCGAACACTGGGCTTGATCGATACGGTAGACAACCCTTCCCTCTTACCTTCCCTCTTGGGGTGCTTTCACATGTGTGTTTTTTTTTTTCAAATCTGGCAGAATTCCGCCATTTTTGAAAGATACATGCGGCACATTTGCGGCAAGGTTGTGTTTGGCCTAATGCATTGGTAAAGGAGGTCCGGACATGTGCGGACACTTACGTTTTCATCGCGGTCCGGCACTTCCAGCTTGTCTTAATACCGCAGTTAGCGGCGGTTTTCGGCCGGTGCTGGAAATGCCGTATCGCGATGAAAACGTAAGCGTCCGCACATGTCCGGACCTCCTTTACCAATGCATTAGTACAAAGAACCTTGCCGCGATATTGCCGCATCTGTTTTTTTTTTTTTTCAAAATAGGCGGAATTCCACCGGATTTGAGCAACAGCAGATCAGGAAACCCTGAAGTTCAAGTTAACCTAATCTGCCAGACCTGAACAGAAACGCAGATGTGAAAGCAGCTTTACAGTTGGGTGCTGTGTGTTTCGCTGAGCAGACATGTTTTGTAAGGGCGAGTAGAGTAAGCCAGGGGTAGACATGTCTGGAAGAAGCGTATCTTTCCTTAGCATGAAGGGATCAGGCATGTTGAAATTCAACTGCCTGATCCTTCTCAACCCCAACATTTGCCATTGGGGGAGAGTCAGTATATCCCCAACTACTGAGGATGGTTAGCAAGTTTAGTTGACATTAAAGATATTGTCCACTACTTGGTCACCCCCTTCTCATCTTAATCGTCATGTTTGCCCCCTTTAAAATAACGGTTATACTCACCCCTGGTGCCACTGCTGGCATTCGCTCTCCTGGGGCTCACATGAGGTTGTTACAGCACGCGAGCCCTGGGCCTAATCAGAGTCGGCTTCACACTCATCGCACTGGGATGAATCGACCCTCAAGAGAAAGTCAGAGTTGTGGCTGACTTCTCACATCCTCCTGAAGTTTAACATGTCTATAATGTTGTGTGTCTAGTCTTCACTTGTCTCTGCACACTTGGTCTTGGGAATGGGGGTGTTAACAGTTTTGAATGAGTTTTTCTGATATTTTAAGACAATCCTCCATGAGGAGGAAATAGTATAAAAGATAGACGTGACTACACGATCATGTTTACTCCCTGCAGCAGCAAGGCTTGTCCCCAATGGGTCCTGTTTGCTTCTTTAAGCTATACCAATAGTATGTTAACCAGAGCTGTGGGGTCGGTAGACCAAACCTCCGACTCCTCAATTTCCCTGTCCCCGACTCCACAGCCCTGATGTTAACCCTTATGGAAGTTATCAGAGACCAAAACTAACAGGACATCATGGCGATAATTAATTATTAATGATTAAAAGGATCAGTATATGGTTTACCTAATTGTTTTCTTAACAGTTTTGGAAACTCCTTAAAGAGGACCTTTCACAAAATGGTTCATATTGAACTGGTCACAAGATGTAATAGTTGGCTGTATCTCGAAATAAAATGTGTTCTATTTTAATTTTGCCTCTCCATTGCAGATACATTAGCAATCAAAGTATTTATCTCCTAATGAGTTATTTGGAATAAGTTATCAGATTGTTTTCGCTGGGGCGTGTTCTTCTTGCCCATTTTTCTTATGCTGACCAATCATAGAAATGCAGCAGCACAGCAGAAAAGAACACACCCCCTCCATGGCTTGGGTCAAGTTGCGCTGCCCATCTTTCATAGCACTGTGCTCTGCTGTACTGCCCTTTCTTTTACACTGCCTGTCTAAAGATGTGTCAGTAATCCGACTTCAGTCTACTGTGCTCGGGCAACTTTTTCCCACCCTGCAGGGATCTCAAAGATATCATATTTCACATAGGAGTTACCTGTCAGTTTTGGACTTTACCTGCTCTGATCTCGCGGCAGAGTGACCATATATTGAGAGAAACAGGCATAAGTGTGATTCCTGACGCCTCTCTGGACAGGCAGTGTGGTGGTAGGGGCAGTACTGCGGAGGAGACCGTGCTATGAGAGGAGGAGAGCTGGTAGAAGTCTTAGTAATGTGACACAGCTAAACTCAGTTGTGCTGCTCATTTGCCGACACTTACTCATGAAGGAGGCTAGATCAGGAGATCAGGGCTGTATCACTACATCTCACACCATGAGAAACCTGATCAAAGCTATGGTGGGGGTGTGTTTTTCTTTCCTTGAGTGTTACTGTCTGCTTAGGATTGGTCAGCATCATAGAGGTAGAAGTACACACCCATCTAGATTTAACTAAATTAATTTAATTTGGGACAGTTATTTTGACTGCTAATTAGTAATGAGCGAGTAGTAAGATCCTTGGGTTCGGATGGCTCTAACGAATCGAATATTTTGAATGAGTAACAAGTAACGACTCCAATGCAAATCAATGGGAAACTCACTCAGATCAGAATGCTGAAACAGTTCAAAGTACCGTATATACTCGTGTATAAGCCGACCCGTGTATAAGCCGACCCCCCCACTTTTGGCTCCCAAAACTGGAAAAACCTATTGACTCGCGTATAAGCCTAGGGTGGACAATGCAGCAGCTACCGGTACTGAAAAATTTAAAAAATCTATATACCTGTAATGGGGCATATACTGTGATTTGAGCGCTATATACCAGTGATCGGGGCGATCACTGGTATATAGCGCTCCCATCACAGTATATGCCCTATTACAGGTATATAGCCACGATCACTGGTATATAGCGCTCCCATCACAGTATATGCCCTATTACAGGTATATAGATACCTGTAATGGGGCATATACTGTGATTTGAGCGCTATATACCAGTGATCGTTACTATATACCTGTAATAGGGCATATACTGTGATGGGAGCGCTATATACCAGTGATCGCCCCGATCACTGGTATATAGTGCTCCCATAACAGTATATACTGTAACCCCAGCTTTCCCTCACTAGACTGCTTTATTATAGTATTACTATTCTTTCCCGGACAACCCAGCTTTTCCCTGATCTATCAGCCCACAATGGCTCCTCACCTCCTTCCTTGGGGCCAGAAACAGTAATTAAAGTCCCCTGCGGCCACACCTTGTTTTAGGACAATGCCTGGCCGTAGGGGACTTTTTTTGTGTTTTTTTTACAGGTGGACAGTGACTATTGAGGGGGGAGGGACACTGTCCTGCCCATTACTATTGCATGGTGGAGGGATACATTACCCTCCCCATTGCAATAGTAGGGCGGAGGGATACAGGCCCTTAACTTTACTGATCGAGGCGGAGGGATCTGGGGCCCCTGTGCCTCTCTCCGGAGCTACAGAGACCGGGACGCGTGGACGGGAGCCAGGAGGAGCTGACATGGACGGGAGCCAGGAGGATCATGGACGGGAGCCAGGAGGATCATGGACGGGAGCCAGGAGAATCATGGACGGGCTGCAGCAGAGGAGGATTGAGGTGAGGTGGAGGGATCCGGGCTGCGGCGGTGATTGGGCCATGTTACACGCAAGCAGGACCCCCGGTGGTCCTAGCATGGAGGGATCCGGGCAGGTGACCGCAGCGAGGGAGATCTGGGCGGGGGGGAACAGCGGCACAAGCAGGACCCCCGGTGGTCCTAGCATGGAGGGATCCGGGCAGGTGACCACAGCGGGGGAGATCTGGGCGGGCGGGGGGGAACAGCGGCACAAGCAGGACCCCCGGTGGTCCTAGCATGGAGGGATCCGGGCAGGTGACCACAGCGGGGGAGATCTGGACGGGCAGGGGGGAACAGCGGCACAAGCAGGACCCCCGGTGGTCCTAGCATGGAGGGATCCGGGCAGGTGACCGCAGCGGGGGAGATCTGGGCGGGCGGGGGGGAACAGCGGCACAAGCAGGACCCCCGGTGGTCCTAGCATGGTGACCACAGCTGTGGAGATCTGGGCGGGGGGGTCAGCAGCACAAGCTGGACCAGTGGGGGAGACTTTGAGGACTGTGTGGAGCCATTTCAAGCAAGCACATAAGTGCTTGTTGGTTAGTGACTCGCGTATAAGCCAAGGGGGGGACTTTTCAGCACATTTTTTGTGCTGAAAAACTCGGCTTATACGCGAGTATATACGGTATATGGTTAGGGTGCGTGCACACGATCAGTGTACGCAGCGTTTTGGACGCAGAGTCTTGTCGCTGCATCCAAAACGTTGTGTAGTACTGTATAAGCATAGTGGATGGGATTTCAAGAAATCCCATTTTCACTATGCTTAACCCGACCGCAGCGATCTGATAGCTGTGGTGCGGGTTGCCAACAGTCCGCTCATGTTCATGTCATGCTGCAGAGTCGGAGGCGGCTCCATTGGGTGACGCCGCCCTGCACCCACCGAACATGGCGAGTACAGGGCGGCTGCGGTCTCCCTGCAGCCACCCGCGGCTTCACTCAGGTCCGGAGGAGCAGCGTCCAACACGCAGCTCCTCCGGACCGTAAGCACACAGCCTTAGAGTGATCCGAACCCGAATATCTTACTACTCTCGCTCATTACTACTGCTAATATCTAAGCAGCAAATAGGCAAAATAAAATAAAATGTAAATGTTTAAGTCTGCTCTGCAGTCACTATTGCATCGTGTGCCCAGTTCACCGTGAAACAATTGGTGAATGGTCCTTTTTAAAGGAGTTATTTTCAGAGCTAATTATTTTATGATTAAGTAACAACTTGTAGGCTAAACTTTGCAGTGCGTTTTTCTTACAGTATTTTTTAAATAGTTTTGTCCAACAAAATCTATAAATCTTTGCAAATCATTTTATTAGGATTTTGTCTTCATCCCATACTCTGGTTTGCCCCATCCTGTCTTCAGCTGCATTTGGGGATAAGCTGCTGCAGCAGATTGTTCTGATAAATACAGCACAGGATCACAGGTGACTATAAGGTAAAACATTTGTCTGTTTTTAAAAAATGTTTTATCTAAAAGAATAATCTATGATCCTGTGCTGTAAGGTCTGTATACTCTTTTGCGTCCTTTCGTGCCCGGAGATGTGGTATGATCAGACCATGTCCCTGTATGGTCAGACACAGTCATTGCACAGTACATAGCAGGGACACATATAAGATTATCTTAGCACAGGAGATGTGGTATGGTCAGACACATCCATTACACAGTACTTAGCAGGGAATCATATATAAGATTAACTCAGTAGAGGAGCTGTGGTATGATCAGACCATGTTCCTGTACGGTCAGACACATCCATTACACAGTACATAGCAGGGACACATATATAAGATTATCTCCACACAGGAGATGTGGTATGATCAGACCATGTCCCTGTATGGTCAGACACATCCATTACACAGTACATAGCAGGGACACAGATATAAGATTTTCTCAGCACAGGAGATGTGGTATAATCAGACCATGTTCCTGTACGGTCAGACACGGCCATTACACTGTACATAGCAGGGACACATATATAAGATTATCTCAGCACAGGAACATTTTTTTTAAACACATACAATTGTGGAAATTATTATTATTCCAAGATCTGTTGATTAATATTAACTTTGTTCATGGGTAAACAAATAGAGATGAGTGGACACGTTAAAGTACGGGTTCTGGTGGTGCAGCCGGACTTTTCCTAATTTTGACCCAAACCTCATTTGAAGACACTGATTGGTCAGCTTGGCTCTCCGCTCACGTACAGACAGCCATATATAAACCACTTCCAAGGACAGGGATTTGTGAAATTACCGTATATACTCGTGTATAAGCCGATTCCCCTACTTTTGCCCCCAAAACCTGGGTAAACCTATTGACTCGTGTATAAGCCGAGAGTGGACCCCCGCACAAGTATACAGCCCCCAGCAGTGTGGTATACAGCAGCCTCCCCAGTGGTAGTATACAGCAGCAGCCCCAGTGGTATATACAGCAGCAGCCCCAGTGGTAGTTACAGCAGCAGCCCCAGTGGTAGTATACAGCAGCCCCAGTGGTAGTATACAGCAGCAGCCCCAGTGGTAGTTACAGCAGCAGCCCCAGTGGTAGAATACAGAAGCCCCAGAGTATATACAGCAGCCCCAGTGGTAGTATACAGAAGCCCCAGAGGTATATACAGCAGCCCCAGTGGTAGTATACAGCAGCCCCAGTGGTAGTATACAGCAGCCCCAGTGGTAGTATACAGCAGCCCCAGTGGTAGTATACAGCAGCCCCAGTGGTAGTATACAGCAGCCCCAGTGGTATTACAGCAGCCCCAGTGGTAGTATACAGCAGCCCCAGAGGTATATACAGCAGCCCCAGTGGTAGTATACAGTAGCAGCCCCATTGGTAGTATACAGCAGCAGCCCCAGAGGTATATACAGCATCCCCAGTGGTAGTATATAGCAGCCCCAGAGGTATATACAGCAGCCCCAGTGGTATATACAGCAGCAGCCCCAGTGGTAGTATACAGAAGCCCCAGAGGTATATACAGCAGCCCCAGTGGTATATACAGAAGCCCCAGTGGTATATACAGCAGCCCCAGTGGTATATACAGCAGCCCCAGTGGTAGTATACAGCAGCCCCAGTGGTAGTATACAGCAGCCCCAGTGGTAGTAATACAGCAGCCCCAGTGGTATATACAGCAGCAGCCCCAGTGGTAGTATACAGCAGCCCTAGAGGTATATACAGCAGCCCCAGTGGTAGTATACAGCAGCCCCATGGTATATACAGCTGCCCCAGTGGTAGTATACAGCAGCAGCCCCATGGTAGTATACAGCAGCAGCCCCAGAGGTATATACAGCACCCCAGTGGTAGTATACAGCAAGCCCCAGAGTATATACAGCAGCCCCAGTGGTATATACAGCAGCAGCCCCAGTGGTAGTATACAGAGCCCCAGAGGTATATACAGCAGCCCCAGTGGTAGTATACAGAAGCCCCAGAGGTAGTATACAGCAGCCCCAGAGGTATATACAGCAGCCCCAGTGGTAGTATACAGCAGCCCCAGTGGTAGTATACAGCAGCCCCAGTGGTAGTATACAGCAGCCCCAGTGGTATATACAGCAGCAGCCCCAGTGGTAGTATACAGCAGCCCTAGAGGTATATACAGCAGCCCCAGTGGTAGTATACAGCAGCCCCAGAGGTATATACAGCTGCCCCAGTGGTAGTATACGCAGCAGCCCCATGGTAGTATACAGCAGCAGCCCAGAGGTATATACAGCATCCCCCATGGTAGTATACAGCAGCAGCCCCAGAGTTATATACAGCATCCCCAGTGGTATATACACAGCAGCCCCAGTGGTATATACAGAAGCCCCAGAGGTATATACAGCAGCAGCCCCAGTGGTATATACAGCAGCCCCAGTGGTAGTATACAGAAGCCCCAGAGGTATATACAGCAGCCCCAGTGGTAGTTTACAGCAGCTCCAGAGGTATATACAGCAGCCCCAGTGGTAGTATACAGCAGCCCCAGTGGTAGTATACAGCAGCCCCAGTGGTAGTATACAGCAGCCCCAGTGGTAGTATACAGCAGCCCCAGAGGTATATACAGCCGCCCCAGTGGTAGTATACAGCAGCAGCCCCATTGGTAGTATACAGCAGCAGCCCCAGAGGTATATATAGCATCCCCAGTGGTAGTATACAGCAGCAGCCCCAGTGGTATATACAGGCTTCCCCCCCCCCCCCCATCAGTATACAGGCCCCCCCTTACTGCCGCAATCCTGTAAAAGAATACATTAGTATACTTATCCCTGCCGCTGTCCCGCCGCCGCCATCGCGCTCCTCCGGCTTCATCCAGCGTCTTCCGGCTTCCTCCTCCGGCGCGCAGACAATGACGTCATTGCCTGCGCCCACCGGAGGAAGCCGGATGAAGCCAGAGGAGCGCGATGGCGGCGGCGGGACAGCGGCAGGGATAAGTATACTAATGTATTCTTTTACAGAATTGCGGCAGTAAGGGAGGGGCCTGTATACTGATGGGGGCGGGCAGCCTGTATACTGTATACAGTGTATACAGTATACAGTGACTCGCGTATAAGCCAAGGGGGGGACTTTTCAGCCCAATTTTTGGGCTGAAAAACTCGGCTTATACGCGAGTATATACGGTAATTTGTTTTATTTCACATCCTCACTACGGCAGACACCTCTGCTTTTACCTTCAGTGCAAGCCTATTAAACATTGCAAGCAGCTCACACTGGGCCGAGCACCAAGCGTACCCGAGCACAGCGATGCTCACACGAGTGGCTTGGATACGTAAAGCACCTGAACTCCGGCCCAGAGTGGGTATGCTCATCTCTACACTTTCATAAAAAGAAAAAGAGTAAATAGTAATGTAGTTACTATGAAGTGCTATGTCTCACGGATGTGATGTTTCCTGTCACAGCTGTCATGGTAAAGCAGAAGAATGTCTAAGCCTATGCCGGGCCTTAATTAATGTTTTAAACTGGCTTTTACGAGGCTCTGCCTTCTACATGGAGAAGTTGAAGGAAGTATTAGATTCTATGTCTGAAGAAAGTAACCTGTCAATGTGTCTAAAGAGGCTGGAGGCCATACTCCATAGTACCAAGAACAGGGCTCTCATCCATATCGCCAAGCTGGAGGAACCAGGTATGTATGCCTGCTTTGATTTTATATTTTCACATAATTTTACTAACTTTTTAAAGGGAACCTGCCAGCTACTTTATGCCCCCCAAGGTATCACTACCTGTCCCTGCAGCTTCCTAGGACATCCCTAATCATCCCTGCCTGACCTAAATGTGTAGTATAATGTTTGAAAAAACGCTTTTTATAACTTACCTCATTATTGAGGGAAAAATGTATCGTCTAGACATGTGGGTGTTCTCTCCTGGTCCGTCCTCTCCTCCTGAGGGTGTGATAACATAATTTCCATGCTGCGTGCTTTTTCCTGGTATGACGCATTGGCTGCATCATTTCCGGTCCTGCGCGGTGTAGGGGAGTAATTGGATGTAGTGGCCGGCTCCAGAGCATGTGCAATGCTCATTCTGAAGCTGGCCAGTACATCCAATACACCCCCACACCGTGTAGGTCCGGAAATGACGTGGCCGGCACGTCACACCAGGAAGGAACCCACAGGTTTCATGCTCAGGACCGCGCTTCTGTATGAATTATCAGCCCACCAGGGTGTGATTACAACGGAGCGATGGGGGACATTCAGTCTTACAGAACGTCCAGTGTCTGCAATCTTGTCGACACCCCAGTTATTACCATAGGAGAATGTAAGTTCTAAAATCATTTTACACAGCCTTTACAGGACACATTTCGGTCAGACAGGGATTGTTAGGGATGTACAAGAAAGCTGCAGGTAGTGATAGATTTGGGGGTATAAAGAAGCTTACTGGTTCTTTTTAAAGGTGTAAAGTACTTTTTTGGGTTCATTATTTGCCAAAACAACTAAAACACGTTTTCTATACAGCAGTGCAGCTCCAGTAGATCTCTATGGGACTGCTGGAGATGGCAGTGATGTACTCTGCTGTCTCCAGCATGAATTTACAGCAGCACCAAGGCATGTCCGCGGGGGCACAAATATCTTGTTCGGCGGATTGCTTGAGGTCTCAGCAATCAAATGCCAATCAGTTTAGTAGTTATCACCTACAATGTAGGTAAACCAAATTTACCATGCTCCAACCTAAATACTTCTTTAATCTAGGGCCAGGATTCCCCATAAATTACATATACTTGCTAAAGTTCATAGCTGGAGAACACTTTACAATCAGCTAATTGTCAAGAGGCCTTCTAGCAAGTAAAGATTGCGACGGCGCCCTTTAAGGAGTTTTAAATGCTTTGTCACATGTATATACAGTGTTGGCCAAAAGTATTGACACCCCTGCAATTCTGTCACATAATACTCAGTTTCTTCCTGAAAATGATTGCAATCACAAATTCTTTGGTATTATTATCTTCATTTAATTTCTCTTCAATGAAAAAACACAAAAAAGAATGAAGTAAAAAGCAAAACATTGATCATTTCACACAAAACTCCAAAAATGGGCCAGACAAAAGTATTGGCACCCTCAGCCTAATACTTGGTTGCACAACTTTTAGCCAAAATAACTGCGATCAACCGCTTCCAGTAACCATCAATGAGTTTCTTACAATGCTCTGCTGGAATTTTAGACCATTCTTCTTTGGCAAACTGCTCCAGGTCCCTGATATTTGAAGGGTGCCTTTTCCAAACTGCCATTTTTAGATCTCTCCACAGGTGTTCTATGGGATTCAGGTCTGGTCTCATTGCTGGCCACCTTAGAAGTCTCCAGTGCTTTCTCTCAAACCATTTTCTAGTGCTTTTGAAGTGTGTTTTGGGTCTTTGTCCTGCTGAAAGACCCATGATCTCTGAGGGAGACCCAGCTTTCTCACACTTGGCCCTACATTATGCTGCAAAATTTGTTGGTAGTCTTCAGACTTCATAATGCCATGCACACGGTCAAGCAGTCCAGTGCCAGAGGCAGCAAAGCAATCCCAAAACATCAGGGAACCTCTGCCATGTTTGACTGTAGGGACCGTGTTCTTTTCTTTGAATGCCTCTTTTTTTCTCTGTAAACTCTATGTTGATGCCTTTGCCCAATAAGAGAGAACATTCTTCCAAAACGTTTTAGGCTTTCTCAGGTATGTTTTGGCAAACTCCAGCCTGGCTTTTTTATGTCTCGGGTAAGTATTGGGGTCTTCCTGGGTCTCCTACCATACAGTCCCTTTTCATTCAGACGCCAACGGATAGTACGGGTTGACACTGTCGTACCCTCGGACTGCAGGGCAGCTTGAACTTGTTTGGATGTTAGTCGAGGTTCTTTATCCACCATCCGCACAATCTTGCGCTGATATCTCTCGTCAATTTTTCTTTCCGTCCACATCTAAGGAAGTTAGCCGTAGTGCCATGGGCTGTAAACGTTTTGATGACACTTCGCACGGTAGACACAGGAACATTGGAGATGGACTTGTAGCCATGAGATTGCTCATGCTTCCTCACAATTTGGTTTCTCATGTCCTCAGACAGTTCTTTGGTCTTCTTTCTTTTCTCCATGCTCAATGTGGTACACACAAGGTCACAGGACAGAGGTTAAGTCAACTTTAATCCATGTCAACTGGCTGCAAGTGTGATTTAGTTATTGCCAACACCTGTTAGGTGCCACAGGTAAGTTACAGGTGCTGTTAATTACACAAATTAGAGAAGCATCACATGATTTTTCTAAGGGTGCCAATACTTTTGTCCACCCCCTTTTTTATGTTTGGTGTGGAACTATATCAAATTTGGCTTTAGGACAATTCTTTTTGTGTTTTTTTTCATTGAAGACAAATTAAATGAAGATAATAATACCAAAGAATTTGTGATTGCAATCATTTTCAGGAAGAAACTGAGTATTATCCGACAGAATTGCAGGGGTGTCAATACTTTTGGCCAACACTGTAAGTTGTTTTCTATTGATAGGATAGGCAAAAACATGTCATCCAGCCATTGGGACCCCCAATAATTGCAAGAACAGGGCTCTGCAGAGCTACATCTGAATGGATCAGAAAAGCTCATACTTAACTTGCACTATTTTCAGACTGCAGAGCCCAATTTTTGGATTGGGGAGGTCCCAGCGGTCAGATCCCCAGCCATTAACACATTATCCATTATCCTATTGACTTGTATTCTTGGTGCAACCCCTTTTCATGGTTTGCATACTAATGCGATCCACTATGCATATGAAGACGCTTCTCAAGCCACATCGTCTTTGTTGAAGCCTAATAGTTGCTGTCCCTCATTTCTGTATCCGATCAGTAATGTCTTCTAGATCATGGTACTTACGCTGGGCTATACTCTCTAGCTGGCAGATATGTCAGACCTTATTATCATGTCTTCTTTTACTTGTAGCCTCCTGGGCATCCGTGGAAGAATCGTTGTTACAACTTGCAGAGTGCGTAAATCTCCTTCCCAGTATTCAGCAGCGGAGCAATGCCGAAGATTGTATCTCACTAATCAGGAGGTATGGCCCTGTCTGCCCTAATTATTGTGCTGGCTCTATGGCTGCCTCATTTGTGGACTCTATACATTAGTCCTGTTAAACTAGATGCAGTGACCATCTCCTATACGTAATGCCCTGAGTCTGTGCTTTCCACTCTATGCAGATAATTTCCAACATGTTTCATCTGCTCTGCTCATGTACGATTTGTTGTCTATTCCCATCTGTATGGAAATTTTACATAGTTTCACTTTTTCATATCTCCCATTTTAAACATGAACAACATAATAATCCTGTAATTTCTCATAAGGTCTTTTAATGAATGAGCTTGTCACACTCTTGTCAATTTTGCAATTCATACCTTACCTAAAAACGTTATTTCAAAGACCTACCATGTTTTTGATGCATTTTTTTTTTTTAATCTTTTATTTTACTGGTTTTTAGCATTTTTTTTAATTTATTTTTTTAAATTTTAAAATGGGATATAACCATGATATGGCTCATTTCTGCTGTAAAAAATTCACCAAAAACTATCGAAAACCAGAATAAAACTTTGCGCTTTGCCGTAATTTGTGCACAGAAAAGTCACTGAGGAACTCAAATGAATTAGAAGCTTTTTGTAGGCAGATTTGATTTTTATTTTATGTGAATTTTGGCATGGAATCATCTCTAAAGGCCTATTCAAGACCCTCCTTGGAATATACACTCAATTTGTGAATATTGTTTGAAAAATTAATGTGAGAAATCCCCCCACCTGGTGGTCAAAGTGTGTAGCAGTTTGCACGTCCATCTAATGATCTGAGTGTTGGTGGTCACACGTGCTCAGTCTCTTTTCGCTCCCTGGTCACTTCATGGCAGAGGATACAAGTAGCATTTTCTGCTTGCTGGGGATAGAGCAAAGGTTCTGCAGTAGCCGGGCAGAATAACCAACAAGATTATTATTATTTTTTGGTCTTTGCAATACTGCAAAAGAAATGCAGTAATAAGTGATTAATGTTGTATCTATCCCAAAATGTTGTTAAAAATGTCAAGTCAGCCTACAGAAAAAAAAAAGCCTCACACGATCCATCTTCTTGAATTTAAAAAGTAGTCTCGAAAAATGGTGACACAATTAAAACTATTATTATTATATATAATACACACGTGGTCAAAATTGTTGGTACCCCTCATTTAATGAATGAAAAACCCACAGTGGTCACAGAAATAACTTGAATCTGACAAAAGTAATAATAAATAAAAAAGGCAAACATTGCTTTTCACCCCTGCTTCCACAGAATTTTAATAATAATTTTTATTTATACAGCGCCAACATATTTCGCAGCACTTTACAATTCAGATTTAAAAAAAAAATTAAACTCATGAAATAGGCCTGGACAGAAATGATGGAACCTTAACTTACTATTTTGTTGCACAACCTTTTGAGGCAATCAAACCATTCCTGTAACTGTCAATGAGACTTCTGCCTCTCTCCACAGGTATTTTGGCGACTCCTCAAGAGCAAACTGCTTCAGTTGTCTCATGTTTGAAGGTTGCCTTTTCCAGACGGCATGTTTCAGCTTTTTCCAAAGATGCTCAATATGATTTAGGTCAGGGGTCATAGCAGGTCACTTCAGAATAGTCCAATGTTTTCCTCTTAGCCATTCTTGGGTGTTTTTAGCTGTGTGTTTTGGGTCATTATCCTGTTGCGACACCCATGACCTGTGACTGGGACTAAGCTTTCTTACACTGGGCAGCACATTTCTTTCTAGAACCCCTTGATAGTCTTGAGATTTCATTGTACCCTGCAAAGATTCAAGACACCCTGTGCCAGATGCAGCAAAGCAGCCCATGTTTCACAGTAGGGACAGTGTTCTTTTCTTGATATGCTTCATTTTTCCGTCTGTGAACATAGAGCTGATGTGCCTTGCCAAAAAGTTCAATTTTCTCTAGTCGCATTCCACGACCGCATAGGAGGTTTCCTTTCTACGTCCTAATAGGGACAGGAAGCACAAGAGCCAGTGTCCCCATGGGGCATGGAGAGGTTTTTCTTTTTCTCTATGCTGCGTGGCCGGCAACCGTAGTATACCTTATTGTTTTTGGTCACAGCCAGGCAGTGTTGGTCGGGCCTTGCTCCCCTCCTGCTGCTCCCGCTCACTGATGTGGCAGGACCGCTTCCCCGGCCTTCCAGGGCCTCTCTGGGCAATGCGGGCTGTGGGCTCCCCGGCCAGCGACCTCCATGAGTCCACCGGCCGCCTCCTCTGTGGGCGCTGTCCCGCGTGGCCCGGAAGTGACGCCGGTGGGCGGGACTTCCAGGTTACGCGCTCCCCCGGAAGCGCAGCGCTTCTGGGTTCCGGTGGGGACAGCATAAAGTTCACGCCAGCGCTGAGCGGCGGCTTGCCCAGGACCCGGTGTGGGAGGCGGGGACACGTATGCTGACACTGGGGGGCAGGTCTTTGTGCTTAAAGGCTGCCCTGAAGACTTCTGAACCATGGTAAGAGTACAGTGATTATGGCTGACATGTCTTCTCCTGCTGCAGAGCCCAGTGTTACCCCAGCCGCAGTAAGTCTGTGGGATGGGGGGGTCCCTATGCCTGATATGTCAGGCTGTTAATTGATTGCTCCCTTGTGCTATGTTTTTTCTAGGGAGACTAGGCTGCCCCTAAGAAGGCCACAGGGAAGTCCACTAAATACCCAGTTTGTGCGCAAAAGCTCCCTGTAGTTTGGGATAAGAAACTCTGCCAGGGTTGCACGGACAGGATTGTTAGGGCTGAACATCCTTACTTGGTGGATGAGTTGAGATCCATGGTGAAGCAGGAGATACCAGCCTCACTAGCCTCCCTCTCACCTGTGGCTCCTATAGCTGGTCCTCCCTCCCCTAAGAAGAGGAAGCTCTTGGTGTCAGACTCTGAGGAACAACTCGATTCAGATTCTGATAGAACGGATGAAGCCTCGTCCTCTAGGCGGGCAGAAGTTCGGAAATCCCTATTCTCCTCAGACGATGTGGGCGAGCTCATTAGTGCACTATGGGTCTAGAAGAGGAACAAGTCCTTCCTTCGGTCCAGGACGAAATGTTTGCAGGGCTAAAGTCAGCGACAGGGATAAGTATAATGATGTATTACTTTACAGGTGTGCGGCAGCAAGGGGGGGCCCTGTATACCACTGATGGGGGGGGGGCGCCTGTATACCACTGGGGCCTGTATATACCACTGGGGCCTGTATATACCACTGGGGCCTGTATATACCACTGGGGCCTGTATATACCAGTGGGGAGGCTGCTGTATACCACTGGGGCCTGTATATACCACTGGGGCCTGTATATACCAGTGGGGAGGCTGCTGTATACCACTGGGGCTGCTGTATATACTGCTGGGGCCTGTATATACCACTGGGGAGGCTGCTGTAATACTGCTGGGGCCTGTATATACCACTGGGGAGGCTGCTGTATACCACTGGGGCTGCTGTTTATACTGCTGGGGCCTGTATATACCACTGGGGAGGGTGCTGTAATACTGCTGGGGCCTGTGTATACCACTGGGGCTGCTGTATATACTGCTGGGGCCTGTATATACCACTGGGGAGGCTGCTGTAATACTGCTGGGGCCTGTATATACCACTGGGGAGGCTGCTGTATACCACTAGGGCTGCTGTATGTACTGCTGGGGCCTGTATATACCACTGGGGAGGCTGCTGTATACTACCACTGGGGAGGCCTGTATACCACACTGCTGGGGGCTGTGTACCTGTGCTGGGGTCCACCCTCGGCTTATACACGAGTCAATAGGATTTCCTAGGTTTTGGGGGCAAAAGTTGGGGGGTCGGCTTATACACGGGTCAGCTTATACACGAGTATATACGGTACTTCTGTCTCCTGGGCTGAACGGGTAGGGGCTTCTCCTGAGCAGATCTACAACGCAGCTACCTGGTCTTCTCTACATACTTTTTCTGGTCATCATAATGGGAGACCCAGACAATGGGGTTTAGGGCTCCGCCCTCCGGAGGTCACACTAGGTACTACAAGTTTGTAGACACCGCCTCCTCCGCATATAAACCCCCACCGTAGGAGAAATCCTCAGTTTTAAACTTAGTGTGCTCGGAGGATCACGCTTTGCTTGCACTTCACTGCATTCTCACAGCTTACGTGATGGCGTATGAAGACAAGGTAATTGGTCCCGGTCGGGACCCTCGACAGTCTCCCCGCTCACCCTTTGTGGAACACGCTGGTGGAGGTACCGGAGGGCTTTTAGCCTGGACACTTAGCTGTTCTCCCGGTACGCTGTCGTGCTTTCCCCTTTCCATCCCTCTGTGGAGGCTCTGGATAGGGGGAGCCTGGAGCCTTGCACAGCTCCGCTCCGTCCGAGGCCTCCCTAAATGGTGCTTACAGACCGGACGGAGCCAGCCCAGTCCGAGGCCTCCCATTATGGTGCTTACATTCCGGACTGGTGCTGTACCCCCGTCCGAGGCCTCCCTAAAGGTGCTTACAGACCGGACCGGCACTGAGGCCCCTTGTGGTCTCATGTGTGCCTGGGGGTAGTGTCTGTCACTTTGGTGGCATGGCACTCAGACCGCGCGGTTACCCTCGGGTCCGCGGTTCTGATAGTGTACCCTGTGCTGGGGTCACTCTGGCTGACCGCCCTGTGTGTCACAGGGGCTGAAGCTGAAGGCTGCTGCTGTTTGTTTTGTGCGGGCAGTCTGTGTGTGTGTATGTGTATTACTTCACACTCTTTCCCGCGCTGCGGGCTCTGGCACCTCCATTGCTGAGGCAGCCTGGAGGGGGAGGAAGCAGCTCTTGTGATGACTCACTGATGGGCGTGTTTTTTGTGTTCTCCCGCGTGTTCCTGGCCACGCCTACGTATTCACAGTCGGCGGCCATCTTCTCCCTCACTTCCCGGCTGGGATCTGGCTGCAGCGTGTGTCTGCACTCTCAGGGAGACCGGAACTCGCGGAGGTCACACAATTACACCGCTTCCTCCTACCGCTCCTAGCGGTTGGTAAGCCACCGGGTTCCCCGGTTTGTTTGTTTACAACTTGGCTTATTCCCCTACTGTGGAGATGTCCTCAGTAAGGAAGCATGCTGCTAAGGCAGCAGATGTCACCATTACCTGCGCTACATGCAACGGTTCACTGGTGGAGGGGTCCTGCAATAATTGCGGGCGCCCAGAGACCCAGACAGTTACTGCAGAGTCAGGATCTGCGGGTCTGTACCCTGAGGCTCGGCTGATCCCAGGGACATGGGAAACGCAGAGTAAGATAAATGAATCTCTGCTGGCCCAGATGTCCTCCATGTCGCAATCCCTGGAGGCTCTTCATAGGAGGCTGGAAAACCCAGCTACTCCTCCTAGTTACCCCCGGGTGTCTCTTACTTCTACTGTGAGACCCCCTAAGCGAGCTCGTGAGGCCTCTCCAGAGCTCCAGGCTCCCTCTGAGGAGGAGCGTTCCTCTGATGGTGAGGAAGATGATGGGGGTTCTACTCTTGGGTCTGTCTCTGAATCTCCAGATGGGGTTGAGGATCTGGTGTCCTCCATCAATGAGACTTTACGTCTGGTCACTCCTCCCGAGGAGGTGACTGTGCACCCCAAGGAGGTCTATCAATGGCTGCGGCCGGAGGCTAGACCAAGTGGAGCCTTTATGGACCACACTAATTTTGGAAGGGTGATTAGAACACCCAGGTTACATCCTGGGCGGCGTTATGTCCGTAAAGCCAAGGACCTTCGCTTTCCCTTTCCTCAGGAGGTGCTTCAGGAGTGGTCGCAGTCCCCAAAGGTGGATGCTTCCATGACCAGGATTGCTGCACGTTCCTTATTTTCTGCCTCTGATAGCTCCTCATTGAAGGATGCTACGGATAGACAGGTTGAGCAACTCGCCAAGTCATCCTACGAGGCTGTGGGCTCTTCATTTGCCCCTAATTTTGCCACGGTCTGGACCCTACAGGCGATTACCTCCTGCTTGGATGGTATCTCTGACCTAGCTAGGTCCAGCCCAGAGGTCCTGGCGCTTACCGACAGGGCGAAGGCTTACGCGGATTACGCCAGGACGGCAACTTTGGAAACTGCCACTCGCTCGGCTGTGGCTTCCGCCAATGCTATAGCGATCCGCAGGTTGTTGTGGCTGCGTCTTTGGGACTCAGATGCCACGTCTAAGAAGATTTTGCAAAATCTTCCATTTTCTGGTGACAGGCTCTTTGGCACCGAGCTGGACAAGCTGATTAAGGATTCTGCTGAGTCTAAGATACCGCAGAATAAGCCTAAGCCACGGTATACCGTGAAAAGGAACCCAAAGCAGTGGTCCTTTCGCCCCAGCTCGCAGTCATCAGCAACGTCCACTCGCACGGACCGTGGGGGCAAGCCCTCTACCCAGTGGCGCGGCAAAGGTCGCCAAAAGAAGCCGGCAGGGGCAGCAGCTGCCACCCCCAAACCCGCTTCGGCATGACTCGCTCCTTCATCCTGTCTCCCACAGGTGGGGGGCCGCCTGTCTCTCTTTCAGGACAGGTGGCTACTCCACGTCCAAGACCAGTGGGTCCGAGACGTAGTCTCAAGAGGCTACAGGATAGAGCTGACGTCACAGCCGGTACACCGATTCCATCGGTCTGTCCCATCCCCAGACAAGGCTCAGGCTTTTCACCTGGTGTTGGAGGGTCTCCGCAGAGACGGAGTGGTGGTCCCAGTGCCCACGGGAGAGAGGTTCAGGGGTTTTTACTCCAACCTCTTTATCGTCCCAAAGAAGGACGGCTCTTTCCGTCCGGTTCTGGACCTAAAGTTGTTCAACCGTCACGTGTTGGTTCGGAAGTTCCGTATGGAATCCCTGCGCTCCGTGATCGCGGCGGTGTCACAGGGGGATTTCCTAGCGTCCATCGATATCAGGGACGCTTACCTTCACGTGCCCATTGCACCAGCTCATCAGCGCTGGCTGAGATTTGCAGTGGGGGAAGAACACTTCCAATTTGTGGCACTGCCGTTCGGGCTAGCCTCGGCACCGCGAGTGTTCACGAAGGTGATGGCCTCCATGATGGCTCTCCTGCATGTGCAAGGACACGCCGTCATTCCCTATTTAGACGACCTGCTGGTCAGGGCGCCATCGGAAGACCTTTGTCGGGTGAGCCTGGAGGCGACCATGAAGTCTCTGGAACAGTTCGGGTGGCTTCTCAACATTCCAAAGTCGACCCTGGTCCCGACCCAGTCATTGACATATCTGGGCATGGACTTCCACACAGACTCAGCCCTGGTGTCCCTACCTCAAGCCAAACAGCTTGCGATCCAGTCAGGAGTACAGACGGTTCTTCTGTCACCACAATCTTCCCTACGGGGATTGATGAAGCTGGTGGGACGCATGGTAGCGGCGATAGAGGCGGTGCCTTTCGCGCAGTTTCGCCTCCGACCTCTCCAGCTGGAGATTCTTCGCCGATGGGACAAAAGGACGATCTCTCTGAATCGGCTAGTGACGCTGTCACAATCGACCAGGGACTCCCTGCAGTGGTGGCTCCTGCCACATCACCTGTCACGGGGTCGATCCTTCCTAAAACCGTCATGGTTAGTGGTGACCACCGACGCCAGTCTGAAGGGCTGGGGGGCGGTGTTCTTACACCACAGGGCTCAAGGCCTCTGGACTCAGTCGGAGTCGGCGTTGCAGATCAACGTACTGGAGATCAAGGCGGTCTATCTGGCGCTCCTAGCGTTTCAGACCTTCCTGTCGGGACGGCCCATTCGGGTACAGTCCGACAATGCGACGGCCGTCGCCTACATAAATCATCAGGGAGGGACCAGAAGCGCTCAGGCCCTCGCCGAAGTCCACCGCATTCTAGCATGGGTGGAGGAAAACGGCTGCCTGATCTCCGCAGTACACATCCCAGGGGTCGAGAACTGGGAGGCCGACTACCTGAGCCGACAGGGGATGGACGCCGGAGAGTGGTCCCTGCATCCAGAAGTCTTCCGGGACATCTGTGGGAGATGGGGCGTTCCGGACGTGGATCTGATGGCCTCACGGCTGAATCATCAGGTGCCACAATACATGGCGCGGTCTTGGGATCCTCAGTCTCTGGGGGCGGATGCCCTGATCCTGAGTTGGTCCAGCTTCCAGCTGCCATATGTGTTCCCGCCTCTGGCTCTAATTCCCAGGGTTCTGTGGAAAATCAGGACAGAATGCAACAGAGCCATTCTGGTGGCTCCAGATTGGCCCAGGAGGTCCTGGTACCCGGACCTGTGGCAACTGTCAGGCGGACACCGGTGGGCTCTCCCAGAACGCGCAGATCTACTCGCGCAAGGCCCGTTCTTCCACCTCAATTCCAGGGCCCTCAGATTGACTGCATGGCTCTTGAGGCCTGGCTGCTGACATCCAGGGGTTTCTCTCCTGCGGTTGTTGCCACAATGAACCGGGCAAGGAAACCTGTCTCCAGGAAGATATACCACAGAACGTGGAAAATCTTTTTCTCCTGGTGTTCCTCTGGTGGTCGCTCACCGTGGCCTTTGTCCATCCCGACATTGCTGGCTTTCCTACAGTCGGGTTTGGAGTTGGGATTATCCCTTGGCTCTCTGAAAGGTCAAGTATCGGCACTTTCAGTGCTGTTTGACAGGCGATTGGCGCTTCTCCCGAAGGTCCGTCATTTTCTGCAGGGGGTGTCTCGGGTGGTTCCGCCTTACAGGCGACCTCTGGACCCTTGGGACCTCAACATGGTCCTGGCGGCGCTGCAGAAACCGCCGTTTGAGCCTCTGAGAGACATCTCTCTCTCTCGTCTGTCCCAGAAAGTGGTCTTTCTGGTGGCGATTACGTCTCTGAGGAGGGTCTCAGAATTGGCTGCACTTTCGTGCAAGTCACCTTTTTGGTGGTTCACCAAGACAAGGTGGTGTTGCGTCCACGGCCTGAATTCTTGCCGAAGGTGGTTTCCACTTTCCACCTAAACCAGGAGATTGTTCTCCCATCATTTTGCCCCGCTCCCGTTCATCAGGTTGAGCGCGACCTCCATACTCTGGATCTCGTGAGAGCTGTACGCATTTATGTGTCCAGGACCGCCTCCTTTCGGAGTTCGGATTCCTTATTTGTCCTCACGATGGGTCGCTGTAAGGGGTCCGCGGCTTCGAAGTCAACCTTGGCCAGGTGGATCAAGGCTCCCATTCAAGAGGCATACCGGTCTTCTGGCTTGCCTCTCCCGGTGGGGTTGAAGGCACACTCTACAAGAGCTGTTGGTGCCTCATGGGCCTTGCGACATCGAGCATCTGCTCTCCAGGTGTGTCAGGCGGCCACTTGGTCCAGCCTGCACACTTTCTCAAAGCACTATATGGTGCATGCCCATGCCTCTGCGGATGCAAGTTTGGGCAGGCGGGTCCTCCAGGCGGCGGTTGCCCACCTTTAAGGGGGTCCGTGTATTATCCGTCTTGTTGAGGAACTCTTCCCGCCCTGGGGTATTGCTTTAGGACATCCCCATTGTCTGGGTCTCCCATTATGATGACCAGAAAAAAGAGAATTTTGTTTACGTACCGTAAATTCTTTTTTCTTTAATCATCAATGGGAGACCCAGCACCCACCCAGTTGTTCCGTTGCATGTTTGCATTTAATCTGTTCTCTGTTGAGACAGTGTTTTCCGGGTTGTTCAACCGTCTGGGCACGGCATTCTTCCCGATGTTTCGGGTGTGGTTAATTTTCTCCTCGCAGCTTATAGACTAAACTGAGGATTTCTCCTACGGTGGGGGTTTATATGCGGAGGAGGCGGTGTCTACAAACTTGTAGTACCTAGTGTGACCTCCGGAGGGCGGAGCCCTAAACCCCATTGTCTGGGTCTCCCATTGATGATTAAAGAAAAAAGAATTTACGGTACGTAAACAAAATTCTCTTTTTCTGGCGCCTCTATGGCGGGACGCCACAGGGAGGTACTGCACCCCAAACAGAAGGTGGAGTGCCTCCGTAGTCATGGTTGAGCAGGAAACCCAGAGTCTGTACTAAAACACGCTCATAGGACACCTTAGTACAGGAGACTGGTATTCAGTAGGTCCCAGGGGGGTGGAGCCTAAGAGAGCGGGAAGACCTTGAGTGACAGTTACTGACAAGTCAGTCAGACAGTGACAGAATAGCGGAAAGGACGGTCGCAGGGGACCCTGCGGTTGTGACAGGAGGGCATCTCTCAGAGGGAGGTGACCCAGACAACGGAAGGGGACTCTCCAGGACTGGTCGGAGCCGGCTGGAGAAAGTCCAGGTCAATACCGGTGAATAGGAACTGAGGCGGTTAGTTGACGGTTTATCCCGGCAGGCTGCGGGCCTTAAATTTTGAGCCACATTGCCACAAGACTAAATCCCACCTCTGTCCCAAAGAGGGTCCAAGACACTAAAAGGGTAGGACTAATTATCGGTGGCGAGAGAGTTCGTAAGCTCACCACTCCCGTCAGAACCGGAAAGGAGTCAGAAGTACCTTAGTAACAGACCTGGGGAACGGCGAAGGGGCTCTTTAGTGTGGCTGAGAGCAGTGAGCCAAGAGCCATTGGAAGTAGAGACCAAGAAGGTTATTGTAGAGACACCTCTGACAGACTCTGGGAAAGCCTCCAAAATCTGCGGCTACAACCCTTGTTAAACCAGACTGTACTGTGTACCGTTTTCTCCTTTTATCCTGGTGCAAGTAAGGAACTGTTTGAGCTGATCTGGTGTCTGGTCTCCTTTCATTCGCCGCCCGGAGGGCCTCTACAGCATCAAAGAAGTGAGGACTACTACTCCCCTCATCCACCCCGCTGCCCTTAGGTAAAGTTCCGCCTGTGGGGAGCTGTACTACCCAAAGCTGCATCACCATCACCTCAGCGGCCTGCTGCAGTACTGGTAACCACATTACCAGGTACCACAGGTGGCGTCACGTATAATAATCCCCCATCCAGCCGTGATCCCCACTGAAGTAGCAACCTGTCCCGGTATCAGAGTACCCCCTACCCTGTCGACCAACTCACTTTCACTAAGCACTATCGCCAGGGCTGCACTGTCCATTGGACAACTTGGACAACCAAGGAAGCAGGGGGAGCAGCAGTGCTGAAGGTGGCGGCGCCTCCACCAAACTGCAGCTTCCAGACTCATGGCCGCCGGCCGCAAGGTATTGCCTAGTGTCACTCGCGGCCTCTGACAGCACTTCCCACACCACTCCTCACCCGCGGCCGACCGACAGCAAAGCCCCCCTCCCGCTCCTCAAATGGCTCAGGCGGCAGGGAGTCTTGATGCACCCCTAACTATTGCTTGGATCTAGCCTCCAACAGGGATTTAGCTTTTGGCAGGAAAGTTCTGCAGGCTGTAATCCCCCACCTAGGTAATAATTCGTTGGTATTCCTCCTATGCTTTCGTGGAAGGTGACTAGAGAAAAAAGAATTATTCTTACCGTTAATTCGGTTTCTAGAAACCTTCCACAACAGGACTTATTTCCCTCCCTATATTCCTAGATATTTCCTGGAATGTGATACATAACGCTAGGGGTTCTTTGTAAGACACTGGCTAATAGGAGGGTCCTTTTAACCTCTCTTGTGCTTCCTGTCCCTATAAGGGCGTGGAGAGGAGAGGCAACCTCCTATGCTGTCGTGGAAGGTTCCTAGAAACCAAATTAACGGTAAGAATTATTCTTGTTTTGTCTCATCTGTCCATAGGACTTTTTCTCAGAAGCTTTGTGGCTTGTCAACATGTAGTTTGGCAAATTCCAGTCTGGCTTTTTTGTGTTTTTTTTTTTTTTTTCAACAATAGTGTCCTCCTTGGTCGTCTTCCATGTAGTCTTCCATGAAGTCCACTTTGCACTATCCGTCGTTGTTTGCACCAATCTAACACTGATGTTCCTTGAGCTTGAAATTCACCTTTAATCCCTTCATGACCCTGACATGACTATTTTTGACCCTAAAGAACTTGCCACTTTTTTCAATTCTAAGGGCCACGTCACACACACAGATATCTGTGCAGATATTGTTCACAGATCTCTGGTTGCAATGAAATCATGGACACATTGTTACATTTGTACACAGCCATAAAATGGAACAATGTGCCCATAATTTCACTGCAACCAGAGATCTGCAAACAATATCTGAACAGATATCTGTGTGTGTGACGTGGCCCTAACCACTGTCCCTTTATGAGATAATAACTCTGGAACGCTTCAACGGATCCTAGCGATTCTGAGATTGTTTGTTTTTTCGTGACATATTGGGCTTCAAGTTAGTAGTAAATTTAGGTCGATATTTTTTGCGTTTATTCGTGAAAAAATCAAAAATTTGGCAAAAATTTTGAAAATTTAGCAATTTTCAAATTTTTAATTTTTATTCTGTTAAACCAGAGAGTTATGTGTCACAAAATAGTTAATAAATAACATTTCCCACATATCTACTGTACATCAGCACAATTTTGGAAAAAAAACTTTTTTTTGGTAGGAAGTTATAAGGGTTCAAAGTTCATCAGCAATTTCTCATTTTTCCAGGAAAATTTACAAAACCTTTTTTTTAGTGACCACATCACATGTGAAGTCCCTTTGAGGGGGCCTACATGACAGAAAACACCCAAAAGTGACACCATTCCAAAAACTGCACCCCTCAAGCTACTCAAAACTACATTCAAGAAAATTATTAACCCTTCAGGTGCTTCACAGTAAGTAAAGCAACGTGGAAGGAAAAAATGGACATTTTAATTTTTCCAACTTGTTAGCAGACACCATGTTGCGTTTGGAGAGCCTCTGTGTGCCTAAACTTTGGAGCTCCGCCACAAGTGACCCCATTTTGAAAACTAGACCCCCAAGAAACTTATCTAGATGGATGGTGAGCACTTTGAACCCCCAGGTGCTTCACAAATTAATCCGTAAAATTGAAAAAGTAGCCTCAATTCTTTCATCTTCACATGGGCAACAGGATAAAATGGATCCTAAAATGTGTTGGGCAATTTCTCCTAAGTAGACCAATACCTCATATGTGGTCATAAACCACTGTTTGGGTGCCCAGCAGTGCTTGAAAGGGAAGGAGCGCCATTTGACTTTTGGAGCTAATTTTCCATTCAAAAAGTGAAATGGCGCTCCTTCACTTTTGAGCCCTGCTGTGTGCCCAAACAGTGGTTTATGACCACATATGAGGTATTGGTTGTACTCAGGAGAAATTGCCCAACAAATTTTAGGATCCATTTTATCCTTTTGCCCATGTGAAAATGAAAGAATTGAGGCTAAAAGAATTATTTTGTGAAAAAAAAAGTTTTCAATTTTACGGATTAAAAGCAACGGGGTCACTTGTGGGGGAGCTCCAATGTTTAGGCACACAGGGGCTCTCCAAATGCAATATAGTGTTTGCTAACAATTTGAGCTAAGTTTTCCATTTAAATTGTTAGCGGACACCATGTCACGTTTGGAGAGGCCCTGTGTGCCTAAACATTGGAGCTCCCCCATAAGTGACCCCATTTTGGAAACTAAATGAAGGGTCTAGTTTCCAAAATATGGGTAACTTGTGGGGAGTTCCAATGTTTAGGCACACAGGGACTCTCCATACGCAACATGGTGTCCAGCTAACAATTAGAGCTAATTTTCTATTCAACCTTTTAGCGTACACCATGTTGCATATGGAAAGCCCCTGTGTGCCAACCAGCTTTTCCACCAGCACAAGGGCAACTGGAAGAGTTGGGGTACAGCACCAGAAAATGGCACCTCTAATGAAGGCACTATTTTCTGGGTGGCTGTGGTAGCAATTGCAGTGTGAGTGACCCACAACATTTGGGTCTCTCCATGCTGAGGATTCCAGTCGCCAAGCTGCCAAGTTGTACCTGGCTGGCAACCAAAAATGCGGCAAAGCTCCATGTAATTTTATTTGTAGAATTGAAAAAAAAAAACGTGGGGCTTCGCCATACTTTTGGTCCAGCCAGATACAACTTGGCGGACTGCCACCAACCCCCAGCTGCCTCGTTGTACCTGGCTGGCAACCAAAAATACAGTGAAGCCCATTTTTTTTTCATTTCTAGAACAAATTTTAGAAAAAAAAATGATGTAGGGCTCCGCTATTCTTTTGGTCCAGCCAGGTACAACTAGGCAGCTGGGGGCTGGAATCCTCAGCATGGAGAGGCCCAAGTGTTCTGGGCCCCCCATGCTGCGAATTGCAGCTGCCCCGGAAAATGGTACATTCATTGAAGTGCCATTTTCTGCTGCTGTACCCAGACTCTTCCAGTTGCCCTGGTGCCGGTGGCATACTGAGTAATAAAGTGGTTAATGCCAGCTTTTTTATTGGCAGCTGGCACTAAGCCCAAGATTCATAATGTCGGGCCAATGTTAGACCTGGCCATTAGGAATCTCTAGTAAATAGTAAAAAAAAAAATGCACCACACAGAAAAAAATATTTTATTTGAAATAAAACACAATAAAATTCGGAGTCCATCTTTATCATAAAGATCAAACGTAGTCCACAATGAAAGTCCCACGACGCTCAAACACCTCCGACGTAGTCCTAAACGATGGTCTCATGACGCTCGATTGCTTCTGCTTCATCCAGAGACTGAAGCAAGTGTACAAGTGTCCTCTTCCTACAGTCTCTGGGGTTACACTGATGGTGCACTGTATGGAATGATCTGTCATATAGTGCACCATGACTCTGACCCCAGAGACTACAACAAGAGGACACTTGATCCCTTGTTGTAGTCTCTGTGGTCACAGTCATGATGCATAGTACAGCAGATCATTGCCATACAGTGTCTACAACAAGGGATCAGGTGTCCTCTTGTAGTCTCCGGTGTCAATCATGGTGCGCTGTATAGCAATGATCTGCCGTACCGTGCACTATGACTCTGACCCCAGAGACAACAAGTGGACAATTGATCCCTTGTTGTAGTCTTGTGGTCAGTCATTATACACGGTATGGTAGATCATTGCCATACAGTGCACCTTGACTCTGACCCCAGAGACTACAACAAGAGACCAAGTGTCTTAATTTTAGCCTCTGAGGTCAGAATCATGGTACATGGTAACAGCAGATCATTGCCATACAGTGCACCATGACTGTGACCCCAGAGACTACAAGAGAATACCTGAATCCCTTGTTTTTAGTCTATAGGGTCAGAGTCATGGTGCACGGTACAGCAGATAATTGCCATACAGTGCACCATGACTCCCATGCACCCGTTCATCCATCCACCCATGCACCTATCCATCCATCCATGCACCCATGATGCACCATCCATCCATGCACCCCATCCATCCATGCACCCATTTATCCATGCACCCATGTATGCACCCATCCATGCATGCACTCATCCATGCATGCACCCTCCATCCATCCATGCATGCACCATCCATGCACCCATGCATGCACCATCCGTGCACCCATGCATGCACCACCCATGCATGCATCCATTTATTCATACTCCCCTCGGTGCGGAGGAGCAGCCCAGGACAGGAGGAGGGCCCACAGCGAGGAGGCAGACCGGCGGGAACGGAGGAGCAGTGAGAGGGGACATGAGGAACGGCGGTGGGTGGGGGTGATCTGGAGTGGTGGCCTGGGGAGGGCAAAAGCACCCGTGCACCCGCCGCGTGGAGACGATGATGAACGGCGGGAGCAGCGAAGCTGCAGCAAGAGCAGGGGCACAGAGACCATAGGAGGGGGGCGGGGTGTGTGATTTGGGTGATCCGGAGCATTTGGGGGCTGAGGAGAGGGAGGGCACCCGCCCACCCACCCCTCCGATCTGATTGGAGATCTCCAACCAGATCTGGAGGAGTGAATCGCACTGATTTGCTCTGATCGACATTTTTCGCTTTCAACTCCAATCAGAGTGACTTTAGCCACAGGGGGCTAGGCCACCCTCCCCTGGGCTAAAGTATGGGTCCTTGCGATCCTGCAGCTCGGTGACTTGTCACTGACTGGTCACTGGAGCTGCAGGAGCGCAAACAAGCCATGACATTATAGAGACGTCATAGGTCGGGAACGCACCGACTTTCATGACGTCTCTACAACGTCAAAGGTCGGGAAGGAGTTAATTACTTTGACGTTGTCATCGTTTTTCCTCCTGCAGCCACATCCAGAGAGGTTGGCTACAGTCCCATGGATCTTAAATTTCTGAATAATATGTGCAATTGTAGTCACAGGAATATCAAGCTGCTTGGAGATGGGGTTATAACCTTTACCTTTAACATGCTTGTCTATAATTTTCTTTCTAATCTCCTGAGACAACTCTTTCCTTCGCTTCCTCTGGTCCATGTTGAGTGTGTACACACCATGTCACCAAACAGCACAGTGAGTATCTGTAGCCCTATATACAGGCCTTCTGACTGATTACAAGATTGTAGACACCTGTGATGCTAATTAGTGGACACCCTTTGATTTAACATGTTCCTCTTGTCACATTATTTTCAGGGTACCTTCATTTCTGTCCAGGCCTATTCATGAGTGTAATTTTGTTAAAAATTCTGCGGAAGCAGGGTTGAAAAGCAATGTCTGATCTTCATTTCTTCATTTTCATAGATTTTTTATTAATTGTTACTTTTTTTCTGTGACCATTGTGGGGTTTTCTTTCATTAAACGAGGGGTACCAACAATTTTGACTACGTATGTATATTTTTTTTTACAAGTTTGATTTCATTTATCACTAAAACAATGAAAAAAAACCCTCAAAGTTTGCTATTGTTGCAATCACACTAGCAAGGAAAACTGGTAATTTTTACTACACATGTATGCCGTAAAATCAATTCCCAAAAAACAGAAGTTATGGCATTTGGGCAATGAGGGCCCAAACAAATAAATTAGTCCAGTCGTTAGGCAGTTAAGGACATGTTCAATGATCTGATTAATAGTAGTCTGGATAATCTTTTCTTTAACAATCTCCTGATGAGGGGATGCTTTCATTTTTTTCTTTTGTCCCTTCCACAAAACATTTTTTTCCGTTTCTATTAAAGGGACAGATCTAAATCTAATGTGACCTAAAGGGGCGGGGCATGTCTTACTGTTAGGGGCGGAGCATGACTTGTAAGAATAACAAACATAGTAGTCATGCTCCGCCTCCTGGACACTGAATCAAGCATAACACAAGACATTGTATTCACTCCAGTGTAACTGAGCAGATATCAGTCCCTTATTTTCTGTAGAGCGTTTAGTGATATTTTGACACTTTTTTTTATATATTTGAAAGTTAATAATTACAGTGTTGTCCGGTACTTTAACATTGATGACCGATAGGTCATCAGTGTCTGATTGGTGGAGGTGAGATATCTGGCACCCCCAACAATCAGCTGTTCCTCATACTGCCTCCACTGGCTGGGAATGCGCCATTGTAAAGCTGCACAGTCCATTGACGGAATATTGGCCGCAACTGGATACTGCACATCTGCATCTTATTGATTCACATAGGGGTCAGCTATGTAGAACCCAGTGGTGGACACTCTACAGCTGATGGAGGTGTGCTGTGCAGATCCAAAACTGAATAGTTCTGGCCGGCGGTGGCCACATTGAGGACAGCTGAGTGGAGGGGTGCTGATTGTCGCACTCTTAGGCTGGCTACACACCACGTTGTGATCCGGTCCGGGGCTGTCCAGTGTAAACCAGACAGCCCCAGACAGGTTTTTGGCCCCATAGCAGCCTATGGAGCTGGATGGCAGCTCTCTGCCATCCGGTTTCATCACTTCGGGACAATCCGGGAAAATACGGATTATTCTCTCCCGGACACAAAAATGATGCTTGCATCATATTTTTGTCCGGGGAAAAAAATCTCCCCAAATTGCCAGATCCCGGATTCGGCCGGATTCTCCCGGAGCCGGGCCAATCTGGCGCTCCCTAACATGGGGCCTATGAGGCCGGATTGCCCTGGACTGGGAGAATCAGGAAACCGGACACTGGCGGCTGGACGCCGCTGTTGTTTCAGGACTGCGACTAGCTCCATTCTAGCCGCGGTCTTGAAAAATCAGCAGCTGCAGCTGCAATTACAGCCATCCGGCTGCACACAGGACCAGAGGGCACATTTGGCCCTCCGGTTCTGAGTGCTGATCCGGTCCGGGGCTGTCAGGGTCATCCCGGACAGCCCCGGACCAGATCACACTGTGGTGTGAAGCCAGCCTTACTGATTTAGACATTGATGCCTTATCCTAAGTCGCGGACAAGCCCTTTAATGAATTAGAATTTGACATTCAGCTTCACTTTAGCCTCAGTAGGAGTCCCCAATCCCAGAACATTTGGAGTGATGCAATCCTCAAGCGTGTGAAGTGTGTATGAAGACAAGAAGTCAGACTTGTTTGTGTGTCCAGTGTGACACTGTGCATGTGTTTGTGTTGGCCCCTCGTTGGCTCCACACGTGTTTACTCCGTACTGTATATTTGTATGGAGGAAATCTGTGGATCTGTATACATTTTAGAGGATATTCTGAAAGATTAAATGCTGTCAGTGGCCGCCCCCTCATCCATATGTCATTAATAATCATGTTATAATATATATATATATATATATATATATAATTTTATATAGATAGATAGAGTGGAAGCTTGAACAAATGTTGTTAGGAAGTGCCGACCTTTGTGCTAACATTTCATGGACTCCTATGCTCAGAGCTTCTATCTATTGTCTGCATTATTCTGAATATTGGTACAAAGGGCAGAGCCAGGGTCTGTATAGAAATAGTCTATTGCTGCTGAGGAGGTCATTCATCCCCCTTTACTTATACCGTACATTGGGAGGTGCTGCTGACGTGGAGTCCATCTGTCATGCATGTCCGTCTGTGATTATGTGAATGTGTCCTAAGTAATAAGCATATGTATGCCACATCATCAGGGCCTCTCTGCTTCTGATGCAAAAGTGAGAGTTGCTTGATAATCCCTCAACATTTATCCACCTTTTAGTTGTGGTAGGTAAAAATCAGATGAGTATTACACTATAATCTTTAGATCATCCTGTCCATTCTCCTGAAAGTTGTGTTTTAGGAAACAATTGCATTCCCTGTAAAATACCTGTTCCTCTATTATTTCTCCTAGAAATGTAGGAATAAGACGTCAACTGGGTGTTATCATTCCACTTGTCAAGGAGGTGGTGGTCACTGATTGGACAATCCCAGTACATGTGACACCCCCATCTGACATCTAGCTGTCAAATGTTCTTTCCAGAGGAACGGCACAAAGCCCAATTATAATATAACATACTAACAAAGGAAATACGAATATTTATCAAAGCAGACGTCAGGACAGATGACGGGTCCTCTTCACATTCTATGTTCATGCATTTCTTCTCTCCAGTATCCCCTCCATGCTGTGTGCACATTCTGACCAGCTGCACCGGACAGGATTCCCCACAGTCCACGCCGTAGTTATGTTAGAAGGCGCCATGAACCTGACCGGAGAGGCCCAGCCACTGGTGGAGCAGCTGAACACCGTGAAGAGGATGCAGGTAGGAGCGGGCACAGTCTTCCCTGCAGGGCACTACCCATGCCCGCCACCAACCTCATCTTAGAGGGAGAAATGGACAGAGCTCCAACTTGTGGCCGTCCTGCTGTTGTAAAACTACCACCCCTATCATCCACAGACTTGAGACTCCTGTCCTAGGTTGTCTGTAGTTACTAATCATTAGGGGCATTGTTCATTAACAATAAGTGGTTGTAATGTCTGTTCAATGACATGTCTTTCCTTCCACAGCGAATCCCATCTCACCTCTTCCTCCTAGAAGTCTGGAAAGCTTGTATTGTAGGGTTAATAGAGTCTCCTGCTGGGACTGATGAGTTGAAATGGACGGCGTTCACCTTCCTTAAGGTGGGTTCGGGGAAAAATCTTAAAGGTTTCACCCCCCCCCCGTTTTTGTTTTACAGGCTAAAGCCTTGTACTTATGTGTGTAGCGCTCTCCTGCCTCACAACTTGCTGCCTGCTCAGGGGCCATGCACTCCTGATTCATTGACCAGGAATATGATGGCGCTATGCGACAGAATTGGCTCTGATGCTGTGAGCAGAGTGTTGCTTTGTCTCTGCTGCGTCAGAGAAATGGTGTGATACTGAAGCCGGCCAGGATCAGGCATGTGACCAGGACCAGCTTCAGAGCAGCGCTTACAAGCTCTACAGTAAAGATCTTACAAGTGCTGTGCTTCTTGCATAAGAGAACGGCTGCCCCTGAAAACTGCAGTAGTGGTCAGTCAGCTAGTCAATGAACGGTACACCATACTACTAAAAATCCCTCCTTCCTTGAGAAAAGTGACCATTTTTGAGACGAAGTGAATTACATAGGGGTTTGTTTTTACAAGCTAGTTGTAATTTTTGCCTATTTCAGAAGTTGAAGCAGCCCCTATAAATATAAGACTATAGTCTGAACTCGCCTACCATTGCCATTGTCAAAAAAAAACCAAAACACTACAATGACATAAATTCATAAAACTTACCAAAAACAGCCAAATGGTCTACTATCCATTGCAGGACACAACAGGCCCCAGTAATAAAGGCAACACAGGTGCATAACACCAATGCAACAATCACTCTCAACCTGCCATGACATGGGGGAGGTGATTGGTGGTATTCTATATGCACACTGTTGAGATTTCCATAGGGCGTCAGTCACACATGAAAGTATGATGCAGAGTGTCTGTATGCAGCCTATTGGTCTTGCCTATACTATTAGATCGGGTGGGCTGCCCAGCACTATGTACATGCATCACACCGGACAGACTCCTCGAAGGGCTTGACTGCATCCGGAAGAAAGATGAAAAAGCGCAAAAAACTGATGAATGATAATGTGAGGTATTGGGGCATCTGTCCTGTGTGGTGCATAAGTATAGTGCCGGCCAGCCCGCCTGGTCTAATAGTATGGGTCTGACCAATAGGCTGCATACAGACACTTTGTATCATACTTGCATGTGTGACTGACGCCCTATGGAAACCTCATTTATGTGCATATAAAATAGCATCAATCACCTCCCCATGTCATGGCAGGATGAGAGTGATTAATGCATTGGTATTATGCACCTGTATTGCCTTTATTACTGGGGCCTGCTGTTTCCTCGTAAGGGCAATGCTGCCATTGTCCCCTATTCAGGCAATGGACGTCTCATGAATGTGTCTTCTCTGTGGTCACTGATTTGTCTTCTCTGGCTCTATCAGTGGTGATGCTTTGGTCTGGAGCCTGGCAGGTGGGGCTGGTAGGTGAGTGTATGTCTTTATTATTAAAAGACCAAGGGGCCACTGTTAAATGTAAGAATATTGGTGGCCTAAGACACGATTTCAATGGACCTCCGCTCCCTGAACTTGTTTAATGTACCGTCAGCAGAATACTAACCGGCCAATGTAGAGAGAACAGAGCGCTGTCATGATGTCTGTCCTTCACTTGAAGGATGTTGAAATTCGTCACTTGTCCTTCTCATATGCGGGAATCTGTCACATCACTCTTCAGTGAACGTTCATCATGTTACAAGAGACAAAGCGTCGTCTTTAATGCCTCAATCTGGCCATGATACCATCACCTTATGTCTTCATTTCATCTGATCTGAGATTGGGAACTATGGAGCATTAGACCTAACATCACCTGATTCTGAAAGTCGTGTAATGTTCCATCTTGTCTTCCTCAGATTCCACAGGTCCTTTCAAAATTAAAGAAATTTTGGCAAGTAGAGCAGGTAAGAATAAGTAAGAAAAAATAAGTGCTATATATTTGTCATTTGCACATTATGATCTGGATTGTCCCCATCCCGTCTCCTGTAGGAATTATTATTATTATTCATATTCTGTAGGACTTCAGTGAGGATATGAACACTGCTTTCGAGTATCTACTTAACCTTACCCCATTATTGGATAAAGCTGACCAGAGATGCAAGTAAGTGCTTTCTATCACTTTTTACATTATAAGATTATTTCAAGTTGAAGCAACTAAACTTTAGTGCCCATTGCTCAATAATGTGTATAGGACACAAAGCCACTCTTACAGAAAAAGTAATGTGACCCAGATTGCTGAAAGGGCCAATGCTAGTCATGATATAAAGATGACATAACACCGTGCACTACCGCTTGCTGTATATGGGGCAGGGTAGCCTCACACCATGTTGTCCCATGTCCATTAGAGAAAAAGGCTACAATGGGCAAATGGACATCAGTACAGGACCATGGAGCCATAATAGTAGGTGAGCTGGTATAATGTATGACATTTCCTTTTTCATCATGTGGATGGCCTGGTGCATGTGCTTCTTACCTAGGATAGAGATGGTACTACAGTGAGAAGGCCCATCTGGTCGTTGCAGTGAGATGCTCGGGGTTATCCTTGTGTCCTGGCCTTATTGTGGATGTTTCTTTTACACATACCATAATCATACACTCTATGCATACCCCAATGGCAGTGGACGTCTTCATCACGCTGCAGAAACTTCAGGAATTTGAGGGACATAACAATGGATTCAGGGTGATGACTTGGCTCCAAATTCTTCAGATCCGAATCTGATCAAGCATCTGTGGGACATGCTGATAAAACAAGTCTAATCCATGCAGGTTAATAGAAAAAATAGAAATCCGGCTCAACAGGAATGCATTTTGTATTATTTTTCAATAAACATTCACAAGAAAATAATTACATAGTCAACATGACCCAGTCGACACGTTTCGACTGCATTGAGCAGTCTTACTCATGACATCATGAGAAAGACTGCATAATGCTGTTGAAATACGTTAACTGGGCCATGCTGACCATGTAATTTTTTTTCTTTTGAATGCACCATTTTTATTGAAAAGTAAAAGAAAATCCATTCCTGTTGAGCCGGATTCAATTTTTTTCTATTATCCTTGATACAAGGCCAAGGCGAGGTCTATGTCTGAGCCCCAGGTGGATGAGCAAAGAGCAGTCGGGTGAGGTGGGACCTTTTTTTTCTAATCCATGCAGGCCCTACCTTGCAATATGGAAAATTTAATGGGTTTTCAACCACAATTTGACCCTCTTTCATAGGTCCTAATCATCCCTTTTCATATATACTTCTAGAACCAGTGCTGTTTCTATTGGGGCATCTGTGTGGGTCAAATAACCCTTTGTTGTTTTACAGCTATTGCATCCTGCTGTGTTGCTTAATATCTGGGCAGGGTGGCTGCAGGTTTTGGGGGCCCTGGGCAAAACAGTTTCACTGGGCCCCTTTAACACATAGCACGATTCATAAATATAGTACAGAAGCTGTGGGCTGTGTACATATAATATAGAGGCGCCTGGATGGGCTGTATATATAATATTGAGGCTGTGCATGGCTGCATATATAATTTAGAGGCTGCTGGGCCGTAAATATAATATAGAAACTGTTAAGCTGTATAAGTAGTATTGAGGCTGTGCAGGACTGCATATATAATATAGAGGCTGTGGGCTGTATATATTTGGAGGCTGTGCTGGGCTGTATACCGTATATACTCGCGTATAAGCCGAGTTTTTCAGCCCAAAAATTGGGCTGAAAAGTACCCCCCTCGGCTTATACGCGAGTCAGTGCGGGGGCTGCTGTATACAGCGGTATAAAGCAGCCCCCGCATCCCCAGTAATGCAGGGACCCCCCCTCATGCTCCGGTCACCTGTAAAGCAAGTTATACTTATCAGTGTCCCGCTGCCGTCCGCGCCCGCATCTGCCGACATCGCGATCCTCCATCTTCATGCATTTTCTTCCTGCTTCTATGCGCGTCGCAGGCAATGACGTCATTACCGGCGACGCGCACAGGAAACAGGAAGAAGTCGCATGAAGACGGAGGATCGGGATGTCGGCAGATGCGGGCGCGGACGGCAGCGGGCACTGATAAGTATAATTTGCTTTACAGGTGACCGGAGCATGGGGGGGGGCCCTGCATTACTGGGGCTGCCTGTATACTACCACTGGGGCTGCTGTATATAGGGGCCCTGCATTACTGGGGCTGCAATACCACTGGGGCTGCTGTATATGGGGGCTGCAATACCACTGGGGCTGCTGTATATAGGGGCCCTGCATTACTGGGGCTGCAATACCACTGGGGCTGCTGTATATAGGGGCTGCAATACCACTGGGGCTGCAATACCACTGGGGCTGCTGTATATAGGGGCCCTGCATTACTGGGGCTGCAATACCACTGGGGCTGCTGTATATAGGGGCTACAATACCACTGGGGCTGCTGTATATAGGGGCTGCAATACCACTGGGGCTGCAATACCACTGGGGCTGCTGTATATTGGGGCTGCTGTATACACCACTGGGGCTGCAATACCACTGGGGCTGCTGTATATAGGGGCTGCAATACCACTGGGGCTGCTGTATATACCACTGGGGCCTGCTGTATATCATACTGCTGGGGCCTGTATACCACTGCTGGGGGCTGTATACCTGTGCTGGGGTCCACCCTCGGCTTATACGCGAGTCAATAGATTTTCCCAGGTTTTGGGGGCAAAAGTAGGGGGGTCGGCTTATACACGGGTTGGCTTATACACGAGTATATACGGTATACATAATAAACAGGATGTGGGCTGTGTATATTATTTGGAGGTTGTGTTGGGCTGTATATATCATATGGATGCTGTGGCAGCCCAGCAGCAGCCTCCAATATATACAGCCCAATGCCCAACACAGTTTCCGAATAATATATACAGGCAGCCTCCATTTTATATATACATCACAGCCTATTAATAATATACAGCACAATCTCCATATTATATATATATACCACACATATATATATACCGTATATAGCAGAGCACAGTCACCAAATAATATATACAGCACAGCCTCCATTTTATATCTACATCACAGCCTCCAAATAATATATACAGGACAGCCTCCAAATAATATATACTGCCCATGACATCCTCCAAATTATATATACAGTCCAGAACAGCCTAGAAATCATATATACAGCTTAGCCTCCAAATAATATATATATATATAGCCCAGCACAACCTCCAAAAAATATATACAGCACAGCCGCAATATTATACAGTGCTGTGCAAATTAATTGGGACAAAGCATTTTTTAAGTAAAATCGTAAGTTGGTTACCAGTCAGTGATTCGTACCAGTTTTAACTGCTTTGAACAGGTGTGAGTGTACAACCTTGAGTAACAAAATGTGGTTTGACTGGTTTTAGTCAGAAGATAACAGCTAGCTGCCCTCTCAGCCTCAGTTAAGCGCTTGTTTCTGTGAGGTGTGGTTTAGTGTACTTTCTCTCTGTGTGATTCATGCCTGTAAAAACGGATGTTACTCCATGGAATAGGTCTAGAATTATTACTCTTAATGAACATATATAGTCTGACTGTAAGAGAAATCGCTTCCACCGTTGGTATTGGAAAATCTACCGTTTCAAGAATAATTCGCACACAAAATGAAACTGGATCGTTTTCTCCAAAACGAAAAGGGAAACGTGGACAAAAAAGGAAAACGACGCCAAGAATTGATAAAACACTTATCAGCAATAGTAAAAACTAATGCAAAATAAGCAAATAAAGACTTGCTTTGTCCCAATTAATTTGCACAGCACTGTATACATTGCCCAGCAGCAGCCTCCATAGCATAGCCTCCATACCCCTGCAGCAGCCTCCATAGCCAAGGCTCCATAGAACAGCTTCCTTTGCTCAGCAGCCTCCATATAGCCCAGCAGCAGCCTCCATAGCCCAGCAACATTGCCTCCATATAGCCTAGCCTCCATAACCCAGCAGAAGCTTTTATGGCCCAGCAGCAGCCTTCATAGCCTAGCCTCCATGACCCTGCAGTAGCCTCCATTGCACAGTCTCTATGGCCTAGCAGCAGCCTTCATAGCCTAGCCTCCATAGCCCTGCAGTAGCCTCTATAGCCCAGAAGCAGCCTCCATAGACCAGCAGCAACCTTCTTAGCGCAGCTTCCATAGCCCAGCAGAAGTCTCCATAACACAGCCTCCATAACCCAGCAGCAGCCTTCATAGCCTAGCCTCCATAGGATAGCCTCCATAGCACAGCCTTCATAGCCCAGCAGCAGCCTTCTTAGCACAACCACCATGCAGCCCAGCAGCTGCTACTATAATCATCCATCATGCTGCACACAGTAAAAAAAAAAAAGAAAAAAAAAAGTTTATGCTCACCTTCCCTTCCCTCCGCTCCCCCGAAGTCTCAGTTGCTGTCCCTGCTGCATCCTTGCAGCAGGCTCCCGTCCACGCTCCTCCTCATTGCTTGCATGGCTGCAGCAGTGTGATGAGGTAGTAGGGTGATGACTCATCACTCTGCTGCACTCAGCTGAGGAGGAAGCAGCAGATGGGAGCCATCTCAAGGCTAATTTGCATTCCATGCAAATTAGCCATTAATTGTTAAAACATTGGAGCTAGTCAAACAAGGGGACTGTCTAGTCCTTTGGATTGGTCAAAGTTGAGTTTTGTGTATAGTTGTAGCTGCTAGAAAGCCTTGGAAGGATTACCATGTGTGCTCCCACCTATTAAATCATTTATACCATTTATGTACAAATTAGCCATGTGCTTGGGCAGCGCTGTAGCAGCACTCAGCTACCTGAGTGTCCCTGATGGCCAGTGGGCCCTCTCAGCTGTGAGGGCCCCGGCACTTGCCCCGGTATGCCGGGTGCTGACGCCAGCCCTGGATCTGGGCACCAGAATGAGATGCAATGAGAAGTGGACACCAATGGTGGGGCAAAGCTGTCTTACAATGATGACCAGATCAGATCCCAGACTTCTGCACAGATCCTGCTGATGCTTTGGACCTCCGAGCACTGCAATGTGCTGCTTGTCATTTGGTAGCATATTACAGCACTTGTCAAATCAGCAGGATCTGTGCAGAGGACAGTGAAGTCAGTGATCTAAGCTTGTGTGCTCAGACTCCTGTCAATCATTGAAACCCATCAGTGATGTCCTCTTCTCTTTCCATCCGATTCCTTTGTCTAGATCAGAAGTAACCGAGCAGGGAACAGTGGAATGACAACGTGACCCACACAGCAGCATAGGTAATAGAAGTATATTACAAAAGTGATTGTTAGGAAGAGATAAGACTTATGGAAGTAGTGGAAATCCTCTTTAAAGGCTCTACCTAATGTCTTCCATCTAGGACACCTTCAGAGGTCTTGTGGCTCCTTCTGGGTGGGTCAAAGCTGTTTTGCTGGTACAAACAGGACCTATATAATATTAGGGGCTCACAATCTTAGTTCATATTTCACACACTTGAGCATATTTCTTGGGAAATCCGTTTTTTCTATGTTTTTGGAGTGTTTAGTAAAATCCTTGGGCTATTGGTGAGTATTCACCATAGTGTCGTGCCTGTGTCTCCTCAGCTGTGACTGTGTCAGCCTGTTACTCCAGGAGTGTAATAAGCTCGGCCTGCTGTCTAATGATCACTTGAATCATCTCGTGGCTAAAAGGTAAAGTCTCATCAGACCAGAAGCCTTTCATTATCAAGGCATTTTATCATGATGTGGTGATCATCACATTTCGTGTTCCTTAGATCTGCAGATCGAGAACAGGCTCCCCGCTCATCTGAAAGCTCCGCCGTTCAACCCAACCCCGGCCTGATCCTCCGGGCAGAACCCACCGTCACCAATATCCTCAAGGTAAGACGTGTCCTTGGCATCATTGCTCTAGTCTCCTTGATTTTCGGTTACCACCATGGCTCCCGGCTAGATGCTCCTTCTGAATTACAGACAATGGATGCTGATCATTCGAAGTCTCCGGAAGGTCTTCTCGGCGTCTTGGGACATATGTTGACTGGGAAGAGTCTGGACCTCCTGTTAGCGGCTGCAGCTGCCACCGGCAAACTGAAATCTTTTGCTCGTAAATTTATCCAGTGAGTAAGAATCCATGGAGGAGAGACATGGCGGCTTTAATGTATTGCTATGATGACTGATGGGTAATATTTTACTCTTCCTACAGGCTGAATGAATTTACCCGACATATAAGTGCTGAGAGCAGTGAGTTTCAGAGATTAATCATTGATTTAGCTCGATGCTGTTAATATTTTTATCTTGGATTATATTAAAAGGTGACTTCAATGCTTTACCTTTTTCTATTTTCAGCAAAAGCCGCCGCCACCCGTGCTCTTCTGTTCGATATCTCCTTTCTAATGCTCTGTCATGTGGCACAGACCTATGGATCAGAGGTACTACAGTAACCAGCCATTTCTTTCAGTAGGAAACTATTGCCATGAGGTTATGAAGGGTTTTGTCCACCAGGGGGAGCAGTTGCTCTATAGATTTCCTGCTGTCATGACAGTGAGCAATGAATCTACAGGCAACTTGCATCACACTCACTAAATGTACAGAAACGGCGGGTTATATAAAAACCATCACCGGCTGTAGCCTTATAGGTATATTAGACGTAAGACCCCACTTAAACTGTCCAATTTCAGTGCCTTTCAGAAGTCACAGTGACGGGCCGGGGGACCAGGACTGGTTTTCTTTCCTTACATACAATCCTCTTCTTACAGATGATCCTGTCGGATGGGAATGCTGGTGGAGAGACACCATTTTTTGAAAGCTGGATGCAGACATGTATGCCAGGAGAGGGGAAGGTGCTGAACCCGGAGCACCCCTGCTTCCGCCATCCTGATATTCCCAAAGTGGAGGCCTTGGTAGCTCTGCTCAATACGGCCTCCGAGATGAAGTTGGTGTATGTATCATGGTGAAGCTGGTCTAGACTTCTGACAATCTGCTGTACAAATATCATTTACCTTCTGTTTCTATTGAATAAAATGTGGCTTCTTGTACGACCTACAGATGACATGGTTTTGTTTTTTTGCAGACAGACAAAGTGGCATGAAGTGTGTCTAAGTATTCCTGCAGCCATTCTTGAGGTTCATAACGCCTGGGAGAATGGAGTCCTGTCCTTTGAAGCCATACAGGTAGAAATCACTCACCGGGGCATCTTCCTTTTACTTGTCTTAACACATCGATGTTAGGCGGCCGTCACACGCTACAATATCGATAGCGATATTGTAAGCGATCACGTGCACGCGCGATCGCTAACAATATCGCTCACATCGCTGGTGAGCTGTCACACAGACAGACTCACCAGCGATGTGGAGCAGCGAGATCGCTGGTAACTATGGTACACATCGGGTTACTAGGCGCTGCGCGGCGCTTAGTAACCCGACGTTTACCATAGTTACCATCTCCCAGCATAGGCTCTGCCGCTGGGAGATGGATCATCGTGGTGTCACACACCACGATGAAGCAGATTGAACAAGCATTTATCGCTTGATATGAGCTCCGGCTCTCACATCTGCGATGTAACGATCAAGCGATTTTACATTGTAAAATCGCTTGATTGCACGCAGCGATGCACAAACGATATTGCTTAAGCGATCAAAAAGCAGATCGCTTAAACGATATCGTTCATTAAATTGAACCGTGTGACGGCCGCCTTAGATTTATTACTGTTATATTTTTGGACTGCAGCTTACTATGAGATGCACCCAAGGTTTAGACATAAGAAAGATTAATACCTTCACTGGTGGTGTAAATGTGCATTCAGGTCAATATCACTAGGGGTTAATAAAGTGCTCTAGGGAGCTCTATAAGGAGGTAATAGGCAGGTTAACAGCCAGTAACCATTAGGGTTTCTCTGCAGTGTTCACCTTATGCCAAGGTTTTCAATACACACAACACTGCTGCATGGACATTAAACACATACATAGCTCTGCTGCATGAAATGCACATATATACACACATCACTGCTGCACAGATGGCAGACACGCACAGCTCTGCTGCATGAAATATACATATACACACACAAAATTCGGCAGCACATACATCCCTACTGCATGGACGGTAGACACACACACAGCTCTCCTGCATGAAATATAGATATATACACACAGAACTCTGCAGCACACACATCACTGCTGCATTGACAGTAGAGACACACAGCTCTGCTGCATGAAATGTACATATATACACACAGAACTCTGCAGCACACACATCACTGCTACCCAGACGGTAGAGACACATAGCTCTGCTGCATGAAATGTACATATATACACACAGAACTCTGCAGCACACACATCACTGCTGCCCAGACGGTAGACACGCACAGCTCTGCTGCTTGAAATGCACATGTATACACACATACAACTCAGCAGCACATACATCACTGCTGCATTGACAGTAGAACACACAGCTCTGCTGCATGAAATGTACATATATACACACAGAACTCTGCAGCACACAAATCACTGCTGCCCAGACGGTAGAGACACATAGCTCTGCGGCATGAAATGCACATGTATACACACACAGAACTCTGCAGCACATATATCACTGCTGCATTGACAGTAGAGACACACAGCTCTGCTGCATGAAATGTACATATATATACACAGAACTCTGCAGCACACACATCACTGCTGCATTGACAGTAGAGACACACAGCTCTGCTGCATGAAATATACATATATACACACAAAACTCGGCAGCACATACATCCCTGCTGCATGGATGGTAGGCATACTTAGCTCTCCTGCATGAAATATACATATATACACACAGAACTCTTCAGCACACACATCACTGCTGCCCAGACGGTAGAGACACATAGTTCTGCTGCATTAATATACATATATACACAGAACTCTGCAGCACACACATCACTGCTGCCCAGACGGTAGTGACACATAGCTCTGCTGCATGAAATGCACATGTATACACACACAGAACTCTGCAGCACATACATCACTGCTGCATTGACAGTAAAGACACACAGCTCTGTTGCATGAAATATACATATATACACACAGAACTCTTCAGCACATACATCCCTGCTGCATGGATGGTAGACATACTTACCTTTCCTGCATGAAATATACATATATACACAGAACTCTGCAGCACACACATCACTGCTGCCCAGACAGTAGACACGCACAGCTCTGCTGCATGAAATGCACATGTATACACACACACAACTTTGCAGCACATACATCACTGCTGCATTGACAGTAGACACATAGCTCTGCTGCATGAAATGTACATATATACACACAGAACTCTGCAGCACACACATCACTGCTGCCCAGACGGTAGTGACACATAGCTCTGCTGCATGAAATATGCATATAAACAGACAGAACTCTGCAGCATGGATAACATCCCTGCTGCATGGATAATAGGCACACACAGCGCCGCTGCATGACTTGTACATATAGGATCATACATCACTGCTGCTAACATAGTAAAGGCAAACACAAACCTGCTGCATCCATATACAACTTAGTTGCATACCAATGTACAGTGCTGTCCAAATTAATTGGGACAAAGCAATTTTTTCTTGCATTAGTTTTACTATTGCTGATAAGTGTTTTACCGGTTCTTGGCGTCGTTTTCCTTTTTCTTCCACATTTCCCTTTTGGTTTTGGAGAAAACGATCCAGTTTCATTGTGTGTGCGAATTATTCTTGAAACGGTAGATTTTCCAATACCAACAGTGGAAGCGATTTCTCTTACAGTCAGACTGTATATGTTCATTAAGAGTAATAATTCTAGACCTCTCCCGTGGAGTAACATCCATTTTTACAGGCACGAATCACACAGAGAAAAAGTACACTAAACCACTCCTCACAGAAACAAGCTCTCAACTGAAGCTGAGAGGGCAGCTAGCTGTTATTTTCTGACTAACACCAGTCAAACCACATTTTGTTACTCAAGGTTGTACCCTCACACCTGTTCAAAGCAGTTAAAACTAGTCTGAATCACTGACTGGCAACCCCAACTTACCATTTTATTAATTGTCCCAATTAATTTACACAGCACTGTGTACAGACAGCTCTTCTGCATCCATACTTTTACACTATAAGATGTTCATGTTCAATATTTTTTTCATTCAATATCTAGTTTGGCCACAGTAAGAGTATTTCATACAACACACACAGCTCAGTTGTGTGTGCACATACAGCTCTGCTATATAACTACGTATAAAACATGAAACTCTGCAAAATGCATTCATTTACACATACAGTTCTGCTGCATAAAGACATATACACATACAGTCTGCTGCATACTAACATATATGTATAAGGCTCTGCTGATTTTCATGATCAGTATAGTACTAGGTTCTAGTCCTATTCACAATACTTTCCAGTTATTTCAAGGCATGTGGGTAAGACGAACTCATGATCTCCTGGAAGGTCCTTCGTCTCCAGTACTCAGTGGTGATCTGGATCGTTATGTGCAGCTTGGTGATGACTGTGCAGGTCCCATTTAGTTGTAGTGATGTGCGGGTCCTGGTAGCCTCCTCTACTGCATTGATCAGTGTGGGACAGGAGGAATAAGAGCTGTCCAGCTGCACAGTCCACTAGGTTATGGGGAAGGACTCTATATAACAGGGAGACCCTCATCCAGCCTGTAGGATGCCCACACTTGGTCCGGACTAGCCAGGGGTCTGCTGTCCTGAGCTCAGTCAGTCTATATTCAGTCCATGAAACATGGATGTGTAAAACGTAAATAACATCGGTATGTCTATTTCTTAACTTAGAGATGGAAAAAAAGATTCTGGCTTATACCCCCTCCCCCCCAGATATATGTATATCCACCTCTTCTTTTACCTTTTCATGCAGAGGTATCCAAAGACTCCTGTTTTTTTTTTTTTACTCCATTATGTTTTGTATTGCAGAAAATCACAGACAACATTAAAGGGAAGGTGTGTAGCCTGGCGGTGTGTGCTGTCGCCTGGCTGGTGGCTCACGTTCGCATGTTGGGTCTGGACGAGAGGGATAAGTCTCTGCAGATGATCCGGCAGCTGGGGACACCTCTGTATGGTGACAACATGCTGCAGTTTTATAGTGAGCGGTGAGTGGCACACTTTACTACACATTTTTGTTTTCCATTAATTTTTATTAGGGTTTTTAAAGTTTCACAGGAAAGGGAAAAAAGGAAATGAACAACACAATAATGAATGATAAACATATATAAACAATATTTGGAGGAGGGAGAAAGGGGTAATGGGGGGGGGGGGGGGGGGATACCCATATATACTCGAGTATAAGCCGACCCAAATATAAGCATTATACCACCAAAAACTGGCAAAACTTATTGACTCGAATTTAAGCCTAGGGAGGAAAATGCAGCATCCCCCCCATCCTGGTATATTATCCACCTCCTGGCACATAGGAACCTCATCCTCCGTCCTGGTACATAGCCTTCTTTCCTTTTCCTGGTATGTAGCCCTCATTCTCCATCCTGGTATATATCCCCATATCACAATATATGGGCCCCCCACCACAGTATATACCCCCCCCCCCCCCATGCTGGTACACACACAAAAAAATAAACGATTTAACTCCCCTCTCCATCGCTCCCAGCACCGTAGCGTCCTCCTGTTTGTGTCGGCATCTGATCATGTGAGCAGTGTGCGCAGCAATGACATCACTGTGCTACACATGATCAGATGCCGGCACAGACAGGAGGACGCTACGGTGCTGGGAGCGATGGAGAGGGGAGTTAAATCGTTTATTTTTATTTTTTTTGTGTACACCAGTATTGGGGGGCCATATACTGTGGTGGGGGGCCCCATATGCTTGACTGACTGTCTGCCTGACTCGAGTATAAGCTGAGGTGGGCATTTTTCAGCACAAAAAGTGTGCTGAAAAACGCAGCTTATACTCAAGTATATACGGTAAATTTTATTCGAGGGTGTCTACTACACATTCTTGGTCCTACTCCCCGGTGTTACTTCTTGAATGATGCTGTTGTGTTTCCTCCCCAGAGTGATCATCATGAGTTCCATCCTGGAGAACATGTGTTCTGAAGTTCTACAACAGACGGCCACTCAGATCAAATTTTCGGTGATTGGAAGTGAGCCGGTGCCTTATGTCCACCGCCTGCCGTCCAAAAAGCCCATCAAAGAGGTCTTGCATGGAGCCTTCAGCACCACTTTAGAGAAGGGCTGGGTGGATATCAGATCTCTTCACATCTTTGACACGTTACTCCACATGGGAGGTGTCTACTGGTTCTGTAACAATTTGGTAAAGGTGAGGAAAAAATGTCTGATTCTGGTTGCAGACAGCTCTGCCATTGTGTATATTGCAGTTCCTAACAGTATAGTCGTCAATAGTGCCCATGTGTCCCTAGTGATGATCACATTCAGCTTATGAAAAACCACATCGCCTTTTCCTGACCGTGGTAATAATTAAGTGTCCTGGTGTTTGGAAAAATATTCCAATATCATTCAGAATTACTCCATGAGTTGAGTTTGATTTATTAAGCTCTTATATTTTGTCAGTCATGGTTGCACAAAATGAAGGATGGATGAGGCAAACACAACCTTGTTGCTGCTTTCTAGCAATTTTGTCTCCCCTCAGAGCTGGATTCTTAGCTACACAGCTCAGTACTGCTTTATACTTTCTTTTCATGCTTCTTCTGAACATGTGCTACATGGAGACGTGAGAGCAGAACACAAACCGGGTCTGTTTGCTGTGTATGGGAGGCATCATATCAACTAGTCTCAACACACTAGCTCAGAGTCGACTGAAAACTAGAATGAGCACGTACAAAACTGTTTATTTAGAAAAACCATCTGAAATGACTGGTACAGTCCAGGCCCATCTCATATGGCAATATGTCTGTTTTCTTAAGACTTAATACAAATAATCACATACAATTATTTGTTAAAGGGAACCTGTCAGACTGTTTATGCCCCCCAGCTATCACTGTCTGTAGATGCAGCTTTATAATACTATTCTAATCATTCCTGTCTGAGCTCAGAGTGTAATGTGAAAGTTGAAAGAAAGCATTTATACACTGACATTTTGTTATGTAATAAGACAGTCAGTCCCCAGCTTGGAGGACGGGGACTGTTTGGCAGGTTAATAGTTAACATTTCAGCCTTGTGCTAGAACATGTTGGGAGACCTGATGTGATGTCACAAGCATGTGACTACAATAGGCGGAGCTAAGTTCTCATAGAACATTATATGTTTGCTGGCTTAGCTCCGCCCACTATGGTCACATGATCATTACATCACACAGGTCCTTTAGCCATGCAAGTTAATAGTGAGTTAACTATTATCCTGCCAGACAGTCTCCCTCCTCCAAGGTGTAGACTGAAATATAAGTGTATAAATGCTTTTCTTTCACCTTTCACATTACACTATGAGCTCAGACAGGGATGATTAGACTGGTATTATAAAGCTGCAGGTACAGACAATGATAGCTGGGGAGGCATAAACCACCTGACAGGTTCCCTTTAAGTTAGGAACTTTTTCGCAAAGGATTATCCACTAGTGGATAAGCCCTTAATTATCTACCCTGTCTCCCAACACCGGAGCTGCTCCTCCACTGTCTCATAAACAATGTCACATGACCACAGCAGCCAATCAGTGCAGTCATTATGAGATTGTCTGCCAGGAGAGTGGGATGAGATCGGAGGAACAGCTTTGGTTCTAGGAGGAACATATAGATTTTTAATTTATGCAATCTGACTACTGCATTTAAGGCATGCAGTGCCGATGTTGCATCATTTAGGGTCTCCAGCCTGACACCCCTTCCTCTTGGAGGAGGTAGTGATGGGTTGCCTTGGCAGCTAAGTGTCTTCTGAAGCCCCCTTCTGCCATCTTAGTAGACTTGTGGACCTCAAAGGAGACCATCATTTCCCCATATACTGCAATTCTGTATTACTACAGTATTAAGATCAAATAATTGCAGGTTCCAGTCCATAGTGGGGACTAAAAAAATAAAGTTAAGAAAAAATTGTTAATGTCTAAATTTCCCCCTCTACCATCCCCAATTTGCAAATATAGAATTTAAAAAAGTAAATGTCATATTGTCATGACTCTAAGAGTCCAATCTATCAAAGTGTAAAAACAATGTAACTTGTAAAGGGGAAAAAACGTCCCTGCAAAAGTTGTAGAATTTTTTTCAATTGCCTCGAAATTAAAAAAAAAAAAAGCCTTGGACATACCACAAAGTGTCATGAATCGAAACTTCAGTTTTCCACTCCAAAAATACCCAAGCAATCACACACCTTTGTTGGAAAAACAAATATGAAAAAAATTACAGATTTCAGAAATTAGCTACACAAACCAATTGATTTTTTTATCCTTTACAGATTTTTGTTTTTAGTTCCCCCCCCCATTCCCCCCCAACACCTAAAAAATAAACGAACAAAAAAAGTAAGTATTTGGTTTTGCTGTAATAGGTGTAACCTGAAGAATCGTGTACATTTTTGGTGTCCAATGAATATTGTTTTTACTATGTCAGAAATGCAATTTTTTTTTCCTTTGCACCATTTTGCAATGTATTCATTTGTATTACATTATATGGTAAAATGAATAGAGAGTTCCTGGGCCTGTGGTGCTCTGGCTGCAACCGCGTCATCCTGGCTGCCGGCCCTTTAATTCTCAAGGGTACACCGCAGCGTTCACTGCTGAATGCTGCAAGCGCGTTGTTGACTGATTACGTTCTCATCCTGGATGTGAGGACACACTTTGGGGACGGGGTTAGTGCACTGACAAGGGAAGCGGCTGTCGCAGCAGTGGACGGCGTACCTGAATGTGCCCCCCGGTACTGTGTAACTCCCACTGATGCCAGTTTCTCCAAGTATTATGTACCTTGCTGTGATCTTTGTGCCCCCCTCCCCTGGTGATGCCGCCTCTGCCCTCCTCCCCCAGTGTTGCCTGTGCCCTCCTCCCCCGGTGTTGCCTGTGCCCTCCTCCCCCGGTGTTGCCTGTGCCCTCCTCCCCCGGTGTTGCCTGTGCCCTCCTCCCCCGGTGTTGCCTGTGCCCTCCTCCCCCGGTGTTGCCTGTGCCCTCCTCCCCGCTGTTGCCTGTGCCCTCCTCCCCTGCTGTTGCCTGTGCCCTCCTCCCCCGCTGTTGCCTGTGCCCTCCTCGCCCGGTGTTGCCTGTGCCCTCCTCGCCCGGTGTTGCCTGTGCCCTCCTCGCCCGGTGTTGCCTGTGCCCTCCTCGCCCGGTGTTGCCTGTGCCCTCCTCGCCCGGTGTTGCCTGTGCCCTCCTCGCCCGGTGTTGCCTGTGCCCTCCTCGCCCGGTGTTGCCTGTGCCCTCCTCGCCCGGTGTTGCCTGTGCCCTCCTCGCCCGGTGTTGCCTGTGCCCTCCTCCCCCGGTGTTGCCTGTGCCCTCCTCCCCCGGTGTTGCCTGTGCCCTCCTCCCCGGTGTTGCCTGTGCCCTCCTCCCCCGGTGTTGCCTGTGCCCTCCTCCCCCGGTGTTGCCTGTGCCTTCCTCCCCCTGTGATGCCTGTGCCTTCCTCCCCTGTGATGCCTGTGCCTTCCTCCCCTGTGATGCCTGCGCCTTCCTCCCCCTGTGATGCCTGCGCCTTCCTCCCCCTGTGATGCCTGCGCCTTCCTCCCCCGGTGATGCCTGCGCCTTCCTCCCCCGGTGATGCCTGCGCCTTCCTCCCCCGGTGATGCCTGCGCCCTCTTCCCCCGATGATGTCGCCTGTGCCCCTCTTCCCTCGGTGATGTCTGTGCCTTCCTCCCTAGGTGATGCCTGGGCCCTCCTCCCCCAGTGATGCCTGTGCCCCCCTCCCCTGGTGCCATGTCTCCCCCCTCCACCTCTCCTGTGATGTATATACAGCAGTCCCAGCATCCTATATGTGAGGTATATTGTTTACAAACCTTATAATCACAAGAGTTGACTGCGCTCCAGGTCAGCACAGACCTGGTAAAACAACAACAAGTTCAGTATCACCCAACATCACAGCCGCGTCAAAGAGAAGCCGCTCCCTGACACTTTACGGGGGAGTTAATAACTTCTTTGACCAAATGTAGCCGGGTCATTTTCAAGTTGATAATTTTGTGCGGCCCCCGAATGATGGTAGAAATTTCCAAATGGCCCCAGCAGAAAAAAAGTTTCCCCACCTCCGACATATGGGATAACCCTGGGGACAGGTTCCCACCCCTGACATATGGGATAACCCTGGGGACAGGTTCCCACCTCTGACATATGGGATAAACCTGGGGACAGGTTCCCACCTCTGACATATGGGATAACCCTGGGGACAGGTTCCCACCTCTGACATATGGGATAAACCTGGGGACAGGTTCCCACCTCTGACATATGGGATAAACCTGGGGACAGGTTCCCACCCCTGACATATGGGATAAACCTGGGGACAGGTTCCCACCTCTGACATATGGGATAAACCTGGGGACAGGTTCCCACCCCTGACATATGGGATAAACCTGGGGACAGGTTCCCACCTCTGACATATGGGATAAACCTGGGGACAGGTTCCCACCTCTGACATATGGGATAAACCTGGGGACAGGTTCCCACCTCTGACATATGGGATAACCCTGGGGGCAGGTTCCCACCTCTGACATATGGGATAAACCTGGAGACAGTTTCCCACCTCTGACATATGGGATAAACCTGGGGACAGGTTCCCACCCCTGACATATGGGATAAACCTGGGGACAGGTTCCCACCTCTGACATATGGGATAAACCTGGGGACAGGTTCCCACCTCTGACATATGGGATAAACCTGGGGACAGGTTCCACCCTCTGACATATGGGATAAATCTGGGGACAGGTTCCCACCTCTGACATATGGGATAAACCTGGGGACAGGTTCCCACCTCTGACATATGGGATAAACCTGGGGACAGGTTCCCACCTCTGACATATGGGATAAACCTGGGGACAGGTTCCCACCTCTGACATATGGGATAAACCTGGGGACAGGTTCCCACCCCTGACATATGGGATAAACCTGGGGACAGGTTCCCACCTCTGACATATGGGATAAACCTGGGGACAGGTTCCCACCTCTGACATATGGGATAAACCTGGGGACAGGTTCCCACCTCTGACATATGGGATAAATCTGGGGACAGGTTCCCACCCCTGACATATGGGATAAACCTGGGGACAGGTTCCCACCTCTGACATATGGGATAAACCTGGGGACAGGTTCCCACCCCTGACATATGGGATAAACCTGGGGACAGGTTCCCACCTCTGACATATGGGATAAACCTGGGGACAGGTTCCCACCCCTGACATATGGGATAAACCTGGGGACAGGTTCTCACCTCTGACATATGGGATAAACCTGGGGACAGGTTCCCACCCCTGACATATGGGATAAACCTGGGGACAGGTTCCCACCTCTGACATATGGGATAAACCTGGGGACAGGTTCCCACCTCTGACATATGGGATAAACCTGGGGACAGGTTCCCACCCCTGACATATGGGATAAACCTGGGGACAGGTTCCCACCCCTGACATATGGGATAAACCTCGGGACAGGTTCCCACCTCTGACATGGGATAAACCTGGGGACAGGTTCCCACCCCTGACATATGGGATAAACCTCGGGACAGGTTCCCACCTCTGACATGGGATAAACCTGGGGACAGGTTCCCACCCCTGACATATGGGATAAACCTGGGGACAGGTTCCCACCTCTGACATATGGGATAAACCTGGGGACAGGTTCCCACCCCTGACATATGGGATAAACCTGGGGACAGGTTCCCACCCCTGACATATGGGATAAACCTGGGGACAGGTTCCCACCTCTGACATATGGGATAAACCTGGGACAGGTTCCCACCTCTGACATATGGGATAAACCTGGGGACAGGTTCCCACCCCTGACATATGGGATAAACCTGGGGACAGGTTCCCACACCTGACATATGGGATAAACCTCGGGACAGGTTCCCACCTCTGACATATGGGATAAACCTGGGGACAGGTTCCCACCCCTGACATATGGGATAAACCTGGGGACAGGTTCCCACCTCTGACATATGGGATAAACCTGGGGACAGGTTCCCACCCCTGACATATGGGATAAACCTGGGGACAGGTTCCCACCTCTGACATATGGGATAAACCTGGGGACAGGTACCCTTTAAGGCAACACTTTATATTTGTTACAAAGCAAAGATTTCAATTACAGGGAGATACACAACGTCACAAACTATTGTGGCCAAGTTATATCATCAGGAAATTGGCCGCAGCTATGAATATGGGTTACTCAGGAAATTTGGGCAATAACTATTCGTAAGCCTTCTCTACAGACAAGAAATAATAAAATAAGCAGTGACTATTTCCATGCGAACTCATGGTCTGCGGCACACTGTAGGTCGGGTCTTCAGCTCCATTATACAATCATGACAACCTGCCCTGTTCTGTGATGCCATGAAGGGTCTCCATTTCCTTTTACTATCTTTAAAGTAGAGAGAACAGAGGCCCTCCTGGTGCAGGTGAAGACCCCCCACCCACACCATAAGCCTAGCAGGTCCGGAGGACTCACTTGTTTGTCTCAGACCCTGTGCACACTTTGAATTTTTTTATGGGTTTTTGTTGGTGCAGTTTTGTCACAAACCTACCTGCAGATCCTTATGTCAGCAAAGTCCATGACAATCCTGGAGGTTTGTGCACACGTTGCTTATTTTTCCCTTATAGAGTTGGTGCAGAAATAAATCTGCAGCATGTTAGTTCTTGCATTATTTTGCAGCATAATTCCGCCCCAAATGCATGAAAAATGCGTCGGATGCATTACATTTTTGGTGCATTTTTCTGCCATAATTTTCAGATTTAGTGCAGAGATTTCTGCAACCAAACACTCAATGTGCACACAGCCTTAATATTCCTAACTCTCACTAAATCCCATTACCACATCATGTCTGCTTAGAATAATGCATTGAGACATTCTTCTGTTATTCCTCCTGGAAATGTAGGAACAAATTGGCAAGTGCATTGTCAGGCTGGCTTCACAGCACGGCCTTGGGGATCCGGGGCGATCTGTTTTTAAACAGATAGGCAGGGATCCAGTTTTGCCTCCCATGTGTCCCTATGGTGCCGGATTGGTCATATATGGCCATCTGTTTGTGTGAATTCAGTGCAGGATTTGTTTGTGTCCTGCCCAGAATCAGAGACTGCACCGTTTTTGTGCGCACGTGACGTAAACGAATCCTGTGCGATCCGGATCACATATAATGGGAGTCTATGGTGCCCGATCCGGGTAAAAAAGGATTGTTTCCTGGATCCGGTTTTAGTTACTGAGCATGCTCAGAACTAATGCAGTGCTCCTCCCAGCCCAATTTTTGTGCCAGATCTCGATCTCTCTCTTTCTCTCTCTCTCTCCCTCTGTCTCTCTCTCTCTTCCTCTCTCTCTCCCTCCCTCTCTCTCAATCTGTCTTTCTTTCCCTCTCTCTGTCCCTCTCCCTTACTCTTTGTTTCTCTCTCTGTGTCTCCCTCCTTATCTCCATCTCTCTACCTCTCTCCACCTCTCTCTCTCTCCCCCTGCCTCTCTTCTCTCCCCCTGCCTCTCTCTCCCCCTGCCTCTCTCTCCCCCTGCCTCTCTCTCCCCCTGCCTCTCTCTCTCCCCCTGCCTCTCTCTCTCCCCCCCTGCCTCTCTCTCTCTCCCCCCTGCCTCTCTCTCTCTCCCCCCTGCCTCTCTCTCTCTCCCCCTGCCTCTCAAATTCAAATTCAAATTGAAATGAGCTTTATTGGCAGGACTAAGTAAATATCAGCATTGCCAAAGCAAATAGTAAAAAATAAGGGGACGGGAGTGGGGAGTGGGTAGGCATATTGAAGTCCATGATATATTGGGATCCTTTTAGGGGGTGGGGACATGTCCAGGGTGGGGTATATAAGTCCATGGCATATCAGGCTCTTAGTTGGGGGATAGGGAAGTGTTCAGGGTTGGGGTACAGAAGTCCATGACATATCAGTCTCCTCTTAGTCTGTGGCAGGCACTGACATATTGCGCTGCTATGACCGCTGCACTTTCCTCTTCCCCCAGTAGTATTGGCCGTTTCTCTTCCTCCTCCATGGAGGTGAAGTCTGGGAGGAGATCAGACAGTCTCTTGAAGTGAGTGTCTCTCACTGCGGAGTACTTAGGGCACCTCAGCAAGAAGTGGGCCTCATCCTCCACGACCTCCTGGGGGCACTGCTAGAACAGTCTGCTCTCTCGGGGCTTGTAGTTCTGTTGGTGCCGCGCGGATTCGATGAGTAGCCTGTGGGCGCTCAGTCTGTACTGGCTCAGGATTTGTCGCTCTTTGGGGTTTTCCAGTTTCTCTAGATATGGTCCAGTATGTATTCACTCTGTAGGTTTTGGTATATCGTCAGTTTCTGTGATTTGGTAATATCGTTCCTCCAGATGCTGAGATATTCCTCTTTGCCTTTGTGAACCATGTTCTGGATTTCGCCTTTTGTCAGGCCGTGTTTGTTGGTGGCTTGGTCAGGATATCTTTGGGTACTTTGTGTTGGGAGGTTTCCTGGGGCTTCCTGGTGTAGGAAGGCTTTGTGATCGTAGGAGCTGGGACTATTGCTTTGTAGATGAGCCTTGAATGACAGCGCCTTCTTCTGGATCTGGAGGTGTAGCGGGAGTCTCCCTAGCTCTGCTCGGCAGGCGCTGTTTGATGTGTTCCGATGGACTTGGAGAAGATGCTTGCAGAACTCTAGGTGGAATATTTCAGTCGGCCCAGCGTCCCACTTTGACCAGTTTGGGTATGAGACTGGGCCCCAGACCTCACTGCCGTAAAGAAGGATTGGGGCAATGATGGTGTCAAAGACTTTTAGCCAGACGGTTACTGGTGCCTTGAGATGATACAGACGTCTTCTTATGGCATAGAAGGCTTTGGAAGCCTTGTCTTTCAGTAACTCTATGGCTTGCTTGAAGCTCCCTGATTGGCTGAGTTCTAGGCCCAGGTAGGTGTACTTGTTGGTTTCTGTAAGTGGACAGTTGTCTATCGTGAGGGGAGGATGTCCAGCAGTTTCTGCTTTCTTTTCTGGAACACCATGATATTAGTTTTCTTCTGGTTGATTGGCATTGCCCATGTGCTGCTGAAGGTCTCTAGGATTTTCAGATGATCTTGGAGGCCTTTTGCGGTTGGGGATAGCAGCACGAGGTCATCTCTCTCTCTCTCCCTGCCTCTCTCTCTCTCCCCCCCTGCCTCTCTCTCCCCCTGCCTCCCCCTCTCTCTCTCTCTCCCCCTGCCTCTCTCTCCCCCTGCCTCTCTCTCCCCCTGCCTCTCTCCCCCCCTGCCTCTCTCTCCACCCCTGCCTCTCTCTCCCCCCTGCCTCTCTCTCCCCCCTGCCTCTCTCTCTCCCCTTGCCTCTCTCTATCTCTCCCCCTGCCTCTCTCTCTCCCCTGCCTCTCTCTCCCCCCCTGCCTCTCTCTCCCCCCCTGCCCTCTCTCTCCCCCCCGCCTCTCTCTCCCCCCCTGCCTCTCTCTCCCCCCCTGCCTCTCTCTCCCCCCCTGCCTCTCTCTCCCCCCCTGCCTCTCTCCCCCCTGCCTCTCTCTCCCCCCCTGCTTCTCTCTCCCCCCCTGCCTCTCTCTCTCTCCCTCTGCTCTCTCTCTCCCCCCTGCCTCCCCCTCCTCTCTCTCTCTCCCCCTGCCTCTCTCTCCCCTGCCTCGCTCTCTCCCCCTGCCTCTCTCTCCCCCCCTGCCTCGCTCTCCCCCCCTGCCTCGCTCTCCCCCCTGCCTCTCTCTCCCCCCCTGCCTCTCTCTCCCCCCTGCCTCTCTCCCCCCCTGCTCTCCCTCTCTCCCCCCCTGCCTCTCTCTCCCCCCCTGCCTCTCTCTCCCCCCTGCCTCTCTCTCCCCCCCTGCCTCTCTCTCCCCCCCTGCCTCTCTCTCCCACCCTGCTCTCTCTCTCCCACCCCTGCCTCTCTATCCCCCCCTGCCTCTCTCTCCCCCCCGCCTGCCTCTCTCTCTCCCCCCCTGCCTCTCTCTCTCTCCCCCCTGCCCTCTCTCCCTCCCCCCCTGCCTCTCTCTCCCCCCCTGCCTCTCTCTCTCTCCCCCTGCTCTCTCTCTCCCCCCTGCCTCTCTCTCCCCCTGCCTCCCCCTCTCTCTCTCCCCCTGCCTCCCCCTCTCCTCTCTCTCCCCCCTGCCTCCTCTCTCCCCCTGCCTCTCTCTCTCCCCCTGCCTCGCCTCTCTCCCCCTGCCTCGCTCTCTCCCCCTGCCTCCTCTCTCCCCCTGCCTCGCTCTCTCCCCCTGCCTCCTCTCTCCCCCTGCTCCTCTCTCCCCCTGCCTCTCTCTCTCTCTCCCCCTGCCTCTCTCTCTCTCTCCCCTGCCTCTCTCTCTCTCCCCCCTGCCTCCTCTCGCTCTCTCCCCCTGTACCTCTCTCTCCCCCCCTCTCTTTCCCCCCTCCTTCTCTCTCTCTCTTCCTCCTTTCCCCCCTGTCCTCTCTCCACTTCCTCTCAATATATTTCCTATGGCTGCAGCATTTTCTATGTAGAAAACGGATCCTTCATCCGTTTCAACAAATTCGTTTGTGTCCTTGTGGTCCTTTTCAAATCCACACGGACAGCCAAAAAACTTGATGTGGAGGGGGCCTCAATTTGTCATGTTTCCTACACTGGGACGCGTTACAGTTAATGCAGATGCACCCTGTCAGCAAGGAAAATGGTAACGCCCACTTGTCAATTTACTGTTACATTTACTTGTGGAATAAAACAGAGGTGTCACAATGTAGATTTCTTTTAAAAGATGTTCCTAGAGTTATTTAGTTGAAAGTAATTAGCAAGTATTTTCAAAAAGAGAAAAGGGTTTTCTTCAAAATAAAAAAAATATAAAAAATGTATTTAATACTTCTCACACTTCCTTTTCAGAGTACTGTGGATATAATGAAGCACAATAGGATCTTACCCGAGTAATAGAATTAAGTAGCATCAGGGTGGCTCACAACCAGTGAAAAAAAGCATCAGACAGTTGCCACAGAATCCATGTGCCAATGGCCGATAGCGACTGGATACAAGGGTGAAAAATATCTGCGCTGCTGTAGGATAGATGAAGGACTCAAATAGTATTTTCAATGCAGGTGGTTTTATTCTACGCGTTTCATCACTTATGTGGCATACACTTTCACGCATTGAAAAGCGTAGAATAACACCACCTGCATTGAGTCCTTCATCTTCCTACAGCAGCACAGATTTTTTCACGATTGTATCAAGTCTCTTTCAGGTACTTTGCATTGACTTCAGTTCTTTTCTTGTGGGCATTCTGCTGCTTTTCTCTGGCACATATGGTTGTGTATGGGAAATGGTTGGATACTCCTGAGCCCAGAACAATGACCAGGACAGTGTGCTGTCACCGTATGAGGGACGATACTTGAAGTTCTTCCCTTTAAGCCAATGCTCTTCTTTGCAGGAGCTGCTTAAAGAAACTCGGATGGAGTTTGCCGTGCGGGCGGTGGAGCTGCTGTATGCCATCTTCTGTCTGGACATGCCCCAGCTGACACTAACCCTCTTAGGACATGTATTACCGTCTCTGTTAACTGATTCTTCAAAATGGCACACACTGATGGACCCCCGGGCCGAGCGTTGGCAAAGTGAGTAACCTACCCTTAGGCATGCCGTCATGAATGTGTGCCATCACAGCTGAGCTGTGCTACCCTCCTCCTCTTATGATCTTGTATTACAGATTGTCCGTCTGGTGCGCAATGACTTCATACTCCACCCATAATAAGGGACAACCGTCTCCCCGACAAAGGAAGCGGCACAGAGAAGACATTGAGGTGAGTAACAATCATCGACTCATAGAATGTCATCCCTGTGTTGGCGGACGTCAGGGGTACAGAAGCTTAACCCAAAGGGGTCTCCACGTCCCCATCTTACAGTACCTTTACATATAGGAATGTGTTTAGCCACATCATCGGCAGTCACAGAGGGATTTTTACCATTCACGTTCTACAGAAAGTATCATTTTTTTTTCTCCTCTTTCACAGTTATTGATCACTTTTCCTATATTTGTTAGTTTTAAGGGTGAGCTGTCATGTATGTGGTCTGTCCTGTATTGACAATCCGTTATGGTAAAAGTTCATATAGCGATTGGACTTTTCTTTGTTACAGAACTTTTATGTTTTCTGTCTAGACATAAATGGCAGCACTCTGTTTCAGCATCAATCCATTTTGAAGTAACAGAACTGCTGCAGGTTGTGATTGACAGCAGCGTCAGGTGTCTAAAAGAGAATATCATCAGAGAAACATGTAATTGTCACCTGACCACTGCAGCCAATCACAGACTGCAGCGGTTCTGTTACTTCAAAATGGAACAGGCTTTGCTTCTGGAGCGATCGGTGCTAGGTTTTCGCATGTGCTGGAGTTTGCCTTCATTTTTCATTCCAAAGCTCCACTACTCCTCGCTTTTCTCTATTGCACTGTTGGAGTGGTGATTAAAATCTACATCCGCAGACCCCTGTCTTGTACTCACCTTTCAGCAGCTTCACCTTTTTCAAGTGGTGCTCCGGTTGGTCTGCAGAGATTTGTGACCTGTCGACAGCTTCTTGAAGTCACTTTTCATTACATCTCTATGGGAGCCTTCTTCTTGCCTTCTTCTGGCTCTCATAGAGATGCATTGAGCTCTTGTGATAGAATTTCTGACTTCCGGCTACTCAGAAGTTACAGGCACAAGATGTCACCGCGCGACCAAAGTGGCATCAGTAAGAATTGAAGACGCCGGATTGTGACCAGGGACAGGGGGCTTACAATCAAACCGCCACTGCAGCGCTGCAAAAAGATACAAGCCTGCTGGAATGGTGCTTTATAAGCCTTTTTTTATTCTATATCTGAAAACCCCTTTAAAAGGGTTATTCCTATCATAACTGTTTATTACAGAAATCCGAATAATTCTTCCTTGCTTTGTGGTGAAGCTAATGGAAGTTATGGAAAATCGCAGCTCAGGCGCTGTCAGATGTTTATATAGCTCAACCTCTGGAGAAAACAAAGACAGAGTTATTCCTGTCTGAATCATGGAAGGCAGAAATGGGAATAACCATTTCACCCCTTATTGCCTGAATTAAAATCTACATATGCATACAAATGAATTGAACTGGTTTGATGTGAATACGCAACAGGAGGCATTATAGGGGAACTCTGGAGGAGAGACATTTTTTTGTACTGTCCCTGCCCCCCTACATGATGATGCTGATCTCTCCACTACAGTTCTAGGATCTATAGATCGCTTATAAATCAATAAAATCATATCTGCTCCTCAGCTCTCCCCCTCCCTCAGGAGACAATAGGTCACAGAGCTGCAGAAAGCAAGGGGTGTGTGGTGGGGGCCCCCGGGGGGGTCTCCATGATCATCCTACATTCCAGCCCCCTCATACTTCTGCTAGTGTAATGAACCGGGGGCATGGCCATTGGCCCCATGCCCCTACTATATGCCACGTCCCCCTGCTCTCACTGTATGTCACCCACCCACTCTGTTTACTGTATGTATCGTACGACTCTCCTGGGCTGAGAGGACAGTGTGTATGTTTGTTTAGCTGTCACGTTTGGCTCAGGAGAGTTGTGTGATGCATACAGCAGACATATAGTGTGGGGGATGGCATGTAGTGAGAGCAGGGGGCATGGCCACCAGTTCTGATGCTCACTCTATATGCCTGCTGTACGTATTGCACGACTCTCCTAAGCAGACAGTGACAGCTGCACAAACATACATACTGTCTTCTCAGCCCAGGAGAGTCGTGCGATACATATAGCGGGCATATAGAGTGGGGGCTGGCATATAGTGTGAGCATCAGAGCCGGTGGTCACGCCCCTGCTGCGCCTTCTGTTCTCACTATATGCCAGATGTACGTATAACATGACTCTTCTGAGATGACAGTGGTAGCTGCACAAACTCACTGCCCTCTCAGCCCAGGAGAGTCGTGCGATACATACAGCTCACAGTCTACAATGGATGGGTGAGGATACAGAAGCTGAGGAAAGAGCTGGTTGTGCAGCGGTGTAGTGGACTGAGGGTTACTGTATATTGTAGGCTTGTCAGAAGAGGTGGGTCTTCGGGTTCCTTTTGAAGGTTCCCACACTTTGCAAGATTCTGATGTGTAGGGCAGAGAGCTCCAGAATATGGGGGATGAACCAGAGAAATCTTGTGTGCAGTTGTGAGAAGAAGTGATAAGAGGGGAGTAGAGGAGGAGATCTTGAGAGGATCGCAGGTTGCGTGTAGGTAGGTACTGGGAGACCATGTCACAGGTGTATGGAGGAGACAGGTTGTGAATGGCTTTGTATGTCATAGTTAAAGGGAACCTGTCACCTGATCTAGCCCTCTCCTATCACTAGCTGTCCCTGCACCATCCTAGCTGTTCCCTCTCTGAGCTAAAGGGGCCCTACATCGATTTAGAAAAATGAATTAGAACTTACATATGGTCTCCATCTAGGAGACTGGAAAGGCGGCTCCATGATTCCCTCCTCGTGGTGTCCAAGCACGCCCCGCTGGGCATCATCCCTCCTGCTGCTTTGCCACCTTCTTTTGGAATCTCCTGCCCTCTCAGCCAATGTAATGCCTGGGCCGGAACGTCATATCCGGCCCGGTGCCTTATGGGCATGATCACGTGATCGGCCCGGTACGTTGTGGGCCTGATCACATGATTGGCCCAGTGCATTGTGGACCTAATCACGTGATCAGCCCGGCTTCAATATGCGCATTGCGCATGCTCGGAGCTGGGCTGATCACGTTATTAGGCCCATAATGCAATGGGCCAATCACATGATCAGGCCCATAATGCACCTGGCCGATCACGTGATCAGGCCCATAATGCACCGGGCCGGATATGACGTTCTGGCCCGAGATTACACTGGCAGAGAGGGCGGGAGATTCCAAAAGGAGGCAGCAAAGCAGCAGGAGGGATAACACCCAGCGCGGCGCGCTTGTACATGAACCTCAATGATACTTGCATTTTATTACCGTCTAGTCTAGGTTTTCACTGTACTTGAATTAGCTTTGGTAACTCTACCCCTGTATCTTGCGCTTTCATTTACACTACCAGTGGAGATATTCCTTTATTTCACAATAAATGATTTCCTGGATTATTGTGATGAATGTTGTTATAGAATCATGTAAATTGCCAGAAAGCTGAAGAAGAATGTCAATTTAAACAATCTGTCCTTCCTTGTAGGATTACAGCAGCCTGTTCCCATTGGATGATAACCAGCAGTCTAAACTAATGCGTCTTCTCAGCTCTAATGACGAGGAGCACTCGGTGCAGACCAACCCCAGTAAGTAGTGTCTGCCCCACAATCAGGGGGTTTCCTCTTCATCATAGTTCTTGTGAACATTACAGCGACACATCCTTTATGTATAACATGCCAGGCCTCAACCTAAATAATCATATCAGATGAATAGACAGATATCTGACTTCACATCTGGAATTACTCTCTTCATCTGTTTCCTTTACGTAGATTTACAACTTGCTATAATTGCAATTTGATGGTTGGATTGACTTACTGTATTACCAGGAATACTCTTTCTCAAGAACTAAAAACTGAATTTGATTTGGGCCCTTAAAAGGGTTGTCTGAGATGACAAAGCTCTTACACGTTCTCCACCCGCCCCCAATGATCAGCATCACTCTTGGCCTTGGATGGTGTCTTTTATTGCAATATTGGGTTGGGTAACAAGAGTGTCCCAAAAACCATTAAAGTAGTATTGTCATGTATGAAAGTGATGCCATACAACGACAATATCAGTGATCGTCTTCCTAACATGCAACATACATGTATGTCATATGTCGGGTGCTCAGGAGCTAAGCCTGTTTCAAAAAAGAGTTCCAGCATCTTGTAGTGCTGGCAGAATATTTATGAAAGGGAACGACGTACTGAAAGAAGTGCCTGGTGTGTTATATGCAGGGCTGTGGAGTCGGTAAGCCGAACCTCTGACTCCTCAATTTCTCTGACTCCAGCTCCCTCATACATGGCTCATGTTTAAGTGATACATTTATTGTAGTACAATGTGAACATCAGGCTTTTAATTATTATTATGATACAATAATCAAGATATTTAAATAGAACATAATAATTCATAGTAATAATTAGCAGCACATACTGCATTAAACTTCTGGACTCAATTCATTATATATTTTATACCGACTCCACCAAAATGGACACTGACTCCATAGCCCTAGTTTTATGGCCAATACCTGCCTCCATCAGCAGCGACTGGAGTGAACTAACAATTTGTGATGCTTTCCATTTTGTGTCCTGTTAATTTAGTAGTATCACACAGTAATATGGGAAAGGAAACGGTGTTCACCAGTCCGCGCTGCCAGGATCCACAGTGAATGTTCAATACCGCTGTATTGACCTTTGTTTTGGTAGTGTGCCTTCATCAGGGTTAGAACCTCCGCTGGCACGCTCCACCTCAAGAGGTGGAGCGTGCCAGCGGAGTTTCTAACCCTGATGAAGGCACACTACCAAAACAAAGGTCAATACAGCGGTATTGAACATTCACTGTGGATCCTGGCAGCGCGGACTGGTGAACACCGTTTCCTTTCCCATATTACTGTGTGATTCCACGTGCAAGTGGTCGGTGGGAGTCCAGCAGCAGCCATCTGGATAAAACACTATATGTCTGTATACCAGTTGTGGGTCGCACAACTGAAATAGGTGAGTGGTTCCTTTATACCACCGTACTGTGAGTGTCTAAGTGATAAGGCACTATTGCGCCTCTTGTTCCCCTTCCCCCTTTTTTCTTTAATTTAGTAGTATAGAAGATGAGGGAATGAGTATCAGGATGACAATAATGAGCCCAGGTGCCTGAGTAGCTAGTCTGATCCTGTACTAGGATCCTTAGTTCTCCCTGCAGCCAGAGGTACCTCAGATGGTGAGGAGGTCTGGGTAAACACCCTTGCCCTCAGCTCCTCAACCAGCCCTGGGCTAGCACCCTCTCAACTCCACCCACCAACTGGAAAAGCAGAAAATTCCCCAAAGATGAAAATCTTTACTGCAGGAGGACTTCAGCAATAGCACAGACGTCCTTACAGCACACAAGGTCAAGGCAGAGTGAAACTCTATCAGCAACAACAGCTGGTGGAAGAGGAGGCTATTTAAGGCTCTGTGCACACAATCCCGGAGGCATTGGACACAGTGGATTCGGACCTGTGGGAACCTGAGGGTGAACGCAGATAATGCGCACAGGGCAATTTCTCTCTGCATTCACCTGATGGTGATCTCTTCCGACTCTGCAGCATGAAATTAACATGCTGCGGAGATGTTGAGATGTGGAAGCGTGGCAATCCGCACCGCAGATGAAATAACGCTGCAGTGGAGAGAAGCACAGTGGTTTTTGGATTTCTTAAAATCCCATCTCATTCACTGTGCTTGAACTGCACAACAGTGTTTTGGATGCAGCAGAAATATGCTGCGTCTAAAACGCTGAAATTCTGGATCCTGAGTATACACCCTAAGGGGTGGGGGAGTGGACAACAAGCCAGCTGACACACCTGTGACTGGAGAGCTGCTTCACCCTTAGACTGCTATACTGCAGCATTAAAGCAGGGGTGGGGAACCTCAGGCCCCGGGGCCACATGCGGCCCTCGAGGACCTTTTCTGCGGCCCTCGGACAGATTCCTGGGGACCGCAGTTCTTGAGCTGGCAGACACATTTTGCTGATTGCCTCCCTTTAAATCCAGTTCCCCAGTTATCTCTATGCCCCAGTGTCAGCCTCTCCAGTGATGTATTTGCCCCCGGCCTCTCCTGTGATGTCTGTAGCCCTAGCATACCTGGAAAAGCAGATAAGCAATATGATCAATATCACCTAACATAAGTTAAGGTAAAGAGAAGCAGCTCCAGCCACCATAGTAGGGGAGGTGATTGTTTAACTAAATGAAGCAGGTTCATTTTCAAGTTGATAATTTTGTGCGTCCCCCAAAGGATGGCAGACATTTCTAAATGACCCCCCTAAAAAGGTCCCCCACCCCTGCATTAAAGGAAAAAGACACACATTGCAGAGAGGTCAACATGTGACAGATCTCAGTAAAACCTTTTGGGAATTTTGACACTACTTATTATACTAAATCAATTCCCTTCGTTCCTACGTTAGCAGAGGATTACTTGCTTGATTTTGTAATTAAGCTCACATTAGTTAGAGCTCTCGGGTACAGCAGTAGGTTTTACATATTGTAATCTCGTGGCCAGTCCTTTGATTCTTTCACATCACATCCTGGTGGCAGCGGAGACGCGCCCAGCTGTGGCATCTAGAGAATTCCCCTCAGGGAACACAATAGTCCTGGGTAATAGTCTTGGCACCGTGACATGGCAGGTTCACCACCGTCATGAATAAATAAGGCTGATATTTCCCACTATTTCATATCTGCCGTTTCCTCTTTCTTTCAGTGTGATTCTCCTCACCTGTCAGGATCTCTGTATGGTATATTGTTGTACGTCTGACACATGTGCGGGCGAGTTGTCTCGGAAATTTTGGGATTTGCCACTTTTCTTTGCAACAAAGCTCGATTGTTACATTTCCTGTTATGTCTCATCACAATTTGACTGTTAACATATCACAAGTGCTGCTGCACAGAAAACATAGATGAGGGTGTGCACGTCCCCCTGAATTGGGGAGACACTCGTGCCCTCCACCTACGCTGCACTACTACAGTGTAAGGCCGGAGTTGCACTTGTGATAGATTCATGGAAGTCTCGCATCAAATCACCCGACACGGCAGCCCACTCTCCGTACAGAAGAGGGTCAGCTTCATGTATCTCTTTGCAGCTTCACGCTCTTGTCCAGAGAGCCGGCGATCATGTTGGGTGATGCGATCCGAGATTCGTGCAAGTCTATCGCAAGTGTGATTCTGGCTTAACACTAATGATGGCCAAGGCCGTTAGATGGGATGCAGCAGAATTTCCTTAGGCTTTGTGCCCACACAAATATGTCATCAGTTTATGGTCAGGAAAATTCTGCAACCTGAAACCTGATCAGGTGATCAGAAAAAAACAAAAACCGGCACAAACGTATTGTGTTTGTGCTGCATCTGTGCAGATTACAAACGCAGCACAGATAAGGGGACACACAGACAGACAGGCACACAGACAGACACGCACACTATTACCCTCCCCGGTAATTTCATAGTGAGCTCCGGTCATTTCTTCCTTTCAGGTAAGGAACTTCCAGGACCTGCGCCCTATGTGACTCAGGCTAAGTCACAAGGTGGTGCAGGTCCTGGAAGTCACCCTGCATTGGTCTTGCCGATGCCTGGAAGAAAGAAATCGCAGGACCTCACCGTGGAATCACCGGGGAGGGGGGAGTATCGGAGCGTTTTTCCCATAGCACACTGTATAAGAAATAAATATCTTGCATTCTTCACACTGGCCACTGAGAGTATTCTACACCTGCCACATCCTGTCTATTCAGGAAATTCACACGTACATGAGCAGCAATTGACTATTTTTTCTATTAAAGCATCTAATGAGCGTGTGCAAAGGCCATTGTGATGGGAGAGAGTGCAGGGTCAACTGTGACATTACCTATTGTGTATAGTGGACCCTGTGTTATCAGCTGTATATAGAGGTGTTGCCTGTCATTGTAATCCGGCCTCAGCTGATGAGGAAACAACCCTAAATTCTTCCTGAAAATACAAGAAGTCTAAAATTGCCACAATGGCCAGTGTGAAATCCGCATGATTACTATTTTTTATTGATTCAATAAACATTCTAATATGAAAAAAAATGCCCTTTCTGTTTTGCCAAAGTACTGTATGTGTAACACTAAGGGTGCCGTTACACACAGCGATGTTCCAGCGATCCCATCAACGACCAGGATCGCTGGAACATTGCTGTGTGGTCGCTGGGGAGCTGTCACAGGCAGATCTCCTCAGGGACCAGGGAGCCGACCTCCACATCGCTGGGTAAGCAGGAGAAGGCTGCTAACTAAGGTACACATTGGGTAACTAAGCACAGCGCTGTCCTAGTTACCCCCTGTGTACCTTGGTTACCAGCCTTCTCCCGCTTACAGGCTGGTAACCAGGGTACACAGCGGGTAACTAGGACAGCGCTGTGCTTAGTTACCCAATGTGTACCCTGGTTACACATCGGGCGCGCTGTGAACCCGGCCGTGCAGTGCACGCTGAGACATGTAGTTTTATGCCACGGCTGCGACTGGTGGCGGTGCCGCTGCCTGCGCCGGCTCCTTGCATTCTCGGGACCGGCGCTCGTTGGTCTCCCGCCATCAAACACGCCGATGCGTGCTGCACAGCGGCAGACCAACGTGCAAAAAATGGTCCTGATCGTTGTGCAATGATCAGTCACCTCACAGCAGGGGCCCCATCGCTGCTGCTTTTCACACACAGCGATATCGCTGACGAGGTCGCTGATTTCAGTGATATTGCTAGTGATATCGCTGTGTGTGACGTACCCCTAAGACCTGATTACAGCAATGGGTCTTTTTCTGTTGACACATTTCCTTTAATGGCATCTGTAAAATGGGTGGAAAAAGTGTTTTGGGGGTGAAATATTTAATTTTTAAAAATGAAATAAACTTTTACAAAAATGAAAATTTTAGATTTGAAGCCCTATACGACATGGCTTGCTTTTAGCAAAGATTTTGGCATTTTTATTCCTTATTGGTAACATCTTGGCATACATACAACATTTTGATCTTTTTTGCCAGATAGCAATTTTGTGGCATTATTATTATTATTATTATTATTTCATTAGCTTCACTTTATAGAAATGATATGGGAATATTTAATGGTTCTGACTTTCACAGAAGCAGCAATATCATTTATTAGTTTATTTTTTCCCAATTTTTCATGGTAATAAATATGATTTTTTGGTATGTGGGTAAGTAGGGGGGTCTTACTTGTCAACTGCTCATTTTTTGCAGTGTATTGTACTAGTAGCAGCAAATTCCTTGGAGAATAAAGTACTAACCTGGCAGACTTGGGGGCCTGCATTGAGTCCCTGACTACAATGACAATCCGTCAATACTCCGTGATCACACTGCGGAGACATCAGTAAAGGCAGATGCTGAGGTTAAAGAGTGTAAGCAAAGTCCAGACTGTCATGGGCACATAGTCAGCGTGAACAGGCCCTAATTCTGTGCAGGGACATAGCCTGTTGATGAAGAATGGCAGTGTCCAGTTGTCTGTATATTCACCATTTTCAGGCGAAATAAGAGAAGATTTATCGTAGAAAAGGATATCATATTGCACTCGTTTGCATAAAACTTAAGGCTTTTATTTCATACCCTTAAAAACAATGTTGGACAAGCAGGACATGGCGGTGCGGGAGAAGGTGGTCAGGTGTGCAAAGCACCAGGATCTAACAGACGACGGCTGTTTTGTGCCTGCTTGCACAAGCTTCCACAAGCACAGACCCGTGGAAGTGCACAAAGCAGCCGTCGTCTGTTAGATCCTGGTGCTTTGCACACCTGACCACCTTCTCCCGCACCGCCATGTCCTGCTTTTCCAACATTGTTTTTAAGGATATGAAATAAAAGCCTGAAGTTTTAAGCAAACGAATGCCACAACATTTTCTTGCCTACCATGATCGGCCGGGGTCCAGGTTTCTCCTGTTGAGCACCTTTTTTTCCAGTTTCATGGATTGAAGTGTCCTACTAAGGTGGTGAATGGATTCAAGCCGAAAACTGTGTTATAGTGTAAGTGGATCTGCTTCCTTTTCTACTGTATAAGAGAAGAATTACACAATACAGATTTCTAGGAAAGGATGCTCTACAATTGTGATATTAGGGAAAATATAGGGATTTACTACAATGGGCATCTCTGGGGAGCCTCTCTAACGCTCCGCATTGTTCATGATGTGCACTCTGCAAAAAAAAAAGTAAAGATGAGAGAAGCTTAAACAAAACCATTATAAATGTACATGTTAAATGTCAGGGATAACGGTGTTCCACAATAGCAGATAATTGGTATGTGTCCTATAAGTAAAAGTGGAAACGCTACAAAGATCATATTTGGAGACCTCCAAACGATGCCTACCGTGAAGACGGAGTATAGGCGAAGTATAACTATGTCCGAAGGCGCCAGATGAATCGGTGTGGAGTCGCTGCCCGGAGAGCTCTCCTACGATACGATAGGAAAACCAGCACACGCTCAGGAACAAAAGGACTAACTGAAGCGCTACAACATTGCCTTCTTTTCAAGTAAGGCCGCCCAATCAGAACGCAGTAGTGGGCACCAATCGGAGCTGAGGGGGCGGGAAAGGCAACTCAAAAGCACGCCTAGGTGGCTGAGTTCTGAGTCGCCAACGAGGGAGCTGTTAAGTCGTTGTTAAGGCGTCAAACACAGTTAAGCACGTTGCCCAGCGGGAGCGCAACGACCAGAAAATGGTCCAGAACGGTTTGTCTTGATCAGCGATCTCACATCAGGGGCCTGATCGCTGCTACGTGTCACACATAGTGAGATTGCTGGCGAGGTCGCTGTTACATTACAAAACCTGTGACGTAACAACGATACCGCTAGCGATATCGTTATGTGTGCAGTACCCTTAACATTTTTTTTTTTTTTTTTACTCCTTGCATTTTTTTTTCTACCGTAGTGTAAAATGCACTGTCATATGTTTGCCACTTTAGCAGTCCCCAATCTGTGGTTTGTTTTTCCTTCAGACCTTGCCCATTCTCTTGGTGAATGTGTCACCAGATTTCACAAAATATATTGCATACATTGTTAAACACTTAATGATCACCAGTGTTCTCTTTTTTTTTTTTACAAGGCTGGTAAATGAGGCTACAAGGGCCACCAATGACCAAAAGCTGTATACTATAGCTGATGCCCCTCTGCATCAACCATAGTCTGTGTCCAGGACTAATGGTGGCCAGTAAACCCCCGGGATGCCGCGATCAGTAGTGACAGTAGCCTAGTAATGGCCTCCGAGTCTGCCAGCAGGGTCAGCAAAGACGAGTATTGGGGTTCAACCAGTATGACAAGGATGAAGAATATCTGATGTTCAATCAGATAGCACTCAACCCAATGGTATATTATGGGTCAGTGCAGATTTTTTTCTTTTATGCTCATTATTATTATTTATTTATATAGCACCATTAATTCCACGGTGATGTACATAAGAAAGGGTACTAGAAAAAAGCAGCATAAAAAAAAAAAACTTACCATCATTGCCAAAAGCAGAATCAAAATGCACTCTCAGGAAGCAATCAGAGCCCAATTGTAAAGCAAGCCCAGCTGCAGGCTAATAAACCACCTCTACCAACTATGTGTGGGAGGCAGATTGCCATGCATACACTGGGCCTGCTTAAGGCACCATTCACACTGATACACCTTGTCGTGGGTCATCAGCTTAAATGTCTTGGCCATTGCATGAACCAAAATCCCATTTGTAAAAGTTTTTTATTCATCATATAAGAGACTTTTTGCACTTTTTATCTATCCAGGGTGCAGTTAGGCCCTTAGGGGCGCCATTCATCTAGTGGTGCAGAGGTATCGTACTGTGTGGCCCAATGCTAAGCAGCGGAGCAGTTGGGTCGCTTTCAGACACTCTTCACCATGTGTATCAGTGTGAATGGTGCCTTAAGCAGGCCCAGTGTATGCATGGCAATCTGCCTCCCACACATAGTTGGTAGAGGTGGTTTATTAGCCTGCAGATGGGCTTGCTTTACAATTGGGCTCTGACTGCTTCCTGAGAGTGCATTTTGATTCTGCTTTTGGCAATGATGGTAAGTTTTTTTACATGAGAAAGGGGTTGCATACAAAATTATAGATATAGTTTACAGTAAACAAATTAAAATTGACAGACTGGTACAGAGGGAGAGGACCCTGCCCTTGTGGGCTTACATTCTACAGGATAATGGGGAGAAGACATAAGGTCGGGGTGCAGCTGGTGGTGGAGAGGCGGCAGATCCAGTGGTGGTAAGGCGTCAGAATGGTTATTGCAGGCTGTAAGCTTTCCTGAAGAGATGGGTTTTCAGGTTCCGTCTGAAGGATCTGAGTGTGGTAGATAATCAGACGTGTTGGGGCGCAGAATTCCAGAGGATGGGGGATATTCGGGAGAAATTTTGGAGGCAGTTGTGTGAGGAACGAATAAGTGTGGAGGAGAGAAGGATTACATGAGGGAAGATGTTGGGAGATTATTTTGGAGATATAGAGAGGGGACAGGTTATGGACAGCTTTGTAGGTCAGTGTTAGTAGCTTGAACTGGATTCCTTGTGGCATTGGGAGCCAGTGGAAGAATTTGCAGAGGGGAGAAACAGGGGAGTAGCAAGGAGAGAGGTGGATTAGTTGGGCAGCAGAGTTGAGGACAGACTGGAGTGGTGCAAGTGAGTTCGCAGGGAGGCCGCAGAGGAGAATGTTGCAGTAATCAAGACAGGAGATGAGGGCGTGTACAAGAGATTCAGTAGATTGAGGGCTGAGGAAAGGACGAATTCTGGAAATATTTTTGAGCTGGAGTCGACAGGAGGTGGCAAGAGTTTGAATGTGTGGTCTGAAGGACAGGGCAGAGTCGAGAGTTACTCCGAGGCAGCGGATTTCAGGTGCAGGAGAGAGCGTTATGCCATTTACCCAAATAGATAGATCGGGTAGGAAACATACATGAGTTGGGGGAAAGATGATGAGTTTGGTTTTGTCTACATTGAGTTTTAGGAAGCGAGAGGTGAAGGAGGAGGATATGGCTGATAAACACTCCGCGATTCTAGAAAGCAGAGAGGTGACATCTGGGCCAGAGAGGTAGATCTGAGTGTCATTCACGTACAGGTGGTACTGGAAGTCAAGGGATTTTATGAGTTGTCCTAGGCCAAGGGTATAGATTGGAAAAACTAGGGGCCCCAGGACAGAGCCTTGTGGAATTCCAACAGAGAGAGGGCGGGATGAGGAGGTAGTGTGGGAGTCGGAAACGCAAAATGTGCGGTTGGAAAGGTATGAGGTGATCCAGGATAGGGCAAGGTCTTTGATGCCAAGGAAAAGAGAGCATATGTAGTAGGAGGGAGTGGTCAACTGTGTGGAAGGCAGAAGACAAGTCTAAAAGGAGGAGGATGGAGAAATGTCTGTTAGCTTTGGCTGTAAGTCATTAGTAATTTTGGTCAGGGCAGTCTCGGTGGAGTGGTGAGGGCGAAGCCAGATTGGAGGTTGTCAAGGAGAGAGTTAGATGGAGGTGGGAGGAAAGTTGAGCATGGACATGTGCTCGAGAAGTTTTGAAGCAAACGGAAGCAGCGATATGGGGTGATAGCTAGGCATAGCAGTTGGGTTAAGGTTTGGCTTTTTGAGGATGGGTGTGATGTTGGCATGCTTGAAAGCAGAGGGGAAGGTACCAGAAGATAGCGATAGGTTGAAAAGATGGGTTAGGGCTGGAATGAGCGTGTTAGTGAGGTTGGGGAGAAGGTGGGAAGGCATGGGATCAAGTACACAGGTGGTGAGGTGTGATTTGGAGAGGAGACGAGTGAGCTCTCCTTCAATGATGTTGGAGAGGGAGGTTGTGAGGGAAGGGCAGAGGTCTGGTATATGGAATGGTTCGGGTGGTGGTACAGTAAAGGTTTGCGTTTTTTGGTCGATCCTATTTTTGAAGTATGTGGCGAAGTCCTCAGCAAAGATGAGGAGATCGGAGGGGCAGTGGTGGGTGGAGGAGAGAGTTGAATGTACTGAACAGTTGTTTGGGGTTGTGGGATAGTGATGATACAAGGTTTGTGAATTACAGTTGTGGCCAAAAGTGTTGACACCCCTGCAATTCTCTCAGATAATACTCAGTTTCTTCCTGAAAATGATTGCAATCACAAATTCTTTGGTATTATTATCTTCATTTAATTTGTCTTCAATGAAAAAACACAAAAGAGAATTGTCCTAAAGCCAAATTGGCTATAATTTCACACCAAACATAAAAGGAATTGGCACTGTTAGAAAAATCATGTGATGCTTCTCTAATTTGTGTAATTAACAGTACCTGTAACTTACCTGTGGCACCTAACAGGTGTTGGCAATAACTAAATCACACTTGCAGCCAGTTGACTCAACCTCTGTCCTGTGTCCTTGTGTGTACCACATTGAGCATGGAGAAAGAAAGAAGACCAAAGAACTGTTTGAGGACTTGAGAAACCAAATTGTGAGGAAGCATGAGCAATCTCAAGGCTACAAGTCCATCTCCAAAGACCTGAATGTTCCTGTGTCTACCGTGCGCAGTGTCATCAAGAAGTTGTAAAGCCCATGGCACTGTGGCTAACCTCCCTAGATGTGAACGGAAAAGAAAAATTGACGAGCGATTTCAACGAAAGATTGTGCGGATAAAGAACCTTAACTAACATCTAAACAAGTACAAGCTGCCCTGCAGTCTGAGGGTACAACATTGTCAACCAGGACTATCCGTCGGACGTCTGAATGAAAAGGGACTGTATGGCAGGATACCCAGGAAGACCCCACTTCTTACCCGAGACATAAAAAAGCCAGGCTGAGTTTGCCAAAACTTGCCTGAGAAAACCTACAACGTTTTGGAAGAATGTTCTCTGGTCAATGAGACAAAAGTAGAGCTTTTTGGGCAAAGGCATCAACATAGAGTTTACAGGAGAAAAAAAGAGGCATTCAAAGAAAAGAACACGGTCCCTACAGTCAAACATGGCGGAGGTTCCCTGATGTTTTGGGGTTGCTTTGCTGCCTCTGGCACTGGACTGCATGACACCGTGTGCATGGCATTATGAAGTCTGAAGACTACCAACAAATTTTGCAGCATAATGTGGACCAGTGTGAGAAAGCTGGTTCCTCAGAGGTCATGGTTTCAGCAGCATGACCAAAACCTTCAAAAAGCACTAGAAAATGGTTGAGAGAAGACTGGAGACTTCTAAGTGGCCAGCAATGAGTCCATATGAAAACCATAGACATGTGAGAGACTAAATGGCGTTTTGAGAAGGCCCCTTCAAATTCAGTGACCTGGCCAGTTTCAAAAATTTTGTGTAAAATTCCAGCAGAGCATTGTAGAACTCATGATGGTACGACGTTATCCAGTTTTTTGGCTAAAGGTTGTGCAACAAGTATTAGGCTGAGGGTGCCAATACATTTGTCTGGCCCATTTTAAGAGTTTTGTGTGAAATGATCAATGTTTTGCTTTTTGCTTCATTCTCTTTTGTGTTTTTTCATTTAAGACAAATTAAATGAAGATAATAATACCAAAGAATTTGTGATTGCAATCATTTTCAGGAAGAAACTGAGTATTATCTGACAGAATTGCAAGGGTGTCAATACTTTTGTCCACAACGTAGTACGAGTAATAGACTTGTGCAATAAAACGTGCACATAAGTTTTATTAGGAATACTCTAATTATGGGTCTTCATCTGATCCATGTGTAAGGGAACATCTCAGCTCACAGGAAGTTTTGAACAGCAAGATTCCCAGATTACAGCACCGTCACCCAAATCACTGAAGTCATCTGGCAACTCAAAATTATTTGGCCACAGGATGCAAAAGGCGAGCGTCATCGTAACTTCTGACACAGCAACAATCACTTGTGCCATGGAGTAACCTGCTGACCATGTATAACAGAAAAGGAGAAGGAAGAGTTTCTTCCTTAGAAGTCATGGAAAGGAAGTTGTTAACACTTTCTGAATAATATGATTTTTTTCCTACGATTTCAGCAAGTCATATCCGTGGTTATAGACACATTCCTAATTTATAACACTACCCTGATTGTACAATGCTAATCGAGAGTAAGCAATAATGGGGCAGTGACATGAGCTAGGTATGAGTGTACAGCTAAAAAGGATGCACATAAAAGCTGCATTTCCGTTTAGTTTTTTTTTTTTTAATTATGGGTGTTGTCTAGTTCTTGTACATTGCTGGCCTTATACGTAAGATAGGTCATCAATACAAATCAGTGGAAGGGTGACACCCGGCACCCCCCACCCCCCGATCAGCTGTTCCTGGTGTCAGCTGGATGTGATCTTATAGCCTTGAGATTGCTCATGCTTCCTCAGAATTTGGTTTCTCAAGTCCTCAGACAGTTCTTTGGTCTTCTTTCTTTTCTCCATGCTCATGTGGTACATACAAGGACACAGGAAGAGGTTGAGTCAACTTTAATTCATGTCAACTGGCTGCAAGTGTGATTTAGTTATTGCCAACACCGTTAGGTGCCACAGGTAAGTTACAGGTGCTGTTAATTACACAAATTAGAGAAGCATCACATTATTTTTCTAACAGTGCCAATAAGTGATATGTCCCTATTACATCTGGCTTGAATTAACAGCATGTTAGAGAAGGAACATCATGCAAACAATAAAATATGGTGGCGGTAGTGTGATGGTCTGAGGCTTTTTTGCTGCTTCAGGACCTTGGAAGACTTGCTGTGGTAAATGGAACCATGAATTCTGCTGTCTGCCAAATATTCCTGACGAAGAATGTCCAGTCATCTGTTTGTGATTTCAAGCTGAGGTGCGCTTGGGTTATGCAGCAGGACAAAAGTCCAAAACAAACCAACAAGTCAACCTCTACATGGCTTAAGAAAAGCAAAATTAAGACTTTGGAGTGGCCTTGTCAAAGTCCTGACCTTAAATCCGATTGAGATTCTGTAGCATGACCCTAAAAAGGCGGTTTATGCCCGAAAATCCTCCAATGTGGCTGAGTTATAACAGTTCTGCAAAGATGAGCAGCCAAGATTCCTCCAAAGCATTGTAAAAGACTCATTGCTACTAAGAGTGACCCAACCAGTTATTAGGTTTAGAGGCAATCGCTTTTTCACACAGGACCCTGTAGGTTTGAATTTCTCTTTAATAATAAAACTTTCATTTATAAACTGCATTTCGTGTTTACTTGTGTTATCTTTGTCTAATATTTCAATTTGTTTAGTGATCTGAAACATTTAAGTGTTAAAAAAATGCAAAAAAATAAGAAACCAGAAGGGGGCAAACACCTTTTCTCAGCATGTACATCTCACAGAGGATCATCTGGCATTCTGAAGGATTGGGCATGTTGAAAGATAACATGTCTGACATTTCTTTCTGACCAATAGCAGATGTTGAATAGTTATTCCGGATCCTCTTAGCTTCCACATTGGGAGTGGTGATGTTACACCTATACACACCTGCCAAGATGCATGTATGGAAGGTGTCTTTCAGCAGGACAACGTACCCATAACTACCAATTCGCAAACCTGGCAGGTATCACTGTGTGCTACATCACTGCCCTCAACGTTCAATGCGGACATAAACTGATCCGAAATACCCTATTAAGGTGACCTAGCGGGTTAGTAAAAGATCAGGCATGTTGGATTTCAGCACACGTGGTCCTTTGACTGCTACCATTCATGATCAGCTAGATTTAATTTGATAACCATTTTTTTATTTATATGGGGGCTGCTATGTCCGAATAATTGATTTGCTATAAATGCTGCCATGCAAATGACATACAGTTAATTGGTCCAATAAAACATTTTTTTTTTTTTTTGCATCCAACAGCAGATCGCCCCATGAACAGCCCCTCTCTGCCGCACAGATCCATAACATCAGCTTTAAAGAGCCCATAAACCGGGTACTAGGTAAGTTCAGATGTTCGGTCACCACTCCTTGGTAACATAGGCTACGAATCTTTTCTATAGGATTTGTAATAACAAGTAAATTATAAATTTAAACCGTATTTTTCAGATTTAATTTTGGGTGAAAGTGGGGGGGGGCGTCTTATAATCAGAATTTACTTTCTGTGCTGTAGGGAGGGGGTGGCGTCTCTGGAGCGGTGTCCGGGGGCTGGAGGAGGATCGCTGCGGGCTGCAAAGGCGGCGGGAGGTCACGTGCTCCCGCTCATTAGCCTCATGTAATATGCACTGCACCCACTGTCCATCACCTCGATGATGAAACCGTGCCGAGGTATAGACAGAGGTGCGGGCATATCACGTGCCTGCAGTCTCCAGCATCCTGGATTGGCCACTGTGTATGCCCCCCCTTGCTGCTGTGCACACTAAATAACAAACACTTTAAACTTATATCTTGGTGCTTGCCTTCGTCTCTCCTGCTTTTGCCGCACTTCCTGGGTCCTGTGGAAGCCGGTCATGTGATCATCACAGCAGAGTGATGTCATCAGTGCGCGCCCCAATCACATGACCGCCTTCCACAAGACCCAGGAAGTGCGGCAAAAGCAGGGAGAGATGGAGGCAAGCGCCGGAGAGTTAAGTTGAAAGTGTTTGTTGTTTTAGTGTGTAGAGGATAGAATTAAACTCAACCACTGTTAGGTGCTCAAGGGTAACGGATTACTCAATAATAGTTATGTTTAAACCCTGGCACACGTCAAAAAATGGAGGACATAATGGTTGCTTTTCAAGTGTTTTATATTCTTCTTGTGCAAAAAATGTATGGTTTCTAAAATACCAACTTTGTGGCTCGGACATGAGCCTTCGTCAGGAAGACAATCTCTTAGGAGAGATGCTGAAGTTCTGATTGATATATATGCCTTAAGGTACGGGTCACAATGATATTTTGATATATTTTCAGGAGTTCTTTTGGATTAAAGATATTGACTTTTAGTACTTGAGTGTGCTATATTGCCTTTCATGAGCCAGCTAGGGAGGACCTGGAAGAGGCACCCTTATGGTTGTCCTATTAGAAGAGCTTATACCTATGGTACCAGATTAATGAGGCTGGTAAGTATCCTTGTTCAGAGGAAAGAAAGAGATTTCTTTGTTGGGTGGGGTCATGTACTGTACCAGGATGAGGGATATAGGATAAGACAGACACTGGCATTATAAGATGAACCCCATTTACATTAAACATTTTTTTTCCTCTTTTCCTTCACTAAAGTCTTATAATTCGGTGTGTTTTATAAAGCGAAAAATACAGTATGTGTTTTCCAATCACTTTCCAATCTAACCCATGGAAGTACATAGGAATAATCACAAAGTACATTAGAGCGCTTTCCTCTACACTGTGGTTAGACTTTATTTACATAGCTGGATACCTCCTCTACCTTTTCGGGTGGACTCTGATGGTTGACCCCTTAGGATGCCGAGCTATGAAGTGCTGCTCAACAAGGTCCTTAAGCTAGAATTTTACTAATCAGTGGGTTGGTGATTTTCTGCCCTTAAACAAATAGTGACACATTTTAGGTATTAAAAAACTCAGCTATTAGTCAGCAAATACATACATAATGAAAATATGTTAATGTTTAATTACAGTTATTGTAATTAATTTCTTATGATAGCAGATACATTGTCTATCATATACACTTTCCACTGTAAACCACAGTAAATGATGCCATCTCTTTTATGGTGAAATACTCTCCATAATTCTTCTTACAAGGCATTTCCTCATTTGCAAGTGAAAAATTACTCATGCAGTATTTGGTCTTAAGAAATCTAATACTAATCTAGCAAGTATTTAATTTTTTTATTGGTTGTATGATAAAAAATATAGATTTTTTATCTTTATATTTCAAAAATGCGCATATATATATAATATATATAATATATATATATATACACCACACACAGAGCGGGTGAAGTATTGAACGCATAACACATTTTCTTAAGTAAATATATTTTTAAAGTTGCTCATCCAACACATCCAACCCACACATTCAAAGAAATCAAACCAAATATATCAATGAATTTAGTAATAGTACAAAATACTACAGGAAAAAAAGTATTGAACATGCTTAGTGAAATGCAGAAAACAATTTAGTAGGGGACCTTGTGGACCTCATAGGTGATGTGGGCACTACACTATATGACTACCGTAATTCAAAAACACCAAATACACAACAAGTGTATTTAGTATCTTGATAAATTGGACAGATGGTTCTTGTTCAAAACATATACATATTGAATACATATCATATGCACAAAACACACACGAGATCCATCCTTATACGATTTTACATACGACGGACCAGGCAGTTAGGGAGACAAAGACACAGGAGGTGTAAGGATCCTCCATATACCTCAATGGGTAAAATTACAGGTGTGGACAGATCACAATAACAGATTGGGAAATGACATTACGGGCATTTACAGTGTGTAGTAATAGCAGGATTACATATTATGTATCAAATTTTATAGGTAAAGTGCATTAAACAGCACCATAAGCACATAAAACAGAATACCAGTTCAGCAATAGCAAACGCCAGTTAAAGCATTCTCAGAAATAATCCCAGAGTGACCTGAACCACATTATCAAAGTTGCATACCCATTTGGATCCAAAGGGGTTAACAGAAAGTGCTGGGTTTCATAGATCCACCGCGCAGACCTCCAGTGAAGACAAACAGAGTGATAGATAAAACTCTGTTTAATGGGTAATTTGCCTACCGGTTTCGTGATCTCAGTTATAACTTCATCATCTGCCCTGATGAAGTGATAACTGAGATCACGAAACCAGTATCACTTCATCAGGGCAGATGATGAAGTTATAACTGAGATCACGAAACGTAGGCAAATTACCCATTAAACAGAGTTTTATCTATCACTCTGTTTGTCTTCACTGGAGGTCTGCGCGGTGGATCTATGAAACCCAGCACTTTCTGTTAACCCCTTTGGATCCTTACTCTGCTAGACTCCTGCTGCGACCATAAAGGTACCGTCACACAGGGACATATCGCCGGCGATGTTGCCGGGGATCGCGGGAGCGCGCATCCCTGACAACATCGCCGGTGAGATGTCACACTGAGCAACTTACCGGAGATGTCGCCGGCTAGTTGCCGCGGCTATTGCTCGCTGGGTCGCCCAGCAACCCAGCGAGCGATAACCCGCAATGTTGTAGATAGGCGGAATCGCCCGTAACATTGCGGGTTGCCGCGTTACACAGGGCGATCAGGCAGAATCGCCTGACCAACATCGCCAGGTTTCCCAACATTGTTGGGAAACCTGGCGATGTGACTCAGGCGATTCATCGCCTGATTATCGCCCTGTCACACGCGGCAATTCGCCGGCGATGTCGCCGCAACCTGACCACGCCCCTCGGTTGCCGGCAACATCGCCAGAGATATCTCCCCGTGTGACGGTACCTTAAGAGAGAGCTGAGTTAGTTGGTTGTGACTTGCACAACCAAATCAGGTGAGTCCTTCCACTAAAGGGGGGCACTGAGGTTATTGGTACAAAAGGAAATTACTCTATGTGCGCTCCATTTCCCTTTTTATTATACCCATTTGGAGCAATAGGAGGCACCTAGAGTGTCAGGGAAAGCCCCGACATGTGTTTCCCTTCTTTCCTTAGGGGGCTGTGGTGACTGCGTGGGGGACAGGCATCCAGTTTTATGTGGACCTCTTAATGTGACAGGCAATCGCGGCGCATGCAGCCTCCTGACCACTAAACAGCGGTGATTGCGGTGCAGTCACGGACGGCGTCCCGGAAGGAAGAAATCCTCCATTGATGTCATATGATCCGGGACGCCGCCCCTACATAACCAAGTGATCGCGGCATTGGTGCATGCGCACTGGCCGAAAAGGAGCTTGTATATAGATATACAGCCATTCGCCTCCCACAATGAGGAAGAAACTTAACCCTTGATAGTACACAGCAGGAGAGAACAATGTTACATTACTACAACCCAAAAACGGCCAAAAAGAGGAGGAAGTACTAAATAACCACAATGGAACAGATGTATAAGTCTTATAGGGAGAAACTACCTAATAGTCAATATAAGTAGGCCAACAATAAAAATTACAGTACATTTAAAAGTACAAGTATGAGGCTCTGCGTGAAGATATAGTTACTCCAATAGAAGTTAGTCCAGAGGTTGTACTTCAAATCCTGAAGGTCCATAAATTCCGGATGCCATGAATAACAAGTAGTTACAGAGTGAACATAAAAACACACGTTAAAAAGGAGCTGACAAAAATCAAAGGCACAAATAAAACCGAGCAGAAGTCATATTATATTTTAAAGATCAGAGAAAGGAGCTGTGATAATATCAACATCACAAAGTAGAGACATCATAAGATCAATGGACATATCCCACCAGATTAGAAGATCTACGGACTTGGATAAGAGTCAGAGAAGCACGGGAGATGAGGAAAATGAGGGCCGGACAAAATGTCCAGTCGTCCTTAACCTGTTGGCCAAAAAACCCCAAGTACTTATGCAGACCATAGGACAGATGCCAGACACGATATCGCTCCAGGGGGATGTAGCATGTCGACACGTAATAAAACTGGGTGGCAGGTCCCCAAATATTCTGGGGAGAAAAAGAATGGGGCAAGTATCTAAATTTCAGTAAGAATCGTGGGACACACAATTGTCCAGAGACGCAAGGCAATCAGGAATGAGACATACCTGTGCAGTGCTGAGGCCAATAAACACGCTGGAAACAGAGCAATATGAGAAACTTCCAGGAGGAGAGAGGAAAAGTAGAGAGACAGCTCATAATTACGGGGTTCAGAGGGAGGGGAAAAACTCAGCTGCTTATTCAAACCTCCCAGTGTTATTGTGCCCAGTCTATATATACACATCGCCCCAGCACTGCACTGAAACCAGACGACCACTAAAAGGCGTCGCCATCGCCCCTTTACGTTAGGCGACGCAGGGGCGATATCGGTGCCGATAGGCCACGCCCCTGCATCGTCTAAAGAATCGGCGGTGCCGTCGCCACGTGTGACGGTACCCTAAGTGATGCAGCCAGTTTTTTTATTGATGCATTTTGAGAAGTAGACTCCTCTTTATGATACCGATGTGTATGGGCAGAGTTGTCCTCCTGAAAAAGCCTCTTTTGACATGGCCTATCATGATGTGTACATGAAATTATCTCATGACCAAAATACTAGTATATTTCGTACTACATTGGATAACATCTCTGCCTAAAATTTTCAGAAATTGGACTAAAACACACCCCTTGTCCCATCCATCTCCTTCCCGTTCCTGTCTCTTAACGAATATGCTGTTTGAACATATAGGATATAGTTCTGATTTCTTTACTCATCCATCTACATGTTTGGTTTTTTTTTTGCACACAGCCAACCTCTTCCTTTTGATCTCGTCCATCCTTGGAGCCCGGACAGCTGGAGCTCACACGCAGTTTGTGCAGTGGTTTATGGAGGAATGTGTGGAGAGCCTGGAGCAGGGAGGAAAAGGGGGGATCCTTCAGTTCATGCCTTTCAGTATGGTGAGTGAGGATTGTGCTGTTTTTATCTATTACACATTTGTTTCTTGGGTTTTTTAGTCGCCGTGTTCACTATATGGTAAAACCGACGTGACAATGTGATGCCTCAGGTTGGTACCAGTTCGTAGATACCAAACATGTATACCTTTACTGGTATCTAAAAGGTGAAAAAAAATTCAGACGTTTGAGAAACAAAATCACACTTTTTGTGCCATTTTCTGCGACCCGTAGTGTCCTCATTTGTGTGCTGAACCCTACTCTTACAACACAGGTTAAGGGTACCACACTCCAGTAAAACTCTATTGGGTTAACGGCATATAGTAGGGCAGCACGGTGGCTCAAGTGGTTAGCACTGTAGCCTTTGCAGCACTGGGTCTTGAGGTCCTGGGTTCAATTCCCACCAAGGACACTAAGGACAACATCTGCAAGGAGTTTGTATGTTCTCCCCGTGTTTGCGTGGGTTTCCTCCGGGCACTCCGGTTTCCTCCCACATTGTAAAGACATACTGATAGGATGTTCAGATTGTGAGCTCCAAGAGAGACAGCATTACTCATGTATGTAAAGTGCTATGTAATTAATAGCGCTATATAAATGAATAAATATATATATTATATAGTCAGTTCCCTGCAAAGACACAGGATGATGCATGAATCTCACCCTTCTCACCGTAGCTCACCAGGGGATTTAGGAATAATTACCCCAGACAGCAGCCCCCAGCTTTTGGTGGGCACCCACTGAGAAGAGGTAGCGACAAGCTTAGGAAACCAACCAAGCACCATGAGGTATGTGCCAGGTGACTGGATTGTCACAGCCTGGGTTTTGAAACTACAGTTCTATAATACACCAGCTGGAACTGTGATCCCTAAGATTAAGGTCAGGTAGAATCACACCAATGACAGCAGCAGGCCCCTTTTATAACCGTCAGCTGCCATTTCAGGGCATTGGTGGGAGCTGGATGTTACCTCATTGGTGTATAGTTCAATCCAACTGCATATTTTTCCTCTGAATGATTCTGGTTCGTTCACCGCAGGGAACTGATGCAATCTCCAATCAGCAAGCATACCACAAATTAGCAGACAAAAGGGGGCATCGCACAGTCTCACATGCAACAATGGCTCATGTCCCTTGACTTGCAGAACAAAAGAATGCTATGTCTGGCATAATTAAAGAGCATTCATGACTGCAAGTGGCCGGATGCTGAGTCTTCACATTCCTATCTTATGATTTGTACTTTTATTTTAATATTATTTCTTTCTTTTTTTTTTCTCCACAGGTCTCTGAATTGGTTAAAGTCTCCACACTCTCAAGTCCTAAAATTGTGTTGGCCATTACTGACTTGACTCTTCCTCTGGGGCGGAGAGTAGCTGCCAAAGCATTGACGGCCCTCTGAGCATCAATGAACCATTTCCTTGCCTTTCTTTCTGAATCTTCCGTGTCTATAGAATACAATACAGTTTTTATGAAGCCCATAGATCACCTAGTCCCACTCTTCTTGTGAGATCTTGATGCTGCCAGTGGACCCTGGTTGTGCCATTTTTACATTTTAACTTGAATACAAAAAAAAAAACACATTGAAGGGGGGAGCTTTTATTTGCATTAAATAAAAAATGGTTGTATGCATGCCATGTATAAGAATTATTATGGGCTTTTGGAAATATTTTTCCAACTTGCTTGTCAAAGGGCATTGCAGAAATGGGTGTGGTGTATGACAAGGGTGTGGACAGAAGTAATACCCGTTGCTCCAGCGTCTTGGCACAATTTCTAAGTACCAACCTATAGGTGTCGTATGGGTTAGGCCCCTTTCACATCAGTGGTAAACGCTGATCGTGGCAGTTGCGGTGAAAAAAAACGCAACTGCCGCGATTACCGCATAATGGCCGCACTTGCGGTTCACTTGCAGCAAGCCCCATGCTATGTCTATGGGGCTTGCGGCAAGTGCGGTTTCGGCACTTGCGGCAGAAGCGGCCGCGAAAAAAAAACGCATCTGACTGCAGTTTTTTCCCGGCCGCATCTGCCGAAACCGCAACTATACCTCACCTGCCGCAAGCCCCATATACATAGCATGGGGCTTGCCGCAAGTGAACCGCAAGTGCTTCCGTTAGGGTGCTTTCACATCTGCGTTTTTCGTAATTCGCGGCAGATGCGGTGAAAAAACCGCATCTGCCGCGTTTGCCGCATAACGGTTCCACTTGCGGCACGGTTGCGGTTTTTTCCATAGGAAGTATAGGGGGACTTGCGGCAGATGCGGCAAGTGCGGTATTGCACTTGCGGCAGGTGCGGCAGAGAAAAAAACCGCGGCTTACTGCGTTTTTTTTCTCTGCCGCACCTGCCGCAAGTGCAATACCGCACTTGCCGCATCTGCCGCAAGTCCCCCTATACTTCCTATGGAAAAAACCGCAACCGTGCCGCAAGTGGAACCGTTATGCGGCAAACGCGGCAGATGCGGTTTTTTCACCGCATCTGCCGCGAATTACGAAAAACGCTGATGTGAAAGGGCCCTTATACGGTAATCGCGGCAGTTGCGGTTTTCTCACCGCAACTGCCACAATCAGCGTTTACCGCTGATGTGAAAGGGGCCTTAGACTAGATAATCTGAAGATTCACCAAGTTTATTAGCCTGAATGAGCCACTTTGGTAATTATAGTGCATTTCAGGCTACCTAGTCTGCATTCACTGTCTAAAGATTACATTGTTTCAGTAAATATGCCCTGCTTTGGTGGATTACATTATGCTCCATAGTGACTATCCCCCACTAAAGTGATAAATGTAATTCTGGAGCACTTGAAATGGGTTTACACTTGCATGAAGACGGATGGATAAGCTCTAGAGATCATTTTGATGACTTATTAAGGACCTTTACGCCAAAATAGATTTTCGCTTAACAACCTAGCCACTCTCGCTAAGAAAAGCAAACCTAGCATCAGACTATAACTGCAGTGACCAGTGCCGGCTCTATTCATCACACACAGCTTTGGCAAAAAATAAGAGACCACTGCAAAATTTTCAGTTTCTCTGATTTGTCTCTGTACATGTATATTTTTGAGTAAAATGTGCGTTTTTTTTTATTCTCTAAACTACTGACATGTCTCCGAATTTCAAAGCTAAAAATATTATATTTATTTGTAGCAAATGAAAAATCATCAAAATAATAAAAAAGAAACAGTGTTTCCAGACCTCAAATAATGCAAAGAAAACAAATTCATATTGATTTATAATCAGTACTAATGCTTTAACTCAGGAAGAGTTCAGAAATCAATATTTTGTGGAATAACCCTGATTTTTAATGAGCTTTAATGCGTCTTGGCATGCTTTTCATCAGTCTTTCACACTGCTTTTGGGTGACCTTATTCCACTCTGGGCACAAAAAATTAAGTAGTTCTTCTTTGTTGAATGGCTTGTGACTATCCCTCTCCCTCTTGATTACATTCCAGAGGTTTTCAATGGGGTTAAGGTCTGGAGATTGGGCTGGTCATGACAGGGTCTAGATGTGGTGCTCCTTCATCTACACATTGATTGACCTAGCTGTGTGGCATGGGGCATTGTACTGCTGGAAAAACCAGTCCTCAGAGTTGGGGAACATTGCCTGAGCAGAAAGAATCGAGTGTTTTTCAAGGTTAACCTTGTATGTGGCTTGATTCATACATCCTTAGCAAAGATTAATCTGCCTAATTCCAGCCTTGAAGAAGCATCCCCAGATCATCAGTGATCCTCCACCAAATTTCACAGTGGATGCAAGACACTGTGGCTTGTATGCCTCTCCAGGTCTCCGCCTAACCATTAGACGACCAGGTGTTGGGAAACCTGAAAATTAAACTCATCAGAGAAAATTACCTTACTCCAGTCCTCTATGGTCTAATCCTTATGGTCTTTGGCAAACTTTAGCCTGGCTCTCCTTTGCTTCTCATTGATGAAAGGCTTTTTCTAGCTTAACATGACTTGAGCCCTGTGTCTAGGAGCCTGTTACGAACTGTTCTTGCCATGCACTTCACTGCAGCTGCCATTTGCCATTCCTTTTGTAGGTCACTTGATGTCATCCTGCGGTTACTGAGTGACATTCAAATAAGAGGACGGTCCTCCTGGTCAGTGGAGAAACGCTTACGCCCTCTGCCGGTCTGTAGCTTTGTTGTCCCCAATGTCTGCTGCTTGACCTTTTTGTAATGGACTGCTGTCTTTGAAATTTTAAGGATCGAGACAACATGACGCTCACTGTATCCCCCTGCTAGTAAAGCCAGAATTGAGCCCTTCTTTTCCTCACTGAAGTGCATGGTTAAGTTATTTTTTCATTCAGGGTATTCCTAGCACTTGTTTTGCCATCCAGCTTTTATTATTGCAAGAGGATTGTGAAGACTTTTAAGGCCACTTCACACACACAGATATCTGATGGTGGGTTTACACGTCCCGATATCGTGGCGATATCGTAGGCAACGGTGCGGGAGCGCGCATTTTTTGAGCGCTTCTCCCGATATCGCATCGCCGGTTTACATGCTGAGTCCAATATCTGAACAGATCTCTGGTTGCAGTGAAATCATGGATACATTGTTCCATTTTGTGGCTGTGAACAACATGGAGCAATGTATCCATGATTTCACTGCAACCAGAGATCTGTTCAGATATTGGACTCAGATATCTGTGTGTGATGTGGCCTTTATACTTTCCATCGTTAAAGACTTGGTTCAGGTGATCACCTAATCAGAAGCACATTAAGCAGAATGAGGTGTACTTTGGTTGTAATTCAACTGACACTGGAGTGCAATGGCTGTCAGACATGTAGAGATGGTGATTTTTTTTAGAAAACTGTGCAGTGGCCTCTTAATTTTTGCCAGAGCTCATATATATATATATATTTGCTTGCAGGATAGCACAAAAAATGTGAAATAAAATTTTTCTGTTCCCTCCCCTCTACACCAAGATTATAATTTTAAAAATCACAACAAAGGTGATTAAGATGTGACATGTATCCAAAATGTTTTAAACAATAAGTTTTTCCTCCACTTCTTACCGTAATTTTTTTTTTTTTTTTTTTATGTTTGTCACCTTAACTGGAGCTTGTTTTTTGCAGGATGAGTTAGTTTTTAATGACCCCCATCAATTTCTTTTTTCTTTTTAATTAAAAGGTGAAAATAAAATTCCAAGGTTGTTGTTTTTTTTTTTTTTTTTATTATTAAAAAATAAAATTACAGGTCTGTGTAGCCATCCTCAGAGACTCGTAAATTTTTTATTTTCCCATCAAATTAACGGTTTTGTAGGCTTTTTTTGTCCATGGCAAGATGACCGTTTTATTGATATCAATATGAGGTATATACAACATTATTGCATTGTTATTGCTTTTGGTCAACAAACAGTAATTTTTTTTTTTTGACATCTTGATTCTTTTTTTTCATTCCGATTTTTATCATACGAGTTAGTTTCATGTGTTGATAGGCCGGAATTTTACGGACACGGCGATAGCAATTGACATGAGCTTGCGATCGTCTGATCGCCTACAGTGTATGCTTCAATACCACAGTATTGTGGCTGAGCTTCACAGGCGTACCAAGGGGTAGTGTCAGGTGCCTTCAGCATACCCCCCCACCGCTGCCATTGTAACCCGTTGGTGCCTTGCAATTGGGTTGAGGGTTGACAATAGGATTTGGTGTATGTGATTATTGGTACGAGTTCCATTTAAATGCTGCTATCCAAAATTGGCGGCATTTAAATGGTTAACAGCAGTGATTGGAGCTAAGTTCTGCCTGCTGCTGTTAGAGCAGCTACACAACAAAGCCGGCATCTACTGTGAATGGAGATATCTCGGCTCTTGAGCCCTCTCCACATGAGGTTAGTCCTGTAATGATGTACATTAATGAAATTAGAAAGTAAAGTAATAGAGTGACCTTCAGATGGCAGAAAGTCATAATCTTGCAGTCTGTAATCCCGGGACACCACTGTTACGAGAAAAAGTTGGCCTTAAAGATAACCTTTCACCTGTCCTGACATGCCTGTTTAAGAAAATGTTTGCTAAAATAACAATGTTGTAGCTACTTTTCTCACAACTGTAAGGCCCCTTTCACATCAGCGGTAATCGCTGATCGCGGCAGTTGTGGTGAAAAAACTGCAACTGCTGCGATTACCGCATAACGGCCGCACTTGCGGTTCACCTGCGGCAAGCCCCATGCAATGTCTATGGGGCTTGCGGCAAGTGCGGTACAGTTGCGGTTTCGGCACTTGCAGCAGATGCGGCCGCGAAAAAAGCGCGGTCAGACGCTGTTTTCTCGCGGCCGCATCTGCCGCAAGTGCCGAAACTGCACCTGCCGCACACTTACCGCAAGCCCCATAGACATTGCATGGGGCTTGCCGCAGGTGAACCGCAAGTGCGGCCGTTATGCGGTAATTGCGGCAGTTGTGTTTTTTTCACCGCTACTGCCGTGATCAGCGATTACCGCTGATGTGAAAGGGGCCTAAGTTGTACTTTTCATGTTAGGCCTCATCAATTGTTGCTTTTCATAGATAAAACAGTTCACCTTGGCCGGATTTTTTGAAGACCAAGCAGTTAGGAAAAAAAAGGAGATGTGCCCATTTTTGCTCCTAGTCATGTATCAAACTCACCTACTGGTCTGCATCTGTGTGCTGTGTGCTGTTTGCTGTATGTTTGCTTGGTAGGGCAAGCTTGAAGATCTTCTTGAGCTTGTGTTTTGTTTTTTTTTTGTTTGTTTTTTTTTTAATTATCATTAGTGATGAGCGAATAGGGAAATATTCGAAATAACCTAGCCAATTACTTTTGACTATTTTGGTATTCAACTCCAATACCTAATCCAAGTTAATTGGTGATGTGCTCCACCCACACACAGCCAGGGAGGGTGGGCTATTTTGTGTATTCACAGCATACGACACATCGCTCAGCTTCCCCCTTCATCCCCCTTGTAAAGGTACTGTCACACGCGTCAATATTGCATGCAATTTCACTGGCAATTTGCTGGTTGCAGTGAAATCATGGACACATTGGCAGCAGAATGGAACAATGTGTCCATGATTTCACGGCAACCAGCAAATGTGTGACGGTACCTTAAGAGCCTTCCATTCAAACGACCCTCACTGGGGTGCCAGCTCCCATTGTTCACTGAAGAGAGATGGCAATTTGTGTCAGATTATTCACAATCAAAACGTCATTCTTGAGCACCAGCGATACTACCGAGTAATGAACATCCCGAATATTATTTGTATGAGCAATAAATAGTGCCGAATATATTCAGTCATCATCAATTATTATTCTTTGCATACAAGCAAATCTGATCACACTGATGGTAAAAACAATCACTTTGACCTGCGAGAAAAATCACGTTTGAATGAGGCCTTATTCCTTCTACAAAGCTATAAATAAATTGACATCTGGGTGTTACCATTGCCTTTACGAAAATGGCGTGTGCCTAGACTTCCTGACACCAATTGGACAATGTGATTGCGTACCGTCTTGGCCCCAACTGGTACCAGAGGTCTAATGGTGCCGTCACACAGCACGATCTGGCCAGCGATGTCGGAAGCGATGCGCGGGTGCCCGCTCACTTCCAACATCGCTGGCCAGCTGTCACACAGCATCGCTGCGGCCGGCGACACCGCAGCGATGCGGGCGGTGACATCGCTCGCTGGGCTGGGCTCAGCCCATCGAGCGATCCGCAGCAACGCTGCGGTATAGGCTGGATCGCCGCCGACATCGCTCTGGCGATGTCACACGGCGCGATCCAGCCTTATCGCAGGTCGCCGGTTGACAGGTTTACGGTTCTTCCCGTAAACCTGTCAACCTGTGACCAGCGATAAAACGCGGTCACAGCGTTTACACAGCGCGACGTCGCTAGCGACATCGCTGATACGTCACTTTTTCGGCGATGTCGCTAGCGACGTCGCCAGGTGTAACAGCACCATAAGAAGTGATGTCTCAGAATGATTATTTCATGGAGATTACAAGCTTGCAATAACAAAGGTTGGGCATCTCCTTAGAAATTTTTAATTCTTGATATATTTTAAGTAAAGATTTTCAATGAGATTTGCATAGAATTTTTTTGACTCATTTCTGTAACCTAAAACTCTGAGAAGCACTAAAGGATTAACCATTCTTTCATGGTAGAATTCATGTGATGGCCCAAGATTAGACTTCACCAATTCATTCATGTCACATCTGAATATTTGGCTGACCTCTTAGAGGGTAACAGTAAAAATATAAATCTGTTTTAGTTTTATTGTATATATGTCTGTGGGGGCAGCATCAATCCACATTGAGCAGCTATGTTTCCAGTTATCATCTGGTGGTGGGATTCAGAGCAGCTATTGTCTATGGGCTTCTATAGAATTGTGGTTGTCCAAATGATATACAGTCTAGACGATTCAAAAGAAATTCTGAATCACAGCTTCTTTCCATTACACCATTGTTGCAGTGTATATATATTTTTGTATTTTTGAATAAAATTTCTTACATATGTGATTTTTACAAATGTGTCATTTTCAGTTTATTATTGATACTGATTCTTTACAGCTAGACTTTTAAACTGCAATTTGTGAAGGCTGGAATAAACATCCCTTCCCTAATCAAAACCACTTTTAGGGACCTTTCACATCAACGGTTTTGCTGATTTGCTGCAGATCTGGCAGATTTTGCCGCATCAGTGTGTAACGGCTGACTTGTGGCAAGCCCTGTTCATTCTCTGTGGCATAGGTCCCCAACTCCAGTCCTCAAGGCCCACCAACAGTTCAGGTTTTCAGGATTTCCTTTAGCATTTGACAGTTGGTAATTCAATAGATTCCTAAAACATGCATTGTTGGTGGACCTTGAGGACTGGAGTTGGGGACCTCTGCTGTATGGGACGCGGTCAGGTACGGCAGTTGCAGTTTTTCCCGACTGCGGCTCCTGACCGCAAGTCCCATTGAGAATGAATGGGGCTTGCCGCAAGTTGGCCCTTACGCGGTAGGTGCGGCAAAATCTTCCGGATCTGCCGCGACTCAGCAAAAACGCTGGTATGAAAGCAGCCTTAGTCATACGCTTCTGATCCATTAGGAGGCGTACAACTCTTAATAAATCAGGACAGTGACTGAAGGTCAGTGACTGGAGTAAGATTTCTGGTGTAATGAAAGCCACGGTGTAAAGCACCCACTTCTCAGCATGTGACTTGGGGTTGCGCCTGCAAGGGTTAATCTATCTCCTCTCATTCAGTCCAGCACTCAACCTCTGTTATATGTTGAAAGGGAGCATAAATCACAACTCGACACAAACCGCGCACCCCGCATCACACACACACTGCCACCACTCACCGGATTTGGGGGGCGATCAGTCGCCTAAACTAAGGTTATCGGGCAATCAACAAGATGGCACCCTCTCTAGGGTTATGGGTTCTTTAGGGAATACAAGGTTCAGACTTATTAAAGTTTTAATCTTTAATATACACTGCCTACAAGTAGTATTCAACCCCCTGCAGATTTAGCTGGTTTGATAAGATGCCAATAAGTTAGAGCCTTCAAACTGCAAACGAGAGTAGGATTTATTAACAGAAGCCTAAATCTTACAAACCAAAAAGTTATGTTGCTCAGTTGAATTTTTATAAATTTTAAACATAAAAGTGTGGGTCAATTATTATTCAACCCCTATGTTTAATATTTTGTGGAATAACCCTTGTTTGCAATTACAGCTAATAATCGTCTTTTATAAGACCTGATCAGGCCGGCACATGTCTCTGGAGTTATCTTGGCCCACTCCTCCATGCAGATCTTCTCCAAGTTATCTAGGTTCTTTAGGTGTCTCATGTGGACTTTAATCTTGAGCTCCTTCCACAAGTTTTCAATTGGGTTAAGGTCAGGAGACTGACTAGGCCACTCCATCACCTTGATTTTTTCCCTCTTGAACCAGGCCTTGGTTTTCTTGGCTGTGTGCTTTGGGTCGTTGTCTTGTTGGAAGATGAAATTACGACCCATCTTAAGATCCTTGATGGAGGAGCGGAGGTTCTTGGCCAAAATCTCCAGGTAGGTCGTGCTATCCATCTTCCCATGGATGCGGACCAGATGGCCAGGCCCTTTAGCTAAGAAACAGTCCCACAGCATGATGCTGCCACCACCATGCTTGACTGTAGGGATGGTATTCTTGGGGTCGTATGCAGTGCCATCCAGTCTCCAAACGTCACGTGTGTGGTTGGCACCAAAGATCTCGATCTTGGTCTCATCAGACCATAGAACCTTGAACCAGTCTGTCTCAGAGTCCTCCAAGTGATCATGAGCAAACTGTAGACGAGCCTTGACATGACGCTTTGAAAGTAAAGGAACCTTACGGGCTCGTCTGGAATGGAGACCATTGCGGTGGAGTACGTTACTTATGGTATTGACTGAAACCAATGTCCCCACTGCCATGAGATCTTCCTGGAGCTCCTTCCTTGTAGTCCTTGGGTTAGCCTTGACTCTTCGGACAAGCCTGGCCTTGGCACGGGAGGAAACTTTCAAAGGCTGTCCAGGCCGTGGAAGGCAAACAGTAGTTCCATAAGCCTTCCACTTCCGGATGATGCTCCCAACAGTGGAGACAGGTAGGCCCAACTCCTTGGAAAGGGTTTTGTACCCCTTGCCAGCCTTGTGACCCTCCACGATCTTGTCTCTGATGGCCTTGGAATGCTCCTTTGTCTTTCCCATGTTGACCATGTATGAGTGCTGTTCACAAGTTTGGGGAGGGTCTTAGATAGTCAGAAAAGGCTGGCAAAAGAGATAATTAATCCACACATGTGAAGCTCATTGTTATTTGTGCCTGAACTACTTCTTAATACTTTAGGGGGACCAAACTGAATTCTGGTGGTTTGAGGGGTTGAATAATAAATGACCCTCTGAATTAACTTTTAACGCTTTAAAAAAAAAAAAAAAAAAAAAAACATATTTTTGTGGCACTGCATTTCCCACTTCCAGGCTGATCTACAGTCCAAATGTCACAATTAGTGATGGGCGAATCCTAAATTACTCGGAATCGCTTGACTCTAGCGAGTCCGAGCCCGGGACTCGCTATTCATTGCGAGTCTAGCGAGTCCAATGTTAATGAATGGGGAAGCGAGTAATAGCGAGTAGTGTGCGATTTACAAATCACAGATGTGTCTCGGAAGCTTCAGCCTGAAGCAATCCTAGTTTTGCCATTGATTTGCATTGGACTCGTTTACTTTGCAAGTAATCGCTGGGAAACTCGCACAGCTAAGAGTCCTGTCTGCTCTGTGTGCTGGCTGCCGCAGCTCCAGGGTCCTAGAGCCCGCCTGATGTAGCAGAGCTGAGATTGTTCTCAGTTTGCTCATTCCCTGTGCATAGACATCTATATCTATGCACAGGGGATGTAGCAGAGAGGACATCGCGTTTTGGACTGCGTCGGACGGAAGAGGATTTTTTTAATTAAAGATGGATTCCCTAATGGCTTTTTTTTTTATTTCTAATAAAAAAATTTCTCTGTGTTGTGTTTTTTTTAAAACAATTTAATAGAAATTCATGGCGGTCATGTCTAATATTGGCGTGACCACCATAAATTTCGGGCTTAGGGCCAGCTGATAATACAAAGCTGGCCCTAACCTCTTTATTACCCAGCGTGCCACCGCCACCAGGGCCGCTGGAAGAGCGGGGTTCAGCGCCAGAGGATGGCGCTTCAATGAACGTGCCATCTTCTGGGGCGGCTGCGGGCTGCAATTTGCAGCGGGGGGTGCCCAGAAAGCTTGGGCATCCCTGCGCTGCGGATTCCAGCCCCCAGCTGCTTAGCTGTACCTGGCTAGACATAGAAATTGCGCGGAGCCCCACGCATTTTTTTTTAATTATTTCATGAAATACATGAAATAAAAAAAAAAGGGCTCCCCTATATTCTTGTGTCTGGCCAGGTACAAATAGGCACCTGGGGGTTGGGGGCAGCCCGTCGCTGCCTGCTGGATCTGGCTGGCTCCAGAAATACGACGAAGCCCATGTAATTTTTTTTCTGAAAAATCAATAAAACAATCCTAAAAAAGGGACTGCATCTTTATTAACCCCTCGCCCATGGTCCAGGGGTTTATAAAGATGCAGTCCCTTTTATTTACATTGTTTTATGGATTTGTCAGAAAAAAATTTCACGTGGGCTTCGCCATATTTCTGGAACCAGCCGGATCCAGCAGGCAGCGACGGGCTGCCCCCAACCCCCAGGTGCCTATTTGTACCTGGCCGGACACAAGAATATAGGGGAGCCCTTTTTTTTTAATTATTTCATGAATTTCATGAAATAATAAAAAAAAAATGCGTGGGGCTCCGCGCAATTTCTATGTCTAGCCAGGTACAGCTAAGCAGCTGGGGGCTGGAATCCGCAGCGCAGGGATGCCCAAGCTTTCTGGGCACCCCCCCCCCGCTGCAAATTGCAGCCCGCAGCCGCCCCAGAAGATGGCGCGTTCATTGAAGCGCCATCCTCTGGCGCTGAACCCCGCTCTTCCAGCGGCCCTGGTGGCGGTGGCACGCTGGGTAATAAAGGAGTTAATACCAGCTTTGTTATACAAGCTGGTATTAAGCCCAAGATTCTTAATGTCAGGCCACGTTTGACCCAGCCACTAAGAATCTCCAATAAAGGGTTAAAAAAACACAACACAGAGAAAATTTTTTATTTGAAATAAAAAAAAAAGCCATTAGGGACTCCATCTTTAATTAAAAAAATCCTCTTCTGTCTGACGCAGTCCAAAACACGATGTCCTCTCTGCTACATCCCCTGTGCATAGATATAGATGTCTTTGCACAGGGAATGAGCAGACTGAGAACAATTTCAGCACTGCTACATCATCTCTGTGAGAAGGCGGGCTCTAGGACCCTGGAGCTGCGGCAGCCTGCACAGAGAAGACAGCTGGACTCGGCTCGCAAAGTAACAGCAGTTACTTTGCGAGTTTCCCTGCTATCACTGGCACAGTAGCCGAGTCTAATGCAAGACAATGGCAATCCTAGTTTTGTCAGCGTTTGCCATTGATTTGCATTGGACTCGTGCGAGTAAACGCTGGGAAACGCGCAGAGTACCGAGTCCTGTGAGTCCCTTACTACTCGCCGAGTAACGAGTCCTAGCGAGTAGATTCGCCCATCCCTAGTCACAATGCCAAGTTAATTCCGCATGTGTCAACCAGCTAAATCTGCAGGGGGTTGAATACTACTTGTAGACACTGTAAAAAGTATAGTGCTTACATTAAAATATATAAAAATAGAAATAATAAGTGACATACAAATATGCAAAACAGTTCTAAAATAAAAAGGGAGAAACTTACAGAAACCTAAACTTTGCAGCTTGCCTTCTGTATCCAATTTGGGAGGTAAGAGATGGAAGTGGATCACAGCATGTTTCAGCTGCCCCAAATCTGTGAACAAAGAACTCCTAGTTTGCCTGGGTTCTTATAGTGTTTTGAGTGAGGTCGGATTGCCAGTCCTACTTCCAGATTACTATTCTAATTCTGTAACTATGATTGGAGCCCACTCTAATTTAGCCATGCATGCATTATTTTCTTTAAATGATCTTTGTCTTAATCCCTGACTAAGATCTCCTGGTCTTTGCTACCCATCTGTTGGTCTGTTTGAAGCTCACTATTTGAAATGGTCTCTCTCTAAATCCATTCTCTTTCCCTTTGAAGCTGCTATATGTGTGAAGTGTTGTTTTATTGCAGTGTTGGCAGGATGCTTACATGCTGAGACTAGACTCCACTAGCTGGATACATAGATTGTGACCTTTGTGTAGTGACACAGAATCTAACCCTTAACTGCTGGGTCCATTCCCTCAGATACATATTTCACTACACACGGCTTGTCATAAATAAGATGAGCTGTGACATCACATTCCTTTCCTAACAGGGCTTCACCCGTTTTGTCAGAGCTATATGATTCTGGTGTGAAAATGCCAAAAATCGAAAAACCTCTGCTCAACTTTGTGTTACTCAAAAATTGTGACTTGTTAATGCGATTAAGCCCAGAAGTCTGGCAGAATTTCTTTGATGAATCACGGTCTTAGGCCTTCTTCACACAACACTTTTTCACGTACAGCATAATTTTCACAAATAGGCTATAATAGTGCATGTTGTATGGGGTGGTTCACATATAAAGAATAGTTAAAACCGATCAATTTCTGTGACAGTTCCATATTGTATGGCACTCTCAATGCATTTTTGGTGTGTGAACACCTTTAATCATGGTTAATAATTGAGTGTTTACACACCTGAAACGCGGTGAGTGCGCCATACAATATGGAACTTTATTGGTTTTAACTTTTTTGATCCTTCCTCAACTTGGAAATTTATACCTACAAGAAACATTTTACTTGTGAGGCTGGATTAACTTTTTGTTTGGATTCACCACGTCTGAGCAAAAACTATTCAGTGCTCTGAGTATCATGGATAAAGATTGTGGTGATGTTAAAACCTTCACACTGCCTTTGTCTGTTACTAGGTTGTTGTGGAGACTGTCAGGCTGAGCTGGCAAATCACCTGCATTCAGCCCACTTGATTAGGATTCTATTTAAGCAAGCTTGCTGCCCTATTCTGTGTCAATTGTACAGTTGCCTTTGGATATGTAGAATTAATCTCTCTGCTCTGAGCCAGATCCTGTCTGATTAGTTACCTTACATAGACTTGACTCTCTGCTTGTGACCTGATTCCTCTTTTTGCCTGCTCCTCTGTATTTTGTTTTGCCCCTCTGGTTTCCTGACTTCGACTTGAATTGGACTTCGCTTCTGACTACCCCTAGCTGTTACTGTGCCATTTCCTGGACTTGACCTCGGATTGTTTTGACCTCTCATTACTACCAGTAAGTAGTAATATTATTATATTTACTTTCCATTGTTACAGTGTATAAATGTTTTTTTTTTCACATTACACTATGAGCTCAGACAGGGATGATTAGAATAGTATTATAAAGCTACAGGTGCAGACAGTGATAGCTGGGAAGGCAAAAACGAACTGACAGGTTCCCTTTAAGGCTTTGTTTTAGCTGAAATGCGTTGGTTTTTTATACATCCCTGTGTGAGATTTTACATGGAACAATGAGACCGTTGACTTAGGATTCAAGCTTTTAACTGACAAATCAATTAGGTTTTATCTACTTCCTGTGAAAGGTTTTCACTTTTGCTGGATTACCATTTCTTTTTCATTATAGAGTTTACATTCCTTTCCATAAGGACTTAATCATATCCTGTCACACCTGTACTAGACTTTGATCTTCCGAGCTTCATCCACGTTTCTAGTTATTTGAATGAGGTCTTATTCAGACAACTTTTTTTTTTTGTGCAAAATAATGGAATCAATCCAGCGAGATACAATGAGTGAAAGTGCTATAGAGCCACTCATGGGCTTGGATTCCAAACTCTGTGTGAAAAATAGTGTGCACTAGACACAGACGAACATTGGCGTCTATGTGCAGTCCGCTTTTCACAGATGGTATACAGACTGAAAAGATATTGATGTGAAAGTACCCAAATACTGGTGAAACACTGACCAAAACAATGATCTGTGAACAAGCATAACTGGAAAACAGATTTGAGCTTTTTTTTTTTAAAGATAACAGAGAAACTACCTTCGCATTCTAACATACAAATCAAGGTTTTTCAGGTCTTTTCTAGGTGGTACAGATGGCCTTAAATTTGCATACCCACCTGCCCACTGTCTCTCCATTGTGTTGAAAATGTGGGAGCTGAAAGGGTACCCTACTCCATATATTTTGGGGTTGCCAACAGTTTACTAGCTTTTGGTCAGAGCTATTCTGTCTTAATTTACTGATAATGTGGCATACTTTTAGAACTAGTGGCCTGAAGTGACTGTTGGCAATGGGGGGGCAGATCTTACAGAGGGGCGTCATTCTCAGCCCACAGTGGGTGGAGGAGGTGGTGGTCAATGGGCGTGGTTAAATGCCCAAAATTGATGGGCGTATTCTCAATTGTTAGAAGGAGTGACTGAGATGCCTGCCCCTGGGAAGGGGGCTGAACTGGTCCCATACATTTGGAATGTTCATTAAAGAGATAACTATTATGTTACAATCCATGTGGGAATAGAGTTGATTTTAATAGAAGCGGGGGCCTGGGGTAAGACCCTCAGACAGGGGAATGCAGGGGGGTCCTTGCATAATTTTCTCTTCTAATATATTATGCAGCCCTTTGGACAAGTAAATTATGCAAGGGGGGCTTTGCCTCCCTGCTCCCCCTCATCTGGGGGTCTTACCCCCAGACCCCTGCTTCTATTATGATGAACTATATGCCCATGTGGATAGTAAAGTAAGGGTTATTTCCATAATGAACATTCCCACTGTATGGGACCAGTTCCACCCCTCGCCCAGGGGCAGGCAGCTCAGTCACACCTTCTAACAATTGAGAATACGCCCATCAATTTAGGGCATTTAGCCATGCCCATTGAACACCTCCTCCTCCACCCACTGTGGTCTGAGAATGGCGCCCCTCTGTAAGCTCCGCCCCCCATCACCGACAGTCACTTCTGATCGCTAGTTCTACAAGAACGCTGATTATGCTTTACCCAAATCCTTGTCTTGTTCTTGTTATATCTATGTGCCATATAATATACAAGCGATTAGTGGGGAGTCTTCTGGACAAAGCAGCAAGAGCAGCTTGTGCTCTAGTAGCAAAAAAATGTCTTCCCTTGAACTTCCTTGTGATTTTTCAAAGTTCAGGGATGAGGAAGGTGGAGACCCTTTCCTTCTAACGTAAAAGGGTTTTCCTACTAACAAAGTTAATTTTGGAGTTAATTTTAATTAATAGATCTTGAAAGAATAAGTTCCACAATTGGATGTGTTATAAGCAAAAGAGAGTATACAGACATTACAGCGCGGGATCACAGCTTATTCTTTTTGTGAGGTAAACCATTATCCCAGCCTGTTTTTAAAAAATGTTTTACCTCATAGAATTATTTGTGATCCCATGCGTAATGTCTGTATACTCTTTGTGTCCTCCCTGGCCCAGGAAATGTGTGGTATGATCAAAGCATGTCCTTGTACAGTCAGACACAACCATTACACAGTACATTCAATAGTGCCAGTTATAGAAGGGGTTAAACACTGCGCTCTGTGTGCAAATAAAGGCTCCAGGCGTGAAATAGTTTAAAAAACTATGAAAGTGATTTACTTCTACATGTTTTGGAGCAAGAAACTCCTTTATTTAAAATTACAGGATATTACAGTTGAAACCGAAGTTTACATACACTATATAAAAAGACACGTGCATGTTTTTCTCACTTATCTGACACATTAGAATAAACCTTTCCCATTTTAGGTCAATTAGAATTACCATAATCATTAATTTTTTGTCACTTGCCAGAATAATGAGGGAGAACGCTTTAAGGCATTTTATAACTTTCTGCAAAGTCAAAAGGAACATACATTTCATTAGTATTTGGTACCATTGCCCTTAAACTGTATGACTTGGGTCAAACATTTGAGATATCCTTCCACAAGCTTCTCACAATAGTTGGTAGGAATTTGGGCTCATTCCTCCTGACAGAACTGGTGTACCTGAGCCATGTTTGTAGGTCGCCTTGCTCGCCCCTGCCTGCTCACTTTGCCATACATTTTGAATCGGATTGAGATCAGGGTTTTCCCTCCAAAACATTGACTTTGTTATCCTTAAACCACTTTGTAACCAGATTGGTAGTATACTTCTAACCATTGTTCATTTGGAAGACCCATTTCAGACCACGTTTTAAGTTCCTGGCTGATATCTTGAGATGTTGCTTCAATAGTAATTGGGCCATCATAACACCTCCAAACGTAACCAATGCTCTCATTAAGGCCAAACAGTTCATTTTGGATTCGTCAGGACATGTCTCCAAATATTTAGGTCTTTGTTCCTGAGTCCATTTGCAATAATGATCTGCTTTTTTGTTTCTTTTGGTGTAAGGCTTTTTCCTGGCAGATGGCCTTTCAGCCATGTTGATACAATACTTGCTTCACTGTGGATAATGACACAATCTTACAAGCTTCCAGCATCATCTTCACAAGATCTTTTGTTTTGGGGTTGATATACACATGTTGGGACCAAAGCACGGCCAACTCTCGGACACAGAACCCATCACCTTCCTGAGCGGTATGATGGCTGGATATTCCCATCTTGTTTGTACTTGCCTTTAATTGTTTATCAGATGAACGAGGCACCTTCAGGAAACTGGAAATTGCACTCAAGGATGAACCAGACTTGTGCAATTCCACAATTCTCTTCCTGATATCTTGGCTGATTTCTTTAGACTTTCCCATGATGCTACACCAAAGGAAGAAGTGTGTTCAGGTGTGCATTAAAATACATCCATAAGTGTGTTCTAATTAACTCAAATGTTGCCAGTAAACCTATCAGAAGCTTCCAGACACATGACATCATCATCATATGGACTGTCCAAAATTCTTTAAAGGCATAGAAATCTTAGTGTATGTAAACGTGTGACTTTTCAGAAAGTAATAAAATGCTGTCTTATTATTCTGACATTTAACAAACATTAATAATTATGGTAATCCTAATTGACCTAAAACTGGAAGGTTTATTCTGATTTCATGTCAGATGTGAGAAAAACATGCATATGTGTCTTTTATATAGTGCATGTAAACATCTGGTTTCAACTGTATCTTTCAGTAAATCGTTGCATTTTTCACATTATATAAGGATTCTGCTGCTTCTTTTCTTATAACTCTGTGTTGTGCCCTTTCTCTCACTTCTTGCTCCAAAACACGTAATAATAAATCACTTGTCGTAGTTTTGAAGAATATTTCACGCCTGAAGCCTTTATTTGTACACTGCAGCGCAATGTTTAACCCCTTCTATACCCGGTAGTATTGGATTTGCCTCTACAGGGACTGCAGCCGCCGTGGATTTTAATATGAGCTATTATAGTAGTTGTGGCTGATCACAACTACCTGAGGTGAGCAACTTTATGATTTTTTTTGGCCAACTCATACTCAAGTTATACCTGCGTGCACCTTTTGTCTTTCAGTGTATCCAATAGTTGATTCCACAGTCCATAGCAGGGACACATTTATAAAAATTATCTCCGCTCAGGAACATTTTTTTAAACACATCAAATTATGGAAATTGTTATTGTTCCAAGATCTATAGATTAAATTTAACTTTGTCTGTGTGAAAACCCTTTAAAGGAGGACTTTTAAGTTTCTAAAGACAGGGAACTATTGGATCAGCATTACGGACTTTGCAAAATGGAATTTCCTTTATACGGTAAAAAATTGCTCCTTATTTCGCAGCCTTCCCCTCCCCTGTCTGAGGTTGCCCTTATATTTCATTCTATTATTGAACTTTGGAATTTGTATATGTGAGATAAGACTGTCTTTATATAAAATGGGAGAGAACTGGTGTCTGTAATGTAGATCTGTCTAGATTGGCCACTTTTTCCTTTTGGTTACCATGATTTCATAACGCTATGTTTGGTCTTAGCTCACTGATTGTAATAATGTGTTTTATCTTGAAAAAGTCCAAAATAATTTTTAAAATAATCTGCAATGTTATGAAGAAGTATAACTATTTTATCAAGCAGGATATCTGTCCACACTTCCTGAGAAATTGACTTTCTCAGGATTATCACAAATTGCTTTAGGGCAGATAAGTAATGGTTTCTTGTGATCTTAAGACTGAGGAGGCTAGCCTGTGGGAGACTGCTTGTGTAAAGTTGGGATTTCCACAAATCACCTAACAATAGGTTAATGGCAGGCACTTAATGTCAACGAGTAAACTTCTGAATCTTGGGAATTTTCAAGCATGCAAATACCCATCCCAAATAGATTTAACTTTATGAATACTTGAAGCATGGATATGCAAATCTGATTATAATATTATTATATCTGATTATATTGCCGACAACAGGGTCTGCCGGAAGCTAAAGACGATGCAGTCTATCTTATACAGTCATGGCCGAAGGTGTTGGCACCCTTATAATAATATTTATTCATTTATATAGCTCTATTAATTCAATAGTGCTTTACATACATTTTGCAACCCTGTCCCCTCTTGGGGCTCACAATCTAAACATCCTATCAGTATATTTTTGAAATGTGGGAGGAAACTGGAGTGCCTGGAGGAAACCCATGCAAACACGAACATAAAAACTCCTTGCAGATGTTGTCCTTGAGCTCAGGACCTCAGCGCTGCAAGTCTGCAGTGCTAACCACTGAGCCACTCCTGGTACAAAAATGTAAGCAGTTCTTCTTTGTTTGATGGCTAGTGACTGTCCATCTTCCTATTGATTACATTCCAGAGGATTCCAAGGTCTGGAGATTGGGCTGGCCATGACAGAGTCTTGATGTGGTGCATTTTCTTGAAAGTGTTCTCGAAAATGAAGTATTTCTTCCATAAATCATTGCAATTACACATTTTGTCATAGACTTGTTTATTTTCTTGGGTGAAACAACACAAAAAAAGCAGAAAAAAGACAAATTGGACATAATTTAACATAACACAAAATACCAAATAATAAAATATCCATCTCCAACGATCTTCATGTTCCTTTTGTCTACGGTGTGCAACATACAGTTGTGTTCAAAATAGCAGTGTGTTCAAAAACATGAGTTAAGGCCAAAATCTTGATAATAGATTTTATTTCCATGCATTGGGAACATTGCCCACTGTTTTCTAAATCAAAACATGAAGAGAAATCTATATAATTTTTAACTACTTTACAGAAAATAAAATGTCCCACTGTTAAAAAAAAGACATGTACTGAAGCGGATACAACTTGCCACAGAACACACACTGGCCTAAAGAGAAATGGAGAAACATTTTGGGACTGATGAAAGTAAAATTGTTCTTTTTAGGTTCAAGGGCCGCAGACAGTTCGTCAGATGAATTCAAGCCACAGTGCACTCTGAAGATGGTGAAGCATAGTTATACTACATCTGAAAGGTCTCTCCCAGATAAAGATTTCAAAGCAGCCTGGGGATTTTAGATGTGCTGTTCAAGCTCTTTTGAAGAAGCACCAAGAAATAGACAATATTGAGTACTATAGATGCAGTGGTTAGCCAAGAAACATTTGTGGAGTAGATGAAACTCTTATCATGCTTAGATCCCACAGAGACTTAATTTAGCATCATCCATTCTTTCAGGGATTATCAGAAATGACGGAAGAATTTGCCCAGCCTGCGTCCACAGAGGATCTATGGTTAGTTATAGTGATGTAACTTGAAGCTCATGGGCCCTGATGTGAAAGCTCCTACAGGGCTCCCAAGTATTGCAAATCTTTAATAGCATTAGTCTTTTTCTAAATGCCAAAGGGACCTTCGGGTCCCTGTATCCTCCAGGGCCCGGGTGTGTAATTGCAACCCTTGCACCTATTGTAATTACGTCCCTGGTTAGTTCTTCAAGATGATTGGAATAACCTCCCTGCTAAGGTTTGTTTCACATTGCGTTTTTTTGGGATCCGTGGCTGTCCGTTGTAAAACTGACAGGCACGGATCCGATTTGGGCATAGCAGACCAAATCAGACAGAATCTGATCCGACCCAGTCTGCGGCAATTAACATGGGGCCTATAGAGCGTGGGTCCAAGAAAACATCGGATCGTTTCCCGGACCCGATTTTCACTTCTCTGTTCCTGTTCAATTTCACTTCTGCATGTATGCAATGTATATACATATAAAAAAAAAAATATCCTCACCTCTCCGGCATGTATCGCTATGCGCACCATCTAGTTCCGAACATAAGGACCTGGGTTGGAGCTACCCGATCAACTGATCGGTCACATAACCGCATCAGCTGAGCGGTTTAAATTACACGCTCGCCAAAACCAATTGGCGGGTGGGAGATTTAAACCGCTCAGCTGATGCCCTTGCTTCACTCCCGCAATGTATGTATATACATTGTGGGACTGAAAGTGCCCCGCTTTCCGGCACTTTGCAGTCTTGGGCTTTTCTGTGTCTGGATCCGTGACAGTCACGGACCCCGACACAGAAATTACATCTGGAGGCTGAACCGCTCCTTTCCTGTCCGTGGGGTCCTGCAAAAAACAGGATCCCCACGGACAGGAAAAAATCACAATGTGAAACCAGCCTAAGGCAACATGTCGCGTTTCTGGTGCGGACGAGTGTGTGATTTGTGCGCACGCATCCGCCTGTGTACAAATCACACAGGCAAAAGAATGGGAGTGCACGGTCATGCACAGTCAAGCGCAGCACCGTGCGCTCACATTATAAACATAGGAGCTTCAGAGGCTGCACTCAGCTTGCAGATCACTTACGCAGAACGCTGCGGAGGGGTCTGCAAGTGTGAACCCAGCCTGTTCCTTCAAAAACTGCAAGCACACCTAAGAATAATTGATGCTGCTTTGAAGACAAAGGGCGATTGCACCAAGTAATGATTTGATCTAGATTTTTGTTCATTCATTTTGCATTTTGATAATTGAATAAAAAAAATTTTTTTTAAGTATTCTTAATTTGCAAGATTTACACAATGCTGTGTAATTTATAGATAAACTCTAAGCACTGTGTGATCCTTTCTTGATAACCTGCAAACCTGGCTTTGTAGTGAACATAAAGTTATTGCTTCCTGTATTTCGAAACAATTACTTTAACAATACTGAAGTTGTAGAAATAATTATTCTTTTGTTTAACAAATGCAGAGAGACCAGGAAGTTTATATAGTGAGCTATTATCCAGACCAAACAGTGAAAGCAAACAAGCTTCAAGTACTTCAATGGGGTTTTCCAAGGTACTAATGACTCTTCATTAGCACAGACAGCGATCAGTATCTGTTTAAAGAAGGAGCCAACTCCTGCTGCAATCATCTGAATGAAGTGCAGATAGTACAACCACAGTAGCTTATAACAGTACATCATATATATCTATGGTGGCCTATAGGGGGTCCACATGAGATAGCCTTACAGCCCCCAACCCCAATTCCCCTATGTACTGTGTATACACTGTGTGTGTATGTATATGTATGTATATATATATATATACACACAGGTGCATCTCAGTGACTTAGAATATCATCGAACAGTTAATATATTTCAGTAATTTAATACATAAAATGAAACACATATATAGAGTCATTACAAACAGAGTGATCTATTTCAAGTGTTTATTTATGTTAATGTTGATGATTATGGCTTACAGCCAATAAAAACCCAAAGGTTATTATCTCAGAAGATTAATGTAGGAAGGATGAAGGGTCTGAGAGATAAAATATTACCTAAATAGGTATCAGAGACTTCACCTTGTGTAGTTGTGAGAGTCATAACCACTATAAAAAGATATCACACCTGCTGCAGTCCCCAGTGTGGTGCATATGGAGTAGTAAGGATGAAGGGGTTAAAAACCGTACTGCCATATTCCACTAGACGTCATAGAGTGAATATAATATTAGCGTTTCAGGGCTCCCTGGTCTCTTCCTCAGGAAAAATCAATATCATATTGACATGTTTCGGGGAGCCCTGAAACGCGTTGACTAATCAAGATTATATTCACTCTTTGATGTCTCCTGGAATACGGCAGCGTGGTTTTTAACCCTTCATCCTTCCTACTTTAATTTTCTGTGATCATGACCTTTGGGTTTTCATTGGCTGTAAGCCATAATCATCAACATTTACAGGAATAAACACTTTAAATAGATCACTCTGTTTGTAATGATTCTATATAATATATATGTTTCCCTTTTTGCGTTGAATTACTTAGAATATCATCAAAAAGTTAATTTTTTTAAGTCATTGAGAAGCACCTGTATATAGATATATGCAAAAGTGGTGTTCCATTGGGAAACTCTCACTCACCCATGCCCTTATAAATGTTAAAGATGCAAATGCAGAACACTAAATGTAATGTAAACCATTGAATAGTCCAGGGCTGTTCGTGATGTCTCCACAATGTGGTAGTTTTACTGAACCACGTTCTGCAAGCATACACAGCAGTCCTATCCACGTAAGTAGCCGGGCAGTGTTAAAAAATGTTCATAATGACAAATACCATACAATGTAGTACTCTTCAATATTTATTATAAATTAAAATCATTTTTACATTCTTAGAGTTCTCTGTCCCGACTGGGGCTCACAATCACAATTGCCGGTTTGGACAATTTCATCATAAAACAACCAATCTGAAGCAATAATTAAATATTATATAAATAATAAATAAAACAATTGCACAAAGACCATGTAAAAAATAAATAATTATTATAAATAATATAAAAATGTTAATATATAAATAAGTGGCATGTAGTCACACTTTTTAAATAGACCAATGTGAAGGACAACTGAAAGAGTAGGGGAACTTTTTTTTTGTGATTGATTAGACTCTTGTCTTCATCTACCATCACTGGGTTTTGTAGAAAACTTGAACATTGCTTGAGATTATTGAAAAGACCATGTAATGTGGTCCTTCCAACTATAAGAGTAGGTCACATAGAAAGGCAACTTACTTAGTTGGGCCCCCCACTATCATGGGGCTTTAAATAGTATTGGTTTTCTCATGTGCCAAAAACACCTTAGTGGCCTCCAGGCTCTAGGACCTGGGTGTGACTGGAGAAGATGCCCTCACTATAAGGGTGCATCCTCACGATCAGGAGACGCAGCGTTTTGGACGCAGCGTATTTGCGCTGCGTCCAAAATGCTGCGTCAAACAGTATCAGCATAGTGGATGGGATTTCAAGAAATCCCATCCTCACTATGCGTAACCAGCCCGCAGCGTCTTTGAAGCTGCGGTGCAGGTTGCAGGCAGTCCGCTCCTCCGCAGCATGTTTATTTCATGCTGAGGAAACGGAAGCGGCTCCCAACGGGTGACTGCAGGGAGAAGCCGCCCTGCACCCGCCGCACACGGTGAGTACAGGGTGGCTGCGGTCTCCCTGCGGCCACCCGCGGCTTCCCTCAGGTCCGGAGGAGCAGCGTTCAACACGCAGCTCCTCCGGACCGTGAGCACGCACCCTAAGGTAGTTAAAGGTAAATCAGCAGCACAGGCAATTTGAAAAGGGGGTACACATCTCTACGGACTTGATCCAACAGTCAACAAATATGGAGAATGAGGAAGCACATCCAGTAAAATGAACATTTTACTGGATGTGCTGATTCACTATCCATATTTGTTGCATTCACTATAGTTATACCCTTGACTATATCCATGTGCTATAACAGTAAAGTCATTGTCTCTGTAGGAGGAGCACTGAGGGGATGTGGGGTCTGTGTTTGACCATTACCTTTGCACCCACTTTAGCTATGCTGGTGGTCATAATACTGTTAAGACTTCCTCATATAAAGATGGTCAATAGACCATATCAGAGGACAAGACCTAATTAAGACAAACTTGCCCCAATAGTCCACTATCCTAAAAATAATATCCAAGACAAGAGGTGAAATGTCACAGGAAACGTTGCATAAAACAGTGAAATATCCACTACTCATGATTCTTCCATTGCAAACACTGCAATTTTGGGTTTCGAACTCAGCTTTCGGGTATCGGAGGATGTTTAAATATTAAACAGAAGATCCCCTTGAACCACTTCACATCATTACACCTATGCAGCCAGTCCCTCCAGGAACACATTTAAGGCATTGCAGAGGTCACTGAGGATGAGGAAAATCCCGGCTTGTTCTTGGAATTCACTGATGCCATCGTCCAGCTTCTGTGAGACGTGGGCAGGAATAGGAATATGTTTCTCTTTCATCTGTCAGAGGGAACGAGAGAGGATTAGAACTGGAAATACATATTGTGAATCTCCACCAACATTGCATACATCTCACTCCAGATGGCTAGAAATCCATAAATGTGCAATGCTTACCACTTCCTCCATGTTGGAAATAAATTCTTGCAGGTCGTAGTGCAAATCTTTCAGATCAACCTTGGTGTACAGGTGTGCGGATGTAAGGAGGGAGTGCATAGTCTTCAATCCATTTAACATCTGGGGGTAGCAGACATCCTATGTAAGAAAGAAGATCAGAAGGAGGTTTACAATTTGCATTAAATATCTGACCGCTATATTGGTCTTCATCTTATGAAGGAAGTATACAATCATATTATTGGCATCATATATTGTGTGGTCAATAAGGCAAGAGAACCTCCCTCTACCAATAACACAAGTCATTAAGTAAGTTCATTATGGTGCAAACTTTATGTATCCGATGGCAGGTTCCAGTATAGACACACTGACATCGCTATGTAGTGCCACATTGCAAAATATGGCCATGTTTGATTGCGGAACTATAAGTTTCAGCATGCCGTGTAATTGCTAGGTAACAGATTGCATGTAATAAACCTACATATTGCACAGGTGTAAGCCTTTTATGTAGTAATGTAGAGCACCATAAACGCCAAAAAGCCATATGGGGTACCAGGTAATGTAGATGGCATGTAACATGCCTATGTATAGCACAGGTGTAAGTTTGGTAGTGCAGATCACTGTAGGTTCCGGCATGCCATGTGTAATTTCTAGGTAATACAGATGACATGCAATATACATACATATTGCACAGGTATAAGCTTATGTGTAGTCATGCAGATCACTGTAGACTCCACAAAGCCATATGCGGTATCAGGTAATATAGATGGCATGTAATATGCCTATGTATAGCACAGGTGTAAGCTTGGTAGTGCAGATCACTGTAAGTTCCAGCATGCCCTGTGCAGTTGTCAGGTAGTATAAATGGTATCTAATGAACCTATAACACAGGTTTGTACCTGATATTATATATATATAATATATATATAGTATACAGCTTATATTTAATGCAGATCATGTAGGCAAATGTACGCAGCTCTCCATAATCTACACATCTAATGAATTAATACAACCATGGGGTCATTGAGCCTCAATATACAGGAGGTTTACACTGGCGACACTCACCTGGCTGAAGCTGCCACTTTTGCACTGTTCAAGTGGAATTGGAGAGATTCCTAGCTTGCTTCGTAAAAGTGTTAGCATGTCTTCCTTTAGGTCCTATGGAAGTAAATATTAGGCGTTAATAATAATATAAACTCACTTATAAAGTAATAGGATAGTTAACAATGTAGCTTTTGACATAAGAGCTGGGCATTGTGTTCTGCCTTGGTACTGAGGTTAGTTGGCTTTGCGGCAGTGAGGTTGTTGGGAGATAATGGACTTTTAAGGAGGGACAGTTAGGGGCACGATCCACATCACTATTCCCATAGCCTCTGTATTGTCTTCTAAGCGCCAGGCTACTAGAGGAGAATACGACCATAATGTGGAAGGTGACGGAGGTAGATTTAGAGGCACCCAATGGTACAATATACATAACTAGGATGCACATGGCAGTGGGAGAAATGCCATAACAGTGACCAAACTAGTGTATATAGCATCACTATGGAATATCCACGCACTAATGTCAGGATACTAATAAATGTAGGATTATGGAGAGATAATGGAAAGTACTTATGAAGCAATGTGACAGTCAAGATAATGTATGGGATAGGTACTGTAATATTAAAGATTTGGGAGATGCCCTAGAACATTGAGTACAATTTTACATACATGAGGGGCAATCACCCTGAATCGCAGCTTCTGCAGTTTGGGGTTCTGATCTGGCATAAATCCTAAGTCTATTAAAAGGCTTGTTAAAGAGTAATTATGACTTTTAGGATTGCTACCTTTATTAGGTGGCATTAGAGTTCGTCTACTCTCTCACTGAAGTGACAATTTGCATACACCGGATTAGTAATTAGGACTATGAAAACGAGGACACTAATATATAATTACCGTTAGTGTAGACTAGACAGAATAGTGGCATTTGGCAGTAATTGGTACTCACCATTTTGTTCTTAATGTACATTGCTTCATGTATGATTTTCTCTACGAGCTCCTCTGTCGGGTCTATTGGTAGCGGGGCGGCCATAACCGTGCAGATCAGGGTGAGAGCTACGGTCAATGCTGGAAACAGAAAAAAGCGACCCAGTCAGGACATGGTGACATTACGCTCTGCTAACTCTGCTGTAAGCCTCGTAATAACTCGATCCTTCCTGTGCCTCCTCCCTTCCCTCATTCTTTCACTTTACCAGTTTCCTTTTTAATTTTACCCTGAGGACATGATCATACCTTACATTCCTGGCTCAGATAGCGTTAACGCGTTCCACTCATGGGTTACATTAACCAGACCTGTACGCTATGCATGAAATATATGGCTCCAGCGATCTCAGTTTATACAATGCATTAACAAAATGCAACTTTACAGTGACCTGTGCAAAATCCTATAGAGCAGAGCTGAATTTCAGCTTTAGTCATTCTGATATATGGGTTTGCATCTAAATTTGCTGCATTATTGGGATCCAAAAATGCAACCCCTAAAAGTTGCACTAAGTGAGCTACATCTGTAGTGTTAAGTGATGTAGTGTGCAGATATTTTACACAATGCTACATTTCTCATATTTAGCAGTAAATTCCCCACCTGCCTCAATATCTGACTCCTGTTCTAGAAAACCCAACTCATCAACTAGCAATAAGAGGCAGTCCGCCTGCAGGGATGATCCTAAAACTGAGCAATATATGGGAAATAGCAGAATACAATAGAAAAGAATAAAAATCACAGTGCCCATTGTTTCACCCACCTCTAATTGAAAAGGACCCTGGAAGGATAACCATGGTATAAAGAGCAGGGAAAATGATTGTTTTCTGTAGAATTGCTGGGTAGTTAATGCTCCATTCATACCTACCCCATGTGCTTTTTATACGTACCTTACCCCATGATGCTTTTGGTTGGAATTGCCCCTATGACATAATCTAATAATCTACACTGTGCTGTGAGTAATTGCTGGTAATGACATACTTTATTACGAAGGGAAAAAAAAAAAAAATTAAGAGCTCACACATCTGCCACCTAGTGGCTGAAGAAGGATATGACTCAGAAATGTGCGAAATATTCCATTCTATGTTCTTGTCCATCCTAAATTGGACAGCCAGTTGTACGGTCTTACGCAACTACATGACATCAATCACAATGATAAAGCTTACTTTTGCTAGGAAAAATTACTCACACAATATTTCCTGTCAAAAAATATAAAAAAAACTGTAAAAAAATTATTCTCTGTGGACACAATAAGAGTAGCCCAATTGTAACCTAACACTGTCCTTTTCTCACAAAGCATCCTGTCCCTACGTTAGTGAGAGCAAAATGGCGGCGCCACCCATGATCTGGCATTTATATGGTTGGGTCACATGGTGTGTCGGGTAATCACACTCATGCCAATACGCAGCTTGGCTGTGATGGGTAAGGAAATGCCCATAGCCGAAAAGTGTGTTGATTGGCTGCGTATCGAACTACTAACTTGGGCACAAACGTCTGGGAGAAGTCCATGTTCGGGTTTGAGCACAGGACACTAGATGTATGGTACGAACCACCACAAACATTACAGTTCAGGGTCGTTTATCCCCAACATCTTAATGTATAGACAAGTGTTGAGCCCCCTACAGCACCCTGTGCTAATTTTTAAGACCGCCATTGACCTAATAAGAACCATGTTTTCAATCTTTAATTCCTGGGCACATAGTGTGTTTGTGATGGGTTTCATAGTGCAGTTTTCAGTGGGAGACACAAACTAATAATCTTGTAGTTGTGGTACCTTTTAATAGCTAACAAAAATAAAGTAATTTATGTTACAAGGTGAGCTTTCGAGACTTCTCAGGTCTCTTCATCAGGCATGGTGCAAGGCAAGCTTTTGAGACTTCTCAGGTCTCTTCATCAGGCATGGTGCAAGGCAAGCTTTTGAGACTTCTCAGATCTCTTCATCAGGCATGGTACAAGGAGAGCTTTCGAGACTTCTCAGGTCTCTTCATCAGGCATGGTACAAGTCAAGCTTTTGAGACTTCTCAGGTCTCTTCATCAGGCATGGTGCAAGGCAAGCTTTTGAGACTTCTCAGGTCTCTTCATCAGGCATGGTACAAGAAGAGCTTTCGAGACTTCTCAGGTCTCTTCATCAGGCATGGTACAAGTCAAGCTTTCGAGACTTCTCAGGTCTCTTCATCAGGCATGGTATAAGGCAAGCGTTTGAGACTTCTCAAATCTCGAAAGCTTGCCTTGTACCATGCCTGATGAAGAGACCTGAAAAATCTCAAAAGCTTGCCTTTTACCATGCCTGATGAAGAGACCTGAGAAGTCTCGAAAGCTTGTCTTGTAACATCAATTACTTTATTTTTGTTAGCCATTAAAAGGTATCACAACTATAAGATTATTATTTTGTTTCTCCCACTGAGAGCAATCAATATTTTTTCAACTGGCTACACGGTACCAAGACATTTTTCTTCTAAGAATAGTGCAGTTTTGTCAAGCAAATCCTTATGTCAGCAACGTCAATGAGAATTCTGAAGTTTTGTGCACATGTTGCTTATTTTCCCTTGCAGATTTGGTGCAGAAAAAAATCCTCAACATGTCAAGGTCTGGGTATGTTTTTCCACCCCAAATATGTCAAAAATGGGTGGAAAAACTGCATGAAAAATGAATAAAAGCACCAAAAATATATTGCGTTTTTGGTGCGTTTTTCTGCCAGGAGATGTGAATTTAGGGCAGACATTTCTGCAACCAAATACTCCACATGTGCATATAGCCTAACACTCCTATATTCAAATAATTGTTAAAAATAGTGTAAAAACAGTTTTAAAGACTACATTAAAAAATCACCCCACTTTTCTCAATTGGTAATAAAAGAAAACATATTGGGTACTTTCATGTCCACAACAGATAATACGGTAATTCATCCAACAAGCGAAATCAAGTGCAAATAAAATGAAAACCTTACCTTCCATAGAAAATGGAATAAAAAGTGACAAGTCCTAATTACCCAAAATGGTACATTTGAAAACTAATGGTCATACTAAGGCGGCCGTCACACGCTACGATATCTTGAAAGATATCGCTTGAACGCGCCTGATTAAACATCGCGTGAATGATGTCTCTGCGTGTGACGGCAAGATACGACGAGCGAGAAGTGTTCAAATCGCAAGATCGAGATCTGAGCGCCGGACCTCACATCTTGCGATGAATGATTTTACAAACAGCTTCATCGTGGTGTATAACACCACGATGAACGATCTCCCAGCGGCAGAGCCTATGCTGGGAGATGGTAACTATGGTACACGTTGGGTTACTAAGCGGTGCGCGGCGCCTAGTAACCCGATGTGTACCATAGTTACCAGTGATCTCGCTGGTCCACATCGCTGGTGAGTCTGTCTGTGTGACATCTCACCAGCGATGTGAGCGATATTGTAAGCGATCGCGCGTGCACGTGATCGCTTACAATATCGCTAGCGAGATCGTAGCGTGTGACGGCCGCCTTAAAGGGATCCTGTCACCCCCAAAACACCTCTAAACCTATTAAAAGCTGTCCCTAGAGCATATTAACACTTTCCCTACACTCCTTTTAGCTCCTAAATGCACATAGTAAAAGTGAATAAAAACGTTATTATAGTACCTCATTACTGATGATAATGAGTGACTATGGTATTCATAGTCACTCATCCAGGCTGCCCCTCTTCATCATATCACGCCTGAATAGGCGTGATCTACATCAGAGATTCAAATTCGCGCCTCCCTGCGCGCCTCCCCGCTCTCCTATTCCGGCCGGGCTTCAGTGTGGGGCTGTATGACGCGATCCGCGTCATTCCCGGCGCCGGGTGACGTATTTACACCCCACCGCGCTGTCAGCTTCAAAATGCGCACTGCGCATGCGCAGTGCGGGACTTGAAGCTAACAGCGGCGCGGGTGTAAATACGTCACCCGGCGCCGGGAATGACGCGGATCGCGTCATACAGCCCCACACTGAAGCCCGGCCGGAATAGGAGAGCGGGGAGGCGCGCAGGGAGGCGCGAATTTGAATCTCTGATGTAGATCACGCCTATTCAGGCGTGATATGATGAAGAGGGGCAGCCTGGATGAGTGACTATGAATACCATAGTCACTCATTATCATCAGTAATGAGGTACTATAATAACGTTTTTATTCACTTTGACTATGTGCATTTAGGAGCTAAAAGGAGTGTAGGGAAAGTGTTAATATGCTCTAGGGACAGCTTTTCATAGGTTTAGAGGTGTTTTGGGGGTGACAGGATCCCTTTAAAAAAAAAAAAATCCCCAACACAACTTAGACTGAAAAATAAAGCTATTGTCTCAGAAGATGGTTACACAAACATTTTTTTTTGTAAATATATTTTTATTTTGTATTTATTTTATCGCACACCAAGGGCCATAGAAAACAAAATCAAAACAAATGTAAGAATTGTGCCTTTTTTCATTCCACCCACAAAGATTTTTTTCCCCATTTTTCAACAATGAATATATAAATTAAATGGTGCCGATACAATTATAGCTTGTCATACCAAAAAAACCTCATCTGGCAATGCCCACAAAACAAATCTTAATTGAAAAAAGTTATAGCATTTGGAAGGTGAAGAGTTAAAGAAAATGAGACTTGGCACTGAAGGGATGGAAGAGGACCTTTTAAGTTTTCCAGGGGTGGACATACCATTGGTGCATCCTGTGTAGTCGCACAGTAGCCCAACAGGTAGGTAGGCTCAGTTATGCCTGCAAAGCAGGTGAAATAGTATCTATCATGATCTCTTGTACTGCAAGAGCCCACACATTGTTCTTGCACAGGGACTGTCATCTGTCTGTGTTCCTTTCTGAACTCTATGGACAAGTACTGTTGAAACCAGAAGTTTACATACACTATATGAAAAGACACAATTTGCATGTTTTTCTCACTATCTGGCATGAAATCAGAATAAACCTTTCCTGTTTTCGGTCAGTTAAGTTACCTTTACACGCCGCTACAGAAGGTTGAAAACAAACGGGTGTCTCACGTGCACGAGCACGTACCAACGGTTGCAAATGGTACCCGATACCGCCTTTACACGCCGCTACAAGGTGCTCTACAGAAGGTTTAATCTATCTCTGGAGGCACCGCCGGGTGCCACAAGTTACCTTCTGTAGAGCACCGTCCCTCAATTACACGCCGTGACAGAAGGTAATATGGGAGGACCTGGGGCAGCAGGGACAACACATAGGCGTGCCAGAGTTGTGGATTACGAGACGCTCGTACAGTGATTGGACAAAGCAATAACATCATGATTGGCCAGCCAGTGCAGGAAGGCTGGCTAATACATGACGCTAGAGCAAATGTGTAGTGTGACTGGTCAGCTCCTTAAATATGCCGCCCTATGCAGCGACAACCAATCGTAACGCAGGAGCTTCCACCAATGATTGCTGAAGGGGGGCGGTTTCGCGGAGGCTGTGTCACGCCCCAGGCAGTTAACTAGGTGGCGAAAAAACCTTACCGTACCTTATTTAGACGCCGCTACCATCGGGTTGAAATCAACCTGTTTTAGAGCACTGCTCTGAAACAGGTGCCGAAAGTGACGGGTGGCAACAACCTAGTTTACACGACGCTACCTCGGGTTGATTTGACGGTGCAAGATACATTTGTCTCCGAAACCTGGTTGTTTTCAACCTTCTGTAGCGGCGTGTAAAGGTACCTTTAGGATTACCATATTTATTAATATTTGCCAAATGCCAAAATAATGAGAGAGAGAATGTTTTAAGGCATTTTTATTACTTTCTACAAAGTCACAAGTTTACATACATTTCATTAGTATTTGGCACCATTGCCCTTAAACTGTATGACTTGGGTTAAACGTTTTGGATATTCGTCCACAAGCTTCTAACAATAGTTGGTAGGAATTTGGGCCCATTACTCCTGACAGGACTGGTGTACCTGAGCCATGTTTGAAGGTCACCTTGCTCTTACCTGCCTTTTCAGCTTTGCCCATACATTTTTAATAAGATTGAGATCAGGGCTTTGTGATAACCACTCCATATCATCGACTTGGTTATCCTTAAGCCTATTTGTAACCAGTTTGGCAGTATACTTCGTTTCATTGTTTGGAAAACCCATTTTCACCCAAGCTGTAACTTCCTGGCTGATGTCTTGAGATGTTGCTTCAGTATTGCCACATAATCTTCTTTCCTCATGATGCCATCTATTTTGTGAAGTGCACCAGTCCCTCCTGCAGAAAAACAACCCTACAACATGATGCTTCTACCCCTGTGTTTCACAGTTGGAATGGTGTTCTAAGGGTAGTTTTACACACAGAGTATATATTGCTTGCAATTCACTGATTGCAGTGAAATCATGGACACCTTGTTCCACTTGTACATGGCAACAAAATGGAACAATGTGTCCATGATTTCACTGCAACCAGTGAATTGCAAGCAATAGATCTCTGTGTGTAAAGGTACCTTTAGGCTTCCAAGCTTCTCCCTTTTTCCTCCAAACGTAAAGAGAGTCATCATGGCCAAACACTTTAATTGTCAGACCACAGGACGTGTCTCCAAAAATATAGGTCTTTGTTCCTGTGTGTATTTGCAAACATTAGTCTGGCTTTTTATGTTTCTTTTGGAGTAATGGCTTCTACCTGGCAGAGTGGCCAATCAGCCCATCTTTTATACAGTACTGTGGATAATGACACAATCTTACCAGCTTTCTCCATCATCTACATAAAGTCTTTTGCTTTTGTTCTTGGGTTAATATACACATGGCGGACCAAAGCATGTTCATCTCTGGGACACAGAACCCGTCTTCTTCCTGAGCGGTATGATGGCTGGACACTTCCATCTTGATTGTACTTGCATATAATTGTTTGTACAAATGATTGAGGCACCTTCAGGCATCTGGAAATTGCACTCAAGGATGAACCAGACTTGTGCAAGTCCACAATTCTCTTCATGATATTTTGCCTGATTTCTTTAGAGATTCCCATGATGCTACACAAAGAAGAAGTGTGTTTTAGTTGTATATTAAAATACATCCACAGGTGTGTCTATAATTAACTCAGATGTTGCCAATAAATCTATCAGAAGCTTCCAAACACATGACATCATCATATAGGCTGTCCCAAATTGTTTAAAGGCATAGTAATTTTAGTGTATGTAAACTTGTGACTTTGCAAAAAGTAATAACAATGCTTTATAACACTCTCTCTCTCTCATTATTCTGGCCTTTGGCAAATATTAATAACTAGCTGGGTGCCCGATGCACATGCATCGGGATTCTAGAAGAGCGAGTCTGTGACTCGCAATGGCCGCTTTGCGGCCAATGCTTCGCGCTGCTAAGGCGACTCGCCATGCCCGCTGCGCGGGCATAGCGAGTCGCCTTAGAACTGCTCGCAATGGCCGCTGCGCGGCCAATGCTTCGGGCGTATCCACATGACCACGCTGACTCTCAGCGTGAGTGGACTCAAAAGGGGCAAAAAACCCATTCGCAATTATATAATAGATTATGGTAATCCTAATTGACCAAAAATGAGAAAGGTTTATTCTGATTTCATGCTGTATAGGGAGAAAAACGTGTATTTTTATATGGTGTATGTAAATTTCTGGTTTCAACTGTATGTTTTAGTAAATCATTTTATTCTCTAGTCTACACAATATGGATTCTTCGGTTTCTTTTCTTAGAACTTTGTGTTGTGCCCTTTCTCTCTAATTACTGTTCGAAATGAATGAATAAATTGAGGCCAGGATCTTTCTACTTGGGCTGTGCTCCTTAATACTGAAACCTCCAATCATTGCTGCCAATGTAGGGACACACACCTTTATTAAGAAGTATAGTAAAACCCAGTTGTCAATTCAGTTAATAATTTATTGGAGAAATGAAAGAGGAACAGCACACTTCAGAATTTTAGTACCATAGGAAAGCCAAGTATTTATTAAAACAGACATGTCAGGTTACCTGACAGGTCCTCCTTATATAATAATTTCCAATGGGTTTCTGAACATAATGGTGTAAGTAGATTCTTTAGAGAGGAAGAGGTCAGGAACTCTAGTACCATCTTTTGGAGGTTGTGTTGGGTTGCCGGCTATACTGGGCCCTGGCAGTCGAGGGTGATTCAGGGCCACAGCTGTGGAGCAGCCCTGATTCCACTGAGCTTGACCCGGCCAGCTTCCTGATGCAAAAGTTAAGTTCAGGGTTGCCCTCGGTGAGGGACAAAGCAGGCATAGAGTCAAAGTTTGCATTGAAAGTTTTCTTGAACAGTCTCGTGAGACACAGGAACTCATCTTAAACGTTACTCGTGTGGGGAAATTCACATCAGTATAATTTGTCGTAGACTGCTCCCCTTGTACCGGTTCCTTCAGACTCTTGTCCCTTGACTTCACTGTACCCTGTGGTGAATTCATAGAGTCTCCCTTGGCTCCAGCACTATCCCATCCATAGGAGTCCATTCAAAGGTACAATCAAGACCACTGCTAGACAAAAAGATCCTTCACAGCTTGCACCGTGATGACCCGTTCACCCAAGTCTATGGCGAGGTCCACAGAACCGACACTACAGGGAACAGTCACTGTCCAGCGAGGCCTGCCAGAGGCAGGAAATGAGCACCAACACGGGAGGAGCACACTCACTTTGTGTTCTGCTCCTGAGCAAATCCTGGGGTGATCCAGAGGGTCCAGTCGAATCGTAACTGGGCTGTGGTTCCTGTTCTAGTTCTCTTACTTGAGACTCACCTCCCGAACCTAGAATGCAGGCCCTTTTTGTTGGCCCCTAAGGAATATCATTACCTAACACTAATAACTCCCATAGTTTAAGGGGACAAGGGAGCAGCCTTCATTTTGGCTGCTAGATGGCCACACACAAATGATTGGACATGTTAACTTTATACAGAAATACATAACGCACAAACACCGCATTCTTCAAGGGGTAAACAAATTAACCCTATACCCCCTTATTGTTGCAATAAAAGCCCAAGCCCAAAACTCAATTTGCAGACATATTTTGGTGTATTTCCCTTTTTCAGTGTAAAGCAGAACTAGATTGGCTGGATGAGAGGCCTGTTTCAAGGGATTTAAGAAGTATAGATACTCCTTGTGTAGACCGCCAAGTTGAAGTAGGGAGACTAATTTAAATCTCTCCTATACATTTCCCTACCCTACTTGGCACTGTCCACAAGGAGAAACTTTACCCCATGAACATAATGCTGTAATGGTTCACAGTAGAGAGATATTATGCTTTTACCAAGGTTAAAGGGAACATGTCACCCCCTTTAGGCGTTCTAAACTGTGCCCACCAGCTGTAACATGATGTAATTGGGGTTCCTGTAACCCCTCTATATGCCCAGACGTCCCCCTGCATACCTCAGAAATTAACTTTTATTCTCTCCCGCACTGTCTGGGAGGGTCTGCTCTATGGTCCTCACCGGTCCCCTCCCTGGAATACCTGCCCCGCTCTTTTGAAACTGCCGCCCCTCCTGTGTATGGCTGTTGATTGACAGGCAATACTCTCAAGCCTGCGCAGTGCCACGGATCACCGTGCTCCATTGAAGTTGCACAGTGCCCAAAGTATCGCGAGATTTGTAAAGTCTCGCACCTGTGCAGTAGAATCCCGAGAGACTTTGAGCACTGTTCATCTTCAATGGAGCACGATGACCAGTGGCACTGCATAGGCACACGAATAGTGCCTATCAATCAACGGGCATACACAGCAGGGGTGGCAATTTCAAAAGAGCAGGACGAGTATTCCAGGCAGGGGGCGGCGAGAACCACAGAAAGCTGACCCTCCTGGACCTTTTCAGCACTAATTGCCATACAGCGCAGGACAAAATAAAAGTGTATTTCTGAGGTATGCAGGGGGATGTCTGAGCATATAGAGGGGATACAGGAATCCCAATTACATCATGTTACAGCTGGTGGGCACAGTTTAGAACTCCCAAAGGGAGTGACAGGTTTCCTTTAATAGCCTAAACTAAAGAAAAAAACTCTAAAAGGATTATTTATTTTGATACTCAATTAAAAACAAAAACAAAACAATGATGAAGTGGAAAAGTGGCAACAAAACAATCCTCTGCCCATATACTAACAGAACATACAAAAATCGACATTGGGCATATTATATTTGTCGATGGTTATAATATGTATGTCCTTCCAATCCTTCCAACTAATGTGTAAACAGTCGATAGTAGACAACGGTGAGAACGGTGGCTGACCTGGGACATTTTGATTACCTATAGGTGACTTGACGTTGGACCATGATCCTAGGTCATTAGTGGGGTTTTTGGTGACAATCAGTGTACATTGTATGTTCTGTTAGTATGTGGGTTGAGAGTTGTTTTGTTGACACTTTTTCACTTCATCATTTTTTTGTTTTTGAGTATCAAAATAATCCTTTTAGGGTTTTTTTCCTTTAGTTTAAACATAGTGGTGTTAATTTAACACTGAAGGTGAGTTTACACCTAACGACCAATGACAGTCAATGATTTGACCCAAGCAGAATTCACTTCCAATGTCCACTGAATAGATCGCTCAGTGCGCGTAGGCTGCCATTCTGCCATTGCCGAGAATCATGATGTTTTGTACAGCACAAAAGAACATTCCACCCAATGGATGAGCGTTTAGCTGGTTCATCGGGAGATTGGCCGACTGTTTATACTGCAAGATTATCAATTCTAGTATCACTCATTCATGATGATCTTGCAATGTAAGTACACTTTAATCATTTTCACTTCTCTGTTCATTTTATGGATTTGTCACTGACATTATTCAGCAGAAATCCTCTTACCATGTTATGACGCATTGCTTTGACTGGCTAGAGTGAAACACATAGAAGAGTGAAGCAGTGAATTTCTCCATTTCTCGCTCTGCTCTTGGCTACTCCCTCCTGTTTTCTGCTCTCGTATTCCCATGATATCACTAAATAATGTCTTTTCCTGCCAATGCGCTGGATTCCAGGCATATTATAATCTCCTGCTCAGTCTACAGAACACTGTGGATTGGGATATTTTTAACTTTTGTGTCATGTATGTTCTGTGCCTATCAGATCTAAGTCGTCAATGTAATCACAACAAACTATTTATAAAATAATAATTGGAAATGGGTTTTCATACAGTAGGAAGTGATGGCATATTGCTAGAATACTCTGACAATTAATGATATAAGGGTGACACTGCTGGGACACGCACCAAGACATTCCACACAAAGTGTTGTTACAAGGATACAGTGCCACATAAAAAGAGCACGAGCCATATGGATAATGGTAGCACACACTAGTGGGTAGCATGTAAAATATAGTTTTACTGAGGTTCAAACAAAAAGTAAAAAAAACCAAACACATAAAACACTTAAAAAGGCTTTAATGTACTATACACAACATTCAAAGTGACTCATCATGATAAGTGGCCAGAACTACCTTATAAAGTAATGGCAGAAAGTGTTGGCACCCTTGAAAGTGTTCCAGAAAATGAGATTTTTCACACAGAAAATGATTGCATGTTTTGTCATACACATGTTTATTTCCTTTGTGTGTTTGGAACAAAATAAAAGAAAATTGGACATAATTTCACACAAAACTTCAAAAATGGGTAAACAACTTTGCTTTAGGCATGAGATACTTGTTCAAACTCAACTGTGGCAAATAACAGTTGTGGGCAATATGAAAATCACACTTGAAACAAAAAAAAGGGGAGAAGTTGACTCAATCTTTGCATTGTGTTTCTGTGAGGGCCTCACTAAGGCTATGGTGGCGATGCTGAGTATTTAGTGTAGAGTTTTTCTGCAGAAAAACACTGCTAAACTAGAAAAACGCACCAAATACGCATTGGGTTTTTAACCCATTCTTGGTTTAATAGACACTAAGGGTACCTTTACACGTCGCAACATTGCATGCAAATCATGGACACATTGTTCCATTTGTACACGGCCACAAAATAGAACAATGTGTCCATGATTTGACTGCAACCAGCAAATTGCCAGTGAAATTGCCTAGCAATATTGCTGCGTGTGAAGATACCTTTAGGGTACCTTTACACGTCGCAACATTGCATACAATTTCACTTGCAACTTACTGGTTGCAGTGAAATCATGGAGACATTGTTCCATTTGTACATAGCAACAAAATAGAACAATGTGTCCATGATTTCACTGCAACCAGTAAGTTGCAAGTGAAATTGTATGCAATGTTGCGACGTGTAAAGGTACCCTAAAGGTACCTTCACACACAGCAATATTGCTAGGCAATTTCACTGGCAATTTGCTGGTTGCAGTGAAATCATGGACACATTGTTCTATTTTGTTGCTGTGTACAACTGGAACAATGTGTCCATGATTTCACTGCAACCAGCAAATTGCCAGTGAAATTGACTAGCAATATTGCTGTGTGTGAAGGTACATTAAGAATTGATATGCTCATTTTTTTCTCAGCACCAAAAAACACAGCAAATCTGCAAGGAAAAAAGCAGACTTGGCACAGCATTTCAGAATTCTCATAGACTTTGCTGGGGGAAGGATAAACATGTGTTTTAGGTACAAAAGGTGACAAAAAATGAGGCAAAAATGCATAAAAAAACCACATCAAAGATGTACTATCAGCAAATAGCCTAAGGCCAGAGTCACACTGGTGGGCAAGTCGCAAAAGTGCAATGTGAGAAAATTTATAGGCATGAGCTCCCAGCATAACCACTCTCCATTCTGTAGACTACAGGTCAATTTAGGTCTGAGGTCTACGGAACAACAGAGAGATTGATGGATGAGGTTGAGACGCAAAGCGGCGTGATGATGTCATTACGCTAGGACGCTGTGTGCCCTGATGTGATGGCATTACCCTGTTGGTCCTATCTGCCAGTGTTCTCCACAGAAAATAATGGGGGCCATATTATTGTGTGGGGGATACTGGGGGCCACATAACATACGAGGGGATACTGGGCACCATATTAGTGTGGGGGATACTGGGGACCATATTACTTTTTTTAGTGTGATAAATGGGGGCCATATAACATGTGGGGGATACTGGGGGCCACATTGCAGTGTGGATGGATACTGGGAACCATATTACAGTGTTTGGGGGATACTGGGGGCCATTATACAGTGTGTCGGATACTGTGGACCATATTACAGTGTGGGTTGATGCGGGAGGCCAAATTACAGGGGATACTTGGGGGCCATCATATGGTGTGGGGGAAATACTGGGGACCATATTACAGTGTGGGGGAAATACTGGGGGCTAAATTACAGTGTGGGAGAAATACTGGGGTTAATATTACATTGTGGGGGAATACTCGAGGCCGCCATAGTGTATACGTAGAACTACTGAGGGCCATCATGTAGTGGGGCTTACTGGGAGGCCATCTTACAGTAAGGGAGCCATTGAGGACCATTATACAGGAAAAGTGCTACTAAAGACTGTCATTCAGTGGTAGAGAGCTAATATGGGGTCCATCATGTTGTGTATAGGTAGCTAAAGGAAGGATAGAGGGGAGGGGAGGAGGGTTTAACTTAGAGCCCATAGTGGAGTAATACAAAGAAACCTAACCCTTCATAGTGACCTTGTGCTGCACTTATGCTAATGTGCTAAACTGATTTCCCCGTGTTTTATAACAGTTTTCTCAGCAATCATACATTAAAGTAAAGTAAATTAAAGTAAAGATATGATTGCACTCAGTATCCCAGAGCCTGTAAGGCACTGGTTTCACTTTATAGCCCTAAAATCTGCTGGTTGGTTCCCTTTAGTGAGACAATTTTACCATATAGAGGGGCACAATGGAGGCATTTTACTTTGTAAGAAGAACAGTTGTGGACATTATGTGGGGTACTAAGAGGATCAGTAATAGTGACACATATGGCAGCAGTGGCTCAGCATTGGGGTGTCAGCAGGGTGAGTAGTTTCTGCAGGTTGGGAACAGATAGGGATCATGCTGAAAATGTGAGAAGTCAACTAAGTCTTTTTTTTTGTAATTTTTGCAGACGAGTCATGACTGGAAGAAAATGTTATGTCGGTCTCGGCCAGATGGAGTGGATAGCAAAAGTGAACAACTCCAGCAGACAGATGTAAGTCACCATCTATACCTGTAGTGTAACCTCTTATGGTACCTTTACACGCCGCAACAGGATGGTGGCAACAACCGGGTGCTTCACGTGCACGAGCACGCACAAACGGTTGCAAACGGTAATCGCACCACCTTTACACGCCGCAACAAGGTGCGCTACGGTAGGTTACATCTATCTTTGGATACAACGCCGGGTGCCACAAGTTACCTTCTGTAGCTTACCTTACCTCATTTACACGCCGCTATAACAAGGTAATATGGGCGGAACAAAAGCAGAAGGGACAACACATAGGCGTGCCACAATTGTGGATTACGAGAATTCCGTACGCTGATAGGACAAAGCAATAACATCATGATTGGGCAGCCAGCGCAGGAGGCTGACTAATACATGACGCTCGAGCAATTGTGTAGTGTGACTGGTCATCTCCTTAAATATGCCGCCCTATGCAGCGACTTCCACCAATGATCGCTGATGGGGCGCGGTAACCCGGAGCCTGTGTCACGCCCCAGGTACATAGCATGGTGTCGAAACAATCCTTCTGTTCCTTATTTACACGCCGATACAGGCTGCAACCATCGCCTTGAAAGCCACCTGTTTTAGGGCGTTGCTCTGAAACAGGTGCCTCCAGTGGCGGGTGGCAACAACCGTCTTCACACGCCACTACCTCGGGTTGATTTGGCGGTGCAAGATACATTTCTCTCATGTACCCGGTTGTTGCCACCATCCTGTTGCGGCGTGTAAAGGTACCATTACAGTCATGGCCAAAAGTGTTGGCATCCTTAAAATTGTTCCAGAAAATGAAGTATTTCTCTCAGAAAATTATTGCAATTATACATTTTGTTATACACATGTTTACTTTCTTAGTATGCATTGGAATACCACAAAAAAACTGAAAATGGCAAATTGGACATAATTTCACACAAAACTTGTATGTTTGAATGTGCATAATCAGAAAGTTTTTCTCAGATGTATAAAATATAGTCATGTGAACCCAGCCTTACATTGCCTTTGTCAGTCTGCTGCAGAGTATCAACGTGGATGACCAATCCATGTCCTGCACATCTTTTTGCTTGATTCTACTTCAGTTTTACTTAGTTTTTTTCTTTTTGGCACATAATCACACAATATGTTTCCTTGCCCCAAGTGCACCACACTATTTAATCTAATTTAATTGCCATATCTTGACCTAAGCCCCCAGCTTACCTAAATCTCTCTTAAGGTACCTTTACACGCGGCAACTTTTCTAGGAATTTCACTGGCAACTTACTGGTTGCAGTGAAATCATGGACACATTGTTCCATTTGTACACAGTCACAAAATGGAGAAATGTGTCCAGGATTTCACTGCAACCAGTAAGTTGAAAAGTTGCCGTGTGTAAAGGTACCCTTAAATAGTACATTATCCACCTACATTACATGGCTTAGAAACCTGCAAATATTGAAATTCTAAGGGACCAATACTGATCTCTATGGCACCCAACTTGTAACAGTCAATGATCCAATAAATGAGTATCCCTAAATACGCACCTTGCTTCTTTTATTGTACCTTATCTAAACCCATTCACTGATATTTTACATTAATTTCATTGTTCCCATTTTATGAACTAACTGTTTATGTGTCAAGAGCAGGGGTGAGATTCAGCCGATTCCCTCTGGTTCTGGGGAACCAAAATTGCAGCTGGCTATCTTAACTGGCAAGAAGTGGCACCACCTCCAACTTTAATTGAATGTGCATCCTCAGACGCACATTCAGAAATATATTGTGTTGCAGGAAACTTCCAAAATATTTAAAATGAAAAAGATTGTTCAGCTCACCCTTGTAGTATCCAGAGAAACGGATCAACACCTTCGCTCAGAGTCGCCCTGGCCCAGGCAGCAAATCCAATATAGGGGAAAAAGAGAAGTACTCCAGCGAAGACAGAGGAATTAGTGTAGCAAAAAACAATCATGACTAAGACTTGCTAGTAGAAACGCGCGGGATTTCCAACCTCCCTGCACTGAGGTTTTTTCCTTTCGTCGCAAGTGCCAATTTGCCGGATCCAGCAAAACCGCACTTGCCGCACCTGAACACAACTCCCATAGGGAATGAATGAGGATTGCCGCACGTGACCTGTTAGGTGGCAGATTGCGGCAGAAGCGGCAAACCTGCTGGATCTCCTGTGATCGGCAGAAAACACTGATGTGAAAGCAGCCTAAGAATTTTTTTTTTATTTCATTACATGAGAGCAGCCATATAGGGTTCATTCCAGGATTATTGATTAAATGGAGACCAGGATGGATGATTTATGAGGTTCAGGAAGGGGGATTATATGGGGACCAGTATGGTGGATTTTATGGGGACCAGGATGGATGACATATGAACACTAGGATGAGTGATTATATGGGGATCAGGATCGGTGATTATATGGAGACCAGGATGTATGACATATGAGGAGTAGGATGGAGGATTACGGTATATGGGGACCAGGATGGATGACATATGAGGAGCAGGATGGGAATAACATGGTTACCAGGATGGGGAATTGGATAAGGATAATTATTCTGGTAGAAGGAAAGGAAAGTAAGAAAGCGCACCGATCTAAATGTAAATGTAAGATTAGATCATAGGTAGATATAGTTGGCACTCACCTTTTTTAGGTCTTGGGATCTTGCATATAGGTCACTTGAGACCATTAGGTATCCAGGAGTAGATTTACTCTGTAGTCGGTATGCTGCAAAACCCTGGTAGCTAGTATGTAACTCAGAAGGAGTTACCATAGGTGTAGGTATCCATTGGAATTTTTACCTGGCTATTTGCGCTCCCGGAGGTTTATGATCCAAAACTTCTTATTATCCAAAAAAGGTTTTTATTTTTTCTCAAGAAAAGCACATACCTATTTAGCATAATACTATTTCCTATAAAGCTAGCCACAATCTTGGAACATTACTAACAATATACCTGAGGAAGACATTTTTACTGTCGAAACGCGTTGTATGTCCTTTTCTTGAGAAAAAATATAGACATTTTTTGGATAATAAGAAGTTTAGGATCATAAATCTCCGAGAGCGCAAATAGCCTGGTAAAAATTCCAATGAGGATGAGGATGGATGACATATAAGGGCACGTTTTGTGCTCCTGCGGACCGGTCACCACAAGATGGCGCAGCAGCTGGGACTGGTAAGTCGGTCACCCCACACACACACCCAACACATCCCCCGATCCCAAGTCTAAGTTACTTTATGTCTAGCAATGGGATAGCGGGAGGGGCGAGGTAGAGGGTGGAACATTAGGACAGAGCCCGGTAAGAGGAGATGGCACAACAAAAAGGGAACGCACAGCACCAAGAGAGGAAAGAGTTTGTTTGGAGGGAGAAGAAGAGAGAACAACTGAGACACCTGTCAGCCAAGTAGTCAGAGAGAGACCAGGCTGAAAGAACCCGGACCCGGCGGCCAGTGCCACTGTATGGCTAGCCAGGGTCCCAGGCTGAAAACCGATGGAAGATAGAGGGGGTCCAAGGTGTGTCAGAGTCAGCGGGGACACAGAGGGATCGAGTGCCAGCTCTGTTGAAGTGGCATCGAAGCTGCATGCCCCAACCACGAACTCCGGCGGGATGCGGGGTCTTTATGTCCCAAGACCCAACCTCCGGCACAGCGAAAGGAAGGCCATCGAACTAGGGCTAGGAGACCCGGAAGGGTGCCCCTAGAGAGCCCGTGACCGCTAGACCGTAGATAGTGTGCGGAATAGAGTGAAAGAGGCCCGAAAGGAACATGAAAGGGGGTGTCACAGACAAGCCGTCCCAGCTGCTGATTACGCACCAGAGCCGCTGTGTACTGAACTATGTTGTAAACCCTAACGAGTGAAGACGTAAACCTGGTAAAAGCTCAGAAGTGTGTGAGACTTCATTTGCGTGCCTGAGAGGTGGAAATTGAGTTTGTGAGTCGGCAGCAGGAGGTTGTCTGAGGAAACGGAGGACTTTACATCGCACTTACATTATTTTTACACGGTAGCCCTGGGGACCAGCCATACCTATGGAGGGTGCAAGATCTCTGCTGCAACCCCCATCATCCTCAGAGGTCCCAACTGCAGCGGTGGCTACCTTCAGCCACAAACGACGGGTGGCGTCACAATTTAATTAATCAAAAACTGTTTTCTCCCCTTTAATTGACTCGCCCGGGACCTCGGAGTTGGGTCAGGACACTGTGACATCCTGCTGCCCCAGACGACGACGACGATAGGGCCCGGTTCCTAGTACACCACGGCCCTGGTGGGCGACTCGCAAGGATAGGGGATTGTATAGGAACCAGGGTGGGATTAGATGGAGACCAAGATAGATGACATATGAAGACTAAAATGAGTGATTATATGGGGACCAGGATGTTGGATTAGATAGGGACCAGGACAGATGACATATGATGACTAGGATTATATGGGGACCAGTGTGGAGGACATATGAAGACCAGGAAGGGGGATTAAATGTTGACCAGGATGGATGACATATGAGGAGCAGAATATGGGATTAAATGGAGACCAAGATGAATGATTTATGAGGAGTAGGATGGGGGATTATATGGGGACAAGGATGGATGATATATGGGACCAGGATGGAGAATTATTTAGAGACCAGTATGGAAGACATTACTACATAAAGGCGTTGGGATGGGTAACATTACAGGAAGGGGCCATGACGGAGGAAATTATTACAGGATCGGGGTCATTGTTACAGACAGGGACCAGGATGAAAGAAATTGTTACTTGATGGGGAACATTATTATAGAAGGGGGCCAAGACAGAGGAAAGTATTACGGGAAGGAGCCAGGATAAGTGACATAATTACTATATGGGGCCCAGAATGAGGAACAAGGATTATTGCTTTATGGTGGCAAGTAGGGGACATAATTATTGGGGTAGCCAAATAGGGGACATTAGTACTCCTGTAATATATTTTACTTTTGAGGATATTGTTTTCCATGGGGGGAATGAAAGAGAAATTCTGTTACTGTGTAGGGCAGCACTATGATGCTTTTTCTTCAGCTGGCGCGTGTAGAAGTCGAGAAAAAATGCAGTACACAGCAGGCCAGCACTACTACATCTATAGATTCCAGTTTCATATGCAAAGGCGTATGAAACATGCGGAATCTATTGGCCATGATCCTGAACGCATTTTCAACCACATGGCGAGCCCGGGATAGCCGGTAATTGAAAATGTGCAGCTCAGAAGAAAACCGTCCTCTGGGGATATGGCCGTAGTAGGTGAGCTCGAAGTGGGAAGGCTTCATTCACAACAAACGCAAAGTTGAGAAGACCGGTGATGACATCATTTGAGGGCAAGTTCAGAGCACCTCTCCTTAGGTCTTCCACCAAGGAGCTGTGTGCAAACACACCCCCATCTGAGACACAGCCATTAATGCCAACGTCCACGTACAGGAACTCATAGTGAGCATCCACCAGGGTCATGAGGACCATGTTAAAATATCCCTTATAATTAAAATACAAGGACCCCGTCTTGGGCGGTTGCGTGATCCTCACGTGCTTACCATCCACTACACCTCCGCAGTTTGGAAATTGCCAGCGATCGGAAAAACCTCTGGCAACATCCATCCAGCGGGGGTTGTTGGTAACTGCATGCAGGATAGCAGCAGACAACTCACGATGGCCTCACATGTCTCAGGTATCAGGCGGCTCAGCAGTGTCCGTGAGACTGCTGCAGAGTATTGCAGGTCTGTCCTCGAACGACCTGTTGCCAGGAACCTCAAAGTTACAGCCAAACGATCCTCAGGTGGCACAGCTCGACGCATCAAAATGTCCTGTCGGGCTATCAATGGCTTTATGCGTTCCAAGAGGAATGTGAAAGAGTCCTCGGACATACGGAGATAGTTCTGGAAATCATGCCGACTAGTATCCTCCAGCTGATGCAGCAGGCGCATGTGACTCAGGTTGTCCCGTTGCCGAAGCCAATCCCGAACCCACACACGCCGTGGTCTGCGAGCCCGCAACCTCTCAACTCTATCCTCCAGCCACAAGTCCTCTTCCACCAAGGCAATAGCCACGATAGCATCTCCATCAGGGTCCATGATGATCTCACCTACCAATCCCTGCAAAAGGAAGAAACAAAGCCTATCATCAAAAGAACACGCTATCCGGCATAAATAAAAAACATGACCTACTTCCCTACACATCTCCTAGCCACTAACCCACATCCTAGCAGACTCTGCTCATATGGCCACCCACATAGATATTTTACACCATTGAACGGTCACAAACAACATTACACTGCCTCACAACTACACCTGTTATCACTACACCCATGGGCCTCCTCCACAACTATATCTCCATCAGCCAAATTGAGACATCATTACCATACCCCCATATAGCTGCCAATAATGTATATGTACTACCACAAGGCCTATGAAAATAAAAAGGTCAACCACACAGACAGATGCTTGTTAACAATTTAATACAAGAACATGCTAAACGTACCAGAGCCATGTGCTTCTGACAAATCATCCCATGCAGCTGACAATCGCATATTCATCATGTCCAACAGACATCCCTGTGGTGTTGATAAGGCCGGATCTACACAGGCAGACATTCTCAAGCCACTTGGGCCACTCCACATCTCAGTATCGCCAGAATACTTCCATTCTGTCTGGTAAAGGCCAGTACTATGTGCCCACATTTCAGATGTTCCACTAAACTAACCACAGAGGCCTCCTTGGTACATGATCCTGTATGGCGAAGGCAAAATGGATTGTCAATGAGGAGGGTGTTTTGTGGCAAGGAAAGCCATCCATTCATTTTGCGGCACACAATAGATCCATCAAACACATCATGATTACAAACTACATACACCAGGACTTGGGCGTCTGCTACAGTACACAAGAACGATCCGTTATGCAAAGATGTATCAAACGCTATACACAGCCATATCACAAATCATGTCTCAACATCAATACTTACTTAATGACTCTGGGCAGCAAGCGTGCCGTACCTGGGTCATTAGCGTTTTTTATGTGGTAACCATCCAATCACACAGCATCTGCGTCACCTAATTCACGTAGCCACTTGGGTGTTGTCACGTGCGACTACTGATTAGGCGCCTGTGCTGCTTTGTGATTGGTCATGTTGAGTTGAAAATGTGGCCAGCTGGTCCGCCACTCATGCTCCTACTACAATGTGCATTGTTCTAGTAGCGTCTCATCCCCAGAACTCTGTTAGGGCCCTTTCACATCAGCGTTTTTCGTAATTCGCGGCAGATGCGGTGAAAAAAACGCATCTGCCGCGATTACCGCATACCGGCTGCACTTGCGGCGCGGTTGCGGTTTTTGCCATGCAAAGTATAGGCGTACTTGCGGCAGGTGCGGCAAGTGCGGTTTTGCACTTGCGGCAGGTGCGGCCGCGAAAAAAACTGCGGTCAGCCGCGGTTTTTTTCGCGGCCGCACCTGCCGCAAGTGCAAAACCGCACTTGCCGCACCTGCCGCAAGTACGCCTATACTTTGCATGGCAAAAACCGCAACCGCGCCGCAAGTGCAGCCGGTATGCGGTAATCGCGGCAGATGCGGTTTTTTCACCGCATCTGCCGCGATTTGGAAAAAAACGCTGATGTGAAAGGGCCCTTAGACAGACAGTAAGTCGGTGGATATGCTATTGTGCTTATCATGTATGGTGTATTATTTTCGGCTTCCGACCCATCTTTGGCAGGATGTATGGGCGGGTTATATACAGCTGCATGTAGCATCATTTAGATGTGTGGGTTGCGACGGCTACGCATCGTGAACCCCCTTCGTGTCCTGTTTCACAAATAATGATCCTTGCCACCAATGACACGACAATGTGTCCTACAGCACTACATCGTTCCATAAATATGTGTTGAGGTCATTCCTGTATCTAAATTTTGTGTGTTACCCCATGTGTGCCATTTCAACATGATATAGCTTTGTAAGTTTGTCTGCCCATCCCCAAACCATATGCCCCGTGTTATGTACAAGATGTCACATCTGTGTACAAATATAAATGCCATTAATGCTTCTGCATACACAAGCTAACTACCAGACCACCTGTTATTGCTAGTGCTGGACATGGATTGCCCACACAGAATAGGGTGTGACCTGATATGTACATGTATGTGTTTGGGTAACACACTATGTTTTTTTTTGGCAGATGGCTGAGGGTGCTGATTTTGTGCGTGACCTCCTAGCCGTGTATCAGGACCATGAATGCCTGTGGCGGGTTGCATCGCCCGACTTTAAGACCAGGGCGGCAAGGGCTATGGCCTACAGGCACCTTGTCGAGCTGGCAAACCGGCTCCACTGAAGTAAGACGGTGCCGATGGTTGTGGAAAAAAATCAAGCGGCTGCACACCTTGTTCACCAAAGAGCATACAAAGTGGTTTGAGGCTCGGTCCGGAGCTGGAGATGAGGAGGTCCCTAAGCCATGCCTGTGGTATTATGACCTCTTCACCTTCACCCTGGGCCAGGAGGCTCATCGGCCAACACGGTGCAGAAGCCGCCTTGCCCAACCATCTTCGGCCACAAGCCAAGAACCTGCCCCGTCACAGGAGGTGCGCAATTGTTGTTTTGCTACCTATGTCCACACCTTGTTGGTTGCACTGATGTGTGGGCTCGTGGATTATGTTGAAGGCACAATCGTGTTGCACTTTCACCATTCATCTGTGTCTTCTGCTGTGTGATGTGGCTCGTGGCTGTTGGCACAGATTGTGCTGTGTTATGTTGGGGCACTTGGCATATTAATTTGGAGCCTCAGGTGAGTACAGAGCACTGGTCTACTTCTTTCTTCATCTCTGTTTCCAACCCTGCTACTATTGATTTTGGTGTTTGACATGGTCAGATATGCGCCATCTGGTGCTGGGTGGTTGGTTGTGGTAATTGATGTCAGTACATTGCTACTCTTGTTCATTTTTGTTTTTTATGTTTGTTTCATTTTTATGTTTGATTTACAGGCCCCTCGGGAGTCTGGCTCCGGTGCAGAAGACCCACCTGCTGGCCAGGCTCCACCCTCAACATCTTTGGTGGAGCAGGTGCCTGAACCCAGTGGTGGGGGGCCGTGCCCAGGGCCCAGCTCAGGAATACAAAGGCGATGAACACCGGCCCCATCCAACACTGAGCTGGGTACCTGGGCAAAACGAGTCCTATTGGACCGTGAGAGGACACCCGCCACTTCAATCGGGCACATGGCCAGTGAGTGGGTGTGTCGCATTGAGCCGGAACAAGGTGCCATCGCCGAGAGGGCCATCATTCGGGTCCTGGAAGCGGGTGTTGATAGGGCACTGAGATGGGGTGGTTATATTACCATCCCCAAGAAAACACCCACAGTGCCCCCTGTGCCCCAACAACCCATGGCTAGAGGTCGCCAAAATCAGGATCCCCACGTCCCCCATGAAGACTACAGCACAGAAGGGCCCCCAATGTGTGGCAGTACGGAGATGAGGGGGAGGAGCCATTGTGCGAGGAGGACGCAGAGGACGAAGAACCCAGACGCTACTAAGCAATGCACTATATTGCGTGATGGCCTTTTTTATCCTTTTTAACACTCAAACCAAGTGAATTTTGATTTATTGTAATAAACCATACTTTGATTTCCAATACCTACGTCCACATATGTGTCAGGTTCAGCAGTATGGTTGTGTGTGTAGTGTGTTGTGGGTGTAATGGTGATGTTTGTGTGGCACAAGGAGAGGCCTCATGTCCACAATAACATAGTTGGGTCATTGTAAGTGACAGGAGCCTATGACATGTGTGAGTATTGAGAGTTTTTGAGTCTTCTGTGGCTGACATTGGCGAGTATGTTTGGGTCTGTGTGTTTGTTAATGTGGGTGAGATATTGGAGACATTGATGTATAGTAGGACTTCATCCGTGAAGAAATGGTACTGTATGGTCTGATCTTTATCATGTCACACTGGACACCTATGCAAATTAATTAGCCATGTGTTGTGTTTAAAAATTTCACCTCCCAAACGTGTCCCTGTGTGTGTTGAGATAAGGGATCACACAGTATTTTGGTTTGCACTCACATTTATTGTTTTCTTATTATTTTTTAAAAAACGTTTCTTCAGATTAGTTGTAGGCAAACCATACTACCCACTTTCCCAATGTGGGATACTATAAGAAAATAGGCCAACCGGACCTAAAAAATAAGGGTGCCAACATGGCAAAAGTCATACAAAACAGGTCCAGCATGGACAACAAGATAGAAGGGCCATTGGCCACATTATTGGGGATGGGGGCGGATATGGTGGAGTAGGGGCAATGGTGGACTGGGCTGTCTGGAGGGACATTATCATTGCACCCAACCGGTCCAGGTGTTGCTGGCCTTCTCGGTGGGCATGCTCCAGGTGCTGCTGGGTCTCCATATGTGCCTGCAGCAATTCTGCAATAGTTAGTATAGCTGTATGAGAAATAACGGCCATTGGTCAGTGACATGTGTAGGTGTGGGTGGATGGGTGACATCATTGGTCAGGATTTCACTTACGTTGCAGATCCCCATCCCGGGTTCCATCTTCAAGAGATGGTGATGCGCTGACATCCCATCCTGCAGCGTGAGCTCTTGCCCCTTGACAAAGAAAGTAAAAACAAAACAACATTACTCACATACTGATGTCAGGGACACACACCATCATGTATATTACAAAGCTTGTAGCCCATTGCAAACACTTTCCACCAAGCCCAACTACAGCAGGCTCCATGTCACTGTGTGGGGCATGGGAGCTGGAGATGCTTGGGGGGAAGGTTGAGCCGGGGTTGGGTTCTGGAGCCAGAGGACGGGGCTTCCTGCTCCCTCCAGGGAAGGTGAGGGTAGGGTCCAGGGGGGTACGGGACTTCCTGGTCTCTCCAGGGAAGGTGATGGTGGGGTCCTGGGGGGTGCGGAACTTCCTGGTCCCTCCAGGGAAGGTGATGGTGGGGTCCCAGGGGGTGCGGGACTTCATGGGCCCTCCAAGGAAGGTGATGGTGGGGTCCCGGGTGGTGTAGGGGACCGTCGGCCCTCCTCAGACGGGGAGTCCTCCTCATCTGTAATATCAAAATTGCCAAGACACAGATTTTACAAAAGGAAAACAACATAGGGCAAACACGTAATGTGTGTGTATCAATGTCATTAGGGCGTGAAGCCTAGCCTATAAGGTTTGGGTCTGGAGCACCCTATGATTAGGGGTCAGTCTGTTTTTGGCCATGACCACAACACCAGTGAGCACATATTTGGGATGTAAAACACCCTTGGATTAGCAGAGGATGGATTTTTACACAAAACACAAGAGCATACAGTAAGCATCTGGTGGTGCCACCATGGGGGCAAACACATAGCAGTCAGCTTGTAGTCACTTTCCCGGATTGGGATCAATGTCTTGTGAAATGCTATGTGTCAGAGTGCGCACATATGCTGCCAGGTGTGATGTGGCCCTTCAAATTAGCATTAATATGTTGTGGTCAAGTTTTCTGTCATTACACACCTATGTTCGGCCACACACAGGTCAAGGACCACTATAGCTGTCAGCATTAACAAAACATATGAGTGTATTCTGCACCTTCATGTTGCAGTGTGATCAACATGGAAATGCACATTGGTGACAGGTCCACATGCTGGTTTATGTCACACTATGCACCATGGCACAATACCACATGATGGTTGGGTAGTGTTTGGAGTAGGATGATTGGCATGTGTGTGTTTGGCATTGCAACATACTCACCACGCAGCCTGGCAATCCGGGCACGAATGTCCACAATCCGCCCTGGGGACTTGTGTTTCAGGTCCGCCAATTTTTTTGGAGCTGCTTGAGTTTCCTCTCAACACCTACTTTCCGGAGCAGGGCCCGCTGGATCTTCCTGAGGATACTCTGCTTGCGCAGCCGTAGGTGGCGGTGACGCTGGTGGCACCAGTAGTCATGCCGGTCACACAGGTCTATCAGGATGACAAGTTCTACCAGACCCCATGTGGCAACGTGCTGTGTGGCCGCCATGACTCTTCTACTATGTGCAGGGAGGGGCAGGTACCTGGCAGGCAGGGAGGAACGAGCAGAAATGTGATGACGTCACCATGCACACTGGCACCGCCAAACAAGGTTGAGGGCGCTAACAAGGTAGACGTCCGCGGAGTAGGAGCAGTATAATGTACCCAGCAGCGTCACCAAATTCACACACGTGGAGTGATTGTAGTGCGTGGCCCATGGCACCCATCTACGATGTGTAGCCCAACATCTGAGCTCTCATGTGTGGTACTATACTCCACACAGCGCAACTTAATACACGCGGACAACATAGCTTGCGCTATTGTATGGCGTGCGTAAAAGCACTGAGTTTGCGGACGGTTGTGTAGCTGAAGATGTGTGTGGTGCTGAACGGATAGCTCTTCAAATATGGCGCGGTGTCAACTGACAGCCAATGGGAACACAGTAGCCAACACCAATCATCTCAGACAGGGCGCGGACTACACGCCTACGGGAAATCATAGAAAGCGTTGTTTCCATCACTATCGCCCTGTCACACGCCAAAACACGAAAATATCGCCTTACTGATTGCGTCTGATTTCTGAGCACTATTCAGGAATGAGGCGAAGGGAGATGGGCGATTTATTGGCACGAAATCGCCCAATCACACGCCGCAACCGTGAGGCAATATCACGGCGATTTCGCCGGGGTGACATATCGCCTTTATGATCTCCAGGCGAGATTGTGGCGTGTGACGGTACCTTAAGACACAAAGATAGCCAGAGACTGATCTGGAGACTGCATGGGCAATGCCATGAAGATAGTATAATGTATGATAGCCAGACTCATCTAGTTTTAATTAATTCCAATTACATTGATTTGGTCATGGAACCATTGGTTTGGTTGTAAGGAAGTGGCTGGTGCCAGAGAGCGATTCCTACCCCTGAAGACTGTTGGTGTTTTTATGTGTTTTTAAATACTGTTTCAGTGATGCTTATTTATGTTTACTTGTATATATTTACTGCTAATGGGTATTTTATGCAGATTGGTGCACTGATGCTGGTTGCCTCTAGGGGGTCATTCTGCAGTGTAGGGGAACCTAGGGCCAGCACGTGGAGCTAGAGGAGTTAAGTTTTATCCGGCCCATTAGAGGGGGGGTGTATAATGAAGGGGTTTTCCTAGTTAGTGACTTCTGCCTTGGAGTAGTGGGTATAGGGTACATGCAAAAAGAGCATGGATCATTTCCTGTGATGGGAGAAAGACAAGAAGCCAGCATGTAGTACAGAAGGGGGACCGGATCCTGGGCATGGTGCAGGCTGAAGAAGGAACCGTGAGGAAACTAGTGGCCAGTATAGTGAAAAGAACAAGGGAATGTGGTGCGGCTATTCTCAGAATTGGGTATGCTAGAAACAGTTTATAGGGTTGGAACCACGTACACTGTCAAACTTGCCTGGTAATTCGACTAACTCCATAGTGAAACATGTTGACCCATGCAGAGGGACTGCCGGGGTAGAGCAGTGTTCATCCTTACTTAGGCGAGCTTGAAGGTCAGCCTGCAGCATAATGACAGACTAGTCGCAGTAGAGATAGAGATAGAACAGAGAAAGAAAGCGAGTGTGTAAACGACCGCATCAGCATGTGCCCTATACTATGTTTGGTGGACTTTGTCTGAATAACGTTTCCAGTAAAGTACTAAAGGTTTTAAACTGTAGTGAAACTAATTCTTTGTGATGATACACTAAGAACCTTGCAGCTAAAGATGGCCCGGAGTCAAGAAATGCTGGAACATCAGGACAAAGAAGGTAATTTTCCACAGAGTGTGCATGTGGAGTGCCGGGTGAGGGCAGTCAAATCCTCAACCAAGAAGACTACAGAAACTCCAATAATGTCCGCCTGCCCCATGGCCGCATCCTGCATTGCTCAAGCCACTTCTTGAGTGGCAGCAGTGGAGTGGCATTCCCTGCCTCCTCCTGGGTCCCCTGCGCACCCACCACGCTGCACAGTCATTTTTCCAAAGTGTTCGAGGATTTAATTTTTAACATTACAATGCAGGCTACATGTGCCATGGTACTGTGAGTAGACCGCATGACCTTAACGTGTTACCATAGCTTGCAGCATTTTCAGACAAGTCTATTATTAAATAGCACATCTGGGATGTCATTGGTCGTTAATTGCAAAGGGAGTCTTCAGCAGTGGATCTTGTTGATTTGCATCCCCAACATGACAGAACATTCATCAATTATTAGTCATGTCAGGTTGGCTTTTAATCTTAAGACTCATTAAAGGGTTAATATTTAGGATTGCTATATCTAATAGAGACAGTCTGCTTTCTCTCTGGAGAGGCTATTTGCATGTTTAAATTCCAAGAGGAGCTTTGAATTGCTTATAAGTCTTTTTACCCTGGTTTGACATTCTCCATAGGAAGGAACTTACCCTTTTGACCACCTGGCAGAGGCCTCTCACACTCCTGCTTTCCACTAATGAAGAGCAAACACCCTGAAACGTGCCTGTAAATGGAGTGTGTGGCTTGTCTTCATGCTATGTGGCATGGCTAGTTAAATGTTTGATATTGACTTTTGGGTTTGCTACTTCCAATAAGTGATATTAGAGTCAAGTCTACTTCCTCTCCCAAGAGGGTATTTACATTTATGAAAAAATGTGAACTTTTTACTATCGTTTTACTAATTGTATTTTTTAATATCATTTTTTTTAAACATTTATCCAATAAGGGGACTTTTGTATTTTTTTTGTTATCTATTGAGCATGAGCCTCTGCTTTGGTACTTTTTAGATTGGCATTTTGGCACATTGATCTCTGGTAGACATGAACTCAGCAGGTAAGATATATATCTGCAATAATGTTCTTTTTCACATTTTACTCAGCTAAGTGACAGCTTCCTGCATCCTGTGTTCATAATGAGTTGCTTAAGGTCGCTGAAGCAATACTCAATCCACTCTTAGCCGACCCTCCTGCACTGTGGGTTTCATCCAGTGGAATTTCCAGTTATGTATCTAATGATGGTTCACAGTTTATTGTACAGAGGATGATATGTGTAGAGTAGTGACGTACACTGGAACTCCAATTTCTGCAATTTCAGCAATCCAGTCAGTGATTGACTCCAAATGCTAAACAGAAGGAAATCCGCCCCAAGGCAGGTAACACCCGGCTTTCTCTTTTGTGTGTGCAGATGATTACACAAACCTAATCATCCGCTAAAACCCACATGCAGTGTGATTATATGTGGATTTCCAGGAGCCTCAATGCTAGAATTGTATTGCACGCCCAAACCATGCTGTGCCATGTACAATACTACTGTAGTTCTGACCCTCTGGCACCAGGATCCAGTACTGCCACCTCTGCCCTGTCTATAGCTACGCCTCTGCAATGGACAAAGGGCAGGGAATAAAGTAACGCGCAGAAATATTTGGACAGAGACCGAGTCTTTGTGATTTGGGCTCTGTATGCCACTATTTTATATTTAAAATGAAACAATTGAGATGTAATTAAAGGATAGACTTCCAGGTTGATCAAAAATGGCCTGTGAAACATTAAGGAATTTTGATCATTTTTCTACAAAGTCTCCTCATTTCAGGGGCTCATGAGTATTTGGACTAATCAACTTTGCCATAAATAAAATGTTCATTATTAAATATTGTGTAGCAAATTATTGGGAAGCAATGACTGCCTGAAGTCTGGAAGCCATGGACGTCACCAAACACTGGGTTTCCTCCTAGATGATTCTTTCCCAGACCTATAATGTAGCTGACTTCAGTCTTTCTACCTTCAGTTTTGTCTTAGGCCACGTGCACACAGTATTTGATAGTTTTTTACCTCAGGATTTGTAGCCAAAACCAGGAGTGGATAATTAAATACAGAAGTGGTGCATGTGTTTCTATTAGACTTTTCCTCTGATTGCTTCACTCCTGGTTTTGTCTATAAATCCTGAGGTAAAAAACTCATCAAATACTCAGCGTGTGCACGTGGCCTTAAGCATGTGAAATGCTTGGTTGATTGAGTTGAGATCTGGTGATTGACTCGGCCATTACAGAATACTTCACTTCTTTGCTTTAAACTTCTAGGTTGCTTTTGCGCTATGTTTTGGGTCATTGTCCATCTGTAGTGTGAAGCGCTGTCCAAGCAACCTTGCTGCATTTAACTGGTTCTGAGCAGAAGGTACATCCCTTCACACTTCAGAATTCATCCGGCTGCTTCTCTCTTCAATCACATCAATAAACACTAGGGGTCATTGAAACCACACATACCCGGCGATCACACTGCTTCTACCATGTTATACAGAGGATGCGCTGTGCTTTAGATCATGAGCCGTTCCAAGCCATCTCCATATTTTCTTCTTCCAATCATTCTGGTACAGGTTGATTTAGTTCCATCTGTCCAAAAAATGCTTTTCTAGAACTAGCCTGGCCTAATATTTATTTTACAAAGTCTACTCTGGACTTTCTATTTTTAAAGCTGATTAACCCCTTCCCAACCCATGACGTTACACAAACATCATGAAAGTCGGTGACTTCGCGACCCATGACGTTGTGCAATGTCATGGCGGTTACCATTGCTGCGGTAACTGCCATCGGCCCCGGTATTAGTGATGCTTATCACTGAACACCGGGGCTTGAGGTCAGGGAAGGTGGATTCCCCACCCCGCCCCCAGGCTGTTTGAACAGTCAATCACTGTGATCCTCTGCCACCTATGGAAGGGGCTGTGGAGCGGCTCTGATAGGAGTGATCATCCCATCAGATCGCTTCCATCAGAGCGGGTGCCCCCTCCAGCTCTGATGGAAGCGATCTGATGGGATCATCACTCCATCAGAGCCGCTCCACAGCCGTCCTGCACCCACTGCCTGCCGCCACTCCAGATCTCCCCCCTGCTCCGTCCTCCTCGCCTCCCCTCCTCCCACTCTGCTTATCATCTCCACCCCCACTTTCCCATCCCCCTCCCACTCTTTCTCCTGCCCCCTCTGTGTCCTATGCTCCCCCGCTGCCCCCACATACCTCTGTTCCCCTCGCCACCTGTTCTGCAGCTCCTTAGCTGCTGACAGCTGAAGAGCTGCAGAACACCGGTGACCGGGCTGCCAGGAGGATTGATGAGGGGAGTATGGATGGATGGGTGGATGGGAATGGGTGGATGGGTTGGATGGGATGGATAAATGGATGGGGGGATGGATGGATAGATGGATGGATGGGATGGATGGATAGATGATGGATGGGATGGATGGATGGTGGGTGGATGGATGGGTGGATGGATGGGATGGGTGGATGGATGGGTGGATGGATGGGTGGAAGGATGGATGGGATGGGTGGATGGATGGATGGTGGAATCATGGTGCACGGTATGGCAGATCATTGCCATACAGTGCACCATGACTCTGACCCCAGAGACTACAACAAGGGATCAAGTGTCCTCTTGTTGTAGTCTGTGGGGTCACAGTGATGATGCACTGTATGGCAGATCAATTGGAATTGTTAGCGGATACCAAGTCTTGTATGGAGAGTCCCTGTGTGCCTAAACATTAGAGCTTAAGAGCATAAGAGCTCAATTTGTGAAGCACCTGAGGGTTCAAAGTGCTCAGTATGCATCTAGATAAGTTCCTTGGGGGGTCTAGTTTCCAAAATGGGGTCACTTCTGAAGGGGGGTTCCAATGTTTAGGCACCAGGGGCTCTCCATACACAACATGGTGTTCGCTAACAATTGGAGCTAATTTTCCATCCAAATCGTTAGCGAACACCATGTCACGTATGGAGAGCCCCTGTGTGCCTAAACATTGAAGCTCCCCCACAAGTGACCCCATGTTTGAAACTAGACCAACCAAGGAAGTTATCTAGATGGGTTGTGAGCACTTTGAAACCCCAGGTGCTTCACAAATGAATCCATAAAAATTAAAAAAGAAAATGTTTGTGGAAAAAAGGTACTGTTTCATTTTACTGATCAATTTGTGAAGCACCTGGGGGTTCAAAGTGCTCACTATGCATCTAGATAAGTTCCTTGGTGGGGTCTAGTTTCTAAAATGGGTCACTTATGGGGGAGCTCCAATGTTTAGGCACACAGGGGCTCTCCAAATGCGACATGGTGTCCACTAACAATTTGAATGGAAAATTTTTCCAATTGTTAGCGGACACCATGTCGTGTATGGAGAGCCCCTGTATGCCTACACATTGGAGCTCCCCCAAAGTGACCTCATTTTTAATACTAGACCCCCAAGGAACTTATCTAGATGCATAGTGAGCAATTTGAACCCCCAAGTGCTTCACAAATTGATCCGTAAAAATGCAAAAGTATTTATTTTCACAAAAATGTTCTTTTAGCCTCAATTTTTTCATTTTCACATGGGCAACAGGATAAAATGGATCCTAAAATTTGTCGGGCAATTTCTCTTGAGTACATATGTGGTCATAAACCACTGTTTGAACGCACAGCAGGACTTGGAAGAAGCGCTATTTGACTTTTGAATGGAAAATTAGCTCCAATCGTTAGCAGACACCATGTTGTGCATGGAGAGCCTGTGTGCCTAAACATTTGCCACCGGCACCAGGGCAACTGGAAGAGTCTGGGTACAGCACCACAAAATGGCGTCTCTAATGAATGCGCCATTTTTTGGGGTTGCCATTTGACTTTTTGAATAGAAAATTAGCTCCAAAAATCAAATGGCGCTCCTTCCCTTACGAGCCCTACCGTGTACCCAAACAGTGATTTATGACCACATATGAGGTATCGGTGTACTCAGGAGAAATTGCGCAACAGATTTTAGGATCTATTTTATCCTGTTGCACATGTGAAAATGAAAAAATTGAGCCTAAAAGAACATTTTTGTTGGAAAATTTTTGTTTTTCTTCCACTTTGCTTTAGTTCCTGTGAAGCAGCTGAAGGATTAATAATCTTGAATGTAGTTATGAGTAGCTTGAGGGGTGCAGTTTTTGGATTGGTGTCACTTTTGGGTGTTTTCTGTCATGTACGCCCCTCAAAGGAACTTCGAATGTGATGTGCTCGCTAAAAAAAATGGTTTTGTAAATTTTGCTGGAAAAATGAGAAATTGCTGATGAACTTTGAACCCTTATAACTTCCTAACAAAATTTTTTTTTTTCCTAAAATTGTTGTGATGTAAAGTAGACATGTGGGAAATGTTATTTATTAACTATTTTGTGTCACATAACTCTCTGGTTTAACAGAATAAAAATTCAAAATTTGAAAATTGTGAAATTTTCAACATTTTTGCCTAATTTTTGATTTTTGCAAAAATTATCAACCTAAATTTACTACTACCATGAAGCCCAATATGTCATGAAAAAACATTTTCAGAATCGCTAGGATCCCTTGAAGCGTTCCAGAGTTATTAACTCATAAAGGGACACTGGTCAGAATTGCAAAAAATGGCAGTCTTTAGGGTCAAAATAGGCTGGGTAGTAAAGGGGTTAATGATTTGCATCTGGTGGTGAACTCTCTGTATTTGCTTGCATGAAGTCTCTTAATGGTAGACTTAGATATTGAATCAACTATCTCCTGGAGAGTGTTCTTCACTTTGATGTTGTGAATGAGTTATTCTTCACCATGGAAAGGATTCTGTGAACATTCCAAGCCTTTTTGAGGTCCCAAGTTAACAAGTTTGCTTTTTATTTTTTGGCAGAATGCACTAAACTGTTGATTTGATTTCTCTTAACATTTCTGCTATCTCTCCACATGATATTGATAGGGTTCATTTATTAACCCCTTTTTGCAAGTATAGGTACAGTTATTTCCAGTGTACAGGCTTATTAACAGGGCTCGTGTGTTGGTCGCAAGAGCCAGGGTACTCGACAGCTGTGGTCCTGACCACATATATAAAGGGAATAGTAGTAGGGATAAAGTTTGTTTGTGATGCCAGTTGAGATGATCAACCAGATGTGGCTGTCACTGCAGGGGATCCCTGGGAGATAGGTGGTAGTGGCAGTGCAGATGTTTAACCCTTTCCAACCAGGGCTGGCTCCTAGGGAGATGATGAGGGTGTAAAGGTTAAAGCTAAACAGCAGGAGTCAGTCTTTGCTTTACCTTTTACTGCAGTTGCTGTAGCAGATCCAGGGTATACAATCACCATCAGGCATGTGGTCAGGCCAGTCTGATGAAACTGTAGTCTGCTGTAGTCTGCTCTGCTTGGTGAATAGTATGGTTGTCCTACTGACTTCCCTTGTTTGTAGATTTCTTGGTGCCTTTAACTATCCAGTACTCATGACTCAGGCTTCCTTTGCTGATGCCTTTGCACAATTGATGCAGACCATCTCTGTTGAGGTCACCAGTCTGCGAACTCAGGTGGTGCAACAATTGCATCAAGTTGTGGGGTATCTGGCTTCGGCTCACGCCGAGGCCATACCGGAACCCAGATATCTCTCCCTGATAGATTTTCTGGAGAAAAGGAAAAGTTCTTGGTGTTCAGAGAGGCCTGTATGATGTATTTCAGGCTTCAACCTCGTTCATCTGGGAGTGAGAAACAGCGCGTGGGGATTATAATTTCCCTTCTTAAAAGGATCCCCAAACCAGTGCCTTTTCCTTCCCGACCAACTCTCCATCCTTGTTGTCGGTAGATGAGTTTTTTGCTGCTCTGGCTCAGGTGTATAGTAAACCTGATAGGTAACTCTTGGTGAGTCGAATCTCTGTAAACTCAATTAGGGGACACGGGCAGTGGAGGAGTACTGCTCAGTGTTTCAGAGAAGGGTGACTGACACCCAGTGTAATGACCCTGCCCTCAGGAATCACTTCTGCTTGGGTCTGTCAGCTTGACTTCAAAACACCCTGGTTCAGTACGCCACACCTGAGGCTGCTATGTCTCTAGCCATCAATGTGGACTGACGTCTGAGGGAGAGTGAGACCAGCTTTGTCCCCTATGGTTATCCCTGTTGTGGAGGGTCTATACGATGAACCATGCAGTTGGGGATGGTGGGCACTCGTGCTAAACCTCCTGTGACTATGGTTCATCAAGTGGGTGGAGCTTGTTTCTATTATGGACAAGCTGATCATTTTTTAAAGTTTTTCCACATCGTTCCGGGAGAAGGAGGTGTGCAGCTGGGGCTTCTAGTTCTGGCGTTATCGGTCTGTTTAGGGTCTCTGCCATCTTGAACCCTTTGTTGTACCAACTTGAACTGCCCCAGTGCAAAAAACCCAAAACATCTTCCACATATTGTTCCTTAGGAGTTATGGCCCCTTCCGGTCAAGCTTGGTTTAGAGTCCAGAGGTCTCTTATAGGAGGGGGGGTACTGTCACGTGTTGACTGCCTTGCAATCCATTAGTATTGCTGCTGTGTTTAAACTGTTTTTTTTTTCCCCTAGTCTATGCTGTCTGCTGCAGCTGCAATTGGAGGAGTGAGTCATAGCATGTGGGTGGAGGTTTGTTTTAGTATTCAGATGCACACTCCTTCAGCCTTTAAATAGCTTCCCTTCCCTCCACTAGGTGTCGCAGGTAGAGCTCGTTTCTACCTAAACTACGTGGTGTGATGTCATGCTGTGCTGAGCTGTGTTATTGCTGCCATTGAGTTCCATCAAAGCTCCTGGGTTTCCCAGTCTGTGGGTGAAGGCAGGGGCCCTTAGTCTAGTACTGATCAGGAGCACCTCACTTTCAGAGGTACCTCCTCACCTTCAGAGGTACCTTTGGGAACAGGGCTAGACTAGGACCCCAAGTCCAGTGCCTGAGTAGCTCCCTGAACGCCCTTGCCCATTTTACCATCTTGCCTCCCTATCCGTTATACCACCCTGTGACAGTTATACTTACCAGCATCTGTGCATTTTTACTTCCGGGGCTGCTCATTAACTTCCTAATTATTCACTGGTGAGGGGCAAAATAGCCAATCACAGACCTGAACAGAGTGGACATCTATGATGCTGTTGGAGTTACTGGAAACAGCCATACAATTTAGATTCTGCCATGCAGCGTTCATGAAATGTTTATACAGGATTGTTTTTCATATCTTATTATTCAAATCTTTGTTATTGCAATGTTTTTAAAAATGTGAACTTCCTGTAGTTTGTTGTTGTTCAAACTATCACTCATCTGTGCATCCAAATGACGGGCTTTTTTAAATGTGCATTGCACGCCTTTTTTCATTTATATATCTGTATGTATCTGTCAGTTGTAATGAGATTATCCTGAAGAAGTGGCAGCTGTGACGACCATCCGCTGTGAGGCTGAGCTGTTGGTAAGGCAGCACCCCGAGAAACCCCAAGACCCTTAACCCCTATACAGGGATTTGGAATTACAGCGGAGCCCACGAGGTAGCTGCCTATTATGAGCAGCAGAGCTGGAAGGTCGCCAGGAAGGTAAAAATCAGGACCCAAAAAACGTAGTCAGGAGTCTGAGTCAAAACCGAGAGGGCAGCGAAGGCACAAAATCGTCAGGCTGTAGCAGAGTCGAAAATCCAGGCAAGGGTCAGAGACAAAACTAAACACACACTATCACTGGGGAACCAAAACTATATCTGGCGGCCTGCAAGACAGGCTCCAATGTATTTGAAGGGCGCGGTTACCTCCCATGGGCTGGAGCTCACAGCCTGATGATCTCATCCGGACCGCCCCTAGAACCAGGCCAGATGGTGATGCACGACTGGCACCAACCACCCACTTCTGACAGAAGAACGAAGGCTGCGCCTATCAGACACCTCTGCAGGGCATGCTCCTCTGCGACCAACATCACCCAAAGGAGAAACACAGCGGCGTTCAGCGACAGAGGCAGACGTTGAAGGAGCAGGTCCATATGAGGACAGGCCCTCCTATCACCGGCCCCATCAGCCAAAGGAATCCGGCGCCTCCCAGCGGCCGAGGCAGGAACACCAGCCACCGAGTCCAATGGCGATGTGACAACAGCATTGTCACGAAATGCGTAGAAAAATAAATCCAGTCTTTTTATATTATCTTGGATTATCTTGGATTCTTTTGTTCTTGGGCAATGCAAGAAAAATAAACTTTCTCAGCTCTCTTTGAAGTTATTAGAAGTGGAATGGAAGAACAAAGACAAAACATCTGAATAATGATTATATTGGAGAAAAAGAAACCAAACACAAACTAAAATGTTTCTATACAAATGCCCAAAGCATGGGGAACAAACAAGAATAATTGGAGCTAACTTATGAAAAGAAATACGATGTCAGTGGAATCACTTAAAGCGACACTGTCAGGTCATTTTTCAGTATGATACTAATATTACCCCCGAATAGTGCCTGGGCAGACCTTTTAAAAACATGTAAAATCATTATTGTACCGTTTGTAGTTTCTATGTTATCAGCATTGTCAGACCCTGCAGAGAGCTCCTGGATTAGTCCTGCCCATTATAACCAAACAGGAATAGTTCTGTGCTGTATAAACTGTCATGTAATCATGCACTCCCTCTCAGCACTCTCTCCTCCCTCCTCCCTTTACTAACAAGCGCAGTGTCAGGTTTCACTTGCAGGTCTGTTCAGTTGATATCACCATGGAGGGAGAGAGCTACTGCAGGTCTGCCTTATCTAGACTCCATTTGTTTCTGTAAAGCAGATATCCTCCTGCTATGCTGTGACAGTTTCTGTGTTATAGTTCACCTCTTGTGATGCTGTACAGTGTGCAGATAGAGAATACAGTTCCCCCTCACACTGATCTTCTGTGCAGTGATGTGGTGTTATGTGTCATGCATATTAATGCATGGGGAGTGGACAGAAGAGAACTAAGTGGATCATTCACTGTGAGTGACAGATGGAAAGAATCTCTTTATTTGAAGTTTACAGAAGATAGGAGGGGAATATAAATAAAATAAATACATCAATAGAGAGAATAATTATAAAATGATATCAGTTACATGTGGATTTTTAACCTGACAGTTTCCCTTTAAACTTGGTGGGACAATACACATGATTGGAATACAAGGCTAGAAGGATACAATTTATTTGCAAGAAACAAATTAAGAGGAGCATTGTATGTTAGAAAAGTGAGTGTATATCTCCATATATAAGCTTCAGAGGTTGTGAATTTATAGAAACTTTGGGTAAGAATACAAGAAGAGAGCAATGGAAAGGAAACCATTCTAGGTGTTTACTAAAGGCCACCTGGGCAAGCTGAAGATATGGATGAACTCTTTATTGCATTAAATTATCAAGTTCTCAAAAAAATATGATGTAGAGATCATGGGAGATTTCAACTATCTCTTTCAAGCCACATATCCAAGCCCTTGCTACCTCCTGCCGACTCCAACTTAAAAATATTTCCTTATCCGTACATTCCTTGACCAAGAAACCGCAAAAACACTCGTGCATGCCCTCATCATCTCCCACCTCGACTATTCAACCTCCTACTCTCTGGCCTCCCCTCTAGAACTTTTGCACCACTCCAATCTATCCTAAACTCTTCTGCCCGACTAATCCACCTGTCTCCCCGCTATTCTCCTGCCTCGCCTCTCTGCCAATTCCTTCACTGGCTTCCTATTGTCCAGAGGCTCCAGTTCAAAACCCTAACTATGACATACAAGGCCATCCACAGCCTGTCTCCTCCATACATCTGCGACATGGTCTCCCGGTACTTACCTACACACAACCTCCGATCATCTCAAGATCTCCTTCTCTACTCCCCTCTTATCTCTTCTTCCCACAACCGTATACAAGATTTTTCCCGTGCTTCCCCCATACTCTGGAACTGTCTGCCCCAACACATCAGACTCTCCCCCCACCGTGGAAACCTTCAAAAGGAACCTGAAGACCCACCTCTTCTGACAAGTCTACAACCTGTAGTGATTCTCACCCATCCCTTGTAGAGTGTGAGCCCTCGTGGACAGGGTCCTCTCTCCTTCTGTTCATGTGTGTGCATTGTATTGTTCATGTTTATTGTACTTGTCTATGTATGCCCCTTCTCACATGTAAAGCACCATGGAATAAATGGCGCTATAATAATGAATAATAATAATAATCCATAATAATCTATTAGCAAGAAGTCCCTGCATAGTCCCAATGTTAAAAAAAGACATGTACTGAAGACTATACAATTTGCCAAAGAACACATCAACTGGCCTAAAGAGAAATGGAGAAATGTTGTGGACTGATGAAAGTAAAATTATTATTTTTTGGTCCAAGAGCCGCAGACAGTTCGTCAGATGACTTTCAAACTCTGTATTCAAGCCCCAGTACACTCTGAAGACAGTGAAGTGAAGCATGGTGGTGCAAACATCGTGATATGGGCATATTTCTCTTAGGCGGCCATCACACGCTACGATATATGTACACATATCGCTGGAAAGTGCCTGATTTGGCATCGCTCCTACGACGACGTTGCGTGTGACAGCATGATGTGACTAGCGATAAGTGGTCAGATCGTTAATCACAGATATGGGAACCGGACCCCATATAAGACGATGTCGACCATCCAATCTGCTGCATTGTTCTGTGTGACACCGCAATAACCGATCTCCTTACCGATTTTGCCTATTCACCACATTGACAAGCATCAATCCTTGGTTGTGCCAACGATCCCTGCACGTAACATCGCTGCTGCGTCCTGAACGTTATCTATACATGTGACACCTCACTAACATGTTGTCCACAAGCGAACACCACTGACATCGTTATTGAGTTCCCACACAAAATCGTAGTGTGTGACGGCCGCCTAACTATGATGCCGGGTCTATTTACGGCATATCAGGGATCATGGACCAGTTTGCATATATCAAAATACTTAAAGCGTAATCTTCATTTAAATTCTTAAATAATAAAATGTAGAGCAAGTGATTATGATCAACTTTCACATCTACTTTATTAATGAAATCAGGAAGGAAACCATTAAAAAAAACTTCCACAAGATGTCCTCATCAGGCTGTGTGTAAAGCTCTTTCTTTAGTCACCTCCGTCTTCAGAGGGCGTGGCCTAAACTGTGTTCACAATACAGATGATAAGACTGTGAAATTACCTCATGCCCGCATCCTGCTGAGCTCAAACAGCTCCTGTGAGATCTTATCTGACTCCTCCTTCACATGGCCTCTGCTTTGTGTGTGCTCGCACCAAGCAAAGCCATGTGATGATGGTTACGCTTTAAAGAGATCATGTTGCCTAAGGGCTCTGTTACACATAGCGATGCTCCAGCGATCCCGACAACAATACGACCTGGTAGGGATCGCTGGTGCGTCACTACATGGTCGCTGGTGGGATGTCAAACAGTCAGATCTCACCAGCGATGCAGCAACGATACGGAACGATACGGTGGTCGTTGGGTACCTGTCACTCTCGGGCGTAGTATTGAGATCGTTGGTCATTGTCCCTCTCAAACACAGTGATGCACGCTGCCCAGCGGGAGCCTCCTGACCAAAAAATGGTCCATAATGGTTTGTCAAGATCTGCGATCTCACAGCGGGGGCCTGGTCGCTGCTATGTGTCACACATACCGAGATCGCTGGTGAGGTCGCTGTTACATCACAACACCTGTGACGCAACAGCGATATCGCTAGCGATCTTGCTATGTGTGAAGTACCTTTAACGCTGAAGAGGAAATGCTCTTGTGGACTCCTGCCCCGCCTCCTGCGGTGACGTCAGTTTCTTTACCCGCCCTGCTCCATGTTATCCATGGAGGAAGCCGGGGAAAAGCGGTGATGTCACTGCAGGAGGCGGAGCAACCGACCTCCTGCGGTGATGACACCGCCTTTCCCTGCCCTGCTCTGTGGATAACATGGAGCAGGGCGGAGATAAGCAGTGACGTCACAGCAGGGCAGGTGTCCAGCTTCTCATGCTGCAAAAGCAGGAGAGGGAGACCATGAGTGACAGGAGGGAGGCGACGGAGGGAGGATAATACATACAGGGGGCGTGAAATTGCCCTGTGAAGAGCAGTGGCTCCAGCAGCTACACCACACCTATTTATTCCACATTGTAAGTTATTAAATTCAATTATCTCGGGGTACAGGGGGACTTAAGGGATGGGGGACCCCTTGCCTGAATGCAGCAGATATGCTGCATTCAGTGCTGCAATTAGATCAGCATGTATGGGGGGGTGACAGGTCCTCTTTAAGGCCCAGTTACACACACAAATAATTGTGCAGAGATTGTTCGCAGATCTCTGGTTGCAGTGAAATCATGGACACATTGTTACATTTGTACACGGCCACAAAATGGAACAATGTGTCCATGAATTCACAGCAACCAGAGATCTGTGAACAATCTCTGCACAATCATCTGTGTGTGTAACTGGGCCTTTACATAAACAGACCAACAAAGACAGGATACTGTTTGTTCATACCTTCCATCCCTAAGCATGCACGTTACACCGGGCAATTAGAAAACATTGGAACATACTACAAACCGGTTATCCCAAAATCCCAGAATTTCAAACACCTTTTTCTTCCACCTTCCACTCACCTTTCCATTAATGTGCTTGGATACAGCCCTCTGTAAACAGCCATCTTCTTTAGCAATGATCTTTTGTGGCTTACCCTCCTTGTGGAGTGTGCCAATGACTGCCTTCTGGACATCTGTCAAGTCAGCAGTCTTCCCCATGATTGTGTAGCCTAATAAATCACACTAATGGTACCTTTACACGCCGTGACGGCAGGCTGGATACATCCCGCTACAGGCTACAAATGTAGCTTGTAGCGCCAATGTAGCCCGTCGTAGCGGCGTCTGAAGACGTGACGCTACAGCCGGCAACAGATACATCTGTTTCCTAGGTCTGCTCGAAAACTGATGGCTACATCGCCGATGGTCGCGAGCTGTATCGGCGTGTAAAGAAGCAACGGAAGGGAACTCTGGAGATCCTACGATGTAGCTGCAATGTAGCTAAGGCGTCACCTAGGCTCCGTGTTACCGCGCCCCATGTGCGATCATTGGTGGAAGCTGCTGCGTGCCGATTGGCCCATGCCTCACAGCCCTCCATCTTGGATGAGCTGTCCCTTCAGCACTACACATACGCGCCGTATGCACGATCATACCGTAGTACAATTACGCGGCCCCAAACTTACGCTAAACCAAACCAAATGGGCCATGATCCTCATATACAGTGTGCACATCCTGTAAACACATAATGAATAATGCTGGACACAGCGGTCAACTATGTGTTACGGACCGGCCTGCCTTATTGACCTGCAGATGCCGCATAAAAGTGTCCCTTGAGTGTCTTCGCGCAACTGAAACACTGATGCACGTATACACACACCGCATTGAAGTCGAGTAGTCAGTACACAGCGCACAGGCTTGCTGTACGCATCGCTCTGTGGGTGTTGTACAGTAGGTGCCGCACAAGTGCTTTGCCCGTGTCACTGCGCGTAGGACTAGTTCAAAGGGTGCGTGACCCGGAACGTGGCCGTAATGACGTAATTACGATAGTTTCGTTTTCACTCTGCCTGCAAGGTGCCAGCCCCTCCTCTGCACACACCATTGCAGTCATGGCGGCCGTTCACCGCGCTGCTACGTGGGGGATGGCAGAGCTCATCATATTAATTGACCACTGTGACCGGTATGATTACTGGGGTCACCGGCAGCACCGTCATCCCAGGCTGCGTAACCGTGCCACAATCCGGCGGATTCAGCGGGCTCTGCAGAATAAACTAGGGGTGGTGAGGGTCGCAAAAGCGGTGCAGAAGAAGATTGCGGACCTGAAGTCAAAATGCCCAGGCCGCATTCTCGACATCCGTGCCAGGATTGCCAGGCTGCGTGGTGAGTACTTCAGAGGGCCACACATGATTTGTATTGTATGTAAGCACAACAAACACATAAAAATCGGTCACAGACATCCTAGGTATAGTGAGACGGACACCGGCAGACATGCAATGGGGGACAATATAGGCCGCACATTATAGATAGACTGCCTACACATCTGCCTACAAATAATGTTCATGTGCCACCCAAGATTACTCCACAGTGTTACATGCCCTCCAACCAATTAACACACTAATGCCACATACATACGCCATACAGAATACATGTGATCATCCCATATATGAAATACACCAAACACATATAACCAATATTGAACTGTCAATACATCTCTGCGCCTAACCACTATGCTGACACATCAATTATTGTTTCATAATCTGCAGATGATGAAGTGTCACCCGATGAGGCTCCCCCACAACTGGCTGCAGCTGGCCCACCCACACCACCGCGGCAAGAGGCAGCTGGAGCACCCACACCACCGCGGCAAGAGCTAGCTGGAGCACCCACACCACCGCGGCAAGAGCTAGCTGGAGCACCCACACAACCGCGGCAAGAGCTAGCTGGAGCACCCACACCACCGCGGCAAGAGCCAGCTGGGCCACCATCCCCACCAGGGAATAGCCCCTCACCAGGGCATGAGGAGGAGGAGGACCCTGATGAGCCTGCGTTGGTGGAGGCAGAGGTGGCATCGCCTGGGCGCCAACATGATGCTCTGGCTCAACCCCAAAATGCAGCTGCGTTGGATGTTTATGGCGGTAAGTGATTTGAGTTTGATTCGAGGGGCCGAACACTGTAAGCAGTGTTGTTGCTAGTTGGCAAATTGAAAAGCTAGCTATTTCTGACATAATGTCCTTCACCCACTATTGCAGATGGAGAACGTGCTGGAGCTGCGGGCTGGAGTGTGAGTGCCTCCCCATCACCCCCTGATAGTCAGGATGATGTTGCACCCGAGGGTAAGGACAATATTGCTTGTGTGAACCTGACACAAACACCAGAGGTAGGATTCTCAAGTAATGATGTTTTTTCCCACACACAATACAGGTGTACCCACCATGGAGGACGTCGTGAGGGCCCACCACCAGTTTGCCCACCGACTGCAACGGGCCCTACACCGGGGAATACAGGATCTCACCCGCCTGTCTAACATGGTGGATACCGTCCTGCAACAGCAGGATGGGCAACATTGAGATCGAACCCCCCCGGCAACAAATGTGCTCCCCTGACCCCCAAAAATGTTGTCCTTGTTGGACCTGGAACTTACAGACGTTGCCTGTTTGGCTTTTGATGTGGTTTTTTGTTTTTATTTTGCCCCCGTTGGGCTCTTTTCTTATAGTGTCCCACTATCACAAAAGGGGGATTGTCGGATGGCCAGGCCTTTGGCCCTTTCACCTATCCTGTCCCACATTGGGACCATCAGGAGTGTGGATTAACCAGCCCTTTACCTTCTGGACCTATCCTGTCCCACATTGGGACCATCAGGAGTGTGGATTAACCAGCCCTTTACCTTCTGGACCTATCCTGTCCCACATTGGGACCATCAGGAGTGTGGGATGGCTACACCTATCTGGAAGCTGCATTCTGGGTATTGTGGGAAATGGCTTCCACAAATGTATGTAGCAAATAAAATTTATTGTTACCTTTTAATTTGCCTCCTTCATGTCACAACCAGAATAGTGGGGGGGGAAACATGTTCAACAGGTACATATGTCACACACATTACCACACCTCTTTGTGAAAGTGCTACCACAGTACAAAGGAACCTATGGTCGTCCTACTCTGAGGCCATTGGCCCATATTGTGTGGCTTGGGCCAAACTATATTGTGACCAACACCATTCACCCACGCTGCCCCCCCCCAAGCCATAAAGCAAAAAGAAAACACAATTGATTATGGAAAAAAAAATTACTCAAGTCTAAATGGGAAAGTAACACACAAATCATAGGAAGCAAGTCTGCTAAAAAGTAAGACAAAAAACAAAGGTAGAAACAAAAGGAGGTTCCTACAGATGCAAAAGTCCAGAGTGCCAATTCGGTGCATTGGCTACTAGTGTCCAACTTCTTCATCTTCTGTCGGCTCTGACAATGCCCGCTCCCCCCTCCTCACAGGGCAGCCCCGACCTGCCTGTGAACGTCTGGTGGTACGACGATGTGTTGGGGGGGGATGGGGTGACTGTGGCGGGGCCGGTCTTCTCACGGGCCGAGATGGGGCAACAGGGAAAGGGGCCATAATGTGCGTTGCATGGGGGGTGGGACGTGGCATCCCCATTGAAGGGCCCCATCATCGGCAGCATCAGCAGCATTGTTGAAGACCCTCAGAAGGATCTTTTTCTGGAGCGGCTCCATCCCTCGCATTCTGTCGCTCATGTAGAGGGCGTTGCTGTCGATGTGGGTCCTCTGTTCGTCCAACAGCACGCGTCGGGCCCAGGTGCCCAGCTCCGTCTCTGGTGGTGCAGGACGTCGCCGACGACGGATCCTGGAGCTGGGCCCTGGGCCCGGACCCACATCACTCGCCCCGCCCTCCTGCTCAGCCCCAGATGTCATGGGCTGAGCATCATCAGAGACAGAATGCTCCGCAATGGAGCCGTCCTCTTCTGGGGCCTGTTGGGGGGAGAGAAAAAAAACATTACTGAGGGCAAGGACCACACCATACCATGGACACAGGACACAATATACCACTCCCACTAAACTAAAAGCCCAAACCAAATAGCTAGAAGGAATCCCAAAACACCAATCCACCAAACGGTCAATACACCAAAACCTGTACTGCGCCTGAAGACTCACCTATACGATTCCAGGTACTCAGCACAATACAGAAATAGGTGTCAGTCAGAGAGCCGTAACCCAATTAGTACATGTCACCACAACACCTTGATACTGGGGGCTGTCCTGGGCAAAGACAGATATTGGCCACCTTCGCATTTTGACTACTAATATGATGTCAAACCATCAAACCTTCAAATAAATAAAACCCACTTGCTCCAGAGCCAACACACATGTGTGGCAGCACCATTTAGTAGATGCCACTATGTGCCTCTTTCATTTAAACCCACAAACAATTATTACAACCTTACATATGTAATTTTTCCTAGTTCGATATTTGTGGGAGATGCTACTTTGGAATACGGCTCTCTGCGTCAAATTTACATAATCACAAATCATGGAAGAAGGGCAGATTTAAAGTCAGATAAAGGTTTCCCACACCAAGCCGGAAAATGTGTCTCAAGTGGGCTAGTTAAGGATTTGCAACAACACAAATGTGAAGGAATCATTGTGGGGCAACACTGTAACACGATGACCCACCTCCTGTGGCGCAGATGGTGATTCATCCGGGCCTACATGGGACACAGCAACGGGGCGGTTGGTGGTCGTTGCACGCGAGCTGCCCTCGCCCAGGATGAAGGTGAATAGTGGATAGTACCATAGGGTAGGTGATGGTACCTCCTCAGCTCCAGCTCCTGAGCGACGGTGCAGGTATTCATTGTGAGCCCTCATGACCGACTGCCGCATGTTTTTAATTTTTAAGGCCACCGCTTGCTGGTCCCAACTCTTGCCTACCCTTGGCTCCAAGCGATTGGCTAGAGCCACAAGAGTCCTGTAGGCCTCGGACCTCGCTGCCTGATTTTTATATTGAGGCAGCGAGCTGCGCCACAAACATTCGTGCCGCTGATACTCCGTGAGAAGCTGGGTTTCAAATTCCACAGTACACCTGGGCATCTGGGGAAGACAAAACACAGGCAAACCAGACCGTCACGACAAAAGCCATATCGATCTCTTAACAACTTTGGAACATGATTTACATGCTCATAAGGTTCTAATATGTACATTATAGGCATCAAAATGTTTGCTTACAACTTGCCCTATGTGTGGCTTGTTCACAATGTCACACCGCTCCCAAGTAATCTGTGCCCACCTACACATGTGTTCAACATGTTTACGAACCCAGTGTCCCTATTAAAAAAAACCTTGGAGACGGTGTCTGCGTACATACCTCTAGGCCAACATGTGAGCAAACACATTGTGTGCTAGCTACTACCTTTGTACTGATGACAATGGTTACCATTAAACAGATGAGAAAGGAGGGGGTGGTATGTGTAACGAATGCACATACTACATGTAATGTGCAAACACATCATCATGTTGTTGTTTCACCATCCATGGGACTACAATTGTAACAGAGGTTACAATAATCCCTGCAATTAATGAACCAATAATTGCACCCATCAAATGCTGATGTGCATGACAGTTCTAAATATGAACTTTACATGTTGGACTACAAAATAACATCAAAGGCCCAATCTATACGCACACAATACAAGTAGAGGCAATACCTGCCTATTGCCATACAATACACTAACTGAGCCATCTGTATAATTAGAGGGGAAAAATTAAAGGCCGTATCAAACATGCCCATACACACATTGCCTAAGCGGCCGCCAAAAGAAGCATCAGCGTGCCGTGCACTTTAATAGAAACCGCAAAAGGGGCTTACCGTCAGAGCAGTAGAAGATACGCAGGACACTAGTAGCTCAATGCACATCGACCTCTGGACAAGGTCTCGTGGCCATTGGCCTGCCTTTATAGGACGGCAAACCAATCACAACGGACACAATGACGCACATTGTAATGGGACACCTGGGGGCGCAATTAACTTCCGCTAATTGGTGGAGATCGCTGAATCGTGATAGGTTGGCGGCCCTTTAAAAGCTCCGCATTCCGGCAAACATTACGCTTGCTGGCCAGACCCATTAAGTAAGTATCTGTGGACACACATGGAAATGGCGGGGTGTGGGGTGCATATGTTGTTGTTATTTGCGACCGCAGAACACTGTTTTAGCGGACTGTATAGGGGTTTGTATTGCTGGGGACGATATAGTGTACTGTGTGGACTTGGAGTAGGCATTTTGTTTGGTGTTTCCAAATTTTTGAACACATACATTGCTGTGTTTGTTTCCAGACACCATACAGGAGATTGGCTGCAGGACTGTAGACAGAAATGTGTTACTCCTGTCACCTGGATCAATTTCTGCATACTGGTTGTGGCCAATGGAGACTGGGTCCAACGGGGATAGGATCACACATGGCTTGGAGGTGTGGCACTCAAGACATAACATAGATGTTTGGGACAAATGCGACCAGCAAAAACAACATATTTAACCATGGGTACCCAACCTCACTCATGTGCAAAGTTGTTGGCTTCTTGTAAGCTTACTTGACCAGGCTATCGGGGTACGTATTGTTTGTTTAACATCCCAGATTAGGAAATGGCCACATTTTGATTATGGTCTGTGTAATGGCATCTGCAAATTTGTTATCAGACATTCTTGGTGACACATGTCCCTTTCTAACTCACCTAAGTGCAGATGTTTCACTTTCACAAACTACCATAGAAGTTGATGTAGAGGAGGCCACTATCATTGGGCGTCTGCCATTTTGATTGGGGTGACTACTGGGTGTTTGGCTTTCCTGGCTTCAGGGATGTGTTTTGTGGCCTGACGCAAGTTCCCCTACAGTTGGCTATAGTGTGTCACCAAAAATAGGTGTGGCTTGCTGAACCTGCTGACATGGCCACATATTGTTCTACCTACTCATGTTGTGGTTTCTCATCTACAGGTGCTGATATTGAGGATGCAGAATATCCATGACCGCAATGTTATCGTGGCTCTTGCGTTGGTGGAAGAGCAAATGTGGCTTCAGGATCGGTATGAAAGGTTGATGAGGCGCAGACAGCGGCGCTTGTGGACCCGTGATTGGCTGCGCAGGCGGGAAACCCGGGGCCACATGCAGCTGTTGCGGGAGCTGGAGATTAACTGTCCTGATGATTACCGAAACTATCTCCGTATGCCCGAGGACTGTTTCACCTTCCTATTGGAGCGTGTAGGGCCAATGATAGCGCGTCAGGACACTATAATGCGCCCTTCAGTATCAGCTGCTGAGCGGTTGGCGATCACTTTGCGGTTCCTGGCTACAGGGCAGTCCATGACATCACTCACATACATGTCACGTGTCTCCCTGCCCCTGCTGAGCCGCCTGATCCCTGAAACGTGTTGGGCCATCTGGAGAGCTCTGCAGCCAGCCTACATGAAAATGCCAGAAACAGCCGCAGAATGGCTGGAAGTAGCCCGAGGGTTTGAAACCCGGTGGAACTTCCCCAACTGTGGCGGGGCATTGGATGGTAAGCACGTGAGGATTACCAAACCTGCCAACTCTGGCTCTTTGTTTTTCAATTACAAAGGGTATTGTAGTATAATCCTCATGGCTGTAGTGGATGCCAACTATGAGTTCCTCTACGTGGATGTTGGAATGAACGGTCGCAACTCAGATGGGGGGGTGTTTGCACGCAGCTCCTTGGCACTACTACTAGGGAGTGGTGGGCTAAACTTACCCTCAAATGAGCACACGACCGAACATCTAAACTTTGCGTTTGTGGCGGATGAAGCATTCCCACTTCAGGAGCACCTACTGCGGCCATATCCACAGAGGGCCCTTACTTCTGAGAGACGCATTTTCAACTACCGGCTATCCCGGGCCCGCCGTGTAGTTGAAAATGCGTTTGGGATAATGGCCAATAGATTCCGGGTTTTCCATACACCTATGCATATGAAACCGGAGTCTATTGACGCGGTAGTGGTGGCCTGCTGTGTGCTGCATAACTTCCTGCGTCGTAGGGATAGGGCATCATACACGCCAGGAGGTTATGTAGATAATGCCAACGCTACAACAGGGGAGCTCCGTCCAGGGTCTTGGCGTGATGAGGGCCATGTGATTGTGCCACTCCAGCCGCAGAGCCATGGCCGCACTCGGCGGGAGGCCAGGGACAGTAGAGACGCTTACTGCTCCAACTTCAATGGGTCTGGTGCAGTGAGCTGGCAGGACCAGGCCATGTAGTGTGGATGGTTCTGGGAGGTTTATTGAACTTTGCAATGGAGGTGACAGCAGGGTAGCTGCACCCCTTTTCTTTTGGGTTTAACATTTTCATGATCTTTTTTTTCCTAATGTGCATGATGTTTCGTTAGTTAGTTAGTTAGTTTATGTGTTTTGAAAATTGTTTGCTGCTCCACAGGTTCCAATGTGGGTTCAATTTGCTCTCTCTGCAATGTGTTGCCAGATTGTGACATGCACTTTACTTGTTTATTTTATTTTGATGTATGTTTTTTACAAAATTGTAATCCAAGGTAACGATGAATTAATTTGATTTATAAAATACTTTTTTGGATCCAAACAAATGTGTGAGCCTGTTTACTTGGTGGAGGAGGGAAATGTGATGAAGTTTATGGTGGGGGCCTGGGATGTCATAGCACCTATTGGCTGGGATTGTGCAGACAATATGTGTGGGTAGCCATGTTTTTTGCCCAGTCTTTTGGCTAACAGTGTTTGTGGCCATTGTGCGTACATGAGCCTTTATTTTGTTCTAGGCAGAGGGTCACCTGCACACAGCACATTGATGCAGGACATATTCTTCTCAGGTGTTTTCAAATACACTGGCACACAGACCTTTCACAGGTTTGGTAGCGAGCAGTTCCACTACATTCACATCTGTTGCCAGAGATCTATATATACAATTAACACAGATAACGCACATACTGTGTGTTGTAAGCCGCTCATGTGTGTCGCAGAAACGCACCTCACCGCTATCTACACACGCCGCTGTCACAAGCGCTGATCGTGCGTGACAGGGCAAACACGTTACTACGTACACATAGCCCCGGAACCGCTACTTTTATGCACACTGGGTATGTGACTGGCCACCGCTCCTGGGTGACGCTTTAACATCGGTTTAGATGCATTCGCCACACTCCGCCATGTCACAACCGCTTATTCCGTGCTTCACTCCGCTCACTAGTACGTCACGTCTTGGCCATCCACCCTTTCCGTCGTGCCCAATCACAACTCCGTAGTGTTGGCCAATGGTCATATTGCAGACTTCAAATGTACACAACAGGTTTAAGGGTTTGTCCAATCTTGAAGTGCAAGTCTGCAGTCACTTAGAGTGCAGATTTCTGCTTACGTTCACATTACCACAGGTTGTGATTTGCATATATATGGTCATCTGCCAATTAGACATACTTGGCCTCTATTAATATAAGTAAATTGAGTCAGGCCGAGCACGTCTAGATGGGATGTGGTCAGCAATATGCGAACCACACACTTGTGGTCATATGACCGGAAGACAATCTTAAAAGTGTGTGACTGTAAGGATTCATTATTCTGCAGTCATTATACTTTCACCAAATGACCAGTAGAAATGTTACCTTAATCCCATTGAATATGATTAATTGCACGTATCAAGCCACAATATATTAATCTGCTAATGTACAAATCCAGATAAAGTTAGCTTTGTTCATGTTCCTTTATTGAATACAGAGGAGCAGCTTTTACAAAGAATTACACCAATGTATCGGTTTTAGGGCAGATACACACTATGCGAGATGCATGCGAGGCACTTGCATGAGTCTCGCATGACTCACCCGGAACGGCCACCAGCTCCCTGGACGGGAGTGTGGAGCTCCATTGACATACAAGCAGCTGACGCGCTCCCATTCAGAGAGGCAACAGCCATTGTGAGTGAGTCTTACGAGACTCATGCAAGTATCTCACATGCATCTCACATAGTTTGTCTCCAGCCATAAGGTGTGGATTGCCTTGCTCTGCACAGCAGCATGTACAAGCATGCTCACAAGAGAAAATACTCCCAGATCGACCTGTCACTTGAAATTTGCTTATTGAATATAGTGCAGTTGTTACAAGTAGGTCTGGGCGTCATAGTTTGTCAGAACTTGTTTTTTCTAACATCAGACTGGTCGTACTGGAAATCCCATGCCCATAAACATTTGGAAAATCATTACATCAAAATGGGCGTTATGGAAATAGCTATCCAAGTGTAGGTGCATTACACTGAAATAGTGGTAAGCCCCATCCATGTGCGATTTTCACGTACATGTTCTGTCTTCTAGGGCGACACTGACATATAGTCATTATAAACCTAAGTGTCCCTGGCCCATGAATATTGACCCACAATGAAGGACAGAGTGACACACCCAAAAATTTGTAGTTAATAAACTTTTACAATCTTTATTAATATTTCATATAGTACATAGAGAATATTTGGAGAGCAGTATATCATCCTGATATAGTATCCTAGGACGCAAAGTTCATCAAGATATAAAAAATCCAAGTTTCTATATATTTACATAGCTCATAGACCAACTTTTTAGAATAATGCTACAATAGGATAACTGCTTTGAAACTCTGGCACATATACAGTGTTGGCCAAAAGTTTTGACACCCCTGCAATTCTGTCAGATAATACTCAGTTTCTTCCTGAAAATGATTGCAATCACAAATTCTTTGGTATTATTATCTTCATTTAATTTGTCTTCAATGAAAAAACACAAAAGAGAATGAAGCAAAAAGCAAAACATTCATCATTGCACACACAACTCCAAAAATGGGCCAGACAAAAGTATTGGCACCCTCAGCCTAATACTTGGTTGCACATTCTTTAGCCAAAATAAATGCGATCAACTGCTTCCGGTAACCATCAATGAGTTTCTTACAATGCTCTGCTGGAATTTTAGCCCATTCTTCTTTGGCAAACTGCTCCAGGTCCCTGATATTTGAAGGGTGCCTTCTCCAAACTGCCATTTTTAGATCTCTCCACAGGTGTTCTATGGGATTCAGATTTGGACTCATTGCTGGCCACCTTAGAAGTCTCCAGTGCTTTCTCTCAAACCATTTTCTAGTGCTTTTTGAAGTGTGCTTTGGGTCATTGTCCTGCTGGAAGACCCATGACCTCTGAGGGAGACCCAGCTTTCTCACACTGGGCCCTACATTATGCTGCAAAATTTGTTGGTAGTCTTCAGACTCCATAATGCTATGCACATGGTCAAGCAGTCCAGTGCCAGAGGCAGCAAAGCAACCCCAAAACATCAGGGAACCTCCGGCATGTTTGACTGTAGGGACCGTGTTCTTTTCTTTGAATGCCTCTTTTTTTCTCCTGTAAACTCTATGTTGATGCCTTTGCCCAAAAAGCGAGAACATTCTTCTAAAACGTTTTAGGCTTTCTCAGGTAAATTTTGGCAAACTCCAGCCTGGCTTTTTTATGTCTCGGGGTAAGAAGTAGGGTCTTCCTGGGTCTCCTACCATACAGTCCCTTTTCATTCAGACGCCGACGGATAGTACGGGTTGACACTGTTGTACCATCGGACTGCAGGGCAGCTTGAACTTGTTTGGATGTTAGTCGAGGTTCTTTTCTAGGGAGGTTAGCCACAGTGCCATGGGCTTTAAACTTCTTGATGACACTGCGCACGGTAGACACAGGAACATTCAGGTCTTTGGAGATGGACTTGTAGCCTTGAGATTGCTCATGCTTCCTCACAATTTGGTTTCTCAAGTCCTGAGACAGTTCTTTGGTCTTCTTTCTTTTCTCCATGCTCATTGTGGTACACACAAGGACACAGGACAGAGGTTGAGTCAACTTTAATCCATGTAAACTGACTGCAAGTGTGATTTAGTTATTGCCAACACCTGTTAGGTGCCACAGGTAAGTTACAGGTGCTGATAATTACACAAATTAGAGAAGCATCACATGACTTTTCTAACAGTGCCAATACTTTTGTCCACCCCCTTTTTATGTTTGGTGTGGAATTATATCCAATTTGGCTTTAGGACAATTCTTTTTGTGTTGTTTTCATTGAAGACAAATTAAATGAAGATAATAATACCAAAGAATTTGTGATTGCAATCATTTTCAGGAAGAAACTGAGTATTATCTGACAGAATGGCAGGGGTGTCAATACTTTTGGCCAACACTGGATAATAATATCAGTCAAATGACTTGCCAGCTTCAGTATTCAAATAGTTTGTCCATAAAATGTTTATAAGCAACGTTTCCAAATCACGTGGTACTAGTATGCTATACCTGGGATATTGGATGGAAGGTCATACAGTCGTGGCTGAAAGTGTTGGCACCCTTGAAATTGCTCCAGAAAAGGAAGTATTTCTCCCAGTAAATTATTGCAATTACAGGTTTTGTTATACATGTGTATCTCCTTTGTGTATAGCGTGTAATTGCAATAAAAACAGATAAAAAAAGGTAAATTGGACATAATATCACACAAAACCCCAAAATGGGCTGGAGAAAATTGTTTGCACCTTCCCAAAATTGTGGGTGAAAAACTTTGCTTCAGCATGTGATGCTCCTGTGGCAAGTAACAGGTGTGAGCAAGATGAAAATCACACCTGAAACCAGATAAAAGGAGAGTTGACTCAATCTTTGAATTGTGTGTCTGTGTGTGGCTACTAGGTATGGAGAAAAGAATGGTCTAAGGACTTGACAACCAAAATTGTTGAATAAAAACAAGGTTAAAAATCCATCTCCAGATATCTTGATGTTCCACGGTGCACAACATAATCAAGAAGTTTACAACCAATGGCATTGTAGCTAATCTCTATAGATGTGGATGGCAGGGAAGAATTGATGAAAGGTCACAACACAGGATAGTCCGAATGGTGTTTAAACCCCCCAATCACGATCCAAAGAAATTAAAGCTATCCTGCAGGCTCAGGGTGCATCAGTGTCAGCGCAAACTATGTCTGCATTTGAATAAAATGCTATGGCTGGAAATCCAGGAGGTCCCCTCTACTGAGAGACATGAAAAAGCTATACTGAAGCGCGCCAAAATGAATGTGAGCCAAAATTAAATGTGGTGGAGGTTCAAAAATTTTTTGGTGTTGTTCTTCTCCCTCTGGCACTGGGTGCCTTTATTGTGTGCAAGGCACACATATCTTCAATGGGACATATCTTTAATGGGCCTACATATCTTCAATGGGACAGTTTTCATCTAAAACACATAAAAAACTCTATTGTGTACTGTCAGGCCATCAGATACAATTGGTTATGTTCCAACCTTACAGATAGAGACAATCACCTTGGGGACCTCAGCAAGACATTTTTGAACCAGGGCTACCATCCAAGAGCAATTGAAAACCAGATTACAAGAGCCACCAGAATATCAAGGAATCATGTCCTACATTACAAAACTAAAGAAGAAAACAACTGGGTCCCTCTTGTAGTCACCTACAATCCAAATCTGGGGCTGCATGGAAACGACAACCACTACTACAAAAAGATGCCCGACTAAAATCCTTCATTCCGGACCCCCACTTCTGTGTTTTAGGTATCCCCCGAATCTAAAAATGATCATTGTCAGAAACTCCCTATCCTCTCCAACAACAGGAACATTTGTCTCCAACCAGACAAGGTTCAAAACCTGTCCATATATAATGACAACAGAAAAGATAAAGATTCTCAGCACAGATGAGGAGTACAAGATACAAAGTACCTTCAGCTGCACCACAACCTATGTGGTGTGCTTAATTTATATATACAAAATGTGAGAGTGGGAATCTGTATGTAGGGGATACAGGGCAGAAACTTAGAACAAGAATGAATTCTCATCGCCACAGAATAAAAGAAAAAAAGAATGGATCTAGCTGTGGCCAATCATTTTTGTAGCCTTGATCACACCATAATGGATATGAAAATACTAGTTTTGAAGGGTAATTTCAAATCTCAAAGAATCAGGAGAGTCTAGGAATATACACTTATGATGTCCTTTGACAAATTCAGAGCGGGAATTACGGTAATGTATTGCATGGATCTTTTTACATCAATTGAGGAGTCTACAAATCTTGAACCCACAAATAATAAAGGACATACAACTATCTGCTTCTTATCTCTGGATGCTGATGTTTACTGCCCCAGATGCTCTCCCCCCTCCCAACTCTCACCATTGTGTTATCCTGCACCTCACCTGGTTTATTTGCTGCATTATCCAACCCCCTATTTCTGTAAATATATCTGTGTAAGTTCAGAATTTGTGTCCTTATTAGCGTGACGACGAGACCTTAGAGTCTCGTAAGCTATTACTTACCATCTTTTCAGTTACCCATTAAAACGTATCAACCAATGAGGACTCTCAGTTTCTAATATTCTTCATTTGCTGGAACATTTTCAACACTTTCAGCCATGACTGTACATATAAAGCAGGATATTTTAGGATAAGATAGAGGGCACACTTACTAGTGCCTCTTGCACATGGGTTTTTCATGCCTTTTAATGAATCAAGCAAGATGTGAAGTTGCGTGTGCCTCACCACAAATCTTACTAGAACAGGAGTAAGGGCCCCGTTACACACAACTATATCACTAACGATATCGTTGCAACGTCACCGGTTTAGTGACGTTGCAGCGACCTCGTAGCGAAGCCGCTGCGTGTGACATGTACCAACGACCAGCGATCAGCTCGCTGATCATTGGTAAATGGCCAGGACCATTTTTCAACCGTTGGTCTCCTGCTGGGCGGCCAGCATCGGCGTGTGCAACAGCGGGAGACCAACGATCAATGACCTCCCGGCCGATGCCCAGCGCCGCACAGTAAACGCTGGGACATAGTAACCAGGGTAAACATCGGGTAACTAAGCGCAGTGCTATGCTTAGTTACCCGATGTGTACCCTGGTTACCAAAGTTCTCGCTGGTGAGTCTGCCTGTGTGATAACTCACCAGCGATCAGATAGCGATGTCCCAGCGATCAAGATCGTTGGTCGGATTGCGTGTAACGGGGCCTTAAGATTTGTGTCGTATGGAACACTACCCCTTGTCTTGCTTTTGATGAATGGGAGGCGTCGCTCTCCCTTCGCACCACCCCTCCAAATACTTTGTCAGAGGTGGGCAATTTTAGAATAAAAATGACAAAAGTTATAACATTTTTGTGCAGCCTGTGTTGCGCAAGAAATGTATTACTTTTTAGAGCTTTGTACACCAGAATTCCAGCAAAAAAATTTGATGGCTTTGTGCCAAAGATTCTGTCTGTCTGATTTTGATATATTGCAGATATTTAGGGACTGTTGGGTGACAAGCAACATGACCATTGTAGCTTATCCCCTGTGACTATTACACTTTAGAACAAGTACAATCTGACATCACCTAATATTTTACATAAAATAGAATTAGAACGATGATTGATTTTAATAGCACATAGTACAACACTTATTTGGCGCACCGTTGTTCCTCCAGTTCATGTGTTTTCAATGGAGAATCAAGAATAAGTGGTGGCTAGCCACCTCTTGCATATGCTCAAGTGCGCACACATGTACAAGTGAGAGCACTTTACTGTATAAAGTATGCATGTATAAGGTCATGAAATGACACCGACAAGATTTCAGCTTCTGCTTGTAATTACTAAGGCCCCTTCACATCACGTATTTTGGGGATCCGTCGCTATCCATTGTAAAACTAATAGCCACGGATCCAATTTGGCTCCCCATTTTCCCTATGGGCACGGATTGGTCCTTAATGGCCATCTGTGTGTGCAGGGATCCGATTGTGTCCGCTTTTTTCACATCCCCAAAAATCGGAGAATTCTCCGATTTTGGGCTGCCTTCAAAAAAGCGGACATAATCGGATCCGACGCTGTCCCAATTCAAATACCATGGGGGTCTATGGAGCTCGGATCCAGGAAAAACAGGATTGTTTCTCGGATACGGTTTTAGTGTACGAAGCATGCTTAGTGCAGTTTTAGTGTACTGAGCATGCTCAGTACACTAAAACAGCTGTTTGTAATTTCACTTTAGCAGTGTATCTACATACACTGCTAAAGTGAAATTAAAGCAAGCAATGTGCTAAAAAAAAAAATGCTCACCTCTCTGCTGAGTGTCCTGTGATGCGAGGAGTCCACCTCTGATGGCTGCAGGACCTGATGATGTGTAAGTTTGCCTTATCACAATTCTCACCCATGGCCCTGACCACCGATGGATAGCCATTGAAGCTACCTTTCCCTGAGGCTTGTCATCTAGAGCCTGAAGCAAGTGTTTTGTTTTTTCCCTCCAACATGAGCATGGGCATGATGGCATGGTCTATTTAGTGTGGTGGATGTCTAGTTTGACCAGTTACTTGGGGATGCTGTATCCTCATCCCCGGATACATACCTATACTGGGTGAATTCTCCTGAGGCAATATTACCGTATATACTCGTGTATAAGCCGACCCGTGTATAAGCCGACCCCCTTACTTTTGCCCCCAAAACCTGGGAAAACCTATTGACTCGTGTATAAGCCGAGGGTGGACCCCAGCACAGGTATACAGCCCCCAGCAGTGTGGTATACAGCAGCCCCAGTGGTAGTATACAGCAGCAGCCCCAGTGGTTAGTATACAGCAGCCCCAGAGGTGTATACAGCAGCCCCAGTGGTAGTATACAGCAGCCCCAGTGGTAGTATACAGCAGCCCCAGTGGTAGTATACAGCAGCAGCCCCAGTGGTTAGTATACAGCAGCCCCAGAGGTGTATACAGCAGCCCCAGTGGTAGTATACAGCAGCCCCAGTGGTAGTATACAGCAGCCCCAGAGGTATATACAGCCCCAGTGGTACTATACAGCAGCCCCAGTGGTAGTATACAGCAGCCCCAGTGGTAGTATACAGCAGCCCCAGAGGTATATACAGCAGCCCCAGTGGTAGTATACAGCAGCAGCCCCAGTGGTAGTATACAGCAGCAGCCCCAGTGGTAGTATACAGCAGCAGCCCCAGTGGTAGTATACAACAGCAGCCCCAGTGGTTAGTATACAGCAGCCCCAGAGGTGTATACAGCAGCCCCAGTGGTAGTATACAGCAGCCCCAGTGGTAGTATACAGCAGCCCCAGAGGTATATACAGCCCCAGTGGTACTATACAGCAGCCCCAGTGGTAGTATACAGCAGCCCCAGGGGTATATACAGCAGGCCCAGTGGTAGTATACAGCAGCCCCAGAGGTAGTATACAGCAGCCCCAGAGGTATATACAGCAGCCCCAGAGGTATATACAGCAGCCCCAGGGGTGTATACAGCAGCCCCAGGGGTGTATACAGCAGCCCCAGGGGTGTATACAGCAGCCCCAGGGGTGTATACAGCAGCCCCAGGGGTGTATACAGCACCAGCCCCAGGGCTGTATACAGCACCAGCCCCGGAGGTATACAGGCCCCCCCATCAAGATCCAGGGCCCCCCCCCCTTGCGCGGCAAACCTGTAATGTAAAATCATACTTATCAGTGTCCTGTCGCGCCGTCCCTGCTGCCGACATGACGATCCCGGGCTTCATTCCGCGTCTTCCGGCTTCCTGTGGTCGCAGGCAATGACGTCATTGCCCGCGACCACAGGAAGGCGGAAGACGCGGAATGAAGCCCAGGATCGTCATGTCGGCAGCGGGGACGGCGCGACAGGACACTGATAAGTATGATTTTACTTTACAGGTTTGCCGCGCAAGGGGGAGGGGGGGCCTTGGATCTTGATGGGGGGCCTGTATACCTCCGGGGGAAGCCTTATACTCGCGTATAAGCCGAGGGGGACTTTTCAGCCCAAATTTTGGGCTGAAAAACTCGGCTTATACGCGAGTATATACGGTATATCAATTGTTCCCATTGAGAATTGTGATAAGACAAACTTACACATCATCTCCGTCTTCGGATGAGGCTTGTATAATAAGACAAGGTGAAACGCGTAAAGGCTGGAGAAATATCCTTGTTCATCCATGTGGTTTTTGCAATCATGCTTCGTACAGATAACGCGGAAGGCCGCTATTTTTGGACTTCACTATGACTTAAATCCAGCCTCTGGATTGTGAACCCTTTGTTATAGGTTTCTGTTCACCTGAAATTCCCGACCAGGGACAGAATCAGGGAGAGCCACCGTTGAGTGGGGGCACCACGAACCTTAGGGTGTCAATACCTCCATTGTCAAGTAGAAACAGTATTTACGGTTTGACAAATAGGTGATCTGTACAACTATTGCAATCCACATTGTTCCTTTGTGTTGTCTTGTTTTACTCACTTGTTGGTCCTTTAGACCTTTTAAAGAACTGAATAGGTTTCTTTTAATATATTCTTTGAAGTTGGTAGTTACATATCTTAACTTCTTTTTCACCAATGGCAGATTTCAGCTCACCCCAAAGATTTTCAATGGGATTGAGGTCAGGATTCATTGCTGGCCATGTTAAGTAATTTTTTTGTTTTTTAACCATTCCTGTATATTTTTGGATGTGTGCTTTGGGGCATTGTCTTGCTGGAGGACCCATGATCTTTGACTCAAACCAAGTATTCATACACTCGATTGGATATTTCCTCTAACATTTCTTGATATTTCCCGGATTTCATGATTCCTGTGATACGGTCAAGGCCGCTAGTACCAGACGCAGCAAAGCAATCCCACAGCATTATGGATTCTCCACCATGCTTAACTGTTGGTAGAGTGTACTTTTCCTTATAAGCTTCACTGTGCTGTCTGTTAACAAATTGTTGCATTGCAGTGCCAGAAAGTTCTTTTTTTGTTTCATCAATCCACAGAATATTTTTCCAGAAGGATTGTGGCTTGTCAATGTACTCTTTGGAAAAGATCAGTCATTCCTTTTTAGGTCTTTTCTCCAACAATGGTTTCTTCCTTGGCCTTCTCCTAGAAGACTGTGATTGATTTAGTGTGCAGCTTATGGTACAGACTTCAGACTGTTCCAGGTTGGCCTACAGGTCTTTGGATGTTTGACGTGTTTTTTCCACCATTCGCAACAATTTCCAAGACATCCCTTATTAATTGTCCTCTTTCCCCCATGCTTAGGGAGGTTATTGTTGGTTCCAAGCTTGGCAAATGTCTTCATAACACTGCACACTGTTGAAACTGGGATACCAAGGTCTTTGGAGATGGCCCTATACCCTTTGCAAGTCTTGTGTTTGATGATGATAGCAGTTCTGATGTGCTCATACAGCTCCTTTGTCTTTACCCTGGTGACAAAGGAAAAGGGACTAACGTGGCTTTTTAAAAACACCCAAGTCATCATTCATTGGATAACTCATGTCACATGGACACCAACAATCTATCACAGGTGATTCTTGTTTGTGAGTCAAAATGTGTTTTCATACTAACTTAATGTAAAGGGTGCCAATATCAGTAACCACAAGCTATAGGTCTTTCTATTTTTCACTCAGTTTTTTTGTTTTAAATTGTTGCTTATCATTTGCTCTTTTGTATTCAACATGAGTGCTTTATACAAAAGAAGCAATTACACTTTATTTCTTTTCAGGAGATATTCCACATTATGTACTTGAACTTCATGGGCGCCAATAACAATGAGCAGGACTGTATAAGTGTTTGAACATGATTAGTTGTCCCTGCTCTTCTTGTCTGTGGTCATTGGTATTATATGATTTTAGAAGGCTGATAAATATCGTCAATCCAATATCGTCTAGGGATAAATCCTGATGACAGGTTTCCTTTAACAGATGTGTCTTCCGTATCAAACACGCATAACTTCAAATCAGTTTTCAGCATAATTCCATAGAGATGGGGGAACGTATTTCAGTTCTCATTCTCCACCAATACCTCTCTCTGTTTTAACATGGGGGAGACAGAGTAGTAGGAAATGGTAAACATACAGATTTTTATTTTTAAAAAAGTATTCCAGCAGAAAACCTCACTTGATCCAGATAGTTGAATTCTATTCTGTAGATGATATTCCCTGTATTTCTTGCCAGAACTGCGATACGCTGTGGTCATGTGCACATGTGAATAGCAAAAGTGCATAAGAGCACAACTGTTGTGTATGTCTACCCCTGCTGGCCAGTAACGGCAATACACAAATAGTTCACACCATACAAGGGTTTTGCAAACACCAAACACATCTGGTTACAAACAGCTTTTAATGAATCACTAAAGAGCAAAATGAAAATGTGATACATGTCCTCGCCTTACAGTCTTTGTAAAAAAAAAAAAAAAAAAAAAAAAATATAAGAATGACTGCATGTATAAGATGCTGTTTGTAAGAAATTACTCCAAAATAATGACTGCATGTATAAGATGCTGTTTGTAAGAAGATGACTCTGGGCCATCTGAACAAGTAAATGTTTTACTAAAAGGCTAGTCAAATAAATTGGTACAATTTGTAAAATGGGCCCTTACATCCTCGTGTAAATGGGTGTAATCACTAAGGAGAATGATATCATGTGCTGACTACATGGCATTGAAAATGTACGGTAATGGCGAGGGTTAGGCAGCATGATTTCATTAATACACCATATAGTGCCAGTCTCATACAGTGCAGTTTGTTTTTGTTGGAAATCATTAGTGGGTTTTAAGGAAAGGAAAATAATTCTCTAATTCACACGTAATAAAAAAATAAAAAAAAAAACTTAAAAATACCCACGACAACTGTATTATGATAAGTCAGTGCTGACATTGTCACAGTATCCGCGTGACCTGACAACTCCACTGAATAGACATGCAGTAAAGTTTTGTTTATTTTTAGAGAATGACCAATATAGAGGGACAGGGGAGTGCTGGACACACTGGGAGAGGCTCGAAACCAAAACCGAAAAAAAAAAGAAAAACATAAACCCCCGTATAAATTTAACATAAATGTAAGCACAGTTAAAAGCGAGGGTCACGGGAATCCATCATCATCATCTTCTGCCATCTCTTTTGCAAACTCTAAATCCTGCTGTTCTCTTTCACGTCGCTCCTGTGGACAGAAAGGGGTCAGGTCAGCTCAAGATTTCCACATGTATTATTCTAAATGCTGCACACTAAACAGGTTATCCCCCATTTTTGTACATACATATTCAAACACATTATACAGTAAGTCACAAAAGCGAGTACAACCCTGCCATTTTAAAATATTTTATTATATCTTTTCAAAAAGGACATACACTGACGATAGAACACTGATACAATGTAAAGTAGTCAGTGTACAGCTTAACAGTGTAAATTTGGTGTGACCTCTAAATAACTGCACCCATAGCCATTAATGTCTAATCCACTTGCAACAAAACGGAGTACACCCCTAAGTAAAGCCCAAGTTGTGCCCCATTAGCCATTTTCCCTCCCCGTTGTCATGTGACTCTTTAGTGTTACACAGTCTCAGGTGTGTTACATTTGCTGTTATCGCTCGCACACTCTCATACTGCTCACTGGAAGTTCAACATGGACGCTCATGTCAAAGAATTCTCGGAGGATCTAAAAGAAGGATTTTTTTTTAAATTAAAATCTAGGAAAGTTTATCCGTCCTCAAGCTCTTCATGGTTACCAATTGAGATTTTAGAGATGTTCTCAAATAAAATTAAAATGACCTTGTGGAAGGAGAGGGGGATTTGGAATATTTCGGACATATTAAACAAATTTTGAAAGGATAATAAATTTCCTTTAAGAGACAGGTTTAAGCTGATGGGATCGGAGGAGAATCTGTGCCATTATTAAAACTCATAAGATTGAATTCAGCTTTCCTTTAAATATAACCAAAATGCTCACATTTCCAAATAATCTTGGCCTATGGAGAACTAGCAGTATTTATCAGACCATTAACCGAGACTATGACATTGCGATAACAGCTAATATAAACAGCTTGGGAGAAAGACTTGAAAATAGTCATCAGCTTAAACCAATTTCAAAGCATTTTTGAGACCATTTATACAAGTGTTTCTTTATTAAAAACGCAATACAAAGTGTACACTAGGTGGTATTACACTCCTTTAAAACTTTATTTAATACAGAATCAGAATTCTTCCTTATGTTGGAGGGACTGTAACTGTATTGGCAATTTAACCCATATATTCTGGAGTTGCCCCTATTTGAAAACATTTTGGGAAGAAGTTCAAAATATGATTACCTGTACTACTAAAATTAAACTTAGTATCACACCAGAATTTGCACTATTATTAATAGGTTAGGTTTAGATGATATCCCAAAGAAAAATAGGTCTCTAAATCATATCTTGTTAACTGCAAGAAGTATTATTGCTGCACGTTGGAAGCAACCTGTACCTCCCACTATCAAAGATCTTATACACAAAATAACGTTCCATAATTCGTATGAATTTTCTTATACTATAAGGAATAAACTGCAGTCTAACTATTAACTAAAATGGTCTGATTGGATTCATATATATGCTCCAAATTTGCTACATAAGAGACCTTGACATTATAAATTCTTCTCATATTTTCTAGTTTCTTAATTGAAACAGAGATGAGATATAATGACTGAAGTGAACTGGTTCCTTTGATAATGGTATTTTTAATACTCTCCAAAATTAAAGTGAAACTAGCGGTGGTTAAACCCATGTCTCCGTAAATAGTTGGATAGTTTTAACAGGTAGTTGTATTTGATAACTTTCTTTTTCCAAATTTGATATCAATACAAATATCTTCATAATTGATATATGATATCTCCACAAATTTGTCTGATCAAAGAAGTACAAACTAGATATTTTATTTAATCGAACGTCTTTGTAAATTAATTTACTGTATTCATTAGGTTATTCTTCTACTTGTGGTGTTTAAATTTTATTGATAAGAGTTTAGTGAAACAACACAGCTGCATTTGTTAGTTAGTATATAATAACCTATTATAATTATTTTTTACAATCCAGTAAATGAATCATTCTGTAATGTGATTGTAATAATACACACAAACTCTGTAAATTAATTCAAATCTGTAATTATTGCTGCATATATATTATGTATTGTATTGAAAACCTTTAATAAAAAAATTATATGAACAAAAAAAAAAAAAAAAAAAAAAAAGATTGTTGCTCTGTATAAAGGTGGACTAGACTGAAAGAAGACTGCCATCACCCCGAGACTGAGCTGCAGCCGGTTTGCCAAGACCAATTAGCAGTATAAACAATACAAGATCCTCTCAGAACAGGCCTTGCCATGGTCGATCAAAGAAGTTGAAGGCACGTGCTCAGCAGAGGTTGAGTCTTTTCAATACAGACATATTATCGCTGCCAGCATTGCTGCTGAGGTTACAGGGGTGAGAGGTGGGCGATCAGTCTGTCAGCGCTCAGACCATGCCCCACACACTGCATCAAATTGGTCTGCATGGCTCACATCCCACAAGGAAGCCTCTTCTAAATATGATAAGCAAGAGTGCACGCAAACAGTTTGCTGAAGACAAGCAGACTAAAGCCCCAGCCCACACAACCATATTGTTAAGAGAAATCGTTGTAACTATGACGTTACAAAAATCTCTCCAGCGATGTCGTTATGTGTGACACTTTGCAGTGATCAGGCCCCTGCTGTGAGGTCGCTGACCGCTGCAAAGTGCTCTGGGTCATTTTTTGACCGTTGGTTTCCCACTGGTCAGCACGCATCGCTGCATTTGACCGCGAGAATCCAGCGATCAGTGACCTCACAGGCTGGTAAGCATGGTAAACAAGGGGTATCTAGGCAGTGCGCGCTGCCTGGATACCCACTGTTTATCATAGTTACCAGCGTCCTCCCTGCTTACAGGCAGCGCTAAACAGGGAAAACGCCATGGTTACTAGCGTCCTCCCTGCTTAGCGCTGCCTCTAAGCATGGAGGACGCTGTGCAGCCTGTGCCAAGAGGAGCTCGAAGTGCCAGCCCGTGCTAGGAGAACGCTGGTAACTATAATAAACAGCAGGTATCCAGGCATGGATACCCGCTGTTTATCATAGTTACCAGCGTCCTCCATGCTTACAGGCAGCGCTAAACAGGGAGGACGTCGACATCGCCTTCAGCGATGTGGCAGATGTCTCCCATGGCCCTGATCGCTGGGGATATCTGCCTGTTTGACAGTTCCCCAGCGACCAGGTAACGACACGCCAGCGATCCCGGCAGGTAGTTATCGCTGTCAGGATCGCTGGAGCGGTCGTTCAGTGTGACAGGGCCTTAAGGACATGGATTACTGGAACCCTGTCCTGTGGTCTGAAAAACAAAGATAAACTTATTTGGTTTAGATGGTATGAAGTGTGTGCGGTGGTATAACCAGGTGAGGAGCACAAAAATCAAGTGCCTCTTGTCTACAGTCAAGCATGGTGGTGGGAGTGTCATAGTTTGAGGCTGCATGAGTGGTTGGGATTTACAGTTCATTGAGGAAACCATGAATGCAAACATGTACTGTGGCATACTTAAGCAGAGCATGGTCCACAGAGCTGAGCCGCAGGACAGTATTCCTACATGAGACTGACCAAAATACACCTCCAAGACAACCACTGCCTTACTGAAGAAACTGAGGGTAAAGGTGCTGGACTGGCCAAGCATGTCTCCAGATCTAAACCCTATTGAGCATCAGTGGGGCATCCTCAAACCTAAGGTAGAAAAGTACAATGTCTCTAAAAGCACCAGCTGATGTCATGGAGGATTGGAAGAGGATTTCAGTGGCTCATGTGAAGCTCTAGTGAACTCCATGGCCAAAAGGTAGTAAAGTGCTTGAAAATAATGTTGGCCACACAAAATATTGACCCTTTGGGCACAATTTAGCCATAAGGAGTATACTTACTTTTGATACCAGCAGGTTATACATTAAAGCATCACTACAGTGTTTTTTTTTTTTAAACGGTGCAGTGGTGCTCTAAATGTAAGCCCCCCTGTAGTCTTAAGGGTCCGTCACACGCTACGATATTGTTGAAACATCACAGGTTTTGAGACGTTCAATCGACGTTGTTGCATGTGACATGTCGATATGGCTAGCAATAAGTCGGCTGATCGTTAATCACAGGTTTATGAAGTGGACCATGAATCAGTCGTTGATCGTACATTCGATCTGCTGCATTGTCGTGTGTGACACCTTGATAACGATTTCGTTAATTTATTCGCCTATTCAGAACTGAAGGACATAGGCAACCAAACGACCGCAAGTATCGTTTACTTGTCGCGGAATCGTTGCTGCATTGTTCACGATATCTGTACGTGCGACCCTTCACCAGCGATCATTGAACATCGTTCAAGTGATCCAGGTCAAGCTGGATCATTGGTCGGATCGTCGAGACATTGAAGCGTGTAACCCAGCCTTTATATTTAACCTCCTGTATTTTTTTCACTTTTTTGGCACCATTCCGGTCCCACGACACTATCTTGTGACTGTAACGTCTGATTCACCTTAAGTCAGAGATTACTTTAGACGCACTCAATGCATCTCTACGAGTGCAAGAACAAGGTTCCCATAGAGATGTATGGAAAAATGACCTCTGACATGCTACCTGAAACACTGGGATTGGCGTCTATTCACTTTTTGCTGCAGAGTGACTTATGAACTGCTGGAAAAGGATGAAGGCAGTGGAAGAGGAGTATAACACTAGGGGCAGGAGACTTACATTTAAAGCATCTCTAATAGCTGAGCAATAATAATAATAATAAAAAAAAAAGTTGTAGTGCTGCTTTAATCGCTGTGTGTTAATTTTCTTAGAAGGCACACCAGATTTATTCTGTTATACAAGCTGTACCCTGACTACTTTACATTATATTAAAAGTGTCATCATATCAGTGGTGTTCATGAAAAGATATAAAATATATTGAAAAAGTGAGGGGTGTAGTCATTTTTGTGATATATTGTATATATTATATACACACACTTCAGCAAGGCACCAAGCAAGGAGGACAGGTGCACACTGCTACGACTGCATCATATACATTTCACATTCTTTGGCCCATATATTATGCAGCCATAGCAGCCTGCACCTGTTCACATTTGCTTTATTCTGTTCAGAGGAGCAGATCAGTTTTTTTTTACAGTATGTGGTTAGCATTGTCTTTTTGGTCTGTGCAAGGGTTTCATAAAATACACACTGTCTGGATGGGAGCACATGTTCTAAAACCCCTATATAACGCCCAACCTTGAAAGTGAAAATTATCATGTGGAAGTTGGTTATGCCATAGGCACTAAAGCCTCCGTTACACGGTATGAGATCGTGAACGATATCGCTCAAACGTCACGGGTTTGGAGTCGTTCAAACGACATCGTTAGTACGTCATTATGTGTAACACCGAGATACGACTACGAAAAATCGTTGGATCGTTGATCGCAGATTTGAGAACATGTTCTCAAATCAAACGATCCTCGATCAGCCAACCTGCTGCATCGTTGTGTGTGACACCGTGATAACGATGTGGTTAACGACATCCCCTATTCACAAGAGTGAACAAGTATCGTTCGCTGGGTTGTGCGAACAATAGCTGCTCGCCACATCGTTGGTGCGTCGTTCACGATATCTAGACATGTGACATCTCACCAACGATGTCAAAAAGATGTCCTAATGACCATGCTCCCGCGAGATCGTTGGTGATATCTTAACGACATTGAAGCATGTAACGGTATCTTAAGTAATTCAGCCCCATACCATCAGACATGAAGGCATACGAACTGTGTGTTTATAGCAAGCTGTATGGTTCCCTATCCTGTCAAGGACACGGCATCAATGGAAAACATAAAGAATATAAGACCACAGTTAAGTTTTCCATTTTGCCTCAGTCCCTTTTTAGTGAGTCTTGCCTCAGAGAAGACAGCAGCATGTCGGGATTGTGTTGATATATGACTACTACTTTGCACAATGAAGCTGTAACTTCCATTTGTAGATTGCACAGTGACCTGTGTTCACAATAATTTCTGGTCGTATTGCTGAGCCTATGCAGTGATTTGCATGCCTGAATCATTCCCGTTTTTAATTAAGTGTCGCCTCGGGGTGCTTAAATCATGAGTCTCCAATACTGACTTTGTACCTTGTGCACATGGATCTCTCCACTCTCTGAATCTTTCAATTATATTATGGAGTGTGGAGGATGGGATATTTAAAGTCTTTGCAAATTTACATGGAGGAACATTTTTCTGAAATTGTTCCACTTGATCACAGATCAGTGAACCGCTGACCGATTCTGCCTCTGGACCACACTCTTTCTTGACAATTCCCCCTCAGCTGTTATTCATTAGTACCTCTTATATACATTTTTAAACTTGTCCCAAATTTGAGATGGGTTGTACCCAAAGCTTTTTTTGTAAAAGAATATTAACCAGTACTGAGGCGAGGAGCGGGGGGTTGGGGGGGGATGGGGGTGTGTGCTGTCTGGTGCTTTGAGGAGGGGCTGGGGCCCCATTTAGCTCCGCCCCCTCTGCATATTTTCCGGTACGCCGTTCGGCACGTACCTCCGCAAAAAAAAAAAAAAAAGCACTGATTGTACCAATTTCTACAAGAATTTATCTTTTTTTTTTTTAAACTAAATGGAAATATCTAATTTTCACCTTCTGATTTGTTCTACTGATTTCCAAAGCATTGCATTCCTGTTTTCCTTTATATTACACACAGCATCCCTACTTTTTTGGTTGTCCTTATACAGCCCTATAGAGAACTTCACCCCCTATATAATTTATATCTGCACTTTAGATTTCTGTGTTTAATTTGCACAGAAATAACTTGTACTGCATGTTCCCACTTCAGTCTCGCAGGCTGGAAGGATGAGTGAGGCTCCTGAGGTGTTAGTGCGGATGTGAATGGCAAGGGAATCAATTTAGGCAGCGCTTTCTCTGGGCAAGCGGGCGCTGCTAATCATGTTAAGTGGAAATGTGCAGACTTTCATTGGTGGGGGTAGAATGGTGCACTTAGCCCTTGGCCAAATGTGAACTGAGGAGCCATAATTTGCAATAAAAATATTTTTCTGTACACTTAAAATATAAATCTATAATGTAAGAATGATGTTCGTGTGATTAAAGGGACAGACTCCCTTTAGCATGAGACGCTTTGATAAATTTGGCACATTTTTAAACTGACTAGTCCGAGTCTGACTAGGGGTGCCATTCATCTAGTGGTGCAGAGGTATCATACTGTGTGGCCCAATGCTAAGCAGCGGAGCAGTTGGGTCGCTTTCAGACACTCTGCATCAACTGTATCAGTGTGAATGGTGCCTTAAGCGGGCCCAGTGTATGCATGGCAATCTGCCTCCCACACATAGTTGGTAGAGGTGGTTTATTAGCCTGCAGCTGGGCTTGCTTTACAATTGGGCTCTGACTGCTTCCTGAGAGTGCATTTTGATTCTGCTTTTGGCAATGATGGTAAGTTTTTTTTATGCTGCTTTTTTCTAGTAGTTTTTGCACAGACTCCCTTTAGCATGAGACACTATGATACATTTGGCACATTTTTAAACTGACTAGTCCGAGTTAAATCAGCTGCCTTGTATATTCATAGACCTATCTTCTGTATATAGGGGGAAACGCTAAAATCACAGCCCCATATTAATGTGAAACATAGGGGTGCTCATCTCAAAGAAAAAGGTCACTACATATAAAATAAGACAATTGATATCAGGAATTAGTATTCAAGCTGGTGGCCTTTTTGTCAAGGTTTCACTGTACAAAAACCAGAGAATCACCCTCTCTCAAGACAGCGCTCCAACATCACTTTTTCCAGTTCTTGATTCTCACCTCAGCTGATTCCAAGTCTTTGTTGTAGGATTTGGGGGGAAATCGCATGGCCTATTAACGAAAATGGAAATAAAGCATTTATGAGATGTGCATATCATTTCACTTTCAAATATACAAAAATGCTATAGCAAAAACAGAAGAATCAATCTAGAATGTTCCACAAACAACTAAGGAAATTGTGAGTATAATTTTAATATTATTAAAAACACTGGCACATTAGCACCTTCACGTCATGGCTATATTACGTTTCCCTCCCCTTGTTCCAAGAGCCATAACTGATTTTTCCATCAATATAGCCAAATCACGGCTTGTTCGTTTACAGGACAACATTAATTCTTTTATTCTACCAGATAGGTTTACCCATTGGATTATTTTATATTTTAATAGAACTGACTTATATACAATACTAAACATGTATTTTTGTAATTGTTTTAATTTTAATGGAGTAAAAAGGGAATATGATTTACACTTCCATGGATTTTCAAATTTACATCTTGATTTTTTTTAAAGTTCTTACTGTATTTAGGCTGCGTTCACACATTGCGTATTTTGCCACGTTTTTTTACGCGCGCTTTTCAAAATACGCAATGTGCCTTTTGTCTGCCAGCAAAGTGAATGGGAAATTCACTTTGCAGTGCAGACATTGCGTAAAAATACGCACTGCGTTTTCCGGGAGAAAACGCAGCTCCGTAAACAATTGATATGTCAATTGTTTACGCAGCTACTTCTGCGTATTCTCCCAGAGGGGAGGAAGAATCCAGCTTCCTCCTCCCCTCTGTGACAGCTGTGGCCGCCCATTAGATTTCACAGTGTATTAATATACACTATGAAATCTAAATTAAACAAAAGCAAATGTCTGAAAAATAAAAAAGAATCAATACTTCACCTGTCCAACGCCTTCTGCCGCTGTGCGATCCCCGATTCCAAGTGAGATCTCTTCTGACAGGACCTGTGGTGATGCCAGAGGGGCGTTCCCGGGCACTCGCGGTCATGTGATACATATCACATGACCGCGAACAGCCAATCAGCGATGGGAACGCCCCTCTCTGACATCACCACAGGTCTTATCAGTACACCGCTCGCTTACAACCGGAGACCGGACAGTGGGAGAAGGCACCGGAGAGGTGATGTATTCATTCTTTTTTATTTTACATACATTTGCCTCTGTTTAATTTAGATTTCACAGTGTATATTAATACACTGTGAAATCTAATGGGGCTGTCACAGAGGGGAGGAGGAAGCAGGATTCTTCCTCCCCTCTGTGACATCACTGCGCTTTCTGGAGTAAAGAGAGCGCAGTGTGTGAAAGCCCCTGCGTATTTTGCTGTGCTTTTTTGCGCGGCCGAAAAACGCGGCAAAAAGAGCGCGCAAAAAAGCGCAGTAAATTACGCAAATGTGTGAACGTAGCCTTAATCTGTAAATTACTGTATGCAATTTATTTGTAATGCACGTTGATTTGAAGTTGCACTCTCCCAATCACTTGGGCTATACACAAGAGTGCATCAGCACTGCTATGTATTGCTAAAACGGCATTCTTGTATTAACACCAGCCACAGGCCAGCGTTCAAAGCAGAATCATAATGACATGCATGGGGTCAGCAGAAGAAAGATTGACAATGGGAATTAACAGGTTAACAGCTGTGGGGATAGCGGCACGGCTATTTATAGTGATGAGCAAGTGGCGTAATATTCGTAATTGCTATACTCATTACGAGGGGTTTTTAAGACTCGCATGTTCGTCCAAATAGCGAGTCTAAGGTTAGGCTCCACCCACACACTACCGGCTATAAAACAAGCATATCCGGGGAGGGTCGGGAGGGTGGGCTTTTTTGTGTTTTCACTGCATAAAACACCTTGCTGTGCCCCCCATAGACCCCAATATTCAATCTGATCTTACTGGGTGCCGACTCCCTTTGTGTTCTGAAGGGAGTCGGCTATTTGTGTCAGATCGATAACGATGGACACATCACTCACGATCACCCGCAAAATTTGCTGAGTAATGAGTATCGTCAATACCGTACTATACATGCAAGTACCGAATAGTAACAATTACACTCGCTCATTACTAGCCATTTACTTTTTTTTTTTTTTTTTATTCCCTCAGGGAGCAAACATCAGTAAAGGGTTAAAGTATAACTATTGCATGGCGTGCATGGGACCAAGTCTATGAAGCATTAGGAAACTAGGATTTCTTTGCAATATCTGTTTAATCATTACCTTGACAGACATATTGTGTATGTCTAGGCAGAATGAAATGCGTTGATGGAAAGCCAACTGAGGTTCCCTTGTAGAATAGATATCTGTCATCTCTTTAGACTGGACGTAACCCTTCTCATGATTAATACTGGCCTCAATGACTCCATCACGAATTGCCTGCAATAAAAAAAAAAAAATATTTACTATTGGAAGAGGCAATACACTACTGGACAACTTGTGCTTAATCACTTTAGGGTTTTATAGAGAGTAAAGATCTATATCCTCCTCTGCAGCAGTGTCGTTCTAGCAATGTTGGCTCTGCTATTCCTGCAGGTCATGTTGTGGCACCCCAAGGGTTAAAGTACCACGGAAACATCAATAAAGGGTTAGCTCACCACACCACACAGCACTACACTAGAAGTGGGAGGAGCTTAGGTGGCACCTGCACTAGTGGGAGGAGCTAATGTTTACCACAGAGCAGGAGTGACAGTTAGTCAGTTCAGTTGAGAGCAGGAGCAGAGTCAAGTAGAAGTGGAGGTCCTGAGAGGTCTGAGGAAAGGAGACAGAGGAACATACCCGGGATAAAGAGTTACCCCAAACTTAACCCCAGAGAGGCGCTTAAGACGGACACCGGATCCGTGGCTGTGCCTGAGACAGACAGGACAGTAAATACCGGGATAGTGAAGGTCCATCATCTTCACAGCACCATAGCAAAGCAACACGGAGGGGTCAGTGACACAGAGGACTCAAGTTGCCCAGCAGATTGGTACCCGTGCGCAGAGACAGGGCCAGCCGTCTGCTTGTAGCTGTACTCAGGGCCACACACAGCGCATAAGTAGGAAGCCAAGGACCCGGTCAGGGTGGGAGCAACCCGGTACAGACTCCGTGGACAATACTGTGTTATAGCATCTGCAAGTAAAGACTTGGAAAACAACAGAAACCGCGAGTGTGTGTGATCCTTATGCTGAAGCCCCACTTGCCCTCATAGACTGTGATTACCTCTACTCTCATCATCTCTACTGCTACCCCTACTCTCCTGCAGCATCAATAACCATCATCACAGACTAACTACTACCACTGCCCCGGGGAACCCAGTTCTACCCACTGGAACTATTCCATCCAAGCTGCTATCCCATCATCCCCGGAGGTTCTGCAGCAGCGGTGGCCCCATCACTGGCCGCATATAGTGGGTGGCGTCAAGACTGACAAATCCCCTGTAAATAACCCCCATTTTATTGTGCGGGCCAGGGACACGGTCCGGACCAGGACCGCCGTGACATCCCCCAGCAGCACCCCGGTCCGGCACCGAGTACCCCGTCCCAGTGGGCTCCACAATGTGACTTTACCATTTTGTCAAAGCTGTCATCTGCTATGATGGATCATTGATAAGTGTGTGAGCCACCAAGAATAGCAATTTCAACATTGCTAAAACATCACTGCTGTAGGAGGAAAGTTTATAATCGGAGGACTACCCCTTTGGCATTGACAGAACACCACCTAAACACCTTAGATCTAGAAAGATGGAACACAATGAGGAAACGTATATCCAACTCACTGACCTTCGCCACTATGAACTCTGCATCCTCTGGACTGTCCAGCTGTAATTTCTGAGCAATGTCAGGCAATGAAATTCGAGAGTATGACAGACTGATCATACGCACACCTAAGAACAGAAAAAAACAGTTATCCAAGCTCATATGAATATTACATAAGGGGGAGGGCACCACAACTTTGAAATAAATGAGAAGGGATCACTAGACAACCCAAAAGGCTTTATATGATAAAAGGAGAAAAAGAGGGTGTCCAAGACAAGTGATACAAGCTATAACTTATATCATGTACACCGGACCGGTAGAAGCAGGACATCCCGCGAAGCGGTCACCGTCGGTCCTAGCACCTCCCTCCCTGTATCATGCACCCTCTGCTGTAATTTTTTTACTAAATTAATCAGCTGCAAACTGGAATGCTGAGTGCCGCCATCTTTATTTCTTTGGATATATTTTCAAGCTATATCTTAGTTTTTCCAAAAGTATAACAAATTTTATTAACAACTAGGGCAATACAAGAAATAACATCACAACAATAAAGGCAATTAAAAAAAAGCAATTAAAATTGGCTGACATGATATGTTAGCCAATTTTAATTGCTTTTATTGTTGTGAAGTTAATTCTTATTCTAGTTGTTAATAAAAGTTGTTATACTTTTGAAAAAAACTAAAATATAGGTTGTATCACATGTCTTGGACATCCTCTTTTTCTCCTTTCGTCATATACCGTATTTTTCGCTTTTTAAGACGCACTTTTGTTTTCCCCTCATTGGGGGAGAAACGGGGGTCCGTCTTAAAAAGCAAATGTATAAATTTAAAAAAAAAAAAATCTGATGCGGTTGTTACGGGGCCACCGAGGTTCAGGGCCAAGGCAGGAGCTGAGGGGGTGTTGCGCCGTTCTCCTGTGGGCGCCGCCATTATTATTTCCCAGCATGCATTGCCTATTTGGCAACTCCAGGCCTCAAAGGTCGCCAACAGTGCAGGTTTTCAGGATTTCCTTGGTAATGCACAGGAGTTGGAATCATCACATTAACCCCTGTGCAATACTAAGGAAATCCTGAAAACCTGCACTGTTGGCGGCCCTTGAGGCCTGGAGTTGGGGACCTCTGCACTAGTGTCTAGAAATGGCCACAGATCGCGGTCAGCGCATGCGCCGTGGCCATTTTCATATATTCTATTTTCCAGACTTCAAGAAAATGGCCACGGCACATGTGCAGACCGCGATCTGCGGCCGTTTTTAGACACTAGAGCATGCATTGCCAAACAGGCAAAGTAAGCTGGGAAATATAATGACGGCGCCCACCGGAGACCGGCGCAACAACCCTGCAGCTCCTGCCTTGGCCCCCAACCTCCGTGGCCCACCAGAGACTGGCTCGACACCCCCGCGTCTCCTGCCTTGACCCCCAACCGCTGTGGCCCACCGGAGACCGGCTCAACACCCCCGCAGCTCCTGCCTTGGCCCCAAACCTCCGTAGTTCCCTCGGGAGACTGGGGGGGGGAGGGAGAATGTTAAGGGGGGGGGAGATGGACTATGTACCAGGATGTATGTCCCCCATTCTGGGACATATATCAGGAGGGAGGGACATAAACGAGGATGGGGGCATGGAAGCCAGGATGGGGACATGGAAACCAGGTTGGGGCATATACCGTATATCAGGAAGGAGCATATATATACCAGGATGGGGAGCATGCATACCAGGAGGGGGCACATATACCAGGTTGGGAGCATGGAGACCAGGATTGGGACCATATATCAGGATGGAGGCACATATACCAGAATGGAAACCAATATACTAGGATAGGGGACATATAAACTGATTGTAAGACAGACATTGGCATTATAAGATAGACCCCATTTAACATTAAAAATGTTTTTTTTTTCTCTTTTCCTTCACCAAATTTGGGGGTGCGTCTAATAAAGCGAAAAATACGGTAGTTATCCAAGCTCACACAGAAGACACAAACATAAGGCTAAAAAATAAAAATGGCTCTATAAAGACTTTGCTTAATTGCAGGATTTTGTTTCCACTGGAGTTTTAGATTATGATCAAAAGACCACCCTCTTCAGCTCCCTCTTCCCATGGCATAATAAGCCACTGATCAACACATGTCCTGCTTCTCTAGCCTGTGGCAAACAGCTTCTACCAGGGAAGCCATATCTGGTTAAACATTTCTCCTGTAATGTAGGATCACATGCCAGCCACTCAAGAATTTGGCCAACCATATAAAACACAAATGCTCCAAGTTCAAACGCAGATTTCCATTCTGCTTTAAAGCTTTATTTTTTTCTTCTTCTAATTTTAGGCTATGTAATCCTTGCTGCTCCAGCCCTTCCATTCCCTTCTGCTTCTTCTTTTTTACATGACCCTGGCTGCTACAGTCACAACATTCATATCCCAATTGACTGGCAGCTTTATGTGGATATATAAGATGTCACCACTGCAGCCAAATAAACAGAAGACCAGTAGGCTGCGGCACTAGAACAGAAAGGATTAAAATGAATGAGAATACATATTTTTCTCTTTTGTAACTTGTGTATTGGCGACAGATTCTTTTTAATAACTTGGAAAAGCCTTTTAAGCACCTCCATCCTATAGCTCCCGATCCACAACAAACGCATTGGCCGTCAGACATCTCTCCATATAAAAATGAGAGATATTTATAGGGATTAAACATTTTAAAAGGGATAAGGTAATAAAGGTTCCACCAACCAGCTCCATCTTCAAGGAAGTACATCTTCCTACCTGTCTTAATGACGTTATGCCTCAGCCGGATGATGAGGGTGTATGTACCATCTGTCTGGAACTTCTCACAGAACTGCTCCAGCACCTGATTGAATTTGGACAGGTTGCCTGTACGCACAGCTGTACAAAAGAAACAGTTTTTTTTGTATCCTATAGTATCTTTTCCTAATCTTGCATCAGATTCTTAGAAATAAGGAATCCTCCTCACAATTTTAGACTGAGAAAAATCTAAAGCATGATCATAGACAGTAATAAAAGATGTAATTGATAATGTGAGGGTGCATCACTAATAATGACAGGAGAACCTCGGAGGTTTGAAGCATGCATTTAACTCTTTAGCAATCAAGATTTATTCAAATCCCTGCAACTTGTTTCTAAAGATCTAAAGATAAGTGACAAGACAAGAAAAATGAATGAATCTCTTACCTTGCGTAAGCAGAAAATAAGGCATTAAAGACCTCTTCAATGTATGCTGTCTGAACTGAAGACGATCTGGAATTTCCCCCAATAATAGTTCCACCACAATAAGAAGCTTGTGAACCTGAGAAGATAGGATCAGTTTACACATATTTACATGGTAGGATCTGAATTCATTTGGAGCAGGATCTAAATAGAAATCAAAAACTCACCGTCTGTTTGAAGCCCACTGCTGTATGCTGGGGGCTTTTCTTAGAGCATTGGTTAGGGTCCTTCTCGCTTCAGTATATTCCAACTGAATGGCTTTAATGCGTCCTGAGTGGATACATTGCGTAAAGGGTGTAAGTGGCAATACCATGTGCGGCATAGACTGAAAACAATATTGTAGGTTAAATGGATAAAATCTCCAAAAGATAATTTCTATAAAACACTGACATGATTCTATAAATTCTCATTAGACCCTGTCCCACTGGAGTTTACACATCACATTCAGTGGTCATTTTATATGATGTCAAGTGAAAGAAGATCTTCATGGATCTGATGTCTAAAGCAGAATCAATCCGTGTGAATAAGGCAGCAATACCAACAATGTAGTTCAATATGAACCAAGTCTCAGCGTCTACTTACCTGTGTAATACAAGTATCTGGCCCACTCGTTGTTGTTAGCTTGCTCAGGGAACACAGACTTTGACACCAGTTTTTCAGCCTGGTCATACAGGTTGTACTGTAAGTAGTTTCTGAGTAGCAGGTTAAGCAAGTGGCCTGTCCATCGGCATCATGACGGAGTGTGGCTGTCCGCAGTCTTGCATGTAGGAAGCTGAAAAATGTTATTTACAATCATAATTCTAGTTAGATATACATCTGCGCTTCTTTATTAATAAACAAAAAATCCTTAAGTATCAAATTCATCTTAAGATAGTACTTTAATAAAATCATCCAATGATTCCATAATAACTGTAGGTTCCTTTCCACACCATTTCCAGACACTTCACAGTTACTGAGCATTGAATGCATTCTATGTTCACTATGTTCCAGCTAAAATTTCAAGTGTTGACTTTGAGAAACCACAGGCAAAGACAGTGTTTATCTATAGGAATAGTGGTCCGGTGGAAGTTCGGGTTCTGTGGGTTCAGACAAGCTTTATATAAAAAGTTGTATTTGGGACCCAAACTTGACCCGAACCTCATTGGAAGTCACTGATTGGGCAGCTTGACTCTCTGCCTACCCACATAAAGCCAACCATAAACAAAGCACTTCCAACGGAAATAGGGTGGAGTTTTATCTTTTTTTTTTGCACATACTATATCTGAATATGTTTGAATTTACCTCCAGTACAAGCCATTCTAACACTGTAAGCAGCTCGCACTGTAAAATCTGTTTGGTACAAACACCAAACTTTAAACTTCGGGTTCGCTTATCCCGATTTATCTTCATAGGGATCCATATTGAAACTTTATGGACAACCATACAAAACCTTTCCGGAGTTTCCCTTTTTTTTTTTTTTTTTCTTCAAAATATGTTTATTAGAATTTAGCAACATAACACAGTTACAGGGTATCAAATTGAGAACATTTGTGTGTGTTAACTAAAAAATTCTTTACACATAAAATAGGGAAAAAAAAAAAAAATAAGTTTCCCAACCCAGGTGCTCTATCTACTAACGTCAACATTAATATATCCAGATCGCCTTATGGGGACAATACGTAAAAAGGAGAATTTTGTGTACTCACCGTAAATTCCTTTTCCCTTAGATGGGTTATGCTATTCTGCCACTAGGAGGCGACACTAAGTAATTGAACAAAAAAAGCAGTGGCTCCTCCCTGCAGTATATAACCCCCTGACTGGCACAGTCTAGCCAGTTTTGTGCAAAAGCAGTAGGAGTAAAAACTACACAAGCCGAAAAGGCAAACAAGGAAAAAAAACTCAAGAAGGCCCAACAGGCCCAGGGAGGGTGCTGTGTCCCCCAATTAGAGGCTAAGAGAAAAGGAATTTACGGTGAGTACACAAAATTCCTTCCCTTCGCCTCATTGGGGGACACAGGACGATGGGACGTCCTAAAGCAGTCCCTGGGTGGGAACAAGAACATCCCAACTGAAAAACACACAATCTACAGGCTAGCAGCCGCTGCCTGCACGATGCATCTACCCAGACTCGCATCAGCCGAAGCCAGAGTGTGTACTCGATAGTGCTTTGTAAAGGTGTGCAGACTGGACCAAGTGGCCGCCTTGCACACCTGCTCAGCCATAGCCTGGTGCCCAACAGCCCAGGAGGCACCCACCGCACGAGTGGAATGAGCACGCAAACCTGCAGGAAATGACAGGTTGTGCAAAGAATATGCTTCCTGAATGGTCAGTTTAATCCATACTGGCAAGTGTGGACCTTTGACGCGGCCATCCCCTTACGGTGACCCTCTGGAAGGACGAACAGTGTGTCCGATTTCCTGAAACACACTGTCCGAGACACGTAGATCCGGAGAGCACGAACCAAATCCAAAGTGTGCAAAGCTTTCTCAAAGGGATGCACAGGGGCCAGACAAAACAAAGGAAGGACAATATCCTCATTTAAATGAAAAGAGGACACCACCTTAGGAACGAAAGACGGTACCGGTCGCATCACACCTTGTCCTGGTGGAAGGAAAGAAACGGCGCCTTACAAGAAAGCGTCGCCAACTCGGACACTCTCCAAATAGAAGTGATCACCACCAGGAAAATCACCTTCTGAGACAGAAGGCGCAAAGGAATCTCCTTGAGAGGTTCAAACGGGTCCTTCTGGAGAGATTCCAGCAGAACCAGGTTTAAATCTCCAAGGCCTCCTGTATGGTGGGAGTATACGAGCCACACCCTGTAAGAAGGTACGGACCTGAGGTTTTGAAGCCAATCGGCGCTGAAAAAGTACCGATAGTGCAGAAATCTGCCCTTTAAGGGAACTCAATGAGAGTCCCTTGTCCAGCCCCGATTGGAGGAACCCCAGAGCCACTGGGAGCGAAAAAAGCAAGGGTGAAACCCGCTCTGACTCACACCAACCAAAAAACGTCTTCCAAGTTCTATGATATATCCGGGCGGAAACAGGCTTCCTCGCACGCGCCATAGTGCGCGCAACTTCTTCCGAGAACCCTGCCCGGGTCAGAATTCTGGTTCAAGGGCCACGCCATCAAACGCAGAGCCCCAGAATTCTGATGCCAAATCGGACCTTGAACACAGAAGATGCGGTCGAACCGCCAACTGCCAAGGAGCGTCTGCCATGAGTTGAACCAAAATCGCGTACCATGACCTGCTGGGCCAATTGGGGGCTATTAATATTACTGCCACTTTCTCCGTTCTGACCTTCTGGACCACTCTAGGAAGGAGGGCCATAGGCGGAAAAATGTAAGGAAGGCGAAACTGCGTCCAGTCCTGAACCAGGGCGTCTGATCCCAGAGCTCTGGGATCGCGGGACTGAGCAAAGAGTAGCGGAACCTGGGCATTCATCTGTGACGCCATGAGATCCACATCTGGACGTCCCGAAACGCCGGCAGATCTGCTCGAACACATCCGGGTACAGAGACTATTCCCCTGAGCAAGCCCCTGACGGCTGACATAATCCGCCACCCAATTCTCGACCCCCGGGATGTGGACTGCTGACAGCACCACACCCGAGGATTCGGCCCACGGCAGAATCGGTTCCACTTCCCGCATCGCTGCTCTGCTGCGCGTCCCTCCCTGATGTTTGATGTAGGCCAACGCCGTGGTATTGTCCGATTGTACGCGAACATGACAACCCATCAGGAAACGCTGGAAGCTCTGCAGTGCCAAGTAAATGGCCCGAATCTCCAGAAGATTGATGGGTAGAGAGGACTCCTGTTGAGTCCATCGACCCTGAGCCGTGTGATTCCGGAACACCACCCCCCGGCCGAGGAGGCTGGCATCAGTAGTTACAACAGTCCACTTCACCGGTAGAAAGGATCTCCCTCGCAAGAGAGACGACGGGAGCAACCACCACCGAAGAGATCTCCTCATTGCCGCCGATGGGCAAAAAAGGTGATGGAGGGTGAAAGGACTGCGGTTCCATGCTGATAACAGATCCAGCTGTAGGGGACGGAGATGCAGTTGCGCAAACGGCACCGCCTCCATGGCCGCCACCATCTTCCCCAAAACCCGCATCGAAAATCGGAGGGAATGCGGATGCAAGCCCCGCAAGGCACGGACTGCAGTTCTCAGAGACTGAACCTTGTCCTGGGGAAGAAGCACCAGACCCTGAGATGTGTCCAGAACCATCCCCAGAAACGTGAGTCTGCGACTCGGAACTGGAGAAGACTTTGGCAGGTTGAGAATCCAACCCAGCCGAGAGAGTGTATCGTGATGTGGACACTGTCCTCGCAATCCCTGAACGACTGACCCTTGATCAGAAGTTCGTCCAGATAAGGAAAGACCACCACTCCCCGACCGTGCAGAACGATCATGACCGCGGCCATGACTTTGGTAAACACGCGCGGAGCAGTCGCCAAACCGAAGGGAAGGGCGACAAACTGATAATGATCCTCGTCCACCACGAACCGCAGGAATCTCTGATGAGGACCAGATATCGGGATGTGCAGATAAGCATCCTTGATATCTATGGAAGCGAGGAACTCTCCTCCTTGCATGGATGCAATGACGGACCTGAGACTCCATCCGGAACCGTCTGACAAATCTGTTCAGTCGCTTCAAGTCTAAAATAGGACGGAAGGAACCGTCCTTTTTGGGGACGAGGAACAGGTTGGAATAGAAACCCTGACCTCGTTCGTTCAGAGGCACTGGCACGATGACCCCTGCCCGCCTCAGAGACTCGACTGCCTGGGAGAAGACGTGCCTTTTCCGGCTTTCTTGAGGGGCGAGAAAAGAACAAAACTTCTGGGAGGGCGAGTGTGAAACTCTATGTTGTATCCGGCAGACACCAATTCCTGAACCCACTGATCGTCTGTAGCAGCGAGCCAGGCATGCAGAAAGCGGAAAAGTCGGCCGCCCACTTGAGAGTTGTCTTCTGGATGTAAGGAGTCATGAAGAGGGAGACCTCGGAGACCCGGAGTCCTTGGATTTAGGTTGTTTATTCCGGGACTGCCAGGCAGAACCCGACTTATTAGGCGAGTGGAAGCCCCTGTCCGCATGTGACAACTGATTCTGGGGGACGGATGGGAAACCGACCACCCAGACAAGTTCCGAAAGGACTGGAATCTTGTCTGCTGCCCTGGGGAACCTACGCCTCACCTTCTGTTGAGGAAGCGAGGTGCTTTTACCACCCGTGGCATCCGAGATCATCTTATCCAGCTTTTCCCCGAATAAGCGATCCCCTACATACGGCATGCCTGTGATGGCCTTTTTAGAGGCCGAATCCGCCTTCCATTCCCGGAGCCAGAGAGCCCGGCGTATCGCAATAGAGTTAGTGGCGGCTACTGCAGTGCAATTAGCTGCATCAAGGGAAGAATGAACCAAAAACTCCCCAGCCACAGAAATCTGAGCCACCAGATCTAGCAACTCAGGATCAGCCTCATGACGACTCAGGGCAGAGTAAGTACCCCGCCCACGTCATGATAGCTTTTGCCACCCATATAGAGGCAAAAGAAGGAGACAAAGAAGCACCTGACGCTTAAAGACTGACTTGGACAATTGTTCCAACTGGCGATCGGCCGTATCCTTGATGGAAGCATCATCAGGAAGAGACATCAGAGTCTTAGAATCCAAACGGGACACCGGAGGGTCCACAGACGAGGACTCTGACCATGCCTTTGCCACTGCCGGCAAAAAAGGGTAACGGGCTGCAATCGCCTTATGATTGCCAAACTTATCAGGATGAGCCCAGTGTTTCTGTAAAACCTCCTGGATCTCGGAATGGTCCGAAAAAACCTTCTGAGGTCTCTTAGGTCCTCTTAAAGGAGACTACATGATCTGCCACTGACAGGGCCTGATTAACGGACGACACCAGGTCGTCCACCATGGCCAGCGTATCAGAAGACGTGGACTCAAAGGATTCACCCTGATCCACCTCAGATTCGCGAAGTTCACCCGAAGAGTGAGAATCACAAGACCTACTACGTGTATGGGAGGTCACAGAACCCTGAGATAGGGCCGAGGAAGAACACGTCCGGGATCTCTTCCTACCCGCCTGACCAAGGGGAAGGGAGGTACTCGAATGAGACTCCTCATGGTCAGAACAATCCTATAAATGGACCTGCTGGTCTGGGGATAATGAATGTGGTTGCACAACCCAGAGCAGTGTGTCGGAGAGCTGCTGTATAGCGTGGCTCACTGATTGCGACAGAGTAACTGCCCATTCTGGGGTAGCAGAAGTATCCACAGACACCTCCACCCCGGTGGGTGTCTGACCAGAGTCACAGACACTAGGCTGAGGATGATCAGAAGCGCAGGCCTGGCAGAGCGGGGTCGAGCACCCACAGGGCAGCGCAGCTTTGCATGCTGTGCAAAAAGAATAGTAAACAGTGAAGGCCTTAGGTGCCTTCTTGCCCGGCATCATGCAGCCTTTCTCCACTACTGCGCTCAGACTACACACACACACAAAGTGCAAAGGGTAGTACAACAGGGAAGAATCCTAATATCTAATATCCACAGCAACCTAGGGCTATAGCGGCTCAAACCCACTATGCCCGGTCACCTGAGAGGCTAGAAGAAGAAAAACGCGTCCTGTGTCCCCCTGGCGTTCTGTGCTGCAGCAATGGCATCCCAGGCAGAGAAATGGCGCCAAAAACGCGGTGTGGAGAGGGAAAAAGAAGGCCCTCCCATGCTGCCTTGCACAGCCGCCCTCCCCTTAATGCTACTGGCCAGCAAAGATGGCCAGGGGCGGCCCCAAGGGACCGCAGCCTCATTGGAGGATGCGACCTCCAGAGCTAGGCTGAAGCCGGGGACTAAATTAAATAGCGCCGGCCGCCTGGCAGCAGGATCCGGCGCGGAGCACCAGAAGAAAAACGCCACAGACTCAGGACGCCACAGGGAACACGCAGAGCCGCCTCATACCTGAATGGCTCTTCATCCTCAGCCCCTCCATAGACAGTAGTGCGGACCAGTCATTCCCCGCAGCTGAATCGCAGCTGCCGCGGCCAGGAGTAAAACTTGTTGGTGGCCCAGGGGAATACCTCCTACAACCCAGAGTCCCAACTGTGGGGTCTGGGGAGAGATGCTGCAAGAGCCTGCCATGAGTATAACACAGAGCCCCAACTGTGGAGTCTGAAGGGACGGTGCTGCGGTCCGATAACGTCAGCTTCAACCTAGAACCCCAACTGAAGGGCCCGGGGAGCACGATCAACAATGGGATAAAATAATAAACCTCCAAAACAAACAGTGTCTTGCCTCCTAAGACAATAAGCAAAAAAGAAGATTTTTGTGTACTCACCGTAAAATCCTTTTCTCTTAGCCTCTAATTGGGGGACACAGGACCGTGGGTGTTATGCTGCTGTCCACTAGGAGGCGACACTAAGCAGAATCTGCAAAAGAGTTACAGTGGCTCCTCCTCTGCAGTCTACACCCCTGGAGCAGGAAGTGCATCACCAGTTTTGTGCTAAAGCAGTAGGAGAGTTAACAGATAATAACAGTAAAAAAGACATAGCTAACAAGGTTAGAACAATGTATAAACTTGTAAGAGTTAGCAGAGTAAAATTAGTACCATAAGTCCTGTATCTAAGCAGGCATATGTGTAAATCGTGAAGAGTTAACGGAGTAGTAATCGTATAACGAGACCTGTAACTAAACAGGTTCACAGTACTACAAGGCTTGTAACCGAACCGGCAGAGGCTTAAACAGTAAACCGTTAACAGAGTGATACTAGGGAACGCGTGTAAACATGGTAATCATGTAAAAGCTGAGAAGCTATGTAAGAGCTGTAGAAAAAGGTCCATAAGGGCAATAGGGTGGGTGCTGTGTCCCCCAATTAGAGGCTAAGAGAAAAGGATTTTACGGTGAGTACACAAAAATCTTCTTTTCTCCTTCGCCTCATTGGGGGACACAGGACCGTGGGACGTCCCAAAGCAGTCCCTGGGTGGGAAAAAACAATGGAACTAACAACGCTGAACTTGGTCAGTGAAGAACCCTGCCTGACAGGCGGCTACTGTCGCCTAAAAGGCGCGTCTACCTAGACCTGCGTGTGCCGAGGACAGAGTGCCAGAACTGCAGTGGCTTAATGATGTGTGGGCTGGCCATTTGGCTGCCTACCTTCCTTTTGCCTAGACACCTGTTGCCAAAAGGCCCAGGAGGTCCCCACGCCCGTAGTAGAATGTGCCGTGACCCTGCCAGAAGGCATGATGTTTGATGGTATAGGCGTCTTGGATGGTTAGACAAATTCCCATGGTTAGAGAAGCTTTAGAGACTAACGTGACTATTCCTGCCCTCTGGGAGAGGACGAGAAGAATCCGAACTCTACAAACGACACTGTCGGATACCTAGATGCGTAGGGTCTTGACAAGATCCTGCATATGTAGGGTCTTTGTGGTCGGATAGACTGAAGTTGGGTGCAATGAAGACAGAGAGATGTCTTCATTTAGATGGACGGATTATACCGCCTTAGAAAAAAGGATGGCACCCGCCGTAGGGCAATCCTGTCCAGGTGTAAGACCAGAAAGATGGATTACTTGAAAGCGCTGTAAGTACCACTACCTCTACAGAGAAAAAGTAACTGCCACGAAAACCTACCACTGTTCAGATGAGAATGCTAAGGGTAATATCCCCCTAGAGGCTGAAAAGGTGATTTATAGTAGGAGCGCGAGATCGAAATTCAGATCCCACGGGAGAACGTAAACAGCAGATCCTACGAAAAGAAGGGATTTTCTAGAAATCCGGTGGCAATTCCCTGTTTTTTTTTTTGTTTTTTTTTGAGGAAGGCGACACTGACTGCAACCTGCCGTATGATGGACTCTAAGAACGGACCTGAGTCTAGGTCTGAGTGGCAGGGACAAAGAATTCTTGATATGAAATAGGGCCAAGGGGAATGACCTCTAGAGAAGTCCTAAGCAGAGGGAAAATAAAAATGATACATGTGTAATGTTATATCGTCGATAAGGCTGGTTTGCCTGCTGCGACTATGGTCGCTACAATATCCTGGGTAAAGTTCCTGTTGTCAAGGGTTACGTCATTAAGTTCAGAGTTGATAACTCTGAGGGAAAACTGGCCCTGAGAGAGCAAGTATTGACTGTTAGTCTTCTAGGTACTGGTGTTATAAGGTAGACGACATTTGCGTCCAAGCGCCTTTTGGCCAGTCTGAGACTACCAGGATGATCCGGCAACATTCTTGTTTGACATTCCGCACTATCCGGGTAGTGGGGAAGGAATATAGGGGGGCCGGAAAGAGGTCCAGTCGTAGACTAGTGCGACTGTCTTCTTGACTGCGGATCCTAGGACCTGGTCAAGAAGGACGGAACCTTGGCATTAAGGCGTGACCCAGTCAGGTCCATATCTGTTGTTCCATAGCGGTGGCTGCCTTGACTGAGGATATGTAGAGGAAAGAACCCTTTCCTTGAGTCCATCCCCTGGCGGGTAGGAAAACCGCATCTCGGATAAGTACCCCTGGTATGAGAACAGCTGACAGTACAGTGTTCAAGGATTCCACCTGGTGGAGGATGTGGCGAACGTCTGCCATCACATGGAGACTGTGTTCCACCCTGGTAGCTGACGTGTGCGACGGCTGTGGCATTGTCTGGCTGTATATTGACATGTTCGACTGCCAGACGGTGACTGAATAATTTTAGTACTAGAACTACTACTCGAATAGTCATAGATTGGGGGTATCTTCGAGTATGGACGAGGGTACTGGCATGCATTGTGGTGGAAATGCCTTCCATGCTGTCACTATCTTGTCTAGGAGTCTCCTGACAGTTGTGAAGGATTGAGGAGACCGCTGAAAGAGACTTCAGCTGACCAGCCGAAGAAGACATGCGTTGTCCGGGGAAGTTGGACTAGAGCTGTAGATGTGTTGCAGCTAAAGGCCGCTGTTTTCGTCCATGCTGTGTGTCCTATATGGCTGAGACTCCATATGTGATGCGGCAGCATGTAGCCCACAGGCGCACACAGCTTTGGGATTGTAGTAGACTTGTGGAGGTTAATCCGCCAACCGAATCATTTTAACGTGTACAGTGAAAGTGACACTGTGTTAGTAGTCCCTGAAAATCATGCAGGAGAGGTTAAGTATTCCGGATATGGGAAACTCCTGGAATGCAGTATAGACATGGCCAAATTCAGGCTGGGAAAAAACTTAGTATTTTAGTGCTTCAGGTCTACCAGTATCCTCTTTTGACTCCCGAGTCGAGAAGGGACTGACTGGGAAGAAGGTTTGACCACAGCCATACAGGGGACTGGAGGGCCCTTCCATTGTGTTAATGCAGTCGGGAGTCTGCGAAGTCCTCCTTTGGAGCAGGCTATGCAGAGTAATTGCGCATGTTATCTTGACCCAAGTACCATATATAGGTGCAGTGAGGAGATTGGCAGCTGGACTCCTGTCACGAACTGTGACCCAGAATTTCAGTTCCGTTGGCTGGGGAGGGAGGCTGGGTAGGCCTCGTGCAGTCACCAATTCAACCCGAGTCCCCATAAAGGGACGTTGAGGAAGAATCTGGCCTGTAGCAATCTTAGCAACAGCCCAGCTCCTACATCAGTGGGGAGCTGAGGAGGGAGTATGCTATGGGTCGAGAATCCAGACACCAGTAGCTAAATTACTCGTGCAACTGCGGATCATGGGTTTCAGCCTGCATCTTGTGAGACTTGGTTGTCATCTCCGCCAACCAGAACTCCAGCCGTGGAGTCTGAAGAGAGTTGGCGAACCGTCCTGGGACGCCCTGCACTTGTCGGGTAATGGTAGGTTTCATCAACCGTAACTGGGCTGTCCAACCGTGAGGGTCCGAGGAAGGGACCCAACAGTTAAGCTCGTAGTGAGTCCACTGGAAATCAGTTGTCCTATCTGTGTGGGGGCCCCGGGAAGGGGAGTTTTGGACAATCATTTGAGATGTTTGAGTAGCAACTGAGCTCCGCCAACGTCGGGGGACCGAGGAGAGGGGCATGTCGGAGTTCCACTGCAAACTCGCTCCCGAGCAATGGAAGGCGAGTTATCCGAATTGCAACCCAGCTGCCCCATAATTGGGGGGGGGATCGAGGAATGAGAATGTAGGGAGGTTTGAGTCATCGGAACTTCAACCCAGCTCCCCCAACAATAGGGGGGGGGTACAAGAGAGAAGATGTCGGTCCATTCAGAGCAATGGTTTCTCGCAGGGTCGGCGGAGCGGAGGTTAACACACTTCCGACGGCTGCATGTAGATTTATCACTAGAGAAGGGGTTGGTGAATGTGCATATGAAACCGGTGGGCTGGGCACCCCAAACAGGGTTAAGATCAGTGATCTAGAGATGTTTTAGTACCAACCCAGGTCCCCTCTGTGGGGAAGGGGGGGCCAATGCGTTTGCTGGAACTCAGCGCGCTAAGGATTAGAGATGGGACCAGTGGTGAATCCCTGTACAGCAATTGAGGCCCCAGCCTGGCAGAGTGAGCACCACCGATAGTTTGGAGCGCTCCCCAGTGACATAGGAATAAACAATAGAAGATTGAATTGTCTCCCGTGTTACAGGCACAGCATAGATGGAACATGTTCTGCACTGCTTGTGAGGAGCATTGCACCAGCTCTCTGCAGCCATTTATGACAGAAACAGGAAGGGATTGAGTTGCCTTCTGTTCTATGAGCACAGCGAAGATGGAACATGCTATGCAAGTTCCATACTGCCTGTGTGCATATTGTACCAGCCCTCTGTGTGTATGACAAACAACAAAGGGTTAAGGTTGTTCTGGCCTGAGAGCGCAGCATAGGTGAAAGCATGCTATGCAGTGTTCCTTATTTCCTCTGATGTGATCTGCACCACAGTAGGGAACAATGCTCATTTTACATTTATAATCGTTCACATCCTGCTATACAAGCAGGGTGTAATGAGGGCTGTCATGGCGACTTCTGCACTGCTTGCCTGGAGGAGGGAGGGGGGGGGGGGGGCGGGCCAGTGAAAAAAAAACGCGGGCCAGCAATGGAAAGGGCGCGCAGGAAATAGCGCGATGCGGCCAGAGAAGTCTGACCCGCCCCCTTTGTGATGCGGCCGGGGCGTGGAGCACCCGCGCCGACATCAGCAGAAGGGCGGGCGGTAGGCGGGGAGGGGCGGTACTAGTAATGTTAGGCCGGAGCCGGGGCCTCAAGTAAATGGCGGCCCCGGGAGAGTGAGGGGGCCAGCGCGGAAGTCCATAAGCCCCGCCGGTTCCGCAGTGCGGGACCGCTGCCGCCAGACTGCCCAGTGAGTCTCGCCGCCCCGGAAGCCTCACCGCTGCCACAGCAAGGGGCACAGCTAGGAGGTACTGGGAAGCTCACTGTCAACCAATGTCCTGGCCCACAGTATTGCTGGGGATCGCTGCATAGTGTGCAGGGTGCCTACAAAAGGACAGAGCAGCGTGTCCTCAACCCAAGGCCCCTGTGTGATAGGCGAGATGGGGAGGGTGATGATGCTGATACCACTAGAGGACTAGCAGTCTTCTGTAAGCTCTGGCTCTTTGCAGCAGAGGCTGTGAGCAGCCTTGGGGAGCCCTGCAGCCGAGGAAATAGCTATGGAGCAGACAATGCTATGGAGGGGAGGGCACCTAAAGGTGGTATCTCAACCCAAGTTCCCAGTCAGGGGGAATGGGGAGGGCGTCCGTTCATCCCTACTTTCTGGATGTTACCTGGTGCCGATAGGTCTCCATTCTTCCAAGGGAGCCGAGGGCCCCCTTTTTTTGCCGGTTTTCTTCCCCTCTGTCTTGCTGCTTGCGATGGGGACATGGGCATTGCTGCGACCCAGAGCCCCAACTGTGGGGACTGGGGAGGAATGCGGGCCTCAGAACCGGCAGGTCTGGAAATCGCTTTGACCCTGCACCTCCAACAGTGGAGGGCCGAGAAAGGAATAGCCCTTATCTGACAAAATAGCTCAACCCAGAAGCTCAACTATGGAGTCTGGGGAGGTATCTGTGGTCGACATGTCCTTTCAAAAAAGAAAGATGCAGCTTCAAAAAGTAAAAATAATGAAGAGAGAGTAAGAACGTGTGCCTCCTACAAGACACTAAGCAAAAACTGGTGATGCACTTCCTGCTCCAGGGGTGTAGACTGCAGAGGAGGAGCCACTAACTCTTTTGCAGATTCTGCTTAGTGTCGCCTCCTAGTGGACAGTAGCATAACACCCACGGTCCTGTGTCCCCCAATGAGGCGAAGGAGAAAACTGGATAGACTGTGCCAGTCAGAGGGTTATATACTACAGGGAGGAGCCACTGTGCTTTTTTTGTTAATTACTTAGCATTCTGCCACTAGGAGGCAACACTATAACCCAGGGGGTCCCCAACCACCGGTCCGCGGACCGGGCCGTCGGGGTCCTTGCGCCGGTCCGTGGCGAGCTGCCGGCTTCCCCGCCCCCTGTGTGTCCCAGCCCACCGAACGCTCACCTCCTGAATTATGCAGCTCTGAGCCGCAGCCGAGGCCTCTGCCTCAGCTGCGTGCATATATATGAGGGGAGCTGTCAGCCAATCAGCAGCGGCCATGCCCTGCCACACTGTTATTGGCTGCTGGCTTCTCTCGTACAGCAGCAGCTGAGGCAGAGACGTGAAGTTTTTTTTCATATCTCGCGCTATTTCCAAGCGCAGCAGTGACGTGTGCTTCACGTGATGCGCTTGAAAATAGCGCGAGATATGAAAAAACTTCAGCCATGTCTCTGCCTCAGCTGCTGCTGTACGAGAGAAGCCGGCAGGAGCGGTGAGCATCTGTGTGTGAGTGTCTGTCCCTGAAACAATGCCGTGTGTGTGGGGGGTGGACTGTACTGGGGGCAGCATGTCTGTGTGGGGCATTCCGGGGTCAGTGTGTGTGAGGGGTATATACGGGGGGCAATGTGTGTGTGTGCGGGGGTTATACGGGGGGCAATGTGTGTGTGTGCGCGGGGGTTATACGGGGGGCAATGTGTGTGTGTGCGCGGGGTTATACAGGGGGCAATGTGTGTGTGTGCGCAGGGGTTATACGGGGGGCAATGTGTGTGTGTGCGCGGGGTTATACGGGGGGCAATGTGTGTGTGTGCGCGGGGGTTATACGGGGGGCAATGTGTGTGTGTGCGCGGGGGTTATAACGGGGGGCAATGTGTGTGTGTGCGCGGGGGTTATACGGGGGGCAATGTGTGTGTGGGGGGAGAATGTATGCTATATGGAGGGATGCGACGCTGCATTATATTATATGGAAGGATATGAGGTTGCATTATATTTTATGGAGGGATGTGACGCTGCATTGTACTATATGGAGAGCTGTGAGGCTGCATTATACAATGTGGAGGGCTGTGACGCTGCATTATACTACCGTATATGAAAATTAAGATGTAGCACATCTTTTGAGGAAACAGGGCAGTAAACTCCACCCCTTCTCCACAGCCCCGCCCCATAAGTTCAAAGCCCTGCCGGACCCCAGAAGGATGATCTTGCATGAAGGCGGTCCCCGGAAGGATGGTCTTCCATGAAGCCAGTCCCCGGTGCAAAAAAGGTTGGGGACCCCTACTATAACCCATCGTCCTGAGTCCCCCAATGCGGCGAAGGAGAAAGTAAGTTTCCCAACCCACGTGCTTTATCTACTAATGACAACATTAATATATCCAGATCGCCTTATGGTGATAATACGTAAAAAGTTGAAGTGCCCATTTCTCGCCATACAGGCTGATACATTCTCAATAACAAGCCATCAAGAATCAAGTTTCAGCTTGCCCAAAGACCCCTGTAAATTCTCTAGATGATACCAGCTGGAGTTGCGGAATGGGATGACTACTAATCTGATGTCACCATCAGAAAGTTGTGCAACAATAAAGCTTCTCCATTTGGCAAAGAATTTGGCGGTTTCATTATCTTTATCTCTTTCTGCCAAAATCCGTTCAGACGTCATTGCCCCCTTTATCTCACCTGTCACCACCCCTAGTGTAGGGGTAGAAGACTCCAACCAGTGGCGCAGTATTATCCGCTTTGAGACCATAGCCAACATGTGGAAGATATGAGATTTCGCTTTTTCTAACAGATTGTGGCCCAAGTTATGAAACCACCACACTGAAGGCTCTAAAGATATTTTTCTCTAAAATAATAATGGAGACCTTTTGCACCTCAGTCCACAACTATCTAATAACTCCGCAATCCCATAACCCGTGAAACATATCTGTACCTTTAGCTTTGCATTTAGGACACTATTGGAGTCTGTCTGGGTGAGTGTCTCTAGCTGGCAGATTAAATCCCAAAATGACTCTGTGTCTAATCTTATAATACGAGTCTCTCCACCGTTCATTGACAATATTATCGCAAAGAGCTCTCCAACCATTCTGTATTCTGTCTTCCATTCCCTCATCATAAAGTTGGTTTTCCCATCCCTCAAACAGTTTAGTCGGACTTGGTGGGAGAAAATGTTCCCTTAGTCTTGTATAAATGGAGGATGCTGGTCATAGCTGTATCTAGCGTCATCAGGTCATCCCATGTATTCAAGACACATTCCGCCTCAACATTGACAAGGTCATTCATAATGTGGTGTTTCAGTTGTTGGTATTGGAGTACCTGCGAATCTGGTAATCTCAATTTGTCTAAAGGCCACGTTACACACACAGATATCTGTTCAGATATTGGTCTCAGATCTCTGGTTGCAGTGAAATCATGGACACATTGTTACATTTGTACACGGAAATAAAATAGAACAATGTGTCCATAATTTCACTGCAACCAGAGATCTGTGACCAATATCTGAACAGATATCTGTGTGTGTAACGTGGCCTTAAAAGCTCTCTTCCCCCCCAAGCCATCTAGTTTCTGATTTATGAAACAGGTCTTTCACTGACCTCACTTCCCTTTCCCGCCATACTGCAAAGAGCTTATTAACTCTTCCTAAAGGAAAGTCTGTATGGGGCCAAGGATCTAGATATTTGAAGATTCTCCAAGACAGATGCAATTTGTTTCGAACAGCTTTCCACAAGGCTATGGTGTCTTTAAAGCCAGTAGCAGATTTTAATAGAGAGGGCATATTTGATCTGAAAGCATGGAGTACTGAAACCAAGCCCCAGGTGCTACAGTTCTGATTCAAGGACAAAGTCTGAAAATTTACTCATACCTCTTGTCCAATCCAGGACACGTCTTAAGGCCCCTTTACAAGGCATGACATCGTCAACGACATCGCTGATACGTCACGGGTTTGGAGGCGTACCAGCGACATCGTTGCGACCTTGTTGCGTGTGACTCTGGCAAGTTGCTACGATAAATCATTGGATCGGAGTTGACAGGTTTACCAACATGTTGTAAAACCGGATGATATCAACTCCAGCAACCTGCTGCATTGTTCTGTGTGACAGCGTGATAACCATGTCGTGGACGACTTCGCCCATTCACAGCAATGAGTAGGGATCGTTCGCGAGGTTTGCGAACGATACCTCCTCACAACATCATTGGCGAGTTGTCCACGATATCAAGACGTGTGACATCTCACCAGCGATGTGGAAATGATGTCAAAAACGACCGCGCGCCCCCTAGAACGTTGCCACATTGTTTCAACGTCGTACCGTCTGACGGTACCTTTATCAGACAAGCAAGGTTATATCCCCTCACATTGGGGAATCCCAGACCACCCCACGCCTTGGGGGACATTATGGGTACTTCACACACTGCAACATCGCTAGCGATATCAATGAAACGTCACAGGTTTTGTGATGTAACAACAACCTCTCCAGCGATGCTGCAGTGTGTGACATACATCAGCGACCTGGCTCCTGCTGTGAGGTCGCTGATCGCTACAAATCGTTCAGGACCATTTTTTGGTCCTTGGTCTCTCACTGTCACACACAGTGATGCGTGCTGACCAGCGGGAGACCAACGATCAGCGACCTCCCAGCCAATGCCCAGCGCCGCACATTAGATGCTGGGCACTGGTAACCAGGGTAAACACCAGGTAACTAAGCAGAGCGCGCTGCTTAGTTACCCGGTGTTTACCCTGGTTACCAGTGATGTTGCTGCTGTCTGGTTGCTGGTGAGTCTGCCTGTTTGATAGCTCACCAGCGACTGCATAGAGACTTTCCAGCGATCCGGGCCAGGTTGGATCACTGGTAGGATCGCTGGAGAGTCTCAGCGTGTAAAGGGGCCTTTAGAGAAGACAACCTGATTCTGGGGTGCTTACATCTCCATATAAATCTGGAGAACAGGTTATTTAATTTGTCTACATCTTTATGTTTCAACAGCAGTGGAAGGTTCTGCAGAGGGTACAACAATTTCGGGAAGCTGACCATATTGACCAGGTGGCACTGACCCAACAAAGACAAAGGCAATCCCTCCCATCGTTTAAGTTCTTTTTCTATTTTATCCAAAAGGGGATCATAGTTCAATGATAAATACGGTCCACAGAGCGTGCTGTGTGTATTCCCAGGTATTTAAGGAAGGTTTTCACAATGGGTATCCTGTTAAGGGTTTGAGGGGAATCCGAGACTGGGTCCTTTTCTATTCTTTTAAGAACAAGGGTGGAAACACACTATCCTACTTAAATGAGAGTCTCTCAGACGAGACTCGGATCACTGACCCTGAACGGCCTCTCCCTCTCTGGATGGGGAGTGTCAGCTGCTTGTGTTTTTGTGCAGCATCACACTCCCGTCCAGAGTCACTGATCCGAGTCTCGCCTGAGACACTCATGTAAGTAGGATAGTGTGTTTCCAACCCAACATTTCACACTTCTTCATATTTAATTTAAAGCCTGAAAACGTCCCGAAACATTACATTGGTAAATCTTTTTGTGGGTCATCAAGATAGAGGGCCAAATCATCAGCAAATAAACTCACTTTTAATTTTCTTTTTCCCACTCTAATAGGAGTTTCCTTTTATTATTATCCCACTTCTATGCCATAAGTGGAGATCTGGTGCAATGCATTGTAGCAGGTATTTATATTGTAAGTGGTGAATGCATCTCTGGTATAAGACACATTGTACAGGAAGCCCAAAATTAAAAAATAGCAGATTCTAAGGGTATTGGCACGACAACATTTTCAGGCAGATTCCATTAAACATAAACATAGTGCACAGCAATGTAAATACAACAATGCTGTGCACATTATATTCAGTCTTTTGTTACTTCTTTAACAGCTTCAGGGTTTGAAAGCAGTGAAAAGTAGTAATGTGTTCATTGTTCCGTTGGCTTCATTTGGAAGCCATATACTCTTTACCGTAGAAAGTGTAAAGAAGAAACCCTTGCAGCAAAGTCACTGAGAAAAATAATAAGACCACTAGCAAAGCTGCTGGCTTATTCCTGGAGTAGCTTCACTTAGGAAGACCTTGGTGGCTCCACCAAAGCAATTAGGTAGTTGTGTGTATCCATCTAGCTTCCAACTGTACAGAATTTGGGAACGTGCTGTAAGTTATTACTGTGCCTGTCATTCAGCTAAAATGGAGAAATAGGGCTCAGTGGTTAGAACTGTTGCTTTCCAGCACTGGTGTCCAGGGTTCCAATCCTACTCAAGAAGTTTGTATGCTCTCCTGTTTGCGTGGGTTTCCTCCCCCAGAGACATGCTGACAGGGAATTTAGATTGTGAGCTCCAATGAGAACAGTGATCTTGTCTGTAAAGTGCTACAGAATATGACGGCGCTATATTATGTGCATAATAAATAAAATATAGATATGACTGCCTTCAAATGAACAACCGTGCTTATTGGAACACTAGCAATCTTGAAATTTCGTATGCAAGAAAGTTATCTGGTTGCAGGATATTGAGGACCTTTATTTAGCAACTCATACTCATTGTGTCTAGGAAGTCACTGCAGACCATCAAAATGCCCTGTTATACTGATAGAAACCGGTCCTACATTTATATGTGCAGTAGGATGTTCTGTTCCCTCACATCATGTGATCTAATGCTAGAAATACTAAAAGTACTGAGGTAAGAAGAGGCTGCTCACACTGCTGTCCACCCTGTCTGAGCAGCTGCTGTGATCTGGAAATCATCTATACATAGTTTGAAAGAATGCATTATAAGTGATCTCCAGGTCACAGCCACACCGCGTTCAGAAAGACAGGGTGGAAAGCAGGGTGAACAGCCTTTTATCTCAGCACCCATGACATGTCCAATATTAGAATATGCACATGAAGGACCAATGTAACAAGATAGCAGTAATTGTAATGCACTAAAGCGATCATCTCTTAAGGCAAAATGAGAATGATTTGATTATTATAGGTATTCAACATTGTACAGCTGTAAAATATTTTGTGGGGTGCATTAAGGTGTTACCTTCTGACAACATCCAGCTTGTTGAGGAATTCATAGATACGAGAGTGGTAGTAGTAGCACTTGGCCACTATTATATCAAGAGCTCGTCGGTTCTGGGGGTTGATCTTCTGCATTAAGTCATCAGACACCTTCTGTGCCTGCAAATAATAGAAACAGACAGAAGCAAAAGAAAAAAATCATGTGTCAAATGTGAAAACAGTATAATTAAATTAACAGAAAATTTGGGGAAAGGCACATGTTATCTCTGGATTCCAAATGAAGATCTGTATAATATACACATTAGTAGAATACCCTGTTTGACCTTGGGAAAGCAGAAGAAAATTGAATTCCAGCATTTTATAAGTGCAGTTGATTTCCTGCTCAGTTCAGCATGAAGAAGCAGAGGGAGCACTGCACTTGAGCTATTCTATGAGAGACATGGACACCGGCCCCTGAGAAGGGCAGAGATGCCGCCTGGCTCCAGGTGTTCTCCTAAAACGAGATTTCTAACACATGAACAAGCTAAAAACTTCACTTCCACAGTCACTGGGTCCCCATGTTATTGCAGTGCTGGAGTACAGGACAGCTCTGGAGAAAAACAACATAGATCATTGCCTGTTACATGGTTGGGTCCGGCATGGCAGCTCTCATGTGTCCAATAGCAGGAAAGGACGGGGTGCCTGCAGAGGTCTCAGCGTGTTCATGTGTGGCAAGACTCATCTCAGATGAACACCCTGAGCCTAGGCAGCAACTCTGACCTTCTCGGTCTTTCCCCTTTAAGACAGGCGCACGTTTTGATTAGCCAGTGTCTTATAGAAGAGAAAGAAAATGCCCTCAAAAGGTCTGTGGTACACACCTAGTTGGCCGATGGGAAAAGTTCAATCTCCATTACAAGTGGGCATAACTTTGGAACTGAGAGGATCACAGAAAAAATAAAAATGTATCCAGAATGAGTAGAACAGAAGCAATTAAAAGGAGGTAAATCAGTTTCAATACAAAAGAAATCCAGTGAAAATACAGTTGATACTGGAGACGGATATCAAACATTCGATACATTACCTAAGGCTATAAATGGAACTTTATGTCGGTCATTTAAAGAGTCCAGGCTACAAAGAATAAGGCCATCCCAGCCCAGACAGTCAGGCATTCCTCCTCCTAGAGATACTGCCCTCACCTCAGTGTAGCGTTTGCTGTTCATCAGGTGTATCACCAGGAGTAGCTGTAGGTAGGCTTCCACCTCAGGGAGCAGAGGTACTGAAGCAGCTTTGCCAGTTCGTGGCCTGAATTGCACGTCAGCTTCTGTATCCATCAACTGTCAAAATAGAAGTAGGATGAAAGATTAACAGCTAGAGACCGCACTGATGTAATACTGAAAACCATACAGAATATCAGGTTTGTATAATAAGACTAGCTGTAGTACCCGGCTACGCCCGGGTTAATAAATAACTGCTGTTAGCTATAACAACATTGAATTTGAATATGTCATATTAATGACCTGTAGGAAAATAGAAGCTGAGCTGTGATTGATTGCTATATGCAGCCTAATAAATCTCCAACCAACAGTAATCCCTCCCCCTGGCCGGGCAGTATATGTTACCTCACACATACACATAATAGACGGCTCATGTGACTGACATCTGCCTTAATTCCCTATATGGCACGTGTTGCACATTGGCTGTTTTTAATTAGATGTTATGTTTGGAAAATAAAGATAGCACACGTATGAGGCGCGTTGTATGAGGTGATTTGTGCACATCTGTGTTTGTCTGTGTGGTGTGTGTGTCCCTGGGGTGTAGATGTGTGTGTCCCTTTGGGGGGGTCTGTGTGGTGTGTCTCTGTTGTATGTGTCTCTTTGTGGTGTGTGTGTCCCTGTGGGGTGTGTGCATGTGCCCCTATAGGGTGTGTATGTGTGTGTCCCTGTGTGGGGGGAGTCTGTGTGGTGTGTGTCTCTGTTGTGTGTGTCTCTTTGTGGTGTGTGTGTGTCCCTGTGGGGTGAGTGCATGTGTCCCTATAGGGTGGCTATGTGTGTGTGTCCCTGTGGGGGGGGGGTCTGTGTGTCTGTGTTATGTGTGTCTCTTTGTGGTGTGTGTGTCCCTGTGGGGTGAGTGCATGTGTCGCTATAGAATGTGTGTGTCCCCCCTTGGGGGAGGTGTGTGTCTCTGTGTTGTGTGTGTCTCTTTGTGGTGTGTGTGTGTTTGTTCGGGTGCGTGGTGAGTATCCAATGTTGGTGCTGCACTTTAGCGACTATACACTTGCTGTTGTTGGGGCCCCATCTTAGTGACTAAATGCTGGTATGTGCTGTTAGTCTTTGGTGCTATCATTAAGCCCCTCTCATTCACAACTGTCAACTGGTAACTGTCACTTTTTCCCCATTATATAGATAGGGGCAAAATTGCTTGGGTGAATTGGAATGCGCTGGGTTAAAATTTCACCTCACAATATAGCCTATGACGCTCCTGGGGTCCAGACGTGTGACTGTGCAAAATTTTGTCTCTATAGCTGACAGCTGTCGATTTTCCTCCAACACTTTTCCATTCACGTTTTCCCCATTATGTAGAGAGGGGCAAAATTGTTTGGTGAACTGGAACGAGCAGGGTTAAAATTTCGCCTCACAACATAGCCTATGACGCTCCCGGGGTCCAGACGTGTGACTGTGCAAATTTTTGTAGCTGTAGTTGCGACGGTGTAGATGCCAATCCCGGATATACACACATACAGCTTTATATATTAGATGATAGCCATAATGGGAAAGATATATCAAAACTGAGCAATCATTGCTGGAATCTCATTGGTTATTATGGGCAAGTATTTCACAGTAACAGTTGTGTCATATTCGCCTCCTTGCATCCTCACCTCCTCCAGGAAGCTCAGCAGCATATCACGGGTGGCAGCGTTGGATGTGAAGAAGCCGCTGATTGCTTTATGCAGGACATTTGGGTTCAGGCGGCGTGATGTGGAGGGTAATGCTCTCAGGGCACGTAGAACAAAGCGAGGCTCCTTCCCAGAAACTGCTTTCTCAATCTGCTTCACATGCTCCTTAATGTCTAGAACAGAACAAATGATTACAGAAGATAGCAATGTGGAACACTGAAACATTCCTCTATAACTGTATAGCCAACCTAAGGTGCTGGTGCTCCAGGTACAATGTACACAAAGTCTTAATTATTCAAATCGCTGTAAGGGCCCTTTCACATCAGCGTTTTTCGTAATTCGCGGCAGATGCGGTGAAAAAAACCGCATCTGCCACGTTTGCCGCATAACGGTTCCACTTGCGGCACGGTTGCGGTTTTTTTCCATAGGAAGTATAGGGGGACTTGCGGCAGATGCGGCAAGTGCGGTATTGCACTTGCGGCAGGTGCGGCAGCGAAAAAAACCGCAGTAAGCCGCGGTTTTTTTCTCTGCCGCACCTGCCGCAAGTGCAATACCGCACTTGCCGCATCTGCCGCAAGTCCCCCTATACTTCCTATGGAAAAAACCGCAACCGTGCCGCAAGTGGAACCGTTATGCGGCAAACGCGGCAGATGCGGTTTTTTCACCGCATCTGCCGCGAATTACGAAAAACGCAGATGTGAAAGCACCCTAAGTGATGTCAAATTTCAAACGGCTATAACAGTCATGTATTCATGTCAGGAGACTGGCTGGGGACACAGAGCTGAAAGCAGAGGAACAGCAACAGTCTGGGAAGTACAGATTCTCTAATTAATGAAGCAATATCGAGTAGCAGAGGACACAGCTTTTTGTAGAACTTAAATGTGTATCTAGGCTGCAAAATGATGACAGCTTGTAATTTACACCCCATCAGTATTTTGCATCATTACCAAGATATCATTATTGTTGGTGTGGAGGAGCAGTCTCAGTCCCCCCCCCCCCCCCCCCGTCCAGAGATGTTTATTTTGAAACCTGGATGTAAACGTCACTACTTGTCGTTTTACACCTCATACTCGTATAAGCACACACCCCTCCAAGACTCCAATATGACCACTCACCCCCATTCACCTATGTAAATTGCTCTTAGGCTGCCTTCAGATTTGCAGATGCCTCCGCAGCGTTTTGCGGAGGCATCTGCAAGCATCTGCATGCAGACGGCAGCCCCTATGTTTATAATGGAGCGCACGGCGGTCTGCACCCGCCCCCCGCCGGCCCCCACACACACACACACCAGACGGGCCCCCCGCCGGCCCCCACACACACACACACACAGACGGGCCCCCCGCCGGCCCCCACACACACACACACCAGACGGGCCCCCGCCGGCCCCCACACACACACACACACCAGACGGGCCCCCCGCCGGCCCCCACACACACACACCAGACGGCCCCCGCCGGCCCCCACACACACACACACCAGACGGGCCCCCCGCCGGCCCCCACACACACACACCAGACGGGCCCCCCGCCGGCCCCCCACACACACACACACACACACCAGACGGGCCCCCGCACACACCACCAGACGGGCCCCCCCACACACACCACACCAGACGGGCCCCCCCACACACACACACCAGACGGGCCCCCGCACACACACACACCAGACGGGCCCCCGCACACACACACACCAGACGGGCCCCCGCACACACACACCAGACGGGCCCCCGCACACACACACCAGACGGGCCCCCCCACACACACACCAGACGGGCCCCCCCACACACACACCAGACGGGCCCCCCCACACACACACCAGACGGGCCCCCCCACACACACACACCAGACGGGCCCCCGCACACACACACCAGACGGGCCCCCGCACACACACACCAGACGGGCCCCCGCACACACACACCAGACGGGCCCCCGCACACACACACCAGACGGGCCCCCGCACACACACACCAGACGGGCCCCCGCACACACACCAGAAGGGCCCCCCGCCGGCCCACACACACACACACACCAGAAGGGCCCCCGCCGGCCCACACACACACACACCAGAAGGGCCCCCGCCGGCACACACACACACACCAGAAGGGCCCCCCGCCGGCACACACACACACACACACACCAGAAGGGCCCCCCGCCGGCACACACACACACACACACACACACACACCAGAAGGGCCCCCGCCGGCACACACACACACCAGAAGGGCCCCCGCCGGCACACACACACACCAGAAGGGCCCCCGCCGGCACACACACACACCAGAAGGGCCCCCGCCGGCACACACACACACCAGAAGGGCCCCCGCCGGCACACACACACACCAGAAGGGCCCCCGCCGGCACACACACACACCAGAAGGGCCCCGCCGGCACACACACACACACCAGAAGGGCCCCCGCCGGCACACACACACACACCAGAAGGGCCCCGCCGGCACACACACACACACCAGAAGGGCCCCCGCCGGCACACACACACACACCAGAAGGGCCCCCGCCGGCACACACACACACACCAGAAGGGCCCCCGCCGGCACACACACACACACACACACACACACCAGAAGGGCCCCCGCCGGCACACACACACACACACCAGAAGGGCCCCCGCCGGCACACACACACACACACACCAGAAGGGCCCCCGCCGGCGCGCACACACACACACACACACACACACACACACACCAGAAGGGCCCCCGCCGGCACACACACACACACACCAGAAGGGCCCCCGCCGGCACACACACACACACACACACACCAGAAGGGCCCCCGCCGGCGCACACACACACACACACACACCAGAAGGGCCCCCGCCGGCACACACACACACCAGAAGGGCCCCCGCCGGCACACACACACACACACACACACACACACACACACACACACACACACACACACACACACACACACACACCAGAAGGGCCCCCGCCGGCCCACACACACACACCAGAAGGGCCCCTGCCGGCCCACACAGGGTCTGGACACAAAACACACTGACCGCAGTATACCCCGTGTTGTCCTCATTGTCCTGGGCCAGCAGGGCCCCTCTGCTGCATTCATGTCATGGAGCCGTTGTTCTGTTCTTAAAATGGAATGGACAACCAGACCTGAAAACGCAGCTGTGAACAGATTCGTACCTGTCCGGGAATACTATGCAAACAACCCTGCGGAAAGCTCTATCCTCCAGGTACTGAGGGGTTAAATGTGCAGGCAATCCTCAGACAGCGCACACAATAGCAGAGCCGTGTACACCGGGGACAGGACACCCACCTTCCAGGGTCACACTATCCAGCTCCTTCTTCCCTCCCTCTCCTGTGACAGCCGCCGGTTCCTCTTCCTTCATCTCCACATCCTCCGGTTCTCGCCGTTTCACCGTAGCCTCCTTCATGGTTACAACCCGGCGCCCCTAAGATCGATTTCCGCTTCCGGTCCGGGAATGACTGGCAACTCTCAGGCTAAGCTTCAGCGCGGGGATGCCGGGAGGAGACTCCAGAGCGGAGTGCCGATCACATCGAGCTGTTCGCTGAGTCACTGAATGTGAAGTAGAGATGGGACCGGTGACCACTGATATCAGGGCTCAGTACAGGTCAGAGGGCACAGCCTCCTCATGTGTAGCCCTGTACAAGTCAGAGGGCACGGTCTCCTCATGTGTAGCCCTGTACAGGTCAGAGGGCAAGGCCTCCTCATATCTAGTACTGTACAAGTCAGAGGGCACGGTCTCCTCATGTGTAGCCCTGTACAGGTCAGAGGGCAAGGCCTCCTCATATGTAGCCCTGTACAGGTCAGAGGGCAAGGCCTCCTCATATGTAGCCCTGTACAGGTCAGAGGGCAAGGCCTCCTCATATGTAGCCCTGTATAGGTCAGAGGGCAAGGCCTCCTCATATGTAGCCCTGTACAGGTCAGTGGGCACAGCCTCCTCATATCTAGTACTGTACAAGTCAGAGGGCACGGCCTCCTCATATCTAGTACTGTACAAGTCAGAGGGCACGGCCTCCTCATATCTAGTACTGTACAAGTCAGAGGGCACGGCCTCCTCATATCTAGTACTGTACAAGTCAGAGGGCACGGCCTCCTCATATCTAGTACTGTACAGGTCAGAGGGCACAGCCTCCTCATATCTAGTACTGTACAGGTCAGAGGGCACGGCCTCCTCATATCTAGTACTGTACAAGTCAGAGGGCACGGCCTCATATCTAGTACTGTACAAGTCAGAGGGCACGGCCTCCTCATATCTAGTACTGTACAAGTCAGAGGGCACAGCCTCCTCATATCTAGTACTGTACAAGTCAGAGAGCATGGCCTCCTCATATGTAGCCCTGTACAGGTCAGAGGGCACAGCCTCCTCATATCTAGTACTGTACAAGTCAGAGGGCACAGCCTCCTCATATCTAGTACTGTACAAGTCAGAGGGCACGGCCTCCTCATATCTAGTACTGTACAAGTCAGAGAGCATGGCCTCCTCATATGTAGTACTGTACAAGTCAGAGGGCACGGCCTCCTCATATCTAGTACTGTACAAGTCAGAGAGCATGGCCTCCTCATATCTAGTACTGTACAAGTCAGAGGGCACGGCCTCCTCATATCTAGTACTGTACAAGTCAGAGGGCACAGCCTCCTCATATCTAGTACTGTACAAGTCAGAGGGCACAGCCTCCTCATATCTAGTACTGTACAAGTCAGAGGGCAAGGCCTCCTCATATGTAGCCCTGTACAGGTCAGAGGGCAAGGCCTCCTCATATGTAGCCCTGTACAGGTCAGAGGGCAAGGCCTCCTCATATCTAGTACTGTACAAGTCAGAGGGCAAGGCCTCCTCATATCTAGTACTGTACAAGTCAGAGGGCACAGCCTCCTCATATCTAGTACTGTACAGGTCAGAGGGCAAGGCCTCCTCATATCTAGTACTGTACAAGTCAGAGGGCACGGCCTCCTCATATCTAGTACTGTACAGGTCAGAGGGCACAGCCTCCTCATATCTAGTACTGTACAAGTCAGAGGGCACAGCCTCCTCATATCTAGTACTGTACAAGTCAGAGGGCACGGCCTCCTCATATCTAGTACTGTACAAGTCAGAGGGCACGGCCTCCTCATATCTAGTACTGTACAAGTCAGAGGGCACAGCCTCCTCATATCTAGTACTGTACAAGTCAGAGAGCATGGCCTCCTCATATGTAGCCCTGTACAGGTCAGAGGGCACGGCCTCCTCATATCTAGTACTGTAAAAGTCAGAGGGCACAGCCTCCTCATATCTAGTACTGTACAAGTCAGAGGGCACGGCCTCCTCATATCTAGTACTGTACAAGTCAGAGAGCATGGCCTCCTCATATGTAGTACTGTACAAGTCAGAGGGCACGGCCTCCTCATATCTAGTACTGTACAAGTCAGAGAGCATGGCCTCCTCATATCTAGTACTGTACAAGTCAGAGGCACGGCCTCCTCATATCTAGTACTGTACAAGTCAGAGGGCACGGCCTCCTCATATCTAGTACTGTACAAGTCAGAGGGCACAGCCTCCTCATATCTAGTACTGTACAAGTCAGAGAGCACGGCCTCCTCATACCTAGTACTGTACAAGTCAGAGGGCACAGCCTCCTCATATCTGGTACTGTACAAGTCAGAGGGCACGGCCTCCTCATATCTAGTACTGTACAAGTCAGAGGGCACGGCCTCCTCATATCTAGTACTGTACAAGTCAGAGGGCACGGCCTCCTCATATCTAGTACTGTACAAGTCAGAGGGCACAGCCTCCTCATATCTAGTACTGTACAAGTCAGAGGGCACGGCCTCCTCATATCTAGTACTGTACAAGTCAGAGGGCACGGCCTCCTCATATCTAGTACTGTACAAGTCAGAGGGCACGGCCTCCTCATATCTAGTACTGTACAAGTCAGAGGGCACGGCCTCCTCATATCTAGTACTGTACAAGTCAGAGGGCACGGCCTCCTCATATCTAGTACTGTACAAGTCAGAGGGCACAGCCTCCTCATATCTAGTACTGTACAAGTCAGAGGGCACAGCCTCCTCATATCTAGTACTGTACAAGTCAGAGGGCACGGCCTCCTCATATCTAGTACTGTACAAGTCAGAGGGCACGGCCTCATACCCAGCCCTGTACAGGTCAGAGGGCATGGCCTCCTTATATGTAGCCCTGTACAGGTCAGAGAGCATGGCCTCCCCATATCTAGTACTGTACAAGTCAGAGGGCACAGCCTCCTCATACCCAGCCTTGTACAGGTCAGAGGGCACAACCTCCTCATACCCAGCCTTGTACAGGTCAGAGGGCACAGCCTCCTCATATCTAGCCCTATACAGGTCAGAGGGCACGGCCTCCTCATATCTAGCCCTGTACAGGTAAGAGGGCATGGCCTCATCATATCTAGCCCTGTACAGGCCAGAGGGCACAGCCTTCTCATATTTGTGGAGGCCAGAGGGCACGGCCTCATAACTAGCCCTTTAGAGGTCTGAGGGCATGGCCTCATTCTGAGCCCTTTACAGTTCAGAGGGCACGGCCTCCTTATAGCCAGCCCTGTACAGGTCAGAGGGCACGGCCTCCTTATAGCCAGCCCTGTACAGGTCAGAGGGCACGGCCTCCTCATAGCCAGCCCTGTACAGGTCAGAGGGCACGGCCTCCTCATTTCCAGCCCTGTACAGGTCAGAGGGCATGGCCTCCTCATATGTAGCGCCCTGTACAGGTCAGAGGGCACGGCCTCCTCATATGTAGCCCTGTACAGGTAAGGGGGCATGGCCTCATATCTAGCACTGTACAGGTCAGAGGGCACAGCCTTCTCATATCTGTGCAGGTCAGAGGGAACGGCCTCATACCTAGCCCTGTACAGGTTAGAGGACACGGCTTCCTCATACTGAGCCCTTTACAGGTCAGAGTATGCAAATAAAGTCTGTGGAGCCTCGTTTAGGAGTCTCAACCAGGACTAGCCAGATATCCCTCCAGGGAAGGACCTAGCCATGGGGTTGCTCTTTGAGGAGACCACCATAACCATATTAAGTGGCCCTTTGAGTCAATATCCAGCTCTTTACGAGATTAAAGATATGACAAGGGAATACCAAGGCCAGGTATCCATCCACAGACAGCTGTTTCGGGGTGTTGACCCTCATCAGTGTGAAGTAGGATTCTGGCTAGGTGGGAGCAATGCCTGGTAGACCAACAACACAAAGCTATCACTGATCTCAGGGAGACCAGTCCAAGAAATCACTGCCCTTGACAACCTCCAATCTGGCTTCCGCCCTCACAACTTCACCGAAACTGCCCTGATCAAAATTACTAATGACTTACTCACAGCCAAAGCTAAGATATTTCTCCATCCTCCTCCTTCTAGACTTGTCGTCTGCCTTCAACACAGTCGACCACTGTCTACAGATCCTCTCTTCCCTTGGCTAGGTGGGAGCAATGCCTAGTAGACCAACATCACAAAGCAATCACTGATCTCAGGGAGACCAGTCCTGTGTTGAGACTCCTAAACGAGGCTTCACAGACTTTATTTGCATATTTGTAATTCCCAGGGAGCAATGCGCCTAGGAATTCACTTTGTTGAGCGCTTTATCCAGCTGCCGAAAGAGACAAGAGGTGGAAGGAAAGTTGAGCATGGACATGCTGCTCAAGGAGTTTGGAAGCAAACAGCATATGGGGAGATAGCTGGGCATAGCAGTCGGATCAAGATTTGTTTTTTTTCAGGATGGGTGTGGTGGCATGTTTGAAGGCTGAGAGAAGTTACCGATAGATTGAAGAGGTGGGTTAGGGCTGGGATAAGCGTGTTAGTGAGGTTGGGGAGGAGGTGGGAAGAGATGGGGTCAAGTGCACAAGTGTTAATGTGTGATTTGGAAAGGAGATGAGTAGGCACTGCCTCAGTGATGTTGGAGAGGGAGGTTATTAGGGAAGTTCAGAGATCTGGTATATGGAGTGGTTGAGGTGGTGGAACAGTAAAGGTTTGCCTTGTTTGGTCAATCTTATTTTTCAAGTAGGTGGCAAAGTCCTCAGCAGAGATGAGGGGAGTTGGAGGTGGCAGTGGTGGGCAGAGGAGAGAATTAAATATACTGAACAATTGTTTTGGGTTGTAGGATAAGGAAAGATACAAGATTTGTGAAACCGGTCTATGTAGCAGAGGTGAGGGCTGATTTGAAGGCAAGTTTAGCTTGTTTGAATGCTGTGAAGTCATCTGGCAGGTGCGTTTTCTTCCAGCGCCACTCCGCGACCCTGGATGATTGTCGAAGTTTTTTGGTGAGATTGGTGTGCTGGGGTTGCATATTAATTCATCGCACTTTGCCTTGCACGAGAGGAGTGTCTGAGTCTATGGCTGATGTGACAGTGTTATTATAGAAAGCAGTGGTACTGTCCATGTCGTGGAGTGAAGATATGGAGGACACAGGTAGAAGAGAGTCTGAGAGTCTGTGAACGTCTAATTGTGCAAGGTTTCTGCAAGGATGGGCTAGTGGCTGGATATGGGGGGCAGGTGAGAAGGAAAAGGATGAGAAGGAGAGTAGATTGTGATCAGATAGGTGGAAGGGAGAGGTTGTGAGATTAGATAGGAAACAGAGATGGGTGAAGATGAGGTCCGCAGACATGGATTGTGAAAATAACAATTGAAAAGGACTTTCTAAAGTAGATATGTAAAGAGAAAACAGAGTTGGAAGTGACAGATTTAGGAAGATGAACTCATTACCAATGTATCACGCCGTTGTCATGCAGAAACTGAATACCACAGACCATCTTTGCCGCGAACCGCCTGTGGAGTAGAAAGTACAGAATGAATTGGTGGTTACATACACAATCATACAGAGAACATGAGGAGATCACACAGGTCCTATTCATGACTTCATCTTCTCCTGTTGATGCCCATTGCTCTAGAGCTACAAGTTATTAGGATTAGACTATTGGAAATGTACCTTATTGTTTCTATGTCAAACGGCATCGACTTTAGAATGTGGTGACGCAGGTCTCCTCCATTCATATATTCCGTGGCGATTACATGTTCTACAGTTGTTTCCGTGTATCCCCGCAGACCCAGGATGAAGCGGCTGCCAGGCTCAGCAGCCATACTGAGGACCTGTAGTTCAGTTTCGATGGCTGTTTCATCACAAGAACTTTTTTCTATGACTTTAACGGCCACCCATTCTTCATTGGCTGGGGGAGATGCCAAGTAGACCTGGAGAAAAATCAATAGAGATCAAATGAAATGTTGTCATCTATTATAAGGATTCGTCTAATTCAAAGGTTGGTAATTTAATTTTCCCAAGGGGCCACAAGAGACACTGTGGCTATTATGGAGGACCTCTAAGGAAATAGGGGGGATCTGTTAATTTTGATGGTAAGACCTTAGAAGGTGAACCACCTCTCTGGGCGGCCTCTGCAGCGGATCACCTGAGAGTTGTCTGCTCATTTTTGGATCATGGCACCTCTGTGAACAACACAACCCTTACTAATTCTTTGGTAATCAGCCGGGTGTGTCAGGAGCTCAGCTCCAGTCCTCTTCCTCCATCCAGTTGGTCACATACCCCATTTTATTATTTTTTTTACTTCTGCATAAATAATGTTCATATTATGCAATGATAATGGTGCAGAAGATGATGACAATGATGTTTGTATCATACATGATAAAGGAGCAGATGATGTTGATGATAAGTTTACACTTTATGGTTTTGTTGGTAATCAGTGGGGTGTGTCAGGAGCTCAGCTCCAATCCTCTTCCTCCATCTAGTTGGTCACACAAAATATTTAATTTTATTTTTTTACTTCTGCATAAATGATGTTCATATCATGCATGACAATGGAGCAGATGATGATGACAATGATGTTCGTATCATGCATGATAATAGATCAGATGATGATGACGATAAGCCCACTCTATACAGTTTCATTGGTAACCAGCAGGGTATGTAAGGAGCTCTGCTCCGATCCTCTTCCTGAATCCAGTTGGTCACACACTTCATTTGTTTTTTTTAGTTCTGCATAAATGATGTTCGTATTGTGACGACCATCCGCTGTGAGGCTGAGCTGCTGGTAAGGCAGCACCCCGAGAAACCCCGAGACCCTTAACCCCTATACAGGGATCTGGAATTACAGCGGAGCCCAGGGGGTAGCTGCCTATATGAGCAACATATGAAGTGGCCTGTTTGCCACGAAACGCGTAGACAGAATAAACAGAGTGTGTGTGTTACTCTGTTACTCTTATTGTGGTCAGCGTGGCTTCTATCCATCCGGTTCTATTTTCTCCAAGTGGATCCTTACTTTTTGCCGGGAGCCTGCTGCGACCATACGTGCTTGTCCAAAGGAGTTGTGACCATTCACAACCAGACCAGCTCTTTAATGTATCCCTGATGAAGACGCCAGGAGGGCGTTGAAACGCGTTGGATGAATAAAGGAAAAGGTTTGTTTTGACACCGGCTCCCTTGCATGTTTTACACGCGGAAATCTTGGCAGCGCGGACTGTGATACACCTCCTTCCCTCAAGCATTTTGATGTCGTTTCCGTAAGTGGAAACCGGTGGAAGTCCAGCAGCAGCCATCCAGGAATTTGTCCTACCAGGCTTACTAACCAGTTGTGGGGATCACAACTGACATAGGTGAGTGGCTTTTGTCTCACCTTCCGGTTCTAGTGTCTAGTGATAGGGGCACTATTGCGCCTTTGTCCCCCCCCCCCTTTTTTCTCTCGTATATGAGCAACAAAGCGGGGAGGTCGCCAGGGAAAAATCAAGACCCGAAAAACGAAGTCAGATGTCCGAGTCAAAACCGAGAGGGCAGCGAAGGTACAAAATCATCAGGCAGTAGCAGAGTCAAAAATCCAGGCAAAGGTCAAGGGCAAAAACCAAGAGGGCAGCTGAGATACAAAATCAATAGGCAGAGTCAGAAATCCAGGCAAGGTCAGACACGAAACTAAACACACACTGTCACTGGGAACCAAAACTATATCTGGCGGCCTGCAAGCCAGGCTCCAATGTACTTGAAGGGCGCGGCTACCTCCCATAGGCTGGAGCCCACAGCCTGATGATCTCATCCGGACCGCCCCTAGAACCAGGCCAGATGGTGATGCACGACTGCCTCCGCCCACCCCACTTCTGACAGCAGAACGAAGGCTGCGCCTAACAGACAGCTCTGCAGGACCCGCTCCTCTGCTACCAACACCACCCAAAGGAGAAACATGGCGGCGCTCAGCGACAGAGGCAGACGTCGCAGGAGCAGGTCCATATGAGGACAAGGCCCTCCTATCACTGGCGCCATCAGCCGAAGGAAACCGGCTCCTCCCAGTGGCCGAGGCAGGAACACCAGCCACCGAGTCCAATGGCGATGTGACACGTATCATGCATGATAATAGAGCAGATGAAGATGATGATGATGTTTGTATCATGCATGATAATGGAGCCGATGATGATGATAAGTCCACTCTATACGGTTTCATTGGTTATAAGCGGGGTGTGTCAGGAACTCAGCTCCAGTTCTCTTCCTCCATCCAGTTGGTCACATACCCCTTTTTATTTATTTATTTTTTTACTTCTGCATAAATGATGATCATATTATGCATGATAATGGAGCAGATGATGATGACGATGATGTTCGTATCATACATGATAAAGGAGCAGATGATATTGATGATAAGTCCACTCTATATTGTTTTGTTGGTAATCAGTGGGGTGTGTCAGGTTCTCTGCTCCAATCCTCTTCCTCCATCCAGTTGGTCACACACTCCACCTTTTTTTTTTACTTCTGCATGAATAATGTTTGTATCATACATGATAAAGGAGGAGATGAAGATGATGATAAGTCTACTCTATACAGTTTTGTTGGTAATCAGCAGGGTATGTCAGGAGCTCAGCTCCAATCCTCTTCCTCTATCCAGCTGGTCACACACCCTATTTTTTTTTTTTACTTCTGTGTAAATGATGTTCGTATCTTGCATGATAATGGAGCAGATGATGATGTTCGTATCATGCATGATAATGGAGCAGATAATGATGACGATGATGTTCGTGTCATGCCTGATAATGGAGCAGATAATGATGACAATGAGTCTGCTTTTCTCGCAGGTGTAGCCTCTTCATTCTGTCTCTCTGTCTTTTAGATGGAATAAGTATCATTTTGGCATAGTCTGGTAATGTAGATGAAGGTGTAGCCTCTTATTTCTCCATTTAAATCCTATGGAGATGAAGGCACAGCCTCTTCATTCTGTCTCTCTATATCTTTTAGATGGAATAAGTATAATTTTGGCATAGTCCAGTCATGTAGATGAAGGTGTAGCCTCTTCCTTGTACATCTCTTTGTCTTGTAGATGAAATAAGTATAAGTTTGGCATAGTCCGGTAGTAAAGAAAATCCAGTATAATTGTCCAGTCCGATAAATGTAAGTCTTCATTCCCAGGTGTTTCCAGGTTTCCAGAATGGGGCTGATCTTGATCAGCCTAATAGGACTGTAAGAAAAGAAATATACAGATCTGAGGATCAGCTACTCACATATATACTGTATGCTTGGGGGGGTTAATCTAATGATAACTACAGATGAGCTTATACATTTTTGGTTACCCTGGGTTCACTAGCCACATGCTCATCGGATGGTGGGCCTGCAATCTGCATCATGCCTGCTGAAGTCCTCAGCGATTCTTCTGATTTTTGGGCCCGGTGTGATATCATCATTGCCGGGCACCCATGAGTCACACCAGTCCTATTAATCAGAGGAGGTGTCAGAGGCCAACAGGAGTGGGCAGTTTACAGGGCTCTTGTCTTATGGCTATGGACCAATGACATCATGGCTAGCCCAGGTTTCTGTGAATTGATTTGCTCCTCTGTATTGATAATGTTGACAGTGATTATGTGTGTTACTGGGCACTATGACTGTCCCTATATGCTATACTTTTATCATTGTAAAATCAGAACGGTGGCTTGGCTCTCCTGGCCTCCACGTCACTCCAGTTTACATATTTGAAGAACGGATGCTATCGAATCCTTAATGCTGTCACATAATGTTTAAATTGATGCTTGCAGAGAAGCTGTAAAATGAATTAAACAATTGGTCATTATATTATACATTAGTAATAGGTTATTATACAACATCTATGGACTGTCCACATCTCATCTTCTATCTCTGCGTATAATCCATTATCATCTTCATCTGATCCTACTCACCCCTTGTATGAAGTTGATGGCCTCAGGGCAGTTCCTGGGTGGAAAATATGGCTTTTCGAACAGTAGAGCCTCGTGGTAGTCTTCTATTGTGCCGAAACTATAGAATGCCATTTTGCCCAAAAGCATCACGAACAGAATGACATCCAACGAAAACCAATCGGCCTGTTTACTATAGCCGTCACCATTCATTATTTGTGGGAAGAGAAAACATGGGATGAGCTGAAAATACCGGGGAGGAGATTTATACACAGAGGCTATTAGGAACGGTCTATGATTAGATAAGAGCAGGACACATAGGGATCAGAATAATACTTGGTCCTACTATCTGCATCAATCACACAGGGATGTTCCTCACCTCAGGAGCAATGTAGCCTTGACTGCCATGAAAACCTTGCAGTATTTCCCCCTCAGACACATTCATGACTAATATACCAAAGTCTGATATCTTAATGTGTCCGTTCTCATCGATGAGGACATTCTCCGGCTTCAGGTCACTGTGGAGAGAAGAGCAGACATGGATTGTGAGAATAACAATTGAAAAGGACTTTCTAAAGTAGATATGTAAAGAGAAAACAGAGTTGGAAGTGACAGATTTAGGAAGATGAACTCATTACCAATGTATCACGCCGTTTTCATGAAGGAACTGGACACCGCAGACCATCTCTGCCGCAAACCACCTATGGAGTAGAAAGTACAGAATGAATTGGTGGTTACATACACAATCATACAGAGAACCTGATGAGATCACACGGGTCCTATTTATGACTTCATCTTCTCCTGTTGATGCCCATTGCTCTAGAGCTACAATTTATTAGGATTAGACTATTGGAAATGTACCTTATTGTTTCTATGTCAAACGGCATCGACTTTAGAATGTGGTGACGCAGGTCTCCTCCATTCATATATTCCGTGGCGATTACATGTTCTACAGTTGTTTCCGTGTATCCCTGCAGACCCAGGATGAAGCGGCTGCCAGGCTCAGCAGCCATACTGAGGACCTGTAGTTCAGTTTCGATGGCTGTTTCATCACAGGAACTTTTTTCTATGACTTTAACGGCCACCCATTCTTCATTGGCTGGGGGAGATGCCAAGTAGACCTGGAGAAAAATCACTAGAGATCAGATTAAATGTTGTCATCTATTATAAGGATCGGTCTAATTCAAAGGTTGGTAATTTAATTTTCCTAAGGGGCCACAAGAGACACTGTGGCTATTATGGAGGACCTCTAAGGAAATAGGGGGATCTGTTAATTTTGATGGTAAGACCTTAGAAGGTGCACCACCTCTCTGGGCGGCCTCTGCAGCGGATCACCTGAGAGTTGTCTGCTCATTTTTGGATCATGGCACCTCTGTGAACAACACAACCCTTTCTAATTCATTGGTAATCAGCCGGGTGTGTCAGGAGCTCAGCTCCAGTCCTCTTCCTCCATCCAGTTGGTCACATACCCCTTTTTTTTTTTTTTTTTTACTTCTGCATAAATAATGTTCATATTATGCATGATAATGGTGCTGTTGATGATGACGATGATGTTTGTATCATACATGATAAAGGAGCAGATGATGTTGATGATAAGTCCAGTCTTTATGATTTTGTTGGTAATCAGTGGGGTGTGTCAGGAGCTCAGCTCCAATCCTCTTCCTCCATCTAGTTGGTCACACACCATATTTTATTTTTATTTTTTTACTTCTGCATAAATGATGTTCATATCATGCATGATAATGGAGCAGATGATGATGACAATGATGTTCGTATCATGCATGATAATAGAGCAGATGATGATGATGATGATAAGTCCACTCTATAGAGTTTCATTGGTAACCAGTAGGGTATGTAAAGAGCCTCTTCCTGAATCCAGTTGGTCACACACTTCATTTTGTTTTTTTTAGTTCTGCATAAATGATGTTCGTATCATGCATGATAATAGAGCAGATGAAGATGACGATGATGTTCGTATCATGCATGATAATGGAGCAGGTGATGATGATGATGATGATGATAAGTCCACTCTATACAGTTTCACTAGTAACCAGCAGGGTATGTCAGGAGCTCAGCTCCAATCCTCTTCCTCTATCCAGCTGGTCACAGACCCTATTTTTTTTTTACTTCTGTGTAAATGATGTTCGTATCTTGCATGATAATGGAGCAGATGATGATGTTCGTGTCATGCATTATAATGGAGCAGATGATGATGTTCGTGTCATGCCTGATAATGGAGCAGATAATGATGACGATGAGTCTGCTTTTCTCGCAGGTGTAGCCTCTTCATTCTGTCTCTCTGTCTTTTAGATGGAATAAGTATATTTTGGCATAGTCTGGTAATGTAGATGAAGGTGTAGCCTCTTATTTCTCCATTTAAATCCTATGGAGATGAAGGCACAGCCTCTTCATTTTGTCTCTCTATATCTTTTAGATGGAATAAGTATAATTTTGGCATAGTCCAGTCATGTAGATGAAGGTGTAGCCTCTTCCTTGAACATCTCTATGTCTTGTAGATGAAATAAGTATAAGTTTGGCATAGTCCGGTAGTAAAGAAAATCCAGTATAATTGTCCAGTCCGATAAATGTAAGTCTTCATTCCGAGGTGTTTCCAGGTTTCCAGAATGGGGCTGATCTTGATCAGCCTAATAGGACTGTAAGAAAAGAAATATACAGATCTGAGGATCAGCTACTCACATATATACTGTATGCTTGGGGGGGTTAATCTAATGATAACTACAGATGAGCTTATACATTTTTGGTTACCCTGGGTTCACTAGCCACATGCTCATCGGATGGTGGGCCTGCAATCTGGATCATGCCTGCTGAAGTCCTCAGCGATTCTTCTGATTTTTGGGCCCGGTGTGATATCATCATTGCCGGGCACCCATGAGTCACACCAGTCCTATTAATCAGAGGAGGTGTCAGAGGCCAACAGGAGTGGGCAGTTTACAGGGCTCTTGTCTGATGGCTATGGTCCAATGACATCATGGCTAGCCCAGGTTTCTGTGAATTGATTTGCTCCTCTGTATTGATAATGTTGACAGTGATTATGTGTGTTACTGGGCACTATGACTGTCCCTATATGCTATACTTTTATCATTGTAAAATCAGAACGGTGGCTTGGCTCTCCTGGCCTCCACGTCACTCCAGTTTACGTATTTGAAGAACGGATGCTGTCGAATCCTTAATGCTGTCACATAACGTTTAAATTGATGCTTGCAGTGAAGCTGTAAAATGAATTAAACAATTGGTCATTATATTATACATTAGTAATAGGTTATTATATAACATCTATGGACTGTCCACATCTCATTTTCTATCTCTGCGTATAATCCATTATCATCTTCATCTGATCCTACTCACCCCTTGTATGAAGTTGATGGCCTCAGGGCAGTTCCTGGGTGGAAAATATGGCTTTTCGAACAGTAGAGCCTCGTGGTAGTCTTCTATTGTGCCGAAACTATAGAATGCCATTTTGCCCAAAGCATCACGAACAGAATGACATCCAACGAAAACCAATCGGCCTGTTTACTATAGCCGTCACCATTCATTATTTGTGGGAAGAGAAAACATGGGATGAGCTGAAAATACCGGGGAGGAGATTTATACACAGAGGCTATTAGGAACGGTCTATGATTAGATAAGAGCAGGACACATAGGGATCAGAATAATACTTGGTCCTACTATCTGCATCAATCACACAGGGATGTTCCTCACCTCAGGAGCAATGTAGCCTTGACTGCCATGAAAACCTTGCAGTATTTCCCCCTCAGACACATTCATGACTAATATACCAAAGTCTGAAATCTTAATGTGTCCGTTCTCATCGATGAGGACATTCTCCGGCTTCAGGTCACTGTGGAGAGAAGAGCAGACATGGATTGTGAGAATAACAATTGAAAAGGACTTTCTAAAGTAGATATGTAAAGAGAAAACAGAGTTGGAAGTGACAGATTTAGGAAGATGAACTCATTACCAATGTATCACGCCGTTTTCATGAAGGAAACTGGACACCGCAGACCATCTCTGCCGCGAACCACCTATGGAGTAGAAAGTACAGAATGAATTGGTGGTTACATACACAATCATACAGAGAACCTGATGAGATCACACGGGTCCTATTTATGACTTCATCTTCTCCTGTTGATGCCCATTGCTCTAGAGCTACAATTTATTAGGATTAGACTATTGGAAATTTACCTTATTGTTTCTATGTCAAACGGCATCGACTTTAGAATGTGGTGACGCAGGTCTCCTCCATTCATATATTCCGTGGCGATTACATGTTCTACAGTTGTTTCCGTGTATCCCTGCAGACCCAGGATGAAGCGGCTGCCAGGCTCAGCAGCCATACTGAGGACCTGTAGTTCAGTTTCGATGGCTGTTTCATCACAGGAACTTTTTTCTATGACTTTAACGGCCACCCATTCTTCATTGGCTGGGGGAGATGCCAAGTAGACCTGGAGAAAAATCACTAGAGATCAGATTAAATGTTGTCATCTATTATAAGGATCGGTCTAATTCAAAGGTTGGTAATTTAATTTTCCTAAGGGGCCACAAGAGACACTGTGGCTATTATGGAGGACCTCTAAGGAAATAGGGGGATCTGTTAATTTTGATGGTAAGACCTTAGAAGGTGCACCACCTCTCTGGGCGGCCTCTGCAGCGGATCACCTGAGAGTTGTCTGCTCATTTTTGGATCATGGCACCTCTGTGAACAACACAACCCTTTCTAATTCATTGGTAATCAGCCGGGTGTGTCAGGAGCTCAGCTCCAGTCCTCTTCCTCCATCCAGTTGGTCACATACCCCTTTTTTTTTTTTTTTTTACTTCTGCATAAATAATGTTCATATTATGCATGATAATGGTGCTGTTGATGATGACGATGATGTTTGTATCATACATGATAAAGGAGCAGATGATGTTGATGATAAGTCCAGTCTTTATGATTTTGTTGGTAATCAGTGGGGTGTGTCAGGAGCTCAGCTCCAATCCTCTTCCTCCATCTAGTTGGTCACACACCATATTTTATTTTTATTTTTTTACTTCTGCATAAATGATGTTCATATCATGCATGATAATGGAGCAGATGATGATGACAATGATGTTCGTATCATGCATGATAATAGAGCAGATGATGATGATGATGATAAGTCCACTCTATAGAGTTTCATTGGTAACCAGTAGGGTATGTAAAGAGCCTCTTCCTGAATCCAGTTGGTCACACACTTCATTTGTTTTTTTTAGTTCTGCATAAATGATGTTCGTATCATGCATGATAATAGAGCAGATGAAGATGACGATGATGTTCGTATCATGCATGATAATGGAGCAGGTGATGATGATGATGATGATGATAAGTCCACTCTATACAGTTTCACTAGTAACCAGCAGGGTATGTCAGGAGCTCAGCTCCAATCCTCTTCCTCTATCCAGCTGGTCACACACCCTTTTTTTTTTTTACTTCTGTGTAAATGATGTTCGTATCTCATGATAATGGAGCAATAGTTTCGTGTCATGCATTATAATGGAGCAGATGATGATGTTCGTGTCATGCCTGATAATGGAGCAGATAATGATGACGATGAGTCTGCTTTTCTCGCAGGTGTAGCCTCTTCATTCTGTCTCTCTGTCTTTTAGATGGAATAAGTATATTTTGGCATAGTCTGGTAATGTAGATGAAGGTGTAGCCTCTTATTTCTCCATTTAAATCCTATGGAGATGAAGGCACAGCCTCTTCATTTGTCTCTCTATATCTTTTAGATGGAATAAGTATAATTTTGGCATAGTCCAGTCATGTAGATGAAGGTGTAGCCTCTTCCTTGAACATCTCTATGTCTTGTAGATGAAATAAGTATAAGTTTGGCATAGTCCGGTAGTAAAGAAAATCCAGTATAATTGTCCAGTCCGATAAATGTAAGTCTTCATTCCGAGGTGTTTCCAGGTTTCCAGAATGGGGCTGATCTTGATCAGCCTAATAGGACTGTAAGAAAAGAAATATACAGATCTGAGGATCAGCTATCACATATATACTGTATGCTTGGGGGGTTAATCTAATGATAACTACAGATGAGCTTATACATTTTTGGTTACCCTGGGTTCACTAGCCACATGCTCATCGGATGGTGGGCCTGCAATCTGGATCATGCCTGCTGAAGTCCTCAGCGATTCTTCTGATTTTTGGGCCCGGTGTGATATCATCATTGCCGGGCACCCATGAGTCACACCAGTCCTATTAATCAGAGGAGGTGTCAGAGGCCAACAGGAGTGGGCAGTTTACAGGGCTCTTGTCTGATGGCTATGGTCCAATGACATCATGGCTAGCCCAGGTTTCTGTGAATTGATTTGCTCCTCTGTATTGATAATGTTGACAGTGATTATGTGTGTTACTGGGCACTATGACTGTCCCTATATGCTATACTTTTATCATTGTAAAATCAGAACGGTGGCTTGGCTCTCCTGGCCTCCACGTCACTCCAGTTTACGTATTTGAAGAACGGATGCTATCGAATCCTTAATGCTGTCACATAACGTTTAAATTGATGCTTGCAGAGAAGCTGTAAAATGAATTAAACAATTGGTCATTATATTATACATTAGTAATAGGTTATTATACAACATCTATGGACTGTCCACATCTTATCTTCTATCTCTGCGTATAATCCATTATCATCTTCATCTGATCCTCTCACCCCTTGTATGAAGTTGATGGCCTCAGGGCAGTTCCTTCGTGGAAAATATGGCTTTTCGAACAGTAGAGCCTCGTGGTAGTCTTCTATTGTGCCGAAACTATAGAATGCCATTTTGCCCAAAGCATCACGAACAGAATGACATCCAACGAAAACCAATCGGCCTGTTTACTATAGCCGTCACCATTCATTATTTGTGGGAAGAGAAAACATGGGATGAGCTGAAAATACCGGGGAGGAGATTTATACACAGAGGCTATTAGGAACGGTCTATGATTAGATAAGAACAGGACACATAGGGATCAGAATAATACTTGGTCCTACTATCTGCATCAATCACACAGGGATGTTCCTCACCTCAGGAGCAATGTAGCCTTGACTGCCATGAAAACCTTGCAGTATTTCCCCCTCAGACACATTCATGACTGATATACCAAAGTCTGATATCTTAATGTGTCCGTTCTCACCGATGAGGACATTCTCCGGATTCAGGTCACTGTGGAGAGAAGAGCAGACATGGATTGTGAGAATAACAATTGAAAAGGACTTTCTAAAGTAGATATGTAAAGAGAAAACAGAGTTGGAAGTGACAGATATAGGAATATTACCAATGTATCACGCCGTTTTCATGCAGAAACTGAATACCGCAGACCATCTCTGCCGCAAACCACCTATGGAGTAGAAAGTACAGAATGAATTGGTGGTTACATACACAATCATACAGAGAACCTGATGAGATCACACGGGTCCTATTTATGACTTCATCTTCTCCTGTTGATGCCCATTGCTCTAGAGCTACAATTTATTAGGATTAGACTATTGGAAATGTACCTTATTGTTTCTATGTCAAACGGCATCGACTTTAGAATGTGGTGACGCAGGTCTCCTCCATTCATATATTCCGTGGCGATTACATGTTCTACAGTTGTTTCCGTGTATCCCTGCAGACCCAGGATGAAGCGGCTGCCAGGCTCAGCAGCCATACTGAGGACCTGTAGTTCAGTTTCGATGGCTGTTTCATCACAGGAACTTTTTTCTATGACTTTAACGGCCACCCATTCTTCATTGGCTGGGGGAGATGCCAAGTAGACCTGGAGAGAAATCACTAGAGATCAGATTAAATGTTGTCATCTATTATAAGGATCGGTCTAATTCAAAGGTTGGTAATTTAATTTTCCTAAGGGGCCACAAGAGACACTGTGGCTATTATGGAGGACCTCTAAGGAAATAGGGGGATCTGTTAATTTTGATGGTAAGACCTTAGAAGGTGCACCACCTCTCTGGGCGGCCTCTGCAGCGGATCACCTGAGAGTTGTCTGCTCATTTTTGGATCATGGCACCTCTGTGAACAACACAACCCTTTCTAATTCATTGGTAATCAGCCGGGTGTGTCAGGAGCTCAGCTCCAGTCCTCTTCCTCCATCCAGTTGGTCACATACCCCTTTTTATTTTTTTTTTTACTTCTGCATAAATAATGTTCATATTATGCATGATAATGGTGCTGTTGATGATGACGATGATGTTTGTATCATACATGATAAAGGAGCAGATGATGTTGATGATAAGTCCACTCTTTATGATTTTGTTGGTAATCAGTGGGGTGTGTCAGGAGCTCAGCTCCAATACTCTTCCTCCATCTAGTTGGTCACACACCATATTTTATTTTTATTTTTTTACTTCTGCATAAATGATGTTCATATTATGCATGATAATGGAGCAGATGATGATGACAATGATGTTCGTATCATGCATGATAATAGAGCAGATGATGATGATGATGATAAGTCCACTCTATAGAGTTTCATTGGTAACCAGTAGGGTATGTAAAGAGCCTCTTCCTGAATCCAGTTGGTCACACACTTCATTTTTTTTTTTTAGTTCTGCATAAATGATGTTCGTATCATGCATGATAATAGAGCAGATGAAGATGACGATGATGTTCGTATCATGCATGATAATGGAGCAGGTGATGATGATGATGATGATGATGATAAGTCCACTCTATACAGTTTCACTAGTAACCAGCAGGGTATGTCAGGAGCTCAGCTCCAATCCTCTTCCTCTATCCAGCTGGTCACACACCCTATTTTTTTTTTACTTCTGTGTAAATGATGTTCGTATCCTGCATGATAATGGAGCAGATGATGATGTTCGTGTCATGCATTATAATGGAGCAGATGATGATGTTCGTGTCATGCCTGATAATGGAGCAGATAATGATGACGAGGAGTCTGCTTTTCTCGCAGGTGTAGCCTCTTCATTCTGTCTCTCTGTCTTTTAGATGGAATAAGTATCATTTTGGCATAGTCTGGTAATGTAGATGAAGTTGTAGCCTCTTATTTCTCCATTTAAATCCTATGGAGATGAAGGCGCAGCCTCTTCATTCTGTCTCTCTATATCTTTTAGATGGAATAAGTATAATTTTGGCATAGTCCAGTCATGTAGATGAAGGTGTAGCCTCTTCCTTGAACATCTCTATGTCTTGTAGATGAAATAAATCAATCATCAGGACGAAGTACCTTAGATCCGCGCTGCTGCAGGAGAGATGTAAAAAGACACCAGAAACACCGGGATGTCTGGTTAACAGTGATGAACGTCTTTATTTTCCTACGCGTTTCGGAGCTGCCTGCCGGGCTCCTTCCTCAGGAAGGAGCCCGGCAGGCAGCTCCGAAACGCGTAGGAAAATAAAGACGTTCATCACTGTTAACCAGACATCCCGGTGTTTCTGGTGTCTTTTTACATCTCTCCTGCAGCAGCGCGGATCTAAGGTACTTCGTCCTGATGATTGATTGTTCACCACAGTAACTGTGGAAGTGCGATCCCTGCGGCAGCTGCATTTCTGAGCGATCAAGCTGGTTGTGTGTGACACAACCTTACCAGGTGAGCGACTTTGATTTGGATCTTCTTTTTCAACCCTTAAAAAAGATAAGACCCTATTGCGCATTCTCAACCCTTATAGATTGTAGATGAAATAAGTATAAGTTTGGCATAGTCCGGTAGTAAAGAAAATCCAGTATAATTGTCCAGTCCGATAAATGTAAGTCTTCATTCCGAGGTGTTTCCAGGTTTCCAGAATGGGGCTGATCTTGATCAGCCTAATAGGACTGTAAGAAAAGAAATATACAGATCTGAGGATCAGCTACTCACATATATACTGTATGCTTGGGGGGGTTAATCTAATGATAACTACAGATGAGCTTATACATTTTTGGTTACCCTGGGTTCATTAGCCACATGCTCATCGGATGGTGGGCCTGCAATCTGGATCATGCCTGCTGAACTCCTCAGCGATTCTTCTGATTTTTGGGCCCGGTGTGATATCATCATTGCCGGGCACCCATGAGTCACACCAGTCCTATTAATCAGAGGAGGTGTCAGAGGCCAACAGGAGTGGGCAATTTACAGGGCTCTTGTCTGATGGCTATGGTCCAATGACATCATGGCTAGCCCAGGTTTCTGTGAATTGATTTGCTCCTCTGTATTGATAATGTTGACAGTGATTATGTGTGTTACTGGGCACTATGACTGTCCCTATATGCTATACTTTTATCATTGTAAAATCAGAACGGTGGCTTGGCTCTCCTGGCCTCCACGTCACTCCAGTTTACGTATTTGAAGAACGGATGCTGTCGAATCCTTAATGCTGTCACATAACGTTTAAATTGATGCTTGCAGAGAAGCTGTAAAATGAATTAAACAATTGGTCATTATATTATACATTAGTAATAGGTTATTATACAACATCTATGGACTGTCCACATCTTATCTTCTATCTCTGCGTATAATCCATTATCATCTTCATCTGATCCTTCTCACCCCTTGTATGAAGTTGATGGCCTCAGGGCAGTTCCTTCGTGGAAAATATGGCTTTTCGAACAGTAGAGCCTCGTGGTAGTCTTCTATTGTGCCGAAACTATAGAATGCCATTTTGCCCAAAAGCATCACGAACAGAATGACATCCAACGAAAACCAATCGGCCTGTTTACTATAGCCGTCACCATTCATTATTTGTGGGAAGAGAAAACATGGGATGAGCTGAAAATACCGGGGAGGAGATTTATACACAGAGGCTATTAGGAACGGTCTATGATTAGATAAGAGCAGGACACATAGGGATCAGAATAATACTTGGTCCTACTATCTGCATCAATCACACAGGGATGTTCCTCACCTCAGGAGCAATGTAGCCTTGACTGCCATGAAAACCTTGCAGTATTTCCCCCTCAGACACATTCATGACTGATATACCAAAGTCTGATATCTTAATGTGTCCGTTCTCACCGATGAGGACATTCTCCGGATTCAGGTCACTGTGGAGAGAAGAGCAGACATGGATTGTGAGAATAACAATTGAAAAGGACTTTCTAAAGTAGATATGTAAAGAGAAAACAGAGTTGGAAGTGACAGATTTAGGAATACTACCAATGTATCACGCCGTTTTCATGCAGAAACTGAATACCGCAGACCATCTCTGCCGCAAACCACCTATGAAGTAGAAAGTACAGAATGAATTGGTGGTTACATACACAATCATACAGAGAACCTGATGAGATCACACGGGTCCTATTTATGACTTCATCTTCTCCTGTTGATGCCCATTGCTCTAGAGCTACAATTTATTAGGATTAGACTATTGGAAATGTACCTTATTGTTTCTATGTCAAACGGCATCGACTTTAGAATGTGGTGACGCAGGTCTCCTCCATTCATATATTCCGTGGCGATTACATGTTCTACAGTTGTTTCCGTGTATCCCTGGAGACCCAGGATGAAGCGGCTGCCAGGCTCAGCAGCCATACTGAGGACCTGTAGTTCAGTTTCGATGGCTGTTTCATCACAGGAACTTTTTTCTATGACTTTAACGGCCACCCATTCTTCATTGGCTGGGGGAGATGCCAAGTAGACCTGGAGAGAAATCACTAGAGATCAGATTAAATGTTGTCATCTATTATAAGGATCGGTCTAATTCAAAGGTTGGTAATTTAATTTTCCTAAGGGGCCACAAGAGACACTGTGGCTATTATGGAGGACCTCTAAGGAAATAGGGGGATCTGTTAATTTTGATGGTAAGACCTTAGAAGGTGCACCACCTCTCTGGGCGGCCTCTGCAGCGGATCACCTGAGAGTTGTCTGCTCATTTTTGGATCATGGCACCTCTGTGAACAACACAACCCTTTCTAATTCATTGGTAATCAGTCGGGTGTGTCAGGAGCTCAGCTCCAGTCCTCTTCCTCCATCCAGTTGGTCACATACCCCTTTTTATTTTTTATTTTACTTCTGCATAAATAATGTTCATATTATGCATGATAATGGTGCTGTTGATGATGACGATGATGTTTGTATCATACATGATAAAGGAGCAGATGATGTTGATGATAAGTCCACTCTTTATGATTTTGTTGGTAATCAGTGGGGTGTGTCAGGAGCTCAGCTCCAATACTCTTCCTCCATCTAGTTGGTCACACACCATATTTTATTTTTATTTTTTTACTTCTGCATAAATGATGTTCATATCATGCATGATAATGGAGCAGATGATGATGACAATGATGTTCGTATCATGCATGATAATAGAGCAGATGATGATGATGATAAGTCCACTCTATTGAGTTTCATTGGTAACCAGTAGGGTATGTAAAGAGCCTCTTCCTTAATCCAGTTGGTCACACACTTCATTTGTTTTTTTTAGTTCTGCATAAATGATGTTCGTATCATGCATGATTATAGAGCAGATGAAGATGACGATGATGTTCGTATCATGCATGATAACGGAGCAGGTGATGATGATGATAAGTCCACTCTATACAGTTTCACTAGTAACCAGCAGAGTATGTCAGGAGCTCAGCTCCAATCCTCTTCCTCTATCCAGCTGGTCACACACCCTATTTTTTTTTTACTTCTGTGTAAATGATGTTCGTATCCTGCATGATAATGGAGCAGATTATGATGTTCGTGTCATGCATTATAATGGAGCAGATGATGATGTTCGTATCATGCATGATAATGGAGCAGATAATGATGACGATGATGTTCGTGTCATGCCTGATAATGGAGCAGATAATGATGACGATGAGTCTGCTTTTCTCGCAGGTGTAGCCTCTTCATTCTGTCTCTCTGTCTTTTAGATGGAATAAGTATATTTTGGCATAGTCTGGTAATGTAGATGAAGGTGTAGCCTCTTATTTCTCCATTTAAATCCTATGGAGATGAAGGCACAGCCTCTTTATTCTGTCTCTCTATATCTTTTAGATGGAATAAGTATAATTTTGGCATAGTCCTGTCATGTAGATGAAGGTGTAGCCTCTTCCTTGAACATCTCTATGTCTTGTAGATGAAATAAGTATAAGTTTGGCATAGTCCGGTAGTAAAGAAAATCCAGTATAATTGTCCAGTCCGATAAATGTAAGTCTTCATTCCGAGGTGTTTCCAGGTTTCCAGAATGGGGCTGATCTTGATCAGCCTAATAGGACTGTAAGAAAAGAAATATACAGATCTGAGGATCAGCTACTCACATATATACTGTATGCTTGGGGGGGTTAATCTAATGATAACTACAGATGAGCTTATACATTTTTGGTTACCCTGGGTTCACTAGCCACATGCTCATCGGATGGTGGGCCTGCAATCTGGATCATGCCTGCTGAAGTCCTCAGCGATTCTTCTGATTTTTGGCCCGGTGTGATATCATCATTGCCGGGCACCCATGAGTCACACCAGTCCTATTAATCAGAGGAGGTGTCAGAGGCCAACAGGAGTGGGCAGTTTACAGGGCTCTTGTCTGATGGCTATGGTCCAATGACATCATGGCTAGCCCAGGTTTCTGTGAATTGATTTGCTCCTCTGTATTGATAATGTTGACAGTGATTATGTGTGTTACTGGGCACTATGACTGTCCCTATATGCTATACTTTTATCATTGTAAAATCAGAACGGTGGCTTGGCTCTCCTTGGCCTCCACGTCACTCCAGTTTACGTATTTGAAGAACGGATGCTGTCGAATCCTTAATGCTGTCACATAACGTTTAAATTGATGCTTGCAGAGAAGCTGTAAAATGAATTAAACAATTGGTCATTATATTATACATTAGTAATAGGTTATTATACAACATCTATGGACTGTCCACATCTTATCTTCTATCTCTGCGTATAATCCATTATCATCTTCATCTGATCCTACTCACCCCTTGTATGAAGTTGATGGCCTCAGGGCAGTTCCTTCGTGGAAAATATGGCTTTTCGAACAGTAGAGCCTCGTGGTAGTCTTCTATTGTGCCGAAACTATAGAATGCCATTTTGCCCAAAAGCATCACGAACAGAATGACATCCAACGAAAACCAATCAGCCTGTTTACTATAGCCGTCACCATTCATTATTTGTGGGAAGAGAAAACATGGGATGAGCTGAAAATACCGGGGAGGAGATTTATACACAGAGGCTATTAGGAACGGTCTATGATTAGATAAGAGCAGGACACATAGGGATCAGAATAATACTTGGTCCTACTATCTGCATCAATCACACAGGGATGTTCCTCACCTCAGGAGCAATGTAGCCTTGACTGCCATGAAAACCTTGCAGTATTTCCCCCTCAGACACATTCATGACTGATATACCAAAGTCTGATATCTTAATGTGTCCGTTCTCACCGATGAGGACATTCTCCGGATTCAGGTCACTGTGGAGAGAAGAGCAGACATGGATTGTGAGAATAACAATTGAAAAGGACTTTCTAAAGTAGATATGTAAAGAGAAAACAGAGTTGGAAGTGACAGATTTAGGAAGATGAACTCATTACCAATGTATCACGCCGTTTTCATGAAGGAACTGACACCGCAGACCATCTCTGCCGCAAACCACCTATGGAGTAGAAAGTACAGAATGAATTGGTGGTTACATACACAATCATACAGAGAACCTGATGAGATCACACGGGTCCTATTTATGACTTCATCTTCTCCTGTTGATGCCCATTGCTCTAGAGCTACAATTTATTAGGATTAGACTATTGGAAATGTACCTTATTGTTTCTATGTCAAACGGCATCGACTTTAGAATGTGGTGACTCAGGTCTCCTCCATTCATATATTCCGTGGCGATTACATGTTCTACAGTTGTTTCCGTGTATCCCTGCAGACCCAGGATGAAGCGGCTGCCAGGCTCAGCAGCCATACTGAGGACCTGTAGTTCAGTTTCGATGGCTGTTTCATCACAGGAACTTTTTTCTATGACTTTAACGGCCACCCATTCTTCATTGGCTGGGGGAGATGCCAAGTAGACCTGGAGAGAAATCACTAGAGATCAGATTAAATGTTGTCATCTATTATAAGGATCGGTCTAATTCAAAGGTTGGTAATTTAATTTTCCTAAGGGGCCACAAGAGACACTGTGGCTATTATGGAGGACCTCTAAGGAAATAGGGGGATCTGTTAATTTTGATGGTAAGACCTTAGAAGGTGCACCACCTCTCTGGGCGGCCTCTGCAGCGGATCACCTGAGAGTTGTCTGCTCATTTTTGGATCATGGCACCTCTGTGAACAACACAACCCTTTCTAATTCATTGGTAATCAGCCGGGTGTGTCAGGAGCTCAGCTCCAGTCCTCTTCCTCCATCCAGTTGGTCACATACCCCTTTTTATTTTTTTTTTTACTTCTGCATAAATAATGTTCATATTATGCATGATAATGGTGCTGTTGATGATGACGATGATGTTTGTATCATACATGATAAAGGAGCAGATGATGTTGATGATAAGTCCACTCTTTATGATTTTGTTGGTAATCAGTGGGGTGTGTCAGGAGCTCAGCTCCAATACTCTTCCTCCATCTAGTTGGTCACACACCATATTTTATTTTTATTTTTTTACTTCTGCATAAATGATGTTCATATCATGCATGATAATGGAGCAGATGATGATGACAATGATGTTCGTATCATGCATGATAATAGAGCAGATGATGATGATGATAAGTCCACTCTATTGAGTTTCATTGGTAACCAGTAGGGTATGTAAAGAGCCTCTTCCTGAATCCAGTTGGTCACACACTTCATTTGTTTTTTTTAGTTCTGCATAAATGATGTTCGTATCATGCATGATTATAGAGCAGATGAAGATGACGATGATGTTCGTATCATGCATGATAACGGAGCAGGTGATGATGATGATAAGTCCACTCTATACAGTTTCACTAGTAACCAGCAGAGTATGTCAGGAGCTCAGCTCCAATCCTCTTCCTCTATCCAGCTGGTCACACACCCTATTTTTTTTTTACTTCTGTGTAAATGATGTTCGTATCTGCATGATAATGGAGCAGATGATGATGTTCGTGTCATGCATATAATGGAGCAGATGATGATGTTCGTATCATGCATGATAATGGAGCAGATAATGATGACGATGATGTTCGTGTCATGCCTGATAATGGAGCAGATAATGATGACGATGAGTCTGCTTTTCTCGCAGGTGTAGCCTCTTCATTCTGTCTCTCTGTCTTTTAGATGGAATAAGTATATTTTGGCATAGTCTGGTAATGTAGATGAAGGTGTAGCTCTTATTTCTCCATTTAAATCCTATGGAGATGAAGGCACGCCTCTTTATTCTGTCTCTATATCTTTTAGATGGAATAAGTATAATCTTGGCATAGTCCTGTCATGTAGATGAAGGTGTAGCCTCTTATTTCTCCATTTAAATCCTATGGAGATGAAGGCACAGCCTCTTTATTCTGTCTCTCTATATCTTTTAGATGGAATAAGTATAATTTTGGCATAGTCCTGTCATGTAGATGAAGGTGTAGCCTCTTCCTTGAACATCTCTATGTCTTGTAGATGAAATAAGTATAAGTTTGGCATAGTCCGGTAGTAAAGAAAATCAAGTATAATTGTCCAGTCCGATAAATGTAAGTCTTCATTCCGAGGTGTTTCCAGGTTTCCAGAATGGGGCTGATCTTGATCAGCCTAATAGGACTGTAAGAAAAGAAATATACAGATCTGAGGATCAGCTACTCACATATATACTGTATGCTTGGGGGGTTAATCTAATGATAACTACAGATGAGCTTATACATTTTTGGTTACCCTGGGTTCACTAGCCACATGCTCATCGGATGGTGGGCCTGCAATCTGGATCATGCCTGCTGAAGTCCTCAGCGATTCTTCTGATTTTTGGGCCCGATGTGATATCATCATTGCCGGGCACCCATGAGTCACACCAGTCCTATTAATCAGAGGAGGTGTCAGAGGCCAACAGGAGTGGGCAGTTTACAGGGCTCTTGTCTTGATGGCTATGGTCCAATGACATCATGGCTAGCCCAGGTTTCTGTGAATTGATTTGCTCCTCTGTATTGATAATGTTGACAGTGATTATGTGTGTTACTGGGCACTATGACTGTCCCTATATGCTATACTTTTATCATTGTAAAATCAGAACGGTGGCTTGGCTCTCCTGGCCTCCACGTCACTCCAGTTTACGTATTTGAAGAACGGATGCTGTCGAATCCTTAATGCTGTCACATAACGTTTAAATTGATGCTTGCAGAGAAGCTGTAAAATGAATTAAACAATTGGTCATTATATTATACATTAGTAATAGCTTATTATACAACATCTATGGACTGTCCACATCTTATCTTCTATCTCTGCGTATAATCCATTATCATCTTCATCTGATCCTACTCACCCCTTGTATGAAGTTGATGGCCTCAGGGCAGTTCCTGGGTGGAAAATATGGCTTTTCGAACAGTAGAGCATCGTGGTAGTCTTCTATTGTGCCGAAACTATAGAATGCCATTTTGCCCAAAGCATCACAAACAGAATGACACCCAACGAAAACCAATCGGCCTGTTTACTATAGCCGTCACCATTCATTATTTGTGGGAAGAGAAAACATGGGATGAGCTGAAAATACCGGGGAGGAGATTTATACACAGAGGCTATTAGAAACGGTCTATGATTAGATATGAGCAGGACACATAGGGATCAGAATAATACTTGGTCCTACTATCTGCATCAATCACACAGGGATGTTCCTCACCTCAGGAGCAATGTAGCCTTGACTGCCATGAAAACCTTGCAGTATTTCCCCCTCAGACACATTCATGACTAATATACCAAAGTCTGATATCTTAATGTGTCCGTTCTCATCGATGAGGACATTCTCCGGCTTCAGGTCACTGTGGAGAGAAGAGCAGACACGGATTGTGAGAATAACAATTGAGAAGGAGTTTCTAAAGTATATATGTAAAGAGAAAACAGAGTTGGAAGTGACAGATTTTGGAAGATGAACTCATTACCAATGTATCACGCCGTTGTCATGCAGAAACTGAATACCGCAAACCATCTCTGCCGCGAACCGCCTGTGGAGTAGAAAGTACAGAATGAATTGGTGGTTACATACACAATCATACAGAGAACATGAGGAGATCACACGGGTCCTATTTATGACTTCATCTTCTCCTGTTGATGCCATTGCTCTAGAGCTACAATTTATTAGGATTAGACTATTGGAAATTTACCTTATTGTTTCTATGTCAAACGGCATCGACTTTAGAATGTGGTGACGCAGGTCTCCTCCATTCATATATTCCGTGGCGATTACATGTTCTACAGTTGTTTCCGTGTATCCCTGCAGACCCAGGATGAAGCGGCTGCCAGGCTCAGCAGCCATACTGAGGACCTGTAGTTTAGTTTCGATGGCTGTTTCATCACAAGAACTTTTTTCTATGATTTTAACGGCCACCCATTCTTCATTGGCTGGGGGAGATGCCAAGTAGACCTGGAGAAAAATCACTAGAGATCAGATTAAATGTTGTCATCTATTATAAGGATCGGTCTAATTCAAAGGTTGGTAATTTAATTTTCCCAAGGGACCACAAGAGACACTGTGGCTATTATGGAGGACCTCTAAGGAAATAGGGGGATCTGTTAATTTTGATGGTAAGACCTTAGAAGGTGCACCACCACTCTGGGCGGCCTCTGCAGCGGATCACCTGAGAGTTGTCTGCTCATTTTTGGATCATGGCACCTCTGTGAACAACACAACCCTTACTAATTCATTGGTAATCAGCCGGGTGTGTCAGGAGCTCAGCTCCAGTCCTCTTCCTCCATCCAGTTGGTCACATACCCCTTTTTATTTTTTTTTTACTTCTGCATAAATAATGTTCATATTATGCATGATAATGGTGCAGATGATGATGACGATGATGTTTGTATCATACATGATAAAGGAGCAGATGATGTTGATGATAAGTCCGCTTTTTATGGTTTTGTTGGTAATCAGTGGGGTGTATCAGGAGCTCAGCTCCAATCCTCTTACTCCATCTAGTTGGTCACACACCATATATTATTTTATTTTTTTACATCTGCATAAATGATGTTCGTATCATGCATGATAATAGAGCAGATGAAGATGATGATGATGATGTTCTTATCATGCATGATAATGGAGCAGATGATGATGATGATAAGTCCACTCTATACGGTTTCATTGGTAATCAGCGGGGTGTGTCAGGAACTCAGCTCCAGTTCTATTCCTCCATCCAGTTGGTCACATACCCCTTTTTATTTATTTATTTTTTTACTTCTGCATAAATGATGATCATATTATGGATGATAATGGAGCAGATGATGATGACGATGAGTCTGCTTTTCTCGCAGGTGTAGCCTCTTCATTCTGTCTCTCTGTCTTTTAGATGGAATAAGTATCATTTTGGCATAGTCCAGTCATGTAGATGAAGGTGTAGCCTCTTCCTTCTCCATAGAAATCCTATGGCGATGAAGGTGTAGCCTCTTCCTTGTACATCGCTATGTCTTGTAGATGAAATACGGTAAGTATAAGTTTGGCATAGTCCGGTAGTAAAGAAAATCCAGTATAATTGTCCAGTCCGATAAATGTAAGTCTTCATTCCCAGGTGTTTCCAGAATGGGGCTGATCTTGATCAGCCTAATAGGACTGTAACAAAAGAAATATACAGATCTGAGGATCAGCTACTCACATATATACTGTATGCTTGTGGGGGTTAATCTAATGATAACTACAGATGAGCTTATACATTTTTGGTTACCCTGGGTCCACTAGCCACATGCTCATCGGATGGTGGCCCTGCAATCTGCATCATGCCTGCTGAAGTCCTCAGCGATTCTTCTGATTTTTGGGCCCGGTGTGATATCATCGTTGCCGGGCACCCATGAGTCACACCAGTCCTATTAATCAGAGGAGGTGTCAGAGGCCGACAGGAGTGGGCAGTTTATAGGGCTCTTGTCTGATGGCTATGGACCAATGACATCATGGCTAGCCCAGGTTTCTGTGAATTGATTTGCTCCTCTGTATTGATATGTTGACAGTGATTATGTGTGTTACTGGGCACTATGACTGTCCCTATATGTTATTCTTACATCATTGTAAAATCAGAATGGTGGCTTGGCTCTCCCGGCCTCCACGTCACTACAGTTTACGTATTTGAAGAACAGATGCTGTCGAATCCTTAATGCTGTCACATAACGTTTAAATTGATGCTTGCAGAGAAGCTGTAAAATGAATTAAACAACACAACCCTTACTAATTCTTCTCCCTTAAGAGCAGCATGTTTTGATAGGAGTCTGGAGATTATTCTTAGAATTATTGTTTTTATTAATAATAATAAATGTTCAGTTAATCACTTAATATTGCGCAAAATGTAAATCTGTCACTCGTTACACAGTATGATGGAGCTCACATCTTCATACAAACAGCATGATCTACACCCTCCCCACCTCCCACAGAATCAAGCCCCCACACAGTATGATGACCCCACTGTTCCCCATTCAAGTATTGACCAATAATTTTAAAAAAATTCCCCATTATCTTCGATGCAGTATATTCTCTGTACACCGTGAGGACTAAGGTTCCAGCAGGCGCCGTCTAGTTTTGTCATCGTACCTGCATTGCTGAGGCTCAAATGCACAAGCCGACAGGTGGAGCAGGCGACTGACAACTCCCTATTCCAAAATTGTATTCACCAGTTCCTGCGTCCTCAGGATGAGACACCGGGTGAGGAAGGCAGGGGGGCTGCCATGTGATGTGGTCCAACACTATCTCCAGCACTTTACCTGTCTTGTTCTATGGACAAGACAGGAACCGACTAAGGACTAAATGTGCCAATCTCCAAAAATTCTCCACCAGTAAATAACTAAAGCCCCTATTCAAGCAACATACAAGTGCATCTCAATTTCATCAAAAAGTTCATTTATTTCAGTAATTCAATACATAAAGTGAAACACATATATTAAATAGACACACAGAGGGATCTATTTCATGTGTTTATTTCTGTTAATGTTGATGATTAATGAAAACCCATGAGTTATTATCTCAGAAAGTTAAAGTAGGGAGGATGAAGGGTCTGAGAGGTAAAATATGACCTAAATAGGTGTCACAGGCTTCACCTTGTGTGGTTGTGAGAGTCACAACCACTATAAAAGCAGATCACGGCTGCTGCAGTCCTCAGCGTGGTGAATATTGAGTATGAGATTGAAGGGTTAAACACCGCGCTGCAATATTCCATGCGACATCAAAGGGTGAATATAATATTAATTTATTGGTCAATGTGTTTCAGGACTCCCTAGCCAAATCAATATCACATTGCTATGTTTCAAGGCATTACAGGGACACCAATGAGCGCAGACTATGCAAATAGGCGCGCAAATTCAAAACCTGGCGACAGCGACAGATAATGCTTTTCTTGCAATGGTACGGCATACTGGAAAATGTGACCTGGGGGAGGCTGCAGGAGGGTGCGGGAAATCTCCTGCTCCAGCTCATATAATATGCATAGCCACTCTCCATCACAATGGTGCTGAAACCGCTCCACGGTGATGGGCAGGGGGAGTGGCGCATATTATATGGTCCTGCGCCCCCCTGTGATGGCACATGCCCACCCTATGTTAGATATGGCCCCTATGCTGCTGCCATAGTAAAATAATAAACTGTACACTTACCTCCTGGCTCCTCCTCCAGCGCTGAACTCCCGGTGTCTCTCCGATCTCCCTGCTGCTGCTGTGATCGCACGCAGAGATGATGTCACTCTCTGCTGTGTCGATCACATGACCGCACAGAATCAGGAAGTGGAGGAGCTCTGCAGCATCATCTCTGCCCGATCACAGCTGCAGCAGTGAGAGCGGGAGATCAGCACTGGAGGAGGGAAGAATAGAGCAGCATGGGCGCCATATCTAACACAGGGGGCATGTGCCACACATAGGGGACGTGTGCCACGCATAGGGGACATGTGCCACGCATGGGGGACGTGTCCACGCATGGGGGACGTGTGCCATGGATAGGGGACGTGTGCCATGCATAATGGACGTGTGTCATGCATAATGGACGTGTGCCATGCATGGGGGACGTGTGCCATTCATAGAGGACGTGTGCCATACATAATGGACGTGTGCCATGCATAGAGGACGTGTGTAATGCATAATGGACATGTGCCATGCATAGGGGACGTGTGCCATGCATAGGGGACGTGTGCCATGCATAGAGGACGTGTGCCATGCATAATGGACGTGTGCCATGCATAGAGGACGTGTGTCATGCATAATGGACATGTGCCACGCATGGGGGACGTGTGCCATGCATAGGGGACGTGTGCCATGCATAATGGACATGTGGCATGCATAATGGGCGTGTGCCATGCATGGGGGACGTGTGCTATGCATGGGGGACGTGTGCCATGCATAGAGGACGTGTGCAATACATAATGGATGTGTGCCATGCATAATGGACGTGTGCCATGCATAGAGGACGTGTGCCATGCATAATGGACGTGTGCCATGCATAGGGGACGTGTGCCATGCATAATGGACGTGTGCCATGCATAATGGATGTGTGCCATGCATAGGGGACGTGTGCCATGCATAGTGGACGTGTGCCATGCATAGTGGACGTGTGCCATGCATAATGGACGTGTGCCGTGTATAGGGGACGTGTGCCATGTATAGGGGACGTGTGCCATGCATAGGCAGGGCCGCACTGTCCAACAGTCAATATGAGCCTTTAGGCTCAGGCGGCAAGGAAGCAGGGGGAGCCGCAGAGCAGAAAGGGGCGGCGCCTGCACCATGCAGTCGGCTCCCTGTGTGACGTGCGTCGGCTGCATAAGGTAAAATCACCAGTGGCGGCTACCGACAGCACCCCCCCACCCCGCTCCTCACCCGCGGCTGCCGACAGCAACCCCACTTCCTGCGGTCCTCACCTAGGCTCAGGCGGCAGAGAGCCTTTCTGCACCCCTGTGCATAGGGGAAATTAATCTGAAATGCGTACCGGCAAATATGTTTTTTTTTACAAAAAAAGCACTGGCGACGCATCAGCGACATGGGATTGCCGTGACAGACGACAGCGCTACACTCACATAGCGGGCGGGAAAGCCGACTTCACTGTCGGCTTTCCCGTTCCGCTATTTGAAATGAACAGTGATGTGAAAACGATGCACCAGCGATCCCGGCCAGGTCGTATTGTTATCGGTATCGCTGGTGTAGGAGATTTCCTGCTCCAGCTCATATAACATGCATAGCCGCTCTCCATCACCGTGGTGCTGAAACCGCTCCACGGTGATGGGCTGGGGGAGTGGCGCATATTATATGGTCCTGCGCCCCCCTGTGATGGCACATGTCCCCCCTATGTTAGATATGGCCTCCATGCTGCTGCCATAGTAAAATAATAAACTATACTTACCTCGTGGCTCCTCCTCCAGCGCCGATCTCCCTGTGTCTCTCTGGTCTCCCTGCTGCTGTGATCGCATGCAGAGATGATGTCACTCTTTGCTGTGCCGACCACATGACCGCACAGAACCAGGAAGTGGAGGAGCTCTGCAGCATCATCTCTGCCCGATCACAGCTGCAGCAGTGAGACTAGGAGATCAGCACTGGAGGAGGGAAGAATGAGCAGCATGGGGGCCATATCTAACACAGGGGGCATGTGCCACACATAGGGGACGTGTGCCACTGTTAAAGACGACATCATATGTACTACCGGTATATGGCTTCCGCCATATTGTATCTAAAGAAACCATTTTTATTAGTTTATCATGTCTATTCTGACTTATTAGCTCTGTAACAGTTTGTTCAGTGAAGATGAGAACAACTCAGCACATTCTTGCCTTTGTCCTTGTTTTCTAGATAAGACCACCAAGCTATATGTAAGCCAGAGTGTACCGTTCTTATCTTCTGTAACTTTCTTAAAGGTCACTTATTAATTATTCCAAAACTGTCTATACTGCATATTTCATCATATTTGTCATTGTATGATGTAATCTATTTTTTTCTAAACTTCTGTAACGCATATAAGCTCGTACAACAATAAACATCCAGCTATTCTTTTGAAGACCAAGTCTGTGTCATCAATTGAGTTATAGCCATTACCAGGTATACCTGTGTAGAGCTCTTTATATTCAAATCAGTCTACTCTGGTTAGTTGTAATTTATTTACATATTTAACAAATGGAGGCTCCGCATGATGTTTATTTGTTATGTATATTTTTCCCCTTTTTACATTCACCTTGGATTGAACACAAAGGCTACCTGTCTCCTGCTGAACATTATACAGAACCGTGGTAAGTTTGAGCCATTGTCTCAAGGTACTGTCTTCAGAGGAGAGGTAGCAAGAGTCAATCTTTGGGGAATTAGAAATGGGAAACTCAGATGGACTGATTAGATTATTTGTTATTTGTTCTTAATCTTGTCCTGTGTTGTCTTGTCTTGTCTGCTTAAGTCTTGTCTCTTCTTTGCTTATCTGTATTGTCTTGTTATACTTCACAGTATTGTTGTATTGGACTGTATACGTGAGTTGTTAATTGTGCAAAACTACTCTCTTCTAAAGTGCTTATATAATCTTTGGTGCTTCTAATTCTATCACCCTTTCTCTGCCTATACGGTACTACTTTGTTTTTAAGATCTTGCCAGAACTAATAGGGAAACAGGAGACTACAACCCCCATTCTCTTCATGCTGCTGAGGTCTGAATAAACTTCTCACCACTCCTCCCTCCTTTTTGTCCTCCCTCCCTTCGTTTTCTTCATACATCACACCTCCTCCCTCCCTTTCTCAAAGTCCAGATCCACAGGTTTACAAACAGAACTCCTAATTGGAATATATGTGAGTATATAGAGAACAGACAAAATATATTAATTTACATTGCACTAGAATCACTGCTTTTGTTTTTCCTTTGAAAAGATTGTTATAATAGAGCAGAGTCAATGGAATTCAGGAATGTTTGTGTGAAAGTTTTAATCACAGCAGCAGGGAAAAGGGGGGGGGGATTGGGCTGGCAGCTACTAATTATTATAAGTTATTGAGTCAGACTTCTGAAACTGGATAGAGTTAAAGAATATAATGTTGATTGTAATGTTTGCATTGTGATTGGGTGAACACCGGCTAATGTCTTATAATATCATGCCCTGATGTCTTTGTTTGAGGAGAGATGAAAGTGGGGAAGAATAAGTTACAAGAATCACAAAACTAAAGTAATTTGACTTGGTTATTGCATCTCTGCTCAATCAAAGCACGTTGTAGATTTGGATTAATGTTAACTGTGTCTTCTGAAGGTTTGAGACTTGCTAAAATTGTTGATAATTGTTATAGTCAGGTGTACACTGGGTTTGGACCTCTGGAGCAGTATTGAAACACATAGAGTAATAGAGGAATATGGTGTCTGGTGTCCTAGGAAAATACCATTCAGGTGTTTTCTGGATAACAGAAGACCAGAGACCCCAATCCCAGTCTGCAAGACTTTTTGTTCTCCTCATGGAATTCCAGCTATAACATGGATAATGTGTCAGGTAGAAGAATATAATGTGAATTGTTTAATGTGCCACAGTGATGTTGTATTCTTGTATAAAGTTGATTCAGAAAAGTGCAAAGTATAGGTGCAAAAAGGTAATACATAATTACAGATACGCAAAGGAAGGGGTGGATTCAGGAATAGGGGTGTCTGCTACAGATAATTATGATATACATGACAATTTTTTGGGGGGATTGCATTGTATTTTGTTTCCCGTAGAAAATTATTATTATATAATTATTCATCATTGGATGTTTTTTTTTTTTTCTACTTGCTTAGTCAAGTGTTCTCCGCAATTAGAATAATCAGGAAATTGAGTTTGAATTGACTGCCCAGGAGAGAGAGGTCCAGCTTGGTCCAGGTTGATGGTATTTTATTGTTTTTTTGTGTTTGAGGAAGTCCAGCTTAGGAAACCAGGTTGATGGTTTGTTTTTTTGGGGGTTTTTTATTGACAAGCTTGAGGTAGGGTGAACCGGTGAATGTCTAGTTTGGATGCCAGGATACTAAGACAGGGTTAGCGACCTTTGAGAGTAACTGGGGAAACCAGGACGCTGGTTTGGATGACAAGGTAGAGGACGAAATAGTAAAGGTCTAGTTTGGGATGCCAGACTACTGAAGACAGGGTTAGCGACCTTTGACAGTTACTGGGGAAACTAGTGCTGGTTACTGGTTTGCATGACAGGCTAGAGGATTACTAGTTGAGAGTGGTAGCGGGATACTGAAGACGGGGTTCGCGACTCATGACAGCCGTTATGGGAACTCACCAAGGCTCCTACTGGATCAGGATGGATAATGTGGGATCAGTGGGAGCAGAGAAGCAAGGCAGTTAATGACGCAGCAAAAATGTTAGGGAAAAAAAAAAAAAAAAAAAAGCGGGATATGCCTAGATGGGTAAATTGGGTTGTTTTGATATGGCCTGTTGAAGGCAATTCATCCGTGTGAATGACCAGTGGATTCAGAGGCACAGATACAGGTACCAGGTGCCAGGTAAAGTCCTGGATCTGGGCTTCTGAACGACACAATCCCCTTATAGATGACGGTAACAATTAATTTGGACATAAAATAGACCAAAATAAAGCAGCTCCACTATCACCTGCACCTACCGTATATACTCGCGTATAAGCCGAGTTTTTCAGCCCAAAAATTGGGCTGAAAAGTCCCCCCCTCGGCTTATACGCGAGTCACTGTGTACTGTCTACAGTGTATACAGTATACAGGGTGCCCGCCCCCCCTCCATCAGTATACAGGCCCCCCCCCTTGTGCATCAATCCTGTAAAGGAAGAGATTAGAATACTTATCCCTGTCGATGTCCCGCCGCCGCTATCGCGCTCCTCCGGCTTCATCCGTCTTCTTCCGGCTTCCTCCGGTGGGCGCAGGCAATGACGTCATTGTCTGCGCGCCAGAGGAGGAAGCCGGAAGACGCTGGATGAAGACGGAGGAGCGCGATGGCGGCGGCGGGACAGCGGCAGCGGGACAGCGGCAGGGATAAGTATGCTAATCTCTTCCTTTACAGGATTGATGCACAAGGGGGGGCCCCTGTATACTGATGGGGGGGGGGCTGCTGTATATACCTCTGGGGCTGCTGTATATACCTCTGGGGCTGCTGTATATACCTCTGGGGCTGCTGTATACTACCACTGGGGCTGCTGTATACTACCACTGGGGCTGCTGTATACTACCAATGGGGCTGCTGTATACTACCAATGGGGCTGCTGTATACTACCACTGGGGCTGCTGCTGTATATACCACTGGGGCTGCTGCTGTATACTACCACTGGAGCTGCTGTATATACCTCTGGGGCTGCTGTATACTACCACTGGGTCTGCTGCTGTATATACCACTGGGGCTGCTGCTGTATACTACCACTGGGGCTGCTGTATATACCTCTGGGGCTGCTGCTGTATACTACCACTGGGGCTGCTGTATACTACCACTGGGGCTGCTGCTGTATATACCACTTGGGCTGCTGCTGTATACTACCACTGGGGCTGCTGTATATACCTCTGGGGCTGCTGTATACTACCACTGGGGCTGCTGCTGTATATACCACTGGGGCTTCTGCTGTATACTACCACTGGGCAGGCTGCTGTATACCACACTGCTGGGGGCTGTATAGCTGTGCTGGGGTCCACCCTCGGCTTATACACGAGTCAATAGGTTTTCCCAGGTTTTGGGGGCAAAAGTAGGGGGGTCGGCTTATACACGAGTATATACAGTACATACTTCTTTCTTTGCACCCAGAAAATGAACAAGTACAATTGATCATGCACACCAGACAGACCAGCTTGTTTACAGGTAACACTGTCTCTGTTGGGGTTTTTGTTTGAGGAGAGATGCAAAGTGGGGAAGAATAAGTTATAAGTTCATAGACTGAAGTCATTTTGACTTGATTATTGTATCTCTACTCAATCAAAACACATCACAGCTGACAGAAAGAAAGCAATCAGTAAAGCAAAACAACCTACCACTGAAAGAGTATTAAGCACTAGTGATGAGCAAGTACTAAAATGCTCGGGTGCTCGAAGCTCGGGCCGAGCATCCCAAGATACTCGTGTACTCGGCCCGAGCACTGAGCCCAATGTTATCCTATGGGAGACCCGAGTATTTTTATGAAATGACTGACGGCAGCATGTAGAAACCCTAAAAATGTCACAAAAGTCTCAGAAGAGTGCTGAAATGACATGGCAACACCATGGGGAAGACCCCTGGAAGCATTTCTCACTCAAAAGTCACAGCTGTGAACAATCTTCTCCGAGTTTCACGCCAATTTTACGGAGTCACCAGAAAACCTTCCAAAATGACACCAAAATGAATATTCAGGGTGGAAATGTTAAGGGCACATACCCAATAGTGAGATACAGCTGCTGTATGTTACTTTTTGTGATTACATGAAAGATTTTACGTGAAAACATTGTGCGGCACTCCGATGACCCTGAGAAGAGACGTACATGAAGCCCTGTCTTGACATAATGTACCCATTTTGAGGAACTGGGTCTATTGTAGTATTTTCCTTTGCCAGGGCAGTCCAAAATTAGGAGGTTCACCAATGCCCCTGGATAGAGACGTGCATGAGGGCCTGTAAACCTGAAGTGCCCATTGTAAGGAAGTGGGTGTATTGTAGTATAGCCCTTTGGCAGGGCAGCCAAAAATTGGGAGGCTCCACATTGTCCCTGGATAGAGACGTGCAGTAGGTCCTGTAAACCTGAAGTGGGTGTATTGGAGTATAGCCCTTTGGCAGGGCAGCCAAAAATTAGGAGGTTCAACAATGAGCCATGCATACAGACGTGCAGTAGGTCCTGTAAACCTGAAGTGGGTGTATTGGAGTATAGCCCTTTGGCAGGGCAGCCAAAAATTAGGAGGTTCAACAATGAGCCATGCATACAGACATGCATGAGGGCCTGTAAACCTGAAGTGGGTGTATTGTAGTATAGCCCTTTGGCAGGGCAGCCAAAAATTGGGAGGTTCAACAATGAGCCATGCATACAGACGACGGATGGGTAAAAAATACCCGACATGTGAATTAGTTTATAAAGTATGGATGAGAGTGAAGAAGGTTAGAGGATTGACGGGTCTGACAATGTACACTCCGATATGGGATAACGAACATCTAGGCGAATTATATAGGATGGGTGACCTAAAAGACTGGAAGACAAAGGGAGTGCAGTTTGTTTATCAACTGATGAATGATCAAGCTCTCAAAACCTTAGCAATGCTGAAGGAGGAATTTCACTTGTCAGACAAACACGGTTACCAGTATATGCAGGTTAAACACGCATTCCTTCAGCAGAGGAGAAAGGGGACCATGGTTATCCAGAAAGATATTATCCTCGACTACATCTGCAAAGAGGGGCGTACTAAAGGGGTTATATCCGAGATCTATGCCGCTCTGCTTCACACCTTTTTGCTGAAATACCCTGTTGCGGCGAAGGAAAGATGGGAGGCAGACGTTGGTAATATAGAGGATGACAAATGGGAGTCCATCTTAGAGTATATTCCCAAATTATCATTAAATGAACCGGCTAGAATGTCCCAACTATTTCTCGTACATAGGGCATACAGATCACCTGAATTTTTGTATAAAATAGGGGTGCGGGAGACCTCGGAATGTACAAGATGCGGAGCTCAAGCCGCTGGTATCCTACACGTCATGTGGGGTGTCCGCATATTTTGGGTTTCTGGTCTGAGGTGGCTGCCCTCATTGGGAATCGCTATCATTGTGTAATCCCTAGAGACCCGGTGGTCTGCCTGTTGGGATATGTGGAAGAGGTAGTGGGCACTGATATTGCAAAACTAGCAGTTGCCAGACTCTTGTATGCTGCTAGAAAAGTCATAGCTAGATATTAGGTACGAATGGAGCCTCCTACTAAACAGGAATATATACGTCAAGTAGACTATGTGGTGCGGATGGAGGAAAAAATCTACCATAAACGTAAAAATGCTAAATTATGTGATAACTTGTGGGCAGCGTGGAAGGTGTGAGGGCTGAAATTGGAAAAGATGTTCCGGCAGAGATGTATCTAATGGTGTGTAAAGGGTCATCAGATGTTTAGGGCAATTATTGATTATATCTTACATATATTGCTCAGAAATAAAAAATGTTGCTGTCTGTAAAGGGGGGTGGGTGGTGAGGGAAAGGGATTTCTTTATAATATCAAAAATGGACAATTGCGGTTTTACAGTTGTATGTTATTAATTTCCTTACATATGAATAATATTTTTCTGATTCAAAAAAGGAAGGGAGGGAGGGGGGCCGGGGGGAAAGAGTTTGGGGCCGGGACCTGATATATATAGAAAATGTATATGTTTTGTATGAATAATTTGTTATTTGTGCTTTTTCATTAATAAAATATATCTGATTTAAAAAAAAAAAAAAAAAGAAAAGCCATGCATACAGACATGCATGAGGGCCTGTAAACGTGGAGTGGGTGTATTGTAGTATAGCCCTTTGGCAGGGCAGCCAAAAATTGGGAGGCTCCACATTGTCCCTGGATAGAGACGTGCAGTAGGGCCTGTAAACCTGAAGTGGGTGTATTGTAGTATAGCCCTTTGGCAGGGCAGCCAAAAATTGGGAGGTTCAACAATGAGCCATGCATACAGACATGCATGAGGGCCTGTAAACGTGGAGTGGGTGTATTGTAGTATAGCCTTCTGGCAGGGCAGCCAAAAATTGGGAGGCTCCACATTGTCCCTGGATAGAGACATGCATAAGGGCCTGTAAACCTGAAGTGGGTGTATTGGAGTATAGCCCTTTGGCAGGGCAGCCAAAAATTGGGAGGTTCAACAATGAGCCATGCATACAGACATGCATGAGGGCCTGTAAACCTGGAGTGGGTGTATTGTAGTATAGCCCTTTGGCAGGGCAGCCAAAAATTGGGAGGCTCCACATTGTTCCTGGATAGAGACGTGCAGTAGGGCCTGTAAACCTGAAGTGGGTGTATTGGAGTATAGCCCTTTGGCAGGGCAGCCAAAAATTGGGAGGTTCACCAATGAGCCATGCATACAGACATGCATGAGGGCCTGTAAACCTGAAGTAGGTGTATTGTGGTATAGCCCTTTGGCATGGCAGCCAAAACTTGGGAGGCTCCACATTGTCCCTGGATAGAGACGTGCAGGAGGGCCTCAAAACATTTTTCCCATTGAAAAGGAGCAGGTCTCCTGTCGTGTTGTAATGCCCATTCTAAAAGAATGGGCGAAAAAATTTACCACTGGGGGTATACCTGAAACAACAGCCTAACTATTGTAACGGTCATCATGGTGGCACATGAGGAGAAGGAGGAGCAGTCCAGCGATTAGCCAAAGTCCAGAAGTATGTACCCATGGGTGAGTGGAGGTACATGGCAAATTCCCAGAACAAAATTTAAATTCCGCTGACATTTGTTGGTGGTGTGGTGAAGTCTGGCCCAATCCAACCCTTGTTCATCTTGATCAGAGTCAGCCTGTCAGCATTTTCTGTTGACAGGCGGGTGCGTTTATCAGTAATGATTCCATCTGCGGCACTGAAAACACGCTCTGACAAAACGCTAGCGGCAGGGCAGGCCAGGACTTCCAAGGCGTAGAGAGCCAATTCATGCCATGTGTCCAGCTTGGAGACCCAATAATTGTAAGGCACAGAGGAATGTCGCAGTACAGTTGTTCGATCTGCAAGGTACTCCTTCAGCATCTGGCCAAACTTAGCATTTCTTGTGGCACTACCCCGCACCTCTGGGGCTGTGGTACGTGAGGGGCTGAGAAAACTGTCCCACATCGTAAAGAGTGTTCCCCTACCTCTGGCGGATTGGACTTGTGCCCCTCTTGGCCGTACGCCTTGGTTGTCCACCGATTCCTGACCTATGCCGCTAGCGTTTTGTGAGGGGAATGCTTTGCCTACTTCCGTGACTATGGCCTTCTGGAACTGCAGCATTTTGGCTGACCTCTCCGCCTCAGGAATGAGAGACATAAAGTTCTCCTTGTAGCGTGGGTCTAACTGTGTTGCCAACCAGTACTGATTGTCGGCCAAGATGTTCTGAACGCGAGGGTCACGAGCCAGGCAGCTTACCATAAAGTCAGCCATGTGCGCCAGACTCTTAACAGCCATCACTTCAGTATCCAGACCAACACGATGACTGAACATGCTGTCCTCCTCCTCCTCCTCATCTCCCCTGTCCTCTGGCCAGCCACGCTGAAGCGAGGGAATGACTGGTGGGCATGTCATATCCTCAATTTGGCCAGAGAGTTGCTCTATGTCTTCATCCTCCTCCTCCTCCACGTCATAGTCCTCCACTGCACGTTCTGATGAGATGAGGCTGGGCTGTGTGTTATCACCCACACCCACTACTGTTTCTTGCTCAAACTCATCGCGCTCCGCCTGCAACACATCCTCTTTGTTTTTCAGCAGAGACCGTTTTAGAAGGCAGAGTAGCGGTATGGTGACGCTAATAATGGCGTCATCGCTGCTCACCATCTTGGTGGAGTCCTCAAAGTTTTGGAGGACGGTACATAGGTCCGACATCCATCTCCACTCCTCAGGTGTTATGTGTGGAGTTTGACCCATTTCCCGACGGCTTAGGTGATGCAGGTACTCAACAACTGCCCTCTTCTGCTCACATATCCTGACCAACATGTGCAGAGTTGAATTCCAACGCGTCGGGACATCATACACCAGTATGTGGGCCGGAAGACGCAAACGGCGCTGAAAGCCGGCAAGGCCGGCTGAAGCAGCAGGTGACTTGCGAAAATGTGCAGGCAGGCGGCGAACTTTTACCAGCAGATCAGACAGCTCTGGGTATGACTTTATAAACCGCTGAACCACCAGGTTGAGCACATGGGCCACGCAGGGAACATGCGTCAGCTGGCCTCGCCTCAAAGCTGCCACCAGGTTCCGGCCATTGTCACACACGACCTTTCCTGGCTTTAGGTTCAGAGGTGTGAGCCAGTGATCTGCCTGCTGTTTGAGAGCTGTACACACCTCTTCTGCATTGTGGGGTTTGTCACCTATGCATATTAGCTTCAGCACAGCCTGTTGCCGCTTCGCAGAGGCAGTGCTGCAGTGCTTCCAGCTTGGGACTGGTGTGGAGGGTAAAGTGGATGAGGATGCGCAGGAGGAGGCTGAGGAGCATGACATTCCGGAGCTGTAGAGTCTGGGTGAAACCATGACTGAGGTTGGGCCTGCAATCCTTGGTGTGGGAAGGACGTGTTCCGTCCCTCGCTCAGACTGGGTCCCAGCTTCCACAATATTAACCCAGTGTGCCGTCAAGGAGATGTAGCGGCCTTGGCCACAAGCACTTGTCCACGTGTCTGTGGTTAGGTGGACTTTGGCTGAAACAGCGTTGTTCAGGGCACGTGTGATGCTCTGTGACACGTGGTTATGCAATGCGGGGACGGCACATCTGGAGAAATAGTGGCGGCTGGGGACCGAGTATCGTGGGACAGCAGCCACCATCAGGTCGCGGAATGCTTCCGTCTCCACCAGCCGGAAAGGTAACATTTCTAGCGCAAGCAGTCGCGAAATGTGATAATTTAGGACTGTGGCATGTGGGGCGTTGGCAGCGTATTTGCGCCTGCGTTCAAAGGTTTGCTGAATGGATAATTGAACGCTACGCTGGGACAAGGACGTGCTTGATGGTGGTGTTATTTGTTCGTGGGCAACGTCAGGTGCAGGGCCGGAGGCTTGTTCGCGGCCAGCATGGACAGGGGATTGGCTCGCACGCACAACACGCGAAGACGTAGCAATGACATCAGCAAGCACCCCTCCTCGACTCGGTTGTACTTCCCACAAAGTCGGGTGCTTGGCTGACATGTGCCTGATCATGCTGGTGGTGGTCAGGCTGCTAGTTTTCGTACCCCAGCTGATGCTGGCATGGCAGGTGTTGCAAATGGCCTTTTTAGAGTCATCTGGAGCCAACTTAAAAAACTGCCAGACTCGGGAAGACCTAACATTTGCACAGGCACCTTGTGTCGTGTTGTTGTTCCGGGGAACGGTTGCCTGCCTTCTGCCTGCGGACATGACCCTGCTTCTTACTGCCTGTTGGGATGCTACGCCTCCCTCCCCCTGTGCACTGCTGTCCTCGCTCTGCATATCCTCCTGCCAGGTTGGGTCAGCTACTGGATCATCCTCCACGTCGTCTTCCTCTTCCGCACCCTGATCCTCCTCCTGACTTCCTGGCAATTGTGTCTCATCATCGTCCACCCCTTGTTGAGACACGTTGCCAAGGTTCCCTTCGTGAGAACGTGGCTGCTCAAATATTTGGGCATCTGTACATACCATCTCATCACCCACTTCAACAGGAGCTGGTGAGAGGCCAGATCCTGCGAAAGGATACATGAACAGCTCTTCCGAGTGTCCTAGTGTGGGATCAGTAATGTCCGTGGACGTGTACTCGGCCTGGTGGTGGGAAGGAGGATCAGGTTGGGAAATGTGCGGTGCAGTATCACGGCTACTGACACTTGGCCGTGTGGAAGACAGGGTGTTTGTGGAGGTGCCCATCTGACTTGAAGCATTATCCGCTATCCAAGTAACAACCTGTTGACACTGCTCTTGGTTCAAGAGCGGTGTACTGCTGCGGGCCTCAAGAATTTGGGACAGGACGTGCGAGCAAGTAGATGTGCCACTTTGTTGTTGCGAAATTAGTGCTTGCACATGACCTCGGCCTCTGCCTGCACCACCATCACGTCCACTTCCTTGTCCCTTGCCAACGCCCTTGCGCATTTTGCCTGTATACAGCAACAACAGACTGGTGACTGTTCAGGTCACAGGAAAGTTGGATTTTAGAACCTGCCTGTATAAAGCTATCAAGTACAACAGTCAGGTGACTGTTCAGGTCACAGGAAAGTTGGATTTTAGAACCTGCCTGTATAAAGCTATCAAGTACAACAGTCAGGTGACTGTTCAGGTCACAGGAAAGTTGGATTTTAGAACCTAACCTCTATGAAGCTATCAAGTACAACAGTCAGGTGACTGTTCAGGTCACAGGAAAGTTGGATTTTAGACCCTAGCCTGTATAATGCTATCAAGTACAACAGTCAGGTGACTGTTCAGGTCACATGAAAGTTGGATTTTAGACCCTAACCTGTATAAAGCTATCAAGTACAACAGTGAGGTGACTGTTCAGGTCCCAGGAAAGTTGGATTTTAAACTCTAACCTGTATAAAGCTATCAAGTACAACAGTTAGGTGACTGTTCAGGTCACAGGAAAGTTGGATTTTAGAACCTAACCTGTATGAAGCTATCAAGTACAACATTCAGGTGACTGTTCAGGTCACAGGAAAGTTGGGTCTAGTTGGATTTTAGACCCTAACCTGTATAAAGCTATCAAGTACAACAGTCAGGTGAATGTTCAGGTCACAGGAAAGTTGGATTTTAGAACCTGCCTGTATAAAGCTATCAAGTACAACAGTCAGGTGACTGTTCAGGTCACAGGAAAGTTGGATTTTAGAACCTGCCTGTATATAGCTATCAAGTACAACAGTCAGGTGACTGTTCAGGTCACAGGAAAGTTGGATTTTAGAACCTAACCTGTATGAAGCTATCAAGTACAACAGTCAGGTGACTGTTCAGGTCACAGGAAAGTTGGATTTTAGACCCTAACCTGTATAAAGCTATCAAGTACAACAGTCAGGTGACTGTTCAGGTCACAGGAAAGTTGGATTTTAGACCCCAACCTGTATGAAGCTATCAAGTACAACATTCAGGTGACTGTTCAGGTCACAGGAAAGTTGGATTTTAGACCTAACCTGTATAAAGCTATCAGGTACAACAGTCAGGTGACTGTTCAGGTCACAGGAAAGTTGGATTTTAAACTCTAACCTGTATAAAGCTATCAAGTACAACATTCAGGTGACTGTTCAGGTCACAGGAAAGTTGGATTTTAGACCCTAACCTGTATAAAGCTATCAAGTACAACAGTCAGGTGAATGTTCAGGTCACAGGAAAGTTGGATTTTAGAACCTGCCTGTATAAAGCTATCAAGTACAACAGTCAGGTGACTGTTCAGGTCACAGGAAAGTTGGATTTTAGAACCTGCCTGTATAAAGCTATCAAGTACAACAGTCAGGTGACTGTTCAGGTCACAGAAAAGTTGGATTTTAGAACCTAACCTGTATGAAGCTATCAAGTACAACAGTCAGGTGACTGTTCAGGTCACAGGAAAGTTGGATTTTAGACCCTAACCTGTATAAAGCTATCAAGTACAACAGTCAGGTGACTGTTCAGGTCACAGGAAAGTTGGATTTTAGACCCTAACCTGTATAAAGCTATCAAGTACAACATTCAGGTGACTGTTCAGGTCACAGGAAAGTTGGATTTTAGACCCTAACCTGTATAAAGCTATCAAGTACAACAGTCAGGTGAATGTTCAGGTCACAGGAAAGTTGGATTTTAGAACCTGCCTGTATAAAGCTATCAAGTACAACAGTCAGGTGACTGTTCAGGTCACAGGAAAGTTGGATTTTAGAACCTGCCTGTATAAAGCTATCAAGTACAACAGTCAGGTGACTGTTCAGGTCACAGAAAAGTTGGATTTTAGAACCTAACCTGTATGAAGCTATCAAGTACAACAGTCAGGTGACTGTTCAGGTCACAGGAAAGTTGGATTTTAGACCCTAACCTGTATAAAGCTATCAAGTACAACAGTCAGGTGAATGTTCAGGTCACAGGAAAGTTGGATTTTAGAACCTGCCTGTATAAAGCTATCAAGTACAACAGTCAGGTGACTGTTCAGGTCACAGGAAGTTGAATTTTAGAACCTGCCTGTATAAAGCTATCAAGTACAACAGTCAGGTGACTGTTCAGGTCACAGGAAAGTTGGATTTTAGAACCTAACCTGTATGAAGCTATCAAGTACAACAGTCAGGTGACTGTTCAGGTCACAGGAGAGTTGGATTTTAGACCCTAACCTGTATAAAGCTATCAAGTACAACAGTCAGGTGACTGTTCAGGTCACAGGAAAGTTGGATTTTAGACCCTAACCTGTATAAAGCTATCAAGTACAACATTCAGGTGACTGTTCAGGTCACAGGAAAGTTGAATTTTAGACCCTAACCTGTATAAAGCTATCAAGTACAACAGTCAGGTGACTGTTCAGGTCACAGGAAAGTTCGATTTTAGAACCTAACCTGTATAAAGCTATTAAGTACAACAGGTGACTTTTCAGGTCACAGGAAAGTTGGATTTTAGAACCTAACCTGTATGAAGCTATCAAGTACAACATTCAGGTGACTGTTCAGGTCACAGGAAAGTTGGATTTTAGACCCTAATCTGTATAAAGCTATCAAGTACAACAGTCAGGTGACTGTTCAGGTCACAGGAAAGTTGGATTTTAGAACCTGCCTGTATAAAGCTATCAAGTACAACAGTCAGGTGACTGTTCAGGTCACAGGAAAGTTGTATTTTAGAACCTAACCTGTATAAAGCTATTAAGTATAATAGTCTGGTGACTGTTCAGGGAGATTATGGGAGTACAGGTGTGACACGGTCCGCGCTGCTCCAATGTAAAAACTCACCAAAAGAGTCACAAAGTCATCAGTAGGTTTTATCTTTTTAATCCTCCTTCCTCTTACGCGTTTCCCTGAGGAAGGTGCCAGGTGGGGCGCCGAAACGCGTAGGAAGAAGGAGGATTAAAAAGATAAAACCTACTGATGACTTTGTGACTCTTTTGGTGAGTTTTTACATTGGAGCAGCGCGGACCGTGTCACACCTGTACTCCCATCATCTCCTTGAATTTCACTACTGGTCAGTAGTTGGTGGAGGTCCTGCAGCAGCTGAGAGATTCTTCTCAAAACGCCTTCAAACCAGTTGTGGGGCCCACAACTGAATCAGGTGAGTGGCTCCTCAGCATCACTCTTTCTAGTGTCACTAGTGATAGGGCACTATTGCGCCTCTTGTCCCCCACCCTCTTATTTTTTGCAGTGGTGACTGTTCAGGTCACAGGAAAGTTGGATTTTAGAACCTGCCTGTATACAGCTAGTCAGCTCCAACAGTCTCCTGAGGACTGTTCTGGTCACTGTAAAGCTTGGACTCTGATCTGGATCACCCTGCCTATATCCTCCTAGATTAGTCCTGAGAAGGACTGTTGTGGTCAGCAGCAGTTTGCAGCCCTGCTCCGGATCTACCTATGAGGGCCGCAAATCTGTCCCTAAGCAGCAGCAGACACTCTCCCTACACTCACTGTCTGGATGGCTGTGTGCAGAGCACAGCGCGGCCGGGTCTTATAAAGGCTCGGTCACGCTGTGCAGGCCGGCCAATCACTGCAATGCCACAACTAACAGGGCTGTGGCATTGCAGTGGTCTGCCAGCCAATCCCTGCATGTGGGCTGGCTCTCTAAAGAGATGCAGGGATGAGGACCACGAGCACAGCACGAGTATCGCGAGATTACTCGGTGCTCGCCGAGTAGCCCGAGTACAGTGATACTCGTGCGAGTACTGAGTAGTGGCGAGCATGCTCGCTCATCACTATTAAGCACCTTCTTAGGGCTGGTGGGTTACTACGGGGAGTGGATTTCTTCATCATCAAAGAAAATGCAGCCACTATATTATGTGTTGGCAGAATGCAACAAGAACAAACCCTATGAAATCAGAGCAGAAGCAAAAGAGAGGTTTGACATGCTGTAGAATGACATTCTCTCTGTCCAAGCACTAGGTATTGCAAATTTATTGGTTTAATGTTATGAATTAGAGGAATATGCAAAAGGAGTATTGACACAGAAACATTTATTACCTGATACTAATGATGACTTGACAAATTAAATTGAACACAATTGTTTTAAACTAATAAACATTGAAACACAGCCATTAGCAAATGTACAAGAGACCCCAATCCACATTGCAGACTGAACTAAAGGCTCTGACAGAGGCTTGTATTATGGTAGAGGGTCTTGGGGAGCATTTTTTTGTTGATAACCGTTACGCTTTTGGTATTTGCCATGATTACGGCCTGTATGGAAAAGCAGTTAGCTTGTGGAATCTTCAGGGAAACCCATTAAGAACGCAGACTCAGTGGCTCAACTTAGAGCACTTGAGTTACCCCAAAAGGTTGCTATAGTTAAAGTGCAAGCTCACTCAAAGGAGCGCACCAAGGAGGCCGAAGGAAATGACCATGCTGACAGGGCAGCTAAAGCTGCAGCCCTTCTCCCTCTCCCGATAGGGATGTGCACTATGTGTGTCTCTGGGAGGGTGGACGCAGAACTCCTAGGGTGCCTGCAAGCACAGGCCTCTAAACGGAAGAAAAAAGATGCCCGAGAAGAGGATCCAGTAGAAACATCACTGGGTGGCACCTGGGTTCCACTATGCTGCTGCTAAGTATATACACGGTTGTGTGGCCTGTGCATGCCATAAGGTGGGAAAAGCGGTTGAGACAGAAGTGTGCGCTAAGGCTACTCTACCCATTTCAGCCACTGCAGATTGACTTTGTTCAGCTTCCAAAGGTAGGCGCCTATATGTATGTGTTGGTCTGCATAGACCTATTCTCTGGATGGCCAGAAGCATGGCCTACTGCCAAGGTCACTGCCCAAACTGTTGAAAAGAAATTATTATACATTGAATTCTGTAGGGGTAACGCCAAACAAAATACTGGGTTATGTCCATATGAGATACTATTTGGGGAACCATAAAAGACAGGATTGTATTTTCCTTAGCAGTTACAGACATTACAGACAGCATATGTAGGAGCTTTAATTATAATAATAATAATTTTATTCATTTTTATGGCGTTATTAATTCCATAGCACTTTACATATATCGGTACCAACAGCTTTACAAAATGTATTACATCAAACTCACAAATGTGTTTTCAGTTCCAATCTAGATCCCTCCTCCTTGGAAGGTACACACTCCCTAAAACCTGGTAACCTAGTCACAGTCCGTGAGGAAAGCTTGCAACCCCAGATTTGAAGGTCCATAACTATCTGGATCCATGCATCCTGCTGCAAGAAGTTTCACAAAGACTAAAGAAATAACCTTAGGGGAGTATTGTTCATTACTCTTGTTTTTCTTCAATTCTTTCCTTTCCAGAACAGCAGAAGGTGAACTTAAGCAGTGGGAAAGAGGAGGGTTGCAGCAGAAAAAGGTAGCCAAACAGGGAAACTCACAATGGGACAAGGATCCACCACAACAATAGGCAGGAAGCAAATGAAGGTTGATTTAGGAAAGTCGATAGAAGGTTCGAGTTGGGTTTTGAAAAATAATGGGAACTGATTACGAGCTGATCAGTTCACTTGGCAGGCGTTAATAGAGGAGTGGGGAAGGATAAAAAAGTATGTGAAAAGGTGTGAAGGTAACATATGAAAGAGACAGGAAAGTATTGTTGGATCTTACAGGTTTGTCATTCTCCAGGTTGAATAATCTTATGGGTGTAGGTGGATGGATATCTGGGATAATTCATTTTATAATCCAAGGATCATCTATAATACTGGTTATTGCTGTACTGGTAAAGTTATTTGTAATGCTGGTCAAGAAAAATCTAAGAACTGCAAATGTTTTTCAGGTAAATACAAAATGAGAAAGAATAAAGATAAAGATACTGAAGCACTGCGTACTCAAGTGCTCCTGACTTATGTTACTACCCCAGGACGCAAGTGTGTGCTGAGCAACAAAAAGACTTTGGTGGAACTTTCCAACTGCACTCATTGTGGAAATCCTCTGGATTCACCTCCACCACCAAAGATACAAGAAAATGAGAACTACAATATTGTGTGAAAAATTCAATAATGGACATATGATAACCCACAGTCTAAAATATATCATATGTTTTTTTCCAGTTTTTTTCCTTAAATTCATAAACCCCTCAAATTACTCAATATACTAATCTCTAGGTTAGGGGTTGTTGAGGGATGGAATAGGCCGGCTAACAGGGTCTTCCTGAATGATCGCGCTCCATAATATGCGTAGGAAGTAGCCTTGCATATTGTGTAGTAGGGCGGGCTCTGCGGACCTAGGGTAGGCAGGGATAGGTCTAGAATAGAAATGATAAAAAGAGGGGACTGTTAAAGACGATATCATATGTACTATATGGCTTCCGCCATATTGTATCTAAATGAGCCATTTTTATTAGTTTATCATGTCTTTTCTGACTTATTAGCTCTGTAACAGTTTGTTCAGTGAAGATGAGCACAACTCAGCACATTCTTGCCTTTGTCCTTGTTTTCTAGATAAGACCACCAAGCTATATGTAAGCCAGAGTGTACCGTTCTTATCTTCTGTAACTTTCATAAAGGTCACTTATTAATTATTCCAAAACTGTCTATACTGCATATTCATCATATTTGTCATTGTATGATGTAATCTATTTTTTTCTAAACTTCTGTAATGCATATAAGCTCGTACAACAATAAACATCCAGCTATTCTTTTGAAGACCAAGTCTGTGTCATCAATTGAGTTATAGCCATTACCAGGTATACCTGTGTAGAGCTCTTTATATTCAAATCAGTCTACTCTGGTTAGTTATTTACATCTTTAACACCACACATGGGGGACGTGTGCCACGCATGGGGGATGTGTGCCATGCATAGGGGACGTGTGCCATGCATAGGGGACGTGTGCCATGCATAATGGACGTGTGCCATGCATAATGAACGTGTGCCATGCATAGGGGACGTGTGCCATGTATAGGGGACGTGTGCCATGCATAATGGACGTGTGCCATGCATAGGGGACGTGTGTCATGCATAGGGGACATGTGCCATGCATAGGGGACGTGTGCCATGCATAATGGACGTGTGCCATGCATAGAGGACATGTGTCATGCATAATGGACGTGTGCCATGCATGGGGGACGTGTACCATGCATAGGGGACGTGTGCCATGCATAATGGACATGTGCCATGCATAATGGACGTGTGCCATGCTTAGGGGACGTGTGCCATGCATAGGGGACGTGTGCCATGCATAATGGACGTGTGCCATGCATAGAGGACATGTGTCATGCATAATGGACGTGTGCCATGCATGGCGAACGTGTACCATGCATAGGGGACGTGTGCCATGCATAATGGACATGTGCCATGCATAATGGACGTGTGCCATGCTTAGGGGACGTGTGACATGCATAGGGGACGTGTGCCATGCATAATGGACGTGTGCCATGCATAGAGGACGTGTGTCATGCATAATGGACGTGTGCCATGCATAATGGACGTGTGCCGTGCATAAGGGACACATGCCATGCATTGGGGACGTGTGCCATGCATAGGGGACATGTGCCTTGCATAGGGGACAAGTTGCCATGCATAGGGGACGTGTGCCATGCATAGGGGACATGTGCCATGCATAGGGGACGTGTGCCATGCAAATATGTTTTTTTTACAAAAAAAAGCACTGGCGACGCATCAGCGACGTGGGATTGCCGTGACAGACGACAGCGCTACACTGACATAGCGGGCGGGAAAGCCGACTTCACTGTCGGCTTTCCCGTTCCGCTATTTGAAATGAACAGTGATGTGAAAACGATGTACCAGCGATCCCGGCCAGGTCGTATCGTTATCGGTATCGCTGGTGCGTCGTTATGTGAGCTGGGGGAGGCTGCAGGAGGGCGCGGGAGATCTCCTACTCCAGCTCATATAGTATGCATAGCCACTCTCCATCACCATGGTGCTGAAACCGCTCCACGGTGATGGGCAGGGGGAGCGGCGCATATTATATGGTCCTGCGCCCCCCTGTGATGGCACATGCCCCCCCTATGTTAGATATGGCCCCCATGCTGCTGCCATAGTAAAATAATAAACTGTACACTTACCTCCTGGCTCCTCCTCCAGCGCTGATCTCCCGGTGTCTCTCTGGTCTCCCTGCTGCTGCTGTGATCGCACGCAGAGATGATGTCACATGACTGCACAGAACCAGGAAGTGGAGGAGCTCTGCAGCATCATCTCTGCCCGATCACAGCTGCAGCAGTGAGACCGGGAGATCAGCACTGGAGGAGGGAAGAATAGAGCAGCATGGGGGTCATATCTAACACAGGGGGGCATGTGCCACACATAGGACACATGTGCTGCGCATGGGGGACGTGTGCTCGCATGGGGGACGTGTGCCACGCATGGGAGACGTGTGCCACGCATAGGAGACGTGTGCCATGCATAGAGGACGTGTGTCATGCACAGGGGACATGTGCCATGCATAATGGACGTGTGCCATGCATAATGGATGTGTGCCATGCATAGGGGATGTGTTCCATGCATAGGGGATGTGTGCCACGCATAGGAGACGTGTGCCATGCATAATGGACGTGTGCCATGCATAGGGGACGTGTGCCATGCATAGGGGACGTGTGCAATGCATAGGGGACGTGTGCCACGCAGAGGGGACATGTGCCATGCATAATGGACGTGTGCCATGCATAATGGACGTGTGCCATGCATAGGGGACGTGTGCCATGCATAGGGGACATGTGACATGCATAATGGACGTGTGCCATGTATAATGGACATGTGCCATGCATAATGGACGTGTGCCATGCATAGGGGACGTGTGCCACGCATAGGGGACGTGTGCCATGCATAAGGGACAAGTGCCATGCATAAGGGACGTTTGTTATGAATAGGGGACCTGTGCCATGCATAGGGGACGTGTGCCATGCATAGGGGACGCGTGCCATGCATAATGGACGTGTGCCATGCATAGGCAGGGCCGCACTGTCCAACGGTCAATATGAGCCTTTAGGCTCAGGCAGCAAGGAGGCAGGGGGAGCCGCAGAGCAGAAGGGGGCGGCGCCTGCACTATGCAGCCGACTCCCTGTGTGACGTGCGCCGGCTGCATAAGGTAAAATCACCAGTGGCGGCTACCGACAGCATCCCCCCACCCCACCCCGCTCCTCACCCGCGGCCCGCCGAAAGCAACCCTCACCTAGGCTCAGACGGCAAAGAGCCTTTCTGCACCCCTGTGCATAGGGGAAATTAATCTGAAATGCGTGCCGGCAAATATGTTTTTTACAAAAATGGCACTGGCGACGCATCAGCAACGTGGGAGTGCCGTGACAGATGACAGCGCTACACTCACATAGCAGGCGGGAAAGCCGATTTCACTGTCGGCTTTCCCGTTCCGCTATTTGAAAAGAACAGTGATGTGAACACGACGCACCAGTGATCCCGGCCAGGTCGTATCGTTATCGGTATCGCTGGTGCGTTGTTATGTGTGACGGGGGCTCTATACTTATAGGAGCTCTGATGATGTCACAATCATGGCCGGAGCAAGATCACATGGCTGTGACATCACCAGAGGCCCTTAAGCTAAATGCACACAGCACCAGGAGCCAGATACTGCAGACCACTTACACCCACACATCCTACACTCACCCTGCATTCAGACTCACCCACCAATCACACCTACCCTGCACTCACGTCACACTCTGCCCTGCGCTCACGTCACACTCTGCCCTGCGCTCACGTCACACTCAGCCCTGCACTCACGTCACACTTAGCCCTGCACTCATGTCACACTCACCTTGCACTCCCCTCACAGCCCTACACTCACCTTGCACTGACCTCACAGCCCTACACTCACCTTGCACTCACCTCACACTTAGCCCGACACTCACCTTGCACTCACGTCACACTGTCTCTAACGCAAAACCCGCGTCGCTGATTGTTCGCGGCTGGCTGGGCGCGACCAATCAGCGATGCAGGATTTCTGTTACAGCGAAACAGGCACAGTCCGCCTGGTCTCCCGGCCCCCGTGCGCTCGGTCTCCTGCCTGCTGTAGGATGGGCGAATCTACTCGCTAGGACTCGTTACTCGGCGAGTAGTAAGGGACTCGCAGGACTCGGTACTCTGCGAGTTTCCCAGTGATTACTCGCACGAGTCCAATGCAAATCAATATCAATCCTAGTTTTGTCAGAAACGCTGACAAAACTTGGATTGCCATTGTTTGCATTAGACTCGGCTACTGTGCCAGTGATAGCAGGGAAACTCGCAAAGTAACTGCTGTTTCTTTGCGAGCCGAGTCCAGCTGTCTTCTCTGTGCAGCTCCAGGGTCCTAGAGCCCGCCTGCTCACAGACATGATGTAGCAGTGCTGAGATTGTTCTCAGTCTGCTCATTCCCTGTGCATAGAGATCTATATCTATGCACAGGGGATGTAGCAGAGAGGACATCGCGTTTTGGACTACGTCGGACGGAAGAGGATTTTTTTAATTAAAGATGGAGTCCCTAATGGCTTTTTTTTTATTTCAAATAAAAATTTTCTCTGTGTTTTTTTAACCCTTTATTGGAGATTCTTAGTGGCTGGGTCAAACGTGGCCTGACATTAAGAATCTCGGGCTTAATACCAGCTTGTATAACAAAGCTGGTATTAACCCCTTTATTACCCAGCGTGCTACCGCCACCAGGGCCGCTGGAAGAGCGGGGTTCAGCGCCAGAGGATGGCGCTTCAATGAACGCGCCATCTTCTGGGGCGGCTGCGGGCTGCAATTTGCCAGAAAGCTTGGGCATCCCTGCGCTGCGGATTCCAGCCCCCAGCTGCTTATCTGTACCTGGCTAGACATAGAAATTGCGCGGAGCCCCACGCATTTTTTTTTAATTATTTCATGAATTTCAGAGTCAGAGTCTCAGAGTCAGAGTCAGAATCTCAGAATTTCATGAAATAATTTAAAAAAAATGCGTGGGGCTCCGCGCAATTTCTATGTTTAGCCAGGTACAGCTAAGCAGCTGGGGGCTGGAATCCGCAGCGCAGGGATGCCCAAGCTTTCTGGGCACCCCCGCTGCAAATTGCAGCCGCAGCCGCCCAGAAGATGGCACGTTCATTGAAGCGCCATCCTCTGGCGCTGAACCCCGCTCTTCCAGCGGCCCTGGTAGCGGTGGCACGCTGGGTAATAAAGAGGTTAGGGCCAGCTTTGTATTATCAGCTGGCCCTAAGCCCGAAATTTATGGCGGTCACGCCAATATTAGACATGACCGCCATGAATTTCTATTAAATTGTTTTAAAAAAAACACAACACAAAGAAAATTTTTTATTAGAAATAAAAAAAAAAGCCATTAGGGACTCCATCTTTAATTAAAAAAATCCTCTTCCGTCCGACGCAGTCCAAAACGCGATGTCCTCTCTGCTACATCCCCTGTGCATAGATATAGATCTCTATGCACAGGGAATGAGCAGACTGAGAACAATCTCAGCTCTGCTACATCATCTCTGTGCACAGACATTCATGTCTGTACACAGGGAATGAGCAGACTGAGAACAATCTCAGCACTGCTACATCAGGCAGCAGGCAGGCTCTAGGACCCTGGAGCTAGCAGCCAGCACAGAGGAGAAAGCAGGACTCTTATCTGTGCGAGTTTCCAGCGATTACTTACAAAGTAAACGAGCAATGCAAATAAATGACAAAACTAGGATTGCTTCAGGCTGAAGCTTCCGAGACACATCTGCGATTTGTAAATCTCACACTACTCGCTATTACTCGCTTCCCCATTCATTAACATTGGACTCGCTAGACTCGCAACGAGTAGCGAGTCCTGTGCTCGGACTCGCTAGAGTCAAGCGATTCGAGTAATTTAGGATTCGCCCATCACTAGCCTGCTGCTCACCCGCTCCATGCTCCATCTGCCCGCCGCTCACCCCGCCATTCTTCTCCTTCTTTCGTGGCATAGACTCCAGAAATTCAGAGGCCACGGGGGGTGGGGGTGGAGCTACCAGAGGGGGCGTCGCAGGGCTGCCACTAAGAATTTTGGGGCCCCTAACTGGCAAAATTTTGGGCCCACCCCCCTGTCACTCCGCCCAGCCTCCGCCTCCACCTAAACATACGGAGATATATATACACACACAGATACACACATATATATATACACATACACACACAATAAAAAATACACAATAGACACTGCTGCTTGCTGTATACACAATAGAGAGGGCTGCGGGCAGTATACACAATGTACATGAGGTCACACAGCCTATATAGCGCCCACAATGGGCACAATACACATACACACATTATTTCTGTGGTCATGTGACCCCAGTAGAAGCCCCCGAGACTTACTGTATGGAGGAGAACGGCTGAAGAGCCCTCCACAGCAGACTAGAACCCCCAGCATGCAAAGAAGAGCCCCCCAGTGGACTACAAACCCCAGCAGAGCCCCCCAGAGTGCACTACAACCCCCAGCATGCCAAAAAGCCTTCCAGAGTGCACTACAACCCCCAGCATGCCAAAAAAGCCCCCAGAGTGCGCTACAACCTCCAGCATGACTACATAGACTACAACCCCCAGCAGAGCCCCCCCACAGAAGACTACAACCCCCAGCAGAGCCCCCCGCAGTAGGCTACAACCCCCAGCATGAAAAGAAGGACCGCCCCAGTGGACTAAAACCCCAGCAGAGCCCCCACAGTAGACTACAACCCCCAGCATGCCACAAAAGCTCCCCACAATGCACTACAACCCCCCGCGTAAAAAGAAGAAACCCCCCAGTGGACTACAACCCCCAGCAGAGCCCCCCTAGAGTGCACTACAACCCCCAGCATGCTAAAAAAAAGCCCCCAGAGTGCACTACAACCCCCAGCATGCCATAAAATGCATCCCAGAGTGCACTACAACCTCCAGCATGACTACATGGACTACAGTCCCCAGCAGAGCGCCCGCAGTACACTATAACCCCTAGCATGAAAAGAACCCCCCCAGTGGACTAAAACCCCCAGCAGAGCCCTGCACAGCTGACTACAACCTTCAACATGCTGCACAGAGCCTCCACAACAAACTAGAACTCCCAGCATGGTGTAAAGAGTCTCCATGGTGGACTACAAGTCCCAGCAAGCCCTGCAGAAAGGAAATAAGAGTACTACAAGTTACATCTTTAAAGCCCCGGCCTATGGGAAATACAAAACTCCAGAAACTACTGCTCCCAGTATGTCCTGCCCCCCCCTTCCCCCAACTGGTGCAGCCTGGAGATCCCCCTGACTCCTCTGCCCGTCACCGTGTACACACAGCCTCAGCACGGTCTCCGGGCATCTGATGGAAGTCCTGCAGCCTGGAGAGAGATGAGGGGTGTCAGGTGGCAGCAGGCCCAGTGCTGGTGGAGGGGAGAGTCGCCATGGAGACACCGAGGACGCCGGCCAGAGAAGAGCGGGAACTCCCCCCGCCCATAGGGAAATTAAGTGACTCTCCACAGGCCTCAGCTTCACTTTGTAAGAGGCCTCCTGTGAGCAGTGCTGGGAGTGTTTGCGCCGCCTCCACACTATTTAAAGGGTTGGTGGCCAAAACTAAAAAGCGGAGATGCCAGATCCCCAGTGTGGACCTTGCGCGGCCCGCAGCCGAGGGAGAGAGGGGGCCTGTAGAAGATGTGAGGAGGTGGTGCCTGGAGGAGATTGTAACCCGCCCCCTGACCTCTCGTCCGGGCCCCCTTCTCCTGTCCATCACCGCCGGGCCCCTGACAGCTGTCAGAGTAATCAGGCCCTGGCGGCGGCCATGGGGCATCGTAATGGCTGTGAACAAGAGCACACCCACCACATGGGCTATGTGCTTGGACATGCCTACTATGACGCCCTCTGTTAACTCCGCCCCCTGAGGCCTTGGAATTGTTGACGTCTATGCTAGAGGAAGAAGAAGAAGACATGCTAGGGTGAGAGGCGGCTGGACAGAAGCCTGGAGTGGGTGAGAACTGAGGGGACCACCGCTGCACACGCCGTACACCCGCACTGCCGTACACCCGCACCGCTGCACACCCACATATTCTAGAATACCCGATGCATTAGAATCGGGCCACCATCTAGTCTATATTATATGCACCCTTGATGTCTTGTGGAATACAGCAGCACTGTTTTTAACCTTTCATCTCTCTACTTTAATTTTCTGAGATAATGACCTTTGGGTTTTCCTTAGCTGTAAGCCATAATCATCAACATTAACATAAATAAACACTTGAAATAGATCCCTCGGTGTGTAATGACTCTATATAATATATACTTTTCACTTTTTGTATTGAATTACTGAAATAAATGAACTTTTTGATGATATTCTAATTAATTGAGTTGCACTTGTGTAGAACCTAAATCGGGTGTTCCAAAAAGGGCAAAAAGCATAAAATTAGAATATATCCAATAAGAAGAAGGAAAAGGTGAGGGGTGTTCAATATTATCAATAAAGTAAACCATATCTCATGTCTCAGAGTTTAGGCTTTGTTTGCAGGTTGTTCTGTAATTTATGCCCTCCCTGTTTATCTGTGGGCATATATATGATCTAGATCCACAATGGTATAGATCTAAATATTTGTGCCATTATGCACTTGTATGGACATTCGTTTATAGGGATATACACCATATGGATTTTTTCATCCCCTGTTGATTGATTTCTATCTGTTTCCCAACCACTTTTATTTTCATTGTAATTATTTACCAATAAACTTGATATATTTTCCATCATTGTTAGTATTGATCGCCCTCATTTTCTTCTTCCTATTGGGCATGTTCAATATTTATACAACCTAAAATTTCCCACAAAATCCACCAACCCAGATTCAGGAGGCAGAGAGAATGGGTGTGAAGGATCCAGACACCATATTTAGAAATACTTCAAATTTTTACAATTGTGTGACAGAATGAGTAACAAACCCCCTCAAGGTACCGTCACACGGGGAGATATCGCCGGCGATGTTGCCGGCAACCGAGGGGCGTGGCCAGGTTGCGGCGACATCGCCGGCGAATTGCCGCGTGTGACAGGGCGATAATCAGGCGATGAATCGCCTGAGTCACATCGCCAGGTTTCCCAACAATGTTGGGAAACCTTGCGATGTTGCTCAGGCGATTCTGCCTGATCGCCCTGTGTAACGCGGCAACCCGCAATGTTACGGGCGATTCCGCCTATCTACAACATTGCGGGTTATCGCTCGCTGGGTTGCTGGCAACCCAGCGAGCGATATCCGCGGCAACTAGCCGGCGACATCGCCGGTAAGTTGCTCAGTCTGACATCTCACCGGCGATGTTGTCAGGGATGCGCGCTCCCGCGATCCCCGGCAATATCGCCGGCGATATGTCCCTGTGTGACGGTACCTTTAGTGACAGGCAAGCTACTGGCTGTGTGAACCACAACAGAGGAATAAAAGAGACAATGCGACCCTGATAGGCTTCACTCTTGAATAGTATAGACACCACATATGACTCTAAAGGTACCGTCACACGCCGCAATATCGCCTGGAATTCATAAAAGCGATATGTCGCCCCGGAGGAATCGCCGTGAAATTTCGCGGCGATAAATCGCCCCTCGACCGTCACCTGATTCCTGAACAGTGCTCAGTAATCAGCCGCAATCCTTAAAGTGATATTTCCGTGTTGTGGCATGTGACAGGGCGATAATGATGGAAAGAGCGTTGCCTATGATTTCCCGTAGGCGTGCCTCAAGCGTTCTGTAGTCTGCGCCCCATCTGCGATGATTGGTGTTGGCTACTGTGTTCTCATTGGCTGTCAGTTGACAGGGCGCCATATTTGAAGAGCTGTCCGTTCAGCACCGCACACATCTTCAGCTCCGATAGACAATGGCGTCATGTATTAGCCAGCCTTCCAGAGCAAACTGACCAATCGTAACGCTATAGCGTCGTCCAATGAGTGTGTATGGGGCACGGTATACACCACTGCGGCATGCCTATCTCTTCGCCGTGCTGAATATGTACGCCCACATTGCCTTTGAGATTGCGGAGTGTGAAGCGGCGATGGACTGAGGCAAGATTGGTTTTACTGTGGGTGAGGCGATTTCCAGAGCAACACTCCGCCTTAACTTCAGGGCGATATTGCGGCAAGTGATGCCGCCATCAGCGATCTGAGGTGACCACGAAAAACGTGAGCGCGCACGTTAGATTGCCACATATCGCCAGGCGATATTGCGTCATGTGACGGTACCTTTAGGGTATATATTCACATATATTTATCACTAGGGACGTGGTTAAAGCACTTATTGCTAGCAGTTTGTAAACCATCATATGCTGTCTCAGTGCAGATTCAAACACCCACTACCCAGTGATAGACAATATTTCCACGAAAGTCTAAAGCCTCCAACTCAAAATATATCTCCCATATATAGTCTAAATATTGGATGTCATAAACAAAAGGATCTCATCCAACTAAATAACTGTAGTATCAGGATGGTGAAAACACCCACCCTAAACATAAAGTCTCACTATATCAAATAGGTATTTAATTACACATACCTTGAGACATGTTGGAACAATTTGGATGGGAAAAGAGATTGCCCACAGGACCGCAGCCTAAACCTCGACGCGTTTCTTCCTTGCAAGACGAAACCGTGGTGATAACAGTATTTTACTCTCTTATAGTAGCATCAGGGCAAGCTTAAATGTATCAAACAACACAGATAGAGTATATCAATTATCAATTGCAAAGATATTATAGTATACAAAACAAAGTTTGTTCAGTTCTCAATCAGTTCCTTTTAGGCAAATCTCTTATAATTGTGCTGCAGTGAGAACAGACAGCTTTATACTATATATAAACAGATACTTTTTAGTTATGAATATAAACAGTATACCACTCAGTACATTGTCAAAGGCTACCAATTAATGTTGGGCCAGACCTCCTGTGAATAGGCGGTTAACTGATTGTGGTTTTAACTATTTGCTAGTATTGGCTGTATCCACTATTAACAACAGACATATTGTTGTTAAGGCTCAAGGTACTTATCCTCGAACAAGGTCTGGCCCAACATTAATTGGTAGCCTTTGACAATCTACTGAGTGTTACACTGTTTATATAAACAGATATTTTTTAGTTATGAATATATAGTATAAAGCTGTCTGTTCTCACTACAGCATAATTATAAGAGATTTGCCTAAAAGGAACTGATTGAGAACTGAACAAACTTTGTTTTGTATACTATAATATCTTTGCAATTGATAATTGATAATATACTCTATCTGTGTTGTTTGATACATTCAGGCTTGCCCTGATGCTACTATAAGAGAATAAAATACTGTTATCACCATGTACTAATTTTGATAAATTTTATATAATCTTGTCCTGCACGTCCTAAATAAAGTTTTTTCACTTTTGACAAATTTTGGGCTGCTTTGATCATTTTCCTTACCCCCTTTTTTTCTTTATGACTAATAACGATTAGCCCTATTTATATGCATCCAAAGTTCACGCTATGACATATGTATATAATTGATATGTGAAATGAAGTCAGTGTGTGAACCTTCTCTGTGTAGCTTGTTTATTCAAGAGTGAAGGGGTCGCATTGTCTCTTTTATTCCTCTATTGTGGGTCACACAGCCAGTAGCTTGCCTGTCACTGAGGGTTTTTTTTACTCATTCTGTCACACAATTGTAAAAATTTCTAAATAAATTTGAAAAATTTCTAAATATGATGTCTGGATCCTTCATGCCCATTCTCTCTGCCTCCTGAATCTGGGTTGGTGGATTTTTTGGGAAATTTTAGGTTGTATATTCTATGATCCAGACGGACATGAAAGTCCAAAGTGTAGGTTATAATATTCAATATTTATACTGTTGTCTATTTTGGAAAACTCAGTTTAGGATTTTTATTTTAAATGGCCGCATTTTCACTAAATTATCCCAATTACCATCACATATGAATGCCCTGTAATGTATATCTTTTTTTCCTGTGTATCTGGTGCTGCATACATAGGGGAGCACGGAAGGTGACAAATTCACACTTACCTTTCCGAAGGCTCCCTCTCCCAGCTCACAGTGGTATGTAAGGGTGGAAAAGTCAACGGAATCCCCTGTTTTGACCAGTTCTTGCATGGGATCGATATCTCCAAGGTCTTATTCTGGCATTATTTCAGTGTCCGGTTGCATCTCTCCACTTCCATCTGTGGAGATGATAATGGGATTTGATGTTTCAACCAGTTCTTGCACAGGACAGATATCTCCAAGATCTTCTTCTGTCATTGATTCAGTTATTGTTTGCATCTCTCCACTTCCATCTGTGGAGATGAAGGATAAATGGGGGCCATTCCGCATGTTTTCATACCAGTTCTTGCATGGGACAAATGCCTCCAAGGTCTTCTTCTGGAAATAATTCAGTATCCGGTTGCATCTCTTCACTTCCATCTGTGGAGATGATAATGGAATTCGATGTTTTCACCATTTTTGCATTGGATGGATATTTCCAAGGTCTTCTTCTGGAATTACTTCAGTAACCATGTGCATCTCTCCACTTCCATCTGCTGAGATTACACAAAATGTATTAATACATTTATCTCCAAAACCTAATTATTTTAAACTTTTTCACAGCGTGCCACGTGCATTTACAGTAGGTTCAAAATAATAGCAGTACAATATGACTAACCAGATTATTCACTTTTTTGGCATAAATTATATTCTCTCAATTTACTAGTTGGTGCAGTAAACAAACTTAGAAAACCAACAGACTCAGTATTCATGATCTGCATGTTTTTGAGTCTGTGTATTTGAATATTTAATTGAAAGGGGGTGTGATCAAAATAATAGCAGTGTGGAGTTCAATTAGTGAGGTCAATCATTCTGTGAAGAAACAGGTATGAATCAGGTGGGTGAAGCCAGCACATGTTGTACATACATTTCTTCTTGAAAGCCTGAGAAATATAGGTCATTCAAGATTTTGTTCTAAAGAACAGAAACTTTGATTAAAAAGTTGATTGGAGAGGGTAAAACTTAAAGATGTGCAGACATTGATAGGCTGTCCAGGTAAAATGATCTCCAATGCTTTAAAATGTAAAAAACGGAGAGATGGGGAAGAAAATGGAAGACTACTATTCAAATGGATCGAAGAATAGCCAGAATGGCAAATGCTTAGCCAATGATCAGCTCCAGGATGACCAAAGATGTCTCAAGTTACCTGTGTGGACTGTAACAGTTAGAAGAAGCCTGTGTGAAGATCATCTATTAGCAAGAAATCCCCACAAAGTCCCACTGTTAATAAAAATACATGTACTGAAGAAAGAACACATCAACTGGCCTAGAGAGAAATGGAGGAACATTTTGTGGACTGATGAAAGTAAACTTGTTCTTTTTGGGTCCAAGGACTACAGACAGTTCATCAGATGACCCCCAAACTCTGAATTCAAGCCACAGTCTGCTCTGATGACCGTGAACAATGGTGGTGAAGCATCATAAGGGCATGTTTCTCTTACTATGGTGCCAGGCCTATTTACCGCATATCAGGGATCATAGACCAGTTTGCATATATTAAAATACTTGAAGAGGTCATGTTGCCTTATGCTGAAGACAAAATTCCCATGAAATGGGTGTTTAAACAAGACAATGACCCTATACATACCAGTAAATGAGCAAAATCTTGGTTCCAGTACAGCAAAATAGAGGTTATGGAGTGGCCAGACCAATCACCGAACCCTAAGTAGACAGAACCAGGGTCGGACCTACCGCATGTGCAGCCGTTTAATAAACCTTGGCCCCGAAAGGTAGGGGGCCCCCAAGGTCCAGAGCTGTCCCCATGGCTAATTTGCATCATGTGGAGGTGGCGCGAGCACAGCAGAGGGTCTAGGGCCCTGACTGCAGGGGTGCGCTGCCTCTCCGCACCCCTCGGGGGCTCCCAGAAGTTCACCCTGCGTCTTTCCGGGGGCGGCGACCCAACATGCAGCAGGGTGTGATAAGGTCATCATCACGCTGCGACCTCCTCGCACACTGTTGGACTGGTGACTCACAGCCGAAGGAGGAGGCCAGGATGCTGCAGTCGCGGGAGTGGTGAGTCCTGAAGTGTGTGTGTGTTGTGTGTGTGTTGAGTGTGTTGTGTGCACAGTGCATCCTTTCTCCCTCCGACCGTTATTAGCCTGAGCTAACACTTCCGCTTTCACTATCTCCTCCTGACCTGCTGAAGCAGTCGGACAGGAGGGAAAAAGGCTGCTCTGTGCACACTACACTGAACTGGAGGGAGGTAAAAGACAGTGCCAGGGGGTGGGGGGTAGAGGAAACACAGGGCTCCCTCCCCTGTGAGGGAGAAAGGGGAGAGGAGGCACAGGGCTCTCTCTCCTGTGAAGGAGAGAGGGGAGAGGAGACACAGGGCCCCCTCCTCCCTGTGAGGGGGAGAGGAGACACAGAAGCCCTAACTGTGAGGGAGAGGGGTACATGAAACACAAGGGCCCCCGTGAGTAGGAAATAAGACTGGTCAGAGGGGCCCGGGAGAGGAGGCACAGGTCCCCTCTGTGAGGGAGAGGGAGGGAGAGGGGGAGAGAAGACAGGTCAGGGGGTGGGGAGAGGAGACACAGGGCCCTCCTGTTAGAAGAGGTGGAGAGTGGCACAGCGCCTGGGGAGAGAGGCACAGCCCTGGGGGAGAGAGACACAGCGCCCAGGGAGAAAAGCACAGTGGCCGGGAAGGGGAGAAAGGAGAGTCACAGAACCCAGGGAGGGAGAGGCACAGCACCTGGGGGGAAGAGGCACAGTGCCCGGGGGTGGGGGGGGGGCAAAGCGCCTGGGGGGGAGAGGCACAGCAGTGGCTTTGTGTGTATGTTATACAGTGGTGCTGTGTGTGTGTTATGCAGTGGTGCTGTGTGTGTGTTATGCAGTGGCGCTGTGCAGGGCCAGCGTCAACACCCGGACAAATGCCGGGGCCCAGACGCTAGGGGAGGGCTCACTCGGCCCCTGAGCGCCGTATGCTTGGGGGCCCCTGACCGCTGCCCCCACACGCCATCCTCGGGACCCCTTTAGCACTGCCCCCCCTCTCCATTCTAACTTTACCAGCAGTCACTGATCTCTTCTCAGCCTCCTCAGCCTTTCATGTGTAGTGTGACGCTGCAGCCGGCGCTGCGGTCTATTTCCTGTTGTGGCATGGCTGCAGCTCATACTACACATGACAGCTAGGAGGCTGAGATGAGATCAGTGATGGCCGGTAAGTTAGAATGGAGATAGGGGGCAGCTCAAGGCTAAGGGCCCAAGGATGGCGTGTGGGGAAGCGGTCAGGGACCCCTAGGATTACATGGGCGCTCTCAGGACCCTGAGCACCGGATGAGTGTGGGGGCAGCTTTCATGGGCCCCCAAGGATGAGTGTGGGGGCAGCTCTCATGGGCCCCCTAAGATGACATGTGGGGCAGCTCTCAGGGCCCCTGAGGCTGAGTGTGGGGGAAGCTCTCAGGGGCCCCGAAGCTGAGGTGTTGGGGGCAGCTCTCTAGGGGCCCCTGAGGCTGAGGTGTGGGGGCAAGCTCTCAGGGCCCCTAAGACTGAGGTGTGTGGGGGCAGCTCTCCAGGGCCTCCGCCCGAGGCTGAGGTGTGAGGGGGCAGCGCTCAGGGTCCCCGGGGGTGAGTTGGGTTGAGGAGGCAGCGCTCAGGGGCCCCCAGGGGTGGGGCGCGGGTCAGCACTCGGGGCCCTGTCAGGGGCAATGTACACCCAGGGGGAGAGACAGTGTCCTGGGGGGAGACAGGAGCAGGGGAGAGACAGCGTGCAGGGGAGAGACAGCGTGCAGGGGAGAGACAATGTGCAGGGGAGAGACAGCGTGCAGGGGGGGACAGACGCAGGGGGAGACAGGTGCAGGGGAGAGACAGCATGCAGGGGAGAGACAGCAGGCACAGGGGAGACAGCAGACGCAGGGGGGAGACAGCGCGTAGAGGGGAGACAGGCGCACAAAGGGAGATAGGTGCGCAGGGGGGATACAGTGCACAGGAAGTAGACAGGCACTACGGGGAGACAGGTGTAGGGGTGAGACACAGCGCAGAGGGAGGGAACAGGCACATGTAACAGGCATGCTCAAGGGAGAGGCAGAGACAGTGCACAGGGGAGAGAGACTGCACAGAGAGAAGAGAGACCGCACAAGGGGAGAGACATGCACAGAAAGGGGAGAGACTGCGCACAGGATGGGAGAGACAGACAATGGGGGGCGTACAGGATGTTCTAAGTGGGGCTTTTTATTTACATCCCCCTCCAATCAGTCACTGCCAAATTACATTGCCGTCTGGTACAGCTGAGTTACGGCGCATTCCCCTCCGTGACTCGGTTCAGAAAGTCTCCTCCTCCATGCGGTCCAGCGTCACAAATTCCGCCTTTTACGCCGCATACAAGGGATATGAACGTCATCACGTCGGAGCGCATGCGCTCTTCAGCCACCAGTGGCGATGTTAATTTCAGTTTATCTCGTTGCCTAGTAACTACTTCCAATTGATTTTAAATAAATAATTTTATCATTATCTGTTACCTAGATGGTTTTACTCCATTAAATAACAATTATTACCTGCCTTACTCTCTAAAATTCATAAAATTACTATCCCACTATATAAATATATGTCAATACCCAAACTATGCAATGTGTATAACAATCAATTACCTCACATACTACTCATTATTAATAGGAATACTAAAGTGCTAGTGCATACTAAACATACTAATAAAGTGCAATATTAACAACAACCACATTACATTACATTAATCCTATAATTGTTATCTATAATAACCATGAATATACAATGTTGGCCAAAAGTATTGACACCCCTGCAATTCTGTCAGATAATACTCAGTTTCTTCCTGAAAATGATTGCAATCACAAATTCTTTGGTATTATTATCTTTATTTAATTTGTCTTCAATGAAAAAACACAAAAGAGAATGAAGCAAAAAGCAAAACATGATCATTTCACACAAAACTCCAAAATGGGCCAGACAAAAGTATTGGCACCCTCAGCCTAATACTTGGTTGCACAACCTTTAGCCAAAATAACTGCGATCAACTGCTTCCGGTAACCATCAATGAGTTTCTTACAATGCTCTGCTGGAATTTTTGACCATTCTTCTTTGGCAAACTGCTCCAAGTCCCAGATATTTGAAGGGTGCCTTCTCCAAACTGCCATTTTTAGATCTCTCCACAGGTGTTCTATGGGATTCAGGTCTGCATTCATTGCTGGCCACCTTAGAAGTCTCCAATGCTTTCGTTAAAGCCATTTTCTAGTGCTTTTTGAAGTGTGTTTTGGGTCATTGTCCTTCTGGAAGACCCATGACCTCTGAGGAGACCCAGCTTTCTCACACTGGGCCCTATATTATGCTGCAAAATTTGTTGGTAGTCCTCAGACTTCATAATGCCATGCACATGGTCAAGAAGTCCAGTGCCAGAGGCAGCAAAGTAACCCCAAAACATCAGGGAACCTCCGCCATGTTTGACTGTAGGGACCGTGTTCTTTTCTTTGAATGCCTCATTTTTTCTCCTGTAAACTCTATGTTGATGCCTTTGCCCAAAAAGAGAGAACATTCTTCCAAAATGTTTTAGGCTTTCTCAGGTAAGTTTTGGCAAACTCCAGCCGGGACTTTTTTATGTCTCGGGTAAAAAGTGGGGTCTTCCTGGGTCTCCTACCATACAGTCCCTTTTCATTCAGACGCCAACAGATAGTACGGTTGACACTGTTGTACTCTCGGACTGCAGGGCAGCTTGAACTTGTTTGGATGTTAGTCGAGGTTCTTTATCCACCATCCGCACAATCTTGCATTATATTATTATTATTATTATTATTATTTATATAGCGCCATTAGGTTCTATGGCGCTTTACATGAGGCTAAGGGAGACAAGAACAAGTACACTAAGTCTAGGCGATTAGGACGTACAGGTACAGGAGGGGCAGGGACCCTGTCCACGAGGGCTCACAGTCTATGAGGGCGGGTTAGGATACAGTAGGATGGGGGAATGTCAGGTATGGGGCGGTCGCCTAGGTCTCATGGCAGGTTGTAGGCCTTGACGGAATAGATGAGTCTTCAGGTGACACTTGAAGCTACTCAGGGTAGGAGAGTGTCTGACGTGTTCGGGCAGGGAGTTCCAGAGTAAGGCAGATGCCCGGGAGAAGTCCTGGTTGTGCGAAGAGGTGATGAGGGGGGAGCAGAGGAGGAGTTCTTGGGAGGAGCGGAGGTTGCGTGAGGGTAGGTATCGGGAGACCAGGTCCAAGATGTATGGTGGGGCCAAGTTGTGTATGGCTTTGTACCCACGGTTAGTGTTTTGAATTGGGATCTCTTGGAGACGGGGAGCCAGTGAAGGGCTTGGCAGACGGGGGAGACAGGGGAGTAGCGGGAGGACAGGTAGATGAGTCGGGCAGCGAGTTGAGGATAGACTGGAAAGGTGTGAGGGAGTTTTCCGGGAGGCCATTGAGAAGGAGGTTGCAGTAGTCAAGGCGGGAGATGATAAGAGCATGAATGAGTGTTTTAGCGGTGTCGTGGGTGAGGAAGGAGCGGATCCGCGAGATGTTCTTGAGCTGGAGCCGAGGGAAGTGGTGAGGGCCTCGATGTGGGGCTTGAAGGATAGGGAGGAGTCAAGGATTACCCCAGGCATTTGGCTTGGGGGACTGGGGAGAGGGCGCAGTCGTTGATGCAGATGGATAGGTTGAGAGGTGGGGTGGAATTTCTTGGGGGAAGACTATGAATTCAGTTTTGTCCATGTTGAGTTTAAGGAAGCGAGCAGAGAAGAAGGACGAGATGGCGGAAAGGCATTGTGGGATTTTGGAGAGTAGGGAGGTGATGTCAGGGCCGGACAGGTAGATTTGGGTGTCGTCGGCGTAGAGGTGGTACTGGAGGCCGTGGGACTCAATGAGTTGCCCTAGGCCGAGGGTCTATATGGAGAAAAGTAGGGGTCCAAGGTCTTTGCGTTGAAATCTCTTGACAATTTTTCTTTTCCGTCCACATCTAGGGAAGTTAGCCACAGTACCATGGGCTTTAAACTTCTTGAAGACACTGCGCACGGTAGACACAGGAATATTCAGATCTTTGGAGATGAACTTGTAGCCTTGAGATTGCTCATGCTTCCTCACAATTTGGTTTCTCAAGTCCTCAGACAGTTCTTTGGTCTTCTTTCTTTTCTCCATGCTCAATGTGGTACACACAAGGACACAGGACAGAGGTTGAGTCAACTTTAATTCATGTCAACTGGCTGCGAGTGTGATTTAGTTATTGCCAACACCTGTTAGGTGCCACAAAAAGGTAAGTTACAGGTGCTGTTAATTACACAAATTAGAGAAGCATCACATGATTTTTCGAACTGTGCCAATACTTTTGTCCACCCCTTTTTTTATGTTTGGTGTGGAATTATATCCAATTTGGCTTTAGGACAATTCTTTTTGTGTTTTTTTCATTGAAGACAAATTAAATGAAGATAATAATACCAAAGAATTTGTGATTGCAGTCATTTTCAGGAAGAAACTGAGTATTATCTGCCAAAATTGCAGGGGTGTCAATACTTTTGGCCAACACTGTAAATATAAATATATGTGCAAAATGACATAAATATATCTATTAATTATATATGTGTATACAGTGCTATTCATTAGTATCTAAAACTACAAATAATTATTGTCACAATTTATATCATCTCTGTTCTTTTCTTTTTTTCTAATCATCCAAATCATATTTCTTCTTTCTTCCTATCTTGAAGCTGGCGGTAACTGATAAATCAGGACATCACAAGATAATAAGGCATCAAGGATCTATAACCCCATTACTCACTATCATCCCTAATTAAAACACCTAAACTAACATCCTAAAGAAAAGCGCCAAATCCGAAAGTTTCATTATGTCCCTTAGGAGCCAACGTACCTAAATTGTAAATCCAACGACTCTCTACTTGAGCCAACTTCTGGCTAAGGTTTCCCTCTCTTGCTCCAAGCTCAACTTTTTTTTTCAACTATAAATTTTTATTAAAGAATATCAAGTTTCATTACAATCTCAATGAAATCATAAATCAAAATATGGGTACAATGAGGGCAGGTGCCTATCTCGTGTGGAACATGACCGAGACAGTTCGACGTGGCCTCGCCCACCCCCCTTCCCCCACCCGTGGATCCAGGGGGGGTCCAAGCTCAACTTGATCAATGGCTTTTATTTTCAGGAGCCTATCATTACACTGATGAAACTGCTTGAAATGCTTCGGTAGTGTATTGAGTTTGGACAAATCCTCTTCCTTTTTTGCCTTCTCTATGTCCAAACAATGCTCCCTTGCTCTTATTTTCAATTCCCTCGTGGTCATACCCACGTAAAGTTTTTTACAGGGGCATACAGCAACGTAAATAACTCCTTTTGAAGCACAAGTCAAGTGTTTTCTAATTGTAAAGATTCTCGTGCCTTCTTGGTTATTAAAGGTTTTTGATTTAACCAAATTGGCACACGCTTTGCAGACACCACATGGGTAAAAACCAGTGTATTCGGTCTTAATCTCGTTACATTTCTTTTTCTGAGTATAATGGCTATGGACCAAAAGATCCTTTAGATTTCTTGATCTTCTATAATTATTTGTAGTTTTAGATACTAATGAATAGCACTGTATACACATATATAATTAATATATATATTTATGTAGTTTTGCACATATATTTATATTTATGGTTATTATAGATAACAATTATAGGATTAATGTAATGTAATGTGGTTGTTGTTAATATTGCACTTTATTAGTATGTTTAGTATGCACTAGCACTTTAGTATTCCTATTAATAATGAATAGTATGTGAGGTAATTGATTGTTATACACATTGCATAGTTTGGGTATTGACATATATTTATATAGTGGGATAGTAATTTTATGAATTTTAGAGAGTAAGGCAGGTAATAATTGTTATTTAATGAAGTAAAACCATCTAGGTAACAGATAATGATAAAATTATTTACCGTATATACTCGTGTATAAGCCGACCCGTGTATAAGCCGACCCCCCTACTTTTGCCCCCAAAACCTGGGAAAATCTATTGACTCGTGTATAAGCCGAGGGTGGACCCCAGCACAGGTATACAGGCCCCCCAGTGGTAGTATACAGCAGCCTCCCCAGTGGCATATACAGGCCCCAGTAGTATATACAGCAGCCCCAGTGGTATACAGCAGCCTTCCCAGTGGTATATGCAGACCCTACCAGTATATACAGCAGCCCCAGTGGTATACAGGCCCCAGTAGTATATACAGCAGCCCCAGGGGTGTACAGCAGCCTCCGGGGGCATACAGCAGCCCCAGCAGTACACAGCAGCCCCAGCGGTACACAGCCACCCCCAGGGGTACACAGCCGCCCCCAGGGGTACACAGCAGCCCCCAGGGGTACACAGCCGCCCCCAGGGGTACACAGCAGCCCCCAGGGGTACACAGCAGCCCCCAGGGGTACACAGCAGCCCCCAGGGGTATATAGCCGCCCCCAGGGGTATATAGCAGCCCCAGGGGTACACAGCCATCCCCAGGGGTATATAGCAGCCCCCAGGGGTACACAGCCATCCCCAGGGGTATATAGCCGCCCCCAGGGGTATATAGCTGCCCCCAGGGGTACACAGCCGCCCCCAGGGGTATATAGCAGCCCCCAGGGGTATATAGCCGCCCCCAGGGGTATATAGCAGCCCCCAGGGGTATATAGCAGCCCCCAGGGGTACACAGCCGTCCCCAGGGGTACACAGCTGCCCCCAGGGGTATACAGCTGCCCCCAGGGGTACACAGCTGCCCCCAGGGGTATATAGCAGCCCCCAGGGGTACACAGCCGCCCCCAGGGGTATATAGCAGCCCCCAGGGGTATATAGCAGCCCCAGGGGTATATAGCCGCCCCCAGGGGTATATAGCTGCCCCCAGGGGTACACAGCCGCCCCCAGGGGTATATAGCAGCCCCCAGGGGTATATAGCAGCCCCAGGGGTACACAGCCATCCCCAGGGGTATATAGCAGCCCCCAGGGGTACACAGCCATCCCCAGGGGTATATAGCAGCCCCCAGGGGTACACAGCCGTCCCCAGGGGTATACAGCTGCCCCCAGGGGTACACAGCTGCCCCCAGGGGTACACAGCTGCCCCCAGGGGTATGTAGCCGCCCCCAGGGGTATATAGCAGCCCCCAGGGGTACACAGCCGCCCCCAGGGGTATATAGCAGCCCCCAGGGGTATATAGCAGCCCCCAGGGGTACACAGCCGTCCCCAGGGGTATACAGCTGCCCCCAGGGGTACACAGCTGCCCCCAGGGGTACACAGCTGCCCCCAGGGGTATGTAGCCGCCCCCAGGGGTATATAGCAGCCCCCAGGGGTACACAGCCGTCCCCAGGGGTATACAGCTGCCCCCAGGGGTACACAGCTGCCCCCAGGGGTATATAGCAGCCCCCAGGGGTACACAGCCGCCCCCAGGGGTACATAGCCGCCCCCAGGGGTATATAGCCGCCCCCAGGGGTACACTGCTGCCCCCAAATGCTGGCACTCGCCCCCCTGCTGCTTAACTTACCATCCGGTATTCTGATCAGCGCTGCTCCTCGCTGGTCCCGTCTCCTCTCCGTCCTCGCGGCTTCCGGGATCCCGGCCGTCGCAGGTATGACGTCATACCTGCGACGGCCGGGGATCCCGGAAGCCGCGAGGACGGAGAGGAGACGGGACCAGCGAGGAGCAGCGCTGATCAGAATACCGGATGGTAAGATAAGCAGCGGGGGGGGCCCTTAAAGCAGCGGGGGGGCCCTGACACAGAGGGGGGGCCGAGTGTCAGCGTTTGGGGGCCATATGCACTGCATCCCCCTGCCGCTGATTGACAGGGGGATGCAGTGCATATTTAATGAGCGGCCCCACGTGACGGGGCCGCTCATACAGCAGCCTCCCCCCGCCTCCTGCAGCCTCCACAGCCCCCACCACATCGGTGCTTGACCGCAAGTACCGTATATGACCCGTGTATAAGCCGAGGGGTAGACTTTTCAGCCCAATTTTTGGGCTGAAAAACTCGGCTTATACACGAGTATATACGGTATTTAAAATCAATTGGAAGTAGTTACTAGGCAACGAGATAAACTGAAATTAACATCGCCGCTGGTGGCTGAAGAGCGCATGCGCTCCGACGTGATGACGTTCATATCCCTTGTATGCGGCGTAAAAGGCGGAATTTGTGACGCTGGACCGCATGGAGGAGGAGACTTTCTGAACCGAGTCACGGGGAGGGGAATGCGCCGTAACTCAGCTGTACCAGACGGCGATGTAATTTGGCAGTGACTGATTGGAGGGGGATGTAAATAAAAAGCCCCAGCTTAGAACATCCTGTACGCCCCCGGAAGAAGCGGGAAGCGAAACGGCTGGAGGGGAGGAGGGAGCGCGCGCAGGCACGAGCAGACATCTCAGTTATCAAGGTATGCAGCATGACCGCACCACCTATGTACTATATTTAACATCCTGGTAGCTGTGGGAACAGTGAGAGATGTAATTATACCACAACTGCCATAGGGAATTTAATGTGGGATTGAGATATACTGGGCACTACTTTAGCGATTGTGATTAAATCAGGCTGGAGTAATTGTTGATAAGGTTGTCTCAGATCGCACATGTAGGATAGGTGGTGATTAAAAACAGCGCAGTAGAGTTAGGTCATTTGATATGAATTGGAGACCCACTACTGTCGTGATATTTATGGTTGTTGTATTACATACTATTTTATGTACTGAATAGTCTGTTTGTTTGTTTCTTGTGCATCCCTCCAGAGGGAATGCTCTGTTTTATTTAAAGAAATTTGATGAGGATATATAATAAAGATTGATTGACAAAATAAAATCTTTATGTTGAATCTTTCCTATGGGTGGGAGTTTGAAACCCATTCTGGTGATATATAAAGTTTTGAGGAAAGCTATTTTTTAAAAAAGGGACATTGTATTGAGATATATATATCTATACAGCAGTATGTGCTAAAGGGGACCCACTGAGACTTTTCCACCTGGGGCACACAAAAACCTGGAGCTGGCCCAGGTGCTGTGTGTGTTATATAGTGGCACTGTGTGTTTTATGCAGTGGTGCTGTGTGTGTTATGCAGTAGTGCTGTGTGTGTGTGTTATACAGTGGCACTGTGTGTGTTATGCAGTGGTGCTGTATGTGCTATACAGTGGTGCTGTGTGCGTGTGTTATACAGTGGCGCTGTGTGTATGTGTTATACAGTGGTGCTGTGTGTGTTATGCAGTGGCGCTGTGTGTTATACAGTGGCGCTGTGTGTTTTACAGTGGGGCTATGTGTGTGTGTTATACAGTGGCGCAGTGTGTGTTATACAGTGGCGCTGTGTGTATATTATACAGTGGGGCTATGTGTGTGTGTCTGTTATACAGTGGCGCTGTGTGTGTTATACAGTGGTGCTGTGTGTGTGTTATACAGTGGTGCTGTGCGTGTATTATACAGTGGGGCTATGTGTGTGTGTTATACAGTGGTGCTGTGTGTGCTATACAGTGGCGCTGTGTGTGTATTATACAGTGGGGCTATGTGTGTGTGTTATACAGTGGTGCTGTGTGTGTGGTGATATGTATGTTTCTGGAGCACTATAGTGATACTTTTATTTTAAAGGGCATCGTGTCAGAATATGCTGCTGAAGATGGAGAAGAGGGAAGTCTGGAGAGATGAGCTGTGGATGTCAAATCTCATCATGGCGCCTGTGCTACATTGGAAGAAAAGGAATGGGAACAACACCAATCAGAGAAGATGTCATCTACAGCATAAGGTAAAAAGATGTAACTGTTTGTGATCCTACCTGCGTTTCATCTGGACTGTGGTTCCTGTATGGTCCGCAGTATGATGATGACAACTGGGAACAACAACTCCCAGCATCTCCTTACCATTTTTAAAGACATGCTGGGAGGTATAGGTTCATATGATGTAAGTATATCATGGGGCTCATCTGACTCTGAAATTGATCACTGTAGTAAGCTTGTCGCTGTATTCACGCATTAACGGTTCTGGCCCTGCATTCATCTACTGAGGTGGTTCTGTCTCTGCATTCATCTACTGATGGTAGTTCTAGCCCTGCATTCATCTACTGATGGTGGTTCTGGCTCTGTATTCATCTACTGATGGTTGTTTTGGCCCTGTATTCATCTACTGAGGATTGTTCTGGCCCTGCATTCCTTTACTGATGGTAGTTCTGGCCCTGCATTCGTTTACTGTTGGTGGTTCTGGCCCTGCATTCATCTACTGATGGTGGTTCTGGTCTGCATTCATCTACTGATGGTTGTTTTGGTTCTGTATTCATCTACTGAGGGTTGTTCTGGCCCTGCATTCATCTACTGATGGTGGTTCTGTCGCTGGATTCATCTACTGACAGTGGTTCCGATCTTGTACATATGTAGGAAACAATAATGTACTTCATGCCTATGTTAAAACTGAAAAATCCTCAATGGATTTTTCGGCTCCATAAAGTCTGTGTAAGTTATTGTTTACACTGAGTTTTTGGAGCAGAAACTCTCCAGCTCCTCCTCAAATACTTAAAACATGGTTATGGTGATGTATTGATTGCGGTGGTTGTGGTGATGTATTCATTAAGTGTCCCTTGGGATTGATTTAGCATGAATCTGTTTCTTGGCTTAAAAAGTGTTGTGCACCCCTGAGTGAGATGCTGGCCCAGCTTCATCACACTGATACAGACACGGTCACACTGCACAATGTTGGCTGTGTCTGCTGAAGTGACGTCACATATTGCTCCTAGTACTAAGCATGAGGTGATCATAGGGTCGGGGTAGAATACTAATCACCCCCTGATAAGTCCTCACTGGAGTTTATATTGTCAGGTCAGTGACTGCTCTGTGTGAGTTATTGCCAGAGTCTGAGCTTTGCTTCAGATCAGCTTGTCGTGTCAGTTTTTTCCAAATGTATTTCAAAAAGAGTAATAGATATTTGTGTGAGCGCTGGGGAATCAACCGGCACCAAGGCTATTATGAATAGTTACCTCTCGGCTTTATTTGTACAATAAAAAGGCAGGGTCCTTTAGGCCACAACGCGTTTCTACGCTCTCTAAGCGTCTTCCTCAAGTGGAATTTCCTAAAGGACCCTGCCTTTTTATTGTACAAATAAAGCCGAGAGGTAACTATTCATAATAGCCTTGGTGCCGGTTGATTCCCCAGCGCTCACACAAATATCTATTACTCTTTTTGAAATACATTCGTTCCTCCGCTATGTGGAGTGAGGTATGGAGCAGCTCCGGGCAATAGGACCTTGGATGACGTCCTGAACACGCCCACGGACCCACCACGTGACTACTCACATGTGAGGTGCTGGGATTAAGGACGCAGCAAAATCCTCATCATCCACAGCCGCTTATTAACCGAGGACACAGGGAGATAAACATCAATGCACTAACTCTTGTTGTGCAGACAGCACAACAAGCACAGGTGAGGTTCCCATTCAAATAACCTGCCCCTGATGACAATTACAGAGTGGCGCAACAATATTACCTTCTTTGTCAGTTTTTTCCAAAGGCAGCACTAAGATTGACTATACGGTAGTGTGAATATAGCCTATGTAGCAGCCAGTGGTAAACATGTTAAAGGGGTTGTCCAGTTGTAAGCCACAAGTGTGCAGTTACTCTGTGTCATTCTATGTGACTGCAGACTCGTGAATCCTCACATTGCTTGCAGTGCTGTGATGATTCGGCAGGTGTGTGACTGCAAGTGTGTGGTTGCAAGTCTAGTCAGTCGCAGTCACATGCCGACTAGACTAGACTTGCTCAGCCTCTCTTAATGCAACTTTATTGAGCAAGGCCAGAAACAGCCTAGTCGGAATGTGGCTGGGAATATACATATGGTATGATTGCGGTCATTGCACCTGAGAATCCTCAGAGCGCACAGTGCATATGATGTGAGGATTCACAAGTCTGCAGTCACATATAGTGACTGTAGACATACAGCTTAAGATTGGACAACCCTTTTAAGGATGAGCCACTGCTCATGGGCCTCTGCTGTGTGCTTGTCCCGCAGGCTAAAATTTGCCAGCCAGCCCCTGCCAGGAGGTGCGGTTGCCACGGCAGCATCCCAATATCCATTAAGTACTGGGACACTGCAGTTGTCGCGCTGTCACTTCTGGGTTCTGTGTCTGTGGAGGCTGCAGCAGCTCTCCTTGACCCGGAAGTGACAGTGCTGCAGTGCTGTGATAGAGGGATCCTCCTGGACTGCTCCAGGTAAGAGCGTCAGAGCGGAGCTGTGGAGTGGAGGCACACCACCAGTATGATTTGGGGGGAACTCATGGGACCGGGGTGATGCTCAGCTGCATCATAATTGGGGGACTCTTGGGGAAAGAAGCTCAACTGCATCATGAATGCCATTCAGCTGCATCATGAATGGGAAGCTCATGGGTGGAGAAGCTCAGCTGCATCATGAATGGGAGGCTCATGGGGAGAAGCTCAGCTGCATCATGAATAGAGGGGGGCTCATGGGAGAGAAGTTCAGCTTTATATATTACCTGGAGGCTGTGGCTTGGGCTGTATATATTACCTGGAAGCTATGCTGGGCTGTATATATTACCTGGAAGCTATGCTGGGCTGTATATATCACGGCAGTATATATTAATTGGAGGCTATACTAGGCAGTATGCATTACCTGGAAGCTGTGCTGGGCTGTATATGTTATTTGGAGGCTATGCTGGGCTGTATGTGTTATTTGGAGGCTGTGCTGTGCTATATAAGTTATTTGGAGGCTGTACTGGGCTGTATATATTAATTGGAGATTGTGCTGGGCTGTATATATTATTTTTATGCTGCAACTGGCCTCCAAATAATATATATAGCCCAGCAGTAGCCTCCAGATAATAAATCCAGCCCTGCATAGCCTCAATGTTATATATACAGCCCATTTAGTGTGGGAAAACCCACAGCAAGCATTGATATGCTGCAGAATTTCCCACACTAAATATGCAGCATTTATAAGTATGACAATCTATAGATTTACATAACTTTGTTGCACTATGAAGGGGGACCCCAACATTTTTTGCACAGGGGCCCACTACAGTCTGTGTCCGCCCCTGGATAGAACACTTGTGGGATGACATAAAAAATGCTGTTTCTTATGCAGATCCAACAAATGCAAATAAATTGTGGGATGTAGTTAAAGCATCCTGGACTTGAATAACAGTTGACAGAAGCCAGAAGTTAGTTGACTCTATACAAAATAGATATGAAGCAGTTCTTAAAAAACTGTTGTTATACAAGTAAATATTAGGTTAGTGATTCATAGGAATTCTAAATCCTTAAAAAAATAAAACAGTACATATTTTGAGTTTAAGACAAATACAGACACTGCTATTTTGTTGAGCAGCCCAATGTTCTAATAAGTAATTAAAAATTATGTACATTTCCCATCATTTTTTAATTTAGAAAACAGTGTGCAATATTTCCAATGCTGGGAATAAAAAACTATTCTAAAGATTTTGACCTTAACTCATGTCTTTGAACACACTGCTATTATTTTTAAGATTTTGTAGAATTTAGTTTGTAAGCTGAGCCTGCCTGCATCTTTTCCGGCTGATGATGGCTGAGTTTTTCAGCCATCATCTGCCTCCGACTGAGGCTTTTAACCTGTCAAATACCGCACTGATGGGTTACCATGACAACTAAGGTTTTTCTGTAGACCCCCGTGCTTGTCATGATGATTCCGCTGTGAAAGCATTTAGCTGTCTTTCATGGGAGACCGCAATTTTTGCTATACATAACAGAGCGATTGGATAATTGCAGCTTTAAGTCTCCTAATGGTTATGTAAACAGCTTATGTTTTTATAGACCCAGTGCTCCCTCCATTATGTCATGGCTAATATTGTCCCATTATGTAGTATTGAAATTATTGAAAATTGCTACTGTTATAACCCTTATGCGGGATGTTTATTCTCAAATAAAATTACCGTATACATAAAAACACACGTTTAAAATTTCATTAAAAATCATAAAACGGCTAAAAATCATATGGTCTTGGGGTATATTGATTTTATCATATGATTTTTAGAAGTTTTATTATTTTTTATGAAATTTTAAACGTGTGTTTTTATGTATAATTTTATTTGAGAATAAACATCCCGCATAAGAGTTATAACAGTAGCAATTTTCAATCATTTCAGTACTACATATTGGGACAATATTAGGGAGGGAGCGCTGGGTCTATAAAAACATAAGCTGTTTACATAACCATTACTTGGGACAGGGCCACACACGGAGCCCCCCAGACCTACAGCAGCAAAACCATCCAAACCTACAACAGATTGCTCCGGTGTTCAACCATTTGAAAAAAAGTCTCCTAATGGGGCTAAGAAATACAGCAAAATGGAAAAAAAAGTGTTATAAAATATAAAAATATAAAAAGCAATAGTTTTGCCACATTGAGAATAATGCAATTAAAAAACACACATTTGGTATCACTAAGGGGAAAAATAAAAGTTCTGGCCCTTGGAAGTCGGGGAGGAATAAACTAAAGTTCAAAAATGGAAAACTGCTGGATTATGAAGGGGTTAATTGTATTTATGTAAATGAGCAGGAAATGTCTAATATCTGACCTCTCATTTATCAAAACTGTATCTGCAACAAGGTCCCTGTTCCCATAGAAACGATTGCAGATTTCATTCCTCAACATTCTATAGAACAATGGAATGTGGTTGCTAGGGGCAACACGGACAGATTTTCTGTTGGACAGCATTGATAATTGAGGCCTGTACATAATATTTGAACAATCCTCCTCACCCCAAGACCTATTATACTGAGCTGTTTCCTTCTTACCTGGTGTATCTTCATCCAGTGATCTGTCTGATGGTGAAGAATCACTCAGCTATAATATAAAATCTGGGATGGAGGTGACACTGGTTGATGATTGTGACCTCCATTTTTTGGATCGCCGCTGTTTGCAGATTCAGGTCTTTATGGTGTAATCTGGCTGACATCGGTGTCTGTATTTCTTGGAGATGTTCCTCTAGGTTGATATTGGCGCTGATATTTCTGTGCTCCTTGAGGATGGCGTCATTATGCCTCTTCCTTATTCCAGAGACTAATCCTCCAAATTTTATCAGCTTGAGAAGAATACCGCTGTGAAGCTCCTTATCCGCGAACTGCATGGTGGTCTCCATATTCCTTCTTCCTGTGGGAATATCTTGTCTTTTGTTCTTTATGTCATCCAGATTATTTTGGTTGGACGCCATTTTTAAAGCGTCAGTGGTCATTTTCAGTAGTGTAGGGAATTTACACCCTAAAGCAAAGAACAATACCTTAGATATTGCTCCCATCTCGCTCAGAACCCGATGTCTTGGGTTCTTCTATCTCTGATCAATAGAATGTAGTTTTTTTCCTTGTTTATAACTAAGAAAAAAAGAACTGCCTTACCCACCGAAGTTTCTAAGGCAAATGACTGCTTTCAGGCTGTTCCACTGGGATATAGCGTGGGATGATGTCACATCAATTGTGACATCATAGGATTCCATTAGTTCTAGAACTGTCTGTACATGCTATCTACAGCCCCCAATACATCTATGGAGCTGAGAAGTACTGCATCTGAGCCAACCCTATCTGCTGCTAAGTCAATCGCGATAGTGGTATCTAACTAATTTTTTTTATCAGCTACCACCACATGATCAGAAGGTACCAATTAGTTGCCACTTTAGTGCACCTAGTGGTCACATATTCAAGTCTCCTAGTTGGAATAGTCAAAAGTTAAATAATGTCTAAAATTCTAACTATTAAAAATAAATTAAAACCCTTTCTTGCCATATTATGTCATTTTTATACATTACATATAATCTGTAATGTCCTGTTGGTATGGCCATAAAGTTATCACATTATTCACCTGCACAACGATGTCCCTAAGAGTAAAAAGCAACGTCAGTCTTGTCTCATAGAGCAGCAACTAGAAATTGATCAATGTATTGTATGTACCCAAAAATGGCACAATAAAACGCCAACAGTTCGTCCGGCTAAAAAATAATCCTTGCTGAAAAAATCTAAATGTTATTTGTGTATTAATATGTCTTGGGCAGAGAGATATTAAATAGTAAAACAATAATATCGCTGTAATCATAATATAAAGAATATAAAGAAGATTAAATCTTATTGATACCACATGATAAACGCCTCCAACAACGCCTCATTTCTTATTTCAGACTTGTTTCCTTTCCCGTCCCAGCACACAGTTGTGTAATTCCTGCAGCCGCTGTGACTAAGGGCTCATTCAGCGGAGAATATTATCGCTCCGTGTTCTGTCCATTTGTGCGACCAACCGTGCACGGAGATCACTCAGTACAGATTGTATAGTGATCATCATACAATGAATGTGTCCTTCTAAAGGCCCCATCACACACTACGATATCATTAACGATATTGTTGCAACGTCACCGGTTTGGTAACATTGCAGCGATGTCGAAACAACATAATTGTGTGTGACATTTACCAACTACCTATGATGAGTGGGTTGATCGTTGGTAAATGACCTGAACCATTATTTTATCATTGGTCTCCCGCTGGGCAGCCAGCATCAGCGTGAGTGACAGCGGGAGACCAACGATGAACGATCTCCCAGCGCCGCACAGCAAGCGCTGGGAGATGGTAACCAGGGTAAGTGTCAGGTAACTAAGCGCTGCCCTCTGCTTAGTTACCCGCTGTTCACCCTGGTTACCAGTGTTCTCACTGGCGATGATCGCTGGTGAGTCTGCCTGTTTGACAGCTCAACAGCGATCAGATAACGATATCCCAGTGATCCACATCGTTGGTGGGATCATTGTAGTGTGTGACGGGGCCTTAACTGTATCTGCTAATGGCGTTAAGCCTATGTTCACATATGTTTGTTTTGCTGCGTTTTTCTTTTTGCTGTATTTTTACCTTAGGCTGGAGGCACACTAGCGCAAGACTCACGCGAGTGTAATGCGAGAAAAAATGGCATTGCACTCGGACCTGTATCTTTAAATGATACAGGTCACATCAATGCGATTATTTTCGCATTACACTTGTAATGCGATGGAAATGCAAGTGCAATCTCAGCATGCTGCGATAGCACGCGTATTCCACTTGCAAGTGGCCATTAAAAGTATATGGGTGTGAGTCAAACTCACACCCATACAGCACACGGTGCGATAGTCGCACCCATGTGCTGTTAAAACAGATGTGTCTTTGAGTTTTCCTGCTGCTGCTTTAGCTAGTACATCAAGCATGATCCTTTCCGCGTGGACCCTTTGCATTTCATCAAGCTTGGCCATTCTCTTGTCAATGAGCTTGGCAAAGCAGTCTACTGTGGAGCTGCTCTGTGCATTTAAACTTTATTTGCCAAACCTATCAGATCAGGAGATGGCGGTCGGTCAGCCTTTTCTTTATGAGATGAAGATAGTCATCGAGGTACTGTAGAGGTTGGAGCTTCTTCACGAGCGTCCTCACTTGAAATCTGTGTGCTGCCAATGTCACAATTGTCACATGTAGGTGCGGACAAATCCTCGTGAGCATCCTGCATATGCTCCTGCGTGAACAGAAAATTCATGTTAACGCCAAACCCAAATATTACTTTACATGTTTCAACACCACACCACCGCAGAAATGTGTTTGCATTGGATATCATGAGCAGCACTCACATGGGTACACGTGCACTGGATACCAATGTGAGAGGCGGGACTAGTACTACGTGCACTGGATACCAATGTGAGGGGGCGGGACTAGTACTACGGGATATGGAATACTAGTAGTACGGGATATGGAATACTAGTACTACGGGATATGAAATGTCATTCTACGCTATGAAAACTGAGTGGGCAGAAACTAGTAAAGGAGTATACTTATATGAACTGGAAGGGATAACTTTGGAAATATGCATAATTTATCATTGAAAGCCATAGTTTATAGTTAAGCCATAATTTTTTAGTAATCTTTCCCATATACCTACAAAGTTTTAATGCTATTTCAAGGACGAAAAGAAGGTACTTACATCACCGGCAGGGGACGAAGTCCGGATCTCAGTGTCTTCAGGGTGTTCGTCCATCAGATTTTCAGTTCTCCGGGGTAGCTCTTGGTCTCTTGTGAAGGCCAGCAACTTATAGTACCCTAACGTCGGTGTATAAATGTCATCCGTTCCGGCACCTGACTTGATCGACTGCTCCACCTTTTTTTAGCTCTCTCCTGTAAACTGTACGTAGACCTTGAATTTTTCTTTTCACTACATTTTCATCCACGGGGTTGTCTGGATTGTGCAGCTTAAAAAAGGCAAAAGCTTTTGATAGGCCTCCTTTTTTTATACTTATTGGTGTAATCTGAAGATTTTATCCTCCATAAGCAAGGCAGTGAGCGATACAACTCAATGAGTTCTCATGTGAATTCCTGAAAGGACATCTGTAATAAAGAAAAACAAACTTCGAGAGCGGAACATACATGTTACATTTTAGAAAAGTAAAAAAACCCATTCAAACTGCTCTAGTGTGTGTAGGGCGTGGCACAAAACCCTAAAATGGCCGGCCATACTAAAGGGTAAGTACAGTAAAGCCAAGCCCTCCATTTGCTTTCAAAACTAAAAAAAAAACTATTCAAACCGCACTAGTGTTTGTAGGGTGTGGCAGAAAACCCTAAAATGACCGCCCATACTAAAGGGTATGTACAGTACAGCCAAGCACTCCATTTGCTTTCAAGTGTAGAGATATGAGCACAATATAAAACATGGCTGTATGGGTGTTCCCACAAGAGACCCACCTAAAATGGCCACAGATAATGTCCTTTAAGTAAAAAAAGATCATAATTTGAGACCCCAAATGATTTAGAATCATGATCACAAATTGCAGATAATTGCTGTCCTATAAGTAACAATGGAAGCGCTACAGAGACCCCAAATTATGTAGAAGCATGATCACGAATTGCAGATAATTGCTATGTGTCCTATAAGTAAAAAAGGAAATGCTACAAAAATCATAAATTTGAGACCCACAAATAATGCTTACCTTGCAGATGGAGCATAGTTGTATAGACGCTGTGTAGATGAACCAAATGAACCAGTGTGGATGCACAGCACAGAGAACTCTACAAAGATCCGCCAACCAACACAAGCTCAGGAACAAAGGATACAAGTGCGACTTTTGGCCATCTTTTCAAGCTCGGTCGCCCAATCAGAATGCACTAGTGAGCACCAATGGGAGCTGAGGGGGCATGGTAAAGGACACTTAGGTGGCTTCAGCGTCAAACACCACGTCCCTAACATAGGTGTCAGTCGTCATATTAGCTGCTGTGTGACACGTCTCCAACGACCAGTGAGGTCGTTATGCGGGTCTGTATCGTTGCAGCGTCATTGCGCAGATCTGCCTGTTTGACAGCTCACCAGTGACCGCGCAACGACTTTTCAGCGATCCAGGCCTGGTCTGATCGCTGGTGGGATTGCTGGAAAGTCTCAGCATGTAAAGGGGCCTTAAAGAGGACCTGTCACCAACCACACATGTGGGAGACAATGATTGGCATGGGGGAGGTGGCGGTGGGCAGATTAAACATACAGGGGGCATGAAACTGCCCTTTGGCTCCAGCCACATGCCACCTCCTATTTGGCTCCACTATGTAAGTTTTCTAAGTGTATTATCTCGGGGTGCAGGGCTGCTCAAGTGCTGGGGGACCCCTTGCCTGGATGCAGCAGACATGCTGCATTCAGTGCTGTAATTAGATCACCATGCCTGGTTTGGTGACAGGTCCTCTTTAAGAAAACTATGGGATGTGTTCTCACATTAGTTTGCCGGAGCGTGGTGTAGCATGGCTCGTTGGATAAAGGGACATCCAGCCTTTTGTGCACAACCCTCAGACTTGGGGTATATTCACACTGCATCATTTTCCAGAATTAAAAAACATCCGTGCTTTCAAGCAAAATATGCTTCAGAAAACTCCCTTTTTCTTTAGAGTTTTGTAAATATAAAGTGTTTTCTTGTGTTACTTTAAGTGGTTTTTTAGCGTTGTTTTTGCTATTTTCTTATGTTTATAAAGAAATCAAGAAAGCACTAGCTTTTGCAGCCAAAACAGTGAAAAAAACCCAAAAACATTCCAAAACACAGCCTTGTTTAGCCTTCCTATTGACATGTATTAAAAAAGTATGGCGCGTCATCCTAGCAAAAAATGCCTGAAGAATGGACATGTCATTTCTTTTACATGCTGATAAAAATTACCGTCTGAATCACTGTTATATGTAAGAAACCTAAGCTATGTTCACACAGGGCGATTTTGCTGCACTTTTTTCCTTGATGTTATGCAAAAAAGAAAAAATACAAGTATTTTTCATTCCCATCCAAATCTATGTGATTATGGAAAAGATCGCGTGACTGACTTCCGGACTCCTTCCACATGTAGTTACAGTATACATCCCAGTAGAGGGTGCTAATGGCACACTTAACTGGCTCGTAGCTGCAGCAGGTAGCAAATACCTTACTAATATGACACTGATGTAGTCAGGTGACACAGCAATGGTGCGCAATACGATAGTGTATCGTTCAGATTGTTGGTAGTGTTCCTATATACAACCTTATGTCCTGAAATAGTTTGTTCTGCAAAGAATATGGAGATCAACTAAAGCATCATACTTATTCCATATAAACATGTTGCAGAAAAAAAGAAAAAAAAGTTTAGCAGTATATTTCTGCTGTCCTTTTCAGATTTATGCGCTGTGCTAGATTTATTTGCTCTTCCATGTACCTGATAGCGGATTTCTTCTGGATTATGTATTATGCATTTATATTGATTGTGCTCGCTTACAAAGCTTTATGTGGTTTGCTTCTTATAGATCCATCAATACAGCAGTCTCAGCTAAAGTAAGGTAATGGGAAGTGGGGAAGCCGGGGGTATTCTCAACGATCTTTCATCTTATCAGCGTTATTAACTACAGTTTACTGACATGTGAAATAAAAATTTATGGACAGCGATTTTTATGGACTCATAACCCAGAAACTATTACATGATTTACGTTATGTTCTACTAATGCTAGAAGAAAATGTATACCGTATATTCTTCACTCACTTATAATGTGTGCAAAGTGGTATGGTTTCCCATAAAGGAAACAAAATAATTGCAGATCAAGTAAATACAGTGGAACCTTGGATTACAAGTAACTTGGCATGAGAGCATTTTGCAAGACAAGCTATCATTTAAAAAAAAATTGTAACTTGGAATGAGATCTAAAGGTGAGCTCTACCCACTCCTTTACAATACAGTACTAGTAATACTCTGCTTCTAGCGCATGCACATAAGCCATCAATCGCAGTCTTTTCCTTACTTCCAGGTTCTGGCCTTTGCTTGTTCACCGCACTTTGAACATGGAGCCTCCATACTTGATACTGTACATGTGTGACTCCACTACTAAACCGACGTCAGGTACTTTAACTGATTAAGTTCTTGTACATATGTAGAAAAATATTACCATCTGAAAGTCCTCAGTGATTGATACTTTTTAATGGCTAACTGAAAAGATGGTCAGTAAACATGCTTTCAGGACACTATGGCCTCTTCATCAGGCTGATAATGACACAAATTCTGAAGACACACACATATATACATAAGCAGAGTGAGATAATGCAGTAAATACGACAGGTGACGTAAAGCAGAGTCAGTCTTGGGAGGGGGAGAGGAGCTGGGGAGATAAAATCTAAATTCCGAGATAAGAGGAACAGATAGAACAATAATACAATGATTAGTGGTCTGTGGAGACCTGAAAATTCCTCAGTGAGAAAGCTATAAATCCATGCGAGACAGTTCACATAAGAATTGTCAAAAGTTTATTGCCCTCTGGTGTATTTAATTACATGAACCAGATGTCCAACAGGTGGTATGTATGTAGGTGAGACAGGATAAAAATACAGAACAAGAATGAATTCTCATCACCACACAATAAAAGAAAGGTGTATGCAAAGCATTTTTGCAGCTCTGACCACAGTATAACAGACATGAATCTGCTCATTTTAAAAAGTAACTTCAAATCTCAGAAAGAGAGAAGTTCAGAATACAAATTGATAATGACCTTTGACACGTTCAAAATAGGATTGAATGTTTCACATGGATTCATGCGTTTTTATACCAATTGAAAGGACATTGGGGGATATCACATCTTCCAACAGACCCCTGTTAGAGGACAATGAACTTTTGACACTTCTTATGTGAAATGTCGCACATGGATTTATAGCTTTCTCACTGAGGAATTTTCAGGTCTCCACAGACCACTAATCATTGTATTATTGTTCTATATGTTCCTCTTATCTCAGAATTTTAATTTTATCTCTCCAGCTCCTCTCCCCCTCCCAAGACTGACTCTGCTTTACATCACCTGTCATATTTACTGCATTATCTCACCCTGCTTATGTATATATGTATGTGTCTTCAGAATTTGTCAGCCTGATGAAGGGGCCATAGTGTCCCAAAAGCTTGCTTTGCTTCACTTACCATCTTTTCAGTTAGCCATTACAAGCTATCAACCACTGAGGACTCTCGGATTCTAATATTTTTCTATCTATTGGCTAGCATGGTATAAACATTTTTTACCTGTACACATGTAGTATACTGTATATACCAAATAATTGCAATTAATTGCAAAACTGTAATAATTTTATATGAATACAATAGATACTTTTGGGTTGTGGAACTAATCATCTGCATTTCAATTATTCCTTAAGGGAAAATTTGCTTTGATATACAAGTGATTTCGATTACAAGCACATTCCCGGAACGAATTATGCTCGTAATCCAAGATTCCACTGTATACAGTAAGCTTACTGAACACTGCAGTAAATACATCAATACAGCAATTCTACCTTTCCAGCTAGCACCTGAACCTGTAGGTGTGCCAGTCTTCTTTAAATTATTATATTGCTGTTTTTGACTGAGCACCCTTCCCCCGATAGCCTAGTCTAGATTAGCCATGTTTTTTCCACCATCTTATTGTAGTCCAACCTCATACCACACCCATACACGTAGGTTTTAAATTGCACTCAGAGGCTAGTGTCCTCATAAGCATTTGCACCACAGACAGAGGCATAAGGTAAGGGAGACAGGGACCCGATATACATGAGAACACCTTGGCGTAAGTTATCAGGCTTAACATGCAATGGCCAATGCATTAACTAAGATTCTCATTTTTCATGTTGTTTCCTGAAGCAGTTTCTGCAATGTCAATTTTCATCTTCAAAATTTGCATTAGTTTCTTATGTTAGTCAAACACTTCATTATGTCATACATTGTGTTTAGTGTGCAGCGGATCACTTTCTAATACATATAGTTTTTTTCCAGCTAGCACCTGAACCTGTAGGTGTGCCAGTCTTCTTTAAATTATTATATTGCTTTTTTGATTGAGCACCCTTCCCCCGATAGCCTAGTCAAGATTAGCCATGTTTTTTCCACCATCTTATTGTAGTCCAACCTCATACCACACCCATACACGTAGGTTTTAAATTGCACTCAGAGGCTAGTGTCCTCATAAGCATTTGCACCACAGACAGAGGCATAAGGTAAGGGAGACAGGGACCCGATATACATGAGAACACCTTGGCGTAAGTTATCAGGCTTAACATGCAATGGCCAATGCATTAACTAAGATTCTCATTTTTCATGTTGTTTCCTGAAGCAGTTTCTGCAATGTCAATTTTCATCTTCAAAATTTGCATTAGTTTCTTATGTTAGTCAAACACTTCATTATGTCATACATTGTGTTTAGTGTGCAGCGGATCACTTTCTAATACATATAGTTTTTTTCCAGCTAGCACCTGAACCTGTAGGTGTGCCAGTCTTCTTTAAATTATTATATTGCTTTTTTGATTGAGCACCCTTCCCCGATAGCCTAGTCAAGATTAGCCATGTTTTTTCCACCATCTTATTGTAGTCCAACCTCATACCACACCCATACACGTAGGTTTTAGATTGCACTCAGAGGCTAGTGTCCTCATAAGCATTTGCACCACAGACAGAGGCATAAGGTAACTGAGACAGGGACCCGATATACATGAGGACACCTTGGTGTAGGTTATCGGGCTTAACATACAATGGCCAATGCATTAACTAAGATTCTCATTTTTCATGTTTTTTCCTGAAGCAGTTTCTGCAATGTCAATTTTCATCTTCAAAATTTGCATTAGTTTCTTATATGTTGGTCAAACACTTCATTATGTCATATATTGTGTTTAGTGTGCAGCGGATCACTTTCTAATACATATAGTTTTTTTCCAGCTAGCACCTGAACTTGTAGGTGTGCCAGTCCTCTTTAAATTATTATACAGCAATTCTACCTGTCATTTAGAGACGAATCTGCCAGTTTGGATCCTCAGACCACTGATTAGGCCGAGACTTGCATTTGTAACATGGTTACATAAATGTGCCTGTAATGAACTTGTTCTCAACTGGCTAAATATTGTATATAGTACTGAGATAAGACCACACATACAATGTGATCATGCGTTTCAGTATTACACCTTAGTTCAGTTTAAATTTCAGGGGTGACATAATCCTTGTCAGGCTCTCAGACACGTTGGATACTGTTGGTCTCCCGATTACCCCTTACACAGGAACACCCTGCTCTTATGATCTCTGTTAGAACTGCTGCTAGAATAATCTAGTAGTGTGTTATTTTCCCACCAAACAAAAGATTGAATAACAACCATCCGATCACTGAGTCCCCCCAGCCTACCCTATTTCTGCCCACTTTAGTGGAGCAATCTCAAACTGGTGTGAAAACACCAAATGTCTGATACAACTTCATGTTGTACAAACATTTTGCAACATTTACAGGTGTTTCACTCCAATATTCTAGCAAAATCATCTTAGATAAGACACTGGTAACACAGACAATTAATAGCTATTCCTCCTTGCCTACATAGTGTTTGTAGTGCAAACAGGCCTACCAGAAGGCAGAATGCACTACAGTGGGACCAGGATGTGACATAATACTGGGGCTTAACGACAGGAGCACCAAGTAATCCCTTCTGAAACTGTCTGTTGATGTACTACTATGGGGTCAGCCCTCTAAGGTAGTCAGAGGTGTAACTTAAAGTGGCTGTCCAGGACTTTCATATCAAATCTTTGGGGGTATGACACCTGGTACCCCATGATCAGATAATTCCTGGTGCTGCTGCTGAAACAGAACAGCACCATTCATTGTGTAGGGGCCATTCTTAGGTAATACAGACCAGCTCCTTTGGAAGTGAATGTAATTTGAACGGCAGTACCCAAGACAAGCACAATGTATGGGGATGTATTGTTTTGGCCCCTTTCTCTGTTTTCTTCTGGTCCCTACAAGATGTAACAGTCATGCAAGAATGAGTGGACCTATTGGATCACAGGGGTTGACCTCGCTGGGCCAGTACTGGAATATAAGGCTGGACACTTCCAGGAACACAAGCTGGACTGACTATGGAACACAGGCTGGACGACAAGGAACTTAACAGGGCCGACACTGAATCACAGGCTGGATGGGTTCAGAAGCACAGCAGACACAGAGCTGGTTACAGGCAGACCAAAGCAACTGGTTGCTGGACCACCACGACAAGGGCAGGTTAAAAACCTAACAAGTTGCTCAGGTGACACCCAACAGGGGAAGGTAGCCTGAAATGCCTGGTATTATCCTAGTAATAGGCTAGGGACCCCTATTCAAGGTTTGCGTACTGCCCTTTAAGAGACAGGTAGTACGCGCATACACATTAGGCTGGAAACCAGGAAACTCAACGCGGAATTCACAGGGCCTGTGGCCTAAGGAACGTTGTCAGGAGTCGGGGGAAGAAACACGCATGGGCAGCCGCTGAGAACCGAGGTCCATGCTACATGTGGGTAAAAACGCAGAAAAGCAGAGGGCCACGAGCACATGTAAGCAGCCATGCAAGAGAGCAGAGGACCAACACACGTGTTGATGGCTGTATGGGAGAGCAGAAGACCATACAACACAATCATGTCTGCAAGGGCAAGTGGGAGGGTGGAGAGGTAATGGCATCGGTTTCCACCTGGGTGGGGGGAGAAGGCAGGGACATCGGCACTAGGATGCATCGGGATGTCGTCGTTACACTATTTGTTAACAGTTGATTGGAGGGGGAGCTGGATGTGGTACCACTGTGATACAATGATCTAGACGACAACATTACAGCTGTTTGCTCATACTGCTAAATCTGAATGATATTATTCAGTAACCTTTTGTCATTTAATATTCTGTTGTCTTCTTATGTAGCTTAAAATCCAAGGCCTGGGTACAACTATGACCCAAAGTTATGCTTTTATACTCAGAGTCTAATTTAGACATATAATACAAGGAATTGCAGTTTAGACAATTCCCTTTATCAATAATCTTCATTGAAGGTAATATGATTTTCCAAATAAACTGATATTATTATTCGAGAAGGATCTCAGTGCTCTCTTTGAGCTCAGTCCTATAAGATGTGCAGATGTCAAGATGGGTTTATATAATGCCTCTGACATAAGCATTACCATGCCATCTCCCATAATATAATCACAGAAAGCATCTCCAAGAACTAATGTCTTCTAATATCTTGGGCTATGATACTTGCCAGACCTGTGCCTGGCAGTTTTACATTTTGCATGTGCAGTTGTATTATTATGAATCCTTATGGCATGTTCAGTAAAACCCCAACAAGATCCCATTGTAAAGACCATGTTCAAGAACACAAACACCTTATGCAGCTAGTGGGGATTTACATCTGTAATCTTCAACACCAGTCCTCATGTCATGCCTGTTCCAGAAAAACATATCTATTTATCTATCTATCCATCCATACATCTATCGAGAGTTCCCCAGATTGTAACAGTATGTCCTGCCAAGATTTATTGCTATAATATAGCATGAAATTGCAGAGACTGTGAAACTACTCCAGGAACACAGTCGTTTCAGCAGCCAGTGATGTATAAGGTACTTTATAGTGCTTGTCATGCAATGGATGTGAGCATAAATCCCTATTATGTAATCTTTAGTCTTGTGTAATGCTTTATCTAATGCTTATTTCTCTGAGATCCTGAAATTTTATGATTTATAGCTGTTCAGCCCAGACATCAGCCAAAGTAACATGTAGAAGGCAGTTTCACTAGTCCCTATTATAGTTCTATTGTAGAGAAATATAAAATAATACTCCTACTGTGCTCTGAGCTACATCCACGAGGAAGAATGACAAATTACAAAATTCAGACATCAATAAATCATCCACTTGAGAAAGACATCTGTTATGTTGAAACATGTTGTGACGTGAGGACCTGTAACATCCACTGTTCATATTAAATTTGAAGGTAATAAACTATAGGATCCAGTGCTTCTAATCTGTTCCCAACGCTTATACTATCATACCATTCCATTTCATATCACACTAAGCAAGAATAACACAAAGAGGCGATAAGAACTGTCTGAGGACTTGAGAACCAAAATTGTTGAAAAATATCAACAATCTCAAGGTTACAAGATCATCGCCAGAGATCTTGATGTTTCTTTGTCTGTGGTGCTCAACATAATCAAGATGTTTACAACCCATGGCACTTTAGCAATGCAGGAGAGGATGGTGGGTAAGCAGCCACAATCAAGTTCCAAAGAAATCCAGGCTGTTGTGTAAGATGAGGACTGAAGCAGAGAATGTCTCTACCCTGCTGACCGTCCATGCATAGGTGAGATCGTTCCTCTATACTTAAAGGGGTTGCCCAAGCTTTTCCTAAAATCTGTGTGTGTATCTAGGCTGCAAAATGCTAACAATGTGTAAGTTACATCTAGTTAGCATTTTGCATGGTTATCTAGATATCATGATTCAGCGTGTGTGGAGAAGCAACTCAGCCCCCGTCTAGAGGGATGTTTGTTTTGGAGCCTGGCTGTAATGTCACAACTCCTTGTTTACATCCAGAATCCAACAAGCCCTCCTCAGTATATAACATGCCCTCTCCAGTCCGCAGCATGCCCGCCCCAGTCTCCATTAAGGGACCACTCACTCATTCAGCTATGTAGATGCTGATTGAACCGCATTGCACTGAACAGTCATCTCTTTCTCTCTGCATCACTGTGCCGAAGCCGCCCCTTGGTAAAGAAGATGACTGCTCTGTGCAGTGATTCGGTGTGTGCGCTTTTCTCTCTTCTTCCCCGTGAATGAAGCGATCCTCCTCTCTGAATCACTGCCACAGCTGTCCCTCCTGTGGAGATGAACTAGTGCTGCGGTGTTTGTGCGCTCATCTCCTTCAAATGGGATTGCTGTAACAGTGATGCAGAAAGAATTGCTTCAGGTGTAGCGGTGGCTGAGAGGACCACCGCAGTGCAGAATAATGTACGGTACACAAGATGGGAGTGCAAACCACAAGGGTGAATTTATTAACAGGCGGGGAAAGATGTGAAGAAGGCAGGTTCAAGCAGGGGTAAACAGTGGCAAAAGAGATTTAACAAAGTCTTCGTTTTCTCTAGCTGGTCCGCTCAATAATACGGTTCTCCAGCTATCACAAGTTAAAATCACATAGGTAAATGCAAGGTACAATGCTACTCTACGTATAACCTTTCTGGCCTCGCTACACAGGCCACACGGCTGCCGTGTTCTACCTACTGAAGCCTATTCTAAACCCTGAAAGGTGCACAATATTCAACTCGCAGTGATGCTGGGATTTGGATGCAGTCCCGGGGCTGCAAATCTTCTCCTGTGTCAGGCCCTCAATGGATTCCAGGCTTGTCTGTGTCTCACTGGATCCCAGGCTTGTCTGTGTCTCACTGGATCCCAGGCTTGTCTGTGTCTCACTGGATCCCAGGCTTGTCTGTGTCTCACTGGATCCCAGGCTTGTCTGTGTCTCACTGGATCCCAGGCTTGTCTGTGTCTCACTGGATCCCAGGCTTGTCTCACTTTCAGTTCACAAGAAAAACTCCTGTCCTTTCTCAGACACACAGACGGTCTGTCTCCTCTTCACAAGTTCATCGGCTGGTCTAAAAACACACACTCCGAAGGGGAAAAACAGGACATACCATCATCCCACACCTGGGGGGGTTTCTGTCTCTTAAAGTGGCAGCGTGTAGTCCGAGATCGCTCGATGCCATACATACGATATAGTTCCTCCATCACTTTACCTTGAAAACATGCCCCTTGATCGGAGTGTATTCGCTTCGGGCACCCATACACTCGGATAAAGTCTTGGCAGATAGCCCGTGCCGCCGACTCTGCAGTCTGATCTCTAGTCGGGGTGACTACAACGAACTTGGAGAAATGGTCAGTCATAACCAAGCAGTATTGTAGTCCCCGAGCTGAGTGTCCCACGAGGAGATAATCAATCATCAAGATTTCTAGCGGTTCTTTGGTCTGTATGGTCTGAACGGGTGCTCTCTGTTCGGTGCTTTTAATGAGGTCGCATACTCGACATCGCCGGCAAACCTCTTCTACCACAGACTCCAACCGGGGGCAGTACACGTACTGCTGTAACCATTGGTAGGTCTTTGCAGGTCCGAAGTGAGCGCCAAACTCGTGTGCTTCCTTAGCTACCTCTTGAGCCAATTTTCCGGGGATGACCACCTGCCATCTTGCTTCTATTTCTTTTGGCTGTTGTCTCTTACGATATAACACTGATTCTCAAACTTCTAGTCTATCCCACTGGTGTAAGACGCTCTTCATCTCGGCGTCCAGGTTAGCCCTTTCTTGTTTGTCGGGCTTCCGCTTCTCAGCTACCCAGTGTTTCATCTGTTGTAGCCCTTCATCTGCAGCTTGAGCACGTCCCCATTCTTCATTGGTTCTTCCCAGGGACCGGGGCAGTGTGCAAGCCTCCCTACTTAATTGTGACGCCACCATTGGGGGCTCAAACTTGCTAAAGTCTGGCGTTTCTTCCTCCTCTAGTTGTTCATCGAGATCCCCCACTGGGGTCTCCACCGTCACTCTTGACAGTCCATCCGCATTTGCGTTTTCGGTAGCGGGACGATAACAGATGGTAAAGTCGAACTTTGCAAGGCGAGCCACCCACCGTTGTTCCAAGGCTCCCAATTTAGTATTCTCAAGGTGGGCCAGAGGATTATTGTCTGTTCGGACCTGGATCTTGGTCCCTGTCAGGAATCCAGCAAATTTCTCTGTCATGGCCCACACTAGGGCCAGGAGCTCTAGTCGAAAGGAGCTATAATTGTGGGGGTTTCTTTCGTTGTCCCGCAGGACCTACTGGCGTAGCCGATGACTCTCTCATGTCCATTCTGTATCTGAGACAATACTGCACCGAGTCCATGAAGGCTACCATCCGTGTACAGCAGGAATGGTCTGTCGAAGTCCGCATAGGCTAGGATCGGGGCTGAAGTAAGGGCATTCTTCATAGCCTGAAAAGCCTCATCTTGTCTCTGAGCCCAATGGATGCCCTGGTTCTTTGACACTCCGGCGGTCCCCCTCAGCAGCTCATTCAAAGGACCCGCCACCTTTGCAAAGTTTTTGACGAACCGGCGGTAATACCCGGCGAGTCCAAGAAATGCCTTGAGTTCTCTCACCGTTTGAGGGACTGGCCACTTCTGGATGGCCGCCACCTTTTCTGCAGAGGGCAGGACTCCATCTTGTGAAACTGTGTGGCCCAGATACTCGATCTCTCTCTTGAAGAGGTGGCACTTTTTCGGCTTCACCTTCAGGTTATGAGACTGCAGTCTTCCGAGTACCTGTCCAAGCCGGTCAAGGTGTTCTTTGAACGAGGCCGAAAACACGATGATGTCATCCAGATAGATCAGAGTAGCTTCGAAATTTAAGTCCCCCAAGCACTTTTCCATCAGCCGTTGGAACGTGCCCGGAGCATTGGAGAGTCCGAAAGGCATCCGGTTAAATTCAAACAATCCCATCGGGAGAATAAACGCGGTCTTTGCTTTGTCTTTTTCCGCCACAGGTACTTGCCAGTACCCGCTTGCTAAATCCAAGGTGGAGAAGTACTTGGCCTTCCCCAATGCCGTCAAGGATTCTTCGATTCGTGGTAATGGGTACGAGTCGCGAACGGTACAGGCGTTGAGTTTTCTGTAGTCTACACAGAACCGAATGGTTCCATCCTTTTTCTTGACGAGTACCACCGGAGCCGCCCAAGGGCTCTGACTGCCCTGCACTATCCCCGAATCCAGCATTTGCTTCAGTAAAGTCTTCACCTCTTGGTACATCTTGGGAGGGATCTGTCGGTACCGTTCTCGAATCGGACGAGCTTCCCCGGTTGGTATCTCATGCATGATAGCTTCAGTGCAGCCGAAATCTTCAGCGTGGCGAGCGAATGCAGCCTGGTTCTTCCACAACATAGCTTCTACTGCTTGCACACGCTCGGGGCCCAGCGATTTCACATCCACTTCCATCTGATCGAGGATGACCTTTCCACTCCACTCTGGGGAGGGCATCTCTTCAGCCCTCGCAGAGACTGCTAGGGTCCACTCCGTACCTTCTATCGGCGATAGGGATATATCTTTTTGGCTCACCACTTCACCTTTATGTAAGTATACCAGGGCCAGATCTGTCCCTCGAGGCAAGGTGACCTCACTGGGGCCCACATTCAAGGCTCTGATAGGGACGCGTCCTTGTTGGACCACAGCTACCGTACGAGCTATCATAACTTCTTGGTCCACTCTTCCGGTTGCTACAGGCTGCACAATCACTTCTACCCCATCGAGATTGCGATAGGTTCCCACTGGGAGGTGTAATATACTTTCTCGTCCGGGAGGCAGGATTATAGGCACCTTCCCAGGAGCCCTGATGACCCCTACCGTCTGATGAGATGGCACACTCTTCTGCGTCCCACAGACACGGATCAGTCGCTGAAGTGCTTCTTGCGTAGGCTTATGTGTAGTAGCCTGCTTCCAGTATCCGGGTCCCCGTTTGGTGAACATAATCTGATCTAATTCACGTAGGACATTCATCCCCAGTATTACAGGTACATCTTCTTTGACGGGCTCGGGGACTAGTAGGATCCCTTTTCTCCCCACTTCTTGCCCACAGATACGAACATTCATCCACACAACCCCTGTGACCGGGATCGGTTGCTGATTAGCGGCAATCACCCGGATCAATGTCTCTTTCTCTGGCCTGGCCAGTGTCTGGAAATGTTGATTGAAGTATGCTTCTGGCATCGTCGTCACTTGTGACCCAGTATCTATCAAGCAATCCACTGGGACACCCTCGAATTCAGCACGTAAGATGGGACACCCAGCGATCAGGTGTTCGTCATGATACGGAGCGGCCTCCCTTCTCGCCTCCCCCGCAGAGTGCCGCACTACTGCGGGGGTTGGTAGTTTAACGGAGGCTTCTGTTGGCCTTGAGTGCTATTCCGGCACCCTCTGGCAATATGCCCCCGACCTCCACATCCCCAGCATCGGATGTCTTCTCTTCGCTGAGGAATACCTCGTGCCTCTGGTGGCTGCTGAGAGGAAGCCTGCACCCTCCAGTTTCCTATTGGTAGCGCCGGGGAATTATTGCGTGTGTACGATGGGCCAGGTTGAAAGGAGGACGGTGCAGCTGGGTAGGGAGGTGCAATAGACAGATCCCCCATTCTTTGCTCCATCTGGGTCAGCTTCTCCTGTACATTGAGAACGGATTTCTGTAAATCCTGCACCACCTGGACCAGCACCTCTTGGCGGTTTGGGTCCACGCTGGACTTGGCGGCTTGGATGCGCACCACCCCAGAAGCGTAGCTTTCTTCTTTACTTCGGGCTACTGTTTCTGTCAGGATCTGACGAAATGTAAGAGCCGGGTTCGCTCGGACCCGTTCGGACAGGGCTCGCCTCAAGGATATGCTGTGTAATCCTAGAATAAACTGCTTTCGGAGTATCCGGTCTGTGGAGCCTATGCCGCTGAGTCCATCTGCCTCCTTTCTCTGCACCTCTGCTAACACTTCTTGTAGTGCTGTGGCATACTGAGATATCCCTTCTTCTTCCCGCTGCAGCCTCGAAAAAAATTTGGCGCGAAGATGTCCCGCACTAGCAGTCTCGCCATAGATCTCTTCCAGGAATCCAACTAACTCTTTCAGGGTACTACGGGTGGGTTCTGGTTGTAGACAGACGTTTCTACGGGCTTCTCCCTCTAGTGCAGTCAAAGCGATGTCTACTTCAAGCTCTGGGCCGATGTTATAAACCTTCAGGGTGCTCTGCAGTCGGGACACCCAGTCACACAGTGCCATGTTATTGCCGTCAAACTTTGGTAGTACACTAAATATAGTGCCCATTGGGAGTGTCCTTGCAGGGGTTCCACCATTGCCCACATTACCCCCGTTAATATTAGCATTCCCGCCGTTGCTGTCTGCTGCCTCCATCTTGGTGACCGTACCCTGCTCGCAGCGCCACTTGTAGCGGTGGCTGAGAGGACCACCGCAGTGCAGAATAATGTACGGTACACAAGATGGGAGTGCAAACCACAAGGGTGAATTTATTAACAGGCGGGGAAAGATGTGAAGAAGGCAGGTTCAAGCAGGGGTAAACAGTGGCAAAAGAGATTTAACAAAGTCTTCGTTTTCTCTAGCTGGTCCGCTCAATAATACGGTTCTCCAGCTATCACAAGTTAAAATCACATAGGTAAATGCACAAAAGCAAGGTAAAATGCTACTCTACGTATAACCTTTCTGGCCTCGCTACACAGGCCACACGGCTGCCGTGTTCTACCTACTGAAGCCTATTCTAAACCCTGAAAGGTGCACAATATTCAACTCACAGTGATGCTGGGATTTGGATGCAGTCCCGGGGCTGCAAATCTTCTCCTGTGTCAGGCCCTCACTGGATCCCAGGCTTGTCTGTGTCTCACTGGATCCCAGGCTTGTCTGTGTCTCACTGGATCCCAGGCTTGTCTGTGTCTCACTGGATCCCAGGCTTGTCTGTGTCTCACTGGATCCCAGGCTTGTCTGTGTCTCACTGGATCCCAGGCTTGTCTGTGTCTCACTGGATCCCAGGCTTGTCTCACTTTCAGTTCACAAGAAAAACTCCTGTCCTTTCTCAGACACACAGACGGTCTGTCTCCTCTTCACAAGTTCATCGGCTGGTCTAAAAACACACACTCCGAAGGGGAAAAACAGGACATACCATCATCCCACACCTGGGGGGGTTTCTGTCTCTTAAAGTGGCAGCGTGTTTCTTACTGTCCAACACAGGCAGGGATTTCTTAAAGTGGCAACGCTTCTCTTACTGTCCATAGCAGTGGCACCCCCAATACAGGCATGAGGAGGAAAAATGAATGCCACACACAACACACCTCTGCACGGATTGGTCATCTCATTTACAGAGGGGTTGCTTTGGCACAGTGATGCAGACAGAAGGAGATGACCGCTTAGTGCAGAGGTGGGGAACCATTTTTCTGCCGAGGGCCATTTGGAAATTTCTACCATCCTTTCGGGGGCCGTACAAAATTATTAACTTGAAAATTACCCTCTGTATTTAGTTAAACAATCAACTCACCCCTATTGTCGTGGCTGGAGCTGCCTCTCTTTGGTGTGGGTGATATTGATCATGTTGCTTCTCAACTGCTTTTCCAGGTTTTCTAAAGCCATAGACATCACAGGAGAGGTTGGGAGCATATACCTCACTGCAGAGGCCGAGGCTGGGACATAGAAATCACTGGAGAGCTGGATTTAAAGGGCAGGCAGTTGGCAAAATGCGCCTGCCAGCCTGAGCACTTAGATCCCCAGAAATCTGCCTGGAGGCCACAAAAAAGTCTTCGGGGCCTGGGGCTTGAGGTTCCCCGCCCTTGGCTTAGTGCAATGTGGTTCAATCAGCATCTACATAGGCAAATGGAGGTGATCCTATTGGAGACTGGGGCGGGCCTATTGGAATCTGGGGAAGGCTTGTAGGAGACTAGGTGTAAATGATCAGTTGTGAGTGACGTTACAGCCAGGCTCCAAAACAACACACCTCTAGACGGGGACTGAGCTGCTCTTCCACACACAGAATCGTGATAGCTAGGTAACCATGCAAACTGTTAGCATTTTACAGCTTAGATACATACACATAATTTAGGAACAGCTTGGACAACCCCTTTAACTCTTTGATTGTATAGTCGTATTTAATGAATGGCACACACCTCCCTCTGAAAGGATTTATGACCAATGTCACATGATCCTATGTCTAATCTGATTGACATTTATTTGCCTTTTCCTGTTTGCCGTGATTTTTCTATTATAAAATTGCTAAAAAAACTACTTAAAAGAGGGAACTATTCTATAACATTTCCTATATGCTCTTTTCTCTTGTTCCCCTTTTTCTGTTGTCATGGATCCCCCACTCATCTATACACATTATTGCCTTGTGGCTTCCGCTTCCGTCTGGTTGTAATGGTATGTCACTTCCGCCCCCGCCTACATCATGTGAATGGAGTAGGTAACGGGTGATGTGGATGTAGACCTGGCACTCCAAGAGTTTAGAGATGAAGGGGAGATTGGAGACTGGTCTGTAGTTATTAGTGCAGGATGGGTCAAGAGAAGATTTTTTTAAGAATGGAGTAATGATAGAGTGCTTGACGGAGGAGGGGAAGATGTCAGAAGACAGGGAGAGTTTGAAGATTTTGTTTCGGTGAGTAGTGACGACCGGAGAGAGGACTGGAGTAGGTGCGAGGGACTGGGGTTAGTGGTGCATTTAGTGGGACGAGAGGAAGAGAGGAGCCTGGAGACTTCTTCTCCTGTGACTGGATCAAATATGGAGAGTGAACCAGAGGAAATGTGGGGAAGAATGGGAATAGCAGCGCTTGGAGGCCAGGAGCTGATTTCCTGGTGGAAGTTGTCTATATTCTCCATAAAGTAAGAAGCCAGATCATTAGCACAAAGGTCAGTGAAGAGTGCCTGCACTTTAGGACTGAAGAGAGAGTGAAAGGTGTCTTAAAGAGTTTTTTTGGATTGTTGGATAGTGAGGAGATCAGGGTGGTGACGTAGGTTTGTTTGGTGAGGTGAAGGGCAGAGTTGTAGGTTTTTAACATAAATTTATAATGGATAAAGTTTTCTTGGGAGCAAGTTTTCCTTTATAGGCGTTCAGCACTCCTAGAGCATCGCTGGAGGAATTGAGTTTGCGATGTGAGCCAAGGCTGTTTTGTCCAAGGTGAACCTGAGAGTGTCATTGTAGTGATTTACCAGATCGGGACAGGAGAATGAAGAGATTGGGGACAGTGATGAGTGTAGAGAGGCTGAGTGTATGAGGGTTGATGACCTGAAGATTTCTGAATATGTGATAGGTAGGAGTGTGCTGTGGTGGCCGAGGGTTTGTGATTGTGAAGGAGAGAATTTGTAATCAGAGAGAGGAAGAGGTGAGTTATCTAAGGAGGAGGTTGAACAGAGCCGGGTAAAGACCAGGTCATGGGTGTTACCATCTTCAGAGAGAGGAAGAGGTGAGTTATCTAAGGAGGAGGTTGAACAGAGCCGGGTAAAGACCAGGTCATGGGTGTTACCATCTTTGTGTGTTTCAGAGGTTGAGAGCTGTGAGAGGCCAAGAGAGGTGGTTGTGATAGGAGCTGGGATGCAGATGGGAAGATGAGGCTGTTTATGGGGATGTTAAAGTCTCCCAGAATAACGGTTGGTAATTCTGAGAACATGAAGTGCAGCAGCCACGCGGAGAAATGATTGAGGAACTGGGTGGTTGAACTTGGGGGGCAGTATACAAGTGCTACACTGAGGGGGAGGGGATGGAAGATCCTAAATGTGTGGTCCTCAAAAGAAGGGAATGTGAGTGATGGGGCTTGATTGATGACCTGGACATTACATTGTAAGGACAGGAGTAAGCCAACTCCACCACCATGTCTATTCCCAGGTCTCGGGGAATAGGAGAAATGTAAGCCACCATGAAAAATAGCAGCAGGGGAAACCATGTCTGATCCAGGTTTCAGTGAGGGCCAACAGATTAAGAGAGTTGGTAAGAAAGTAATGAATGAAGGGAAGCTTGTTGCATACAGACCTTGTATTCCAGAGCGCGCCGTTAAAAGAGGGAGATGAAGGTGTGCAGACAATGTTAATAAAGTTAGTAGGATTTCTATAAAGATTATAGTTTAACGTATTCACCTTGCTGATTACCTTATTTTTTGAGTTTATAGATACTGTGTAGTAGTATGAGAAGCCATTCAAATCCACTTACTTGTTGTTGCAATGTAGTGCCCAGTGTCAGAAAATTGGTTTGCATCCTAGGTCATGGGTCTTCCAGCAGGAAAAAGACCACAAACATACTTCAAGAAGCACCCAGAAGTGGATGGAAACAAAGCACTGGAGAGTTCTGAAGTGACAGGATTGAGTCCGGATCTAAATTCCATTGAACACTTGTGGAGAGATCCTAAAATTTTGTTTGGTGAAGTCACCCTTCACATTTGAGAGACCTGGAGCAGTCTGCAAAAGATGAGTGGTCTAAACTTTCAGTTGAGAGGTTTAAAAAGTTACTAAATATTAAGTTGAGGGTGCCAACAATTTTGTCCGGACCATTTTTGGAGTTTTGTGTGAAATTACGTCCAATTTACCTTCTTTCCTCTATTTTGTTATATGTTGTTCCAATACACACACAGGAAATAAAGGTGTTTATAACAAAATATGTGTAATTTAAGCTACTGCAATAAAGTGACAGATGAAAATAAATAAAAGGCCCCTTTGACATCAACATTTTTCCCGGCTAGCCCCTTTCATTCTCTATGGGGCTTGGTGCAGGTTTTGCTGCGATCCGCAACTAACCACGTTTTTTTGCCCGACCGCAACTTCCGGATTTGCCGGATTGCAGCAAAACCGCACCTGCCACAAGTCCCATAGAGAATGAATGGGGGCTTGCCGCAGGTGCACCACAAGTCAGCTGTTAGGCGGCAGATCTGGCAGATGCGGTAAATCTGCCGGATCTGCCGCTTTCAGAGAAAAACTCTGATGTAAAAGGTGCATTACATGGCACAAGCAATGAGCAAATGAACACCTGTGTTTTAACTACAGTTTATGCTGCTGTCTATTGGTGCAGGGAGCAACACACATTAAGGGCTGATTACAATGCCATTGGCTCCTTCCATTAGGTGTTCCTTCTGAATTCCAAAAAAACGGAATTCACACAACTCCAGGTGGAGCCGCAGAGTACAATGAGACTAGTGTTTAAATGGAATCCATTTATGCTTTGTTTTAGCCCATTTATTCAGGCACAAAAATATCATCTGTCTCAGAGGGCAAACACAACAAAAAAATCCAAATAAAATCCACTTGAACTTTGTCTCATTGTCTAACAATGCAAATAGTTCATCACATACTGACATGTATTCAAGCAAACTACACTGCGTGCAGAATTATCAGGCAAATGAGTATTTTGATCACATGATACTTTTTATACTTTTTATACATGTTGTCCTACTCCAAGCTGTATAGGCTTGGGAGCCAACTACCAATTAAGTACATCAGGTGATGTGCATCTCTGTAATGAGGAGGGGTGTGGTGTAATGACAAAAACACCCTATATAAGGTGTGCTTAATTATTAGGCAAATGCCTTTCCTTAGGCAAAATGGGTCAGAAGAGAGATTTGGCGAGTTCTGAAAATTCCAAAATTGTGAGATGTCTTGCAGAGGGATGCAGCAGTCTTGAAATTGCCAAACATTTGAAGCGTGATCACCGAACAATCAAGCCTTTCATGGCAAATAGCCAACAGGGTCGCCAGAAGCGTGTTGGGCAAAAAAAGGCGCAAAATAACTGCCCATGAATTGAGGAAAATCAAGCGTGAAGCTGCCAAGATGCCATTTGCCACCAGTTTTGCAATATTTCAGAGCATTACTGGAGTATCAAAAAGCACAAAGTGTGCTATACTCAGGGACATGGCCAAGGTAAGGAAGGCTGAAAAACGAAGATAAAACATCAAGACTGGGCCAAGAAATATCTTAAGACTGATTCTTCAAAGGTTTTATGGACTGATGAAATAAGAGTGACTCTTGATGGGCCAGATGGATGGGCCAGAGGCTGGATCAGTAAAGGGCAGAGAGCTCCACTCCGACTCAGACGCCAGCAAGGTGGAGGTGGGGTACTGGTATGGGCTGGTATCATCCAAGATGAACTTGTGGGACCTTTTCAGGTTGAGGATGGACTGAAGCTCAACTCCTGGACCTACTGCCAGTTTCTGGAAGACAACTTCTTCAAGCAGTGGTACAGGAAGAAGTCGGTATCGTTCAAGAAAAACATGATTTTCATGCAGGACAATGCTCCATCACATGCATCCAACTACTCCACAGTGTGGCTGGCCAGTAAAGGTGTAAAAGAAGAAAAAATAATGACATGGCCCCCTTGTTTACCTGATCTGAACCCCATAGAGAATCTGTGGTCCATCCTAAAATGTTAGATCTTCAGGGAGGGAAAACAGTACAACTCTCGGATCAGTATCTGGGGGGCTGTGGTGGCTGCTGCACACAATGTGGATCGTAAACAAATGAAGAAACTGACATTCTATGGATGGAAGGCTGTTGAGTGTCATCATAAAGAAAGGTGGCTATATTGGTCACTAATTTTTTTGTGTTTTGTTTTTGCATGTCAGAAATCTTTTTTTTGCTAAATTTTGTGCAGTTATATTAGTTTACCTGGTGAAAATAAACAAGTGAGATGGGAATATATTTGGTTTTTATTAAGTTGCCTAATAATTTTGCCCAATAATACTTACCTGCTCAAACAGATATCCTCCTAAGATAGCCAAATCTCCCACTCCAACCTCCAAAAATATTAAGCTTTGATATTTATGAGTCTTTTGGGTTGATTGAGAACATAGTTGTTGATCAATAATAAAAATAATCCTCTAAAATACAACTTGCCCAATAATTCTGCATACAGTGTATGCAGTGTGCATGTGTATCTAATGGGTATCTGTGTGTGAATACCTGTATGTTAGTGCTTGTGCATATGATGTGTATATGCAGTAAATGCATAAAGAATTATGCATAGAATAAATAATGAAATCAGCTCACCGTCCTCTGAAGTCTTTACTCTTTAGCATTTTTCCCAAGATCAAGGCTCTGGGCTTGGTGCACAGAATCAATGAATGCTGGGCCTGTTCCTAGATAAGGGAAATATAATGCAAACAGAAATGAGAATACCTGTACAAAGCTAGTGCTGGTGGATGTGTGTGCCTGTCTGTAGTGTATATATGTGTGGCGCCCCGCAACGAGTGCGTCACAAGAGGGTATTGCAGCCACAAATGCAGCCGCAATATCCTCTGATTCAGCAATGATCCAGTTAACATAGAGATCCAACCCAACATGCAAACACCTAGAACAGGGGACCAATCATAGGTCCTGGGGGGGTGGAGTGTTAGGGTAGTGGAGTAGAACACAATAATCTAGACAGAAGGAGATAGTCTAGAACTCGGAGAAGAAGGGTCTAGGACTAGAACTTGGAGAGGAGCGGGGGCTCCGCACCCCGTGCGGGCCCCTGGGCCGTCACCGGTCGGGTGTCAGCACCTGAGGCCTTAACCACCGGGATTGGGCATTATCTACACGGGTTCCCAAAAGACTCCCGTGCCCACAACTCACAGCCGGTTCACTGGTACCGAAGCTGCAGCAGTTCACCTCTGCCACGCGAACCAGAAGAGTGGAGGAGCAGCTTCAAAGGAGCACCCCACCACCAGCCAGTTTCCAGTCGTCTAACCAGCGGTGTACCCACTGAGGGATCCAAGGCTCCCCAAAGCATCCAGGACATACATCATGGATAGGGCATTGAAGCAGCCTCCCCGTACCCGACCTGGTATTCCTGGGCGACACTGGCAAACTAAGTAGGTAGAAAGGAGGAACACTGCGGATCTCTGAGGAACACTATCACTGCTGAGTCCACCCGGTCTACTACTCAACCACTGTATACCATGTACTGCCTGCTGGTTGCAGTAAAGAACCGTTATAGAGACTTTCTGTGTCCGTGCTTCCTTATGAACTGTCCGTCCGCACTCAAAGGTAACCGCAGCTGCCGCACAACATCTTGAGCAGCTCCAGCCCCCGGGGATCACCGCTCAGCCTGTGGGGAGCGTAACATCTAGCTGCTGTCCATCCCCCGGAGGCTCCGCAGCGTCGGTAGTCCTTACCGAATCTACTCATAGGTGGCGTCACGAATAAATTAAAAACCCCTTTAATCTGTTCCACCAAGACGTCTTCACTTTTGATCTGCACTACACCGGGCCCCACTACCGGCAGGCGTGGTCCACCCGTGACAAGGAGGAAGGAAGCATCGCCTGTATCAACCGGAGTCAGCCGGCCACGGTGAGTCAGAAAATGGCGTCACGAACAGGATACGAGCAGGCCCGTTACCCAACGGGTATAATGTGCTTAAACTGGACTTTATTGTCTACAATTTGGACTTTGTTCGTCCCTAAAAGAACTTTCCCGCCTTTTCACCATTGGGCCAAGATGGCGCCCAAGATGGCGTTCCCGCCACAAGAAGCCGCCACGTGCAAGCCCAGGAGTGAGTCGACCCCCCCCCTCATTGTGGGAGGGCTAAAGACAAAAGGCGCCAAACTCTTTGTCCGCCCTGATTGCTCGAATCAACCATGGGGGCGGACCCCAAAGACTTTTCCCACCATTGGACTACAAAAGCCCAGAGGAAATGGGAGTGTCAGACAGACTTCTTCACCAGCTCTACCAGAACGTTTACCGGTTGAACGGGTGTGGTTTCCCTCCATGAAAAGAATGGCCAGCACGAGACTCCAAGACCTAATGCGGGAGGTCGAGGCGGAGGCCAGAGCAGCCATAGGCCAACCGGGTCCGGATCCTGCCCTTACCATAGACGGCAGCCCCGACTTCTGGCTAGAGGCTCCACAAGACCTCCGGGTGCGACTACTTGAGACTGTGGAGTGGACGATTCACAGCTGGAGCGCGACCCTAGGCAGAAGACTCCATCATGCGATGCAGCAGAGCCGACCGGGTACAGCTTCTCCAAGCCCAGACAACATCGCCAGTTTTTCAACCACCTCACCGTCGCCCACCACCTGTCCTGCTTCGTCACCAGAGCCCATAGACTGTATCATTCCTGTGAGGACCACAGCACGACCCGTTCCAGCGGACGAAACCGCAGCCGACCCCGTTCCAGAGCCGGAGCTTCCAATACGCTCCCACGAAGAAGCTGACATCTACCTGGTTCCACCTGCGGAACCCGCGACTAGTTTCTACACTACCGAGACTGTCGCCTGTTTCTTCCCTGAACCGGAGGCCTCCTCTGCAAATACAGAGGCCTACCTGGTGACCGGGACTGAAACACCACTTCCCGCTGCTACAGAAGAAGAGGCAGGCAGCCTGGAAGTCCTGCACAACGATCCCGAGGAGAACTTTGCAGCACAGCCACCCACCGATCCAGAGGATTCCATCCCATCGTCTTCGCCAGCCGAGCAGCCCGACGTAGTCATCGAAGGAGAGGTCGAGGAGGATGACGAGGAGACCTACAGTCCAGCTGAGGATCTCTACACCGGGTTCGCCTGGGGAGACACAAGGAACCCTTCTGCCGGGCGATCAGCTCGGGTGCACTGGTCGGGTGCCGCCGCAACAGCATCTTCTCCGGTTCCGTTGAACCGGGCTCCACTCCAGACCGCCCACCAGGCTCGAGCAGTTCAACAACCAGCACGCCGCAGTGACTTTATCCACACGCCGCATCACTCCGACGAAGAGGTACGTCGTATCCGGAGAGACGAGTGGCACGCTCGACTGCAAGCCAACATGCAGGCTCGCGCCGAGGCCCGCCGCCGATCTCCATTGCCTGAACAATTCCGTAAAACCGGGCGGGTAAGCACCTTTAACTTGTCCACCGGGTGGGGATTCGTAAGGGAGGAGGGTGTGAGTACTGAAGTGTTTGTGGGGCGCCGTGATGTGGAATCGCACCTACCGCGAGGTCATCCAAACCGAGACTTGTATAGAGGGGACATAGTAACCTATGAGCGCCATATATGCCGTGATGGGTGGTTCGCTATACGAGTCCGGAACACTGCCCTCCATCAGTGACTTAAGTTGTTTGAACTCTGCTACTAAAAGAGACTTCTTCCTGTTTGCACCGTAACACCGCGACTTGGCGGCCACAGCCTGAACTTTTATCCTAAGGACAGCCGACCGCCCGCCGGGTCCGCGCAATGTGTTAACCTGTTTATTTACCTTTTCACTTTTATGCATACAATGACTTGTCATTAATAAAAGTGTATTACCTGTTATAAAATATAAAAAAAACCTCTGTAATGTGAGTAGTGTGACGCTTGGGGACAAGCGTATTCAACCAAGGGGGAGTGTGGCGCCCCGCAACGAGTGCGTCACAAGAGGGTATTGCAGACTTCCGGTTTCCGGCCTGATGGGAGAGGGAGGAAGGGACTGAGCTCCCAGAGCCCGTGACTCCACACCCGATTCAAAGGCGAGAATCCGCCGCCAAACGCTACCGGAGTCACGCTCCCTATTCTCATACTACCCCTGCATGCATCGGTGGCTCCGGAGCACCGGCACCAGGCGGGTAACGGCGGGGATGGCGACGAGAAACTCCGGGCCCCCCTCCAAGATGGCGCAGAGCGGAGTAGGAAGCAGAGGCAAGGAGGCGGCGTGTAAACAACAGCCCCGTTCGCAGGGGAAAGATCCCGGTGTCCATCCTGGCCGGAGCAGCAGTGGGAGAGGTGAGACTAAGGAGCAGGCGGAGGGGCTGAATCCTGAACACACCAATGACTATAAGTTGCTGGCCACAGAAGTCTCAGCACAGTTGGTGGGAGAGCTGAAGCAGACTTTCAGGGCTTTAGTACAGGAGCTGCTGCAAGATTCCCTCACTGACATTAGAGAGGAGTCTGCAGCTCAAGAGGCCAGAATAACAGCACTGGAGCAGAGAGTGTCAGATGCTGAAGACAGGGTGACATGGCTGGAACAACAAGTCTCAGAATACAAGGATAGGGAAGAACGCACAATTAATAAATTGGAGGACCTGGAGAACCGGTCTCGCCGGAACAACCTGCGACTGATAGGGCTCCCTGAGTCCATCACCCCCACGGCCCTGCTAGATATCTTTGAGACTGAACTCCCCAGATTCTCGGAAGCAGGGGCTCCTGTATGGTGGAAAGGGCACACCGGATAGGTCCCCCATCAGACCGTCCCGCCAAAGCGAGCACAGCGGCCCAAGAGAAAGTGAAGCCGCGACAGGCTATTGCTCGCTACTTAAACTACAGGGACAAGGAAAACCTTCTGCGCGCATATAAGAGCTTGAGGGCCCCACTGATACTTCGTGGACATAAGGTTCTGCTATTTGGTGATTACTCTCCTGAAGTGGCAAAGAAACGGAGAGCCTTTGGGGAAGCATGCAGTATACTTTACAAGCGCAATATACGCTTTCAGCTACTATATCCAGCCGTATTAAAGTACAGGGGTCCTGACGGTTCCATCAGGGTGCACCACAGCCCGGGGGAGGCCATCAGGAGCCTGACACAACGGAGCCCGGTGGGAAGTCATGACGGAGGACAACGGAGCCGACATTCAGGAGCCCGGAGAGACAATGGGGATCTTCGCCCAGGGACCCCAACGGCTAGAGAGGACTCTCCTCGCTGGTCGGCTGGGAGGGGAAGTCCGGGATCTAACTCCCCGAAGGAGCAAAGGACTGTGCGACGTGATGGTAGTGAAGGGAGAAGGCGTCCTTCAGGGACAAATGGATCACTAGTGGAGGACAATCGAGAGGAGTCCTGATTTGGTGATTTTTTTTCCCTTTTTCTTTTACTATTTTTTCAATACTTTTATACCGGAGATGATTGTTGTTAGAACTCCTAAACCCCAAGCCCTGGCCTGGACGGTTTAGTGGCGTTCAACCCGGACGCCTCGCCAGATGCGGGGGGTACGATATGATACGGTATAACACTGACGATATGTGATAATAGACTTTAGTGCACGGTATTACTTATCTTCCTGCATACTGGAGTCATAGGGCGGGAGCTGAAAAGGAGAGCGCCCTTCAGAATATGGAAGTCCATAACTTGTATTTGGGAACTGTTGGTTTGGGAAAAGTCAGGTGAGAAGGGGGTTTTATGTGGGTACGGGGGTTGGGATGTGGTCTCTTAGCCACCTGTTAAAAAGCTGTTGGGGTTATAGGGTTTGGGTGATCTTGAAGTTTCAGCCACTGTATATACTCTGTTTGTTATGTGTTGTATGGATGGAGTTCTCTCGAAACTTGATGGCGTTGACTATGACCCACCCAATGACAATTGATAATGGTTAATCTACTGTCCTGGAACGTTAAGGGCCTTAGGTCACCGGAGAAACGTTCCATGATACTTAATCATCTTAAGAGGTTGAAAGTGGACATTGCTCTACTTCAGGAGACACATCTCCAAGATACGGAATTTTTTAGGATGCATAGACTCTGGGTGGGGGCGGTATATGGATCAGGAGCAATAGGGAGGAAGGCGGGAGTACTGGTACTGATTCATAAAAATTTCCCTTACACTATAGTCTCCGAGACCAAAGATGATGAAGGTAGATATGTGCGATTGGTTATAGATAGCCCGACTGGGCGGTTTAGTGTTACTAATATATATGCTCCCAACCGGTCACAAGATGCTTTTTTCTCCAACTACAGGTAAAACTATTAGAGGACACAGAGCACCTTAGGATAGTGGGGGGAGACTTCAATTCAGTGTTCTTTGAAGGCGCTGACCGACGAAGTGAAAAGACGGCGACCGGTTCTAATCTAGATGGGCAGACGTCAGGCTTGCTGCAGACACTAGCTGAGGGACTGGCCCTACATGATGTGTGGCGATTGCACCACCCCACTGAACAAGAATTTACTCACTTCTCCCATGCCCACGGGTCGTGGTCACGCCTAGATCTATTTCTGATCAGCAATCAATTGCTATCTAGAGTGGTCAAAATAAACATTGAACCTATGGTTATCTCTGATCACGACCCTGTGGTAATGGAAATACGTGATGAGCATCCAAGGGGATCTGACTTTATATGGCGCTTCCCATCTTACTTGAGAAAGGACAGTAACTTTGACAGACTCTTGGGGAGTGGTGGTCTGACTTCGCTCTTAACAACGCAACCCATGTGACAGATCCTAAACTATATTGGGAGACGAGCAAAGCGGTGATGAGGGGGAAAATATTGGCTTATACTAGCACTCAAAAGAAAAGAACATTTACTCAGTTTCAATTAGCCAGCAACAAAGTGAGAGATGCACATAAGGAATTTCAAAACAATCCTTCACCGACATCGAAAGAGCTGGGAGCTAAGAGGGAATTTGATGTATGGGCTAAACGGAGAGAAATGTGGAGTAAAGATCAATGGGAGGTGGATCTCTATAGATTTGGCGACAAGGCGGGGAGGATATTGGCTAACTTGGCCAGAGGCAAAACTAAGCCCACGACATTTACCTCTTTATTAGATTTTGAAGGAAATACACTACATGACCCAAAAGACATCAACTCTCATTTAGGGGAATTCTTTGCTAAACTGTATAAGCAGGGCCCGGGGCACCATGAGATGGAGGCGGGAAGGGAGTGGCTTGAGAGGGTCTCCTTGCCTGGTCTCACAGAAGATGACTTGGCTAGCTTGAACGCTGAGATATCTCTAACTGAAGTTCAAGCGACCATCAAGAACCTTGGTGCTCATAAGGCACCGGGTCCAGATGGTTTCACTGGAGACTACTACAAATCTCTGTGTGACAAGGTGGCCCCATGCCTAGTCTCTCTATTCAACGGCATTCTCGCGGGTGATAGTATCTCGAATTACACTAACACAGCACATATTAAGCTACTGCCGAAAGGTAACGTGGGCTCACCTGACCCGTCCAGCTATCGCCCCATCTCCCTGATTAATCAGGATCTAAAGATTATGGCCAAAATAATGGCAGATCGCCTGGCAGGACTACTTCCATCTCTTATTGACCCTCAACAGGCGGGATTTGTCAGGGGCAGATCGGCGGTGGGCAATATCAGACAAACCATGCTGGTATTGGATACCGTGAGTCATCGTGAGAATTTACATTCCGACCGTCCGGCGTTGGTACTGTTGGACGCCGAAAAGGCGTTCGACAGTGTCAATTTGCCGTGGCTGCACTTAGTCCTGGATAAGATAGGTTTACAGGGGCATTCAGGACATTTTTAAGGCTATTATATGAGAACCCGAGCGCAAGAATATGCACCCCCGGCTTTTTGTCCGCCCCCTTCCCTCTGGAGAGGGGGACGAGACAGGGATGCCCTCTTTCGCCTTGCTCTTCAATTTGGCCATTGAACCTCTAGCACGATACTTGAATGGTTCTAGTTCACATGAGGGTATTGATGTGGGAGGGGTAGTGTTGAAATCAGCACTATTTGCAGATGACGTCATTATATATATGAATAGACCGGAAAGAGACTTAGGTACACTACTTCAACATCTTCATACCTTTGAAACATTTTCGGGCTTTAGGCTCAACAAGGCTAAATGTGAGATACTACGTCTAGGGACACCACATCACAGACCAGGGAGAGAGGGGGGTGGACCAGCGGGAGAGATGGAGGGTATCCGAGTAAAGTCTCATCACATAAAATATCTGGGTATCATTCTTAGCAGCAACACTAATCTTATATATAGCCTGAACTTCACCCCATTAATTACTAAAATAACTCGAGAATTGGAGAGGTGGAGAGGTCTGCCGTTGACTCTTCTGGGAAGGTGCCATTTAATTAAAATGGTTAGTTTCGCCAGACTTATGTATCCGCTGCAAACTATACCACTGTTGCTTAAGAAAGCGGACGTTCATAAACTCAACGCAGCGTTCTCCAACTTTCTCTGGAGGGGAAAAAGGGCTAGGATAGCCAGTCGTACCCTGATGCTCCCGAAACGAGAGGGGGGACTGAACTTCCCGGATGTCAGGGGCTATAATTTAGCTTGCCTACTGCGCCATGTTATTGACTGGCTCAGGGGGACTAGCAGATACTCTAATTATACAGCCGAGGCTGCGAGGTGTAGACCCTGGGAACCGGCTAGTTTACTACATTCATCATGGTCCAAGGTGCCCAAGACCTTAAAGAACACAATCATCTATAGGGACACGGCCATGTGCTGGAAAGCGGTTAGAAAGAAGTTGACGATGGCGTGGAAAACGTCTAAATATCTTAACCCTTGGAGACACGTAGGGTTTAGCTTGGGCAGAGAAAATGCTTTATTTGCAGCCTGGTCAGAGAAGGGGTTCGAACACTGGGAGACCTCATCCACAAACAAGATGGGCGGTGGATGACGGAATTAGAGGTCCTGGAGAAATTCCAGTTAGGTCATTTCCACATCATACAATACAGGCAGTTGCATCACCATGTTTTACGCCATCTTCATAATGTTTCCCAGGAATGCAGACCCTCGGTATGGGATGACTGGTTGGGATCAGACCCTTTGACCATTAATGTGTCGTACATCTACAACAGCTTGAGGAAACGACCTTAACTATGAGGGAAGACACCACATTTAGCGGGTGGTCCAAGTATATACCTAGATCAGATATTGGAGATGTGATTAGAAGAGGATGGGAGGTTATGAGGAAGAATATAATCAACGAAAGATGGAGAGATGTGCAATATAGAATCATTCATAGGGCGATATATGGTTTTACTTTACCTCCAACTGCAGGATTTCCAGACAGGCAACAAAATTGCCCGAAATGTGGCCAGTCAAAAACAGATATGGTGCATGGTCTATGGTTGTGTGGGGAAGTACAGAATTTGTGGAAGAGGGTTGAAACCATGGCGAGGGAGATTATAAATACACATGTCACAATGGACATATTGGCCTGGCTTCTCCATTTCCCGGCGTCTGGGGTATGGAATGGAAATCTGCCCGAATACTTCATATACTGGCAATGGTCACCAAGCGATTGCTTCTCCGCAACTGGCTCTCGGAGCACGTCCCAAGTATGTCAGGCATACTCAAGGATTTGAAGGCTGTAATGCATATAGAAAGTCTAGAAGCTGCGAGAGATAAAAACACACTGACAGGGAAGTTCTTCGAAACATGGAGAGGGTTTATACTATCCAAGCTCTCTCCTACTGAGCTTCGAGCAGTGGTTCTTCCATTCGTGCAATCACCATGGTATCTGTTGGGAGAGTTGCAGGGGTCTTTGGGTGGGCTTCAGATATCTACAACCCCGGATGGAGCAGACCAGGAGTGACAACCTACCTTCTTGGGGCTCTACGTCTACTGAGGTCCAAGGTCAATACTCAGTACTGTTCATGAACATGGTTTATCGCCGTATGTTTTGAGCTGAACTCTAGTACTTTCGGCTGAACTCAAGGGTGGCTGAGGTTGGGGGAGGGGGGATGGATTGTTTAATTGTTTATTTGTTTATTGGTCTATTTATTTGTTACCATAGTGAAAATTCAATAAAAATATGTTACAAAAAAAAAAAAGAGGGTATTGCAGCCACAAATGCAGCCGCAATATCCTCTGACTCAGCAATGATCCAGTTAACATAGAGATCCAACCCAACATGCAAACACCTAGAACAGGGGACCAATCATAGGTCCTGGGGGGTGGAGTGTTAGGGTAGTGGAGTAGAACACAATAATCTAGACAGAAGGAGATAGTCTAGAACTCGGAGAAGAAGGGTCTAGGACTAGAACTTGGAGAGGAGCGGGGGCTCCGCACCCCGTGCGGGCCCCTGGCCGTCACCGGTCGGGTGTCAGCACCTGAGGCCTTAACCACCGGGATTGGGCATTATCTACACGGGTTCCCAAAAGACTCCCGTGCCCACAACTCACAGCCGGTTCACTGGTACCGAAGCTGGCAGCAGTTCACCTCTGCCACGCGAACCAGAAGAGTGGAGGAGCAGCTTCAAAGGAGCACCCCACCACCAGCCAGTTTCCAGTCGTCTAACCAGCGGTGTACCCACTGAGGGATCCAAGGCTCCCCAAAGCATCCAGGACATACATCATGGATAGGGCATTGAAGCAGCCTCCCCGTACCCGACCTGGTATTCCTGGGCGACACTGGCAAACTAAGTAGGTAGAAAGGAGGAACACTGCGGATCTCTGAGGAACACTATCACTGCTGAGTCCACCCGGTCTACTACTCAACCACTGTATACCATGTACTGCCTGCTGGTTGCAGTAAAGAACCGTTATAGAGACTTTCTGTGTCCGTGCTTCCTTATGAACTGTCCGTCCGCACTCAAAGGTAACCGCAGCTGCCGCACAACATCTTGAGCAGCTCCAGCCCCCGGGGATCACCGCTCAGCCTGTGGGGAGCGTAACATCTAGCTGCTGTCCATCCCCCGGAGGCTCCGCAGCGTCGGTAGTCCTTACCGAATCTACTCATAGGTGGCGTCACGAATAAATTAAAAACCCCTTTAATCTGTTCCACCAAGACGTCTTCACTTTTGATCTGCACTACACCGGGCCCCACTACCGGCAGGCGTGGTCCACCCGTGACAAGGAGGAAGGAAGCATCGCCTGTATCAACCGGAGTCAGCCGGCCACGGTGAGTCAGAAAATGGCGTCACGAACAGGATACGAGCAGGCCCGTTACCCAACGGGTATAATGTGCTTAAACTGGACTTTATTGTCTACAATTTGGACTTTGTTCGTCCCTAAAAGAACTTTCCCGCCTTTTCACCATTGGGCCAAGATGGCGCCCAAGATGGCGTTCCCGCCACAAGAAGCCGCCACGTGCAAGCCCAGGAGTGAGTCGACCCCCCCCCTCATTGTGGGAGGGCTAAAGACAAAAGGCGCCAAACTCTTTGTCCGCCCTGATTGCTCGAATCAACCATGGGGGCGGACCCCAAAGACTTTTCCCACCATTGGACTACAAAAGCCCAGAGGAAATGGGAGTGTCAGACAGACTTCTTCACCAGCTCTACCAGAACGTTTACCGGTTGAACGGGTGTGGTTTCCCTCCATGAAAAGAATGGCCAGCACGAGACTCCAAGACCTAATGCGGGAGGTCGAGGCGGAGGCCAGAGCAGCCATAGGCCAACCGGGTCCGGATCCTGCCCTTACCATAGACGGCAGCCCCGACTTCTGGCTAGAGGCTCCACAAGACCTCCGGGTGCGACTACTTGAGACTGTGGAGTGGACGATTCACAGCTGGAGCGCGACCCTAGGCAGAAGACTCCATCATGCGATGCAGCAGAGCCGACCGGGTACAGCTTCTCCAAGCCCAGACAACATCGCCAGTTTTTCAACCACCTCACCGTCGCCCACCACCTGTCCTGCTTCGTCACCAGAGCCCATAGACTGTATCATTCCTGTGAGGACCACAGCACGACCCGTTCCAGCGGACGAAACCGCAGCCGACCCCGTTCCAGAGCCGGAGCTTCCAATACGCTCCCACGAAGAAGCTGACATCTACCTGGTTCCACCTGCGGAACCCGCGACTAGTTTCTACACTACCGAGACTGTCGCCTGTTTCTTCCCTGAACCGGAGGCCTCCTCTGCAAATACAGAGGCCTACCTGGTGACCGGGACTGAAACACCACTTCCCGCTGCTACAGAAGAAGAGGCAGGCAGCCTGGAAGTCCTGCACAACGATCCCGAGGAGAACTTTGCAGCACAGCCACCCACCGATCCAGAGGATTCCATCCCATCGTCTTCGCCAGCCGAGCAGCCCGACGTAGTCATCGAAGGAGAGGTCGAGGAGGATGACGAGGAGACCTACAGTCCAGCTGAGGATCTCTACACCGGGTTCGCCTGGGGAGACACAAGGAACCCTTCTGCCGGGCGATCAGCTCGGGTGCACTGGTCGGGTGCCGCCGCAACAGCATCTTCTCCGGTTCCGTTGAACCGGGCTCCACTCCAGACCGCCCACCAGGCTCGAGCAGTTCAACAACCAGCACGCCGCAGTGACTTTATCCACACGCCGCATCACTCCGACGAAGAGGTACGTCGTATCCGGAGAGACGAGTGGCACGCTCGACTGCAAGCCAACATGCAGGCTCGCGCCGAGGCCCGCCGCCGATCTCCATTGCCTGAACAATTCCGTAAAACCGGGCGGGTAAGCACCTTTAACTTGTCCACCGGGTGGGGATTCGTAAGGGAGGAGGGTGTGAGTACTGAAGTGTTTGTGGGGCGCCGTGATGTGGAATCGCACCTACCGCGAGGTCATCCAAACCGAGACTTGTATAGAGGGGACATAGTAACCTATGAGCGCCATATATGCCGTGATGGGTGGTTCGCTATACGAGTCCGGAACACTGCCCTCCATCAGTGACTTAAGTTGTTTGAACTCTGCTACTAAAAGAGACTTCTTCCTGTTTGCACCGTAACACCGCGACTTGGCGGCCACAGCCTGAACTTTTATCCTAAGGACAGCCGACCGCCCGCCGGGTCCGCGCAATGTGTTAACCTGTTTATTTACCTTTTCACTTTTATGCATACAATGACTTGTCATTAATAAAAGTGTATTACCTGTTATAAAATATAAAAAAAACCTCTGTAATGTGAGTAGTGTGACGCTTGGGGACAAGCGTATTCAACCAAGGGGGAGTGTGGCGCCCCGCAACGAGTGCGTCACAAGAGGGTATTGCAGACTTCCGGTTTCCGGCCTGATGGGAGAGGAGGAAGGGACTGAGCTCCCAGAGCCCGTGACTCCACACCCGATTCAAAGGCGAGAATCCGCCGCCAAACGCTACCGGAGTCACGCTCCCTATTCTCATACTACCCCTGCATGCATCGGTGGCTCCGGAGCACCGGCACCAGGCGGGTAACGGCGGGGATGGCGACGAGAGAAACTCCGGGCCCCCCTCCAAGATGGCGCAGAGCGGAGTAGGAAGCAGAGGCAAGGAGGCGGCGTGTAAACAACAGCCCCGTTCGCAGGGGAAAGATCCCGGTGTCCATCCTGGCCGGAGCAGCAGTGGGAGAGGTGAGACTAAGGAGCAGGCGGAGGGGCTGAATCCTGAACACACCAATGACTATAAGTTGCTGGCCACAGAAGTCTCAGCACAGTTGGTGGGAGAGCTGAAGCAGACTTTCAGGGCTTTAGTACAGGAGCTGCTGCAAGATTCCCTCACTGACATTAGAGAGGAGTCTGCAGCTCAAGAGGCCAGAATAACAGCACTGGAGCAGAGAGTGTCAGATGCTGAAGACAGGGTGACATGGCTGGAACAACAAGTCTCAGAATACAAGGATAGGGAAGAACGCACAATTAATAAATTGGAGGACCTGGAGAACCGGTCTCGCCGGAACAACCTGCGACTGATAGGGCTCCCTGAGTCCATCACCCCCACGGCCCTGCTAGATATCTTTGAGACTGAACTCCCCAGATTCTCGGAAGCAGGGGCTCCTGTATGGTGGAAAGGGCACACCGGATAGGTCCCCCATCAGACCGTCCCGCCAAAGCGAGCACAGCGGCCCAAGAGAAAGTGAAGCCGCGACAGGCTATTGCTCGCTACTTAAACTACAGGGACAAGGAAAACCTTCTGCGCGCATATAAGAGCTTGAGGGCCCCACTGATACTTCGTGGACATAAGGTTCTGCTATTTGGTGATTACTCTCCTGAAGTGGCAAAGAAACGGAGAGCCTTTGGGGAAGCATGCAGTATACTTTACAAGCGCAATATACGCTTTCAGCTACTATATCCAGCCGTATTAAAGTACAGGGGTCCTGACGGTTCCATCAGGGTGCACCACAGCCCGGGGGAGGCCATCAGGAGCCTGACACAACGGAGCCCGGTGGGAAGTCATGACGGAGGACAACGGAGCCGACATTCAGGAGCCCGGAGAGACAATGGGGATCTTCGCCCAGGGACCCCAACGGCTAGAGAGGACTCTCCTCGCTGGTCGGCTGGGAGGGGAAGTCCGGGATCTAACTCCCCGAAGGAGCAAAGGACTGTGCGACGTGATGGTAGTGAAGGGAGAAGGCGTCCTTCAGGGACAAATGGATCACTAGTGGAGGACAATCGAGAGGAGTCCTGATTTGGTGATTTTTTTTCCCTTTTTCTTTTACTATTTTTTCAATACTTTTATACCGGAGATGATTGTTGTTAGAACTCCTAAACCCCAAGCCCTGGCCTGGACGGTTTAGTGGCGTTCAACCCGGACGCCTCGCCAGATGCGGGGGGTACGATATGATACGGTATAACACTGACGATATGTGATAATAGACTTTAGTGCACGGTATTACTTATCTTCCTGCATACTGGAGTCATAGGGCGGGAGCTGAAAAGGAGAGCGCCCTTCAGAATATGGAAGTCCATAACTTGTATTTGGGGAACTGTTGGTTTGGGAAAAGTCAGGTGAGAAGGGGTTTTATGTGGGTACGGGGGTTGGGATGTGGTCTCTTAGCCACCTGTTAAAAAGCTGTTGGGGTTATAGGGTTTGGGTGATCTTGAAGTTTCAGCCACTGTATATACTCTGTTTGTTATGTGTTGTATGGATGGAGTTCTCTCGAAACTTGATGGCGTTGACTATGACCCACCCAATGACAATTGATAATGGTTAATCTACTGTCCTGGAACGTTAAGGGCCTTAGGTCACCGGAGAAACGTTCCATGATACTTAATCATCTTAAGAGGTTGAAAGTGGACATTGCTCTACTTCAGGAGACACATCTCCAAGATACGGAATTTTTTAGGATGCATAGACTCTGGGTGGGGGCGGTATATGGATCAGGAGCAATAGGGAGGAAGGCGGGAGTACTGGTACTGATTCATAAAAATTTCCCTTACACTATAGTCTCCGAGACCAAAGATGATGAAGGTAGATATGTGCGATTGGTTATAGATAGCCCGACTGGGCGGTTTAGTGTTACTAATATATATGCTCCCAACCGGTCACAAGATGCTTTTTTCTCCCAACTACAGGTAAAACTATTAGAGGACACAGAGCACCTTAGGATAGTGGGGGGAGACTTCAATTCAGTGTTCTTTGAAGGCGCTGACCGACGAAGTGAAAAGACGGCGACCGGTTCTAATCTAGATGGGCAGACGTCAGGCTTGCTGCAGACACTAGCTGAGGGACTGGCCCTACATGATGTGTGGCGATTGCACCACCCCACTGAACAAGAATTTACTCACTTCTCCCATGCCCACGGGTCGTGGTCACGCCTAGATCTATTTCTGATCAGCAATCAATTGCTATCTAGAGTGGTCAAAATAAACATTGAACCTATGGTTATCTCTGATCACGACCCTGTGGTAATGGAAATACGTGATGAGCATCCAAGGGGATCTGACTTTATATGGCGCTTCCCATCTTACTTGAGAAAGGACAGTAACTTTGACAGACTCTTGGGGGAGTGGTGGTCTGACTTCGCTCTTAACAACGCAACCCATGTGACAGATCCTAAACTATATTGGGAGACGAGCAAAGCGGTGATGAGGGGGAAAATATTGGCTTATACTAGCACTCAAAAGAAAAGAACATTTACTCAGTTTCAATTAGCCAGCAACAAAGTGAGAGATGCACATAAGGAATTTCAAAACAATCCTTCACCGACATCGAAAGAGCTGGGAGCTAAGAGGGAATTTGATGTATGGGCTAAACGGAGAGAAATGTGGGAGTAAAGATCAATGGGAGGTGGATCTCTATAGATTTGGCGACAAGGCGGGGAGGATATTGGCTAACTTGGCCAGAGGCAAAACTAAGCCCACGACATTTACCTCTTTATTAGATTTTGAAGGAAATACACTACATGACCCAAAAGACATCAACTCTCATTTAGGGGAATTCTTTGCTAAACTGTATAAGCAGGGCCCGGGGCACCATGAGATGGAGGCGGGAAGGGAGTGGCTTGAGAGGGTCTCCTTGCCTGGTCTCACAGAAGATGACTTGGCTAGCTTGAACGCTGAGATATCTCTAACTGAAGTTCAAGCGACCATCAAGAACCTTGGTGCTCATAAGGCACCGGGTCCAGATGGTTTCACTGGAGACTACTACAAATCTCTGTGTGACAAGGTGGCCCCATGCCTAGTCTCTCTATTCAACGGCATTCTCGCGGGTGATAGTATCTCGAATTACACTAACACAGCACATATTAAGCTACTGCCGAAAGGTAACGTGGGCTCACCTGACCCGTCCAGCTATCGCCCCATCTCCCTGATTAATCAGGATCTAAAGATTATGGCCAAAATAATGGCAGATCGCCTGGCAGGACTACTTCCATCTCTTATTGACCCTCAACAGGCGGGATTTGTCAGGGGCAGATCGGCGGTGGGCAATATCAGACAAACCATGCTGGTATTGGATACCGTGAGTCATCGTGAGAATTTACATTCCGACCGTCCGGCGTTGGTACTGTTGGACGCCGAAAAGGCGTTCGACAGTGTCAATTTGCCGTGGCTGCACTTAGTCCTGGATAAGATAGGTTTACAGGGGCATTCAGGACATTTTTAAGGCTATTATATGAGAACCCGAGCGCAAGAATATGCACCCCCGGCTTTTTGTCCGCCCCCTTCCCTCTGGAGAGGGGGACGAGACAGGGATGCCCTCTTTCGCCTTGCTCTTCAATTTGGCCATTGAACCTCTAGCACGATACTTGAATGGTTCTAGTTCACATGAGGGTATTGATGTGGGAGGGGTAGTGTTGAAATCAGCACTATTTGCAGATGACGTCATTATATATATGAATAGACCGGAAAGAGACTTAGGTACACTACTTCAACATCTTCATACCTTTGAAACATTTTCGGGCTTTAGGCTCAACAAGGCTAAATGTGAGATACTACGTCTAGGGACACCACATCACAGACCAGGGAGAGAGGGGGGTGGACCAGCGGGAGAGATGGAGGGTATCCGAGTAAAGTCTCATCACATAAAATATCTGGGTATCATTCTTAGCAGCAACACTAATCTTATATATAGCCTGAACTTCACCCCATTAATTACTAAAATAACTCGAGAATTGGAGAGGTGGAGAGGTCTGCCGTTGACTCTTCTGGGAAGGTGCCATTTAATTAAAATGGTTAGTTTCGCCAGACTTATGTATCCGCTGCAAACTATACCACTGTTGCTTAAGAAAGCGGACGTTCATAAACTCAACGCAGCGTTCTCCAACTTTCTCTGGAGGGGAAAAAGGGCTAGGATAGCCAGTCGTACCCTGATGCTCCCGAAACGAGAGGGGGGACTGAACTTCCCGGATGTCAGGGGCTATAATTTAGCTTGCCTACTGCGCCATGTTATTGACTGGCTCAGGGGGACTAGCAGATACTCTAATTATACAGCCGAGGCTGCGAGGTGTAGACCCTGGGAACCGGCTAGTTTACTACATTCATCATGGTCCAAGGTGCCCAAGACCTTAAAGAACACAATCATCTATAGGGACACGGCCATGTGCTGGAAAGCGGTTAGAAAGAAGTTGACGATGGCGTGGAAAACGTCTAAATATCTTAACCCTTGGAGACACGTAGGGTTTAGCTTGGGCAGAGAAAATGCTTTATTTGCAGCCTGGTCAGAGAAGGGGTTCGAACACTGGGAGACCTCATCCACAAACAAGATGGGCGGTGGATGACGGAATTAGAGGTCCTGGAGAAATTCCAGTTAGGTCATTTCCACATCATACAATACAGGCAGTTGCATCACCATGTTTTACGCCATCTTCATAATGTTTCCCAGGAATGCAGACCCTCGGTATGGGATGACTGGTTGGGATCAGACCCTTTGACCATTAATGTGTCGTACATCTACAACAGCTTGAGGAAACGACCTTAACTATGAGGGAAGACACCACATTTAGCGGGTGGTCCAAGTATATACCTAGATCAGATATTGGAGATGTGATTAGAAGAGGATGGGAGGTTATGAGGAAGAATATAATCAACGAAAGATGGAGAGATGTGCAATATAGAATCATTCATAGGGCGATATATGGTTTTACTTTACCTCCAACTGCAGGATTTCCAGACAGGCAACAAAATTGCCCGAAATGTGGCCAGTCAAAAACAGATATGGTGCATGGTCTATGGTTGTGTGGGGAAGTACAGAATTTGTGGAAGAGGGTTGAAACCATGGCGAGGGAGATTATAAATACACATGTCACAATGGACATATTGGCCTGGCTTCTCCATTTCCCGGCGTCTGGGGTATGGAATGGAAATCTGCCCGAATACTTCATATACTGGCAATGGTCACCAAGCGATTGCTTCTCCGCAACTGGCTCTCGGAGCACGTCCCAAGTATGTCAGGCATACTCAAGGATTTGAAGGCTGTAATGCATATAGAAAGTCTAGAAGCTGCGAGAGATAAAAACACACTGACAGGGAAGTTCTTCGAAACATGGAGAGGGTTTATACTATCCAAGCTCTCTCCTACTGAGCTTCGAGCAGTGGTTCTTCCATTCGTGCAATCACCATGGTATCTGTTGGGAGAGTTGCAGGGGTCTTTGGGTGGGCTTCAGATATCTACAACCCCGGATGGAGCAGACCAGGAGTGACAACCTACCTTCTTGGGGCTCTACGTCTACTGAGGTCCAAGGTCAATACTCAGTACTGTTCATGAACATGGTTTATCGCCGTATGTTTTGAGCTGAACTCTAGTACTTTCGGCTGAACTCAAGGGTGGCTGAGGTTGGGGGAGGGGGGATGGATTGTTTAATTGTTTATTTGTTTATTGGTCTATTTATTTGTTACCATAGTGAAAATTCAATAAAAATATGTTACAAAAAAAAAAAAGAGGGTATTGCAGCCACAAATGCAGCCGCAATATCCTCTGACTCAGCAATGATCCAGTTAACATAGAGATCCAACCCAACATGCAAACACCTAGAACAGGGACCAATCATAGGTCCTGGGGGGTGGAGTGTTAGGGTAGTGGAGTAGAACACAATAATCTAGACAGAAGGAGATAGTCTAGAACTCGGAGAAGAAGGGTCTAGGACTAGAACTTGGAGAGGAGCGGGGGCTCCGCACCCCGTGCGGGCCCCTGGCCGTCACCGGTCGGGTGTCAGCACCTGAGGCCTTAACCACCGGGATTGGGCATTATCTACACGGGTTCCCAAAAGACTCCCGTGCCCACAACTCACAGCCGGTTCACTGGTACCGAAGCTGGCAGCAGTTCACCTCTGCCACGCGAACCAGAAGAGTGGAGGAGCAGCTTCAAAGGAGCACCCCACCACCAGCCAGTTTCCAGTCGTCTAACCAGCGGTGTACCCACTGAGGGATCCAAGGCTCCCCAAAGCATCCAGGACGTACATCATGGATAGGGCATTGAAGCAGCCTCCCCGTACCCGACCTGGTATTCCTGGGCGACACTGGCAAACTAAGTAGGTAGAAAGGAGGAACACTGCGGATCTCTGAGGAACACTATCACTGCTGAGTCCACCCGGTCTACTACTCAACTACTGTATACCATGTACTGCCTGCTGGTTGCAGTAAAGAACCGTTATAGAGACTTTCTGTGTCCGTGCTTCCTTATGAACTGTCCGTCCGCACTCAAAGGTAACCGCAGCTGCCGCACAACATCTTGAGCAGCTCCAGCCCCCGGGGATCACCGCTCAGCCTGTGGGGAGCGTAACATCTAGCTGCTGTCCATCCCCCGGAGGCTCCGCAGCGTCGGTATGTCCTTACCAAATCTACTCATAGGTGGCGACACGAATAAATTAAAAACCCCTTTAATCTGTTCCACCAAGGCGTCTTCACTTTTGATCTGCACTACACCGGGCCCCACTACCGGCAGGCACGGTCCACCCATGACAAGGAGGAAGGAAGCATCGCCTGTATCAACCGGAGTCAGCCGGCCACGGTGAGTCATATGTGTTTATGTATGGTGAGAATCATGTGGGATTAGTGGATGATGACAGGTATATCTCACCCAGATATCTGTCCTATGTGACCTAGCCTGGTCAGTATCACCTGGCTACTAATTAATTAATGGCAGAAGGTGGACCGATGTAAAAGGAGGATAGGAGGTCGGGTGAGCGTCTCAGCCTGGGAACACAGAAAAGAGAAAAGGGGGGAGAGCGCACATGAGAGGAACCCGGAGGTCTAGTGGGGGCTTAAAACCGGTGTGACAAGGTACCGCTCACCTGATCAGGTTGTGCAATCCCTGCGCAACCTCGGCAATGCGTTTGGAATTAACGTAAGGGTAAGGACCACCCCACAGGCTTCTTCCTGGTCCTGGTCACGTGGGTATTGTGACCATGTGACTCCGCGTCACCGCTGGCGTCACGGCAAGTCCTTAACTCACAGGGATGGTATCCACCAACTCCAGCAGCTTGATCCACAAACCCAAGAGGAATTTATAACAGTGAGAGAAGATTGTGGTCAGTTTGCAGAAGCGCTGTAGAAACGCGTATTGGTGTTATGAATAAAGAAGGTTTGCGCTCCATTAATCTCTATAATCTTTTCTTCCCACTCTGAGCACTCCTGCAAACTGACCACAATCTTCTCTCACTGGGAACACAGAAAGTCTCTCTGTGTATGAGACACGTGTGAGTGGAAGCATTGCTCAGTGTTTATGTGGTTTGGCTGGAAGGAGAAGCCCTCCAGTCTGTAGCTAGGTTATCCTGTTTAGTTAGTGCCGGACAGGCAAGGATTTATTTTTGTTGCTGTTTGTTGTTTTTTTTTTCCTTTTCTTTTTGTGCTTTCACCCAAATAAATCTGATCCAGTGTCAGTTGCACCCAGATCTCGTGTTCGCCTGAGTTGAATGCAGAAACTACGTGCCCTTTGATCCCAACAAAGCGATCCCCGAGCATGTTATCACAGTATATTGAGTGTGCGCGTTTTGAATGAATTTATTTTTTATTGTCTAAGCTTGTTCTATAGTACCTAGGACAGCATGAGAGGTAAATATTAGTGATAAGCAAGCACTACTATGTTCAGGCACTACCATGCTCAGGTCATCTCCTGGAAAAATGCTTGAATTCCCAATTGACTTACATTATACTTAGTAAATGCGTCGAGCCCATCCAAGAGTCTGACTGCTCGTTACAAGAACTGAGCAACCGAGCATGGTAGTGCTCGCTCATCACCAGTACATATGTACCTTGTCATAGACAGAGTCTCTTATGTCATGAATTGGAATGGTTGATTGCACACATCAATCGCTAAGCGACTATGTCATAGCTGATATTTAGAAATGGACACAACTCGAAAAATGGCCCTGTCTCGTCCTAGTACTAGAGCCTATAGCTAACGATTGATGCACCTGACACGCTCCCCCCAGGGCCGTGGGTACTCAGAACTGGGGTACAGTACTTCTGGGGAGTCATGGGGGTTGAGACCTGGCTCCGTGACCCTGGCGGTGTCAATAAAAGGTTCAGGGAATAAGGTTTTAGGGATTGTTGTCGTGATGCCACTTGTGGTGTTTGGCTAATGACGGCCGACACTGCGGTGTGGGACCTCTGGGGGTGATGGAGTCTCAGCTAAGATGGTTTCGCTCCCCACAGGTGGAGTGGTTCCCCAGGGAAACTGGTTTGGTCAGCGGTGGTGGCAGGCCACAGGGTTATTCAGGCTGAGGGAGATGGCTGGCCCTGCTGAGGCAGGTTCTCTGCAGCCTGCTTGGCTTATCAGTTGGCGACTCCTAAGGCAGGGAAAATAAACAGTCTCACACACGGCTGTTGAGTTCTACACCCTGTTTACTTAGCGTTCACTTTGCAATGCCACTTGGTTCTGTCCCTTGCCAATTCTCAGTCCGGATAGTTCTCAGAGAACCGGGATAGCTCATCTAAGACACCTCTTTATGTTCCTTTATCTCATGGGTTGCTTTCTCAGTGCTGCCTGTCTACCTCTCTCCTGCTCGCGCCTCCGCACACTGAGCCCAAATGGGGCCACGACGGGCCCTGTTTGGTGACTGGTACCAAGTCCCCTGACCCTAGTACCTTCTCGGCAGATGTGTTTGGTGTTGGCCACAGCTCCTTTAGATCTCGTGGCCTCCAGTTCTGTGGTTGGAGTCTGGAATCTCCTCGCCATGTTCAGGACCAGTCCTCTGGTTCCCAACCAGCCCTTCCGTCCGACTCCGGTCAAACTTGGATTCGGCGCATGGGTGGTTTTTTGTGCCTCTGCCCGTGCCCCTAGGGCTCCCTCTGCCTCTTGTGCTCTCTGCTGTTCCATGACCAAAGACAAGCTCCTCGCTGCTCAAGTCCTCCGAGTCCTCTCTCCTCGACTCCTTCTCACTTCGTTCACACTTCTTGACTAACTTCCCACCCCACACTTTCCTTCCCTCCGTCCTCTGACTGAGCCCTCCCTCTGTCAGGTCCGCCCACCGTTCCTGGGACCGGGTGTATTGGGTGATTTGTAGGAGTCTCAGATTTACCATCCTGTTTCCCTAAGAACAGAGATACCACACTCGTGGAATGGGTGCAGTACCCCTTGTGGCGACCAGACCACAGGGGTGCCACACACCTTTCACACATGTAGTAAAATAATTAAAGTGAACCTGTCACCCCCCCCGGACATCAAAAGCTAAAATAGCCACCTTCTGCAGCACTAAGGCTGCATTCAGAGAAGGTGTCTATAGCTTTTTGATGCCCTATATACAATGAAATATGCACTTAGATAAATGCTTACACTTAAGAAGATCGGTGACCGGGAGGCGGGGTTTTGTGCTCCTCTGACCCGCTGTCACATCGCCATTGGACTCGGTGGCTGGTGTTCCTGCCTCGGCCACTGGGAGGAGCCGGTTTCCTTCGGCTGATGGCGTCAGTGATAGGAGGGCCTTGTCCTCATATGGACCTGCTCCTGCGACGTCTGCCTCTGTCGCTGAGCGCCGCCATGTTTCTCCTTTGGGTGGTGTTGGTAGCAGAGGAGCTGGCCCTGCAGAGCTGTCTGTTAGGCGCAGCCTTCGTTCTGCTGTCAGAAGTGGAGTGGGCGGAGCCAGTCGTGCATCACCATCTGGCCTGGTTCTAGGGGCGGTCCGGATGAGATCATCAGGCTGTGGGCTCCAGCCTATGGGAGGTAGCCTCACCCTTCAAGTACATTGGAGCCTGGCTTGCAGGCCGCCAGATATAGTTTTGGTTCCCCAGTGATAGTGTGTGTTTAGTTTCGTGTCTGACCTTGCCTGGATTTCTGACTCTGCCTCTGCCTATTGATTTTGTACCTCAGCTGCCCTCTTGGTTTTTGCCCTTGACCTTTGCCTGGATTTTTGACTCTGCTACTGCCTGATGATTTTGTACCTTCGCTGCCCTCTCGGTTTTGACTCGGACATCTGACTTCGTTTTTCGGGTCTTGATTTTTTCCCTGGCGACCTCCCCGCTCTGTTGCTCATATAGGCAGCTACCCCCTGGGCTCCGCTGTAATTCCAGATCCCTGTACAGGGGTTAAGGGTCTCGGGGTTTCTCGGGGTGCTGCCTTACCAGCAGCTCGGCCTCACAGCGGATGGTCGTCACACCCGCCCCCTCTTGTCAATCATTGTGCTCGCCTGCTGCTGCCTCCCCTCACTGTAAAATGAACGCGCGCCTCAGTTCTCCTGCATGGCGCTGCGCATGCGCTGTGCGCGCTGCCCAACGATGCCCCGCGCACAGCGCATGCGCAGCGCCATACAGGAGAACGGAGGCGCGCGTTCATGTGGACACAGTGAGGGGAGGCAGCATCAGGGAGCACCATGATTGACAAGAGGGGCGGGTCAGAGGAGCGCAAAACCCCGCCTCACGGTCACCGGTCTTCTTAAGTGTAAGCATTTATCTAAGTGCATATTTCATTGTATATAGGGCATCAAAAGGCTATAGACACCTTCTCTGAATGCAGCCTTAGTGCTGCAGAAGGTGGCTATTTTAGCTTTGATGTCAGGGGGGGGGGTGACAGGTTCGCATTAACATTAAATTGCAGAACTTACCAATTTAAAGTGAATCTGACAGCAGTCACAGGATTATGATCTGGACACTGAAGATTCATTGCACAGGCGGATTCCCTGTGACTTCTCTCTGCCTTCTACCCTTAATTGACAGGTCTCCCCTCTGTGTGCATTCATAATAAGAGACTTATCACTCCAGGGCATCGGGGAGAAGTTGTTGAGGATTGGCTTGTCCAAGTAGTCACCTATGTGGCTCAGTCCTTGTCCACTTTTAAAGTGTGTATTACTCTGAAATGCTGCAGTGTTTCAGAGTCAAACATATTTGGCAGAGGTCATGCAGCCAGTGGCTGATACATGCTAGCCAAGAATTGAGCAGCATGTATTAGCTGTCAGGTCCACTTCAGAGACACCTACAACTTTTTATTAACTTGACATCCCCTTTAAGTAGCTCTATTTGCCAGTTCCATGGCGTCTAGAAACGGATCTATTAGAGGAGGAATGATGGTTATTATGGCTTGTTCTTCAGGTGTTAACTGCACATCTTGTTCTATAACTGCAGAAACAGCAAACGCCCTCAACCGCCTGATGTGATGTATTTAATTTCTAATGACTGCAGCATTTTGAGGTAACACCTGTAACTGTCAAATAACAACTTGGCTGAATAACACTGTGGCAGCTGTATCAAACTGTCAGATATCAACCTCATGTTAAATTACCATCTGTATCGTAGGACATCTTGTGCTTACAGTTGGCAATATCAAAAATGTAGCCGGGTATAGAAGTAGAAATGTCACAAGCCACAATCAGACACTCTCTGACACAATTACATTGTGGCTGCATTTGTGTATAAATTAGATTTAGACAAAGTGCACAGGTCTATAAGGCCGTATTCACACCACCAAAAACTGGATCACAAAAAAGCACAGGAAAGTGTAATAATACTCTGCTGTAAAAACAGTAGTAAAAAACCAAGTGCTGATAAAAAATGTTAATAACAAGGTATTTAGTTAGTACGTTTTTTACAAAGAAAGTACAAATCTGCTCTACCACCGCAAGGTAACCCATATTAGCCAAGTCCCTACCTAATGTATTTAAAACCTGTTCATGTGTATAATACCTATAGTGTAGGATGCAGGCAGGCCAGAGTCCTAGATTGAGCGATGCACATAAGAAGCCCCTTCTGCACCATGTCCATATTGGACTCTGGCCTGCCTGCATCCTGCATCTATAGGTATTATACACACGATGTACACGATCCGGAGGCAATGCATGTTGGATGCAGTGCCTCCAGACCTGTGGCAACCCACAGGTGCACACAGGGAGACTGCAGCCGCCTGTATTCACCATATGCGGTGGTTGAGGGCGGCTACTCCCTGTGTGCACCCGATGATTATCTCTTCTGACTCCACAGAATGAAATCAACATGCTGCGGAGATTCAGACGTCCGGCAACCCGGATCCACTATGCTGGTACTGTACAACGCAGCGTTTTGGACCAGCGGCAATAAGCTGTGTCCAAGACCAGAAATTGCTGATAGTGAGTACAACCTTAAAAGTGTATTCTCATCTCAGCTCATATTTGCCTGAGATGGAAATATCCATCTTTTTGCGGCAGTAACAAATGGTGAACCCTACATTGTTTTTTAACCACCAGTGATATTTGGGTAATAGGGTTACTTCTCTCCAGTTTTGGTGCTTGATGTCTCAGCAAATTTACCTAATATATAGCACTATAAATAGTGATATACTTAATACAGTAAAATGGTGCCAAAGTTAAAGCCATACAACTGCTCTGGTTGATCTTTGGAAACATTTTAGTGAAAGGATTTGTTCAGATTTTATATTGGAGCAGTAATGCCACTGAAAAATAATTAATATTCATGAGCGTTCTCTTATATCCATGAGGTAATGACTCATAATTGACAAGTCTTATCCTTATGAATATTAGATGCACTGGGTGCAGGTGACAGGTCCACTTTAAATAGCGTATGAATGTAAGACAATGTAGGGACAGTATCGCCTGTACTTTGATTGGCATACAACTCTATTAATGTGAAATGCATGTGAATATTGGAGTCAGCCAGATGTGTGGTATTACATGCTTGACCTTTAGAATGAACATATTAAATAAAAGATGCACTGAAAATCATTTAAAAGGCCCTCACTATTTGATGGATATTTTATTTACTTGCATGACATCCAAAGGAGTGACCTATGGAAATACCTGAGTTAAGAAATAGAGGCATCATCATAGTGTTTATTGAGAGCTCATTTCATCCAGGGCATTACTGATTTGAGATGAGCAATGAGATTTGTGCTACCGCTATCTGGCATCCAATAATGTGATAGGCTACAGAATTAATGAATATATATATAGTATTACTTTACACAACAAATAGTTCTGCAAAGTGCAAATGGTATAATTTTAAGGATCCATACTAGGGAGCGCTATGATCCACTATAAGGGCAGAGACACACAATGCAAGATACATGAGAGATAGGCCAGGGTCACATCTGCGTTTTTATTATAGAATCCTGATCCGGTTTTGAGCTTTCAAAAAGCTCAAAACCGGCCCAGGAAACACTCCTCATAGGAGCCAATGCAAAACACCGGATGGCTTCACAAGCCATCCGGTGTCCGTCTCCGGCACTGCAGCCTGCGTTAAAAATCATGCAGGCTGCAGTTTTCGGAGCGGTTCTCTGTACCGCACTGCAGTAACCGGATGGCTCAGGATGTGTAATCCTGAGCCATCCGGCAACTGCATGATTTGCTGATCCCGGCTATTGCCGGGATAAGCAAACTGTCCTATGACTATTAAAGAGTTAAATTTACTAACTAAAGGAATGTTTGAGGTCTCTAGGGGGGGCTTAGACCCCCCTAGAGACCGGCCGCCCACTCCGGTGGGCTTCTACTACAATTTCCCCCATGGCACGGGCTCCTCCGAGCTCCGTGCAAGTCCCCAAAACTCCCGCCCCCCGTATCACTATACAGGGGTGCCTGCACCCCTCTTGTATAGTTATTCCTGTTTTTGGTAAAAATGATGTATTAAAGTATAGATAGTAGGTCATATTTACGTGATCTCGTCGGCAGTGTTGTGGGAAATCCATGGGCGGGGCTGTTTGCTGCAGCCTCCGCCCCCTCATTCATTATGGCCGCCCCATGTGGGCTTCATCCAGTGGTGTGAGGGCGGCCGCATCAGGAAAGGGGCGGGGCTAACGGTGTGCCGCAGTTAGCCCCGCCCTCTTCATGACGCGGCCGCCCTCACACCACTGGATGAAGCCCACAGGGGGCGGCCATAATGAATGAGGGGGCGGAGGCTGCAGCAAACAGCCCCGCCCATGGATTTCCCACAACACTGCCGACGAGATCACGTAAATATGAGCTACTATCTATACTTTAATACATCATTTTTACCAAAAACAGGAATAACTATACAAGAGGGGTGCAGGCACCCCTGTATAGTGATACGGGGGGCGGGAGTTTTGGGGACTTGCACGGAGCTCGGAGGAGCCCGTGCCATGGGGGAAATTGTAGTAGAAGCCCACCGGAGTGGGCAGCCGGTCTCTAGGGGGGTCTAAGCCCCCCTAGAGACCTCAAACATTCCTTTAGTTAGTAAATTTAACTCTTTAATAGTCATAGGACAGTTTGCTTATCCGGCAATAGCCGGGATCAGCAAACTATGCAGTTGCCGGATGGCTCAGGATTACACATCCTGAGCCATCCGGTTACTGCAGTGCGGTATTCAGCACACATTTTTGTAAAAAAATGTGTGTGCCCGGCATTGCGTTCACCGCATCCGGATCTGGATGCGGTGAATGCAATTCTTGTTTTAAATGTGACCCTAGCCATACTTGTAAGAGTCTCGCATGACTCACCGGGAAAGGTCCCTACCTCTCTGAATGGGAGTGTGTCAGATCTATAGAAACACATGCAGCTGACACGCTCCCGTTCAGAAAGGCAGGGGCATTGTGTGTGATTCATGCGAGACTCATGCAAGTATCTCGCATGCATCTCACATAGTGTGTTTCTGCCTTAAGGCTTCTTGTCTAAAGTTTGCCATGTGTCACTAGTACTTCGATAGATCAAGGGTCCCAGGGAGATAGATGGCCACCAGTCCTCATAGCTAGAGGATAGATGCCCAGATGATCAACCATGTAATATGGGAAACGACCAGTGAAAAATACGGGACATGAATATCATCATCTCAAGCAAATTGCTTCTTGACAAAAGGCACTGCTGTGTGATAAATGTTCATTCACCATAGTATCTCTGTCACGGTTTCACCACTCACAGTATCCTAGGGATGCAGTGAGTGACAACTCAGCCATCCTACAGAGTGAGGGGCATGCTGAGCTGTCAGTTTTGTCAGTGACAGCTCAATTGCCCAATCAGAGGCAGGGCAAGCTGGGCTGTCAGTATTGCGAGTGACAACCTAGCTGTCCAATCTGGCCAGGTCTGTTGGGTTTCTTCTAGTTGTTGCCTGTTCAAGAGGAATATCTGGCTATTTAGCTGGCTAACAATGGTCAGATCATTGCTCAGTGGTGTGTCTATCTAGTGCTTAGGGTTCTGCTATTCTGATCTTTGTTGCTTGACCTCAGACTTTGCCTTTTGACTATTCGTTTGTATTGCTCCTTTCCTTTTGATGTATTCCGACCTTTTCTGCTTGAAACTGGACATTGCCCTCTGACAATTCTTTTGCCTTGCCATTTTGTGTTTGACACGCTATCCAAGTATTTTGACTCCCTTGTCCCACGACTTATCCGTGGGAAGTGTCCCAGCAACACAATATCCTTATGTGATGACTTAAACACAGGGCAGTAATGAAAGGGTTACTCTTACTTCTACATAATATAACCACATGTGTAGTTATAATTGCCACCTGTTCTGATCTCCTCATAGGTCCTCAGCTGTATATGACCTGGTAATGACCCTATTTTTTCTCTATCGACCATCTGTACAGCTCACGTCTCTTGCTCCTGAGTATTGGATGAGAGGCTGTCCCTCTCCTCCAGGTCTATAGAGATATCGACTTCATATTTATTTAGGAGTAGATGATTCCACACTGTGCAAAATGCAATTACGGTGTATTCGATAAGCATTAAAGTATGTGACATGGCTAGAATCATCCTGAACAGATTAGTGCCTGTCTCTGGAAATTATAAGAATATGTTGTCATTGATATGAATAAGGTCTATTGAACCAATGGTACATTTGTGTGTATAAAGGAATCTGCATTCGCAGCGATTACCTTATATACTCTATTATTGCTCCATTAAACTACAAAGGTCCCTGGCACAGACTATATTATGACTTCCTCTGCTCCATGATGCTTAGATTTATTCCCCAAATCCTTGTTTGCACCATTATAAGACCTTTTCAGAGTATTATTAATCCATTTTAGAATAAAAAATGCAGCCAACCTGGTCTCATCTAACTGGCATTCTGTACCCATTTCAAGAACCACCTAGAAACATTGTGCCACGGTATAACAATACAACTGTGACAACCATCCGCTGTGAAGCTGAGCTGCTGGTAAGGCAGCACCCCGAGAAACCCGAGACCCTTAACCCCTATACAGGGATCTGGAATTATAGCGGAGCCCATTGGGTAGCTGCCTATTATGAGCAACAGAGCAGGGAAGGTCGCCAGGAAAAATCAAGACCCGAAAAACAAAGTCAGAAGTCCGAGTCAAAACCGAGAGGGCAGCGAAGGTACAAAATCATCAGGCAGTAGCAGAGTCGAGAATCCAGGCAAGGGTCAAGGGCAAAACCAAGAGGGCAGCTGAGGTACAAAATCGACAGGAAGAAGCAGAGTCAGAAATCCAGGCCAAGGTCAGAGACAAAACTAAACATACACTATATCACTGGGGAACCAAAACTATATCTGGCGGCCTGCAAGACAGGCTCCAATGTATTTGAAGGGCGCGGTTACCTCCCATAGGCTGGAGCTCACAGCCCGATGACCTCATCCGGACCGCCCCTAGATCCAGGCCAGATGGAGATGCACGACTGGCTCCACCCACGCCACCTCTGACAGAAGAACGCAGGCTGCGCCTAACGGACACCTCTGCAGGGCCTGCTCCTCTGCGACCAACACCACCCAGAGGGGAAACACAGCGGCGCTCAGCGACAGAGGCAGACGTCGCGGGAGCAGTTCCATATGAGGACAAGGCCCTCCTGTCACCGGTGCCACCAGCCGAAGGAATCCGACTCCTCCCAGCGGCCGAGGCTGGAACACCGGCCACCGAGTCCAATGGCGATGTGACAACAACTTTGTTGATTGCAATGCTTGTATCTTTCTGGGAAACCTCTCTTCAGATATGTATCAGAGTATTTTCATGTGAATTTTTTTGCTTATCACGTTACAAAATGTATTTGTAAAATGAGTAGATAAACAAGCAATGTATTGCCATGCTGAATTCTGCAGAGGTGGAGCTGTTCCTGAGAAGTGGTGTAGGAGGGGTTAAAAGGGTTGTCCCGTCTATTGTAGTATTTTGCTGTGTATTGTACGAGGCCAGCCCTACTAATTGGAATGTGGCCGAGAATATGCTTATCACATGACCACCGTTTCTGCCTGTGGCACCAGCGAATCCTCACAGTGCACAGTGTGAGGATTTATAAGTCTGCAGTCACATAGAGTAACTGCACACCTGTGGATTTAAACAGGACATCCCCTTTAGTTAGTACCATTAAAGAGAACCTGTCACCAAACCAGGCATGGTGATCTAATTACAGCACTGGATGCAGCATGTCTGCAGCATCTAGGCAAGGGGTCCCCCAGCACTTGAGCAGCCCTGTACACCGAGATAATACACTTAGAAAACTTACATGCTGCAGCCTAAAAAAAGGTGGCTAGGGGCAGGAGCCGAAGGGCAGATTCACACCCCTGCATGTTTAATCTGCCCACCGCTGCCAATCATTCTCTCCCTCTTCAGCAGCATTAAACAGAGGTTTTTTTTCTCTCTCCCAGAAATGTCCGTTTAGCCCCGCCCCCTGAGGGGTGGGGCCAAATGGCAAAATCTGAAAAACAAACAAACCTCTGTTTAATGCTACTGAAGAGAGAGAGAATGATTGGCAGCGGTGGGCAGATTACACATGCAGGGGGTGTGAATCTGCCCTTCAGCTCCAGCCTCTGGCCACCACCTTTATGGCTGCACGATGTAAGTTTTCTAAGTGTATTATCTCGGGGTACAGGGCTGCTCAAGTGCTGGGGGACCCCTTGCCTGGATGCTGCAGACATGCTGCATCCAGTGCTGTAATTAGATCACCATGCCTGGTTTGGTGACAGGTCCTCTTTAACTTGTGAAGAGTGATAACATTGGTTACCAATATTGAAGTGACAGTTTACTCTGGCACTGAAGGGGCACTATGTATTTATCATGTATAGTCATGCCTACAGTTCGACTCTGGCTGCTGACTTTACTCAGCTCAGTATTACTTTCCTCCTGTTTCCAAGATTGTTCATGCAGTGGCATTGGGAAGTGGTGGCAAATCTAAATCACACCATCCCTGCCTTTCATGGGCTTTTGGATAGTAAAGGAAGGGATGGCATAATACAAAACTTATCACTTGGCTCCCCCCCATACCACTGCGTCGACCATCTGGGAACCTAGAAGAAACTGAATACCAATCTGAGTGGAGGAGGCAATGGAACGCAAATGAGGAACCAGGTAGGGCAACTAGACCTGAGTCAAGGTCCCTTCACACACAGCAATTTTGCTAGCAATTTCATTGGCAATTTGCAGGTTGCGGTGAAATCATGGACACATTGTTCTATTTTGTTGCCGTGTACAAATGTAACAATGTCTCCATGATTTCACTGCAACCAGCAAGTTGCAAGTGAAATTGCATGCAATGTTGCGACGTGTAAAGGTACCCTTAGTGGGTCATACATACATAACAGCCTGAACCATGATATTACAGACGGGATGATGGATAGGAGACATAACCCAATATCCCCTCAGCCGCCAGGAGGCATTTTGTATTGCTTCACATGCCTGTGGTGATATTATATTAGGGATTAGCTCTTTAACGCATTACCTTAAATTATCTGAAAACCAGCACCAAGTTAGAGCCCTTTATGATTCATTACTGTTTATTACCTTCAATGACTATCAGGCTTTTAACTGATTACATTCCTGGGTGGGAATGATTATACTGTCCTTACGGAAATGGTCCTTATTTGTGATAAATCGAAAGGAACAAAGGGTCGCCCATTCCCGGGAAAATGAAGCAGGAATAATCAGCTTTGTTCTATTTATAATCCTCCACCAATGTAAAACTTGCTGAATAATTCAGCGCAGTCGCTTGCTGAGCTAAAAATAGATGAGCGAGTGTTTTGCGGGGGCGAGGGAGACAGCGAGCGGATACGTGTGCTAATACCAAGTCATCGCGTCTACAGCGGGACCAGGGGCGAGCAGCTCCCCGGGGCGATGTGTGAAAACACACATCATTTATTCTTGTGAATTATTCCATCTTGGTGATGTTTGCCAGTAATGACCCCCATTGTTTCTCCTGACCTATACACAGGCCGCTTATTGATTCCTTTCTGTTGGGTCCTATGGAAACATGCCATGCTATAATGGATTGAATTTGTTGTGTCTGAGCATAGCTATCACCATGTCTGACACTCATTATTTCTCTTGCTTTTCTGAGGTTTTCACAGTGACTTCTCGAGCCAGCACCTTACACATTTACAGCTTTATTTTACTCTCTGCCTTTATTCTTTTTGTTGGTCACATTACACCAGATGTTATACCATGATAGATAGATAGATGGATAGATAGTCACAAGACAGACTAGATAGAATATTTCTATCTAACCTTGATTTTGGTACCGTCACATGCCGCAATCTCGGCTGGCGATATGTGGCAATCTAACGTGTGCGGTCACATTTTTCGTGGTCGCCTCAGATCGCCGATGGCGGCATCACATGCCACAATTTCGCCCTGAAGGTAAGGCGATGTGTCGCTCCGAAATCGCCTCACCTACAGCGGAACCAATCTTGCCTAATTCCATTGCCGCTTCACACGCCGCAATCTCAAAGGCAATGTGGGGTACATGTTCAGTATGGCGAGAAGATAGGCGTGCCACAGTGGTCTACACCGCGCCCCATACACGCTCATTGGACAAAGCAACAGCGTTACGATTGGTTAGCCTGCTCTGGGAGGCTGGCTAATACATGATGCCATTGTCTATCAGAGTTTGCACTGAGTTTGCGGACGGTTGTGTAGCTGAAGTTGTGTGTGGTGCTGAACGGACAGCTCTTCAAATATGGCGCGGTGTCAACTGACAGCCAATGGGAACACAGTAGCTCACACCAATCATCTCAGACGGGGCGCGGACTTCAGCATGCTGAAGCACGCCTACGGGAAATCATAGACAATGCTCTTTCCATCATTATCGCCCTGTCACACACCACAACACCGAAATATCGCCTTAACGATTGTGGCTGATTACTGAGCACTGCTCTGAAATCAGGCGACCGGCGCGAGACGACATATCGCCGCCAAATTCCCCAATCACATGCCACAATTGGGGGATTTTGACAGCGATTGTCGCAGGGCGACATATCGCCATCAATATTCCTCGCCGCGATTGCGGCGTGTAAAAGTTCCCTAAGAGTCATAATTGATTCTTTAACAAGCATTTTAATATGATTTAGGATTTGTGCCAGATCAGAACCCAAAACTGCTGGTGGGACAGCTTATGCATTTATATGATCACTAGCTGTGAGCCCGATGCAAATGCATCGGGTGTCTAGATTATTTTTAAATTTATTTTAAGATTTTCAAATAATAATCCAATTATTCCAATGACATCTTTACACCAACTACATATATTTGTATGGTTGATATCATTTAAGGAAAATTGAACTATTATGTTGTAAGGGTCTTAGAACACAAAGTAGCAACTCGCCCTATACTTTCTATGGGGATTACCGCAACCTCGCGCTACACAGCGACTCGCAATGAATCCCCATTGAAAGTATAGTGGGACTTGCGGCAGGTGCGGCAGCTGAGGTAGCGACTCGCAATGGCCTCGCGGCCATTGCTCGCGCTACACAGCGCCTCGCAATGAATCCCCATTGAAAGTATAGTGGGACTTGCGGCAGGTGCGGCAGCTGAGGTAGCGACTCGCAATGGCCTCGCGGCCATTGCTCGCGCTACCTCAGCGGTAAATCGCTAAGTTTGTAGCCGAGCCTCTGGTTCTATTTTCGGCCAGCGACTCGCAATGGCCGCTTAGCGGCCATTGCTCGCGCGTGGTGACGTCACATAGTGACATAGCCACGGCGATTTCGGGGTCCGACACGATTTTGCCTACGGCAATTATATAGTAGATATCTGTGTCAGTAAGTACCTTAATTATGTTTTTGGACTATAGCATTTTTACTTTTTAAATTTTAAGGTATTTGCTCATTTGTTGCTTGTTTGTTCTATTTTGAGGCCAGTGTGAACTTGCACCACTACAGAATATCACCTTAGTTCCAGCCCTGGTTTTATTTATTCATACTTTGTTGCAGTCCTGCAATCATAGGTGTGGCCTATCTTTGAGCTGGACATGATATAAAGTGTGGCATCCCTTGGCATGGTGTTCTCTGTTGGGGCCTAGTTCTGCTTGAGCCGGTCCTTGTCAATTCACGTTGCTGACAGATGGCAAGGTATTAGTATTAATGTTAGGCAGGACTGTCCCGATAGGGTCACCTTGTCGCTGGTGGGACAGCTTACACATTTATATGATCATGTCTATGTTGCTAAATACCCTTATTATTTTTTTGCACTATAGCATTTTTACTTTTTTCATTTTTAGGGTATTTGCTCATTTGTTGCTTTTTTGTTGTGTTTTCTACAAACTTATGAATGTAGCCTCAGGGCTGCTGCAGTCATCTATGAAACTTACTGTGATGCCCAAAACAGACTGTAATGCATAATCTTTCCGCTGGTTTCTCGACCTAAATGGGACAGCCACATTGGCATGTGCCAGGCTGTCTTGTCTGGATCTGGAGAGTGGCAGATAGTCCATGCATAGCAGCCCATACTTGGACCGAGGTTTATGGACGTATAGTGGAACCCTTTGATAGACAGAATGGTTAAATTGGATGAGGTGTGGTTTGTAATTTCTAAGGTTCATTTAGATAAAATCAGCAAGGATGTGTGCACACGATCCGGAGGCAGTGCGTGCTGGACGCAGGGCTTCTGGACCTGAGGGAAGCCACGGGTGAACGCAGGGAGAATGCAGCCGCCCGGTGCCCCTGATCTGTATTGGTTTTTCCCTGCATTCACCCGCTGGAGCTCGCCTCCGAATTTACAGCAGTAAACTAACATGCTGCCGAGATGCGGAAGTCGAGCAACCTGCACTGCCGCTGAAAACACGCTGCGGCAGGGAAAAACAAAGTGAGCATGGGTTTTCTAGAAATCCCATCCACTGTGCTGGTACTGTACAACGCAGTGTTTTGGATGCAGCACAGACACAGTGCATCCAAATTGCCGCTGTTCCGGATTGTGTGCATGCAGCATATGAGAATGGGCTAGTTCAGGTGAGCCTTTATCTACATGATTTGTACATGGACCATGTGAAAAAAACACTACGTATGCTTGAGATGTAGTAAAAATGGATGCTAATACTGAATATATCCATGTGACATTATCAATCAGTATAATTGTAAAAGCCAATGAATGGCATATTCAAATACATTTTCTTTATTACGCAACCTCATAGCTGGCGTTCATTTACATCAGCATGCTAAAAAAAGGCCCATTTTATAAAAATCTCTCGGCCACAAGGCACATGAAGAATTTAGACATTGAATCTCTCCTCCTTATGTTTTAATAAATGTCCTGAAAACCATGTGATTTCTCTAATTAAATCAGAGTTCACTGTTGCCTGCTGCTCAATCTCATGCATGCGTCTGTTGGAAATGCCAATGGAATACAGCCTGGCATCAAGAAAAAAAAAAACGTGGAATTGGCATCTAACGAGCAAATATTTATAGGACTCTCCTCGCTCCCGCCAAGCAGACAAGCTGCTGTCCAGTAGCTCCGATGCCATGAGAATATGTGAGTCAGTAGGCACGTACAAGGTTTTGGGATGCCCTCAGCGTAAACATCTGACCTCAGGTAGGTTGCAGGAAGGAAGGTTCAGATTGGGCATCTATCTGGAAATAATTTAATGTTGGCTTTTACATCTTACAATATAGCAGAGCTGGATATGTCATATGTAGCAGAGGGGAGTTTATCACTTGGTTTGCAATCTTCATAGAGTTAACAGATAGGAATTTAGTTTGGTTTCATGTTTAAATATTGGAGTAAACTCTCATTTATTGACCCCATGCAATTCATACGGTAGGTCATCTATTCCCCCCCACACCCCACACAGCGTGCAGATGGTCATCATATTTGCTGTTTTGTACAATGCCCTTTGCTGTGTGGCGTAATATTATATTTCATATCTGATTTCCCATCTTCCCGTCTCTCACCCATGGGATCCCCCTTGCTGACTATCTCACTATAAGTCTATTCTTAGTCTCTTCTTTCTCAGGTTGCTGAGTTCTGCCGTTATTTTTAAACCACAGAAATCAATACTTGTCATTTTTTTGTGCAGTTGAAAGTGATTATTGCATTTATAAGCATTAAGCCTTCCTTTCCGGCTTCTTTGCTCTATGCCTGCAGAGTGTTCTAATCCGCTGCCTTCACTATGTACTTGTACATCATACATGTGCTACAGATACAGACATGGGGGGACATGGTTGGGTCATAGAGCTTACAATCCATCTAGAGCAGCATTAGCCAGTTGGAGAATTCAATAAATCAAAGAAAGCTTACAGTAATCTCTGCTTTAGGACCACTTAAAATATTATATTAGGAACTGCATTATTATTGATTACCTAATGTAAGGTTATTAATGGAATTGCTTTTCTGAATGGCATTGCAGTACACTCAGAATACTGGTGGTGGATGTAAATGACACCTGCATTCTACAGATGGTGCATGTAGTGCAATGGAAGAATATTGAACTTGTAAATAGAGTACATGACAAACATTACCCTGCCAATCTGGGATGAGAATGGCACAACATGCCAACAAAACTATGCCAGATGCATTAGATGACTGTTGGCCAAACAATGGTTGGGTTGATCCTTTGGCAGCCATCTCTACTGACTCTCGCCCTCAGTAGATCGCTCGTTCGGATGAGTGCCCTGTGGATTCTCTACGAGAGAGCTGCTGTTAGATGTTGGTGGCAGTCTGAAATCAGACATGCCACAATGATATCTCCTCCAACAATAAATTGTTTAGGGTCCCATACAATTAGTTTAACGTATGGGGCTTAAGACTTTAGTCTATAGATCATCCCAATGGTGTTTCCTTGAGACAATAACGATAGTCGTCATAATATTACTCACACTGCTGGATACATAGTCATAACCAAAATAGTTATGCCACAGAGCGGTGCCAATGTGAGCCCACTGGGATGGGGTACCGGACTGAGGTATCTGGGGGGTATCACGGCAGTCCTTGGTCCGGACCATGTCCCGAGCCCACAAGTAAAAGGGGATATACAGGGGATGTTGTCTGACGCCACCCAAGGGTTGTGGTCAATGAGGGGACCACCGCTGCAGTGTACTTCTGCCAGGAGGATGGATGGATGATGCTGCAGCAAGGTGTATGAGCCCGCCGTGGGTTGAGGCTGTTCCTGACAGGGTGAAAAGATGTAATAAAGAGTTTTGTATGCAGAGATTCACACACGGGAGACTGAAGCAGGGTTCACCAGGTTTTACTTGCAAGTTGTTTCACAGTTCCAACAGTTTACAACACAGTTCTTATTCACAGTTAACTCCGGACAGTCACTGAACCCTGTGCAGCCAGGCTTCCTCTCTGAGACCCTTCACTTTCTCTATAACCTTTCTGGCTTTCCTTCTGTGCTTCTCTTCCTGTGGGCTATATGTGGACAGCTCGGTCCCTTGTCTGACTTCCCCCTGTGTGTGTGGGTGGCAAGCCAGGTCCTATGCGCTGCTGATCCTCCAGCCCGTGTGTTGGGTGACCAGACCTGGAATCTGTGCCTCCCCGTCGGTGTGTTAGTGTAGCAGCGTGTAGCTATGGTCACCCAGAGCCGACTCTCTGATCCCAGCCTAGCCTTGGGTGTCCCTATCTTGCAAGGGATCACTGGGCTCTCTCCGACCTGTGTGACTACCTGGGTACGTCAGGGGAGTCTTTCCCGCCTGTTGTCGGTCAACGCTGCCATGTTCCTCGAACCCAGTTGTCCTGGTTCGATCTCTGTCTTCCCCTTCCCTTGGGCTGCAGGCTATGGAGCGGGCTTTCTTTCCAGGGAATGGTGTCTCGCAGGATTCTGCACCTCCAGAGAGCCCTGACCCTCAGGAAAGACACTCTGCTTGTCTTGGCTTCTCGGCACCCACTGGCCTAATGACTAACTCCTCCTCGTTCCCCCCTTTTGTACCTAGTTCCTCACCTGACCTATGTTCCACCCACTTCCCTCTAAACCCTGTCACCCCTTTGCCCGCCTAGAGTCCCGGTCTACGGGTTGGGTGCTGTGTCTTGTGGGTGTGTGTTTTGAAGGTGTTCCTAAAGAACTTTCTACTATCTGCCTGGCTGCAGTTCCTACCTGTGGCCACCCTAGTCGCAGGGGCGCCACACCAACCTCATCGTAGTGTCCATAATGCCAGTCTCATAGATGAATCAAAAACACTTATATAGCCTGTAACATATCTCAATATAACAAGAATATCTCCAACAGTACTAAACATCTATTCAAGGAAAAACAGAAGGAACTACATCCGAAATGTATCCAAACGCTATTAACCTGAAGATATAGTGTTTTGAGACGTGACAGGTTTCTTTAACCCCATCACCCCGGGCGATCTTGTGTCTTCCTTTTTTCCTACCCGTATTCCAAGAGCCATAATGTTTTTATTTTTGCATCATTATAGCTGTATGAGGGCTTGATTTTTGCGGGACAAGTTGTACTTTTGAATGATGTCTTTCCTTTTACCATATAGTGTACTGGAAAACAAGAAAAGAATTCCAAGTGCGGTGAAATTTTTAAAAAGTGCAATTTCACAATATTTTTTTGAGGTTTTCTATTTACCATGTTCCTCTACATAGTAAAACTGTGCTGACAGTATGATTCTCCAGGTCGGTAAAGGTACCGTCACACGCGGCAATTTTGCTAGTAATTTCACTGGCAATTTGCTGGTTGAAGTGAAATCATGGACACATTGTTCCATTTGTACACAGCAACAAAATAGAACAATGTGTCCATGATTTCACTGCAACCAGCAAATTACCAGTGAAATTGCTAGCAAAATTGCCGAGTGTGACGGTACCTTAAGAGTACTGTTACACGACGCAATATTGCATGCAATTTCACTGGCAATTTGCTGGTTGCAGTGAAATCATGGACACATTGTTCTATTTTGTTGCTGTGTACAAATGGAACAATGTGTCCATGATTTCACTTCAACCAGCAAATTGCCAGTGAAATTGCAAGCAATATTGCGTCGTGTAACGGTACCCTATGAGTTCGTAGATACCAAACGTATAGATTTTTTTGTATTTATCAAGTGGTGAATAAAATTCAGAAACTTGTAAAAAAAGAAAGGCACATTTGTTGCTATTTTCTGAAACCTATACTTTCTAATTTTTTAGGATCTGTGGCTATGTGAGGGCTTAGTTATTGCATCCTAAGATAAAAATTTTAATGATACCATTTTGGTGTGGATGCGATGTTTTGATCGCCTTTTATTACGTCATTATGTTGTATTGAATTTTGTTCCGTAACACAGTTAGAGTTAATTTTGCTTTATATTATGATAGATCGGGCTTTTCTGAATACCGCGGTACCAAATATGTTTATTTTTTATTGTTTTATTTTTAATGGTGCAAAAGGTAGGAGTGGGTTTGAATTCGTGGTTATTTTTTTATTTTCTTTATATTTTTAAAAACTTTTTTTTACTTTTTACTGTTTTTACTAGTCGTCTTAGAAAGCCTGCACTGTCTAATCGCTTGTGCTGTACTGAGCCGTATATTAGCACGGCCATGCACAGCACAAATGATCATCCCCTTTGAACGTTGGGCTCAGCCAGCATCCACAAGAAGTGAGTCATGATAGTAACAGGGGTCATCAGCTGACCCTTGGCTGTCATAACAATCCACCGATGCCCCACAATGACGTCACGGGGCTGCTGATGGGAGAAGGGTACTGGGGAGTGGGGTATTCTTGCGATCTCTGCTGGAGCATGTTACATTGCGCTGTCAAATCTTGGCAGTGCAATTTATCTAGTTAACACAGTAAAGTGTATTCATTTGAATATCGTGTGGGAAATTGTAAGACTACAGCAGGGGTCTCAAACTCCAGGCCTCGAGGGCCACACACAGTGCAGGTTTTCAGGATTTCCTTAGCATTTGATATTTGGTAATTTGATTACCAACTATCAAATGCTAAGGGTACCTTTACACGCTGCAACCGCAGTGAGAATGGTTGACCGCGATATTGTGACGTGAAAATATCGCTGCCACATTTCTACCCAATCGCCTCCTTATTGCGGCGTGTAAATAGGGAATTTGGCGTCGATATGTCACCTCGCCACGGTTGCCTGGTTTCCGAGCACTGCTCGGTAACCAGGCAACCGTGGCGAGGCGACATATCGACGCCAAATACCCTATTTACACGCCGCAATAAGGAGGCGATTTGGCGGCGATAATTCCAGCGAGAAATATCACCGCCAAAATTGCCTCCTATTGTTGCGGCGTGTAAAGGTACCTTAAGGAAATCCTGAAAACCTGCACTGTGTGCGGCCCTCGAAGAATGGAGTTTGAGGACCCTGGACTATAGGTTGTGATTCAAAATTGCACTGATTGGTTATTAGTATTATTTTGTAATCTGCCATTGCATTTTGATACTTGAATCTGTAAATAGTTATTAAATCTCCTTATTTTTCCACTGTTATCCCTGAGTCTGCATTCTCTGCGCTGATGCATCTGTTTACCTGTTTTACATTTGCTGTAATCGGCAGGATGCAGAACTCAGGCTCAAAAATGGCTGATCAGTTGGAAACAAAGGTAAAAGTCTTCCCCTGGAAGTTATTCTCATCCATACCAAAGTTTACAAGGTGGCAACTTACCACTGAGGGACTGGGTGGAACGTTTGAGACGTGGCGATCTCCCGGGCGATTCCATAGGCGACGCTGGGGCGTGGCCTGTCGCCGGCGACATCGCCAATGCGTCGCCTAATGTAAATTGGCGACGGCGACACGCCTGAGTGGTCGCCTGGTTTCACATCAGTGCTGTGAAACCAGGCGGCCATTCTTGGGCGATGTGTGCTGATCGTCCTGCGTAACATCTCATGAGCGATGTCAAAGGCGACAGCACACATCGCCTATACCATTCCTGTAGGCGTTTCAGGGCATATTTGCTACCTCTGGCGGTCTGCGTGGATTGGTGGCAGCTCGAGAGTTACGACTGGTTGTCTTGTTCCTCGGCGCCATATTTGATGATGTGTGCGTCCAAAGGTGTATTACCCAGGAGCGCATTGATGTACAGTAGCGTATTGATGTCGCCTCTGTGTTTGCGGCTGTGTTCAAAAGTGCAGAGAGATGTGCCACAAATGTGTGCTTTAACAGAAACACAAATGTCATTACATCCCAAATTAAGGCTGCGTTCACACGCTGCGTATTTGGCGCAGTTTTTTTTTACGCGCGTATTTGCTCCAAAAATGCATGTGCGTCTGCATTTCCCTGCAAAGTGAATGAACATTCACTTTGTGCCATTCAGACGTCGCGTAATTTTACGCAGCGTTTCTGGAGCAAAAAACGCGTGCGTAAAGAGAATGAACATGTCAATTCTTTCCAGTTTTTTACGCGCGTTTCTTCCTTAGGCCCCATTAAAGCACGGGAAGAAACGCGCGTAAAAAAGCGCAATTGAAGTTGTTCTGTCGCGGTTTTTCTTTACGCACGTTTTTCCCCTTAAAAAAACGCACATAAAAAAACGCGACAAATACGCAGCGTGTGAACGCAGCCTAAGGCTACGTCCACACATTGCGTATTTTGCTGCTTCTCTGCGTTTTTTGCTGCGTTTTCAGTATTTACCTGCGTTTTTTGCTGCGTTTTTTTACGCGCGCTTTTTGCAGTGAAAACGCAATTCTGGATAAGCAGCCCAGCCAAACCTATGGGTTTTGACACAATCCATTCACACACTGCGTATTTGTGCTTTTTTTACGCGTGCGTTTTCACTGCAAAAACGCGTGCATAAAAAGAATCACCATGTCTATTCTTTCTGCAGTTTTTCTCTGCGTTTTTCCATTGCCCACAGGATAAATGGGCTCTGAAAAAGCGCAGAGAAAAACGCAGTGTGTGAAAGGAGCTTCGGATTTCACAAAATATGCGTGTAAAAAAGCGCAGCTGCGTAAAAATACGCAGTGTGTGAACGTAGCCTTAGTCTGCATGGAGAAGGAAATGATAGGTGATCTATACATCCCATAACTGCATACACACAAATATCTGTGCACACACATACTTTCAAGGCTGCAATATTATCCAGACCAAGAAAGCAAGAGTGATTTTATTAGACAACGCAATAGCACAACACACTTAACAAAAGCGCTGTACATATTGACTGTACAATAAAACGTCACACGAGCGTCGTGCTTTGTCTTCTTGGCAACACCAATGCATATAGCAATAATCCGCGACACATCACACGAGAGTTGTCTATTGTGGTGCGGCGAACAAGGAAGGACATTAAATTAATGACCAATCACACGTCTTCAAGGCGTCACACAACATTATGTTAACACCTATCTCCGAGATGCGACTCAAATATGCGCCCACATCGTTACTATGGTGGCTCAGTGTGACGTGGAAGTGGCGACCAGCAACTTGATCGCCCCTGGGCCTTGGGCGACGCTCAGGCAATTTCCGGTCGGGTTGTCGCCCGAGCGTCGCCTAATGTAAATGAGCGATGGCGACCTTAGGCGACACGCAAATACGTGCGCGTGCACGTGCGTCACCCATGGAATCGCCCGGGAGATCGCCACGTGTGACGGTACCCTTAGGGTACCTTTATACGCCACAACCACGGGAGACATTTTTGACGGCGATATGTCGCCCTGGAATTATCGCCGCCAAATTCCCTCCTAATTGAGGCATGTATTTCTGGAATTTGGTGGCGATATGTCGCCTCGCTCCGGTCGCCTGATTTCAGAGCTCTGCCAAATTTCTGAAATACACGCCTCAATTAGGAGGGAATTTGGCGGCGATAATTCCAGGGCGACATATCGCCGTCAAAAATGTCTCCCGTGGTTGTGGTGTTTAAAGGTACTCTTACGGATGCACCCAATGAAAACCTGCTTTACAGTCAGAGATATAACTACTGATGCTGCACAAAGAGGCATGACAGTCATTTTTAGAATTCTGAGTGAACGTAACATTGTAGCTAAGATAGTGAAAATCCTAGAGGACATGTACAGTGACACGACTGATTTAGATAATTTGTGCATGTTCCTCTTCATTAAAGTTCAAAAGGAAGACAGGGAGACAGTGACCCAATATGTGAATGCATTGCAGGACGTGATGGCTCATATTACTAAGAAGACTGAAGGCAAACACAGGATATAAGGCCTGATGGATGAAGTGTTAAATGCTATATCCGAGATTAAAAAAACAAAAAAACAAGTGCCCAAGCACTAACAGGCAGGTAGCTGCCACCTACTGTGCTTGGCGCCATTCACCCCGCCACAGAGCGATAACAGAGCACTCCTGCCGGAGATAACATGGCTTGGTAAACAGAGCGGCGGCTTCTTTTCTGGTCTGCTCTGTGGAAGGGGGTAGCCGACCTCATGCTAATTGACAGGCAGCTCCCCACTACCTAATTGGGGGAGCTGGCTGTCAATAAGCATAACAACGGCAATGACTTCCGTTGAAAGAATGGAGAACTTTCCCCTCTGTAGATGTAACGTCAGCGGAAGTGGTAAAATTGCTTACTGTGGCTGTTCTACTCCCTCAGTGGCGATTCCAGGGGCGAAAAATCGACCAGACTATTACATGTTATAGCCATGGTGGCAAAGAGACTTCTCTTGAGAGAGTGGTTACACAAAAGGCTCCCGGACTTGTCTGAAGTAACACATGAAGTAACAACATTAATGACAACAGAGAGAAGGGAGGCAGAACGTAATAAAGACAAATTGACGAATCGTTTCTTTGCAATCTGGAGACCATTTATTGAATGATTACTAACACAAGAGAAAATTAGACAGACAGTACTGCCATTTAAAAATTCTGAGTGGTATGCAATGCAGGACCTACAGGGTACAGGGTACCTTTACACACCACAACCGCGGGAGACATTTTTGGTGGCGATATTTCTCGCTGGAATGATTGCCACCAAGTTGCGGCGTGTAAATCAGGAATTTGGCGGTGATAAAACCAATGTCACCTGGTTTCGATTTCAGAGCAGTGCTCTGAAATCAGAACCAGACGACATTGGTTTTATCACCGCCAAATTCCCGATTTACATGCCGCAACAAGGAGGCAATTTGGCGGCGATCATTCCAGCGAGAAATATCGCCGCCAAAAATGTCTCCCGCGGTTGTGGTGTGTAAAGCTACCCTTAGGGAAACTGAAACTTTGACATGTTGCTACATGTTATGAACGTCATTGCATTCATCTACCCATGACGACTGAGTTGATTGACATTATCTGCCTCGTAGTGGGGTGTGATTAAGAATTTTCTTGGTGAATATAGACTACTTATGTGGTTATTAGGTCTATACGGTCAGTAACAGGGTGTTATTGGTTATTTGTACCAAAGTTTTTGTCTTTGATTTGTATTTCTTTTTGATTTTGATCGAAAAAATTCATAAACATGATATCGAAATAAAAAATTGCTTACCGTGTTTGCGATGAACGGCGCTGAGCAGCTACCTGCCTACTAGTGCTTAGATACATTTCCCCCCCCTAAACCCTGGATAACCCGTTTAAGGGACCAGTTAATGCAGGTCTAATGGTGGGTTTACACGTCCCGATATCGGGCCGATATCGTAGTCAACGACGCGGGAGCGCGCTTTTAGACAGCCTGATATAGGGATACAACGTCCCGACGATGTGTACGCCCCCCAACCCAGGAACGAACATTTAACATGGGAGTGAATAGGTGACGTGGCAGTACACATCGGAGTTGGGCTGTCAGACGGGACGATGCGGCTACAACCGGCATCCGATATCGGGTGGTTGAATAGCACGCTCATTCGACCCCCGATATCGGTTTGCCATCGTTCCTGCATCATATCGGATGTTCAGACCGTACAACGCAGGAACGATATCGGGTCCAACTCACGAACCACGTGAATTTTGGTCGGAGTTGGACGCCGATATCGGGACGTGTAAACCCACCATCAGAGATAACTTCCTGAGACAAGCCATGAAAGAACATCTACAATCCTAATATGAGTTTCTTGAAATTGGAGCCAAAGCGAGAGTACGTGATCAAGTAGCCCCAACCATAGCCAGCATGGCCCAGAGCCACAATACAACATCATCAGGGGATACTTTTACTGAATCAGAGTGGGCCCATGAATAATGACAGGAGATGCTAGAGACTGGGGGACATTGTCGAGTATAAAGAAAGTCGCAGCAGCTGTTCTATTAGTGACTCCAGTGCTCATGTATAGACAGTAGTCAAGGACAAGGTGTCACTCATCTATTGAACAACTGATCCTTGACCTCCCCAGAAAGACACAGAATTCACAGCTGAGCCTGTGGAGAAATAAGACATATATCCAAAAGTTGCGCGACCTGAAATGGGCAACAGAAAGGGAGGCCTTTAAACTAAGATGCCACGTGATCAGGGAGGACACTGTGGGGGCAGATCCCACTTCAGGGGGACTGAAAGCCCAAAGATGTCCCACTACATTGGCTGAACTGAACGGACAGATGATTTGCTACCTTATGGATATGGATCCAAGTGACAACAAAGCCAGAAATTTATTTCTGTCAATGGATCCCAAACATTGCCCGATCAACAGAGGGTCCAATTATTCATCAATTAGATGCTAACCGCTTTCTCCTCCCAGTAGCGGGAGTAGTGAGGCTGGACATACGGGTGTGTGGACAGAATATAGGCAAGAAGGGTATTGTCTTGGTGAAGGGTCTCATCGGACATGGATCAATTGTAACTTTGCGAACGAATGTCCTAGAGGAGGTAGAACAGTTCCTTGCAAACAGCAGGGGAGGAAATGATTGGAAGTAGGTGACCTGTTATCGCCCCAGAAGGACGATACTCCAGAAGATGATCATGGCCAGCCAGATTCAGAGATCATCAGTCACTTCATAAGCTCTGGGAAAGGTGGTGGTACCTGCTACTTCCACAATGACGTCTCTACATGGATAGACATTACTCACCAGGCCTGTCGGGCTTGCACCTCAGATAGAGGACTAGAGGTTGAAGTACAACACCAAGGAACCAGAGAAATTATGCAAGGGCTGTTGATAGCCTAAACCTAGCAACAGTACATCAAGGACGAGTCTCAGTGAGATGTCTCAATTTAAGTGGGAAGAGCATGCAGCTGGTACCTAGGAAAAAAATGGCATGAGTTTATGTGATGCAGGAAAACTCACTAAAGCTAATGCAGTTCACCTGGCTCCAGTAGAAGATCCTTGGATGTTAATGATGGAACAAGACAGTAAGAATTACAGACCCAATGCTGGATGGGGCGTATTGGAACAGATGGAAGCAGATCTTTCTGAGTCCTTTCCCAGACAAGTGGTACAGTTGAAAGACTTGTTTGGGCAATACCAGGGGATGTTCACCCGAAATGATGACTTTGGGTGCACAGATGGCATTCCCTACAGGAAATATGACTGCAATATGAAATAGATAATCTCAAATTCCACCCCATATGTACCAGGAAATTAAAGGACACAAGTTACTGAATGAGGGGATACAGGAAAACCAGAATCCTTGGGCTGTGCCCATTGTGTTGGTCTAGAAGAAGGACGAGACTTTGAGGTTTTGTTTAAAATATTGACGCCTGAATGCATGCATGGTCCAAGATTCTTACCTATTGCCGACCATAGAAGAATCCCTGTCAGTCCTGGGGAAAGACAACCAGTTCTCTTCCCTGGATTTGGCCAGCGGCTACTGGCAAATTTCCATGGCTGAGAAAGACTTTTATCTTTCCTATGGGACTCTTCAAATCTAATCAGATGCTTTTTGGGTTAACTAATGTTTCAGGGACACTTCAGAGACTGATGGAAAGATGCTCCGCTGACTTGAATTTTGAAGCGATTCTGATATTCCCAAATGACATTGTGATATATTCCGGCACATTTAAAGAGCATCTTGCTTGATTGGGACAGGTGTTGGAACACCTTCAGAAGCATGGATTGAACATAATGTCCCAGAAATGCCATGTGTTCCAGAAGGAGATCGAGTATCTGGGGCACACATTCATCAGTTAAGGAATGTATCCCACAAAGGAAATGGTGGCTGCCATGCAGAAGTGGTCTACTCCAAGTACTCTGAGAGAGTTAAGAGCTTTCCTAGGTCTGTCTGGATATAACATGAAGTTGATAAGGACCTTGTGAAGACTGCAGTCCCACTATATGAGTTTTTGAGAGAGAGTGACTCACCAGATTCAATGGGGCCATTGCAGTAAGAAGCCTTGCAAGCATTGAAGCTTGCACTGATGAATGCCCCATTTTGGCCCATACAGGCTTTTCACAAGCATTTGTGTTGTACACCGATGGAAGTCTTTATGGCTTGGGGGCAATTCTGATGCAAGTTCAAGATGGACAAGAGTTTGTGATTCCCTACTCCATGATCCATATGAGATCCATATGAGACACAGAGATGAATTCCAAGAACTTTAGCTAATTCAAATTTAAGCTAATTCCGTGTATGGGCCATGACTGAGAAAAATTGGCAAAATATCTATCGGGGTCTGAAGTTCTTGTGCGGACTGAAACCTGTTAGTGCATCTAGAGAATGCGACATTGGGAGCAATGGAATAACGCTGGTAGAGAGAATGTCTAAATACCAGTGTCAGCTAGCTTTTCAAGTTAAAGCTGAAAATACCCACACAGATGCACTGTCAAGGGTGACCCATGAATGATTGATCCAAGATGTGGACAGGGTTAGAGGAAGATGAGATGCTAGATTTCCGATGGTTTGCTGCAGCCCTTGTGTCTTCTTAGTAGTCAGGGGAAGAATGACAATTGAATTGAGTGTATTGGCGCCCACCAGATGAATGGGCACAATTACAGCTACTTGACCTGGAATTGTCCGAGCTGTGGAAGTGGCTGACCTTAGGCCAAAATCCTAGTCGTGAAAAAGGAGTGGCCTTTTCTATCGGTGCCTAATAGACACGTGGACAATGGGAGTAGCTCTGGATGAAGAATGTCCTGCTATATAGGTGAATAAAGATATCCAAGAAATTTGAGACCATGTCCTGCTATATAGGTGAATAAAGCTATCCAAGAAATTTGAGACCATGTGGCAAGTGATAATTCTGAAAGAATTTGGGCCCAGTCTGGCAAAAGAAGCCCCTGAGAGGTGTGCCCATTTTGGAATGGAGAAGGTTTTTGAATTACTACAATGGCTTGTGTATTGGCAACAGCTACATCGACTGGTAGAAGAAGTTTATTGGAAATATCACAAATATCACTATGAAGCCACCAAAGCAGAGAGCACCCTCACAAGTGATATGGGCATCTAATACCATTGCAAGTTTTAATGGTAGACTATCTCATGATCAGTTAATCCAATAATGGTTGTGCATACCGCCTAGTGAAGATGGATTATTTCATGAAGTTTGTAGTCGTAACTCCAACCAGGTCTCAAACGGCCGAGTCAACTGCCTGTCTCCATACTATCTGCCATGGCTCCATTCAAGTATACAGATGCCCAAAGGGAATTTACTCCAATCGAGGCACTTGTTTTCAAGGGAAAGTCATGAAAAAAACTGCACTGATTGAATGGCATAGAGAAGTCAAGAATAACGCTCTATGACCCTTGATTGACTTGCTTTCTGAGCCTAATGCAACAGGAAGCCAGCTGTCAATCAACATGATGTTGGCAGTAATGCCCCATCGACAGAAAAGATGGAACAGCTCTCTCGACATGACATCAGGGGAACCAGGTGTCACGATGGTCTCTCTTACTTTGGAGACTTGTGACTGGTTTGGGTCCTTTGTCTCATTCCTGTATAGAGATTGCATTTTAAACGTGTTTCTTTCCTTTAGCAGTTCAGGCGTTAATGTCAGTTCTGCTGCTAGCAGCCTCCTAAGATTCCTTACCATGTGTGGCTACTCTGTGATTGCTCCCATCCCTTTTATATGATCACATGGTTCCAGCATCCTTTGCTGGTGATTGAATTCATTCCTTGCCAAACTTGCTGTGGTGAAGGCAGTTCTCTGGAGAGCTGACTACTGCTAAGCCGTCTGCTGCCAAGGAGCACAGCAGCAGGCGTGAAGTTGCCTTGTTGTTCCCCTGTCTATCTTCTCTTCCCTCTTGTTGTTATTGCAGTGGTTGGAACTAGTGCTCCTGCCAGCCATTCCTCATTGAGGGCTAACATCAGGGCCAGTGAGGGACTATGTATCCTGCTCGGCAACGGGTTGAAAGAACTCTTATAGGGATGGTAGGGAGATCATGGCACAGCTGCTTGTGAGTGCAGGAAGTCACCTCTTCCCCTTTCACTATTACCAGGGCCCTCCGCTGTATTTGTTTCCCCCTCACGGTGTCTCTCTGTCTGTTGTTTTGCGTAGTGCACCGGACATCGTTGGTCTGTGCGCCAATGTCATGCACGGTAGTCGGGGGTACACCCTTCTTAGTTCAGTGTGACACCAGGATAATCATCCCCAAACGACTCTGATCCATGAGAAATCAGCGCAAAGCAGCAAAGGGAAGCAGTTTGCAGCCACCATATCTACAGATATGTGCCTAGCCCCATAAGGAATCTAAAAGAAGTCCCGTTTAATAAAAAAGTAACCCCTTTAAGTATCACTATACTTAATGACATGGGTGCTGACATCTAGTAATGACCGAATAGTAAAATATTAGGGTTCGTATTATTCTTATCAAATTATTTTTTACTATTTGGGTGTTCGTCTCAACTACTGAACCTATAGCAAGTCAATGGGGAACTTGAATAGTTTTCTGGAATATTTCCTTAAAAACTATTGGAGTTTCCTATTGACTTGCATTAGGTGCAGTGTTCGAGACAAATACCCGCATAATAAAAAATATTTGGTTAGTATAATCTGAACCTGAATATTTCACTTTTCGCTCATCACAACTGACATCCCATGATGACGCTAAGTGCAGGAGCAGCCCTTTACATTGTATTTTCCTCACTTGCTCTCTATACCACCTGAGGAAGATAGCGGTGGCTATCGAAACGTGTTACGGCATATAGAGAGCTTACTTAATAAAAGTTTGTGTCATCTAACTTCTATTCCTGCCCCTTTGTGCTCCAGCGCTCCTAAAAACCGCATTCTCCACTTGTTTTTTGCCCTTTGATCCTGTCTGCACGGGTGAGCGGTGGGTGCAGCTTTAGGCACATACCACCATCTCAGCGACAGGACCTGCCGTGACGTCACAGTAGAACATGCCCATTGATCACACAGTCTGGTCACATGACCACCACCATGGTTTCCTCTAAGCGGTTCCTTTAGTGAACTTCCTCACCTGCATGCCCTAAGCTTGGTTGTGCGAGGTCTTGGCACAACCTCCCCAGGTGAGTGACGTACCAGTCATTTAACTCAGCCCCCACCTCGCATGTCCTCACAATTTGCGCTCCTGTTTGCTTTGTTTACATGTCCTACAGGAGCAACCGTGTGCTGTGTCTTTAACACATGAGGGTACCTGCCGAGAATTTCCTAAGCGAAGCAGCTTCAGCAAAAGACGGCTGTCTTTTTTCTGAAACAGCTTTGTTCACGGCATTGCGGTATGGCATTTTTTTCCTGTAATTTTAAACTATGATTAGCAGGCGACTTCTACTAGGTAGAACTAACATGCTACTTTTTACCCGTGTCATGATTTCCGAACCCTTAAACTGTTAAAAGAGGTAACAAAAGACTGAACATGCGCAGCAATGTTAGGGTATGTGCACATCAGTAGTTTTCTGGGCTGTTTTTCAGCGTTTTCCGTCGGCGGTTTCCGCTGAGTTTTATGTTAATTTATGTTAATCCTAGCCTCCGGTTGGATTAACATGCTAGCAATGGAGTTTAGAAAACGCTGTCTTCATTAGAACGTTTTTATTCTGGTCATTTTCAGTTTCTTCAGCGTTTTTCCACCGGTTTTCAAAGATAGAGCAAGTGACTTCTTTTGGTCGTTTTTCCAGCGGGTCCAGCTTACAAGTGCAGCAAAAAACTCAGTTTTAAAAACGCTCAGAAAAACAGCCGACAAAACGCTGTATAAACGCTATAAAAAACGAGCAAAAAACGAGGGACACTGCTGAGCACAGAAAACTCAGTTTCTGCTATTCTACACCGGTTCCCGGTCGGTCTGCAGAGATGCACAAACGTCTGATGTGCACATACCCTAATATTGACATTGCTGTGCATTGTGTTAATTTTTGCTGTACGTTTTCAGGCAGATTGCAATAGAAATCCACCTGAAAAAGACATACCTGTTCTAGGTTACCACATGGTCGAAATTGGAACAGCCTGTTACTGCCGATGCAAGTCACTTCCAGATTCAGTTTTAGGCAAGGGCTATATAGTAACATAACACTAAAGGTACCGTCACACGCCGCCATATCGCCGGCGAGATGGCTGGCAATTCCTGAATTCGGCGATGTGGAAACCACATCGCCTGTGCATAGTGGCATATGACTGGGTGATTCTAGGGCGAGAAATCGCTGGTGGAGCATTGCCTGATTGCCCTGCACTGCAGGGAAATCAGGCTATATCCACCAGGCGATTTCAGCGGATCATGCCGTGTGACAGGGCGATAGCAACAAAAAACACAGCGATCCTGAAATCAATCCCGTAGGCGTAGTTGGATGGTGTTTTTTTGTGCCGCCTCTGCGGCGATTGGTGGGTGATACTGCGTTCCGATTGGCTGGCCATACCCAAGGCGCCTTATTTGATGACCCGTGCGTTCACGCAAAGCTGACCAATGGGAAAACAGTTCCGTCCATCAATTGCAGTGATATGGGCGCGTTGAAACACACTCTAGCACTCCCCTATCAAAACAGTATGGCTACATCACTGCTACGTTTGTGGCGTGTGACGTGGTGATGTGTGAAGGGAAGATCGCTTCCAGTCTCCTGCAGGTGGTTTCTGGGACGCAGGATAGCCAAAGATTGCACGCTAGATCGCTATGTGTGACAGCTCCACAGCGATCAGAAAAAAGTGCCCGAAACGTGCGAGCTCACGTCAAATCGCCGGTGATATGGAAGCTATATAGCGGCGTGTGACAGTACCTTTTATAGTATCAAATTGCATTGCATTGTGTCTGATAATTGACAATGGAATCACATTGTAATTTATGTGCATTGCAAAAAAAAAACACTTGATATCTAACTTTTAGGCTGCAAGTCACATGATTGCCTTTCCGCTGTAGACCTCAATGTATGCCAATTTTGACATGGGTCTCCAACACGACCCGTGGAAAATTTGGCTCCTTTTTTTTGTACAGTCAAGGCACATTCACAGCAATTCACAGACAAGTGATGTTGATGGTCACACGAGTGCTCTGAGAATTGCTGTTACATGACCCGAGTTGCCATCAGTGTCTTATTGATCACTCTTGGTAGGCAGAGACTTACGTGTGTCTCTGAGCAGATGGCACTTGTACTAACATGCAGTCGGAGAAATGATGGATGGTGTAATATTATATACTGGACTTTTCTATTTTGGGATATAGCAGGATTTGTTTAAAATAAATATGGCAATTTATGTTTGTGACATATTTTCCATGCACTTGAATCTTTAATATTTGACATCCATGTAGAATAAGACATCTGAGACTGTTTAGTGAGATCTAGATGGCTTGGCAAGAGTTAATGTAGAGCTACGTTCTAGCCTGTATGTATTTGTGTGTCTGTGGATGTAAATAACGGGCAAGGATTCCGTATCCCTATCACGTGACACGGTTGGTGGCATCTGGTCCAGGATTATCTTTGTTAGCGAGGGTTTCCTAGCAACAATGCAGTCCCTTAGCAACCCCAAGCCCCTGATGCTTATTTTTGAGGGAAAACCAGTGAGTCATTTTACACTTTATATTTAGCAGGGGACACCACCAGTGGGAAGAAGGGAGGCCCGAAATAACATCAGGGTGTTTGGCTGTCTGATGTGTTCATTAAAATGCTGCTAGTGATTCAAAGATCAAATGCAGATACTATATCAGATCAAGGTGGCGTATATGACCGAGGAAAAATGTGCCCATGAATCGGAACCATGCGAACAGTAACATCCCTTTAATTAACATTATTAAGAAGTAAGGCTCCTTCACACTTGCAGATGCCTCCGCAGCGTTCTGCGAGGCATCTGCAAGCCTCTGCATGCAGACCGCAGCCCTATCTTTATAATGGGACGCACGGTGTCTGCAGATGCTTGCAGACAGCTGTGCCTCCATTGCGCGCCATGAGTGATCTGTGCGCAGGCGGACGCCAACGCACAGATCACACACTCTCGCCCGCACCAGGACGCAACATGTCGCGTCCCTGGTGCGACGAGACTGTGTGATTTGTGCGCAGGCATCCGCCTGCGCACAGATCACTCATGGAGGGCAATGGGAGCGCACGGCTGTCTGCAAGCATCTGCATACTGTGCGCTCCATTATAAAGATAGGAGCTCGCGGCCGCTGCGGTCACATTGCGGATCCCTCTGCAGAACGCTGCGGAGGGGTCCGCAAATGTGAAGGCAGCCTAAGAGGGGCTGGTAATAAACCAAACAGAGCTGCATCTGCAGGGCAACTGCTCAAATCTAGGAGAAGGGGGTGGCAACACTTTGACCAACTGCCTAATATCGCATTAGGAGAGAATTCTTTGCAGATATATCATTGGCATTCATGCAGGCAGGTGATGATCACTTATCGATGATCACTTCAACTTTATACCCATAACAAGATCTTCCTAGAAAAGTGTGGAGAGAAACTCCAGAGAGATTTTTGCCATTTCTGTGAGACATTGGGTTCTCCATACTGAATTCATTTATCACGTACCTGCAGGATTGTTGAGGAGTCATTATGGATGTGTAGAATAAGGTTCCTCCCTAGACACGAAGGAGCCAGAGCACAATGGCCCCAGTGCTGAAACCTCTTCACTTTCCCATTAGCTACCTATTATGATTATGAAGGCGGCCATCAAGGTTCAGCAATTCCAAGATGTAAAAATAGGACACATTTTTACCCTGTCCATGAGATAATGGGACTTAATAAAAATTGTTCAGATTATTATGACAGTAGTTATCATAATTTTACAATTCACAGTGAATACCGCTAATGTCTTCATATCAGAACTATGGGCTGTAGACATACTTACATCTCTTACATTCTTAATGATTTATTATAGTTTTACAGTATGTTCGTAAAAGTAAGTTGGCTGTCCGTGATTATTTTATGAGAAAAAAAAGGAAAGAATCCAGTTGGCAACCTTGGTAAACGTGGAAACTCTCAGGCGGCCTCAGGGTCCGGGATGTCACGGGTGGCTTGCCTGAGGCTGTGGCCCTGGCGGTCAAATAAAAAAAAGGGGCTATTGTTGTTTAAATAAATTAAAGCACATAAGTTGTCTTCGTGACGCCACCTGCTGAGTCTGGTGATGCTCACCAGCGCCGCCACAGTCCTCTGGTGGTTGATGGTACCGCGGCTTAGATGGATTAGTCCCCCAGGAGGGACTGAACCACCGGGGCAGTGATGCTGTAAAGAAAACAGTTTGTATTGAAAGGATGCAGCAGAGTCGGGACTTCACTTCACCGGATAACTTTACTGACAAACTTCGCCAAAGTTATACAGTTTAGCAGTTCAATAGATGTTATGATGGCAAATGCTCCGGATGCTGCAATTGGAATGTTTGGCTGTAGATGGATCCCTCTTTATGTTCCTTTCTTTCTCTTTCTGTCCTTTGCCTCCTAGTGGCGGTGAAGTCTGACTTCTTGAAGACAGTCTGACCTCCAGCTGCTTCTCTTCCCTTCTCTCGCCCTCCTTTGCGGTCTCCGGGACAACCTTCTCTTAAGCTAAGCAGTGGCCTCTGCTCCTAGCTTTTGGCTCCCTTTTAGTTTTGACTCACTCAGGAGACTTGGGCTGTATTTATAATATCCCCGTTCTTCGGAATCTCTGTGAGCCGTGTACGATGTCACAGTTACGGGCTCCGGTACCCGTTTTCCTTCTCTGAACTAGCTTGCTTCTAAGCCTCTGTTCCTTCCCTCTGTTTTCTGGGATCTGTTCTGGGCCCCTCAGCCGAGGAGACCCTCCTTGCTCCAGCTCTTACACCATCTTCCTCTAACTCCAACTGCCCTTAACTGCCTTTTCAGGTTCCCCCTAGAGGTCACTATATCTCCTCCCGGGGTCCCTCCCACCTACTACTCTAGTGTGTGGGTGTTACTCTAGGGTTCCATCTAGTGACCATAGTTCCAATTGCAGTGGGGTGACTACACCGCTTTTCTGGGTGTAGTACCCCTTTTGTGGCACCTACGTAGTGGGACACTAGACCCTGTGCTTGTCTGTCTGGGGTTCCTGGTCATCAGCTTAGGTTGCGCATGCGCACTTTCTCCTTCTTTGAATTGGTATCCCCAGCCTATTGCTGGGATGCACCAGTTCCCTTTCCCTGTTGGGCGTGGCACGAGCAGCTTGTTAGACTTCTGTGTGGTGGTCCAGCCTGTTCATCTGGTTAGCCTGTATCCAGCACCAGTTCTGCATGTAACCAGTTCTGTGTCTGCTGATGTTCGTTTATGTTTCTGGACCTGTCCTACCCGTGTCCTGTCTTAGTACCAGCCTGTCTTGTACCTGAAGTCCTTTCTTATGCCTGAGTACCTGTAACAGCCTGCTCCAGTCTGGACTTGCTGAGCCATTACCAGTCTGTTCAGGTCTATACCTGCCATGCCTTTACCAGCTTGCTACAATCCTCACCTGCCAGATGACTTCAGCCTGATGACTTCTATCCATGCAAGCGCCATATGACCTCTGCATGATTTCCTTGCCCTGATGTTCTGTCTATTATTACGTGCCTCATCCTGCCTGTACCCGTACTTGTCTCAGTCCTATTTGTGTCTCTGTGTCAGCTCTGTCTGACTGTAGTTCCCATTCAGTCCCGTGTCTGCTCACCTGTCCTGCTGTCACCCAGTTCCGCACAGCTGCCACAGTTTCCCCTGTGGTACAGTGGGTCCACTCCTTTGATACTCGCCTCCTGTGAGCATAAGAAACTTTAAAGAATGCAAAGGCCTGGTAAGATTCCCTATAGAAGAGTTACCTCTCTGCCACTCAAGGCGCCAGTTTTATAAATAGCATATGCTATGTGCGCCATCCAGAAGGATCGTGTTATAACCATTTGTCTCTGTCAGAAATTTCCTTTAACATGGAACAATTTTTTTTAATAAGAAAAATTAAAACTTTGATTCCATGGTTGTATAAAATGGAAAAGAATGTGTTGCAATATATTTATTTTTTCCATGCCATTGTACTTTCTGGTAAAGTTTCCAACTCTCGTTCTCAGGAGCCGCCAACAGTGCCTGTTTTCAGGATTTCTTAACTATTGCACAGGTGATAATTTAATCACCTGCATAGGTGATGATTCCAACATCTGTGCAATGCTAGGGAGATCCTGAAAACAGGCACTGTTGGCGGCTCCTGAGGACTAGAGTTGGGGAATACTGCAGGGTCGATGACTCCTGAGACTGCTCCAGTATGTGAAAACAGATGGAACATGGCAGGTTAGAGGGAGCTGTGCAAGAGCTGCAGAGTAACACAAGCACAAACTGTTTGCATATTAATAAACTGGGCTAATCCTGAATAAATATGTGTAGCGCTGCCTGGATTCTTGATTAAATCATCTATCAGTCCTTGCAATAAATCTGCTGTTGATGGGGAAAACCCTAAGGATGCATGTGTATTGATCTACATTTATAGTTAAGGGTTTATCCACCCAACCCATATTTAACGTTCTCCATTGCATCTTACAGTTTTATAAATATCTCTAATTGAAAATAGTCTGTATTTTGTATACAGCTTCTGTGCAGACCTTTGTATCTCTGTGGTTACAGACTGCAATCAAACCTTGATTCTACAACACTTCTTCCCTTCTATATGACACGCCCACCAGGGCCGTGGGGCACTCTGAACCGGCTCAGGCAGTTCCTGGGAAGGTCATGGGACCTTCCCATGGGACTCAGCTCCGTGGCCCTGGCTGTGCCATGAAAATGGGGGATATTTTATATGGGATTTAACATGACGCCATCCGTGGGTTTCGGCAGTTGGAGATGGATGGCCGGTGCTGCGGTCAGGTCCTCTGGGGCTGTTGGTGACGCAGCTGGATGTTCTGCTCTCCACGGGTAGAGTGGGAGGCCCCAGGGCAGTTGGAACCAGTTTATATATAGGGAATAGGGCACGGTGGGGTACAGGGCTGGGGGCGAGACAAATTACTGGAGAACACAAGAGCTGAAGGTTCCTTTACCTTTACTTGACGGTCGATGGTGCATACTGGGGTACTAGCAACAGATGGTAGCAATTGGGAATCCACTTAGCTAAGTGGGTTTAGAGGCCTTCCTTCTGCGCGGTGCTGTTTGGTCTTCGCTGCCTGAAGCTCTGCTGCGTTCCTCTCCTGCATGTCTAGTAATGCGCCCCAAGGCTGTGGGGTACTCGGAACTGGGCTTTGCTACTTCTGGTGGAGATAAAATTCTGGGATGGTTGGTCGTGATGCCAGCCGTGGTGTTCAGCTATTGGGTCCGACGCTATGGTGCGGGACCCCTGGGGATGATGGAATTGCAGCTATGGTGATATCGCTCCACACGGGTGCAGCGGTTCCCCAGGGTAACCGGAAACGTCTATGGCGCTGGTAGGCCATTGGGGTGCAGGGCTGAGGGCACGGAAGAATCGACAGACACATAGTACACAGTATCCTTTACTTTTACTGGTAGTTGCAGGTAGAAACCAGGATACTGTCCATAGCTTATGTTATGAATCTGGGTGGCCTGGAAGCAAGTCGGGGATCTCCTCACCCGGTGAGTTCTGAGGCCTCCCTGCTGTGCTCATCTTTGCTTGTCCTGGCAGCCTGTAGCTAAGCTGCGACCCTCTCTCTCAGCTGTACAGGTCGTCTTCACAGTCCTCCTAGGAACTAAACTATCTAACCTGCCCCCAGGCAAGAATTTATAGGGCAGCTCTCCTAAACTCAGGTTCAGAGCTCCCCTATCTGGTCTGGAATCAGGAAAAGTGTTGCATGCTGTGGGCTTACCTGGTGTGGATACTCCTTCTTTATTCCAAGCATGACATCACCCCCCAAGGTAGGCAATGTCATTGTGGCAACCAGACTCTGGGGTGCCACACTAGTCTTTCCTCACATGGCAGGCAGCTCGAGCCTATTCCAGGTGTCGCTCCACTGTGATGGTGCGAGCTCTGGTATTCTGCTGTGCCTTGACTGTCTGATGGGGCCAGTGGACTTGCAATCCTCTGCCTTCCGTATTTAGTTGGTGGGAGTTTAGTACCCGGAAAACCATGGAGTCCAGCTTGCGTTTTCTAGCGCTTTCCTCCGGGGCAAGCCTGGTCACGGCTCCACTCCCTAGTTCTCTTCGACTTCTCCCTTCCACTAGCTTTTCACTGTCCTGGGACGAGCTCCACCGGCTCCAGTCCCCAGGATGTCTGTACTGCTCTTTTGTCTTAGACTGTTTGCTTAATCCCGCCTCCGGCCATGATTTTTTGGGAAGCTCCCCTAATACCGGGTTCAGAGCTCCCACTCCTGGTCTGGAGTCAGGACAAGTGTTGGATGCTGGTGTTACCTGACAGGGGACCCCTTCTTGCTTTCAGGCATGACATCACCCCCGGTGAGGAGGGAATGCCACTGTGGCAACCGGACCCTGGGATGCCATATATACATCTCTTATATCTTGCTATCAAACAGGATAAGGAGAATCAGGGCACAGATGTAAGGGAACATGACTTCAAGATCAGGCTACCTATGTTATTTGTCAACTTTTAACTATGGAGACACATAGTGTTGCATATGAGCAGTAGAAGAATAGGTAGAATTTATTTTAATTAAAATTATTGGCAAAGGTATTTTTTTTTTACATGTTTTTAATTTTGGGAGCAATATGAAAAATAGGTTCTGAAGGCAAAACATAGCAGCATATATTCCTTGAATAATCCTCTTTCTTTTTTCCACCTGTACAAAAAATGCACTGAAAGGTTAGTTATTGTTTTTTTCAAATCGACTCTGGTGTGTATCCTAAAAACAGAGCAAGTAGATTTAGAGTCTCATTGGAAATGAGGAGTGATGTAAATGAAGTCAATCTCTATACGGCACTATAGGATATGTTGGCGCTATATATACAACAGGAAAAAAATAAAGAAATGTTCTGTATAGTGATTGTTTATGTCTTATTCTGTTAATGCCGGGTAACAACCAACATGGATACTAGTCAGCTATTTTAAGAGCGGTTGATCATCTTTTCTGAATGGCAAATCTTTCTAGCTATGGAGTGATTCATCCCTCCATCTGTATTTCTGCATAACTGACATTCAGGGTGACAAACTCTGCATTTTTAATAACATGATCAAAGAAGTCGACTCAATGAGTTATATTTTTATGAATATTAGTATAATATTCTTTATGATCTATACTTTTATTTGGAGATGTGAAACCTGCTAGTTATAACATTTATTTAACGGGCCAATGTAGCACTACTGTACTCAGAGGTCTGCTTTCCTATAAGGAATTATAAGGCTGTGTGCACACAGTGCGTTATTTGATGCACTTTTGATGCTTTTTTTGGTGCAGTTTTATCACAAATCTGCATGCCTATCCTTATGCCAGTATAGTCAATGACAGTTCTGAAGTTTGGTGCACATGAAATTCCATAGAATAAATCGGAGTACTTTGCGGTGAAAAATATTAATTTATTTTCGATTTTAAAATACGTGATAAAAAGAAATGTGGCGCCCCGCAACGAGTGCGTCACAGGAGGGTATTGCAGCCATAAATGCAGCAGCAATATTCTCTGACCCAGTAGTTATGTGGTTAACTCAGAGATTCATACCCTGCATGCCTCACTTAGTATAGAGGGCCAATCAAGGTCCTGGTGGGCGGAGTGCAAGGGTAGTGTGTAGTGAAAGTTTAGTCCAGCTTAGAGAGTTCTAGTCTCGGGTCTGGAGAAGCAACAGCGACTTAGAAGATCTCTGCAGACTCCCAGCTCTGCAACCTAGGAGAGGGGGTTGCACAGTCGGTGCAGCCCCCTGGCCACCTTCTACCGGCCATCTCCTCACCCTCGCCACGGTTGAGCACCATTACTCCCGGTGCATCATCAATCGAACTTGGGCATCCAAATGCGGGTTCAAAACTACCCCGCGCCCTTACACAGCCGGTTTGTTGGTACCGAAGCTAGCAGCAGTTCAGCTCTGCTACGCAAACCAGAAGAGTGGAGGAGCAGCTTTACAGGAGCACCCCACCACCCGCCAAATTCCAGTCGTCTAACCAGCGGTGTACCCACCAAGGGATCCAAGGCTCCCCAAAACATCCATCACGTATACTTTGGATAGGGCATTGCAGCAGCCTCCCCGTACCCGTTCTGGTATTCCTGGGCGATAAAGGCAAACACTTAGCTAGAATGGAGGAACACCGCGGATCTCTGAGGGACACCTATCACTGCTGAGTCCACCCGGTCTGCTATCTACACACTGTATGCCATGTACTGCTTGCTGGTTACAGTAAAATCCCCGTTACAGAGACTTACAGTGTCCGTGCTTCCTTATGACTACGTCCGTCTGCACACAAGGTAACCGTAGCTGCCGCAGAACATCTTATGCAGCTCCAGCCTCCGGGGATCACCGCTCAGCCTGTGGGGAGCGTTCCATCTTGCTGCTATCCATCCCCCGGGGGTCCCGCAGCGTCGGTAGGACTTACCGGACTACTCATAGGTGGCGTCACGAAACTATTAACCCCCTTAATCTGTTCCCACAAGACGTCTTCAACACTTTTGATCTGCACTCGACCAGGCCTCACTACCGGCAGGCACAGTCCACCCGTGACAAGGAGGAAGAAGCTACTGCCTGTCTAAACCGGAGTCCCGACCACGGTGAGTCAGAAAAAGATTGGGACCAAACACACTCCTTGTGGTAAGGTAGCAAATTACATACAAAAGCACTGCTTCGTATCGCAGATACATGCAGGTACAGAACTACAAGTATGTATAAACACAGGCTCACATACATGTAGTTAATAGCATGAATGCACATTTCAGAGCAACTGCTGTACAAAGGGTGGACAATTAACAGGTTACAGGTATGGGGCCAGATGTAAAATCATACCATAGATTGCATGTCATATAAACCGCAGTAATAAAGTGCAATTGCATATTGTAAAAACCTTAGGTTGAACTATTCATACCTATAACATAACCATGATGAGAGTAGGTCCCAGGAAAAGAGGTTGGTCCTATGCAAAGACCCTACACGTGTTTCACATGATGGCAAGTCAGGCTTCCTCGGGGGGGAAGAGATAGATAGTAGTGGATACCTACTGAGCGTCCACTACTATAATGAGCGACCACTTAATGCATTTTTGGCATTTTACTTAAATGATGTTTTGCCACCTGAGGAAGTTAAGTGAAGTTTTTTTCTTTTCTCTGTCTCTCTCTGTCTTTCCCTCTTCCTTGATTTTACTACTGGAAAAACGCAAGCAAAAAAAACCATGCATGTATAAAAACATAGTTCAGTTTTTTTGGTGTGTTTTTATGCTGGGAGATACAGAACATTTCTGCATTAAATACTCATGGTGCGCTCGTAGCATAAATCATTTCACTTGGGTCTTCCACACCTCAAGGTCCACAAATCCTTGGTAGGAAAATATTTAGTGGGGTCCACAGTCTTGAAATCAGTGCCACACAATGAGTAGCTGACCTTGGGGGTAGATCACATTAATGTCATCAGGATCTGACAACAGAGTTAGGGTATGTGCACACTGGGCGGGTTTCCGGCGGTTTACCTGTGTAAACCGCCGTTTTGCATACATTAGTTTTATTTAAATTTATGTTAATCCAAACCAGCGTTTGGATTAACATTGAAACTAATGTAACCCGCCCACGGCTGTGCAGACACCGGCGGTTACCCAGCGTCATCCGTTGCTAACCCGCAGGTTTCCCAGCGGGTTAGCAAAGAATGACCATGTTCTTAAAACCGGCCGGTTCTGCAGCGGCTGCAAGCAGAATCATGTGCTGCTTCCAGCCGCTGCAGAATCTCCGCCGAGAACCCGCTGGGCAGCCGCCGGATACCGCCCGCACATATCCGCCAGGAAGCCGGTGGACGGCGCCGGAGCTTCCTGGCGGGTCCCGCCCAGCCGCCGACGACCAACCCGCCGGTAAGTGTGAACTTACCCTAATGTGAACATGACAATCTACACTGTTCATTATTTTCTAATGTTGTGAAAGCAAGGTTTAAAATGTTGAATTTTAGCATAATTGATTCCTTGCTTAGGCTGGGGTTACACATAGAAGTCCGTTTTTGGAAGTGATTTTCATCACCAATCCTTTTTTTATAGGGTGCTTTTTGAGCCTCCTACACCCCTGAACGTTTTTGGACTTAGTCATTTTTTCATTATTTTTCCTTAAAAACGCATGTGCGTTAACGCATGCGTTAATGCAAGTGGCTATATATGCCATGCGTTTCCCATAGGGCCCCATGTTAAAAAAACGCATGCGTTTTTTAACTGATGCCAAAAACGTTGCTAGCAGTGTTTTTGGCTCAAAAACGGACAGAGCAAGGTTTTGAGGTCCAGAAAAAAACAAACAGGGTGTTTATTACATCCAATCCATTTTCTGTCAGTTTTTGGACTTAGAAAAAAAAATTAACAAAAATGAAGCCAAAAACGGACCAAGGGCTCATGTGTAACCCCAGCCTTAAAGGGGTTTTCTCAAGTTTGGAAGGTATACTCTATCTTTGAGATATAGGATAACGTTCCGAGTGGTGGGTGCCCAGCTGCTGGAACACCCACTAATTCAGAAAACTTTGGCTCCTAAAAGCCCTATATGAATGCAGCGGTGGTTGATCATGTGCACTGCTGGAGAAAGCCTAGCACTGCATTAGGCTGGTCTTCAGCTCTCACATGAATAGTGGAGAAGTTCCAAACTTGAAAATACGAATATCCCTTTAAGGGCTCGGACACACTCATCCGAGTTTGACGGATGAGACTCGGAACAGGCTGGAGCAGAGACCCTGAATGGCCTCTCCCTGTCTGGACAGGGAATGTGATGCTGCACAGAAATACAAGCAGCTGTCATTCCCCGTCCAGAGAGAGAGAGGCCGTTCAGGGTCTCTGCTCCAGCCTGTTCCGAGTCTCGTCTATCAAACTCGGATGTAACTTGCAGTGTGTGTCCGAGCCCTAACTGGGTGACTAGTGCATGTTTGACCACTGAACTTCTTATAGTGCTCAGTTTAGGTAGATACTGCATCAGCGCTCCATAAAAGCAGGCTGTAGCTTCAATCATTAGCTACATTACATGTCCCATAATAACATTGGGAGGCAATGAGGCAGGTCACAAATACAGGCATATAAGACATTAAAATATTGCCTGCCTATGCATAATAATGTAGAACATTGCAGATTTAGCTCCCAAAACGTAGCAACCCCTGCAGTCTTACCCTTGTCTCTTCCTGGATGTCCTCCTCGCTCTAAAGGCCATGTCTCACACAACAATATCGCTAACGATATCGTTGAAATGTCACGGGTTTGCAGTCGATCAAACGATGTCGTAACAAAGTCGTTCAGTGTGACATGTACAAACGATCAACGATAAGTCGGCTGATTGTTGATGGGAGATTTTTGAACCGGACCTAAACCCAGACGATGATCGTCCGTCCAACCTGCAGCATCAGTATGTGTGACAACTTGATAACGATGTTGTTAACGACTTCTCCTATTCAGAACTGAAGATGTAGGTGATCAAACGACCGCAAGTATCGTTCACTTGTTGTGGAATCGTTGCTGCATCGTTATAGATATCTGTACGTGTGACATTTCCCTAGTGATCATTGAACCTTGTTCAAGCGATCTAGGTCAAGCCGGATCTTTGGTTGGTTCACCGACACATTGAAGAGTGAGACGGTGCCTTTAGACCACTATCATACATACAGTATAGTTTACATCTGAATGCTCAATGTTCAGTATATTCACATGTTTCCTCCAGCAGGTGCCCATAACTTGGGGTCCTACTGTGCCTATGAGTAAATCCAACACTGATTGACACTCATGACACCTGAATGACAATTACCCCTGGGGCTCATTCACTTGTCAGTTTTTTGCATACAAGTACTGTGGTTTTTATGAATAGCTGTCCTGCTTATAATAGTCTATGGGGTGTTCAGAATCAGGAAGACATGTCCGATATTGATCAGAGTATCGGCTCAAATTTGCCAATACAAAATAGTGAAAAATAAAACAGACAGCACTCGGAGGCCATCCAACTGTTAGGGTACCTTTACACGCCGCTACTGGCGGGTGGATACAACCAGCTACAGGCTACAAATGTAGCTTGTAGCAGGAAAATACCCCGTAGTAGCGGCGTGTAAAGACGGTAGGAGGCACCCGGCCACAGATACATCTGTTTCCGAGCACTGCCCGGAAACAGGTGGCTACACAGGCGATTGTAGCGAGCTGTATCGGCGTGTAAAGAAGTGACAGAAGGGATGTGTCGACACCAGGCAATGTAGCTGGTATGTAGCTGGGGCGTGACACAGGCTCCGGGTTACCGCCCCCCTTCAGCGATCATTGGTGGAAGCTCCTGCGTTACGATTGGTAGTCGCTGCATAGGGCGGCATATTTAAGGAGCTGACCAGTCACACTACACAATTGCTCGAGCGTCATGTATTAAACAGCCTCCCGCGATGCCGGGCCAATCATGGGTTTCTTGCTTTGTCCTATCAGCGTACGGACGTCTCGTAATCCACAATTGTGGCACGCCTATGTGCTGTCCCTGCTGCACCAGGTCCGCCCATATTAGCTGGTTGTAGCGGTGTGTAAATGAGGTAAGATGAGCTACAGAAGGAGACTTGAGGCACCCAGCGGTGTATCCGGGGATAGATGTCACGTAGCGTAGCGTAGCTTGTGGCGGCGTGTAAAGATGGTGCGTTGACCGTTTGTAACCGTTTGTGCGTGCTCGTGCACGAGAAGTAGCTGGTTGTATCCACCCGCCAGTAGCGGCGTGTAAAGGTACCCTAAGACAGGAGAAGGTAGATAACATCTTTCTTTTCACTTTTGAGAAAAACTGATGAAATTTGGATCAAACTGATGAAACTTGGATGACACTATTGAAAATTAGATGAAGCTCATGAAAATCACTGATGAAACTCGGTCCGTTTTTCTCGTCAAACAAATTTTAAGGAGCCCTTCGTTATGCAATGAAACAACAATATTAAATAGTCCAGGAAAAATTAGAGGGGATTATACCAGACCAGATGAAGCACAAGTAGCGCAAAACGGTCCGTCTGTTTCCAGGTGCCCTGAACGGAATTAATCCCTCCTGCCTAGCTGTGACTCTGCTTGATGGAACCTCACTTTTAATGAGTATGGAATAAAGCCTGCATTGTATGGTAAGACATGCTGTAATTTTCTTTTCTGGATCACGTTTTCATCCCTGCCTGGGCTTCATATGCTTAGCACCGTCTTCTATGGGCGGATCTACCTGGATTCTGGTTCTTGGATTTACACAGCCTGAGCATCTGATCCGTGAGCGGTGGAGTGTTGAAGTTGGGGCCGTGTGTAAAGCCCGCTTTACACGTTGCAATATCGTTCCGATACGGGAAGTTGCGTTCCAAATCGTAGTTGTCACACACCTTGATCCTGCCACATCGCATATACAATATCGTACGGTTGAAGGACTTGCACAATCTTCATGCAATATCGTAGTTAGGTTGTTTTCACGTCGCATTACCGATTTACACGACACAACGCACGAACGATATCAACTGCAACGGCCGGAGCACGTGAGTTTTTATCGTTGTTGCGTTGCGATATCGCGACGTGTAAAGCGGCCTTAAGTGTTTTTTCCTCTTTTTGTTCTATAGACGTTTCCTAATATCTGTGTCTTCTCCCATTCTGTTTAATCTCATTGCTTCTAGTCTTTCCTTGTGAAAATTAGAATAAAGCAGATCCCTCTTCAGTGTGACAGCCCTTCAGATATTTTCACATGTACTATTGATTTATGGAGGTGGGGAGGTTTAAAATGATAGTTACTCTGTAATATAGAAAGTGGGCAAAATATTCGCCTGTATGGCACCTGCTGGACTAATAGCGCTTGCTATACAAGAACAAACACTAATGAATTATTTAATGGGCACCAGATGGGTAGTAAAAATATTTAATAGTAACGAGGACCCAAATAAGATATAGAATGACCTATAAATAAATAAATCACTCTTGGCATCGCTATTTTATGGGACCATATGTAACCTTCCAGTATTTATTAGCTGTCACCTATCATGTAATTTATTATAAGACTTGTTACCAGCGTATGTTGGAAGCAGACATGTTGGGGGCCACACTAGTATTCCTCCTGTAGGCTTATTAGTGTCCATTGAAATGTGAGGCAATGGGAGTTAATGAGGTTTTCAGTGCAGCCATTCACGCAGAAGAAAACATTAAGACAGAGTGCTGATTGATTCCCTATGAGTATTGGTCAGCCACAGAATTATTTTCTCCACTGAAGAGTCAAATATATAGAAAATAGAGCAGATGTTTCCTGTAATCCCCGGCAGCCCCAGAGTCTCGGCAATGTCTCGGTATCATTGTGGAGGGGTCAGATATGCTGGCGTATAATAGTACCCACTGTCGGGTGCCCCCAGCACACACAGGGCAGACATGGCGTTTGATTTAAGCCAATTTACGGCAAGATTTTACATTCTCAGGTTATGTATTACAGCGTCATTCATCAGTTATGAAGGTTGCTTGGGATGATGCACTGAAATAAAATCTCCGCAGTGTAATTGAGTTTATTAGGTTCTTAAAAATATTTCCATTCACTGACAAGTAACATAAATCTTCAGAATGGGAATATATCCCACAAGCAATGTGGAATCCGGGGAGAATAATAAGTAAATGATGACAAACTGTAGACAATTTATGAACAAAACATGTATACAATGAATGTGACACTGTAGCCATTAGCATGCTTATCAGGACATGCTGGGAATAGTAGTTCTACAAACGTGTGTAGTACAGTTTGAATACCATGGTTAAAAATATTGATGTAGGTAAATGTTGCCAAATGGGGTCACTGAACAGATTGTATGTTAATACAGCAATCCAACTCTCACAATCCTGATGTAATCCTCAATTCTATGTACTGATAACCCACGCCGTGCTGAATCTGGCTCCATTACTCTCATATGTACAACTACACTGTGATACTGGAACCTGGAACATGATAAAGGTGGGGGACAGGGGCGTACATAGAAATGATGGAGCCTCATAGCAGAATTTCAAATTGGGCCCCCCACCCAAAAAAGAAAAAAATATATATTAGGCCCAGGGATTACAAAAGAGCCTATCTCAACTCTGCAGCCCTTACAGGGTATTTTTCCTGCTATTGAGCTCCTGATTTCCCTGACATTGTTGCCATAGAGTTTTCTGCCAGCAAAAAGTGCCTCACAAACACCTTTTGATACCCTGGAGTGAATGCCTCCATAGTACCCTCCACACAAAGTATGATAACCCTACTATAATCCCTTCAACTACTCCAGCAATGAGTGGTGACCCAACATAGTATAATCTCCAAATGTGACCATCACACAGCCATCCATACAACATAATGGCCCCTACTATCCCTCCAAATAGAATAATGGTCCCCACACATCTTTCCACACAGTATGATGGACCCAACCCAATCCTTCACACTAAATAATTGTTTACATGCAGTACAATGGCCCTAAAATAGCCCACCATGAAGTATAAAGGCTCCCTCATAGCCCTCCAAATAGTGTAATGGGCTCCACATAGTCCTCCATGTGGTATATTGTACTCCATAGTGCTCCCTATAGTAAGGGACCCTATATAGTCCTCCATATAGTAAAATGCACCCACCATTATTTTGCATATTGTATAATGCCTCTCCATAGTCTTCCATATAATATAATGCACACCCCATAGTCCTCCATATAGTGAAATGGACCCCCATAGTCTTCTATATAGTATAATCGGCACCACATTGCCTTGTATATAATATAATACTCCCCGTTAGTCCTCCATATTGTATAATGTGTAGGTCATAGTCCTTCATATCGAATAATGTACCCCATAGTCCTCCATATACTATAATGCACACCATAGTCCTCCATGTATTATAAGGTAGCCCCCATAGTCCTCCATATAGTATAATGCAGTCCCAATAGTCCTCTATATAGTATAATGCACCTCCTATATATAATGTATCCCACATAGTCCCTCATATGGTCCTTTCCCCCCATAGTACTCTGGCCATCAGTGTGCTCACTGATTAAAAAATAAATATTCACCTCTCCTAGGTTCCCTGCTGCTCCAGTCTCTATGTGAGCATCCTACAGCTCGGCATAACCCAGAACATACGGTAGCATGCAGTAGTGAAGTCATTGCACACTGCTGTGTGGAAACCTCAGAGCACACAGCGGGAGAATGATAGGGTAAGTTCAGCACTCTCTCTTCTATCATTACTTTCAATTGTTTTGGCATCTGTAATGCCGATACAGTTGAAAGTACAATGAGAGGTGGGGACGGGGAGCACCGATGACGGCTCTGGCATTGGGCCCCCCTGACACATGAACCCCATAGTGGCTGTGTGGTCAACTGCCATTAGTGGTATGCTGCCACTGGAGGGTGAAGAGGGACAATTTACTGAAGTTCTTAGTGCACCAATCCTTGCTTGAAATGCCTTGCCTAATAATAATACTGACAAATACTAATAGGAAGTTTGTTAAAATAAAAGACACTCTAAGGGCCCTTTCACATCAGCGTTTTTTTAAATTTGCGGCAGATGCGGTGAAAAAACCGCATCTGCCGCAACTGCCGCATAACGGTTCCACTTGCGGCACGGTTGCGGTTTTTTCCATAGGAAGTATAGGGGGACTTGCGGCAGATGCGGCAAGTGCGGTATTGCACTTGCGGCAGGTGCGGCAGAGAAAAAAACCGCAGTAAGCCGCGGTTTTTTTCTCTGCCGCACCTGCCGCAAGTGCAATACCGCACTTGCCGCATCTGCCGCAAGTCCCCCTATACTTCCTATGGAAAAAACCGCAACCGTGCCGCAAGTGGAACCGTTATGCGGCAGTTGCGGCAGATGCGGTTTTTTCACCGCATCTGCCGCAAATTTAAAAAAACGCTGATGTGAAAGGGCCTTACGGGTGCTTTCACATCTGCGTTTTTCGTAATTCGCGGCAGATGCGGTGAAAAAACCGCATCTGCCGCGTTTGCCGCATAACGGTTCCACTTGCGGCACGGTTGCGGTTTTTTCCATAGGAAGTATAGGGGGACTTGCGGCAGATGCGGCAAGTGCGGTATTGCACTTGCGGCAGGTGCGGCAGAGAAAAAAACCGCGGCTTACTGCGGTTTTTTTCTCTGCCGCACCTGCCGCAAGTGCAATACCGCACTTGCCGCATCTGCCGCAAGTCCCCCTATACTTCCTATGGAAAAAACCGCAACCGTGCCGCAAGTGGAACCGTTATGCGGCAAACGCGGCAGATGCGGTTTTTTCACCGCATCTGCCGCGAATTACGAAAAACGCAGATGTGAAAGCACCCTAAGCCGCAGGGGTCTCAAACTCCAGGCCTCGAGGGCCGCACACAGTCCAGGTTTTCAGGATTTCCATAGTATTTGACAGTTGGTACTCAAATGACCAACTGTCAAATTCCAAGGAAATCCTGAAAACCAGGACTGTGTGCGGCCCTCGAGGCCTGGAGTTTGAGACCCCCTGCTCTAAGGGTACTTTCACATCAGCGTTTTTTTTAAATCACGGCAGTTGCGGTGAAAAAACCGCAACTGCCGCGATTACCACATAACCGCTGGACTTGCGGCACACTTGCGGCAAGCCCCATACAATGTATATGCGGGCTTGCGGCAGGTGCGGCAAGTGCGGTTTTGGCACTTGCGGCAAGTGTGGCCGCGAAAAAAAACGCGGTCAGCCAAAACCGCGCTTGCTGCACCTGCCGCAAGCCCGCATATACATTGTATGGGGCTTGCCGCAACTGTGCCGCAAGTGTGCCGCAAGTGCAGCGGTTATGCGGTAATCGCGGCAGATGCGTTTTTTTCACCGCATCTGCCGCGATTTAAAAAAACCGCTGATGTGAAAGCAGCCTTAGAGGGGTCGGCAGCCTTTGTTGTTCTAGTGGTTGTGAAGCTGCTACTTTTAGCACAAATTGTGGGCATGATGGAAGGTGTGGTTTCACAACAACTGGAGTGTTGTTGCAGGTTGATGACCCATGACAAGATGCAGCATGCCTTACCAATCAAATATTACAAATCTTGCTGGACTGGTATTGTGCTGTCTAACCATCCACAGAACCATCCCCGTTGAGTAATGCAAGGGCTTACTACTGCTTCTGCATTCTATTGAGAAATTGCTAATCAAGCAGTAAAGATGATGCAATGGATGGGGCTTTGTAGTCTTAAAGGGGATCTTTCAATAGATTTTTATTATCTAATATGAAAACAGCATGATCTAGGGGTTAAACACTGAATTTGGGGATGTATCACTTATTAGGCTGTGTGATGGTGTTTCCACATAATTAAGGTTTTACCACAATGAGATTATCACTGCCAGCACTACCGCTCAAACGCCTCTCCTCTGATAATCAACGCAATTGACAATGTATATAGAAAGCTGTGGGGTGAACAGGAGTAGCTTTCTGATCTCTACTACATGCTACATTTAAGGCTGGAAACACACTGGCATGTGGAAAAATGGTCCGATTGACGGATCCAAGAGTTGGACGAGTGTCCTCCGGGTTTTGCCTCGTTATGCATCCAACTTCTATGCGAGTGTCCAACATTTTTTTGGATCACATCCGAGTGGTGTCCGTGTGTTGTCCCTGTGTAATGCGATTTTAACATGGCATTTCTCATGCTATATAAAGTGAGAAAAGAGTTGACAGAATAGAGGGATTGAATACATTAGACAGATAGATAGATGCTAGATAGGGTTCACCTGTCTCCCGCTGCTACTTCCGGGGCCGCCTATTAGGCTAATTACATATTCACTGCACTGTCAGACAAACAGCCAATCAGAGAAGCTCACACTGTTTGAGAGCTTCTGTGATTGGCTGTTGTAGTCAGAGTGCTTTTCCTCAATCTGGACAATGATTCTGCTTGGTTGCCGTACACGTTAGTGTAGGGCAACCATCCTGCCGTTATAGGGTGTGAAATGAATAAATATTAAGAAAAAAATGTGTGCGGCTTCGCAGCAATTTTAAGTCTAGCCCGATGAAAGCAGACAACTGTGAGCTGCCACCCTCAGCTACGTAATTTTCCCTTGGCTGGCAAAAAAAAATGTGTGGGCTTTGCCCTATTTTGCAATGCCAGCCAAGGTAAAACTAGGCAGTGAGGGTATTCCCTGCGGGGTGAGAGCCCATTGTTATAGGGCCCCCCACGCTAAATCGCAACAGCCCACAATCGCCCCTAAAAATGACGCATTAATACGCGCCATTTCCAGGCGCCTTACCAGGCTCTTCCAGCGGCCCTGGTGGCGGTAGCACGCTGGGTAATGATTGAATGAGCCGAGTTATTGGCGGCTAAGCGATGATGTCATCGCTGACACTATTGCCATAGTAAATTAATAAGTCGCTGCTCCAGTATGAGCGTCGCATAGAGGAGCAGCGGTGACAGCAGAGTTAACTCCCTGCTTGCCGGCGATGCTGTTATTAGTAAGCAGCGCTGGTCAGCTGGGCCTTCATTCCTGTGGCTCCTGTATGAGCCGCTCATTCATGAGCCGCTGTTCTGTCGCCAGCCATCATTGCCATAGTAACCACTTATTAGGTTACTACAGCAACGGTGTCAGTGGCTTCAGTCATTACAGAGCAGGGGGAGGAAGCGTTCTTCCTCTTCCTGCTTAGTGATGTAGCAGAGCTAAACATTTGGAGAACAAAGAAGGCAGAAGGATGAAGAGAGAAGAAAGAAGACCAGGATCCTAGAGGCTGTAAAGGAGAGTAATAAAGATAGAGTCCCTAAGGGTGTCTGTGTCTTTATTTTCAATAAATACTCATTTCTCTGTGTGGTGTTTTTTAACCCTTTATTGAAGATTCTTAATGACCGAGTCAAACTTGGCCTGACATTAAGAATCTCTGGCTTAATACCAGTTTGTATAACAAAGCTGGTATTAACCCCTTTATTACCCAGCGTGCCACTGCCACCAGGGCCACTGGAAGAGCCCAGTAAGGTGGCTAAAAATGGCGCTTATTAATGCGCCATTTTCAGGGGTGGCTGTGGGCTGTTCTCTTTAGCGTGGGGGGCCCTATAACAATGGGCCCTCACCCCGCTGGGAATACCAGCCCTCAGCTGCCTAGTTTTACCTTGGCTGGCATTGAAAAATAGGGCAAAGCTAATGCATTTTTTTTTGCCAGCCAAGGGAAAATTACGCAGCTGAGGGTGGCAGCTCACAGCTGTCTGCTTTCATCGGGCAAGACTTAAAATTGCTGCGAAGCCCCACGCATTTTTAAAAAAAAAACATTTATTAATTTCACACCCTAGAATGCCAGGTTGGTTGCCCTACAGTAATGTGTACGGCAACCAAGCACAATCACCATCCAGATTGAGGAAAAGCACCCTGACTACAACAGCCAATCACAGAAGCTCTCAAACAGTGTGATCTTCTCTGATTGGCTGTTTGTCTGACAGCGCAGTGAATATGTAATTAGCCTAATAGGCGGCCCCGGAAGTGGCAGCGGGAGACAGGTGACCCCAATCTAGCTATTCTATCCTATCTATCCTGTCTATTCTATTTCTCTGCGAGAAACACCATGTTAAAATCGCTCTCTCTACGCTGTCACTGTGCTGTCTGAGTGTGCGGTCCGTGATTTTTGCTGGACCTATAGACTTGCATTGGCAATTGTTGTCCGACATTCACATGAAATTGGCTCGCCCAGGGCAGGGTACTCAGCACTCAGGCTCGATCAGGGATGTCACGGGTGGCTTGCCCGAGACCGTGGCCCTGGGGGTCAGCTAAGATGGGGATTATTTACAGGGATTATGTACAAAGTTTCGTCTTCGTGACGCCACCTGCTGAGTCTGGTGATGCTCATCAGTGCCGCCACAATCCTCCGGTGGTTGGTGGTGTTGCGGCTGAGATGGATTAGTCCCCGCAGGCGGGACTGGACTACTGGGGCAGTGATGCTGTAAAGCAAACAGTTTATATGGAAAGAATGCAGCGGAGTCAAACTTCACTTCACCGGGTAGTTTTACTGAAGGTCTCGCCAGTGTCATACAGTTCAGCAGTTCTACTGGTGTTATATTGGCAAATGCTCTGGATGCTGCAATTGGGATTTTTGGCTACTAGATGGCTCCCTCCTTATATTCCTTTCATTCTCCTTTCTTCCCGTTTTGCCTCCCAGTGGCAATGAAGTCTGTCTCCTAAAGATGATCAGACCTCCTGCTGCTTCTAGTTTCCTCTCCCTTGTACCTGTCGGGTTAACCTTTTGCTTGTCCTTCGCAGGATCCGACTGCAGGACTGGCCTCCCTCTTGTGGGCTCTTGGGAGTCGGGGCCATATTTGTAATATCCCCGTTTAACAGATTTTCTATGAGCCGTAAAGGACCTCACAGGTGCGGGCTCTGGTACCCGGTTCTCTCTTTTAGAATGAACTCTCAACTTATTAGGACGTCTCCCTTCCGAGTTCCTGTTTCTCTCGCCTTCTTCTTTCTGGGATCTTTGCCTTTAGTTCTCTGGGGCCCCTCAGCCGAGGAGGCCCTCCTTGCTCCCTCTCAGGCTGCTGCCCGACTTCCACTCCTTCTCCTCCGAGCTCCTAACTCTCCTCTGAGCTCTCTGGTTCCTCCTAGAGGTCACTATCTTCCCTCCTGGGGTCCCTCCCACCCACTATTCCAGAGTGTGAGTGCTGCTCTAGGGTTCCATCTAGCGACAATAGTCCCAATTGCAGTGGGGTGACTACACCGCTTTTCTGGGGGCAGAACCCCTTTTGTGGCACCTACGTCGTGGGGCGCCACAAAATCGCAGCATGTTGCAACTGACTATTCATTCGAGTGTCGGACGAGGGAAAAAACGTCAGACACTCGGAAATGTGCTCTCGGACATTGACTAACATTGGTCCAACTGCAATGCGATTTTTACTCGCATTGCAGTCGTCCGAGTTTCACGCCAGTGTGTCCGAACCCTAAGGACTCGAATTGTGTCATAACTGCTACACCCAGTAAACTAAGGGTACCTTTACACGCGGCTACATTTCTAGGGTGGCTACAGGTAACTTACTGGTTGCAGTGAAATCATGGAGACAAGGTTCTATCTTGTTGCTGTGTACAAATGGAATAATCTCTCCATGATTTCACTGTAACCAGTAAGTTACCTGTAGCCACCCTAGAAATGTAGCTGCGTGTAAAGGTACCCTAAGTGATACATCTCTGGAATCAGGGTCTCTTTTCCTATAGTATACTGCTCTCAGATGAAGTATCAAAAACTAGGTGACAGATTTCCTTTAATGGTCATAGACAGGCTGCGTAATCTACACAATTAATACCGCCTGGTCTCACCTTGCTGTACACAGCTCTGTTGCTTGGCTGGGTAGTTGGAATAGCTGTCTCCACCCATAGCTACATAAATGACAGGAGATGGATTGCATTATATATATTGATTATTGGATACATTTCTTCTCACACTGTCATATCACAGTCCTGTTATAACACGAAGCTATGAATTATATATGAAGCTTAGATGGGAGAGTTTAGCAAAGCTTCTCAGATAATTATTGTTAAATGCACTGTCCAGTCTAATATTGATTTCTATGGTTTATCATTGATCAATTTCATTGTTTTCACAGTAGGGTAGGAGGAAAGAACACTCAGCTAATGGATCCAGGCCCTACCATGCGATTCAGCCACAACAAGGTGTATCTGAATTTAGGATGCAAGTATTGCTCCCCTAGTCACATCTCTTTTGCTGTGCCTGACACTGATAATCACTGACTGAAGCCATAATCAAATGCATTTCAGTGAAGATTTCCTGCGCGATGATCTGTGCCAGGGTCGGCTAAGGTTTTCATGGGTCCTGGGCGGAGGAGTCTCATTGGGCCCCTTGAAGACATACCACAATTTGTGATTGCAATATAGAGGCTTAAGGCTTATATATATACAGTATATATATCTATATATAATACAATACCTCAAATATAATCTTTCCTTTTACATTCTCTCCCCTTTCTTTGCTGACTTCATCCCTCTGTGTGCTGTCTTTTCCCCCTGTGTGATCTCTTCTGTGCACTCTTCTCCACCCCCCCCCCCCCGGGCTCTGTCACCCCGTGCACACTCTTCTTCCACTGTACGCTCTCTTCTTCCCCTGTGCGATCTTTCCCCTTTGCACTCCCTTCTCCCCTGTGTGCTCCGTTCTTCCCTCTGCAACCTCTCTCATGTGCTCTTCTCCCCCCACAGGGCTCTCTTCTCCCCTTAGTGCTCTCTTCTCCCCCTGTGCAATCCATCCCCATGCGCTCTCCCCACTCATACTCTCTCTCCCCGTGCACTGTCTTACGTCTTGTGTGCTCTCTCCCTTACACTGTTTTCTGCCCCATGTGCTCTCTTTTCCTGTGAATGACCATATGCACTGCCTCTGTGTGCAGTGTTCTCCTTCCCTGCACTGTACGATGGCAATGCAGGAGATCAGCACCGTCCCGCAGGTGACGTCATTGGTCCTCTTTGCATAGCGCTGGGAGCAAGAACATAGCGCACAGGGAGGGGTAATGAGAGTCAGTTACCCTGGGCCTCATACATCTGCTGAGGAGACCATCCAGCAAGCAGACGGACAATGTCCCAACAACGAGTGGACCCCCCGATTGTCCAAGGCACTGACACTTGCTGCGTGTGCGGGGTACTGCCGCCCGCCCTGACCTGTAGAGTTCTTCTCAACATGTTCACAAAGCTTCAGTTTGTTACGATGTAACACTGAGAAAGAGATAGGGAGGGAGGGAGACAGAAGTATTTTAAAATGAATGAAAATGGCTAAAAGGGTTTGTCCACTAACACAGAACCCATTCTTAAGCTTTGTTTCCCTCCAGTAAAATAATAACACCTATACTCATTTACTGTGGCTGTGCCATTTCAGCAATGTTACACTGTCTCAGAGGGATCGTGTGATATCATATCATGCCATCCTGAACCCAATCAGCGCCTGCTTTCCTCTCCACTTTTTTGGACAAATCGGACATCTGGAGGAAGTCAGTGCTGCTGCTCTCTCACTTCATCTTGATGTCCGTTACATTTTAAGGTTGGGGCAGTTAAGCAGCCATTGATTGGCAACAGGCAACACATGACATAATAATGTCACGCGATTCTCAAAAGAGTCATTGTTGAAACCACTGGAACGGCGTGAGTATAGACAAATCTACAATGAACATTATATGAGCAAATACCCTGCTGTAAATAAATAGCAAACAAGTGCATATAAATGACATAGGGTACTTAGTAAACACTGGTTTTGATTAAAAAAAAAGCATAAAGCCTTCCCATCACGACAAGGTTTACCCCTAATGGGACTACCTTACGCTTCCTAATATTAAAACCTCACCATGTGTTAGAACAAACCTCAATATGAATGAAGGTGGAGAATGGCTGGGTCCTGATTATGGACACACAGTTATGGGAAGCATTTAAGTGAAATGCCCATCTCAGTGAAGTGGGGGACACACACCCTATTTGTATCTACTATATAATTGTCTAAGGCGTCTGTCTGAAGCCGAAATCGCGCGCCAGACAGAGGCCGCTTATTGGCGGCCACCAATGAACGCAGACTATGCAAATGGACACGCGAATTCAAAACCTGGCGACAGCGACAGACAGTGCTTTTTTTGCGACGCAGGAGGGAGCGGGAGATCTCTTTCTCCAGCTCATATAATATGCATAGCCGCTCTCCATCACCGTGGTGCTGAAACCACACCATGGTGATTGGCTGGGGGAGCAGCGCATATTATATGGTCCTGTGCCCCCCTGTGATGGCACATGCCCCCCCATGTTAGATATGGCCCTATGCTGCTGCCATAGTAAAATAATAAACTCTATACTTACCTCCTGGCTCCTCCTCCAGCGCTCATCTCCCGGTGTCTCTCTGGTCTCCCGGCTGCTGCTGTGATCGCACGCAGAGATGATGTCACACTCTGCTGTGCCGATCACATGACCGCACAGAACCAGGAAGAGGAGGAGCTCTGCTGCAACATCTCTGCCCGATCACAGCTGCACGGAGGGAGACCGGGAGATCAGCGCTGGAGGAGGGAAGAATAGAGCAGCATGGGGGCAATATCTAACACAGGGGGGCATGTGCCACACATAGGGGACATGTACCACGCATAGGGGACGTGTGCCCTGCATAGGGGACATGTACCACGCATAGGGGACGTGTGCCCTGCATAGGGGACGTGTGCCACGCATAGAGGACATGTGCCATGCATAGGGGACGTGTGCCATGCATAGGGGACATGTGCCATGCATAGTGGACGTGTGCCATGCATAGGAGATGTGTGCCACGCATAGGGGATGTGTGCCATGCATGGGGACATGTGCCATGCATAGGGGACGTGTGCCACGCATAAGGGACGTGTGCCACGCATAGGGGATGTGTGCCATGCATGGGGACATGTGCCATGCATAGGGGATGTGTGCTACACATAATGGATGTGTGCTATGCATAGGGGATGTGTGCCATGTATAGGGGACGTGTGCCATGCATAGGGGACGTGTGCCACGCATAAGGGACGTGTGCCACGCATAGGGGACGTGTGCCACGCATTAGGGGATGTGTGCCACGCATAATGGACGTGTAGCATGCATAATGGACTTATGCCATGCATAGGGGTCGTGTGCTATGCATAGGGGTCGCGTGCCATGCATAGGGGACGTGTGCCATGCATAGGGGATGTGTGCCATGCATAGTGGACGTGTGCCATGCATAATGGACGTGTGCAATGCATAATGGACGTGTGCCATGCATAATGGACGTGTGCCATGCATAGGGGATGTGTGCCATGCATAGGGGACGTGTGCCATGCATAGGGAACGTGTGCCATGCATAGGCAGGGCCGCACTGTCCAATGGTCAATATGAGCCTTTAGGCTCAGGTGGCAAGGAGGCAGGGGGAGCCGCAGAGCAGAAGGAGGCGGTGCCTGCACCATCCAGCCGGCTCCCTGTGTGACGTGCGCCAGCTGCATAAGCTAAAATCACCAGCGGCGGCTACCGACAGCACCCCCCTCCCCGCTCCTCACCCGCGGCCGCTGACAGCAACCCCACCCAACCACGGCCGCTGGCAGCAATCTCCCCCCCGCTCCTCACCTGCGGTCGCCGACAGCAACCCCACCCCCCAAGTCCTCACCTAGGCTCAGGCGGCAGAGAGCCTTTCTGCAACCCTATGCATAGGGTAGGGAAATTAATCTGAAATGCAAATATGTTTTTTACAAAAAAAGCACTGGCGACGCATCAGCGACGTGGGATTGCCGTGACAGAGAGGATAGCGCTACACTCACATAGAGGGCGGGAAAGCCGACTTCACTGTCGGCTTTCCTGTCCCGCTATTTGAAATGAACAGCGATGTGAAAACGATGCACAGCGATCCCGGCCAGGTCGTATCGGTATCACTGGTGCGTCGTTATGTGTGACTGGGGATCTATACTTACAGGACCTCTGATGATGTCACAATCATGGCCGGAGCAAGATCACATGGCTGGGACATCACCAGAGGTCCTTAAGCTAAACGCACACAGCACAAGGAGCCAGGTACTGCAGATCACTTACACCCACACACCCTACACTCACCCTGCACTCACACTCACCCACCACTAAACACTTACCCTGCACTCACATCACACTCTGCCCTGCACTCACGTCACACTCTGCCCTGCACTCACATCACACTCTGCCTGCACTCACTGTCACACTCTGTTCTGCACTCACGTCACACTTGACCCTGCACTCACGTCACACTCACCTTGCACTCACCTCACACTTAGCCCTACACTCACCTTGCATGACCTCACACTTAGTCCCTACACTCACCTTGCATGACCTCACACTTAGTCCCTACACTCACCTTGCACTCCACCTCACACTGTCTCTAACGCAAAACCCGTGTCGCTGATTGTTCGCGGCTGGCTGGGCGCGACCAATCAGCGACGTGGGATTTCCATTACAGCGAAACAGGCACAGTCCGCCTGGTCTCCGGGCACCCCTCCGCTCAGTCTCCTGCCCACTGCTCACCCGCTCCTCGCTCCTTTCTGGCCGCCGCTCCATGCTCCATCTGCCCGCCACTCACCCCGCCATTTCTTCTTCTTTTTTGGCATAGACTCCGAAATTCAAAGGCTAGGAGGGTGGGGGTGGAGCTACCAAAGGGGGCGTTGTAATGGCTGTGAACAAGGGCACGCCCACCAAATCAGGGCTATGCATTTTGATACGCCTACTATAACCGCCCCCTGTTAATTCCGCCCCCTGAGGCCTTGGAATTGTTGACGTCTATGCTGGAGGAAGAAGAAGAAGACATGCTAGGGTGAGAGGCGGCTGGACAGAAGCCTGGAGTGGGTGAGAACTGAGGGGGCCACCGCTGCACACTCACACAACCGCACCGCCGTACACCCACACTGCCGTACACCTGCACCGCCTCGCACCCACATATTCTAGAATACCCGATGCGTTAGAATCGGGCCACCATCTAGTTAAATATAAGAGACTAAGGCAAAGCAAAAAAAACAAAGTCTTAGCATGAGCTGACATACATGCAAAGCATAAATACATGTTCACACAGGCCACTAAACAGACAAAACCAAAATTGAAAATTATATGAACAAATATCCTGCTGTAAATAAATAAGTAGCAAGTGCATATTGAAAACATAGGGTACTTAGTAAACACTATTTTTATAGAAAAAAAAAAGCTTGAAGCCATCCCACTGTGACAAGGTGTACTCTCTCTCTCTATCTCTCTCGCGCGCAAAGTGTAGCACAGTGTAGCTGCGTTTTACTGCACTGCCAAGATGTTACCGAGCTCCGTGGTGACATCTTTTTGCTTTGCCTATGGGACCACCTCTTCCAGTGCCAAGGCACAATCACTTGCAGGATGTTACTGTTTGCACAATCTTGTTGCCTAGCTCCTCATTAACCCTTCCATGGGGTGGGCTGCATAAGGCGCCTGACTTACATTACAAATCCCATTCCCCAGGCCACAGGTAACACCTGAGCTTGCGGTTGGGTGGAGTGGTTATTGAAGCCTGACATATTTGGATGAAAAATAAGGGAAACAAATAAGTTTATTCAGCTTACCACCAATTCATCTGGAATGCTGAATAAAACTAGTCGACAGCAATGCACAGACAGGTTCAATATTATTGATACATATAACACACTTGTGCACATGCCAAAAATCTATATTCTAAATTCCAACATATGAAATAAATAAAGTGATTACACTTTTTCAAGAAGTAATATCCATAGTATGGTGTTTCATGAGTGTGAACAGACCTATAAGACTATGTATGTGAAGCATATAATGGCCATATGCTATTTTTACATGAATTGCTATCACATAACTGTAGAAGAGATGGCCTCGCATGCTGCTGACCCTCTGCAATAATAAAGGTTTGCTCTAAAAAAAAAAAATAAGTAAATTATAAAAAAAAAATTAAAAAGTTTAAGCTGTCTTAGATGGATGTTTTAAGGACATTGTAATGTTCCTGGACTTCACAGCTACTACCACATCTGCCACTGTTTCCAAAATTCACACCCTGCAGGTGTTAATAACACGTGCAAACTCTAGGACTTAAAAAAAATATATTTTTAAGCTCCAAAAATTTCTACAGGTTGAAAGAAAACTGTATAACCCATGGCTCGAAACGCTCCTAACGTTAACGTTAGGTGTTGTTCGCAGCCAGCGGGTATTCTGGCAAACATTTTGGCCCCAAACAATCATGGAAAGTTTCAGGGACATTTTACATTTCAAACTTTTTTCCCGAACAAAGCCGCGTTTGCTGGTTTTTATTTTTTCGGTAAACTGCTCGGATTTACGATTGCAAACAGAATCCGAAATGTTCATGCCGAAATTGAAATTAGCGAACATGTTTGGGGAAGGTTTGCTCATCTCTAGCACCCACCCACCAGCTCAAAGAGAACTGAGAATTAGAGATAGACACTGGAAGGGAAGTATTGCATTGTACGGAGCTTTGTAATATAATACTTGGATGCCAGCTACCCTGCAAAACAATCCATTATGGCGAATAGTTTACTCTTACAGGGAAAAATATTTATAACTTGCAAAAAATATGCTTTTCACAAAGTTTGCAACAAAGAAAAAACAACATTTCCGTTCACTTTCAGCCCTGAAAAAAAATGACCTGCTTACATCATTTGTGTGATCTTCTCATTAGCTTCGGAGAAAGCTCTAACAAGGGCAAGGTAGGTGATATCACTGGTATATTGATTGAATTATAAGAGCAGATGTATTGCTTTAAAAGGGAGCTGGTGCTTGAAATTACTGTCCTTCTGTAAACATGGTTACCTCCAAGGAAACACAAGCACTCATCAATACTTTGCATCAAAAGGGCCAACAGTAAAACATCCTAAGGGCTACGTCACACAAACAGATATCTGTGCAGATATTGTTCAATCCAATGCCAGGCCGGAGGAAATTCACGCAGCTCATGTGCATAGCCACAGAGATCTAAATTATGGACCAGGGTTGGACAAAGCGATCTACTCAAATCTACTGCCATGAATAAAGGATGTTATCTATACCTCCTCCAAGAGCAACTCCTCCCAACAATCCAGGTGCACTTTGGTGATGAACAATGCTATTTCCAGAATGATAGAGAATATGTCACAAGGCAAATGTGATGATTAAGCAACTTCATGAATAAAACATTGACATTTTGTCTCTGTCACCAGGAACCTCCCCAGTAAATATGTGGAGCCCACTGGGACGGGGTACTCGGTACCGGACCAGGGTACTGCTGGGGATGTCACGGCGGTCTTGGTCCGGACCATGTCCCGGGTTCCTCAATAAATGGGGGATATTTACAGGGGAGTTTGTCGTGACGCCACCCACGGGTTGTGGTCAATGAAGGGACCACCGCTGCAGTGTACTTCTGTCAGAAGGATGGATGGATGTTGCAGCTAGGTGGATGAGCCCGCCGCGGGTCGGGACAGCACCTGACAAGGTAAAATGGTGGATTGACATTTCTGTATACCTGGAATCAGACACGGACACTCAGGCAGGGTTCACCGGGTTTACTTGTCAGCTCTTCAGACAATTTACAGCAGTTCTCAGAACAGTTCAGCTCTTAGCAGTTTACAGTGCAGTTAACCCCGGGAACACTTGAACCCTCTGCAGCCAGGTTGTTACTCTAAGATCCCTCACTCTTTCTATATGTCCTTTCAGGCTGATTCTCTCTCTTCTTCTGGGTGGATTGCGGAGCGGCAGCTCAGTCCCTCAATGTAGCTTCCCACTAAGTGAATAGCTGGTAAGCCAGGTCCTCCTAATTGCTGCTGTGCCCCCAACCCAGTAGTGGGAACATGGATCTGGAATCTGTGTTCCCCGTCAGTTTGTCTGGGGAGTCGGTATGAAACTTCAGTCCCCCTCAGAGCCGACACTCTGGTTCCAGCCTAGCCTTGGGTGTCCCTATCTTGCCAGGGATCACCTGGCTCTTTCCTACCCGTGTAACTTCCTGTATACGTCAGGAGAGTCTGTCCTGCCAGTAATTCATCATCACTACCGTCTTCCTCGGACTCTGTGGCACCGGTCCGGTCTTTGTTGTTCCTATCTTTTCTGGTCACTCTGTCTTTACTGGTCACTCTGTCTTTTCTGGTCTTGGCTGCTCAGCTCTCACTGGCCCACTTGTCTTGGCTTTTTTCCTCTCAGCCTACTCCGGCCTACTGGCTAACTACTTCCTGTTTCCCCTTTTTACTGGTCCGTTACCTTGACTACGCCTCACCCACTTATAACTGGCCCTACTACCCCTTGCCTGCCTAAAGTTCCAGGCTCCTGGTTGGGTCTTATGTCAGTGGATGTGTGTTTTGGAGGTGTTTGATATACAAACTGTCACTATCTCCTGGATGCAGTTCCTACCTGTGGCCACCCTGGTCCCAGGGGCGCCACAAATACTGTTTGCATAAACTTGATGTAGTTATCAGATTGGACAAAAATATCTATGAAACTCTATGAAAATTAAAATGCCTAAATCTTTTAACCACCAGTATATACAAGACAACTTGTTTAAAGGCAAATGTACATTAAAAGGGAGTCTCCATTAAAATTATTATTTAGCATTTCTATTTTATTGTCACTGTTGCTGCTAAGACAGAATATGTTTGTGAAGTTACCAGTGGATTTTATGGGTCTTGTCTCTCTTCTATTAGGATCTGAAGATGTCAATGACCATTGAAAAGCTGACAAACCATATAGACTTCAACAGTAAAGTAGGTAACATTCAACAGAGTGGACCTGATAGTAGAAATGTAGCCAGTCCTTCATTATAGTGGAAGGTTTTTCCAACCATGACCAAAATGTCTGATATATAGTAACAAAGTCGCACACTCCTTCAGTTGTGTTTGCTATATTTATTCAAGAAAATTGGTGCAGAGGAGCAACATATAGGTGGGCAACGTTTCGACCAAAACCTTGGTCTTTATCAAGCCTGTTGCTTACCGCCACAAACTTTGAAACATGACATAATGAGGTGATACACCACTTTTGTCCTTGCAACTTGAAACCTATTGAAATATATACAAGGTTGATGCTATCAGCTGCCTGGCAGGCACCTGACCATAGACTTCTCACTTGATCTAAACCATACCAGAAAGACGGAAAGCAACAGGCTTGATAAAGACCAAGGTTTTGGTCGAAACGTTGCCCACCTATATGTTGCTCCTCTGCACCAATTTTCTTGAATAAATATAGCAAACACAACTGAAGGAGTGTGCGACTTTGTTACTATATATCATTGACTGTGGGATCTCTGAATCCTGTCTGTCTGCACCTCCGCTTTGGAATAAGTCTGTGTGCACGCCATTTTTTCATCTAAAATGACCAAAATGTCTGCCATTTAATTTTTTTAAAACAATTGTAGATCCTCTGTACAGAGGTGTCCAACTGCCATCCAATTTTAACCAACCAAGACTGGTGCTCTCCAAGGGCTTCATAGTAGCCTTATGGTCTGCCACTAAATACATATACAGTGGGGAAAATAAATATTTGATACACTGCCAATTTTGCAAGTTTTCCCACCTACAAAGAATGGAGAGTTCTGTCATTTGTATTGTGGATAAGGGAGATATAGACCTGTGTTTTCACGGACCCACCCTGCTCAATATAGGAGACGGTCAACAAGAGTAGTTGGTCATAACTGGCTATTTATTGCATCCGACGCGTTTCAGAGTCAGATCCGACTCCTTCCTCAGGGAGGCAATAATGTCTGTCTGACTCCGAAACGCGTCAAATGCAATAAATAGCCACTTATGACCAACTACTCTTGTTGACTGTCTCCTATGTCGAGGGTCCGTAAAAATACAGGTCTATATTTCCCTTATCTACTATGGATTTCCGTGCATGTGTGGATCCTGCAGCAACCGCATTGTGTTCAAGCTTGGTTGTGTACTACACAACCTTTCCAGGTGAGCAATCTTCTTTTGCAATACAAGTTTCCACCTATGACAAAACCCTACTTGCGCTTTTTTTCCTTCGCAGTTTTGCATATAACTAATTTGTATTGTGGGTACACTTCAACTGTGAGAGACATCATTTAAAAAAAAAATCCAGAAAATAACTTTGTATGATTTTTAAATAGTTAAACTGCATTTTTTTGCATAAAAAAAAGTACTTGATAACCTACCCACCAGCAAGAATTATGTCTTTCACAGACCTGTCAGTTTTTCCTTAAGAAGCCCCCTATTCTGCACTTATTACCTGTATTAATTGCACCTGTTAGAACTCCTTACCTGTACAAAACAGAAAAGAGAAAAGGGAGCGCTCCCTGTGAAAGGACCTTCCAGGAATAAGAATTAAGGGGGGCTGTTAGGCCGCTCACCTTGGGGGTTGTGCGCCCCCGCACAACCCCGGATAAAGCCTCCTATGGAATTTATGTCCTCTGGTTGTGGTGCCCGGGTGGTGGCGTCCTCTTATGCCGGTCCTGCGGTTCCTCAGCATGATGTCCAGAGGTCCTTCAGCTTATTAGGTGCTGTGATCCATTAGAGCAGCTCCTGCCGAACTCCCAGAGGGAGTGGTAGCATACAGGAAAAAAATAGGTTTTTTTTTATCGGCTTGTGGAGCGCTAAATGAATCACAAGCAGAGCATCAACTAAAATCAGACCTTTATTGGCCCCTTGTGCTGCCACAACATGTTTCAAAAGTACTCTACTGTCTTCCTCAGGTGGTACCAAAACACAGCCAGGACAATTAAGGAGTGGCTCCATAACAAGTATTTCAAGGTCCTGGAGTGGCCTATCCAGTCTACAGACTAGAACTAAAAAAAAAAAATCTTTGGAGGGAGCTAAATGTCAATGTTGCCCAGCGACAGCCCTCAAACCTCAAAGATCTGTAGAATATCTGTATGGAGGAGTGGGCCCAAATCCTTGCTGCAGTGTGTTCTAACTTGGTCAAGAACTACAGGAAATGCCTGACCTCTGTAATTGCAAACAAAGGTTTCTGTACAAAATATTAAGTTTTGTTTTTCTATCATATCAAATACTTATTTTATGCAATAAAATGCTAAATAATTATGTAAAAATCATACAATGTGATTTTCTGCGTTTTTGTATTCTATCTCTCACAGTTGAAGTGTACCTACACTTAAAATTAGACCTTTCCATTCTTTGTAGGTGCCAAAATTTGCAAAATCAGCAGTTTATGAAATACGTATTTTCCCCACTGTAGTAGAGGATTGTTTCCAGCACTCAACCACATTAATGTTAAATACAAAATACTTTATTCCATCATGTTAACAAAATTAGCAAAAGGCTTTAAACAGAATCTGGAATACGGTTCAGTTTTAACCCCTTAACTCCCCGGCGATTTTCCGGTTTTCATTTTTCCCTCCCCCTTTTCCAAGAGCTATACATTTTTTACCTTTCTGTCGATATAGACAAATGAGGGCTTTTTTTTTTGCGGGACTGTGCTTTCAGATTAAATCATTTATTTTACCATATAGTGTAAAAAATGGGGGAAAAAAAATCCCATGTGCAGTGAAATTGCAAAAAAGTGCAATTACATGTTTGTTTTTTGTTTTTTTTATTCACCATGTTCACTATATGGTAAAACTGATGTATCAGTATGATGCCTCAGGTTGGTACGATTTTAGAGATGCCAAATATGTATACTTTTACTGTTGTGTAAGTGATAAAAAAATTCTGAATTTTTTAAAGAAAAAGAATTGCACTTTTGCGCCATTTTCAGTGACCCGTAGCGTTCTTATTTTTTGGAGCCTGGGGCTGTGTGACAGCTCATTCTTTGTGGCTTGAGCTGAAATTTCCAACGATACCATTTTTGGTGTTTTGATAGCTCGTTATGACATTTTATTGCAATTTTGTGGTGACCAAAAAAACATAATTTTGGCGTTTGGACTTTTTTTTTCATTACACAGTTTACAGATCTGATTGATTGATTTCACATTTTGATGGATCATGCATTTCTAAACATGATTATACCAAATGTCTGTATTTTTTTACATTTTTTTAATAGTTTTATTTTCAATGGCGCAAAAGGGGGGTTATTTGAACTTGTGTTTTTTTTTCATACATTAAAAAAACTTTATTTTTTTTCATTATTTTACACTGTCCCCTAGAAGGCATCAGTGCTGCACAGTCCGATCGCTTCCCTTGTCTTTATATGAGCTGCTGCTCCTCTGAAGACAGGGCAAATGATCACTCCCTGCCAATGATGTCACTGGGACATCACAGGCAGGAAGTGAATCAGGACAGCTTCCGGGGTCATCAGGGGACCTTGTCAAGGTAACAGCATGCAGGTCCCGTGATTGCTTTGATTACCGTGATCCTGACAGCTAACAGTGCGACCCCCGCTTGGTGCTTTGGATCCCGCTATCAGTCACTGACAGCCTGATCCAAAGGGTTAAAGGGAACCAACCACCCCAAATGACCCCCCCGGACTGTTAATATGTGTCCCTACACCCAGCACACACATTTGGGGCAATCGTTTTTGCTAAAAAAACTGTTTAGTAGAAGCTAAGATATAGCAATATGAACTTTAATAACTTGAGCCAAATGGGTGTTACCTAGCTTTGTCCACGTGCAGTGTTCGTGCTTGTCAGATTCCTCTCCCCCTCCTCTCTCACTTTCTAAGAGCCTGGCCGCGTCATGAAAGGGGCGGGGCTAAATCGCGTCATGAAAGGGGGCGGGGCTCGCCGCGATTTAGCCCCACCCCTTTCATGACGCGGCCAGGCTCTTAGAAAGTGAGAGAGGAGGGGGAGAGGAATCTGACAAGCACGAACACTGCACGTGGACAAAGCTAGGTAACACCCATTCGGCTCAAGTTATTAAAGTTCATATTGCTATATCTTAGCTTCTACTAAACAGTTTTTTTAGCAAAAACGATTGCCCCAAATGTGTGTGCTGGGTGTAGGGACACATATTAACAGTCCGGGGGGGTCATTTGGGGTGGTTGGTTCCCTTTAACAGCGCTGATCTGATCGTCGCTGTTAGATACAAACCTCAGCTGATGAGATCAGCTGACATATGGGGGGAGGATGCGAGCTCACTCTGCGAGCTCGCATCAAAGGGTGGGGGGCGATCTATGACGCACATGTGCGTCATAGGTCGTGAAGGGGTTAAAGCCTTTTGCTAATTTTTTACCATGCAGGAATAAAGTGTTTGTTTTTAACATTAATCTGGATGAGCTGCTGGAAACAATTCTCTACTATAATTGTTCTCTGTCTCCTGCATCTAATTCCCTGCACCACCTAGACTTAATTGGAATGTGTCTGGATTCCTTGGTAAGTATAACGTTTCTTGGTATTGGTTTCTTCATGTTTATTATACAGTATTATCTTTTTGTCCAGATAATTGCTACACCATAGCTGGAGAGGTTAGGGGGAGAAGATTAAACAAGGATTAGTTCAACCTCAAGTAATATCATAGAACGCTTAGTCATTAACAAAGCAGGGTCCTTAACAGGTCTGATCAGTATATTCCATTAATTTAGTTTTGGGATGAATAGGGATGGGCGAATCTACTCGCTAGGACTCGTTACTCGGCGAGTAGTAAGGGACTCGCAGGACTCGGTACTCTGCGAGTTTCCCAGTGATTACTCGCACGAGTCCAATGCAAATCAATATCAATCCTAGTTTTGTCAGAAACGCTGACAAAACTAGGATTGCCATTGTTTGCATTAGACTCGGCTACTGTGCCAGTGATAGCAGGGAAACTCGCAAAGTAACTGCTGTTTCTTTGCGAGCCGAGTCCAGCTGTCTTCTCTGTGCAGCTCCAGGGTCCTAGAGCCCGCCTGCTCACAGACATGATGTAGCAGTGCTGAGATTGTTCTCAGTCTGCTCATTCCCTGTGCATAGACATCTATATTTATGCACAGGGGATGTAGCAGAGAGGACATCGCGTTTTGGACTGCGTCGGACGGAAGAGGATTTTTTTAATTAAAGATGGAGTCCCTAATGGCTTTTTTTTTTATTTCAAATAAAATTTTTTCTCTGTGTTGTGTTTTTTTAATCCTTTATTGGAGATTCTTAGTGGCTGGGTCAAACGTGGCCTGACATTAAGAATCTCGGGCTTAATACTAGCTTGTATAACAAAGCTGGTATTAACCCCTTTATTACCCAGCGTGCCACCGCCACCAGGGCCGCTGGAAGAGCGGGGTTCAGCGCCAGAGGATGGCGCTTCAATGAATGCGCCATCTTCTGGGGCGGCTGCGGGCTGCAATTTGCAGCGGGGGGTGCCCAGAAAGCTTGGGCATCCCTGCGCTGCGGATTCCAGCCCCCAGCTGCTTAGCTGTACCTGGCTAGACATAGAAATTGCGCGGAGCCCCACGCATTTTTTTTTTTATTATTTCATGAATTTCAGAGTCGGAGTCTCAGAGTCGGAGTCGCCTCAGAGTCAGAGTCGCCTCGGAGTCGGAGTCGCCTCGGAGTCGGAGTCGCCTCGGAGTCGGAGTCGTCTCGGAGTCGGAGTCGTCTCGGAGTCGGAGTCGTCTCGGAGTCGGAGTCGGAGTCGTCTCGGAGTCGGAGTCGGAGTCGTCTCGGAGTCGAGTCGGAGTCGTCTCGGTGTCGAGTCGGAGTCGGAGTTGTCGTCGTCTCGGAGTCGTCTCGGAGTCGTCTCGGAGTCGGAGTCGTCTCGGAGTCGGAGTCGTCTCGGAGTCGTCTCGGAGTCGAGTCGGAGTCGGAGTCGTCTCGGAGTCGTCTCGGAGTCGAGTCGGAGTCGGACTCGTCTCGGAGTCGGAGTCGTCTCGGAGTCGGAGTCGTCTCGGAGTCGGAGTCGTCTCAGAGTCGTCTGAGTCGGAGTCGTCTCGGAGTCGTCTGAGTCGGAGTCGTCTCGGAGTCGGAGTCGTCTCGGAGTCGGAGTCGTCTCGGAGTCGGAGTCGTCTCGGAGTCGGAGTCATCTCGGAGTCGGAGTCGGAGTCGGAGTCGTCTCGGAGTCGGAGTCGGAGTCGTCTCGGAGTCGGAGTCGGAGTCGTCTCGGAGTCGGAGTCGTCTCGGAGTCTGAGTCGTCTCGGAGTCGGAGTCGTCTCGGAGTCGGAGTCGTCTCGGAGTCGGAGTCAAAAAAATGCGTGGGGCTCCGCGCAATTTCTATGTCTAGCCAGGTACAGCTAAGCAGCTGGGGGCTGGAATCCGCAGTGCAGGGATGCCCAAGCTTTCTGGGCACCCCCCGCTGCAAATTGCAGCCCGCAGCCGCCCCAGAAGATGGCGCGTTCATTGAAGCGCCATCCTCTGGCGCTGAACCCCGCTCTTCCAGCGGCCCTGGTGGCGGTGGCACGCTGGGTAATAGAGGTTAGGGCCAGCTTTGTATTATCAGCTGGCCCTAAGCCCGAAATTTATGGCGGTCACGCCAATATTAGACATGACCGCCATGAATTTCTATTAAATTGTTTTAAAAAAAACACAACACAGAGAAATTTTTTTATTAGAAATAAAGAAAAAAAGCCATTAGGGACTCCATCTTTAATTAAAAAAATCCTCTTCCGTCCGACGCAGTCCAAAACGCGATGTCCTCTCTGCTACATCCCCTGTGTATAGATATAGATGTCTATGCACAGGGAATGAGCAGACTGAGAACAATCTCAGCACTGCTACATCGTCTCTGTGCACAGACATTCATGTCTGTACACAGGGAATGAGCAGACTGAGAACAATCTCAGCACTGCTACATCAGGCAGCAGGCAGGCTCTAGGACCCTGGAGCTGCACAGAGCAGACAGGACTCTTCTCTTATCTGTGCGAGTTTCCCAGCGATTACTTACAAAGTAAACGAGTCCAATGCAAATAAATGACAAAACTAGGATTGCTTCAGGCTGAAGCTTCCGAGACACATCTGCGATTTGTAAATCTCACACTACTCGCTATTACTCGCTTCCCCATTAATTAACATTGGACTCGCTAGACTCGCAACGAGTAGCGAGTCCTGGGCTCGGACTCGCTACAGTCAAGCGATTCCGAGTAATTTAGGATTCGCCCATCACTAGGGATGAACTGATGGTAAATTTAAGTATTCAACAGAGTAAGACACAGCATAATGAGTAAGGTAGATATGGATCTATTGTTCTTCCTATAAGGTAGAATGGAAGAAACAGTCAATCCGGCCATATCTTATGAAATTGCACCAAACCCTGACTGGGCAGCACTACTTCAAATTGGGGACTGCAATGTAACGCTTTAAGCAGAGATGCTCCATTAAATTACAAACATTTCTTTGATTGACACTGGAGCACTGTGTTTTAAAAAATAAGGGGTGTATCCTTTATCTTCAATTTTGTACTAGGTCCTGGATTGTCTGTGGTATCTGGTTTATTGAAGTGATACTTAGTGTTGCTGCTTGAATGACTTAGGGTGCTTTCACTTTGCGATTTTTGAGGATCCGTGCCTGTCCGTTGTAAAACGGACAGCCACAGATCCGATTTGGCCCCCATGTATCCTATGGGCACGGATTGGTTTGGATTTGGCCTAATTGCCATACGATTTTTGTCGGATCCGATTTGTGTCCGATTTTTTGCTGTATCCAAAATCGGAAACTGCTCCCATTTTGGGCACAGCAAAAAATCGGACACAAATCGGATGTGACCCAATCCGCGGCCCTTAACATTCGGGCCAATGGAGCACGGGTCTGAGAGAACACAGGATCGTTTCTCTGACCCCATTTTAGTGTACTGAGCATGCTCAGTACACTAAAACTGCTCTGTACCATCTAATTACACTTCCGCAATGTATATCCATACATTGCGGAAGTGAAATTAAGTAAAAGCTAGTGGTTAAAAATAAAAAAAACTCTATTCTCACCTTCCAGCAAACTCCGAGTGTCTAAAGGACCTGCCGTTATGTCACAATCCGATCAGCTGATCGGATCACATGACGAGTTACCGGGTAACTGCAGTCATGTGACCTGATGACGCTGTCGGGTTGTGACGTAACGGCAGGTCCTGTAGACACCTGGAGCTTGCTGGAAGGTGAGAATAGAGTTTTGTTTTTTTTAACCACTTGCTTTTACCTAATTTCACTTACGCAAGGCATGGCTATACATTGCAGAAGTGAAAGTGCCCCGTACAGCTCTTTCTGTGTCTGGACATGAAAATCACAAACCCGGACACAGAAATAGTATCTGGGGGTTACCTCCGATGCTTTCCTATCCTGTCCGTGGGATCCTGCAAAAAGTAGGATGCCACGGACAGGGAAAAAAACGCTATGTGAAACCAGCCTTAGGAAAACCCTGTGTGTGGTATCTCCTGCTTATTTGTGTTGCATTAATTAAGTAGTATAAGTCCCAGCGCTACACAACTCCTTAAACAAAAGCTACTTAAAATAAAGCTTATGGTAATTGCAGTATACAACCTAAAATTTTAAAGTACAAGATATAGAATATGATAAATAAAGTATAAAAATATACTAATATTAAAAAAACAGGAAGTCTTAGGATTTAGTTGACCCTTCTTACAGGATGTTTATTGTATTTTCAATTGAGACATTTTTTATAAATAAAACATTAATAAATTGAGAGGCAGTACATTTTTTTTGAAAAATAAAGAAAACATGTGGATTAGAATATAAGTGTTTTCAGTTAGTTCATATGATTTCTGCAAAAATATTTTTTTTGTTATGTAGGTGGAGAGACGTTCATATATTTGAATCCCAAAATATCACTTCTGGTGATTTGCTGCTTGCTGTATTGTGACCTGGAATTAGAAGAGGATATTTTTCAGTATACTTAGTGTTTTCCGTAGGGTACAATATTATGACCAAAAACAGGCTTCACTTTTCTTACCTCTATGGTGAGAATTAAATTAATAGAGTTTAGGTTTCCTAATGTTCGTTCTTATGGTTGTGAGTGACGATAGTGTTCTGCAGAGAGAGTCAAGATAATGTTTTCGGAGTTATTTCTGTAAGCCTTCTGTTTGTTATAGTACACAGTGGCGGGGATATTTAATGTCCTATTATACTCCTTACCTGGAGAAGGGGTGAGGGGGAGGGCTATATTTGTTGCCAGTCAAGCGATGGCTCCTGTTGCTCGGTTTTCTGTAGGAAAGCATCAGCTAGATTTATGTCACTAATGTTGAGTTTGGCTAATTTTTTATGGTGTCATTTCCGATCAATTGGCCATTACCTGTATTAGGTTGATGGTGTACCTAAATTTCTTTGTAGTGATCAGTTTGCTTCAGTTTCTAGTTATGTTCTGTGCCTATAAGTGACAATTATAGTTAATTGCACATAGGAATATAATGAACCGTGCTGTGATTGACAGAGTAATGTACCCTTAAATCTGGTTGTTGTCTATAACTTTCTTGATATCTTCTTCTCAATTGGTTGTTAGCTGTAGGGTATGTAGTAATCAGTTTACTTCTGTTTCTAGTTACGTTCTGTGCCTATAAGTAACACACTTAAATTTCATTTGAACATACGGTTATAGTGATTTATGTTGTGCTTGACTGAGTACTGTACCTTTAAATCTAGTTTCTGTCTATATCTTCCCTGATATCTTCTGGAATGGTTGTTGTCTGTAAGATATGTATGTGCATCTTGTTATGTAACACTACCAGTATATCTAAAAGACACAATGCACATACTACAAATTTTGAGCAAAACCCAATGCGAATCACACTTCATCCTCGGTACCCTAGATGTAAAATCACTGTATACAGTGATTGAACATAAAAAAGGGTGCGAAGCAGTGGAATACTTCTTGAAAAAGTCAAACTATCTCAGTTCAATACAATACAAGTTCATAGTTGATAGCAATGCATTTAAACACTATTGGGGAACCATGATGGGAACGCGTTTCGCACCAAGTTATGCAAACGTGTATGTAGGCCAGTGGGTGGAAGATACCATCCACCCCCAGGGCCAGCTGAGAAAAGGTATACAGTTGTGACATCGTTTCATAGACAATATATTGTTTATTTGGGTAGGATCAAACATTAGAAATCCTAAGCTCCATTAATTTCACTCTCCCCATAGAGGTAAGAAAAGTGAACCCTGTTTTTTGGTCATAATATTGTACGCTACAGAAAACACTAAGTATACTGAAAACATGCTCTTATAATTCCAGATCACAATACAGCAAACTGCAAATCACCAAAAGTGATATTTTGGGATCCAAATATATGAATGGACCTCCACCTACATAACAAAGAAAATTTTTCGCAGAAATCATATGAACTAACCCAACAAACCTATATTTTAATCGACATATTTTCAAAAAAATTTTTAACTGCCTCTCAATTTTTTTATGTTTTATTTGTAAAAAAAAATGTAATTGAAAATACAATAAACATCCCATAAGAAGGGTCAACTAAATCCTAATACTCCCTGTTTTTTTTATACTTTATTTATCATATTCTGTATCTTAGGGCCCTTTCACATCAGCGTTTTTTTCAAATCGCGGCAGATGCGGTGAAAAAACCGCATCTGCCGTGATTACCGCATACCGGCTGCACTTGCGGCGCGGTTGCGGTTTTTGCCATGCAAAGTATAGGCGGACTTGCGGCAGGTGCGGCAAGTGCGGTTTTGCACTTGCGGCAGGTGCGGCCGCGAAAAAAACCGCGGTCAGCCGCGGTTTTTTTCGCGGCCGCACCTTCCGCAAGTGCAAAACCGCACTTGCCGCACCTGCCGCAAGTCCGCCTATACTTTGCATGGCAAAAACCGCAACCGCGCCGCAAGTGCAGCCGGTATGCGGTAATCGCGGCAGATGCGGTTTTTTCACCGCATCTGCCACGATTTGAAAAAAACGCTGATGTGAAAGGGCCCTTATACTTTAAATTTTTAGGTTTTATAGTGCAATTACCATAAGCTTTATTTTAAGTAGCTTTTGTTTAAGGAGTTGTGTAGTGCTGGGACTTATACTACTTAATCAAATTACAAACGTTGATAAAAAATAAAAAAAATAATGGCCAAACTTTTGTATTCACATTCCTTGAGGCTTCCAATACTAAACAGCCCTTACTGCAATTTACTGTGGAGAGTGCATGAAAAGGTATTAGGTTTTACTGTATAGGATCTAGAGTCTAGGAATATCACCAGGGGCTGGCTGGAGCCTCTATACCCGGGTGGCAGTTTTCCATTGCCGGCCCCGACTTCAGCTATCAGCCTGACTTGAGAAGCGGGGGGGGGGGGGGGTGCTGTCAGCCAGCCACAGCCCTTACCTCATCCCGGACCTCCAGCGTCATGTGCTATCGCCGCGCCGGCCGACTCCCGACTCCCGCGGCCCGTTTCTGTAGGGGGCGGCCCGAAATGTGGACTATACCACCAGCCCAGGGGGCACCTGCCCCCCTGCCACCTGGGCCAGCCCGCCCCTGAATATCACCCCATATTAATAAACTTATTTTGTAACCAGATTAACTATAATGATGTCAGGGAATAATAAGATGCCTATTACTATAATTATCTAGAGGTTAAGACTATTATACTGTGATGATAAGTTATACCTAAAAGCATATTAGCTGCAGCCGGGAAACAAGAAAATTCCCATCAACCCTGAAAGAAAAGAAAATAGCTAATAATCTAGCAGTTTCTTAGGTATATGGGTAAGCAGATTGAAAACAAATGTGATCAATATTAAAGGGGTTGTCCAGTCCAAAACGACAAGTCTGCAGTCACTCTATGTGACTGCAGACTTGAGATTCCTGAGATAGCAAGCACTGTGCGTTGTGAGGATTCTCCGGGTCAGCACTGAGAATGACGATCACGTAACCACAAGTATACGATATACAGTTGAAACCAGATGTTTATATACACCATACAAAAATACACATATGCATGTTTTTCTCACTATCTGACATGAAATCAGAATAAACCTTTCCTGTTTTAGGTCAATTAAGATTACCATAATTATTAAATTTGCTAAATACCCAGAATAATGAGAGGGAGAGAGAGGGAGAGAGAGTGTGTTTTAAGGTATTTTTATTACGGTAATTTCTGCAAAGTCACAAGTTTACATACACTAACAATTTGGGATAACCCATTTGATCATGTTATGTGTTTGGAAGCTTCTGATTGGTTTATTGACAACATCTGAATTAATGAGAGACACACCTCTAGATGTATTTTAATGCACACCTGAAACACACGGTTTCTTTGTATAACATCACGGGAAAGTATAAAAAAATCAGCCAAGATATCAGGAAAATAATTGTCGACTTGCACAAGTTTGGTTTATCCTTGAGTGCAATTTTCAGGTACCTGAAGGTGCCTTGTTCATCGGTATAAACAATTATACGCAAATAAATACAAGATGGGAATGTCCAGCCATCATACCGCTAAGGAAGGAGATGGGTTTTGTGTCACAGAGATGAACATGCTTTGGTCAAGTGCAAGTGCACATGAACCCAAGAACAAAAGCAAAAGACCTTGTGAAGATGATGGCAGAAGCTGGAAAGATTGTGTCATTATCCACAGTGAAACGAGTACTGTATCAACATGGGCTGAAAGGCCACGCTGCCAGGAAGAAGCCAGTACTCCAGAAGAAGCAAAAAAAAGCCAGATTAATATTTGCAAATACACACAGGAACAAAGACCTACATTTTTGGAGACATGTCTTCTGGTCTGACAAAACTTATACTGTTTGGCCATAATGACCTTCGTTACGTTTGAAAGCCTACAAACACTATCCCAACTGTGAAACACAGGGTTGGCAGCATCATGTTGTAGGGTTGTTTGCTGCAGCAGGGACTGGTGGACTTCACAAAATAGATGGCATCATGAGGAAAGAAGTTTATATGGCAATACTGAAGCAACATCTCAAGATATCAGCCAGGAACTTAAAACGTGGGCAGAAATGGATCTTCCAAATGGACAAATTACCTGAGGTATACTGTCAAACTGGTTACAAAGTGGCTTAAGGATAACAAAGTCAATGTTTAGTAGTGGCCCGCACAAAGCCCTGATCTTAATCGTATTGAATATTTATGGGGAAAGCTGAAAAGGCAGGGGCGAGCAAATTGACCTACAAACATGGCTCAGTTACACCAGTTCTGTCAGGAGAAATGGACCAAAATTCCTTCTAACTATTGTGAGAAGCTTGTGGAAAGATATCCAATACAGTTTCAGGGCAATGGTACAAAGTACTAATGAAATGTATGCAAACATTTGACTTTGAAGAAAGTACGGTAATAAAAATGCCTTAAAATATTCTCTCTCTCATTATTCTGGCATTTGGCAAAAGTAAATAATTATGGTAATCCTAAATAACCTAAAACAGGAAAGGTTTATTCTAATTTCATGTGAGATAGTGAGAAAAACATGCATATGTGTCTTTTTATATAGTGCATGTAAACTTCTAGTTTCTACTGTACATACTCCCAGATAGAATTCGACTAGATTGTTTCTGGTTCGCTCAATGCAAATTTATTGCGCAAAGCTGAAAAAACTAGCCCATTCTGACTAGCAGTCTACATATCTTGTTCTTGTGGTCATCTGACTGTCGTTCCCGGCGCTGATACCGGAAAATCCTCACAGCCCACAGTGCGTGCGATGTCAAGAATTAAAAGTCTTCAGTAGCATGGAGTGATTGCAAAATATTCATTTTAGACCGGACAATCCATTTAAGGTATGTAACAACACAACAAATTGTACTGCCAGAAATTAGCATTATGTGGCTCTGTTGCAAATGATGATTTTCTGGAGATTTAACTGACTGCATTGCAAAGGGTGAATTAGCAATGACAATAAGGCCCCTTTCACATCAGCGTTTCTGTACGGATCCGGCAGATCCGGACAGAAAACCGCATCTGCCACAATTGCTGCCTAACGGCCGCACTTGCACTGCACTTGTGGCAAGCCCCATGCATTCTCTATGGGGCTTGCGGCAAGTACTGTATTGCCGTGATCCAGCACTTGCTGCCGCAAAAAAAAACACGGTGAACCTGTTTTTTTTTCGCAGCCGGAAGTGCTGGTTCTGCCAAATCCGGCAGAACTGCACTAGCCGCACCGGACTGCAAGCCCCAAAGACAATGCATGGGGCTTGCCGGATCCAGGCCGCAAGTGTGGTGGAACCAGATAATAGGCCAATATGGTTAGTCAGCCAAACTCTGAGTAAACAAAAACCTATATGGCGGCCGTCACACACACAGATATTTTGAACGATATTGTTAGCGATCACGTGCACGCACGATCGCTAACGATATCGTTCACATCGCTGGTGAGCTGTCACACAGACAGACTCTCCAGCGATGTGGAGCAGCGAGATCGCTGGTAACTATGGTACACATCGGTTACTAGGTGCCGCGCGGCGCTTAGTAACCCGACGTTTACCATAGATACCATCTCCCAGCATAGGCTCAGCCGCTGGGAGATCGTTCATCGTAGTGTCACACACCACAATGAAGCAAATTGAACAAGCGATGATCGCTAGATATGAGGTCCTGCTCTCATATCTGCGATCTAGTGATCAAGCGATTTTACATTGTAAAATCGCTTGATCTCACGTAACGATGCACAAACGATATCGCTTAAGCGATCAAAAAGCAGATCGTTTAAACGATATCGTTCAAGATATTGCACCATGTGACGGCCGCCTATAACAAATGAGTTATCAGCCCAAATTATGGTATAAAATGTATCAATTTATTGGTACATAATTAAAATATACAAAACACATATAAATAATACATCAATAGATAAAATACACCACGATAATAATGCATCCAAATATTGCGGATCCAGCAAAAACAGGGATGAGAGCCACAGAAGATATTTTACATACCGTATATACTCGTGTATAAACCGACCCATGTATAAGCCGACCCACCTACTTTTGCCCCCAAAAACTGGGAAAATGTATTGACTCGCGTATAAGCCGAGGGTGGACTCCAGCCTCAGGGCAGATTATGGGCACACAGTGGCACATACCCCTATAAACCTCAGCTAGATTTGGCCAAAAGTATAAGCGAGTTCTAATGAAGGTACAGCCTGTCCATTAACTTGCAACCACCCCTCCTGTCATACAAAAGTGCACTGGCCCTTTAATTCCTACAATGTCTGGCGGCCAATGTGCAGTTGTATAGGGGCAGAGGGCACCTCCTGCACCAAGTGTGCAGTCCAGGACCTGCTTTCACAGAAGTCATGTCAGACCCCACTCTCCTTCCTCCCATAGATCATACAGGAACATCTGACTTTGATATGAGAATACCCAGTCCAATTGTAGTCAGTGACTACTTCCATCACATGACAGCAAGCAGAGATCTTGCACCGAGTGGAGTTGCTGCAGCCATTGTACAGTCTTGCTCCCCACCCCCTCTACATAGTGGCAGTTGATGAATGATGAGTGTTGTAGTACTTGTGCAGCACACACCCAGTCATGTATCCTGGCCACAGGCTCTGTGCTCATTGTGTACCAGGGGAGGATTCAGTTATGCAACCAGCAGCCATAGAGGAGATTATATAACAGCTTTAAGAGGCCAATGATCAGCCCTGGAGCTATATACAGTGTGAGGTACAACTACAACCCCCAGCATGGGGCAGGGGCTGCTGGGAGATGTAGTCCAGCATCTGATAAAGCCACAAGCTACAGCGTACAGGGGCAGATGTAGGCCGCACCCTGCTGATAGCAGCCTGGGACCACAAATTATACACAAGCTGCAAACTACCACACATGTCCGTAAAACAACTACTGTACAACGGTGCCTGGAGGGCCCTCACTTAGCACTGCGCCTGCGCACAGGGGACCATGACTCAGCAGGAGGCTCCGGCACATACACAGGCAAAGGGTGGGGGAAACAACAATGGCTGCTTGCCTGCTCGAAGTGCACGACGCCGGCCACCTCCCCGGAGCCCTTCAGGACGCAGATCGCTTTCACCATGGCGGCGGATCAGACTGACAGTGACGCTGGAGACGGGGGCCTCCCTGTGCCATCTTCGCTGCCGCTGCTGTACAGTAAATAGTGTTATTATCTCCCGGCCCGGTCTCAGTGAATCCTCCCTCCTCCCTGCGAGGCTGCGTGTCATGTGACCGGCCGGTGACGTCATCGGCGTGAGCCCCGGTCACATGACACGCAGGGAGGAGGGAGGATTCACTGAGACCGGGCCGGTGAGATAATAACACTATTTACTGTACAGCAGCGGCAGCATGGAAAGGGGGCGCCATACTGTGAGGGATGGGGGGGGCTGTATACCCCGTGCTGGGGGGCTGTAAGGCGATATGCACTGCTCCCCCCGCGGATGGGCGGGGGATGCAGTGCATATCATGAATAAGTTATGAGCGGCTCCACGTCACGAGCCGCTCATATTGCAGCCTTCCCCCACCTCCTCCAGCCTCCTCCTGCCTCCTCCTGCTCCCGGACACAGCCCCCACGTATATGACTCGTGTATAAGCCGAGGGGGGGACTTTTCAGCCCAATTTTTGGGCTGAAAAAGTCGGCTTATACACGAGTATATACGGTAATATGCAAGTCTACAAGGGTAATTTACATACTTTACAAATCTACAAGACATCTGCATAAATCAATTATTTATGTTCATAAAGGTCCCCTAAATGATATACTAGTACAGCCAGGAGAGATAACAGAGAATAATGTCAGTTTCCAATTTCCACGTACACATAGTATAGCCCTGAGAAACTCTATATATAAAAGCTAAAGTGCCATGTGCAATACAATTAAACACCAAAAAGCCAAAATTAAATACAATAATATAATAAATAGTGATAAAGTGGTAAAGAATCAACAAACAGATTTTTTTACACTGTAATCATCTGTTCACTATAATTGCCTCTTTGACATTTTGTATCACTTTACACTGCCTCCTTATTTTCAGCATTTTGGTGAAAAAATAATTATTTGTGATATTGATTCTTTACCACTTTATCACTATTTATTATGTTTTGTGATGATGTGGCACTTTATTCACCATCATATATAGATAGGCAGATTTTAAATTGTATTTAATTTTGGCTTTTTGGTGTTTAATTGTATTGCACATGGCACTTTAGCTTTTATATATAGAGTTTCTCAGGGCTATACTATGTGTACGTGGAAATTGGAAACTGACATTATTCTCTGTTATCTCTCCTGGCTGTACTAGTATATCATTTAGGGGACCTTTATGAACATAAATAATTGATTTATGCAGGTGTCTTGTAGATTTGTATAGTATGTAAATTACCCTTGTAGACTTGCATATTATGTAAAATATCTTCTGTGGCTCTCATCCCTGTTTTTGCTGGATCCGCAATATTTGGATGCATTATTATCGTGGTGTATTTTATCTATTGATGTATTATTTCTATGTGTTTTGTATACGGTATTTTAATTATGTACCAATAAATTGATACATTTTATACCATAATTTGGGCTGATAACTCATTCGTCATATAGGTTTTCGCAAGTGTGGTGGTTAGGCGGCGCACCAGCAGATGTGGTGCCACCTTCCGGATCGGCCGCACATCAGCGAAAATGCTGAGATGAAAGGCCTCTAAGCAGCAAAAATTAACACGCTAAGGATTTGAGGATGATTTCATTACACATAGTACATTGTAGATGAGATTTTGTTCAAATCCATTGACGTAGCTGAAGTCACAGAAAAATCTGTCTCTGTATCCACTGACTTGTAGGTCCTGCACACACCTGGAAGGAGACCTAGAATTTGAAGAATGACGTTGTTGACGCTATCATTTTTCGAAGCTAGAATAGCCCTTTCACACAGCCAGCCAGACTTTCTGAAGTTGCATTGAATGTTTGGAAATCCTTTGGTTTTAGCTTCTCAGTGGATGTCACAATAAAACAAAAGTTGCTTAGAAACATGATCCTTCCATTGGATGAGTTTACTGGTGTGTTGCCATCTCCAATATTCAGCAGCTGGCTCGCGTACAGTCCAGCAGAGACTTCAGCTATCATGTGGACCCTCATGTTTGGGTTCAGCAACATTTTCTTCACTTGACTACAAAGGTACGATGCAATGAAGCAGGTGTAGAGTTCATCTGCAGGGGTTGATTTTTGGAATAACGGGTGGTGTTTGATGAAAGTCACCTGCCAAAACAACAACTACACCTCCCATGATAGAATTGTTTCCACGCAAGTCTTGCAGTAGTCTATCCACTGCTTCCACAGCCCTCTTGTGTGGCATCGTGCATTCATCCCAAATTTAGGCACTGCACTTTTCAAGCAGTTTGGCCTGGCCAGTCCTGTCCTTTGGCCCAAAAAAAGTTGTACAAACCAAGGTTACATAATAAAAAACATCCTTTATTAATAAATTATTAAAATCACATCCATTAAAAAACACAGAAAAATATAGTGGGTAGAACAAGAGAAAACCAGATTCATAGATAATAAATTAGACAAACATAGTATAAACCTTTTTCAAAACTAGCCTCCAAATGAAAAAATATATTGATGCCCAAGACCAGAAGAAAAAAATATATATTGGGGTATGCTCACACTGTATATCAGACGAGTGAAGTCTGATATTGAAATGTTACACTATGGGGCAGTGCCGAACAGCGTTTTTCCTCCTGCCGACGTGGCATGAAAAAAAGAATGCTGCATGCTATGATTGGCAGCGAATATCAAATCATGCGCACCCCATATAAGTCAATGGGTTCATGCAAAGCATTGGATTGCACTCAGATGTCATCTGAGTACAGTCCAGTATACGCTGACAGAGACAATGGAGAAGATGGAGAAATTAATCTCTCCATCATCTCTGCACCTGTGATCCGATGATCATATGCGATAGAATCAGATCACAGTGGATGACATGTTTGGAGAAGATTTTGAGCCAAGCGTTATTTGCATTTAGTGTCGAGCCCCAGACCCTGGGGTACTCGGGTACCAGGCTCGGTGGGTTATTCTAGGATGTCACAGGTGGCCTGGGTGACACTTCAAAAAGGGGATGTATTTACAGGGGATTAAAAGTTTGTGCCATGTGACGCCACCTGTAGTGTCCGGTGATGAGTCACAAGCGCCGCCACAGTCCGCCGGAGTGGATGGTAGTGCTGCTTAGATGGCAAAGCCCTCTACAGGTAGGGCTGTACCTCCGGGGGCAGCATTCCTGGAAGGGAACAGGTAGATGTAGGAAAACACTCGCAGAGGCAAAGTTACTTTCTCCCGGGTACTTTACTGTCAACTCATAGCAACATCAGATACAGTTCACAGTTCAGCATTAGATGTTATAAATAACAGGTAGCTCTACGGGTGGCTGCAAGTGGATCCCAGGTGGTATGGTGGAACCCTTAGTGTACCTTCGTTGACAAACCTGTGTCCTTTCTTCCCCGCCTAGGATGGGACTATACCTAGTAGCTCCGTGTAAGTTGTAGCGGGGGTCCTCTACCTCATGGTGAGGAAGCAGGCAGACCGCTCCACTGGCAGGGTGCTGCGGCTGATAAACAAGCCACAGCATCCAGTTGCTGACTGCAAAGCTGGACTTTGGCCGGATCCTCGGGCCCGGCGTTCCCGTGGTGGACTGGAGTATCCCCTGGAGTATGGTCGCTCCACTCTGAGGATCTCCCTTTCTCTCTAGGGCCCGGACTTCTCTCATCGGGCGACCTTTATCAGGACCTCCTCAAGGTCCCTTCTTCCCTCTGGTTTGGCGTGAAATCGCCCCGGTTTGACCTTCCACCTCGTTCCACACTCTTTCCAACTCTCCTCCTTTGACTGTTCCAAACCCTCTCCCTCTCTTGCCCACTAGAGAGAGACTATTCTTGCTCCTAGTCTGCCATTCTGCTGAAAGACCTCCTTTGTCTCCCCAGGGGTGAATATATTCCTCCCGGGTAACCTCCCACCGCACAGCTAATGTGGGAGTGCTGGGAATGGGTCCCACCCACCATCCTGGGGTCCACCTACAGCTGGGGCAATTACACCTCTTTTACGGGTGCAATACCCCGCTGTGACGCTTGCATATGCGGGGCGCCACAATAGCATCTAATACTCTTCTATTGGAGAATCATCACTAGTGTGAGCGAGACGCTAACGTAGATATATAAACAACTACTACAATCAAGATATGTACACAGGTCCCAGGACATAACTATTGTATCAGAATAGATGCCTCCATTGCTAAAAACTCTTGCTGCATTAAAGAACTGGGAATATGTATGTAATAGAATAAGGGTAGTTACAACTTCTCTTTATTTAATAAATACAATTTTTATATAAAAGTGCATAAACCATTCTAACAGTCTACAGTATTGAGCATGAAAAAGAGATGAGTATAGAAATGACACCATCACAAAATATCAACATGGTAACACAGCCTATTGTTTTTACTTGGCAGCTGTGTCCTTGAGGAGGACAGTTAAGGGCAGAAATACAGCAGGATGAGTGGTGGAGACTATACAATGCTGCAGTATAGGGTTCGGCATGCTGTCATGCACATAATTTGTAGTCATGTAGAATGTGCTGAGATGATAGATAGTGACATCCTCGCGTGATAAATGTATTCAGACTCTTACAAGATATAGAATCAGGTATGAAAGTTAATCACATTTCAATACAGGACATAGACAATACTATATGTTACCTATCTACAGTATGGTTATAAATTACACTAATTGAGCTAAATAATGAGTCTAGTATACATCCCATTATATATCTATACTCACCAATGTACTTTAATATATAGTGCCTTGTTTATACCTATGTCCATATAATGCCTACAGTATATACCTAAGTCTCCCATATTTATTGCACAATATGTGAACATATGGTGAATATTAAAATTTTTGAAATGACGCGGATTAGCATTTTTCCCTTCCGTAACATGGCGACATCATTCTTCTCTGCTTAGTGCGCATGTGTTTGCACTCATGCACATATTATGTTCATTTGCAATATTGCTCCGGTAATGTCTTATATATAGTGCGCATGCATGGTGATGCGCATCTAATCTAGGACCTCTCTTCCTCTTTATCAGTTAAATTCATTAACAGTGAGGTTTTTGAACTCCAAAACTAATGTGCTAACAGATTGAGTAAGTCTATTATCATAATTATACAGTGCCTTGAAAAGTTATTCATACCCAGTGAAGTTTTCCAACATTGTTTTCACGTTACACCCACAAACTTTAAGTACGGTACTTTATTTGTGATTTTATGTGGTATACCAACACAAATTAGCAAGTCTTTGTGAAGTGGAAAGGAAAAATACAGTATTTTACAATTATTTTAAAAATATAAATCATAAACTTGTGACATGTTTTTGCATTCAGTCCCCCTATAGTCTGATATCCCTAAATAATACCCCTTCAGAAGTCACCTAATTAGTAAATAGCATCCATCTGTGTTTAATGTATTCTCAGTATTACTACAACAGTTCTGTTATGGCCTCAAGGGTTTGTTTGAGAATGTTAGGGGTCAAACAGCATCATGAAAACCAAGGAACAAACAAGACAGGTCAGGGATAAAGTTGTGGAGAAAAGTAAGCCAAGGTTATGTTATAAAACAAATCGCCCAAATTATGAACATCACACAGTGCGCTATTCAATCCATTATCCAATAATGGAAGAAGTATGGCACAACTACAAACCTACCAAGTCATGACCATTTACCTGAACTGACATCCCAAACAAGGAGAGCACTGATTAGAGAAGCAGCCAAGTGTCACTCTGGAGGGATGTTTGAGATCCACAGCTCAGATAGAAGAATCTCACCACAGCACAACTATTAGTCATATATTCTGAAATCTGGCCTTTATGGAAGAGTTCAAAGAAGGCCGTTTTTGAAAGCAAGACATAGTCACAGCTAGCATGTGGAATTTATATTTATATCAACTGGCTCAACGGACTTATATTTCGGTGCCAAGGAAACAGTAATCACTAATATAGAAAAAACCTTGCACACGAAAAATTATGAATATCACGAAAAAAGAATCTGTTTTTGTTCCAATGACATTTATTGAGATCTCAAATGAAATGTATCATATAATCTTCTTTTGACGTTTCGGCATACATTCATGCCTTATTCATAAACACTAGAAAAGTATAACATAACATAATAATCAGAATTACAGAATATATAATAATAATACAATATTTCATAATCCATAATAATTCATCTCAATATTATGTCCATTTGGTCAAATAACAACATGTCATCTCATGTAACATAAAATGTCGGATTTTTCCAGTATATATAAAACGGAAGTCAATATGTCATGGTCCTACAAAATAGAAATTAATAATAACGATCATTAATACAGATATAATATAAGTGTATACAAAATAATCAATACCTTTTAGGGTAAGTTCACACTTACCCGGCGTGTTTCTCGGCGGCAGCTGGCGGTACCCGCCAGGAAGCTCCGGCGCCGTCCACTGGCTTCCTGGCGGGTATGTGCGGCGGGTGACGGGCGGTATCCGGCGGCTGCCCAGCGGGTTCTCGGCGGCGATTCTGCAGCTGCTGGAAGCAGCACATGATTCTGCTTGCAGCCGCTGCAGAACCGCCGTTTTTTAGAACATGCTCATTCTTTGCTAACCCGCTGGGAAACCTGCGGGTTAGCAACGGATGACGCTGGGTAACCGCCGGTGTGTGCACAGCCTTGGGCTGTTTACATTAGTTTTAATGTTAATCCAAACGCCGGTTTGGATTAACATAAATTAACATAAAACTAATGTAAACAAAACGGCGGTTTACACAGGTAAACCGCCGAAAACCCGGCCAGTGTGCACTTACCCTTACATATAATTCATTCACATACGGATATGATACAGAATTTCAGTTGGCAAATCGATGTTTATCGTTGAAATCTGTCAGGTATAAAATAACCCAATTAATAACCACAGAACTCATGAGATCATAATAAAACAAAAAAATTAAATAAGGAATATCCCATCCATATTCTCTCTAATCAAAAAATATTATTCCACTACTCTCCTGGATACTACCAGGTCAATAACTATAATAGCTGAACTAACCCATAGGTTATACAAACCCATAATTAACCTATTAATATATTAATATGACAGTCGTGGCGAGTGAGGTACAGTTTGTTTACAAGAGACGCTATTACTTTAAACTCATATCTAATATGCATTATGGTACCTTTACACGCCGCGACGGCAGGCTGGATACATCTCGCTACTTCACGTGCACGAGCACGCTCAAACGGCTACAAACGGTCAACGCACCCTCTTTACACGCCACCATAAGGTGCGCTACGCCACGCTACATCTGTAGCTAGCTACATCGCCGGGTGTCTCAAGTAGCCAGCTGTAGCTCATGTACACACCGCTACAACCAGCTACTATGGGAGGACCTGGTGCAGCAGGGACACACATAGGCGTGCCACAATCTTGGATTACGAGCCGTCCGTACGATGATAGGACATCGCAATATCATCATGATTGGCCAGGCATCGCAGGAGGCTGAGAAATACAGCACGCTCGAGCGATTGTGTAGTGTGACTGGTCAGCTCCTTAAATATGCCGCCCTAGGCAGCGACTACCAATCGTCATGCAGGAGCTTCCTCAAATGATCGGTGATGGGGCGGGGTATCCCGGAGCCTGGGTCACGCCTTAGCTACATTGCAGCTACATCGCAGGGTGTCCAGAGTTCCCTTCCGTTGCTTCTTTACACGCCGATACAGCTCGCTACCATCGGCGATGTAGCCATCAGTTTTCGAGCAGAGCCCATAAACAGATGTATCTGTCGCCGGCTGTAGCGTCGCGTCTTCAGACGCCGCTACAACGGGCTACATTGACGCTACAAGCTACATTTGTAGCCTGTAGCGGGATGTATCCAGCCTGCCGTCGCGGCGTGTAAAGGTACCATTACAGAGGAATCACAATGAATCAATCAAGCCATATTCAGTCCATACAAGATCACCCAATAAGCACAAATACCTCAATAATCAATTGATGATAGTTCTAATCACTCAGTGGGAAATCCCAAAATCTCACAGGAATCTCTTTATAATGATGAATGTCACGTCTAATACAGCAACTACATCGAAAAAAGGAAAAAATCACAAATGCACTGACAGTCACACTGTCTCTTTAAATGTCTATCTCAGTTAGTTCATACATCAGTATGAGGGATAATATTCCCACTATAGTGATATTCATCTCACCGATATTAGTAATATAATCATTAATTAATATGTATATAATTACACCATTATTATTATCAATCTAATTGAAAAGAATTAAAACAGCCTATGTGCAACCATCCACCCACCTTATGTCAGATCAGAGGGGTAAACGTGCTTCTCTTATATTAAGGTAAAGGGAACATCCCAATCTGCAATGTATATCCAAGATTATAATCTCAATCATTATTAACCCAAAGCTAAACCGCTCAACATATTACATTACAGTCCCCCACAGAACCGCAAACTTACTGAAAGGATCCTCAAAGAATTGCCTATACGGCCGTCCCCTCACAGGAGCGTGTGAGGGATAGACGCCACCATGCCTGCATTTTATTGCCGGCGTCCGGAAATCATCATGTCACGTGATGGATCACGTGACCGGAGTGTGGAACCTCCCGCTTCCGGCTTTTGGAACGCGGAAGAACCACCGCCGGTCACTAGTGCGCATGCGTGCGCTTCCGATATTGATTCTCAATACCAGAACGGAATTATACAATGCTTTCTAGTAAACCAGTTAAATAGCTAATCAATATAAGGCGAAAACGGTCTGGGGAGGCTGGAGCTTGCAATTGAGGTATATGTATATAGGAATCAATCTGAAAATAAACAAATACAAGAATATATTTAATCTAGGTGATAAGTATTCATCATTCAAATGGTATACATTGCAAGATCGCTGCTATATACATATTAGGAAAAACTGAAATGAATGTTCATTCCATAATCATAATGTATATAGAATTGAGCATAGAGACAAATCAGACAATATTTATGTAAATACTTTAACAGCAGTGTGTCCTAAAATGAGACCTCATACTCCCTATTTAGACCCGATGGCTCTAATGTCTGGAGTTGAAAAATCCAGTATGATTCTCTCTCCTTTAGGCGACGTATCCTGTCCCCCCCTCGTCGGGCTACGGGAACATGTTCAATTATTTGAAACCGAAGTTGCGCTATTGTATGACCCATGGTGACAAAATGATGTGGGATCGGCAACAACATATTTTTACACCTTATAGTGGACTTGTGTTTACTTATGCGGTCCCGGATATGCTGGGTGGTCTCCCCAACATATCCGAGACCGCACGGACACTTAATAAGGTACACCACAAATGACGTTTCGCACGTGAAAAAATCTTTAATATAATAAATCCGTCCAGAACGTGGATGTGAAAAAGTATTTCCCTTGGTCATGTGTGAGCATTGTAAACAACTTAAACATGGATAATTACCTTGTTTTGGAGTTGCCAAAAAAGTCTGTCTGGATTTAATTTTACTAGATCCTATGTCTGCTCTTACTAATTTGTCCCTGATATTAGGGGCCCTTTTGTGACAAAACAAAGGATATTGCTGAAACTCTGGTACTTCCGGATAGGATTTAGATAAAATGGACCAATGTCTCTTAATTGATGACTTAATCATTGGTTGAAAAGGATGATACATGCTTACGAATGGAATCTTAATTGATAAATCTTTAGCTGATGTAACCTCTGGTGTCCTAACTGCCGTTAATCCCGAGGGAAAACCTCGTTAATGAAAACGCTCCCTCATTTCATCGTGTCTTACCCGTCTCATACCGGCATCAGAGACAATTCTCGCCACCCTTTGGTGCTGGGAATGTGGTAAAGACTTTTTTATATGGTAAGGATGACAGCTCTGGAAGTGTAGAAGACTATTTCTGTCTGTATCCTTAGTGTATAAATCAATTGAAACTTGGCCATCAGTGTCTACGGATATAAGGGTATCCAAATAATGGATTTTTCGGGAATCTACCTGCATTGTGAAGGACAAACCCTCCACTTGAGTGTTCAAATAGGACCAATACTTTTGTAACAAATCTAGTGACCCGGTCCACACCATGAACACATCATCAATAAATCGTCTCCACATTTTTATGTTGGAGTAAGCATATGGACTAGGCCACACATACTTCTCCTCGAAGTATGCCATAAATATATTAGCGTAGGGGGGTGCCATGTTGGACCCCATGGCAGTCCCCCTACGCTGAATATAATATTGGTCTTGAAATAAAAAGAAATTGTTCTCCAGAACAATTCTTAATAAGTCCTCACAGAAATTATTCGTCATACTATTAGTGTTACGGCTAGATAAGAACCAGGAGACCGCTTCTAACCCCTCGTCATGTCTTATGCTGGTATATAAACTATTCACGTCAAACGTGACCAAAAAACTACCAGACGGTAAAGAACCTAAGGATCTTAATTCCGTCAAAAAATGATTCGTGTCTTTAATGAATGAGGGAATGCTAGCAACAAGAGGGGACAAAATCTTATCAAGCACTATTGCTAAAGGCGACAATAAAGATTCAGTTGACGCCACAATGGGTCTACCGGGGGGGGTGGGTGCGATTCTTGTGGATCTTAGGTAAAGTATATATAACTGGAATAATCGGATTGGGATGTCTTAAATATTCCGCCAATTTCCTATCTATAACTCCTAACCCAAGATATTTCTCTATCACATCACCTATGATCATCTTGATTCAAGGAGAAGGATCATGGGACACAGGTTCATACGTGTCCACATCATTCAATTGACCCAGCAATTCATCGACATAATATTTACGGTCCATCACTACAATCGCCCCACCCATGTCCGCTGGTTTCACCATTATCTGTTTGTTATCTTGTAAACTGCGCAATGCCTGTCTTTCAACATTAGATAAATTATTCCTAGAGTGTAAATGACCCCTCTCGTTCAATTGCATAATCCTCTGTATGTCCCTGGTCACCAATGTAGTAAAAGTTTCGATAGGATGATAAGTTTTCGGGGGGTTAAAATGACTAGGTAATCGAAGGTTAAGTTCCTTCAGCGTAACGACCCCTTGGTCCTCAGAGGAAGGGGATGAGGCAATAGGGTTAACAGTGGAAAAACCTTTATCATCTTTGAAATGTACTTTTAAACGTAACATACGAAAAAAGCGTCTTAGTTCCTGATCCAAACCGTGTGGGTTAAACACCGGAGTTGGACAGAAAGTAAGACCCTTCTGTAATACAGAATTTTCTGATGGAGACAATACATAAGAAGAAATATTTACCACCACATAGGCTGTTTAATTGCTTTTCAATTAGATTGATAATAATAATGGTGTAATTATATACATATTAATTAATGATTATATTACTAATATCGGTGAGATGAATATCACTATAGTGGGAATATTATCCCTCATACTGATGTATGAACTAACTGAGATAGACATTTAAAGAGACAGTGTGACTGTCAGTGCATTTGTGATTTTTTCCTTTTTTCGATGTAGTTGCTGTATTAGACGTGACATTCATCATTATAAAGAGATTCCTGTGAGATTTTGGGATTTCCCACTGAGTGATTAGAACTATCATCAATTGATTATTGAGGTATTTGTGCTTATTGGGTGATCTTGTATGGACTGAATATGGCTTGATTGATTCATTGTGATTCCTCTGTAATGCATATTAGATATGAGTTTAAAGTAATAGCGTCTCTTGTAAACAAACTGTACCTCACTCGCCACGACTGTCATATTAATATATTAATAGGTTAATTATGGGTTTGTATAACCTATGGGTTAGTTCAGCTATTATAGTTATTGACCTGGTAGTATCCAGGAGAGTAGTGGAATAATATTTTTTGATTAGAGAGAATATGGATGGGATATTCCTTATTTCATTTTTTGTTTTATTATGATCTCATGAGTTCTGTGGTTATTAATTGGGTTATTTTATACCTGACAGATTTCAACGATAAACATCGATTTGCCAACTGAAATTCTGTATCATATCCGTATGTGAATGAATTATATGTAAAAGGTATTGATTATTTTGTATACACTTATATTATATCTGTATTAATGATCGTTATTATTAATTTCTATTTTGTAGGACCATGACATATTGACTTCCGTTTTATATATACTGGAAAAATCCGACATTTTATGTTACATGAGATGACATGTTGTTATTTGACCAAATGGACATAATATTGAGATGAATTATTATGGATTATGAAATATTGTATTATTATTATATATTCTGTAATTCTGATTATTATGTTATGTTATACTTTTCTAGTGTTTATGAATAAGGCATGAATGTATGCCGAAACGTCAAAAGAAGATTATATGATACATTTCATTTGAGATCTCAATAAATGTCATTGGAACAAAAACAGATTATTTTTTCGTGATATTCATAATTTTTCGTGTGCAAGGTTTTTTCTATATTAGCTAGCATGTGGAAGACGGTGCTCTGGACATATGAGACCAAAGGAGAACTTTTTGGGTTAATTGGAAATCACTATGTGTGATGGAAAACTAACACTGACCATCATCCTGAAAACACCATCCCCATTGTCAAACATGGTGGTGGCAGCATCATGCAGCGTGGATGGTTTTCTTCTGTAGGAACAGGGAAATGGTCAGCATTTATGGGAAGATGGATGGTAATCCTTGAGTAAAACCAGTTAACTGCTACAAAAGACTTTAGACTGGGTGTAGGATCACCTTCCAGCAGGACAATGACCTCTAAACATACTACCAGAGCTACAATGGAATGGTTCAAGTCAAAACATATTCATGTGTCTGAATGGCCCCGTCACAATCCAGACTTAAATCCCATTGATAATCTGTGGCAAGATTTAAAAATTGTTTTCACCGACATCTCCATCCAATCTCACTGAGCTAGAGCTATTGTGCAAAGAACAATAGGCAATAATTTCTGCTTCTAGATGTACAAAGCATGTAGAGACATCCCCCAAAATATTTGCAACAGAAAATGCAGCAATTTTCTCATCTATATTTTGTAGGTATTTAGAAAACCATGTATCATTTTCTTTACACTTCACAAATACTTGCTATTTAGTGTTGTTATGTCACATAAAATCCCATTAAAATAAATTTAAAGTTGTGGCTGTGTCATGAAACAAATGTGGATAGGTTCAAGGGGTATGGATACTTTTTCTAAGCAGAGTGGTACCGTGATTTGTGAGTGACTTTATTTGTGAGCATTTTGAAAGATAAGCTGCCATTTCTGAAAAATCGTAACTTGCTTAGCGAGCAATGATTCGGATTATGAGCATCTGGCCGGCTGGCACTGCGCATATACTGTGCATCTACCCACCACTGTGCAGCCCCTTACTGCCCGCTGTCACCCTTGTCTGCCCCCTATCACCGCTGTCCACCCCCACTGTCACCGCCGTGCGCCCCCCTTATGCCCACTGTCACCGCTGTCTACCCCTCCCTGTCATCGCCGTCCACCCTTCCCTGACGCTCACACGCACACACTCACTCTCACACACTCTCACAGATCCACTGCTGTATTCCAGGCTGCCAGGCACTGTACTGCGTTCTCTCAGCTCCTGTACATTTATGGGAAGCTGCCAGCCAATCAGACGCTGGTGGCTGCTGGCTTCTGATTTGCTGCTGTTTTCACATACATATACAGGAACTGAGAGAGCTCAGTACGGCGCCTGACAGTCCGTAATACAGTGTTGGATTGGTGCAGCGGCTCAGCAGTGGATCGGTGAGAGTGTGTGAGAGTGCGTGTGTGTGTGTGTGTATTGGGTGATGATGGCGGCTGCAGCAAGGAGATAATGGGGGCTGCAGCAAAGGAATGATGAGGGCTGCATGGGGATTTTGGGGGCTGCATGGGGGCTGATGGGGATATTGGGGGTATCAAGGTGATGATGGGAATACTGGGGGCTGCATGGGGATGATGGGGATATTGGAGGCTGCATGGAGATATTGGGGGCTGCAAGGGCATAATTATGTTTTACAGTACAGTATTTTATATTAATGTAATAATTTTACAGTTCTGTAAGTTCATGTATATGAATACAGTAGATATTTTTGGGTTGTAACGAATCATCTGTTACAATTATGTCTTATGGGAAAATTTGCTTTGATATACAAGCGATTTGATTTACAAGCACATTCCCGAAACGGATTCTGCTCATAAATAAAGGTTCCACTTTACTGTATATGGTTATCACATGTATGGTATATTATCACTAATTTGGGTATTTTATATGGATTATGAGATTTGTAATTTCAAGTCATACATTTTGAATCACCTGATATATCATGTATTTTTTATCATTTACTGTATATAAACCTGTTTAAATACACGTGTACCACTATATTTATTTTATTTTTGTTGATAATATATTACTGATATGTATTCATGCTTTTTTAATTGACACACCTTTAAATACCGTATCTGATTTATACACTAATTTAACTACTTGAGAAAGGTTCACACTATGGTCCAAACTCCAAAGCATTGCCACATTATCTATTAAAGTTAATTACTATTTCACTTTATCCAGTTGTATCCATTGATCTATCATCTACCATATTTTGCAAATGATAAGATGCACTGGATTAAAATACGCACCCCAAATCTAGAGGAGAAGACAGAAAAAAATGAATTTTTATAGATACAGGGGGACGCTTTTCCATGCTTCTTTACTCCTGCAAACAGCAGTTTCAAGCAACAGAGGGAGAAAATCAATCTTTATTAATTTCATGTATTGTTTTAGAATTCGTACAGCCATTGCAATATTATCCCCAAAGGATATTCTTTCCTATAAATTTCAATAAACATGCTGTATTACTAAGAATTATGAAATGATGAAAAGAGATTCTGAATACTTTTTTTCATCTCTATAATAAGGTATGACATTCATCTGAGGCTACAGGAACAAAAGGAATATCCCGAACAGACTGGGGACAAATTGCTCCATTAGACAGAAACCCCGAGAAATCCTGACACCCTTTAATCCCTTTACAAGGGATTTGGATTTACAACAGGGCCTAGGAGATTGGAGTCTATGGAAGGGCTGCTGTCCAGAGACAGCAAAGTCGCCAAGCAGGGTCAAAGCCAGGAGATCAGGAAAAGGGCAAGATCAGGATCTGTTAGAGGAGTCAGGGAACTGGTTCAAGGCAAAAATCGTGAGGCTGGAGAAGCGTCCAAAATAACAGGCCAAGGTAAAACAGTATAACACTAATACAAGACAGGAGACTAACCAGGGAAACAAATCTATTTCTGGCAGCTTCCAGGAGAAAGCTGAAGGTATTAGTAGGGTATGTTGCTTTCCAACAGGCTGAAGCTAGGTTTTAATGACTTCAGTTGGACAGAACACACACACACATCCATTTTGTCAGACTGTGACATACAGTAGGTCCCAGCCAGTCTAAATGTAGCAGATGGGCAGAGCTGTACTCTCCAGAGTTTCTGGCTCTGACTTCTCTATAACTAGTTCCACCTACAGAGTACATACAGCGTGCTTGGTGAAAGAAGCAGATGTTGATAGAACAGGCTCTTGTGGGGATGTGACTTAAAGGCCCTCTTACTTGACAATGTCATGTGTGCAGACCCTGTTCAGCCACAAATGGAGACTCTGTGGATCTATATTGGAGAACAGTAGGCTCAATTCATCACAATCAACGATTTTCTTGCCTGTCTTGGTGAGACAGTGTGCAGGACTCAGACCCTCCTGATTCATTAATGTAATACTTCTTAAAGGGAATTTGTCAGCTTGTTTATGCCCCCGAACCTATCACTGTCTGTAGCTGTAGCTTTATAATACCAGTCTAATCATCCCTGTCTGAGCTCATAGTGTAATGTGAAAGGAGAAAAAAAAGCATTTATACACTGACATTTCCTTATGTAATGAGTCAGTCTCCAGCTTAGAGGACAGAGACTGTTTGGCAGGTTAATAGTTAACATTTCAGCCTTATGTTAGAAGATGTTGGAAGACCTGATGGAATGTCATAACCATGTGACTACAATAGGCGGAGCTAAGTTCCCATAGGAAATAATAAGTTTGCTCGCTTAGCTCCGCCCACTATGGTCACATGATCATTACATCACACAGGGCCTTTAGCCATGCAAGTTAATAGTGAGATAACTATTATCCTGCCAGACAGTCCCCCTCCTCCAAGGTGTAGACTGAAATGTAAGTGTATAAATGCTTTTTTTCCATCTCTAACATTACACGATGAGCTCAGACAGGGATGATTAGACTGGTATTATAAAGTTGCAGGTACACATAGTGATAGCTAGGGAGGCATAAACTGGCTGACAGGTTCCCTTTAAAGAATCAGGAGCATCTGGGAAATTCCAAGCATCCCCGTGCATCTCGCCATAATTATTACTCCAGTCCACAATTGAAGTAGAAGTTTTAGCGTGAGGTTCATTACAGCTTGAATTAGACAAGTTGTGATGTAGCATCCTCTTCACACCCCAAGTCCACCTATTTTGTCAGAGCTGGGAAAAACTGGCATGAAAAGCCAAAAGTTGCCAAATTTTTGAGCCACTCTGGGTTGCGTCAACATTTTCTGACTTTTGAAAGCCATTTACCCCAGAATTCTAGCAAAATTGCTTTGCTTTGAGGTCAATGTCTAATATTCTACCCTCTGTAATGGAGCCTTTGATAGACACGCCATGACATTTTTCTTGTGGATACTCTTGGAGATTCTCATGGAGGTACAGCATTGTGCAGACATGTCTTATGAAGAGACATTATATTTATGCGTACTTATTTCGTATACACACCCAGCATATTTATTTTACTTATTTAATAAACTAATTTAGAGGTCTTATTTAGAGGCTATAAAGTATGATCACTCAGGCGGATCTGATGACAGTTTTTTTTTACTTTGAATATCCATATTGCAAAAAATTCACAGCATGCACTAGTCTCTTCTGTATTCCTGATGAGATTTTCTTATTCAATGTATGGGTGCGCAAAAAAAATGTGGATCCTATACTGTAGGATCATCCATATAGCAACCGATTTTTACAGATACAATACAAGTCCTAACTTAGGAAGCTGTATTCGGTCTTGCAATTTTTTTAAAAATGATGATGAATAAAAACTGGTACCATATGGATGTAAAAAAAAGGACATACAGATTACCTAATTGATTTTTCATTTGTATTATCATGCTGTTCCAATACGTTATTAGCTGAGAATCTCCTGATTTGGTGATCTAGCTAGGTCTATAGCAAACGATTGAGACCTCTGTCCACCATGCGGTGCCCTCATGGGAACCTGTCAGCTGATTCATGCTGTGTGAAACAGGGCAGCATGAATCACAGACCAGTTCTCTTATTCTAGTTGTTTATGTTTTATTTTAAGACATTTCAGAGTAAACATGTTTAATTGGCAGTAGTGATGGGCGAACCCAAACTGTAAAACTCGGGGTCTGCACCAAACACCTAGTGTTCGTGCATGCATCCCGAACCCAGGTTTCCCTAAGAAATCCGTTTTAAACAGCAAGGTAAGTTGCCCTCCATTAAGACCAATGGAGTCTAGTCAGGTATGGCTGTATTAAACTAATAGCATAGAAAAACTGAGAAGTTAAAACTTAACTTTTACTAGCTCTATATTAAAAAGACATAGTTGTCTAGACCAAACAAAACAAAAAAGTGTGCATACGTGATCTGTGTGGGGCTAGATGGTAAAATAGCATAGTTTTCGCGATCCATTAAGATGTTATTACACATAACCTTGTATCCATCGGTATCCATAACTACCACATTACCACCCTTATCGGATTGTCACGTATGCACACTTTTTTGTTTTGTTTGGTCTAGACAACTATGTCTTTTTAATATAGAGCTAGTAAAAGTTAAGTTTTAACTTCTCAGTTTTTCTATGCTATTAGCCTAAGAAATCCGTGTTACAGTTACAGTCCGGGGGCTGTAAAACAAAGCGCATTATTAATAAACATTATCATCATACTTATCGTGTCCCGCAGCGCGCGTCTTGACATCCCGCTGTCCCGGCCGCATCTACATCCGGGGCCCCTCACTAACTTCTGGGGATATTCACTGCTGAGGACCGCTTCAGTTCTCAATATTGTTCAAGGTGACATCAGGGGTCATCCCAGTTCACGGTTCAGCTATGAACTCGATTGACCTCTGTCACTGTACCCAGCTCAGACACTTGTCTGTTCAGAGCGATGTAGCAGAGCTGAACCTGCTCTGCCTGTGGATTACATCGGAGGGTTATTTGTTTAATTAAAGATGAAGTCCCTAAAAGTGTTTTTTTGTTTTATTTCTATTAAAAAAAAATTGTCTCTGTGTTATGTTTTTAATGTATACTAGAAATTAATTGTGGGTGGATATAATTTGGTTTGACACCATAAAATTTCAGACTTAGTACAATCTGACAATACAAACCTGCTATTAACCCCGTTATTACCCAGCATGCCACCCCCCACCAGGGCCGCTGGAAGAGAAGCGCTCACGTCTCTGTCACAGCATCTTTGATTGGCTGTTGGGTATGTCACACTTAGTAGTGTAAAAATACATTTAAAAAAGATGTAACGCTCCATCGTATTTTTGATTCTCATCGCAATAAAGCAGACAGCTACAGGCTGCCACCCCCAGCTGCCATGGCTTTACTTTGGCTGGCAATCAAAATAGAGGGAAGCCCATCATTTTTTTCAATTATTTAAATAGATTATTGAAAAAAAAAAATGTTGGCTCCCACCACATTTTGATCACCAGCCAGGTAAAATCAGGTAGCTGCGGGCTAGGATTCTCAGCGTGGTAAGGCCCAAGCGTTCTTGGCCCCCAACACTGGAAACCGCAGCCTGCATCCGCCCCTGAAAATGGCGCATTTATTGTAGCGCCATTTCCAGGTGCTTCATCCGGCTCTTCCAGAGGTCCTGCTGGGGAATGGTACACTTAGTAATAATGGGGGTTAATACAAGCGTTATATTGTCATCTGGTGATAAGTGCGAAATTCACGGTGTCAAGCCAAATTAGACCCACCCATCATGAATTTCTATGCAACATTAAAAAAAGAAAAAAAAACAACACAGAAACAAAAATCTTTTATTAGAAATAAAATAAAAAACACGTTTATTGACTCCATGTTTAATCACAAAAAAAAATTCCCTCCGACGTAATCCACCTGCAGAGCAGGTTCAGCTCTGCTATATCACTCTGAACAGACAAGCACCTGTCTGAAGCAATAAGCAGGCTCAGACTGAGCTGGGTGCCATGAGAAAGGTCAATCGAGTTCATATCTGAGCCATGAACGCGGGTGACTCCTGACGTCACCACGAACACTGTCAAGAACTGAAGCAATTCTCAGCAGTGCAGTGAATATCTGTCACAGTGTAGTGAGAATGCTGATGAGGGAATGGCAGGTATGGGCAGGGTGACCAGGGAAGACTAGTCTGACCCTAGTCTAGGAACCCTGAATGGCCCTGATCCCGAAGGTATCTCTAAGGTGAGAAGGTTCGGGCCTCTATCCTCTCCCTAAAACTCCTCCACAGGAGTATACGCTATTCCCCGCTCACCTCCCTCCACAGAACTGGGATACAGCAACTCCAAAGGAAAGGACGTCAGCAACATAAACACACAGGTCAGCACAGCACGGCTTCCAGGCATAGAGTGAAACTCTCTATCAGCAGCACCACCTGGTGGAAGGAGAGGCTACTTAAAGGCTAGGGAGAGGGGAGGTCAGGTGAGTCACATATTAACCCCTCAACCAGCAGTTGAACCTAATAGTGAATGCAGTTCACAACACAGGGCCAGGACCTTCACAACTATCAACCATGCAGCTCTTAAATACAAACACACACAGCAGCATCCAGCAATGTCAGCGCCAACTAAGCGCGTGACAATATCCCTGAAAGTTAATGAGCTACCCCGGAAGTAGATATGGCTGGGACGGCAGGATGCACGCAGCGGGACCCGATAAGTATAATGATAATGTTTTTTAATTATATGCTTTCTTTTACAGCCCCCCTGTTCTATCCCATAACTGTAAAGACCAAACTCAGGGTTTGGATGCATGTTTGAGATACCTCCGGCCCCTAACTCAGACTTTACAAAAAGGTCTGGGCGAATCCGCCAGTCCTGAGTAATAACGGGTTCGCCCATCACTAATCGGCAGCCATGAACCATATGCATATCTCCCAACCATCCCAGATTCAATGGGACTATAGCAAATTTAGTAAGGTGCCCAGCTATCCTAGAAGGCTGGAGATATGTCCCAACTTCCACTATATCTGTGTCTCCTGGACACAAATACATTTGAAGACAAGGGTGAAGCAGGGAGTGATACATGCATACTCCACCATTCTATCTATAGCACGTGAAATAAGTTTTCAATTTTGTAAATAATGTGATGTAATAACTGGCAATATTGTATATGGCCGGTATGTATCTCACAGATCAAGATCTGTTGTGATGTAAAACCAGATAGATTCGCTGGGACTTGTAGTTCCAGGACTCCTATTTATTGTATTAAGGGCTGGTTTTACATGATGGTCAGAAGTAATGGGAGGGACTAACCATTCACATACCTCCCATGGGTGTGTTTCAACGGATATCAGGTGACTGAGTTTAGGTCACATGTCTGAGATGTCAGCCAGGTCCTGCAAGTTAGCAGCACTTTCTGTGCAGGACATGGTGGAGAGACCATGTGGACTGTGAGAAGAAGCCAGACAGCCATGCTGTAAGTAGAAATCTCTCAGTGGCTCTGTGTGGACTGACAGCAGGATCTGTGTGTTGGAGACAACAGACCCCAGAGTACACATATTATGAAGTGTTTACCACAGTAGATATATTTCTAAAGGTGCTATTTACATGATTTTTTTTTACCAGATGTTGGTAACAACCCATCCAATCTACACAAGTGAAGAAACCAAACCATAGATGTCAATAAATTTAGTGATGTGCTATAATGAGAAATGATACAAGAAAAATGTATTGAACACATGAAAAAAGAGGTGCAAAAACCCATGAAAAGTCATGACACCAGCTGAAATCTACAGATGAAACCAAAAGTTTAAATACACTATAAATAAAGACACATATGCATGTTTTTTTCATTATCTGACATCAAATCAAAATAAACCTTTGGGCAGCAGTACCATTGCCAGGCACTAAGAGGAGCAGATTACATTTTCTCACTACTGGAGTGCAATCTTTTCCCACAAAAAGACATTGTGACTCCGGGTACTGGCAAGTGTCAGACACAGTGTGCAGCAACAGGGCTGTGAGTGTGTAAATATGTACGACAGGAGTGGTGCACACCATTTTTTGGTCAAGGGTCTCAATGCCATACTGAAATAATCCCAAGGAACGCAAAAATTTTGAAAGAGGTACTTACATAAATACATAAAATGAGGGCAATGGGGATAGAGGAAAATATGTGTAAGTGGGTTAAGAACTGGCTTAGTGATAGGAAACAAAGGGTGGTTATTAATGGAACACACTCAGAATGGGTCACAGTTAACAGTGGGGTACCACAGGGGTCAGTGTTGGGCCCGCTTCTATTTAATATATTTATTAATGACCTTGTAGGGGGCATACAGAGTAGAATCTCAATATTTGCAGATGACACTAAACTCTGCAGGGTAATCAATACAGAGGAGGACAATTTTATATTACAGGAGGATTTATGTAAACTAGAAGCTTGGGCTGCTAAATGGCACATGCGCTTTAATGGGGATAAATGTAAAGTCATGCACTTGGGCAGAGGAAACAAAAGGTATAATTATGTGCTTAATTGTAAAACACTGGGCAAAACTGTCACTGAAAAAGACCTGGGTGTATGGGTAGATGACAAACTCACATTTAGTGGCCAGTGTCAGGCAGCTGCTGCAAAGGCAAATAAAATAATGGGATGCATTAAAAGAGGCATAGATGCTCATGAGGAGAACATAATTTTACCTCTATACAAGTCACTAGTGCGACCACACTTAGAATACTGTGTACAATTCTGGTCTCCGGTGTATAAGAAAGACATAGCTGAACTAGAGCGGGTCCAGAGAAGAGCGACAAAAGTCATTAGAGGACTAAGGGGTCTGCAATACCAAGACAGGTTATTAAACTTGGGGTTATTTAGCTTGGAAAAACGAAGGCTTAGGGGTGATCTTATAATAATGTATAAATATATGAGGAGGCAGTACAGAGGCCTTTCTAATGATCTCTTTACTCTTAGGCCTGAGACTGGGACAAGGGGGCATCCTCTACGTCTGGGGAGAAAGAAGGTTTTAATCATAATCACAGACGCGGATTCTTTACTGTAAGAGCAGTGAGACTATGGAACTCTCTGCCACATGCTGTTGTAATGAGTGACTCACTACTAACATTTAAGAAGGGCCTGGATGCCTTTCTTGAAAACTATAATATTACCAGTTATATATACTAGATTCTTTGATAGGGCGTTGATCCAGGGAATTAGTCTGATTGCCATATCTGGAGTCAGGAAGGAATTTTTTCCCCCAATGTGGAGCTTAGTGTTGCCACATGGGGTTTTTTTTGCCTTCCTCTGGATCAACATGTTAGGCTATGGGTTGAACTAGATGGACTTAAAGTCTTCCTTCAACCTTAAAAACTATGTTACTATGTTACTATGTTACATCAATAAAACCACCATTAATACATCACCACAACCAAGTTTTGAATATTTAAGAAGGATTTATAATTTCTGCTTAAAAAAAAATGTGTGAACACACACTAACTTAAACTGAGTTTTTTGGTAGCAGAAACATGCTATATTTTCCTCACTCTCAAAACTGTAAAGGCCCCGTCACACCTGGCGACGGGGCTGGAGATGTCGGCGGCGACTGGCGGGTGCGCGCACGTTTTTGGTGCCCCGCCAACATCGCCGTCCCCCATTTACATGGGGTGAAATCTCCAGCCCCGCGCCGGCGAGCTGACAGGCGGCATCGCCGCCGGGGTGTCTGAAAACCCCAGTGGTGATGCAGGACAGTGGGAGCCTATGGCTCCCATCGCCTGACAGGTTGCTGGCGGCCGGTTACATGGGGCGATGTGTGCACATCGCCCCAGATCGGCCGCCTGGTTTCACAGGACTTCTCTGAAACCAGGCGACCTCCTGGTGGCGCCGACATCGCACCGTCACATGAGCAACTTGGGGCGATGTAGCCGCCGATAGGCCACGCCCCTACGTCGCCTATGTAATTGGCGGCGATGTCGCCCCATGTGACGGGGCCTTAACTTTTGAGGATTTTTACGTTTTTAGTATAGCAATCTATAAAGTGCTTCCTGGCTATGTGTATACAAGATCAGAACCACCGTCAGAACGAGTGCGGCGCTAGGAACACCACCAGTACATAAGTGCAGAACCAGAACCACAATCAGTATATGAATGCATTATCAGAACCACAATAGGTACATGAATGAAGCGCCAGAAACACTGCCAGTACATGAATGCAGCACCAGAAACATTGTTGGATCAAGAATGCAGTGCCAGAAACACCTTAACTACATGGATGCAACATCAGAAGCACTGTCAGTACATGAATGTAGTGCTAAAAACACTGTCGGTACATGAATGCAGCATCAGAAATAGTCAGTACATGAATACAATGCCAGAAACACAATTCGTGTATACAACAGCAAGCTTAGTACAGTGATCAAATGTAATGTCAGGTCAGCTCCATAAAGAATTGTTTTGTATGACCCCACAAATCCTAGTAGGTGCTTTTTGTTATATTTCACCGCTGGAGTGGTGCTTTAAATCTAAGTACCCCGTCCCCGTCATATGTTCACCTTCCGGCATCTATTTGTTTTAATAATAATAATAATAATAATAATGATAATAATAATAATAATCTTTATATAGTGCCAACATATTCCGCAACACTTTACAATTCAGAGGTTCAAATACATACAGCCAGAAGTAACAGTTATAAATAATACAATCTATTATATAATTGCGAATGGTTTTTTGCCCCTTCTGAGTCCACTTGCACTGCGAGTCAGTGTCGTCATGTGGATACGCCCGAAGCATTGGCCGCGCAGCGGCCATTGCGAGCAGTTCTAAGGCGACTCGCTATGCCCGCGCAGCGGGCATGGCAAGTCGCCTTAGCAGCGCGAAGCATTGGCCGCGAAGCGGCCATTGCGAGTCAGAGACTCGCTCTTCTAGAATCCCGATGCATGTGCATCGGGCACCCAGCTAGTAATTAATAAATAAATAAATAATGATGACCTTGCTCTAATCTACATTACAATCTATATGGAGGTAAGAGTGACACAAAGAAATACATGTACTTATTTACTATGATGGTTCAGCCATCTTGAGCAAATGGGGGAATATATAAAAGCTGCATGAGCCAGTCATCAGCCAATCTGTGTAGTGCTTATGGGTGTGGTGGAGAGAGAAGTAAGGAATGGGCTATTTATAAAGGACTTGTACTCGGGAACGTGATAGGTCATCCTAAAAGGATGTGTTGTTAAGGAGCACCTAAAACCATGTAAGTTGTGATTAGTCCTAATTTCTTGGGGTAGAGCACTCCAGAAAATTGGTACAGGTCGGGAGAAGTCTTGTAGCTGGGAGAGGGAGGTTTGGATTAGTGCTGATGTTAGTTAAAAGTCACTTGCGTAGCATAGAGAACAGGTAGGATGACAAACAGAGATGAGTTAAGAGATGTAAGGGGGTGCTGCATTTTGGAATGCTTTGTGGGCTATAAGAAACAGTTCGAATTGGATCCTATAATGTAAGGGCAGCCAATGCAATAATTGGCAGAGAGTGGAAGTGTCCAAGTAATGATTAGGTAGGTGACCCTGGCTGCTGCAATGAGGTTGGACTGAAAAGAGGAAAGTTGGGGGGGGGGGGGGGGGAGAGGGCAATTATTAGAGAGTGACAATAATCAAGGTGGGAGTGGATCAGGGCCATAGTGAGGGTTTTTGTTGATTTTAGTTTTCATGGTGAGAAAGGGGCGGACTCTAGAAATGTTCTTCAGGTGCAAGTGGCAAGAGCGGACGAGGGATTGTATATAGGAAGTGAAAGAAAACCTTAGTATCAATCATAAGATCCAGACAGCGATCCTGCTGCCTAAGCGTTATCTTAGTGCCACACACTGAAAGGGAGGTGTCAGATTTAGGGAGATTCATAGACATGAGCAGAAGAAGTTCAGTTTTGGAAAGGTTGAGTTTCAGATAGACAGCGGACATGATGTTGGAAACTGGACAAGCACTGTTCTATAATACAGCAGGAGTAAGGTCAGGGGATGAAGTGTATAGATGTGTGGAATCAGCATAAAGATGTTACTGAAAGCCACATTTGCTGATGGTCTGTCCAATTGGGGCCCTGTGAAAAGAAATCAGGGCCAAGGACTGAATCTTGAGGGATCCGTTTTCACCGATTCTCTGGACGGTTTCCACTGATTCGTGACCTGATGGTGGCCCCAGTATTCATGGAGCATACTGGAGGTCACAACTCAATGCATCTCTATGAGGCCTCATTCTTGCCTTTTTCAGGTTCTCATAGAATTGTATTAAGCTCTTTTGACACAACGTCTAACTTGAGGTCAGTCAGAAGATACAGGCACAAGATTGCACTGCATTTACCCGGTTTGGTAGATTACCAATCCAGGCCTGTCTCCTGTAACCCATCACAATAAAAGTAGTCATTGACAAAACTATGTTCTAATCTGCAATAAAGGAAAGCGAAGTTACTTGTGTTCAATAAATAAATAGCTCCATTAGTGGAAAGGTTTGTTACAGACGACTGGTCCAGCATTTTGCGAAAAGAGGGCAACAGCCAAGATTCATGCTTTGCAATTTTCCCCGTTCAATACTCATTTATTTAATTTTGCTTCTCTCTCCAGTAACCCTTAATTAAAATAACAACGGCGCTTTGTAATTAACATACTAATTGCAGTTCGGATGCTCTTGTTATGGCAATCAAGGGTAGTCCTGCTAATGGCTGCTCCGAGCTGACCCAGTCAGCAGATGCAGCAAGTTCCTGATTCAGCCCAGCCAACCAACAACCAGCTAAATTAATTAAATCCACAATCAGAACATAGCATATTCCATGCTCTCAAATCTACCTACAACAGGCACAATTTTAATCCTATAAATATTTTATTTTACTCGGTCGACTTACTGGAAAAGACATCTTTTAGGTGAAAGAGCTGGTTGCAGAATCTAAGGGGTTACCGTAATAGACCGTAATAGACAACACTTTGTTTCTGCAAGCTTATAGTGAATTCCATATTTTATCTTTAAGTCCAAATTCCTTTCTATAATATTTCTTTATAGTGGTCAGAGCTCCAAATCCCCTTCATAGACAGAGATTTAAATTATAACAGGGAATAATAAAAGGGACAATCCCGCAAAATCTGAATCCTGAAAGGCAAATCTGCTGGGTAATACAGCAGCGTGGGGGAGCGGGACACATCCTGATATAACTAGGCATATTAGCTAATCAGCTATTCAGGGATCAGGGATTTGAGAAAGCTTGGTTACACTGAGTATAATGGTGGTCTTACATTGGATTTCATCATGTCATTAGTTGTGCCTCGATAGCCATCTAATCTGTCCAAAATAAGCTAATAATGGTTGTGAGCTGCAAAAATACGGCACTCTCTCTGCATCACAATATGGAAGTTTCCTGATCAATAATCAATAAAATTAATGAAGGTTTTGCTTTCGTACTGTCTGAGCTGGAATTACTGTCTTCTCATCCTCTTGCCCACAATTGATGAGTATCTTGAAGGAGATATCCTGTCTTACATATACAGTAGCTTTAAGAGGTTGTCCAAAATGGACAGTCGCCCATCAAACATAGATCCCTTCCTAGTGATCATAGTTAAGACATCCAAAGCTGGGCAGGCAACATGTTATCCCTGTGGAGGGTGCATAATGATAAACATGGCCAATTTTAAATAAAGGGATTATGTCAGCAGATGTTTTCTATGTAATCTGAGACAAGCATCATATAGAAGTTGAGAGCCTAATTCCAGTGAAGTGTCACTTACTAGGCTGTGTGCTGCTCTTTCAATAAAATGTGTGTTATCAGCAGGAGATTATCATTACAGGACTAGGTATCCCGTGCCTCCTTGTCAACTTGTTCTATGTAACCTCTCTCCCTGCCACTGATTAGGAAGTTGCTGACAGTGTATACAGAAAGTGCCAATCACTAATACAAGTAGTAGGACAAAGTGTTGTCTGATCCACGCTGCTGGGAAAGAAAGAGCGTAAAGCCGGGGAGTCTGGTCTAAAGATGTTTTTAATCCAACACGTTTTGGACCAGCCTCTGCTCCTTCCTCAGGGAGTCCCTGAGGAAGGAGCAGAGGCTGCTCCAAGACACGTCAGATTAAAAACATCTTTAGACCAGAAAACCCGGCAATATGATCTTTCTTTCCAGCAGCGTGGATCAGACAACACTTTGTCCTACTATGAGCTATCTCTACCACATTGTCCGTGGAAGTATGGCTCCTGCAGCAGCTGGTTCTGAGCGTTCAAACTGGTTGTGGGTATGCACAACCTGTCCGGGTGAGCAGTTTTCTTGTTTGGCTTGTCCCTTTTGCTAAGGAGATAAGACCCTATTGCGCATTTTGTCTCACATTTTTAGAAATCAGTAATACAAAGCTCTGCAGCCAGAGCCCAGAAAACAATGATTGTATCAAAATGTCAGCATGCAGACTAGCAAGTGACACATCGTTGGAATCAGGGACTTAACTCTCCAATTACATAGGAAAAACCTGGTAACAGATTCTCTTTAATGAACAATAATAATATTTATTTATTTTTATAGTGCTACTCATTCCACAGTGCTTTACATATATTTGCAATTCTGTCTCCATCGGGGGCTCACAATCTAAATTCCCTATCAGTATGTCTTTAGAGTGTGGGAGGAAACAAGAGAACCCTGTGGAAACCCATGCAAACGCAGAGAGAACATACAAAGTTCATACACCGCAATATCGGCTGGCAATCCTAAAGGCGATATGTCGCACCGGAGCAAATCGCCGGAAATTGCCTCACAGTTGCGGCGGCGTGTGATTGGGGAATTTCGCGGCGATAAATCGCCTCTCGGCCATCGCCTGATTCCTGAGCACTGCTCTGAATCAGCCTCAATCATGAAGGCGATATTTCTGTGTTGTGGCGTGTGATAGGGCGATAGTGTCGCCTATGATTTCCCGTAGGCGTGCCACAGCGTGCTGTAGTCCGCGCCCCGTGTGAAGTGATTGGTGTGGGCTACTGCGTTCCCATTGGCTATCAATTGACACCGCGCCATATTTGAAGAGTTGTCCGTCCAGCGCTACACAATGGCAATGGCGTCATGTATTAGCCAGCCTACCAGAGCAGGCTGACCAATCATAACGCTGTTGTGTTGTCAAATGAGCGCGTATGGGGCGCGGTGTAAACCACTGTGGCACGCCTATCTCTTCACCGCGCTGAACATGTACGCCCACGTTGCCTTTGAGATTGCGGAGTGTGAACCGGGGATGGGATTAGGCAGGATTGCTTCCGCTGTAGGTGAGGCGATTTCCGGAGCGACACATTCCTTACTTTCAGGGCACAATTGCAGCGTGTGATGCCGCCATCGGCGATCTGAGGCGAGCATGAAAAATGTGCACGCGCACATTAGATTGCCTCATATCGCCAGGTGTTATTTCGGCGTGTGAAGGTACCATTACAGATATGGTCCTTGGTGTGATTTGAGCCCACAACCCAAGTACTGCAAAACACCCCTCTCTAATATACATATGCTTTAATAGTATATATGGTCATGGTTGCCAATCTGACACAACCCCTTTAATCTCTGTACTATATTCCTCACCACTTTCTTCATCACTTCTAGTAAAATAGAGCATATGATTGCCCAGACTTACACTTCAACAATCTGCAGCTGCATGAGCAAAACAATCAACATGGATTTTCAACCTTCACCATTGATGCTTTTATTTATTGAAAGCAATTAAAGGGGTTGTCTAGTCTAAAATAACAATTCTGCAGACACTGTATGCCTCTCTATGTGACTGCAGATTTATGAATACTCACATCGCATGCACGTGCACTCAATGTTAGGATTCAAAAGTCTGCAGTCATAAAAAGTGACTGCAGACTCATCATTTGAGGCTGGGCAACCAAGTCACAACCAAGGACATATATATACATCCTTGACTGTGTTTCCTTTCTCTGATGCGAGCTCACACGCTGAGCTCACATCATCCCTCACACGTCAGCTGATCTGATCATCTGAAATGTGTAGCTAACAGAACCAATCGGATCAACGATCTTATTGGCACTGTTAACCCTTTGGATCATGCCGTTAATCACTGTCAAAGCGATTCAAAGCACCGCAGTGGGGATCGCGCTGTTTCTGTCATGAGGTAGTAAGGGATGTCATGGGGACCTCGTCACCTAGACTGACCCTGAGGCTAAGGGGGGCCCTAGCTGTCCCTTATCCCATAGTTACCTCTGATGGTGAGAATGTCTGGGCCACCACCCTTGCCCTGCTCCTGGCAAGCCCTTGTCTAATTCTTATTCTTGCCCACCCACGGAGGGCTGGTAGAGGAGTGGTAAAACCCCACACAAATAAAACAACAGGGAAACAAACGATACACATTAACCGCAATACACACAAAGATATAAGACAGTACGTGCACAAGAATAAAATAAAGAGCAGGGCGGAAAATCAGATGCAAAGGATTCTCACAGCACACCAACAATACTTCTGAAGTTCACCAAACACTGGAGAGCCATAGCACATGGACCAATATTGCATAAGCTATAGTTGGCATGAGAGAACAGATTCTAATATCTTAAAAAGGCAGGGAGCAACTGTGATAAGTGTCGAGCCCCAGGCCCTGGAGTACTCGGGTACCAGGCTGGGTGGGTGTTTTCACGGGGATGTCATGGGTGGCAGCGCCTGAGCCCGTGGCCTGGATGACACTTCAATAAGGGGTTATGTACAGGGGATAAGAGTTTGTTGTTGTCACGTGACGCCACCTGTAGTACCTGGTGATGGGTCACCAGCGCCGCCACAGTCCTCCGGAGGGCGATGGTATTGCGGCAAGGGTAGTAAAGCTCCCTACAGGTGGAGCTGGACCTCCAGGGCAGCATAGAGTAAAGGGGCAGCTTGGAGTGGGAGTTGTGGCCAGGGTAAGAAGCAGTAAGGAAGTCTATAGGGAGACTGGGGACGGGGAGGAATAACGCAGACACTGAAGCAAGTCTCTTTTACCTTTTACTGATGGTATCCACAGGTAAGATGTCCAGAGCACTGTCAGGTGAGCAGGTGCACAGTGAGTCTCCACAGCAAGTGAGTATAAGGTCTCCTCAGGTTCCCTGCTGTCTCTGAAGCCCTGTCTGTATGCAACACAACTGGCCTCCTCACTTTCTCTGGTCTTTACTCTCTCCTCTTGCGCGGTCCACGGGTTACCCTCTCTGATCACTGCGATGCTACTCCACACTATGGTGTCTGGCTCCCTCTTTCTGGGTACGCAGGGGGACGGGTGACTGAAGTCTCCATGATGTGCCGGGGTTTTCTGCAGTCCTAAAGTGTTCCTGCAGATGCGGATCCCCGAAGTCCAATACGTCTTGGGTGAACCTCCACCGATTCCTCGCTCCCTAGGCTCTGCTCCTTGCCTTCTGTACCCACTCCTAGGCTTGGCTCAGCGTAGAAGGGCCACTCCGGGTCACTGGTTCAGGCCTAATCGCGGCACCGATCAATAGGACATCTTCGCAGCTCTCCTAGCATCTGCACACTCTAACTAACTCCTCCCCCAGCAGCAGTATTTATAGGGGATCTCACCTAAAGTCAGTGAGGCTAGCTCCCCCTACTGTGTAGAGGTGGAAGGTGTTGCATGTAGTAGGGACCTACTGTGGAAACCCAGCTGTGCAGTAGGGAAGGCTGTGGCTACCTGCGTGAGCAGGGCACCACATACTGTAAGTCTCCCAGAATATGTGATCCTAGAAGTAATCAGCAGTCATACTGAGATTAACTCCTGCTAGCCCGATCACTAATGAGAACACAGCTGATTGACACCGAGCCTGCATTTGTAACTCAGAAGCATCATAGAAAACTCAGTGTGGAGTGACAGAATCAGAAGTGTGAACAGAGCCAGTTGCCGTCTTGATAGTCTGCTAATTTTGAACAAAACACTGTGTGACAGTTCCCTGCCACCCCCGGCGGTCCCATGATGCAATCACGGGGCCTCGATGTGTTGTCATGACAGCAACGGCTCAGCTGATTGTCTGGATACTGTCATCATTCACTTCCAGCCAGTGATGTCAGAGTGACATTATTGGCAGAAAGTGCTCATTTCTGCTGTTGTGGTGCCCCACGTAGTCAGGCGTCACAGTGGGGTATTGCACCCGTAAAAGAGGTATAATTTCCCCAGCTGCAAGTGGACCCTAGGTTGGTGGGTGGGACCCATTCCTGCACTTCCACATTAGCTGAGCGGTGGGAGGTTACCCGGGGAGGGAGATATATTCACCTCCAGGGAGGAATCAAGAGCGGTTAGAAAGGACACGGGTTCGTCAACTAAGGTACACCACGGATTCCACCATACCACCTGGGATCCACTTGCAGCTATCCGTAGAGCTACCTGTTATTTTAACATATGAAGCTGAACTGTGAACTTTGTATGGTGCTGCTACAGGTTGACAGTAAAGTACCCGGGAGAAAGAGACTTTGCCTGTGTGTGTTTTTCTCCATCAACCTGCTTATTTTCAGGAACGCTGCCCTGGAGGACCAGTTCTACCTGTAGGGAGTGCCATCTCAGACGCATTACCATCCACCTCCGGCGGACTGTGGCAGCGCTGGTGACCCATCACCAGGTACTACAGGTGGCGTCACATGACAAACTCTTATCCCCTGTAAATATCCCCTTTTTGAAGTGTCACCCAGGCCACGGGATCAGGCGCTGCCACCTGGGACATCCTAGAACACCAGCCGAGCCTGGAACCCGAGTACTCCAGGGCCTGGGGCTCGACACTGTGCAGAGGGATGCTGAAGCATACTCTGCACAATACAATTGAGCGCACTGTGCAGTGCTGATGCTCCCCAAAGGGCAGTGTAAATTTAAAAAGAAAACATTTAAAAAATGTTTTAAAGGGAACCTGTCACCCCAAATCACCTTGTAAGCTGTAAATACATGTCCCTGAAGCATTACACTACAGTCCTACACATCCCTTTGTGGTGTTTTAGTTCATATGAAAGTGCACTTTAGTCGTTTGCAAACTTACTAAATCCATGCCAGTGGGGCGTTCCCAAGCCTCCTTGTCTGCGAGGCGGTTCCCCTGTGTGCCGCTGTATTACGCCCTAATGGGCGTTTTTTCAAACTTTCTAGCGCGGGCACGATTCATAATCTCGTGCCCGCATTGCCCGCACGGTCATGGTGCGCATGCCGTGACGACGTCATTTCAAGGGCTGGCTCGGGGGCGCTGGGCTAGTCCTGAGACGCACAGTGTCCCAGCTTGCCAGGTGTGGCGAGACTCCTTGCACTGACAGTCGGGCCGGTGCGCGTGCAGGACAGCAGCCCCCAGGCGCCCGGAATGAACGCGTCACGGCATCACTAGACCGTGACGATGCGCACGAGATTTGAATCGTGCAGCGCTGAAATTTAAATAAAACACGGATTAGGGCGTAATAAGCGGCACAAGGGAACCGGCATCGACAGACAAGGGGCTTGTGGTTATCGCCCCTTAACATGGCATGGATTAGTAAGTTTGCAAAGATTACAAGTCACTTTCATATTGAACAAAACACCATGACAACAGGATGTGTAGCGACTGTAGTTTCCGTATATCTCATTTGGAAGTACAGTATTATCACAGCTTAAACAAGGGTGTACATTCAGGGTGAGAGGTTCCCTTCAATAAAAAATATGAAAAAAAAAATTAAAAAAGATAAAAGTTCAAATCACCAGCTTTTAATAAATTGAAAAAAATAAAAAATTAAAAAAAAAAATAAATATCTGTTATCGCCCATTCAGAATTTCCATTAAATCAAAAATATAAATCAGTTATTCAGATCTGTAAACAGCATAATAGAATATAAATCAACTACCAAAATACACTATATGGTAAAATGAATATGTCATTCAAAAGTAAGACTTGTTCAGCAAAAACAAGCTTGAAAAAAAATGTCTATATTGACTGGAAAAAAATAATCATGGCTCTTGGAAGAAGGGGAGGGGGGAAAAGCAAAAACCGAAAAATGGCAAACTACCCGGGGGTGAAGGGGGGAATTAAAAATTGTATTATAATGCCCAAGCTTTCCTTGTGGTAATATAATTATCAACCTTAAGGGTAGAAACATGGCACATCTCGTGCAATTATGTTTACTGGTCATTTTTCCTTGAATTTCGTTGTTTTGTAAGTAATACAAATGCAATTCTCCTCTATGACTCAGCTGATCAATGCTTCCTAGCCATACACAGCTACAGTGTGTCCTGCGCTGCTGTGTGACACCCTGCTGGCAGTGGAAAATAATAGGCTATATATAATAAAACCCTGTGTGCTCACATGACATACCACGCTTTACGATGAATACTGATAGGCTCATTGTGAATACTAATGACTTGACCATGTAGACCCTTTGCTGTAGATGAGGCCTGAATTATCCCAATGGAGAGCACAGGTCACACAAGATGTGCTTTAAATGTAGTGCCGTCTATGAGCTCACTCTCAATTTGGAGACTGCTGTAATCATAAATTGACAGCATTACCTGAGACTGCAGTTAGCGTTCAGTATCAACCATGATTATCCTGCCGCAACAAATAAACACTCACATAAGTACCATTCTACTGAATGCATCTATGTGGAAGTGACCTACATTTTTTTAGCTACAGAATGGGACTCCTGTGCACAATTAACCAGACGTCGGTGGCATTAGTATAACTAGGGATAGAACAAGTAGTATATTGTGATATTTATCATTAAGTTTGCATCACATTAAAGAGCATCTATCACTTGTCATCAATGGCACTTGGGAATAAAAGGCCCCATACATATCAGATAGGCTTTTGCAATCATTGAGATGACAAGTGTCTTTGCTGACTCTCTTCAATAATAGGCTTGGTGGTCTCCGTCATCTGGAAATGGCTTATCACCCTGATAAAAAAAAAAGCATTGGCTATTGGACCTGTCCAGGTCCTTTACTCCCCCGACAATCCTGGCAGAATCGGGCAACTATTTGGCGGCCTCCTGACTTCCATCTGGAAGATAATGTTTGGGGAGAGAAGGATTCGGCTGTTGGAAATTCAATGACCAATTCTTTTGATTGCCTTGGAGATACACCGCCACCAACTCTACTCTATACAGGGATACAATGCAAGTGGGACTATATTTATTCTTGACATTCTGTCCACTAATCTTATACTCACAGGTGCAATGTTAGACAAGCCACAGGGCCAGCCTGGGCAGCTGCAAATGGGTCCCCATGGACCTTTTGGGGAGAGGAATATCACTTTAGAAATGCTTCCTAGCCATACACAGCTAAAGTTCTCTTTGCTCAAAAATTCTGATGCTTTGTATTATCAAATGAAAATTTTACAAGATAGTAAGAAGAAAAGCACACTATAATATGTCTATGATTTAACTGATAATTAGCAAATGGCCCACAAACTATTTATGCACAGGTTCCATCTACTGTTTAGAACAATAGGGTTTTCTTTGTGGGAGAACTGGTGGGTTATGTGAACCATATTTTACAAAGGAGAGCAATGTGGTTATCGGTGTTGTGCTTTACCTCACTACTAAGATAGAAGACTTCAGTTAGGAGGATCAAGTACAAGAAATTATTGTACTGTTGACCTACTGAGTAACCCACTTAGTAACCCACTAACCATAGCAGTTACTATGACACCTTTGTCTTCAGGTGACCTCAGTAAGTCACTGCTTACCAGCCCGCAGCTCGCAGCTTATTCATTCAGTGTTTGGATGCCACAGGTAAAGGATGCTTTGTTCTTCACTGCGGCCTCCAATAAAGCAATGTTCAGATTGCAACGTGGCCAGCCAGAGAAGACATCGCAGAGGATTGAGGCTAGGTATGAGGGAGTAATGAAGATGGAGTCAAGATATGTGTTTTTTTCTGGTAAAATATTTTTTCTACGTGTGTTATGTCTCTTTTACTATTTACGTGAGATTCCTAATTGCCGGGTCTAATATCGGTCCAAAATTATGAACCTCGGGCCTAATGCCAGCTGGCAATACAATGCTGGCATTATCCCCTTATTACCCAGTTTACCATCGGCACCAGGGCCACTGGAAGAGCATGGTAAAGTGACAGGAATCAAAGCTTCTTATGAATGCACCAATTTCTCGGGGGACTGCAGGCTCCTATTGGAGAGCGTGGGGTGCCCAATAACGATGGGCCCCCACCCTGCTGAGAGTACCAGAGCCCAACTGCCTAGTTTTACCTTGACTGGCAATTAAAAATAGGGTGAAGCCCTATGCATTTTTTTGCCAGCCAAGATATAATTAGACAGCTGATGGTGGCAGCTTGCAGCTGTCCTCTTTATCTGTGCTGAGACTGAAAAATACTGCGAAGCCCTATGCATTTTTTTTCCATTATTTATTTAATTTACACACTATGACAGCAGGTTGGTTTCCATACACATATGTGTATGGCAACCAAGCACAGACACTGTACAGATTGTGGAAATGCAGTCTAATTGCAAAAGCCAATCACAGATGTTCTCACAGAGTATGAGCATCTGTGATTGTCTGTTTCTGGTCAGTGCAGTGAATATGTATAAAGCTTAAAGAGCAGCTCCGGCAGCAAGCAGCGGAAGACTAGCAAGATTGATCTATCTATCCTATCATCTATTCCATCTATCCTATTGTGGCATCCCAGAGTCCGGTTGCCACAATGGCATTGTCTCCCTCGGGGGATTAATGCCGCGCTTGGAAGCAAGCGGGAGTATCCACACCGGGTAAACACACAACACCTTTCCTGACTCCAGACCTGAAGGGGGAGCTCTGAAACCCTAGTTCAGGGAAGCTCCCCTATAAATTCAAGCCTGGGGGCGGGATTAGTCAGTTCTGTTCCTAAGAGGACTGTGAAGAGGTCCCGTGGACTGGATCAGAGTAAGGCTCGTCCTGGGACAGAGACTAGCCAGTGTGAGGAACCCAGAGGAGAGGGTTTGAGGAAGGAGAGAAGCAGGCCTGGGGAGTGGAGCCTGTTACCGGGCTCATCCCAGTGCAGAGTGCCAGACGCGGACACCGGAGTTCGAGGTTGTGAGGAATTCCAGGACCAGCAGCCAAAACCGGAGGGCAGGAGATTCTAAGTCTCCCATCTGCAACAAAGCCCAGTAGGCACAGCAGCACCAAAGAGCTCAGAGGATAGTAGCCAGAGGAATGGTACCTGGAAAGGGCTCAAGCTGCCTATCATATGGGTGAGAGACTTTACGCAGGAAGAAGGGTCGCAGCTAGTTACAGACAGCCAGGATCAGTCAAAAGAAGCACAACAGGAAGGCCTCAGAACTCACCGGGTGAGAAGATCCTCAACTTGCTTCCAGGCCACCCGGATTCCCAACATCTCTTGTGAACGGTGCCCTGGACTCAACCTGCTTCTTCTGCCAGTAAACATAATGAAGACTTCAACCTGTGTGTCTGTCGGTTATTCAGCACCCTCAGTCCTGCACCCCCAACGGCCTACCACCGCTATAGACTTACTGGCTGCCCTGGGGAACCGCGCCCCCCTTGGGGAGTGAAACCACCACCGCTGCACTCCAATCATCCCCAGAGGTCCCACACTAATAGCCACATACCATGGGTGGCCTCACAACAACCAATCCCTAAATCCCAATTCAGCACCCCCCAGAAGCTTTTAAACTCGACACCCAGGGCCATGGAGCCGGGCCCTCGACCCTCCATGTCTCCCCCAAGCAGAACTGTTAGCCCAGTCTCCGAGTACCCCACGACCCTGGGGCTCGTCACAATCATCTATCTATCTATCTATCTATCTATCTATCTATCTATCTATCTATCTATCTATCTATCTATCCTCTCACCTATCAATTTACAAACACAATATAACGCATGCTACAAATATGTACAAATCTGTTGCATGATGTTATATTGCATTTGTTTTCTTAACCGGACAGAAAAATGCTGTAATCCACATTTGCATGTATGTTTCAGAAAATGCATGCTTGCAAACACATGCCCATTTTGTACTGCGATAGTATGTGTTTTTTGAATGGAAGCCTATGGATGCATTTATGTGTCCGTTAACATCTCATTTGTGCTACTGTAAAAACAGATCCGTTAAACGGAAAGCACAAACACAATGGTAGCCTTAGGGCATTTTTCCTTGTGGGCATTTTTCAGGCGACCATTATATTTTAGCATAAACTTGATGAATTTCTCAATAAAAGTTAAGCCATTTAGAAAATTCTTATGTTTGTTCTCCAGTAATCAGAAAAACATCTGACTAAAAGATCTACAAATACTGAATCAGCAAGCTTTGTGAAAGCCAAAATTTGTGTCAGTCTCAAAATTTTTGGCTACAACAGAATTCTCTGCTATGGGTACCTTACTGCATTTTTCTACAACACAAGTCTGTATGCATAAGCTCTTAGTGCAGTGATGGCGAACCTATGGCACGCGTGCCAGGGATGGCACGCAGAGCCGTTTTCCCTGGCACGCGGCATCGCCTCTCACTGCAGCTATGAACTGCCGGCATGACGGCGCCGGCAGCTCAAAGCCGTGTCGGACCGGAGGATTCTCCTTTCTCCGCGTCTCCGACACTCTCTCTAAGCTCCGCCCCGCCGGCATCACATGACCGCGGTCATGTGACGCTGGGACTCAAAACGCAAGGAGAAGAGGAGCGGTGAAGGCGGGAGTACTAGGTGAGTATGATTTATTTTATTTTTTTGTAAGCCACGGTATAATGAGAAGCAGGATGGAGACATGAGGGTGACAAGGGGCAGGATCTGGACAAGAGGGGCATGACAATGACAAGGGGCAGGATCTGGACAAGAGGGGCAGGATTGTGACAAGGGGCAGGATCTGGACAAGAGGGGCAGGATTGTGACAAGGGGCAGGATCTGGACAAGAGGGGCAGGATTGTGACAAGGGGCAGGATGGAGACAAGAGGGGCATGAGAGTGACAAGGGGCAGGATCTGGACAAGAGGGACAGGATTGTGACAAGGGGCAGGATCTGGACAAGAGGGACAGGATTGTGACAAGGGGCAGGATCTGGACAAGAGGGGCATGAGAGTGACAAGGGGCAGGATCTGGACAAGAGGGGCATGACAATGACAAGGGGCAGGATCTGGACAAGAGGGGCATGAGAGTGAGGCAAGGGGCAGGATCTGGACAAGAGGGGCATGACAATGACAAGGGGCAGGATGTGGACAAGAGGGACATGACAATGACAAGGGGCAGGATCTGGACAAGAGGGGCATGAGAGTGACAAGGTGCAGGATCTGGACAAGAGGGGCATGAGAGTGACAAGGGGCAGGATCTGGACAAGAGGGGCATGAGAATGACAAGGTGCAGGAACTGGACAAGAGGGGCAGGATTGTGACAAGGGGCAGGATCTGGACAAGAGGGGCATGAGAATGACAAGGGGCAGGATCTGGACAAGAGGGGCAGGATTGTGACAAGGGGCAGGATGTGGACAAGAGGGGCATGAGAATGACAAGGGGCAGGATCTGGACAAGAGGGGCAGGATTGTGACAAGGGGCAGGATCTGGAAAAGAGGGGCAGGATTGTGACAAGGGGCAGGATCTGGACAAGAGGGGCAGGATTGTGACAAGGGGCAGGATCTGGACAAGAGGGGCAGGATTGTGACAAGGGGCAGGATCTGGACAAGAGGGGCAGGATTGTGACAAGGGGCAGGATCTGGACAAGAGGGGCATGACAATGACAAGGGGCAGGATCTGGACAAGAGGGGCATGAGAGTGACAAGGGGCAGAATCTGGACAAGAGGGATATGAGAGTGACAAGGGGCAGGATCTGGACAAGAGGGGCATGAGAGTGACAAGGGGCAGGATGGAGACGAGAGGGGCATAAGAGTGACAAGGGGCAGGATGTGGACATGAGGGTGACAAGGGGCAGGATGTGGATAAGAGGGACATGAGGGTGACAAGGGGCAGGATGTGGACAAGAGCGACATGAGGGTGACAAGAGGGGCAGGATGGTGACAAGAGGGGCATAAGAGTGACAAGGGGCAGGATGTGGACAAGAGGGACATGAGGGTGACAAGGGGCAGGGTGTGGATAAGAGGGACATGAGGGTGACAAGGGGCAGGATGTGGACAAGAGCGACATGAGGGTGACAAGAGGGGCAGGATGGTGACAAGAGGGGCACGATGGTGACAAGAGGGGCACGATGGTGACAAGAGGGGCACGATGGTGACAAGAAGGGCACGATGGTGACAAATAAGAGGGGCACGATGGTGACAAGAGGATCAGGATGGTGACAAGAGGGGCAGGATGGTGACAAGAGTGGCATGATGGTGACAAGAGGGGCATGATGGTGACATTAGGAGGTGGCATGATGGTTACATTATTACAAGAAGGGGGATGATGGTGGCTTTATTACAAGGAGGGGGCATATTACTGCAGGATAGGGCATTACTGCAGGATGGGGGCATTACTACATGATGGGGGCAGGATGGGGACATTACCACAAGGGGACAGGGATCGAGCATACTACATGGGGATAAGGTTGGAGACATTACTACAACAAGGGGGTTAGGATAGGGACATTACTGCCAGGAGAGGGTCAAGATGGAGCAAATAACTACAAGGAGAGGGTCAGGATGGAGCGCATTACTACAAGGGGAATGTCAGGATGGAGCACATTACTACAAGGAGAGGGTCAGGATGGAGCACATTACTACAAGTAGAGGGTCAGGATGGAGCTCATAGCTACAAGGAGAGGGTAAGGATGGAGCACATTACTACAAGTAGAGGGTCAGGATGGAGCTCATAGCTACAAGGAGAGGGTCAGGATGGAGCACATTACTACAAGGAGAGGGTCAGGATGGAGATACTACTACAAGATAGGGACCAGGATTTCAGTATGAAATTTGCTTGCTCTGTCTAATATTCAGCGTTTTTCCATACAGATCAATCCACCTGCTGTTTCTAGAAAGGGCAGTGGCAGCGGCTCAGCTTCAATGTCCAGTACACATGAGCTGTCTGACCACTGCTGAAGGGAAGAGAAGACTGCAAAGGTAAGTTTAAAATCAATTAATTGTTAAAATAATTGAATTGATCATCTGTGTTTCAGGACTACAAGCCCTGTACAGGGAAGAGAGTTAGCATCTGCTGGCTCTTCCCCTGTGCAGCGCTTGTAATAGATAACCACTGCTGTAATTTAGGTTATATTATCTTGTTGGCACTTCGCCATAAATAATTTTGTTTTGTGTTGCAGTTTGGGCACTCGGCCTCAGAAAGGTTCGCCATCACTGTCTTAGTGTCTTCATTGGGCAGAGACAGGTGAACATACTGGTCTTCGTACAGTCACCACAGGCAGTCTCAGTCTGTTCTATAATCTTGAAAAAAAAGCAAGATCTACAACACATTCCTGCACACACTAGGACTCATTGCAGGTGTCACAAACTACATTAAATTTTACACCTCACTAATGCTGATTTGAGCATATCTGAGCTTAACCTATTCTTATATGCCAAGTATGAGGATGAAGCGTAAACTAGAAAAAAAAAATTATTTTTTATCTAAGGGGTCATTTCGTACATGGGATTTTATGCCTGGGGAGGCAGATATTATTGTAAAATAGTATTGTTTCAATTTACATTTTCCATCATGATTAGCCTATGCAACAAGAAAAATCAATATTTGGCTTTTTGAACATAGTCATTGCTAAAAGTGTTAGCACCCTTTAAATAGTTCCAGAAAATGAAGCATTTCTCCCAGAAAATGATTGCAAATAATAAACATGTTTTATTATACACACCTTTTTGGAACAGCGCAAAAAGAAACTTAAAAAAAATGGCAAATTGGACACAGTTTCACACAAAACCCCCAAAATAGGCCTGACAAAATTGTTGGCACCTTTCTAAAATTGGGGGTAAACAACTTTGTTTCAAGCATGTGATGCTTGTTCCAACTCACCTGTGGCAAGTAACATGTGTGGACAATATGAGAATCACACCTGAAACCAGATAAAAAGGGGAGTCGTTGGCTCAATCTTTGCATTGTTTGTCTGTCTGTGCCACACTAAGCATGCAGAACAGTCTGAGGACTTGAGAACCAAATATTTTGAAAAATATCAACAATTTCAAGGTTAGAAGTCTATCTTCAGATATCTTGATGTGCCTTTGACCATAGTGCGTAACATAATAAAAAACGTTAAACCCATGGCACTGTAGCTAATCTCCATGGATCTGGGCAGCAGTAAAAAATTGATGAAAGGTTGAAATGCAGGAGAGTCTGGATGGTGGGTAAGCAGAGAAATTCAACCTGTCCTGCAGGCTCAGGGTGCATCAGTGTCAGAGCAAACTATCTATTGACATTTAAATTAAATAAAATGCTATGGCAGAAGACCCAGGAGGATCCCACTCCTGATACAGTGACATAAAAAACTAGACTGCAGTTTGTCAAAATGTACTTGAGTAAGCTAAATTCCTACCGGGAAAGTTTTATCGACAGATGAGACCAAGATAGAGTTTTTTGGTAAAGCACACCATTCTACCATTTACTGCTAATGAGGCTTGCAAAGATAAGAACACAGTATCTACAGTCATATATGGTGAATGTTCAAAGATGTTTTGGGATTGTTTTGCTGCTTGTGGGATTGGATGCCCGGGCTGTGTACAAGGCATCATGAAATCTGAAGATTAAAGGGATCCAGTCACCTCCAAAACGCCTCCTAAGCTACTAAAACATGTCCCTGCTGCATATTATCACTAATCTCACACTCCTTTTGTCTCCTTAAAGCATCCTGTGAAAGTGCATAAAAACGTTTTAATACTTACTTATTAAGGATTATAATCAGCAGAGGCTATATTCTTTAGCCCTTAGGGCGTGTTGTTTTGCAGCCTTAATGATCCAGCCCTCTATGTGCAGCTTCTGCTGTGATGTGGAGCTGAAGGCAGTACTAATGATTTGCATTCTGTGAGTGACAGAGAGGGGGAGGGCAAAGCCTGCACAAGCAAAGCAGCACAGACAGAGAGAGGGTGGATCCTTGAGGCTGCAAAACAACACGCCCTAAGGGCTAAAGAATATAGCCCCTGCTAATTATAATCCCTAATGAGTGAGTATTAAAACGTTTGTATGCACTTTAACAGGATGCTTTTAGGAGACAAAAGGAGAGTGAGATTAGTGATAATATGCTGCAGAGACATGTCTTGGTAGCTTAGGAGGCGTTTTGGAGGTGACAGGATCCCTTTAACATACGATTTTGGATCACAATATAGTGCCCAGTGTCAGAAAGCTGGGTTTGCGTCTTAGGTCATGGGTCTTCCAGCAGGACAATGACCCCAAACATACTTCAAGAAGAACCCAGAAATGGTTGGAAACAAAGCACTGGAGAGTTCTGAAGTGGCAGCAATAAGTCTTGATCTAAATCCCATTGAACACCAATAAAGATATCTTAAAATTGCTGTTGTGAGAAGGCTCCTTCATATGAGAGACCTGGAGCGGTTTTCAGAAGGTCAGTGGTCCATAATTCCACTTGAGACATGTAAGAAGATTGTTGATGATTTTTGGAAGTGATTGATTGCAATTGTTTATTCTAAAGGGTGTGAACCCAAATATTAAAGTGAGGGTGATGACAATTTTTTCCAACCCATATTTAGAGTTATGTGTGAAATGATGTTCAATTTGCCCTGTTTGCTCTGTTTTTTTGTGTTGTTACAATACACACAAAGAAAATAACCATTGTATGACAAAACATGTGTTGTTGCAATAATTTTCTGGGACCATTTCAAGGGTGCCAACAGTTTCAGCCATGACTGTAATAGGAGATATTGTCATGAAGTAGTTAATCATCAGCATGGTTGGGTTGACATTCATACCATGTGTTAATCATCATTCAGACATCTGTTTTTCTTGTGCATACCCAATACCTGATTTTCAATATAGAGCAAGTACCCATTATAGTCTGTGGGATTGTTCAGATGTCTGTGCTTATTTACGGACCGTGTGTCTATGCAAAAATCATAAAGACATGTCCTGTTTTTTAATCAGCATCATGGAGGAAATATACCAATACAACTCTATGGGTCCGTGCAAATCACAGAGAGGACAAAGATGACATCAGTGTGCCATCTATCTGATGTCCATAATTTACATTGTAATGAATAGGACAAGTTTGTCATTCATGTTTCCATACGTGAAAATGATTGATCACACACTGATGGTATAAACTGATACATTGAATGATCAAACTTGTATCTAAAACACTGATGACACTTGTATTATTTTTTTGTGTATGTAAAAAACACGAGCGTCTGAGTATAGCCCTATACTTGATTTGCGAATTTGGAACCAACTACAGTAGGTGCTGACGACTCAGTCACATAGGCTCCTAAAATATTCCTTTTCACGTATGAGAAGACCAATTTTTTTTTTTAAATCAGATAAATGTTTATAGATTCCCCAGTGTAATCATAAACTGTATCCTCACATCAATTTTAATAAACATTTCCCATAATAAAGTAGCCCTCCCTCCACCCCCCCTCTACCAACAGTACCCTTGCCCAATATAGTACGGCCAATAATATAAATTCTGCATAAGCAAACATTATCTCCATCACCTTCCCCAGTTCTGTAGTAATACCAGTGTTCTTTATCCTCCATCTCATGTCTATACATCATCCTTTCCATGGCGTCCAGAGCCTGTCATACAATTTAGTATTTTTCCTCTTATAGTAGATGGTTTCTTCCATTTTTACCAGATAGTCAACCTGATTAACATTCTCTTGCTTGGAGGGAGGTTCCATTCCAATCCAATATTTAGCTATTAGTTTCCTTGCTACATATAAAAGTCTATGAGAAGACCAATTTTAATGAAGACCTGTGATAGTTGAGATCCATGCTGGAAATGTTGCATTGGGGCCACTGGCGTAACTTCAGGCTCTGGGGCCCTGATGCGGAAGCTCCAACGGGGCCCACAATTATTGGAAATCTTTAATAATATTAGTCTTTTTCTATAGGCCAAAGGGACTTTTGGGGCCCCCCCTAGGCTGCAGGGCCCGGGTGCGATTGCAACCCCTGCACCTATTGTAGTTACGCCCCTAATTGGGGCCCAAAAGATGCAAGTTATGCCGCTGCTTCTGAAGTCTGTGCTTTCACAGAGGTTTCCGCACCCTAAATCACGGGACTTGGGTGTTATAATTCTTGATTACGATGGACTGAAGCTTTGCAAGCCCTTAGATATCGCTATCTCATTTGCAAACAGTTACAATTCTTCCTCTGGAATATTTTTTTTTCTTTCCACCTTCCTTTTCTACTTCCCTCCATACTCCTAGTCAGTATCTACTGTCTTCTCTCTTTATCCACCTCGCTCCCTCCCTCCTTCCTTCTTTCACATCAGGCGGAGTTTCCAATCCCCAGCTGAGAGACCTCATTCTCGTGCAGGAAAACACACAGAGAGCTTGTTAGGAAGAGGTGAGGATGGGCCACAGCTGAGAGATCTGTGACTTCCCTTCAACACTCTAATAATCCCAGCAGGACCTGGGAATAACAGGCGAGCTTCCCTTCTCGTACCATCTCCATGACTATGCCTGACAGAGGCTCCTGGATCATCACACCAACTTTCTATCTGTTGAAGGCTTGTAGGGTAGAAGATGCCTGTTGCTTATGAATGAATGAATCTAATGTCAGGTTGACCTGTTTTGTGGACCAACAGGTGAATTCAACCACCTGTCCTAACGTATGAAAGACGTGCTAGAGCCACCAGTGGAGATGCAGGTAATTCTTCTTTTCCTAAATTTTTATATATAAGAAAATTGCTTAAATATCTAATATTTATAAGTAACTTGGGATGAAACAGATATGAATTGTTGTCACGGGATATCCTCATGGTTCATATAATCTGCTCTTCTTGCTCTGTTGAACACTGAATGGGCGCTCCCTAGGAGTTCTCTATAAGAGGGAACTCCCTTAGGAATTGCTCCATTGCTTCTTAAATGTGACTCATCTTTAAGAGGTTAAAAGGATTCCCCAGTATCCTGACTGGATAAGATAATTATGAATCTCTTTTTGTCAAAACGCGAACTATTTTCTCTACCGAGCATAGGGTGTGCCCTCTGAGCCTGCATTCGTATAGTCAGATCTTCAAGCCTTTCTAGAAGAGACAGAATAGGATACCTGAGGCTTTTTACAACTGATCTTCAATGTAATTCTGTGTAACTGTACAGACCAGGCTTGGTGTTTGAAAGAAATGCAAGGGTTAATTCCGCTGCCAAGAAAGGAAAACAGCAAGCAGCCATTGAACCACTAAATATCCAATTATACATTAATGAATCCATCAAGCTGTCAGTGGTCCTGACTATTACAAATCACAGTGATGAACCATAGAATCGGGTTATTCCCTTATGTAATGACCAGACATCTGAAACATCAATGTAATACTTTAGAAAACTCTGTGATCTCTGTAATTCGTCCTTAATAAGACACCACCCCTAGTAGACGCACACATTGCCTCCCAAAAATGTAATTCTATAATCGTTCACAGAAGTTTCTTCCAATACATACTAGAAAGCCATTTAACCTGTGCCTCATTAGACTGACAAGTAAATAAAGTAATTTGATGAAGCCTTATGGCGGGTTTACACGTTGCGATATCGGAGTCCAATTTCAATGAAAAGTCATGTGGTTCGATCGTTGGAGCCGATATCGTTCCTGCGTTGTATGGTGTGAACGTCCAATACGATGCAGGAACGATGTCAATGCGATATCGGGGATTGAATGAGCGTGCTATTCAATGCTCCGATATTGAATGGAGATTGGAGCCGGATCGTGCTGTGTGACAGCCCAATTCCGATGTGAAGTTCTACGTCACCCATTCACACCCATGTTAAATGGTCGTTCCTGGGTTGGGGGGCGTAGACATCGCACGGACGTTGGATTCAGAAATCGCAACGTCTAAACCTCCGATGCGATGCGAGAGAAACGAGCACTAAATGCGCGCTCCCGCGCCATTGAATTGCGATATCGCAACGATATTGAAACGTGTAAACCCACCATTAAGCATTAGAAAAATACATAAACTCCATGCAGATGTTGCCTTGGTTGGAAATGAACCCATGGTTCTAGACCCTGCAGCTGCCTGCAAATTATGCCTAATCTTCATCAAACTGATCATCAGGCTTATGCTATTTGACCGAACAGACAGCCAGACGTTACCACCCATGTAACAGCAGGCAGTATTTTCATGCTGCACAGTATACTACCTGTTGATTTAATGTGTGCCAACCACAAACTTGTGGGTAACTTGTGATCTGGAAGGTGAGCTCAGTATTATTACCACGTATATGGTTATGTCACTTTCTTCCACAAAATCAACCGGCTCATCTTTTGCTGTTCAAAGCATTCTGATGATTTGATGCTGATCTGACTGGACAGATTGGATTGGTTTTGCCAGTTATATCCTTCGTATGGAAGCAATCTAACTAACGAAACTAAGATCAAGAATGTTGAACTTCATCATGCCGATCATTTATTGCCCAGGATAAGGATTTGGTAGCTTATTCTCTTTTTTTTTTAACCTACTTAGTGAAGTGACAGGATATGGCTGATTGCCATAAATATGGTTGGCCAACTTCACATTGTGCAATTTATTTTTGTTTGTTTTTTCCCATATCTAGACGTCATCCTTCGCAGTGCTATACAGACTGACAATTAATTTTCTATAGTAATTACTCTACCTGTAACATATTGATTAATTTATGTGAAAAGGTCATTTCCAGCAGGAGGTAAATAATTCATTGCAGAGTACTGTGATAGGAAGTGAGGTGGGAAAGTTGGAAGGAGCTTGTTATTAGCAGTTATAGCCAGCCATAATGGAAGAAGAAATGCTAAGCAGTAGTAGATAAGGTTGTCTTGGCTTCAGATGTTGATGGCAGTCAATATGAAATCGGTGGTGATCCATAACCTGGCAGTCCCACTGTTCAGCTGTTCTCAATTACGGGGAGGACGTATGTAAACAGTGATCAGAGGCAGGACTGAAAAGTTTCATTCACGGTATTGTGGACATTCACCGATACTGGAACATAGCTCCTACTGAAGTGAATAGGAGCTAATCTGCCATCCTCGCTAGCTACTACAACATAGTTAACTGAGCTGTGCTGTCCTGCATCTGTTCATTGTTTACATCCGGCCCTGAAACCAGCTGATCAGTGGGTGAGCTAGGTGATGGACTGGCAACAATTTGATATTGATGACCTATCATGACCTACAGCAGTGTTTTTCAACATCAGTCCTCAAGACCCACCAACAAGTTATGTTTTCAAGGTTTTTTAGTATCCCATCACCTGTGCAATGAGACTGGAAATCCTGAAAACATGACCTGTTGGTGAATCTTGAGGAGTGACGTTGAGAAACTCTGACCTACAGTAAAGATCATCAATATCATAAGGATAGGTCATCAGGCCAACAATATAATAAGCCTAGACAAGTGCGGGAACACGCAGATCAGTCCTATGGGTAAGAGTTGCAATAGTAAACAGGGCCAAAAAAGAAATGAGAACATATTTTTTTGTAATGTTAAAGAGTGGAGCTCTTCATTTAACAAACATTGCTTTGATAAGGGGTTGTTAAAGTATGAAAGTGGGTTGTAATGTGAATATTTTGCTGCAGTATGTGTGCGTTAATGCTATAATAATCTGTCACCTTTAGTTCTTGGTGACCTGATTAACAGCTTCCCTCTATGACGACTCTCATATGAAATACAGGTTCTGTACAGTGTAGCAAGGAACGTGTAGCCCAAAACCAGGTAGATAAACAGTTTTTGCTTACTTTTAACCATTTGTAGCCTTGTGAGCACACAACGAATAGAAATATACTACTTTCAATCATCTGATCAAGGCGACTTGTTGAGAGACTATTCAACAACAATGTACTGTTAAAACTACAAAAAACATTTAGTAACTTTAAATTCTTTGATTTGATGCTATATGGTATTTTCTTTTTCAATTCACACAAAAAAGCTAAAAGGGGTTGGATGACCCCTTCTCAATTACGATATTTTCCCACATACAATAAAATTAACATGCACTCACTTCTGGAGCCATCGCCATTCAAGTGGCATCAGCAGTGCATCTCCTGTGACGCTGTTATGTCACGTGAGGCCACAAGCCAATCAGTGGCCGCTTCACTCTCTTTTCCTTCACATGAAACTGACATCCAGAAGGATTGAGAGCCGCTCTCTGATTCCCTTTGTATGAGAGTTACGGTCAAAGAAAGTGAGAGGTGACACATTAGCGATCACTGATTGGCTGTAGGCATCACATGACATTACAGCATCACTGGAGTCCACCACTGATATCAATTGAATGGCACCAGCACTTGAAGTGAGTACAAGACATTTTTATTGTACATGGGGGAATATTGTAATTGAGAAAGGGTTGTTCGAGCAGTACAAAATCTTTTTAAAAAGGTTGTCACTACCCTGAGGCCTTGTTCACACTTACCATGCGTTTTTTTTAGCACTTAGAAAAACAGATGCATTTTCTAAGGGTGCCAAATAGTGTCCCCTGTGGGTCTCAAAGTGTTTGAGACATTTTTGGACTTAGGCTGCGTTCACACATTGCGTATTTTGCCGCGTTTTTTTACGCGCGCTTTTCAAAATACGCAATGTGTCTTTTGTCTGCCTGCAAAGTGAATGGGAAATTCACTTTGCAGTGCAGACATTGCGTAAAAATACACAGTGCGTTTTCCGGGAGAAAACGGAGCTCCGTAAACAATTGATATGTCAATTGTTTACGCAGCTACTACTGCGTATTCTCCCAGAGGGGAGGAAGAATCCAGCTTCCTCCTCCCCTCTGTGACAGCTGTGGCCGCCCATTAGATTCCACAGTGTGTTAATACACACTATGAAATCTAAATTAAACAAATGCAAGTGTGTGAAAAATAAAAAAGAATGAATACTTACCTTCCGACGCCTTCTGCCGCTGTCCGGTGCCTTCTCCCGCTGTGCGATTCCCGGTTGTAAGTCAGATCTCTTCTGACAAGACCTGTGGTGATGTCAGAGGGGGGGCGTTCCCGGGCACTCGCGATCATGTGACCGCGAGCAGCCAATCAGCGATGGGACCGCCCCGGGAACGCCCCCTCTGACGTCATCTCAGGTCCTGTCAGAAGAGAGCTCACTTGGAATCGGAAATAATCGCACACCGGGAGAAGGCGTCGGAGAGGTGAAGTATTGATTGTTTTTTATTTTTCATTAACTTGCCTCTGTTTAATGTAGATTTCACAGTGTTTATTAACACACTGTGGAATCTAATGGGGCGGTCACACATGTCACAGAGGGGAGGAGGAAGCAGGATTCTTCCTCCCCTCTGTGACATCACTGCGCTTTCTGGGGGGAAGAAAGCGCAGTGTGTGAAAGCCCCTGCGTATTTTGCTGCGCTTTTTTGCGCGGCCGAAAAACGCGGCAAAAAGCGCGCGCAAAAAAGCGCAGCAAAATACGCAAATGTGTGAACGCAGCCTAAGTCATTTTTTCACCAAAAACGCATGTAAAAACACATGTTAACCCAGGGTGCCTATGGCCTTGTTCACACATATCAGTTTTTTTTGCATTTTCTGCGTTTTTTTGCTGTTAAAAAAAACGCACATGCGTTAACGCAGGGTGCACTTAAGTGTACATGCGTTTTTTAACAACAGATGCGTTTTTTCCCCCATTCCAAAAAAAGCTGCATGCAGTGTTTTTGGGTGCTGTAAAAAACGCATGCGTTTTTTTAACATGGGGCCCTATGGGAAACACATGCGTTTTTAAATGGCACATATAGGCACCATGCGTTAACGCATGCGTTTTTACATGCGTTTTTGGTGAAAAAATGACAAAGTCCAAAAACTTCTCAAACACTTTCAGACCCACAGGGGACACTATTTGGCACCCTTAGAAAAATGCATCTGTTTTTCTAAGTGTTAAAAAAAACGCATGGTATGTGTGAACAAGGCCTATATGTGCCATTTAAAAACGCATGCGTTTCCCATGATATGTGTGAACAAGGCCTGACTCAGTTACTGGTTTTGCCATAAATATCTAAGGATAAAGCTCCTAAAGAGCCCCAAATACCTTTTATGCCAATTTTTGTAACATGTTATGCCTTTCTGCTTCACTTACTGTTCACTGGCACCAGCTCTGTTGTCACAACCATCATTTCATCTTCAAGATCCTCTGCTGCATTCTGACTACATTACCCATCATATCTTGTGCTGGGCTACAGGTAACACACCCCTTATAACGCCACCCATACCCTTCCACTCATCTCCCAGCGTCATACAAAGCAACGGCATAGCGTTATGTCCAAGACATTGCTGAAGGCAAGTCACTGATACAGTACATAGGAATAATGCACAAAGCACCAGAACACCAGGGTTAGCTCTGAAAGGAGAAATGTGCATGGAGTTGAGAGAGCTGTGTGTATAGCTGTATGTACAACAACTGTGATTGAGCTCTGCTGAATAGAGTCAGGGCATTCTCAGCCAGAGATGTGTAACCACTGGGGCAGATCAGGTTACAGAAGGATTAGGGAACATAGGGAATTTAGAAAAGGGCTGATCTATGGCAGTTATTTCACATGAAAGGGACTTTTAAAATAGTGGCCAACTCCTGTAATTTAAGACGGATTGTGTCTTCAAGAAATTACCTATTGTTTACATCAGGTTTTTGTGTTACATGTACCATCTACCAAATTTTGGCAATGTTTTTTTTTTCAAATTACAATCAGTATAGAAAAATAATTGGTTATCTTGCAATTTTCATACTGGCTACTGGGGGTCTTTTAGAATTATACATCCTGTTCTTTCAGAAAGAATCTTCAGTAGACTCCTTATCACCAGAGGCAGGATTACAATAACAGGTAACACTTATGTACACATCTGATAACAGAGGATTCACCAATAGGTGATGTCACAGCTGACCTTAGCCCATGCTTATTAGATGCTTCAATACAAAAGATGGGGTCTAGGTCAGTCTACTGCTACTAATGTACATGAAGATTTCCTAAAAGATCAGGAAATTAGACTCTAAAATAGCCCTTGTGGTCAATATGAAGATTGCAAGATTCCTCATTCTTACTTTTAATACAGGGTGGGCTATTTATATGGATTCACCTAAATAAAATGGGAATGGTTGGTAATATCAACTTCCTGTTTGAGGCACATTAGTATATGGGAGGGGTGAAACTTTTCCAGATGGGTGGTGATCATGGCGGCCATTTTGAAGTTGGCCATTTTGGATCCAACTTTAATTTTTTCAATGGGAAGAGGGTCATGTGACACCTCAGACTTATTGAGAATTTCATAAGAAAAACAATAATGTGCATGATTTTAATGTACCTTTATTCTTTCATGAGTTATTTACAAGTTTATGACCACTTATAAAATGTGTTCAAAGTGCTACCCATTGTGTTGGATTGTCAATGCAACCCCCTTCTCCCACAGGCTTCCAGTATCTGTTGTTTCAGATGCTGCACATCTCGTATCTTCACAGCATAGACAATTGCCTTCAGATGAGTGATGAGGCAAACATTTTTATGAATGGTGAAGTTAAGAAACAAAACCAGCGCTATTGGTCTGACACTAACCCACAGTGGATAGATCCCTCCAAGACTGTTGGAACACAAAAAGTGATGGTATGGTGTGGTATATGGGATACAAAGATAGTGGGGCCATTTTTCATCAATTGAAACCTCAATGCCACTGGATATCTGAATCATGTAGCAATGTCAGATATCCAGTGGCATTGAGGTTTCCATTGATGAAGAATGACCCCACTATCTTTGTACCCCATATACCACACAGTACCATCGATTTTTGTGCTCAAAATGGCCACCATGGTCACCACCCATCAAGTAAAGTTTTCCCCCTCCCATATACTAATGTGCCATAAACAGGAAGTTGATATCACCAACCATTCCCATTTTATCCAGGTGCATCCATATAAATGGCCCACCCTGTATATTAATTATTATGCATTTCTTATGCAGCGTCAACATATTCCACAGCGATTCACAGAGATTATCATCACTGTCCCCATTGGGGCTTGGTATAGGGCTAAATCTGAGTATTGATTATTAATGTCAGTTCTGACTACTCATAATCAATATCCAGTTCCACTTCCCTTCTACAGGGCTCACAATCTAAATTCTCTATCAAGAGGTCTTTGGCGTGTGGGAGGTAACCACAGTACCTTGAGGAAACTCACACAAACACAGGGGGAACATACAAACTCCTTGCAGATGTTGTCCTTGGTGGGATTCCTTCCTGACTCCACATATGGCAATCAGACTAGTTCCCTGGATCAATGCCCTATCAAAAAGTCTAGTATATATGACCAGGCCATTCTTAAGTGTTAGTAGTGAGTTAAGCGGCAAATGCGGTAGATGCGGTTTTCTGTCCGGATCGGAAACGCTAGTGTGAAAGGCCCCTAACACAAATAAAAATCTGATTTCAAATTTAGATAATTTTTGATGACACTTTCCCTTTAAAAAAAAAGTCTATAGTCTCCTTGTCTGAGTCTCCATTTGGTTTATTTGCCATCTGCAGACAATCCTATGAACGTACAGTTTACCTTCATCTGTTGTTTTAGCTCCCACAATGCACTGTTGTTGTCGAGTCATAATCCAGTAATATTTGGAGTTTTGCATACTGTTTGAACTGACAATAAAACATCATAATTTATTTAACCCTCAATACCACACAGATTTTGGACCTTCACGAACAAGATATTTTATTTGTTTATTTTTTTATTGCTTAACTTAATTATCCATAACTTTTTATTTTTTATTCATTATAGTTGTATTAAGGTTTTGTTCATTTTGTATGGGGTGGGTTGTATTTTTTTTAATGGAATCATTTTTTGGTACTTGGAACTAATTAATTAATTTTTACAAACTCTTTCTGAGAAAGAATAAAAAAAACCAGCAATTTATTTATTTTTTTATTCATTTTTGAGCTCTTTAATCTATTCAAAATAGCAAACTAGCATTTTAACTAAGTTTCGACTTTCTAAGAATACCAAATACCGTATATACTCGTGTATAAGCCGGCCCGTGTAAAAGTCGACCCCCCTACTTTTGCCCCCAAAACCTGGGAAAACCTATTGACTCGTGTATAAGCCGAGGGTGGACCCCAGCACAGGTATACAGCCCCCAGCAGTTACAGCAGCCTCCCCAGTGGTAGTATACAGCAGCAGCCCCAGTGGTATTACAGCAGCAGCCCAGTGGTAGTATACAGCAGCCCCAGAGGTATATACAGCAGCCCCAGTGGTAGTATACAGCAGCCCCAGTGGTAGTATACAGCAGCCCCAGAGGTATATACAGCAGCCCCAGTGGTAGTATACAGCAGCCCCAGAGGTATATACAGCAGCCCCAGTGGTAGTATACAGCAGCGCCAGAGGTATATACAGCAGCCCCAGTGGTAGTATACAGCAGCCCCAGAGGTATATACAGCAGCCCCAGTGGTAGTATACAGCAGCCCCAGTGGTAGTATACAGCAGCCCCAGTGGTAGTATACAGCAGCCCCAGTGGTAGTATACAGCAGCCCAGTGGTAGTATACAGCAGCCCTTAGGTAGTATACAGAAGCCCCAGTGGTAGTATACAGCAGCCCCAGTGGTAGTATACAGCAGCCCCAGTGGTAGTATACAGCAGCCCCAGAGGTATATGCAGCAGCCCAGTGGTAGTATACAGCAGCCCTTTGGTAGTATACAGCAGCCCCAGAGGTATTTACATCCCCAGAGGTAGTATACAGCAGCCCCAGAGGTATATACAGCAGCCCCAGTGGTAGTATACAGCAGCCCCAGTGGTAGTATACAGCAGCCCCAGTGGTAGTATACAGCAGCCCCAGTGGTAGTATACAGCAGCCCCAGTGGTAGTATACAGCAGCCCCAGAGGTATATACAGCCCCAGAGGTAGTATACAGCAGCCCCAGAGGTATATACAGCAGCCCCAGAGGTATATACAGCAGCTCCCCCCCCATATCAGTATACAGCCCCCCCTTGTGTAGCAATCCTGTAAAGGAAGAGATTAGTATACTTATCCCTGCCGCTGTCCCGCTGCCGCTGTCCCGCCGCCATCGCGCTCCTCTATCTTCATCCAGCGTCTTCCGACTTCTTCCGGCTTCCTCCTCTAGCGCGCAGACAATGACGTCATTGCCTGCGCCCACCGGAGGAAGCCGGAAGAAGACGGAAGACGCTGGATGAAGCCAGAGGAGCGCGATAGGGATAGCGGCAGGGATAAGTATACTAATCTCTTCCTTTACAGGATTGCTACACAAGGGGGGGGGGCCTGTATACTGATGGGGGGCACTGTATACTGTATACATTGTATACAGTATACAGTGACTCGCGTATAAGCCGAGGGGGGACTTTTCAGCCCAATTCTTGGGCTGAAAAACTCGGCTTATACGCGAGTATATACGGTAAGTATTTTTTATATTTTAGACTATAAATTAGGTGAGAGAAAAAATTCTCTTGTAAGTCTAGTTGTGACTTTTGTCCAGTGATGACACTAAGGTATCTACTTACATTAGTCTGTCTGTACGTTTGTCCTCGAAATAGAGCCACCTAGAGGACACTGTCTGCAGCACAGGCAGCCTCAGGTATCTCCTTATTGGCCAGATTGTTAAAAAAAAGGCTTTCCATGCTCATGCGCAGTAACTGATGCGGCCGCCATCTTTGTACACCCGGTCGTGCACAGTAGTGGACCAGTTGTAACGATGCCCATATTGCTACCCCCAATCCTTACTTTAGGAAGAGATGTGGCCATGGACTTTATTAAAATTGTAGCACGGGTCTGGGCGTAAGACCCATAGGCAGGGAGGTGCAGGGGGGTCAAGACTTCCTTACATAGGCTACACTGCTACGCCCACAAACTAACACGTTCACGCTCATGTCTAAGCACACTATACATTCAGTAGGCATTACTGGTTTCATTGGTGAATGTGAATGGCTTCTTTGGTGGGCGCGGCAACATCCAGTACACTAGAATCATGCAATGGCGCCCTTCAACCACTCCACAACAATGTCACTCACGCAAGTCATGTCAGACTGTCATATTATCTGTTGATGTTCTTTACTACACTATAAATAGCTGGGGTTTTTTTTTGTTTTTTTTTGCTTCACTTGCGTATGTATATATGTATGTGTCTTCAGAATCTGTGTCATTATTAGCCTGACGAAGAGGTCTAAGTGTCTCGAAAGCTTGCTATGTTTACCATCTTTTCAGTTAGCCATTAAAAGGTATCACCCACTGAGGACTCTCAGATTCCAATATATAAATAGCAGTAATTTAATCAATACCCACATTCTTAATATTTTCCATACATATACCTACTTTGTTGTTTGCATTTTAGACAATTCACCTGCTATTGCACAGTTTTACATGCACCTATTTTTGCATTTAGTAGCCTAAAACTGAAGGCGCACTGGGTGAGGGACTCGCGCGAGTGCAATGTGAGGCAAACTTGCATTGCACTCCGACCAGTGTTGCCCTATCAGGCAGGGCACACTGGTGCGAGTCCCCCACACCTAACTGGCAATGCGAGTCAGAAGCGAGTGCAGTCGCAGCATGCTGCGACTGCACGTGATTCTGATGCGTGTGAGCGTAATGCAAGTGTATGGGGCGAGAAAATCTCGCCCCCATACAGCAGACGGTGCAACAGTCACACGAGTGTGCTGCACAAATCGCTTTAAACTCGCCAGCTGTCAAAGCCGGCAAGTTTAAAATGACCGCTTTGCTGGTACAGCAAGTAATCATCTTGTACCGCTGTGATTGATTGATGATTAATAAGCACCCAGCTGTTGGGCACTAATATGTATTTTTTTGGGGTTAAATTGCATATGCAGCATCTGTGCGGCATATGAGCACAGATGCTGCATATGCGGTATGTAACCCCCGGTAATAAAGGGTTAATATGTGGCAAATATGTTGGCACCATGTCTCTAAAGAGTGCCCCCCTCCCTAGAGCCATGGTGCCTAAAATCATTTGTAGTTCAGGGGTTAAATGGACAAATTTCTGATTTGCCGGCATTTGTCGGCTTTCTGTAATGTTCAGTGAAAGCCGGCGGGCCAGCGCACATTGAAATCCGGCCATGGAGCTTATGTTGAAATCTTCAGCACCATGGAGAGGGAGAGCAGTGGCTTCACTACGCAATTTGCGTAAGTACCTGGGACAGCTCCTCATTGAGGACGCTGCCCAGCAATGTACTTACGCTAATTGCGTAGGTACTGCGCTCTGACAGCCAGGACCCGCCGGCTTTCACTGAACATTACAGAAAGCCGACAAATGCCGGCAATTTAGAAATGTAGCCATTTAACACCTGAACTACCAATGATTTTAGGCACCATGGCTCTAGGGAGGAGGGCACTCTTTAGAGACATGGTGCCAACATATTTGGCACATATTAACCCTTCATTACTGGGGTTAAACACCGCATATGCAGCATCTGTGCTCATATGCCGCACAGATGCTGCATATGCAGGATACCCACAAAAAATACACAAAAGTGCCCAACAGCTGGGTGGTTAGTAATCATCTTGCACTCAGCGCTCCAAGATGATTACTTACTGTACCGGCAAAGCGAGACATTTAAACTCTGTGGCTTTGACAGCCGCAGAGCTTACATTTCCCGACAAATGGACCGTAGACAGCATCACAATCATGCACCACACAAGCACTCACACCTCACAATCGCAGCACACTCACATCTATACAGACAGGCACACTCACCCACACGCACCACACTCGCATCACACACCCACAAACACGCACAGCACTCGCATCACTGTCGTGCATCAAACACGCTCCGTGTTTGATGAATGACAGTGTGCCTTCAGCCTAAAACATTAATGCTATAGTTGGACTAATATATAATCTCACATTCTAGAATCTCCCAATGCGATAGAACGAGGCCCACCTCTAGTTATTATTATTATTATAATTATTATAGCACCATTTATTCCACATATATCCTTACAAATATGATGCAGCAGAAATTATGCAAACCATATCTTGCATTCTGCCGCAAAGACTTCCGATATTGTATAAGCCATAGTTAAAACTCTTTTTTGTCAGAAACAGCTTCTGTTGTACAGGTGATTTAAGGCAGTGGTTATATAATAGAAATCCAAACTAATATAATCATACTGGCATATTGCCGCTGGTGCTAAAACTATGCGGCTTCTGATGTCCCTAGAAAAAAATTGTCTAGTCAAATCAAAATAGAGAAACCGTCTTCTGCATATGTCTTGTCTAGATTTATGGCTAGCGAATGAAAAGAGATTATGTAATGTAATGGAAGAGGTTGAGAAGATAATACTCCCTTATCAGTAGAGGAGGGATAAGGAGGGCCTGACAGCTATCCTCTCAGGTCTACATGAGAAGGTGTTTTATGTAAAATGAGGAGTGGAATGGCTTGTACCCTCACCTCTGTATTAGGCAGAGGTGAGCGTTACATGTTCTGATATCTGATGTTTGTGTAATAGGAGAAATAAAGAGATGGAAAGTCTTATCGGAGCCTGGCTGGTATAGGACTTGTCCTAATTTCAATATACTAGTAGATTTTATGATGCCAGGGAAGAAGCTCTTACTGAAAGATACTTCATAAATGTAAATATGTTATTGTATTCACTATTGGTTCTTTTTTCTTCTAGAAAAGATGTAAGTGCCCTGTGTTTCGCCAGAACAGAACATTATCCTTATAATCTCACCCCTCTGAGTATGCTGCTGGCCGGCCATGCCTTTCTTGGACTGGTACCTTCGACGCTCACTGGCAACATGGCTGCTTCTACACAGTTTGGTCCTCATGTCTCTCTGCTTTCAGCCAGCCACTACATTTCCCAAAGGCTGCCATTCCTCCCAGGAGGATGGATACAAGACTCTGAGGTGCAGCAATGCCCAGCTCACAGAAGTACCGAAAGACATTCCTAATGACACTAACCGCCTATATTTAGACTTCAACCAGATTACCTACCTCCCTTCAGATGCTTTCCGCAACCTCCCAGTTCTTATGGAGCTAGATCTTTCACACAATTCCATAGGTCACTTGGATGTTTCTGCTCTCAGGGGTTTGAGCGATCACTTACTTTCACTAGACCTGTCTTCCAACAAGCTAGTGTCAGTGAACAAGGAGGTCTTTGCTAACTTGAAGGCTCGAACCAATCTTTCTGGGAACCCTTGGATGTGTGACTGTGATCTTCAGGAATTGATCCGGATGGTTGAATTAGACCCGACATCCTCGAATGGGATTGTCTGTGCTAGTTCTGTGCTAGAGGAACATGCTGGAAAACCCTTTCTGCAGGTGGTTAAAGATGTGGACTTGTGCAATGCTTATAAAAGAACCACAGATGTGGCCATGCTGGTTACAATGTTTGGATGGTTTGCAATGGTAATCTCATACTTGGTGTATTATGTACGCCAGAATCAGGAAGATGCCCGACGCCATCTTGAGTACCTGAAATCCCTGCCAAGCAAGCAGAGACACAATGAGGAGCCCTCTACACTAAGTACTGTGGTTTGACTCTTGTAGAAACTTTCAGTTATGGTCGCAAATATTATTTTTGCTCACCCTATGACTTAATACTTAAGCTGGAACATAATCTTAATGCTGCCATTTCAGAGTTCCATAACATCACTAAAGAAGATGTACTGTTCTAAAATTTCCTAATACTTGTAAAAAATGTTTTTTTCTTGCCCTTATATGCATAGAACAATGACCAAATGTAGTAAAGATAGAATATATAGAGTTAAAGAAGACTTAGTGACACTGCCTAATATTTAGGTGGACTTTCACCTTGGTTTGTGGGCTGTAAACACCAAGACACGACAGGCACAAAATAAAGGGATCACATATCCTCATCTACATATCAAAATAGCACCAAAACCCATCAAAGATCTTCAAAAAATCAAGAGGATCACAATTGGATATATTGAATAATTCAGTCACATGGTAATCAATTGAATGAACCCCTTAAGGCCATATTACCTTTTCTTTGAGCAGATATTTAGAGAACTTTCCCTGTAAGATCTTCAGTTCCAGTTCTGGGAACCATAATGACATTGGTACTAGTTGTTTCAGGTTTATGAAAATAAGATTTGGGTTAGGATTCTTTAAGATGTAGATGTAGGTACAGTCTGCAGAGCCTAACAAATACACAATGGCACCTTTTTGCATCATGACAGCTAACGTCAAATGTGTTACATTGGATTAGGCCTTGAAATCAATTTTAAAAACCATTGGCCTTATAGATACACACTGCATCAATTGGATATTCAAATGACAAAACTGTTGGTGGCAAATTTAGTGTTGACGTCTCCTGAATGTGCTCTTTTCGTTAGGTCCCAAAGTCCCATGTGAATGAAGCATGATCAAGCATGTGGAAAAAACTGCTCCGATAACTATCCACATTAGTTACAGACATTTATTAGAGTAGTAGAAGCCCATGCTGAGTAATACTGGTCCCAAAGTCCCATGTGAATAAAGCATTACCGAGCATGTGCAACCACTGCTTCAATAACTGTCCATATTAGTTATACATCATTTTTAGAGCAGTGGTAGTCTATGTTGGGTAATGCTACATTCAACCCTCATTCTTGAGTTCAGTGGGAGTCTCTGCCGTCAGACATCATATTTTGTCATCATATATTTATACTGTGAATTGGTGATGTTTATGAGACAACACCTTTAATTGTCAGTAGAACAATATGTTTTAGAGAAAAATACTTCATGACTTTCTCCTAGATGGTCAGTATTAACTGATCAATGAAGAAGTCTATGGCCTTTGCCATCTGCCTATTATACTGTACAGTCAAATTACATGTGTGCCTTTAGATTATCTTTCCTTACATAGAGACATGCTTAATAATTCCACATAAGACGCTCACTAACCCATATCAATAAAGCTGTCCGTATTTCTACCTAGGCAAGATGCTTAGCGGACACCAGGGGTCAACATTGTAGCTGACATTTTTCTTTTTAATATGTAATGCCTTTCTCTTTCCGAACAGATTTGATACCCCAAGCGTAACCAATAGATTTACATTCCATTTACATAATATATTCAGCTGAGGATATAAACTGCACATTGTGGATGGAAATCCAGAACCCATGCCTATAAACTCAATTTTAAAAGACATTTGTGGATTGATAGAAATTTAACAAACTCTTTTACCACAAATATTTCGTAACCCTTTGTGTAAAGCATTTTGGACAAAAAAAATACAAACTTTTTTTTAATTATTTTTATTGATGAGAAAACTGTTGCTGACCAAAAACTGTGAGACCCTTCTACATGGGGAACAATAAAGCCCAGGAAGGGTTGTAACGGACCATGTAGAATTCTGTAAAAGTCCAACACTGATCTCGATAAGACCTACAAGGCCAATAACCCTGACTTAATATGTGGCATTCAAGAGAATAAGTGTAAATGACCATAACGATCCTGAGCAGATAATCTATAATTGTTATTGAACATTCTATGGAGATCCTAACCTACACAATGGAATTTATTTATTGTGGTCCAATAACCTATAATCAGAGAATATCTAGAATTTCTATAGTAACCCAGAATTCTATGTTAGAGGTTGTTCTAAACAAATTAAATCTGCAATCAGGACATCACTGTACATTTCGAATTGAAGTGATGTCTGGCCATGGTGAAATATAAGTTCCATTCAACTGGTTCAGTAACTTGTACTAATTATAAGACATCTCCCTTGAGTTGAGTGGAGGCAGCACTTGTGGTTGGAATGAAAAGATATGATTCAGAAGGATTCTTGCCTTAACTATTAGATACTGTATCAATAAATATAGGTTTTTACTAAAAAGTATTTTGGTGTTATGTGTATTTATTTCAACATAATGTACATTTTTATATTTGTAGCCATTTATAATCTATTTATAGGGCTTACCCATTAATCTAATAGCTATTATCTCACCAATAAACATTTAGGGATGTGATTTAAGATTCTTGGGTCACTTCCTTAAAGGGGTTTCCATTTTTGTAAACCTTCTTTGCACCATCAGTTTGTTTTACTAAAAAAAACAACTGCTTTACTAAACGTCCCCATATCCAGTGCTGAGTGTCTGTCGCTGCTCCTGATATCTGTTATTATCTGCATCACTGACGTCATGTCTGTAACGCTGCAGCCAATCAGCTCAGCAGCTCTGCCCCAGTAAGAGGCTGTGCCGCTCAGAGCTACTTATCTCAATGATTGGCTTCAGCCGGTAACAGACATTGACAGACACGGCGCAGACTCAGTGGTGAAATGGGGAAGGGCGAGTAAAGCAAAGTTTGTTTTTTTCTAAAAATCTGTGTTTCTCTATTTGTTCATGAACTACAATTCCCAGCTGCATGTGGAAATTATATTTTTGAAATGTAATGTGCCCAGGGTGGTAGTCATGGATGAGGGCTTCACTCTCCTCACCCCAGCATGCAAAAGTCAACTGGTGTATGTGTGAGATGGTGTTACCTATTTCAGTCGGTACCTCTAGGCCAGAAGCCTTCTTTGCTTCTTCAGCCACACAGGGATCATTACCATTGCATTCAGTTTATTTTAAAGACAGTGCAAAACACAGAGCCAAAACCTAATGCTCTTTACTTGTACATAACTTTAAACACAGGTTCTTACAAAGCATTCTTTCTTGGTTTGCCATTCTAGCAAAGACTGGCTCTTCAGGATGGGTCTTGAGAATTTTCTTAGGGTACCGTCACACTTGGTGAAACTCCAGCAATCCCGACAACGATACGACATGGTTAGGATCGCTGGTGCGTCGCTACGTGATTGTTGGTGAGATGTCAAACAGTCAGATCTCACCAGCGATCCAGCAACAATACGGCGGTCGTTGGGAACCTGTCACTCTCAGGCGTAGTGTTGAGATCGGTGGTCATTGCCCATGTCAAACACAGCGATGCATGCTGCCCAGCGGGAGCGCAACGACCAAAAAATGGTCCAGAACGGTTTGTAACGATGAGCGATCTCACAGCGGGGGCCTGATCGCTGCTACGTGTCAAACATAGCAAGATCGCTGTTGAGGTTACTGTTGCATCACAAAACATGTGACTCAGCAGCGATCTCGCTAGCGATCTCGCTTAGTGTGATGGGGGCTTTACACTCGATCACAGAGGCCACCACAGAGTCAGGAGATAGCTGCTGGTGCTGCATCCTACTCAGGACTAGTTATACAGGTCCAGGTGTAATGCTATTATCATTCACTTCTACATTGTGTTGCCAATTTTCAGGGTGCTTGTCGGGCTGATTCCCTGCCAGTGTCTCTCAGTTGGACGTCACTTTACACTCTAAAGTCCCCATTCTACACTTGCCAACACTGTCTCTGCACTATTTACTTTGTAGGAGTCCCCTTGCCTATCGCATCTAGAGAATTAACCCTTCATCTTTAGCCTGGTCACTTTTTTGCCTTCTATTCCAGCCTGCCTGCTATGCTTTTTCTCACACACTACTCACTACAAAAGGAAGTACACCTCCTTTTTCTAAGTTCCCATGAACAAGTTCTTGCTGCTTCCCTTCTGGTGTCCCCACAGCCCCACACCACTCACTAACTCTCCTCTTCTGTTGTACACTGGTCTAGAGGGCCTAACCAGGAACTTTTTTTCTTACCCATCCCAACACTCACCTCCCCACTGTGGGGCTGCCTAGAGAGTTAACCCTGTGGCTCCTTTGTTCAATGACTGTTGCTGGGGAGAATTTCAGCTTTCACATATATTTCCAACATGCATTTACTACTACATAACATTCCTTACATTATTCTTATAACTATGCATCACTACTATACCTTACACTACACATTACGTATTAGATATCAGCACTACTACTTCCTATATTAAAGTTTGCTTATCAAACTCTGCAAAAATGCGTCACGCACGCATATACAATGAAATCATACATATTTTTATTTGGGGGGCATAAGATCCGCAGCTCCACCATCTTACAGAAGCTCCCTGATTAGAAACCACTGATCTAGCTGATGCTACATCTAGTAATGGTGTTTCAACTTGATTGAAAAGTGAATATGTTTCACCACTCATCTGCAAGACTACATCATTACACTTGAGGGGTGGAGAGATGTTTCCAGTATGTAAAGTGATTTAAGCACCTTAATCAACTATGGTAGCATTGATAGAAGTGTTAAACTGAAGACATGAAAATAGGGGGGACCTTCCCTAATTGCATTTGGTTAGAAATGTTTTACCTTAAATGATGATAGACCAACAATGGACAAATTGAGGCTGTTACAAACTGCTAATATCCCCAAATGCATGCAAACATTCATCTGATCCTCTGTTTTCCTTTTTAGCAGCAAGAAGCCTTTCAAAATTTTATGATTCAGTTCCTAATATATTTTTATAGTGTTCACAGCCCCATTTCTTGCACAGAGCTCAAATTATTTTGTGTGTGTCTATATATATATATAGACAAAGAAGGGGAACCTTTGAAATGTTGCCACCTATGGATCAATAAAGAATCCACCAGATCACTGCTGAATGGGAGTGCTGCCTGATTTTTCTACTTTACTGATGGAGGATTGCTGGACACTTTCCTAACAGGTTTTTGCACCCGGATTATATATGCTAGTGCTGCCCATAACTCCTTATTCTATATATACACAGTGCCTACAAGTAGTATTCAACCCTCTGCAGATGTAGCTGGTTGACACATGCGGAATTAACTTGGCATTGTGACATTTGGACTGTAGATCAGCCTGGAAGTGGGAAATGCACTGCAGCCAAAAAGATTATTATTTTTTTTTTTTTAAAGCGTTAAAAGTTAATTCAGAGGGTCATTTATTATTTAACCCCTCAAACCACCAGCATTCTGTTTGGTCCCCCTAAAGTATTAAGAAGTAGTTCAGGCACAAATAACAATGAGCTTCACATGTGTGGATTAATTATCTCTTTTGCCAGCCTTTTCTGACTATTTAAGACCCTCCCCAAACTTGTGAACAGCACTCATACATGGTCAACATGGGAAAGACAAAGGAGCATTCCAAAGCCATCAGAGACAAGATCGTGGAGGGTCACAAGGCTGGCAAGGGGTACAAAACCCTTTCCAAGGAGTTGGGCCTACCTGTCTCCACTGTTGGGAGCATCATCCAGAAGTGGAAGACTTATGGAACTAATGTTAGCCTTCCACGGCCTGGACAGACTTTGAAAGTTTCCTCCCGTGCCGAGGCCAGGCTTTTCCGAAGAGTCAAGGCTAACCCAAGGACAACAAGGAAGGAGCTCCGAGAAGATCTCATGGCAGTGGGGACATTGGTTTCAGTCAATACAATAAGTTACGTACTCCACCGCAATGGTCTCCGTTCCAGACGAGCCCGTAAGGTTCCTTTACTTTCAAAGTGTCATGTCAAGGCTCGTCTACAGTTTGCTCATGATCACTTGGAGGACTCTGAGACATACTGGTTCAAGGTTCTATGGTCTGATGAGACCAAGATCGAGATCTTTGGTGCCAACCACACACGTGACGTTTGGAGACTGGATGGCACTGCATACGATCCCAAGAATACCATCCCTAAAGTCAAGCATGGTGGTGGCAGCATCATGCTGTGGGGCTGTTTCTCAGCCAAGGGGCCTGGCCATCTGGTCCGCATCCATGTGAAGATGGATAGCACGGCCCACCTGGAGATTTTGGCCAAGAACCTCCGCTCCTCCATCAAGGATCTTAAGATGGGTCATAATTTCATCTTCCAACAAGACAACGACCCAAAGCACACAGCCAAGAAAACCAAGGCCTGGTTCAAGAGGGAAAAAATCAAGGTGTTGGAGTGGCCTAGTCAGTCTCCTGACCTTAACCCAATTGAAAACTTGTGGAAGGAGCTCAAGATTAAAGTCCACATGAGACACCCAAAGAACCTAGATAACTTGGAGAAGATCTGCATGGAGGAGTGGGCCAAGATAACTCCAGAGACATGTGCCGGCCTGATCAGGTCTTATAAAAGACGATTATTAGCTGTAATTGCAAACAAGGGTTATTCCACAAAATATTAAACATAGGGGTTGAATAATAATTGACCCACACTTTTATGTTTAAAATTTATAAAAATTCAACTGAGCAACATAACTTTTTGGTTTGTAAGATTTATGCTTCTGTTAATAAATCCTACTCTCGTTTGCAGTTTGAAGGCTCTAACTTATTGGCATCTTATCAAACCAGCTAAATCTGCAGGGGGTTGAATACTACTTGTAGGCACTGTATATATATATATATATATGCACACACATATATATATATACTGTATACTACAAAAGTGAGTGAACCCTTAACTTTTTGTAAATATTTTATTATATATTTTCACGGGACAGCACTGATCTGATCACCTGACATGTGCAGTCATGTGGATCGGAGAACCGCCCGAGCCTGTTAACCTGTTAGATAGCACTGTCAAACTCCAACAGCGCAATCTAACACACACCGCTAGGAATTGCGCTATTCCCCGCACCCATCAGTGACCCCGCAATGTGATTGCAGGGTGCTCATAGGTTGTCATGACCTCTAGGCGTCAGATGATGATGACTCCTGTCGCTTACATGACTAACGTCCTATGAACACCAGCACTCACAGGAGATGATCATTTGTGCTGTGCAGACATGAAAAAAGGGATGCATCAGCACCCCTCTCTACAGCACAGGCGAATAGACTATGCTAACCTCTAAAGGCACCAGCTGAAGGTTATACAATGGCCCTTACAGTCCCCTGATCTGAACATCATTGAAAATCTGTGGCTAGACCTCAAAAGGGCTGAGCATGCAAGACGACCCAGGAATCTCACAGAACTGGAAGACTTTTCCAAGGAAGAATAGATGAAACTCCCGCAAAACAAGAATTCAAAGACTCTTGGCCGGCTACAAAAAGCATTCACAAGCTGTGATATTTGCAAAAGGTGGTGCTCCTAAATATAAAGGGTGCCCAAACTTTTGCACAGCCAATTTTTCTTTTTGTAATTTTCAAAATGTAAAAGATGATTTTTTTCCCCCCTAAAATACAAAGGAAATGTGTCACCATTAACTTTATGCCTTTTAGAGATCATTTCATCTTCAATTTTCATCTTCACAATAATAGTAACTTTGACAAGGGATGATCAAAGTCTTGCATACCACTGTATATACATATAATAACTAATATAACAATTTGTATGGTGTACATGTAGGGATGATCGAGTACCTTATTATTCGTGCTCGCTATACTCGCAACGAGTAGGTAGCGGTATTCACTACTCATTGTGAGTATAGCGAGTACGAATACTTTCGCAGTGTATCTATAGATACACTGCAAAAGTAGCCTGAAAGTGAGTAAAAGTTGTTAAAAAACAATAAACTTACATACTCACCTGTCCAACGCCTGCACCGGGACCAGAAAACCTCACCTCTGATCGCTGGACAAGGACCTTTCACTACCAGCCAATCAGATGGCCAGTGGTGACCTGGCCAATCAGATGGCGCCACGTCACAACTACGTCATTGCTAGCGGCCACCCGATTGGCCAGTTTGCAAGGTCCTGATAGTACATCTAGGACCTTGCAAATTGGCCAATCAGGTGGCCGCTAGCGATCACATGGTTGTGACGTGGCGCCGTCTGATTGGCCAGATCGCTACTGGCCATCTGATTGGCTGGTAGTGAAAGGTCCTTGTCCAGCGATTGGAGGTGAGGTTTTCCGATCCCGGTGCAGGCGTTGGACAGGTGAGTATGTAAGTTTATTGTTTTTTAACAACTTTTACTCACTTTTTGGCTACTTTCGCAGTGTATCCATAGATACATTGCAAAAGTATTAGGACTACTCGCTACTCCCAAGTACTCATAAGTACTCGGAGAGTAGCGAGTGGCCCGAATACCGCTACTATTCGGTGAATATCGAATAGTAGCGAGTATACTCGCTCATCCCTATGTACATGCCATTATTTTACTCCCTCATGCCAACAGGGGAATTACATTATTTACCCCCAAACACTGGTGTACACATATGGTGAGGTAGACATGTCAATTTTTTTTGCTGTTATTTGATGTTAGGTTGCTTGCACTGTGTATATTGACTGGGCGTACAATAGAGATGAAGCTCTGCAGGCTATTTGCTAATCCTAGGATGTCCATCTTTAATATATTCATATTTTCTAAGCAGAGAAAATGAATGTGTATATTATTTAAAGAACAGCTATAAAATTATTACTGGGACACTGTAAGCAACCGATATATGTACAAATTAGAAAAAGTGTCAGGATCTCATAAAAAGTCTGATGTTTTGTCATATTTAATGAAGATTCTTTCATGTATCTTCATCTTTAATTAAATCAGCCCAATCCCTGTTACATTATGGAGTCAGTAGTAATTTGTAAGATGTAACACTTCGCTTTATTTTCCTCTGATTCAATTGTAATCAATTCAATTATCATGCCTGCAGTGAAGCCCGCTAGTGCCCCGAGCAGAATTATTATTATTTAATCAAAGCTCTCATCCTATTAGATTTCAAATTGCAATACAAAGGGCAAAAACTAAAAGTGGAAAAAAATCTAAATTTTCCATTTATATATTTCTTATGGTATTTTCTTGGAGGTCCCTTTTCTACGGGTAGGGTTTTTTGTTTTATGTGTTCTCCTTTATGTTTAGTATTTCTTCAAAAAGGTTTTGCATAAGTTTGAAACTATTCTTCATGCTGATAAACTTTTACATATTGATAACAATTCATCAGAAATAGAGGGAATCAGGACAGTTTTGGTGGAGGACTGAAGAATTGGTAAGATCAGTGAACTGAAAAATTTGTCTTTTTTGTGTTTTATGCTTTCTTATTGCATGAAATCCTCTAATGGTACATTTACACGCGGCCACAGGAAGGTAGGAACAGGCAGGCATCGGACACAATTGTGCCTGTTGCCTTGAAAAGACCACGACGTGGCTGCGTGTAATTCAGGACTTTCCTTCCTGTGTCTTCCCTGAAGGAAAGAAAGTCCTGAATTACACGCAGCCACATCGTGGTCTTTTCAAGGCAACAGGCACAATTGTCTCCGATGCCTGCCGGTTTCTACCTTCCTGTGTCTTCCCTGAAGGAAGGAAAGTCCTGAATTACACGCAGCCACATCGAGGTCTTTTCAAGGCACCGAGCACAATTTGTGTCCGATGCCTGCCGGTTTCTACCTTCCTGTGGCCGCGTGTAAATGTACCATTAAAGTTTATAGGTGTGTTATCAGCTATTTTTAATTAAAGGGAACCAGTCACCTAGTTTATGACCCCAAACCTATCACTACCTGTCCCTGCAGCTTCCTAGTACATCCCTAACCATCATAACAGAAATATATCAATAGAGAGAGCTTAGAAAAAGGAATTAGAAAATGATAGCAGTTACATATGGATTTTTGACCTGACAGTTTTCCTCTAACAAAAGTTAAGGTAGGTCACAAATACTTTAATTACTTATATGTCTGCAATGGAGAAGCAAAATGAAAAAAAAAATAAAATATTTTATTTATCTCTGCAGCTATTACATCTTATGTCCAGTTCAATATGAAACATTTGGTGAAAGGTCCTCTTTGAGCCATACACATTAGACCAGGGGACGGGAACCTATGGCTCGTGTGCCCGATGTGACTCTTTTGATGGCTTGCAGCCAAATCGGTTGCTTGCCGCCATGTTCCAGGTGCTGCTGTGCCCGCCACTTCTGTGCAGTTTCCGGATGCTGCTCTGTCCCTGCTGCTGTACCCATATGGGTTAAGCCAATCAGAGGTCAGAAGGTGAGGCCCAATCAGATTCCCTCAGCGGCTGGCCAATCAGATTGCCACATGTGACGTCATGCGCCACTGATTGGGCCGCAGCTACTGGCCTCTGATTGGCTTAACCTGTATGGATATGGCTGCAGGGACAGAGTGGCACCTGGAAGACCGCACAGTGCGGGCCGCGGAGGATCGGTTAGTTTGTCGATATGTGTGTGTTTTTTGCAGGTACCAGCATCATGATGGGGGCTGTAAAGTGCTACAAAGGGGCTGATGGGGGTACTGCATGGGGATGCTGCATGGGGATGATGGGGATACTGCAACGAAATGATGGGGGTACTGCATGAAGATGATGGGGGTACTGCATGAGGATGATGGGGGTACTTAAAGAGGATAATGGGGGTACTGCATGGGGATGATGGGGGTACTGCAAGGGGATGAAGTGGATACTGCATGCGGATAATGGGGGTAACATATTGGGGGCTGCAAGCGGATGATGGGGAGTCCATATTGAGAGCTGCAAGGGGATCATGGGGAGACCATAATGGGGGCTGCAAAGGGCTGCAAGGGGATGATGGGGGTGCTATATTGGGAGCTACAATGGGATGATTGGGGTACCATATTGGGGGCTGCAAGAGGATTCATCATTGGTAGCAACAGCATAACATTATTAATAAGAGCTCAGAGTCTTATTGTACTTTAAAAGTGTTAGTCTTCCATAAAATATGCACATTTACTTGTATTTAGTTTTAAACATATTGCAAGGCTCTCACAGAATTACATTTTAAAATAATTGGCGATCATGGCTCTCTCAGCCAAAAAGGTTCCTGACCCCTGCATTAGACTGTCAGCGGAATATGGCAATATCAAGGTTTAGCCAACAGTCTGATATATATGGGAACCCTGAACAATTTAATTTTGGGTGAAATATCGATTCGCAATGTCTAGTGTTGTATTGTCTTCTGGAGAAAAGCCATGACATGTCTTGCGATGGCTGTCTAATAGAAAAAACTTCCAGCCAAACGATCGGCTGAACCATACTTCAACTGATAGCCATCTAATGTGTATGATTGACTATAGTCAATAAGTAGAGATTTTTCATTAAGTCTTATTGTTACAGATGTATGGTATATAATCCATCTCCTTAAAATGCAGTCTGCCTTTATTAACATTTTATGAAAGAATGGCTCATTGTAAAGGCCTCACCGATATCAGCATGGCCATTCTTCCATTATAATAAGTCAGTTCCTGACATTTCTTCCTGCATAAATATTCTACAATGAACTGTGAGAGGTAATATTGCAACATGGAAGCATTTAAAAACCACAGTAACTCAGCCACAAAGTGAAGACCACATAAAGTTACACAATGGGTTCCCTGAGTGCCTTGGTGCCTGTCCCATACAATAAATCCATATGTGTGAATATGGTGTGAATATATTCTTATGTAAAGCAGCTTTCCACGTGGCCTGTAGGGAGTTAATAACCTTGGCACAGTTGGTCCACAGCAGGAAGCTGACGAGATTCCTGTGGGTATAAATAATAAATGCGGACAACGTCGGGCTGAAAGATAAGGTGGCATATCTCCAAGCAAAAAAAAACTCCAGGTAACTAAATCTCCAATGTATTGTCGTGCTCCAGCCGCCCCTACTCTGTGAGGTCATGGTTGCTGTGCAGCCGGATATATCTATGACACACATTTGGGAATCCCAGGTCTCAATTGGATATCTTTACTGTAACAGTCTGGAATGGTGTGGAACACTCTTTCCATCCTCATGTTGTTTGGATCTGTTTCTCTGACACTTACAATCACTAAGGGACGCTACGTAAAAATTGCCTTTGTCACAAAATGAGCACTATGTGCCATCTATAGGTTGTAATGTCACACGGTGTCTGCAAATTACCACACTTCTCACTGGGGAGCATCACATGCTATTCGTCTATCACCATTACATTCCAACTCACACCTTGTCTCTGACTTGGTCCTTACAATGAAGTGATACTTTGTAGACAACAAAAAACGGAGCAGAATAAATTAACTCCTTTTGTCTCCTTTTATCAAACTTGCGCAGATAGCTCTAGTCTACATAAAAAGTGAAGTGTCATAGCCTTACCCTCAATCGTGCCGTATGGGAGGTTAGTTACTCTGAGAACCCTTGTGCCAAAAAGAGAATATCTTTATGGTAATAGAGGAAGTGTAAAAGTATGATGTTCATGAAATAATAATAATCTTTATTTATATAGTGCCAACATATTCCACAGCACTTTACAATTCAGAGGTTCATATACAAATGGTCATAAGTAGCAATTATAAAAATACAATACAATAATTAAAGCAGAGAAACAATGTAAAATATGCAATACAATAATTAAAGCAAAAAATAAAGGTGACCCTGCTCAAAAGAGCTTAAAATCTACAATGAGATGGGGGTTAGACAAAGTACTGGGGCTTATTTACAACGATGGTCCAGGCATCTAGAGGAAATGGGGGATAGATAAAATTACATGAGTCTACACCAGCCAATCTGTGTAAAGCTTTTGGGTTTAGTGGAGTTTGAAAGAGAGTTATGTTCAGAGACATAGTGAATGGGCTATATACAGTATAGAGGACTTCGATTAGGGAGCATGATAGGCCACCTTAAAAAGATGTGTTTTTAGGGACCACCTGAAACTATGTAATTTGTGGACAGTTCTAATTTCTTGGGTAGAGCATTCCCGAGAATTGGTGCAGCTTGGAAGAAGTCTTGGAGCCAGGAGTGGGAGGTTCGGATTAGTAGGGATGTTAATCAAAGATCACTTGTAGAATGTATAGAGCGGGTAAGATGATAGACAGAGATGAGGGAGGAGATATAGGGAGGTGCTGCACTGTGAAGAGCTTTGTGGGTGAGAATAAGCAATTTGAATTGGATCCTGTAGTGTATAGGCAGCCAGTGCAGTGACTGGCACAGAGCGTAGGCATCTGAGTAAGGATTGGCCAGATAGGTGATTCTGGCTGCTGCATTAAGGATGGACTGGAGAGGGGAAAGTCTAGTGAGGGGGAGGCCAATTAATAGAGAATTGCAGTAATCAAGGCATGAATAGAAGAGGGCCACAGTGAGGGTTTTTGTTGTTTCCATGGTGAGAAAGGGGCAGATTCTAGAGATATTCTTCAGGTGTAAGTGACAAGAGCGGGTGAGAGATTGTATATAGGAGGTTAAGGAGAGATCAGTGTCAAACATAACACCCAGACAGCGAGCCTGCTGCTTAGGGGTTATCGTGGTGCTGCACACTGAGAGGGAAATGTCAGATTTAAGTAGATTAGTGGAGGGCGGGAGCAGAAGAAGTTCAGTTTTGGAAAGGTAGAGTTTCAGATATAGAGTGAACATGATGTTGGAAACTGCAGTTAGACAGTCATTGGTGTTCTTAACAATGGGGGTAAGGTGAGGGGCTGAAGTATATAGTTGTGTGTCATCAGCATAGAGGTGGTACTGGAAGCCAAATCTGCTGATGGTTTATCTAGTAGGGGCTGTGTAGAGAGAGAGAAGAGGGCCAAGGAGTGAAAACTGAGGGACCCCAATAGTGAAAGGAAGAGGAGAGGAAGTGGAGCCAGTGAATGTTACACTGAAAGAATGGTCAGAAAAATAGGACGAGAACCACGAGAGAGCAGTGTCCCTTATACCGTTGGAGTGCAGCATAGCGAGTAGGAAATGGTGCTTGACTGTGTCAAAAACTGCAGAGAGGTCAAGAAGAATAAGTAGAGAGTGGTCACCATTATGTTTTGTCATCAGAAAGTCATTGGTCACTTTGACGAGGGCAGTTTCTGTAGAACATAGGGGGCGGAAACTAGACTGTAATGGATCTAGAAGAGAGTGAGTAGAGAGGTAGTGTGTGAGGAAGGAGTAGACCAGGCACTCCAAGAGTTTAGAGATGAAAGGGAGGTTGGAGACTGGTCTGTAGTTATTTGTTCAGGATGGGTCAAGAGAAGATTTCTTTACTAATGGAGTAATGATAGAGTTTTTGAAGGAGGAGGGGAATATACCAGAAGGGAGAGATTGAAGATTTTGGTTTGGTCAGTAGTGAAAACTGGAGTAGGTGTGAGGGAATAGGGTCAGTGGTGCATGTAGTAAGAAGAGAGGAAGAGAGGAGCCTGGAGATTACTTCTGTCATTGGGTCAAATGTGGAGAGTGAACCAGAGGAGATGTAGGGAGGAATGGGAGTAGCAGTGCTTGGAGGCCGGGAGCTAATTTCCTGATGGATGTTTTTTATTTTCTTTGTGAAGTAAGAAGCCAAATCATCAGCACTGAGGTCAGCGATCGGGGCCTGCACTTTAGGATTGAGGAGGGAGTGAAAGGTGTCAAAGAATTTTTTTGAATTGTTGGATAGTAAGGAGATCAAGGTGGTGAAGTAGGTTTGTTTGGCGGGGTGAAGGGCAGAGTTGTTGGCTCTTAACATAAATTTATAGTGGATAAAGTTTTCTAGTGTGTGGGTTTTCCGCTACTGGCAGACAGCACTCCTAGAGCATCGCTGGGGGAATCGAGTTTGCAATGTGAGCCAAGGCAGTTTTACTCTATGTTTGGAGGTTCTGTATGTGAAGGGCGCTACTTGATCCAGGGTGCATCTGAGAACATCATTGTAGTGGTTCACAGCCAGATCAGGACAGGAGAAGGAGGGGATTGGGGACAGTGAGGAGTGTAGAGAGTCTGTGAGTGTATGAGGGTTAGTGGCCTGTAGATTTCTGAATGTGTGACAGGTAGGAGTGTGCTGGGGTGGGCGAAGAATTGTGAGCGTGAAGAAGAGAATGTTGTGATAAGAGAGAGGAAGAGGTAAATTATCTAGGGAGGATGTTGAACAGAACCAGGTCAAGGGTGTTAACATCTTTGTATGTCTCAGAGGTTGAGAGCTGTGAGAGACCAAAAGAGGTGGTTAGAGATGAGAGCTAAAATGTAGATGGGGAGGCGGGGTTGTTTATGGGGATGTTGAAGTCTCCCAGAATAAGGGTTGGTAATTCTGAGGTCATAAAGTGCAGCAGCCATGCAGAAAAATGGTCGAGGAACTGGGTGGGTGAACCTGCGGGGCGGTATACAACTGCTACTTTGAGGGGGAGGAGATGGAAGAGCCTAATTGTGTGGACCTCAAAAGAAAAGAATGAGAGTGATGGGGCTGGGGTGATGACCTGGAAAGTACATTGTGAGGAAAGGAGTAAGCCGACTCCACACCATGTCTGTTCTCAGGTCTCGGGGAATGGGAGAAATAGCAGTAAGGGACACAGTGTTTGAATCCTGGATCCAGGTTTCAGTGAGGGCTAGCAAATTAAGAGAATTAGTAAGAAAGTAATTGTGAATGAAGGGAAGCTTGTTGCATACAGATCGTGGATTCCATATGTGTGTGCGCCCTTGGTCACCTTTCTCCCTATGATACAAGTTCACGTGCTGAGTTTGCATCATGTCCTGCACATGTCAGCTGACCTGATCAGCTGACATGTGTAGTTAACAGCACTGATCAGATGAGTGATCCGATTGGCACTGTTAACCTTTTAGATCGCGTTGTCAATCACGCTTTAAAGCACCACGGTGGGGATGCGATCATGGGGCCTTGATGCGGTGTTAGGACAGCGTGGGGTCAGCTGATGACAACTGATGATGTCATGAATCACTTCCTGCCGGCGATTCCCAAGTGATGTAGACAGCAGAAAGTAATCATTTGTTCTATGCAGAGGGATGCTGAAGCATCTCTCTGCATAACACAAGCTATCAGACTGCAGTGCTGAGGCACCCTAAGGGGCCTTGTATATTAAAGAAAAAGTAAAAAAATGTAAAAAAAAATAAAAAACCCATAAAAGTTCAAACCACCTCCCTTTTGCCCCATTGAAAATAAAACTGTTAAAAGCAATCAAACAAACACATATTTGGTATCGCCATGTTCAAAAATGTCTCATCTATCAAAATATATAATCAATTAATCGGATCTGTAAACTGCGTAATGGAAAAAAGTCCAAACTCCAAAATTACATTTTTTGGTAGCCGCAACATTGCAATAAAATGCAATAACAGGTGCTAAAAACAACGTATCTACCCAAAAATGGTATCATTAGAAACTCCAACTGAAGATGCAAAAATAAGCAATCACACAGCCCCAGATCCTGAAAACTGAGAACGCTACAAGTCTCGAAAAATGGCAACAAAGGCGCAATTCTTTTCCTTTAAAAATTTCAGAATTTTTTTTCACCACTTGGATAAACGTAAAAATATACATATGGTATCTACAAACTCGTACCGACCCGACGCATCATACTGACACGTCTGATTTATCATATAGTGAACATGGTGAATAAAAACGCAAATAACAATTGTGTAATTGCACTTTTCTTGCAATTTCACCGCACTTAGAAATTCTTCTTATTTTCCAGTACACTATATGATAAAATGAATGATGTGATTCAAAAGTACAACTCATCCCACAAAACAGCCCCATAGTTCTATACCAACAGAAAAATAAAAAAGTTATGACTCTTGGAGGAAGGGGAGGAAAAAACAAAAACAGAAAATCATGGGGTGATGAAGCTTTGTTTGTTTTTTGCACCCAGTCCTAACAGTGTTATTGATATCATTTTTGTGTACATATAACATTTTGTTTGCTTTTTATTGCATTTTCATTATAAGTGTGGTAACTGAAAAATGGCCAAGTCGGTCCACTCACTGACTCTCTCTGCACCTGGCCGGCGTATCATCATTATCTATCTGTACATTCATTTTCTATGTATATAACTACTTATTTTGCATCAAACTTTTATTATATTTTGTTTATCAGAGATTTCTGATAGGACAGAGTAGCAGAGTTGAGAACTTCGGCCTTAATATGGTCCAAATAAGGTTAAAATACTGTTTTTGGGATAACTATGATATACTCTTTCTTTGTAGCTAGATAATCAGACTTGACCATCTCTAATTAATGTTTCAAGCATTAGTAAAATAAGCGCCTCTGCTTGTTTATAAGCAATAGCAGGGTCCATTAGGTCAGCAGAGTATGATATACACAAAGTGAATCCTTCAACATTTCATCCATTAGTTTCTTTCCTTCCAATAGTCATTTATCTGTCAGCAGTATTTAGCTAATGCAGCATATACATAACCCCTCCATTTCATTGGTGAAGAGGTTAATGGACAGGAGAAAGTGCCAAATGATGCACTGCAGACAATTAAACCCAGCGCTAAATGAGATAGGCCCTTTGTACTCTCAGCATTACTTTACAAAAGATACACTATCTTTTCTAGAAATTCGGTAAATTGATTTATCAAAGTTTATATAATGAGACTAGTTCAAGGACTCACACCTATACACACAAATACAAGTCATCTCAATTAAATTTGCTATCCCTATAGAGATAAACAGAGCCGCCTTCAGGGCATTGCTGCCTTTACTCCTGTATGGGGCCCGGTGAGCAGTAGCAAGGAGGAGGGCCTGGCCACGCTGGTAACCTGGGTCCCTCCTCTTTTATTCTTCTGCTCAACAGGCCTCATGTGCAGGGGTGGGGCCCACAGCCTTATCTAGAGGTTGTAAAGAGGGGGCCCAAGGGATCTGCCCTGGGAGCAGCAGACAGTGAGGGGTGCTGTCAGCCCACTTGATGTGGCGGTCAACAGTGTATCCCCCCAGGTGACTGCATTTTGCACCCTTTGTAGTGGGAGTCAGACGTTCTGTCTCTGAGACACTGTCAAACTGACAGCCACTCAGAGAAGGTGCTGCATCGGCTTCCACTGATCAATTTTACTAGCGTCTGACCTCAGGTCAGGCTGTGGTCAGCAGTGTGATCAGGCCATTTCTACAGCACACCATACAGGAGGAGAAGCTGATACAGGTAAGTGTTGTCAGTCGAAGATAGATAAGCACATCCTGCAGCATGGATAATGTGAAGGCTGGGTAGAATGAAATATGGGGAGGTGAAAATCAAGGGGGATGCACAGCATGAAAATTGGGGGGATGACAAGGGGGCTGCACAGCATGGAAATTGGGGGAATGACAAGGGGGCTGCTTAACATGGAAATGGGGGGAAGGATGACTATGGAGTTACACAGCGTGGAAATGAGGGGAGGGAATGACAAAGGGGTTGCACAGCATGAAAATGGGGGCCATCAAAGGGGCTGCAAAGCATGGAAATGGGGGAAATGACAAAGGGGTGCACAACATGGAGATGGGGGGGAATGACAAGGGGCTGCACAACATGGAAATGAGGGGGAAATGACAAGGGGGCTGCACAGCATGGAAATGGGGGGAGAATGACAAGGGAGCTGCACAGCTTGGAAATGGGGAGGAAATGACAAGGGGGCTGCACAGCATGGAAATGGGGGGGAAAGAATGACAAGGGGGTTGAACAGCATGGAAATTGGGGGGTGATTGACAAACAAGGGGGCTGCACAACATGGAAATTGGGGGGGGGGGAGAATGACAAACAAGGGGGCTCCACAGTATGAAAATGAGGGGAGAATGTTACAGCCTAAGGAGGTTTGGTATGGAGAATGGGGTAACCTGGGGAGCATGGTATGTAAAAGGAGTAACATGAGAGTTGCACGATATGGAGAAGGAGTGGCATAGGGAGGGCTCAGCATGGAAGGGGGTAGCATGGGGAGGGCTCAGCATGGAGCAGGTTGGCATGAGGGGGGCTTGGCATAGAGTGGGGTAGCATGGGAGGGGCACAGTATGGAGCAAGGTAGCATGGGAGGTGCATAAAATGGAGGAGGGATGGCATGGGGGGTTTGGTATGGAGAAGAGGTAGAAATGGGGAGCTTGGTATGGAGAAGAGGCCTCAGTATGGAGAAGGTGTAGCATGGGGAGCACTCCGTAAAGTTACAAGGAAGACTCAATAAATGCAGAATACATATCATAAGGGGCTCACTATAGAGTAGGCACAACATGAGGGGAACAGTGAAGAGGGGGTTGCATAGAATGGAGATCATAGTTCATCAGTGAGGAAGGTGTTGTGGTATAATTCATTATAGGGAGGACACTGTAGTGGTTTTTATTTATGAGGGGGTGGTGCAGCTGTCTTATTTAACTAGGGAACACAGTGTATCAGTAATATTTTATAGGGGAAAATAATGTGAACGTCATATACCATAAGTGAGACAGTGTGGGGTCATTTGTGCAGGAAGCATAGTGAGGGGCAATTATTTATTCAGGAGCAAAGCATAGGGCTTACTTAAGTTGGTTATTTTTAAATCAGAAACATTACAATGATACTGTTTTGGCATGTGCTGCAGAAGACCATACAACAGGGTAGTCTTGAGAGATGCAGGACAATGTGTTGCTAAGATTAATGATTTTTTAAAAGAGTCTTTTACCCCAAAAATGCTAATTAATCTGCATGCACATTTATATATGGTATGTACTGTTCTGGTTATGTACTGACAGTGGTTCTGGTAATGTATTACTGTATTGACAGGGGTTTTGGAGATATATTACTGAATTGACAGTGGTTCTGGTGAGGTATTATTGTATTGACAGTGGTTCTGGTGATATACGGACATGGATTCTGGTGATGTAGTATTGTATTGATGGGGGTTCTGGTGATGTAGTCATGTGGATGTTGTAATCTTTAACTTAACAGACTTGATCCTAAAACATTATAGGGTAAGTGTGCTGGACTAAAAATACAGCTGAATGTCAGTAAAGCAATTACCGTATATACTCGTGTATAAGCCGACCCGTGTATAAGCCGACCCCCCTACTTTTGCCCCCAAAACCTGGGAAAATCTATTGACTCGCGTATAAGCCGAGGGTGGACCCCAGCACAGGTATACAGCCCCCAGCAGTGGTATACAGGCCCCAGCAGTATGATATACAGCAGCCCCCAGTGGTATATACAGCAGCCCCAGTGGTATTGCAGCCCCTATATACAGCAGCCCCAGTGGTATTGCAGCCCAGTGGTGTATACAGCAGCCCCTATATACAGCAGCCCCAGTGGTATTGCAGCCCCAGTGGTATTGCAGCCCCTATATACAGCAGCCCCAGTGGTATTGCAGCCCCAGTGGTATTGCAGCCCCTATATACAGCAGCCCCAGTGTATACAGCAGCCCCTATATACAGCAGCCCCAGTGGTATTGCAGCCCTGTATACAGCAGCCCCAGTGGTATTGCAGCCCCAGTGGTGTATACAGCAGCCCCTATATACAGCAGCCCCAGTGGTATTGCAGCCCCAGTGGTATTGCAGCCCCTGTATACAGCAGCCCCAGTGGTATTGCAGCCCCAGTGGTGTATACAGCAGCCCCTATATACAGCAGCCCCAGTGGTATTGCAGCCCCAGTGGTATTGCAGCCCCTGTATACAGCAGCCCCAGTGGTATTGCAGCCCCAGTGGTGTATACAGCAGCCCCTATATACAGCAGCCCCAGTGGTATTGCAGCCCCAGTGGTATTGCAGCCCCTGTATACAGCAGCCCCAGTGGTATTGCAGCCCCAGTGGTGTATACAGCAGCCCCTATATACAGCAGCCCCAGTGGTTTTGCAGCCCCAGTGGTATTGCAGCCCTATATACAGCAGCCCCAGTGCGGTATACAGCAGCCCCAGAGGGGTATACAGCAGCCCCAGAGGGGTATATAGCAGCCCCAGAGGGGTATACAGCAGCCCCAGAGCTGTATACAGCAGCCCCAGAGCTGTATACAGCAGCCCCAGAGGGGTATATAGCAGCCCCAGAGGGGTATATAGCAGCCCCAGAGGGGTATACAGCAGCCCCAGAGGGGTATACAGCAGCCCCAGAGGGGTATATAGCAGCCCCAGAGGGGTATACAGCAGCCCCAGAGGGGTATACAGCAGCCCCAGAGGGGTATATAGCAGCCCCAGAGGGGTATACAGCAGCCCCAGAGGGGTATATAGCAGCCCCAGAGGGGTATACAGCAGCCCCAGAGGTGGAGTATATAGCAGCCCCAGAGGGGTATACAGCAGCCCCAGAGGGGTATACAGCAGCCCCAGAGGGGTATATAGCAGCCCCAGAGGGGTATACAGCAGCCCCAGAGGGGTATACAGCAGCCCCAGAGGGGTATACAGCAGCCCCAGAGGGGTATATAGCAGCCCCAGAGGGGTATACAGCAGCCCCAGAGGGGTATTTAGCAGCCCCAGAGGGGTATACAGCAGCCCCCGCTGTATACAGCGGTACCCGGCTGTATACAGCCCTCCCCCCTGGTATATCGGGCCCCCCCTGTGGCAACCTGTAAAGGAAGCGATGATTATACTTATCGGGTCGCTGTCGCCGACGCCGCCGCTCTGTCACCGTCCGTCACCGCGCTCCTTCCCGTCTTCATGCTTCCTTCACGGGCGCACAGAAAATGACGTCATTTCCTGTGCGACGGTGAAGGAAGCATGAAGACCAGGAGGAGCGCGGTGACGGACGGTGACAGAGCGTCGGCGTCGGCGACAGCGACCCGATAAGTATAATCATCGCTTCCTTTACAGGTTGCCACAGGGGGGGCCCGGTATACCACGGGGGGGCTGTATACAGCTGGGTATATATTTTTTTTTTTATTATTACCGTATATACTCGTGTATAAGCCGAGGGGGGACTTTTCAGCACATTTTTTGTGCTGAAAAACTCGGCTTATACACGAGTATATACGGTAATTGACTAAAGCCCTCAAAACACTATAGATAGCTGTCTAATTGCTCGACCGACATCAATGTTCCTTGGTTCTTCTCTATACAGGAGCACTCATTCTGCCAAGTGTTCCTGTATTCTGCTAGACATCTCTGGCAGTAGGAAATCACTTAGAGGACCTAAAGATTTAGGGGTACTTCACACACAACAACATCGCTAGTGATATCGCTGCAACGTCACAGATTTTGTGACGTAACAGCGACCTCGCCAGCGATATCGCTATGTGTGACACGTAGCAGCAATCAGACCCCCGCTGTGAGATCGCTGATCATTACAAATCGTTCATGCCCATTTTTTGGTCATTGCGTTCCCGCTGGGCAGCGTGCATCGCTGTGTTTGACAGGGACAACGACAAACGATCTCAATACTACGCCCGAGAGTGACAGGGTCCCAAAAACCGCCGTATCGTTACTGCGTCGCTGGTGAGATCTGACTGTTTGACATCTCACCAGCGACCACGTAGCGACGCACCAGCGATCCCGGGCAGGTCAAATCGTGGTTGTGATCGCTGGAAAGTTGCAGCGTGTAAAAGGGCCTTTACAGCCTGGACATGCTGGATCCTTATCTCCTCCGACAATCATCAGTTAGAGCCCCCACACACATTAGATTGTCCTTGCAACCCGTTGATATTGGCAGGTTTAGCTAACTTTAGTCTCATGTGTATGGAGAACTTAAAGGGAACCAACCACCCCCAATGACCCCCCCGGACTATTAATATCAGTGCCTACACACAGCACATACATGTGCTGCACTGATTTTGGCTAAAAAAACTGTTTTTTAAAACTAAAGATAATGATTTTTAAAGTTTAAACCGGAGCGACGGATGGGCGGTACTTATCTGTGGAAACCGACGATATCTGCTGCCAATCATCCCCCCGTCTCCCCTCGCAGCAGTTATGGCCACCCCTTTGTGCAGCGTCACAGCCCTGTGCACGGGCTCGCATGCCCGTGCACACGTCATCATCTACAGCCGGGAAGCGAGCGCGCGCTCTGTCTTCCTGCGCTCGGCTATGGAAGACAGAGCGCGCGCTCGCTTCCCGGCTGTAGATGATGACGTGTGCACGGCATGCGAGCCCGTGCACAGGGCTGTGACGCTGCACAAAGGGGTGGCCATAACTGCTGCGAGGGGAGACGGGGGGATGATTGGCAGCAGATATCGTCGGTTTCCACAGATAAGTACCGCCCATCCGTCGCTCCGGTTTAAACTTTAAAAATCATTATCTTTAGTTTTAAAAAACAGTTTTTTTAGCCAAAATCAGTGCAGCACATGTATGTGCTGTGTGTAGGCACTGATATTAATAGTCCGGGGGGGTCATTGGGGGTGGTTGGTTCCCTTTAACTACTATCAGAAGGCTACGGGCACTTTCAAACATCTTTGAACCCCCTGAGTACTATAATTCAGATGAAAGATGCTTCCGGACACACAGTTAAAGAAACCTCAAAAGACCGAACATATGAACAGCAAGTTGTTTTTACGTTGTTGTGCATAAGTTCATTCCTTTTTGCATTTATTTATTGCTTTTTCAGGCGGGATACAGAGCGGATCTGCCTGAAAAATAAAATGCTGTGTCTGTGCACATATGCTTACACTGACTGATCAGTAGGGGGTGCGACCACTGAAAGTGTCTAGGGTGCCAGGAATTCTAAATACAACCCTGACCATGCACAAAAGTGTGCCCAGAGCAGGAACACAAAAAAATAAAAAATGTATGAAAGTTACAGGTCTCATAAAATGGGGACACAAACTAAAATTTTGTTTTTAGAGAGTGCTTAAAAAAAATTACCCACTAAAATATAATAAAAAGTTAGTGTCATTGTATAGTTATGGTGAAAAGTTTATGTTATTGCATTCATGCTAGAGAATTTTGTCAAGAAAAGCCCCACCCCCCACCCAAATAACCTGCCCCCCAGGAATCTTCAAGACCTTCTACTATGACTGCAGCTCTCCCTGGACCTTCTTACAAGCCTATTATCTCAGGTCACAAAGCGGGGTTCCCTGCTGCATGATACCTGCTGAGTAACCTGACATAACCCCAGTATTGTCATGGTTTGTGACACTGTCGGAAGCCTGCTCTCCCAGCATATGAGGGATACAGTCACTGATATTGATAATTAGCCAGGTATATCAAATTGCCCTTGGGTCTGGTAATAAGCCTGACCAATAAAGGCCACTAGTATGTATAATGACTAGTGGCCTAGTAGTCAGGCTCATTACCAGACCTGAGGGCAATTTGATATACCCGGCTAATCATTGATTTTGATTTAGTCACTGACATTGCCCCCATATGCTAGGACAACTTCAGGATTTTGGGAGGTTGATTTGTTTCTTTTTTTAAAGGGACACTGTCAGGTCATTTTTAATTATGATACTAATATTACCCTTGACTAATGCCCGGGCAGACCTTTTAAAAACATGCAAAATCATTATTGTACCCCTTGTAGTTACCTTGTTACAAGCATTTTCAGACCTGCAGAGAGCGGGTACATTAGCCCTCTCCATTATATTCACAGACAAATAGTCCAGCTGTGTTAAACTGTTCATTTATTATGCACCCCTTGTCAGCAGCTCTCCCCTCCCTCCTCCCTTTGCTCTGTGTCAGGTTTCACTTTCAGGAGCTTCTGTTGAGGACACAGAGGGAGAGAGCTACTTGAGGTCTGCCTTCCCTGATCTAGATAAGGTATTTACTCGATTTGTTATTCTAAGCAGGCAGCCTGCTGTGCTGTGACAGATTCTGTTTTTTATTTGACCTCTTGTGTTGTTGCAGACACAGAGAGTAAAGAGGAGGATACAATCCCCCTTACTGATCTCCTGAGCAGTGATGTGACCATGTGACATGATTATTCATCCTACAGGGAGTAGACAGCAGAGAACTAAGTGGATCATTCACTGTGATTGACAGATGGAATGAATCTCGTTATTTGAAGTTTACAGAGGACATGAGTTAAATATAAATAAAAGAAATACATCAATAGAGAGAGCTTAGAGTGAGGAATTAGAAAATGATAGCAGTTACATATGGATTTTTGACCTGACAGATTTCCTTTAACTAGTTTTTTTTGGGGGGTGGAATGATGGATTTTTAAAAATAGATTTTAATTAAGCAAAAAAATTGGTGAAAAAGGAATGTATTGGAGAGTTTATTTTCAAATAAAATATTTATTGGTGTGGTTATTTGTGTCCTTACTGACTTTGATAGTCATGTATCTGATTAACACCTCACCATTCCTAACCTCTGGGCTTGATGTCAGCTGACATTACCTAGATGGCATCAACTCCAAATACAATTACCTCTTTTGTTAATGCACCAGAGCAGCAGGAAGAGCCACTTCTGGGCATCAAGAAGAGCTGGGTAAAGTGCCCGGATTTTGCACTTCCAATGATTGCTCCAAATATGGGCAACTGTATGCTGCTATTCTTACCCTGGGGGGGAAATATTTATGTGCTTCCCTGGGTGAAAATACCAACCCTCAGCTGTGTGCTTTACCTTGGCTGGTATCAAAATTGAGTGAGACCCCACACCAATTTTTTCAATTATTTCTTCATTTTTACCCTTCATTTCAGGAGTCAATCACATACTAAATATGGCAACCAATCACAGACCCTGGTAGAGGGAGTGGGCGGGACAAAGTCTGACTTTAACCAATCATGGGTGGAATGGAGCGAAGCAATGAATATGTATGATATTTAATGAACAGGCCCGGAAGCAGGGTAACAGCTGCGCTGAAACTTGGTAAGTATAATAGTCTAGGAAGCTAATGACTGTGCCAAAGCAGCAATGCTCCACTGTAAAATTGTTTGAGCTGTTTTGGCAGCTTTTAGGTCCCCCTCAAGGTGTTTTCTATGCCTTTTTTTTTTGCCTCCCATTGAATTTAATGAGGTTCAGAAGGTTCGTTGAACTATTCAATAAACTGCACCTTGAAAGATTTTCTCATTACTAGTCGTGAACCGAAGTTTAGACAAGGTCGCCTGCACAGCCAAGCTCATAAGTGGTGAGGAATTAGCTTCACCTAGGGAGGCCTCTCCAACTTGCCCTAGGCGGCAGAGTTTCCCAGCTTCTCAGGATGAGTAAAGAGCTAGTGAGTTGCATTGCCACAGTAGAAGCACCAACCCTCGGTCAGTCTCTCTTCATGTTATTGCAGAAGAGGTTGTGGAGGATGAGAGAGAGGAAAACTTCTCAGGAGCACAGGGGGTGGGAGGAGGAGGCAGGAAACCTCCTTTCTTGGGGCTTCTCTCTGGCTAGCTCTTGAAACCTTAAATCGATCCGTCTGGCAAGAGCGATCAAGTCATGCATGGTAAAGAGGACATCCCATCCAGCCAACTCATCCTTACTTCTGATGGATTGGCCCTGCCAGAAGGCACCAACCAGAGCCTCATTGTTCCATCCCAGCTCATATGACAGAGTACGGAAGCTTATGGCATACTGGCCTACCATGAGGAACCCCTGGTGCAGAGAGAAAAGTGAAGCTGTAGTGGAGGCGTCTCGACTCAGCTCGTTGGACACTTTACAAAAGGTCTTTAGGAAGGCCAGCAGGCTGGAGACGATAGTCATTGTTCTCCATTAGAGGAGTGATCCAAGCAAGGGCTTTTCCCTCCAGATGAGACACTATGGCCTGATTGGTGGGGTACTTGAGGGGCAGAAGGTCAAAGTGCATCCGATACTGGGATAAGAATTTTCAACACAGTTTAAGATCCCCATTATAGCATGGCGGCTTGCACAGGTAAGGAGGTGGCATGGGTGTAGTAGTAACTACAGGATCTGGGTGGTAGCTGGTGTGACTGCAAATTTCAGAGGATACAGACAGCTGTCCACAGAGGTCATGAAATCAAGCATTTGAGTCTATACCTCACGTTGCCAGATAAGCTACTGCTGTAGGCCCGAGAGCTGGGCAGTATTAGTGGGATCTGTTACTTGCAAGGAGTTCAGACGAGTGTCTATGGATAGCATAAATGTCATAATCGTGTTCTGATTCTCCTGAAGATTAGCAAGCTCTTTCATGGCTGGAAAATTGGAGCCATCGGGGTCCATGGCCTGAGCAAATTGTCACGCACAGCGAGGGGCAGCGAGCGTCCGTGACTGGACCGCTGGGCCGTGACACCGAACTCCCTTGGAGGAGCGGACCTAGAAGGGCCACCATGGTTTCTGCTGCACAGTAGGTGGTGGTAGATTTAGCTGGTAAGTAATCGTCAGGAACAACCCCAGATGGTCTAAATGCCACAACTGATGACACCAGGAGGTCGAACGAAGAGGTAGCATGCAGGTGCAGATCCACAGACAGCACGGCAAGGTGCAGGCAGGACTTGGATATGGCAAGGCAGATGCTGACAGGTGCAGGCTGGCACAAGGCACAAAGGATGCAGGCAGGGGTAGACTTGGTAATGGCACAGTGGCTGCAAGCAGGGCTCTGGGACGAGACACAGTATAAGTGCCTGAAACATTGTAAAACAACCTCATAGCATTACCGCTCCTCCATTAGACCTCAGAGTTGTCCATACAAACACAATAGATAGGTTAGGTAGTTTATAAAGGTTTGTGTTAAGCCACTGATGCAGAATCATTATCTTGACCTAGGGCCAGATCTTCACAAATTAATCACACTAAGTGTGTTAACAGAAAGCATGCTAATTTTACCGTTCGTCTACTAAAGAACACTATTATAGGCGCCAGAGAGACGATCAATGGGCTTGTGGATAGTCAGGCAGTTATTGGATCAGTGATAAATAATTGCAGCTTTTATACAATGACGGAAATAATTATTTGATCCCTTACTGATTTTGTAAGTTTGTCCACTGACAAAGTTATGAATAGTCTATCATTTTAAGGGTAGGTTAATTTTAACAGTGAAAGATATTAAAAAAAAAAGAAAATCACATTGTCTAAATTATATACGGTTAATATATTTGCATTTTGAAGAGAGAAATAAATATTTTATCCCTCTGGCAAACAAGACTTAATACTTGGTGACAAAGCTGTTGTTGGTAAGCACAGCAGTCAGACATTTTTGTAGTTGATGAGATTTGAGCACATGTCAGGAGGAATTTTGGTCCACTCCTGTTTGCAGATTATCTGTAAATCATTAAGATTTTGAGGCTGTTGCTTGGCAACTTGGAGCTTCAGCTTCCTCCATATGTTTTCTATGGGACTAAGATCTGGAGACTGGCTAGGCCACTCTATGACCTTAATGTGCTTCTTTTTGAGCCACTCCTTTGTTGCCTTGGCTATATGTTTTGGGTCATTGTCACGCTGGAAGACCAAGTATTTAATTCCACATCTGTTAATTCATAGTTTTGATGCCTTCAGTGTGAATCTACAATTTTCATAGTCATGAAAATAAAGAAAACTCTTTGAATGAGAAGGTGTGTCAAAACTTTTGGTCTGTTCTGTATGCCCTGCAGCCGTCTGCATTTTGCATGAGTCCCACAGCCGTTTGCATTGTGTATACATCCCTCAGCCATCTTCATTATGTATACATCCCGCAACTGTTTTCATTTTGTATACAGCCCGAAGCTGTCTTTATTGTGAATACATCCTGCAGCCGTTAGAATTTTGCCTATGTCCCTCAGCCGTCTGCATTTTACATGCATCCTAAAGTTGTCTGTATTGTGTATACGTCCCGCAGCTATCTTCATTGTATATACGAGCCCCCAGCAGTCATCATTTTGTATATGGCACGCAGCCGACTCTATTGTGTATATGGCCCACAGCTGTCTCTATTGTGTATTCTCTATTGTGTATAGCCAGCAGCAGTCTTACTGTATATATGGCTCGCAGCCGGCTCCATTGTGTATACGGCCTGCAGCCGTCTCTTTATTGTACACAGCCAGCAGAAGTCTCTATTATGTAACCTCTATTGTGTATGCAGCTACCGTGTATTCAGTCCAAAGCAGTCTCAAGTGTTTGTGTATATATATATATATATATATATATATATACATAGTTTGCGTTTAGATGGAGGCAGAGCCTGGGTGGAGCCTGGGTGGAGGCTGAGCGGAGTCTCAGGGGGCCCCAAATTTTGCCAGTGAGGGGCCCCGAAATTCCTAGTGGCAGTCCTGCACACAATACAGACTGATGCAAGCTGGATACACAATAGAGACAGCTGCTGGCTGGATACACAATAGAGACTTATGTTGGCTGTAAATACAATAGAGACTACCGCAGCTGGCTTTTTACTCAATAGAGACTGCTGCTGTGTACACATTGGAGACTGGTGCTGGCTGTATACATGATAATGACTGCTCCTGTTGGCTATATTCACAATAGAGACTGCTGCTGGCTTTATACACAATAGAGACTGCTGCCAGCTGCATACACAATAGAGACTACTGTAATAGAGACTGCTGCTGTATACACAATAAAGACTGCTGCTGGCTGTATACACAATAGAGACTGTTCCTGTTTGCTGTATACACAGTAGAGACTGCTGTGAGTTGTACACACAATAGAGACCGCTGGTGTATACACAATATAGACTGCTGTAGTCTGTATACACAATAGAGACTGCTCTTGGCTGTATACACAATAAAGATTGCTGCCGGCTGTTGTGATGTCGCATGGGGAATGGTGGTAGAGGGACGCTATGTTTCCCCAAGGATGGTGAGCTACTGCATGCATGGGACAGGAGATGCTTACATAAGCATAGGTGTGGTAGGTGTGGCCACAGTTACTTAGAACGGTGGCTGTTGGTAGAGCCTGTTAGGGGACCTCATCTATGAGGAATGGGGGAAGGTTTTGGGCAGGCCTCCATTCCTCATCTCCCGCCCCAGGCTTTTGAAGTAGCTGAGAGGGAAAGACAGGTGAGAGAGATTAGGCCGGGGCGGGGACGGCTGTCAAGGAGGAGAGGGTGAGGTTTTTGTTGTGTTTGGGTGCCTGAAAAGGAGAAGCCTGTGAGCACACAGAGAGCGTGTACCGGACCACAAGGTGGGATAGGACCCCTAGACGAGCTCCAGGAGGAACAGGTTTAGGGCCGACGCTATTTATCCTGATGAAAGGACTGTTTCTGTTTTTGTTTTGCCATTGTGTGCAATAAAACACACTTGTTTTGGACTAAGCCTGAGTGTCACTGCCTTACTTGCTGCTGCTATAGAGACTGATCCCTACACTGTATACACAATAGAGACTGCTGCTGGCTGTATACACAATATAGACTGTTGCGGTCTGTATACACAATAGAGACTGCTCTTGCATTTAAACACAATAGAGACTGCTGCTGGCACAATATACAGTAGAGACTGCTGCTGTATACACAATAGCGACTACGGCTGCTGGCTGTATACACAATAGAGACTACTGATGTTGGCTGTATGCACAATAGAGAATGCTACAGCTGGGTATGTACAATAGAGACTGATGCCAGCTGGATACACAATAGAGGCAGCTGTTGGCTGGATACACAATAGAGATTTATGTTGGCTGTAAACACCATAGAAACTACTGCTGCTGGTTTTTTACTCAATAGAGACTGCAGTTGTGTACACAATGGAGACTGCTGCTGGCTGTATACACAATAGTGACTGCTCCTGTTGGCTATATACACAATAGAGACTGCTGCTGTCTTTATACACAATAGAGACTGCTGCCGGCTACATACACAATAGAGACTACTGTAATAGACCCTGCTGTATTCTGTATACACAATAGAGACTGTTGTTGGCTGTATACACAATAAAGACTGCTGCTGGCTGTACACATAATAGAGACTGCTGCTGGCTGTAAACACAATATAGACTATTGCGGTCTGTATAAACAATACAGAATGCTTTGGTCTGCATAAATAATAGAGACTGCTGCAGCCTGTACACACAATAGAGAATGATACAGTCTACATACACAATAGAGACTGCTGTGGTCTGTATACACAATAGAGATTGTATACATGATAAAGACTGCCGCAGGCTGTATACAAAATAGAGACTGCTGCAGTCTGCATGCACAATAGACTTTTGCAGGCTGCATTCACAATAAAGACTGCTGTTGACTGTATACACAATAGAGACTCCTGTGGGCTGTATACACAATAGAGACTACTGCAGTCTGTATAAATAATAAACACTGCTGCAGGCTGTATACACTCATGAGTTGACCCTTCTCCCCCTTCATTATGTATTAATGTGTCTATATGGCTGACAGTTCCTGCTGTTGTCTGCGCACAATGAGCTTACACAGCTCCCTTACCACGTATGCATGAGCTGGTTCCCTGCCAATGCACACTGATCCACACCAGCCACTTGCGCCTTTGTGAATCCGTTGATTCACAGCCAGTGACTTGCATCCACACACGTACATCCTAGACCGTTTGCCCACAGTCTAGGACCATATGTGGTAAACACTTTATATAACAGTTACTATAATGGGGTACTGACTCGCTTGGAGCGGAATAGAGATACACAGGCATGGTTTTCATCTCCTGCAGATCTAACAGTTCTCTGAATGCTGAGCGCTATGCATCTCCACCCACATTCCTGATTAGCAGCTTTCTGTTTACAATAAAAATTGCAGGAAAGCTGCTAATGATGGGGTGGGGGGGCGTTTACACAAAGCAGTAGGACTTATGTCAAAAGACAATTAGTTCTCCAGTGATAATACTGGTGAAGACTGATTTTCTTGAAACTGCAATATGTAGCCCAGGGTGTAACATATAGCTGGAATAAGACTCTCCGCCCCTACACCATCCTGTTCTAAGATTACAAAGCAAAAACCTGCTGACAGATTCCCTATAATACAAATAGTACCTTGACATGCATGATTGGTGTTGTATGACTTTATTAAAGCACATACTATATTACAGACTTATAGCAAACAATGTGGTCTGTTTTATAAGCCTTATTATTTTCCTAGCTCTGAAGAGTCCCTACGAATGCAGTTAGAGCTACTGATGCACAGTGGACTGGACTTGTGCCACCGGTACCGGCATTCTTTTCTATTCTGTATGTCTGTGCGCACTAAAAGGCAACGCTTTATTGCTGGGTATGGGTGACACTGATACTATTCAGATCTGTTATAGTCATGCCTAAATGATTTAAGACTGACACAAGTTTTGGGTTTTCACAATGATTACTGCTTATTTTTAGATCTTTTAGTCTCATATTTCTATGGTTATATATGGCAATTATAAGAATTTCATTAGTTTTTCATCTTTAATTTACAAATACTTCAAGTTTATGCAAAGACTCAATATTTACAGTGTTGACTTATGTTGTTCAAGACTTCGGCAATTCTCCCCAGCATTTTGAAGATCGGCTACTGTGCCAAATCCTGACCGACGACAACGCATTCTTGGCTAATCAGGGCTTGTATTTTATCACAGTGTCTAAATTATTTTATGTCTTCCGCTTTGAGGATTGAACACTTTGTAAATAACAAAATTGTGTCAGTCTGAAATCTTTTGGCTATGACCATATAGTCCTGGTGTCTATAACAGGTCTTTAACAGCAAAAAGAAAATGACAACATTTCTGAATGTATGATGAATAATTTTGAAAATTATCTACAAAATATATGTCTTAGAAATAAAGAAAAAAGGAAAAATGTCATAGACTGGTGCAGTACCTGAGAAAGATATGCTGAAAACATATAACACCGCCCTTCATCTCTCCAAACAAGCTTACTACAACACCCTTATCATATCACTAGCAAACAATTCTAAACGATTATTGGACACTTTCCACTCCCTCCTCAGTCCAGGAGTACAGGCCCCAACCACCAGCCTCACAGCTGACGATCTGGCCAAGAATTGAAATGACAAAATTGACCTCATCCGACGGGAAATTTTCTCACAGCCTCAGAACATCATGCATTTTCTTCCCTCCTACACTTCATCCAACTCACTTTCGGTCTTTGATCCGGTCATAGAGGAAGAAGTCACCTGACTCCTTGCATCTTCTCGCCCTACTACCTGCACCAGTGACCCTATTCCCTCATACCTGCTTCAGTCCCTTTCCCCATCTGTCACATCTCACTTGACTAAAATATTTAATCTTCCCCTCCTCCTTCAAACATGCCCGCATTTATCCATTATTAAAAAAAACATCCCTCGACCAGAACTAAGCTGCCAACTACCGACCTGTCTCTAATCTCCCCTTCATCTCTAAACTCCTTGAACGCTTGGTCCACTCCCGTATGATCCGCTATCTCTCTGACAACTCTCTTCTTGACCCTCTACAATCCGGCTTCCGCTCCTTACACTCTACTGAAACTGCCCTCACCAAAGTCTCTAATGACCTACTAACAGTTAAAGCTAATGGTCCCTACTCCCTACTGATCCTCCTGGATCTCTCCGCTGCATTCGATACTGTGGATCACCAACTCCTTCCCTCTATGCTCTGCTCTATTGGGGTTAAGGACACCACTCTCTCCTGGTTCTCCTCCTACCTCTCTGACAGCTCCTTCACTGTATCTTTCGCCGGCTCCTCTTCCTCTCCTCTTCCCCTTACTGTTGGAGTTCCTCAGGGTTCAGTCCTAGGTCCCCTTCTCTTCTCTTTATACACTGCTCCGATTGGATAAACCATCAGTAGATTTGTTTTTCAGTACCTTCTCTATGCTGATGACACCCAGTTATACACCTCTTCTCCTGACATCACCTCCACATTACTGCAAAATACCAGTGATTGTCTCTCTACTGTCTCTAACATCATGTCTGCTCTCTACCTTAAACTGAACTTGTCAAAAACGGAACTTCTTGTCCTCCATCTACTAATCTTCCGAAACCTAATATTGCCATTTCTGTATGTGGTTCTACCATTACTCCTCAACAGCACGCCCGCTGTCTTGGGGTTATATTTGAATCATATCTCTCCTTTGCTCCCCTCATCGGGTCACTTGCTCGCTCATGTCACCTACACTTCAAAAACATCTCTAGAATTCGACCTTTTCTTACTGTTGATTCTGCAAAAGCTCTTAATTGTCGCCCTTATTCATTCTCGTCTGGATTACTGCAATTCTCTACTAATTGGTCTCCCTCTTACTAAACCCTCTCCTCTCCAATCCATCCTGAATGCAGCAGCCAGGATTATTTTCCTCTCCAAGCGCTTCACCAATGCCTCTATTCTGTGCCAGACATTGCACTGGCTGCCCATCCGCTACAGAATACAATATAAAATAATCACTCTGACCCACAAAGCCCTCTACAGTTCGGCACCGCCCTACATCTCCTCCCTAATCTCTGTCTATCACCCTACATGTGCCCTCCGTTCCGCAAGTGACCTAATACTGACATCATCTCCAATCCGAACCTCACACTCCCGTCTCCAGGACTTCTCACGAGCTGCACCAATTCTCTGGAACAGATTACCAAGAACAATTCAATTAATTAAAAATATCTATACCTTTAAGCGAGCGGTAAAAACACATCTCTTTAAACTAGCCTACCACCTCACCTCATCTATGTAAGTATTCCCATTCTGTCCTCCAAATCTGGCCTCTTGTATCATCCCCATGCATTTTATAGCACTTTATCTGTATTTGTACAGATCCTGGCTGGTGAACGGTTCATGCAACACATTATGTGAATCCCCTATTTATTATATTGATAGCTTGACCATATATGACAGCATTTGTTACTATTACCATTTGTGTCTCCCCTATTTCCTCATACATTGTAAGCTTGCGAGCAGGGACCTCATTCCTCATGGGCTCAATGATGTATTTATTTACTTTTCGTCTCTTATGGTTTGTATTGTATTATATTTGTATTGTCTCATATTGTACTGTATTCTATTATATATTACTGTATCCTATACCCTCTGAATTGTAAAGTGCTGTGGAATATGTTGGCGCTATATAAATAAAAAGTATTATTATTATTATAGATACAAAGGGTTTAGAAGCATTAGATTGTTAGCGTTGAAACATAGCTGAACATTTCTGATAGAATATGCATGTCATTAGATTTATAACCAACATAAGGGGAAGTAATTCACTCTCTTTATCTTTGGAGAATTCCTCTTTGCACACTGCACCTAAAGCACATTAGCATGAATTTTTCAGCTGCTGGTTATATCACTTGTATCCAGATGTGTGTTAACGCTCTGCTGTAAATGGTGTTGGAAGAATAATGACTTAAAGGGAATCTGACAGCTTTTACATGCGGCTGATTCATGAGCAGCATGCATCAGACATTGGCTGTATGATTTCAGCCAGGCATGTTTGACTCTGAAATGCTGCAGTGTTTCAAACAAAATATACTTTAATATCAGTGGGGTAACTTGTCTGACAGGTGAGTCCCCTGCGGCTTCTCCATGCCTAATTCCCTTGAGTGGCAAGTGTTTCCCTATACATGCACGCAGGGAGAGATATGTCAGCCTATGGTAACTGGTGGGAAGAATCAGCCGAGGACCCACCTGTCCAACTAGCCTCTATTTCAGCAAGATCAGGGACAGCTGTTGTGAATTCATTGGAGCTCCCTACGGTGGTTGTTGTTGGTGATACAGCTGACTGTGTGGGCTTCACAGGTCATGGTGATGATTGGCAATCTGGTTCTAGGAGCATATAATGGTTAGAAGTGGATCAATCCTTGCCAGTTGTCTTTGGTTCCTGAAGGAGTTCACATCTCTCTGGTTTCTTCTGCTCTGTGGAATTCTTTGCAAGCTAAGTGGATGTTTTTTTTGATATTTTGTGGCACACTTTTGTGTGCTTAAAGAGGACCTGTCACCCCCCCATGGATGTGAATCTAAGGGCAGCACTGAATGCAGCATGTCTACTGCATTCAGGCAAGGAGTCACTCATGTCTGATGACGACTGGTACCCTGAGATAATAGTTTAGTAAAACTTACAATCTGGAGCCAAATGGGTGGTCCCTGGTGCGGCAACCTGTGTCTCTGTGCCGCCTCCCTGCTGCCAATCACATCCTCCTCGCTCTGTCTCTGCTCCCTGTGCTGGTGACGCAGGCAGAGCAAGGTAATGCTTATCCCTGCCCCCGGCCGGCTGTCTCGCCTCCTGCTGTGACATCAGAGCATTTCCCCACCCAGCTCCATAGCATAACATGTTACTCGGAGGGGAAATGATTTGATGTCACAGCAGGAGGCAGGACAGGCAGCCAAGGGCTGAGATAACATTACCTACTGCATCACCAGCACTGACAGAGCAAGGAGGACGTGATTGGCAGCAGGGAGGCGACAGAGAGACACAGGCTACCGCACCAGGGACCTCCCATTTGGATCCAGATTGTAAGTTTTACTAAACTATTATCTTGGGGTACCTGCCGCCATCAGACATGGGGGACCCCTTGCCTGCATTCAGTGCTGCCCTTAGATTGTAATATTTGGGGGGTAGCAGGTCCTCTTTAAGGTTCTGCTTATGTCTTGTCTTATTTTAAGTTGTGGTTTGCAATTTAGTCTGTATATTTATCTGCTCTCAGATAGGAAGTTTTCTTCCTAGAAATTTTACCATTCACTATTATCTGTAATTTCCAGTTCTGCTGGCATTTGATTTATAGAAGTCTGCAGATATAGAGGGTGCCGAGTCTTAGTGACTCAGGGTAATTTTAGTACTATCTGCTGTTGGTTGTTTTTTGATAAGGTTTTATACTGACCACAATAGTATTCTATCCTGTTTTTTCCATATAGCTAGTTTGGCCTCTTTTTGCTAAACCTTTAATCTGCCTGTGTTTGTTTTTCTTTCTCTTGTTTCCCAGTTAATAGCTGTGGGGACTTGCTATTCTTCTGGGGTTCTGCTCTGAGGCAAGATAGCATTTCCCACATCGATCTTTAGGAGCAGTTAGTTCTCCGGCTGTGCAGAGGTGTCTAGGTCTGGTTAGTTACATCCCACGGCTACTACTAGTTGCGGTGTGTAGTCAGGGATTGCGGTCAGTATAGTCACCAATGACTTCTGTGGAGTTTGAATGTTACTCCTGAGTCATCGGTTCACAACAGGCAGCCTTTAAAGTACCTATATTATTTTCTCAAGTTCCACAATAGTTCAGAGACAAATATACATGGAAAAAATCATATAGTCAGTGGATCTACTCCCTTTGGATATCAGAATACCTGTCATAATTCCACTACTCCGGTCCAATAGATGTCACTGGTCTTTTTCAGCAGCACCTCTAATGCAGCAATCGCAATCCTCCTGGTTTGATTAATGTAGATGATATATCCTACATCATACATACAATGCCCCAATCTCACTCCTGCTTAGGTAAAGCACAGACCAATGCAGGTGTGCTATGCACCGCTCTGCTGAGGGCAGAGCAAAGTACTGTAAGGCACAGGCTTTACTTCTGGGTCATCGGCTCTCTGTCTTCACCCGACGCATGTATATTACAGAATTTTGAAGGTAGAGCGAAGGATGCATGTGCAGTTTCATGCTTTAACTGTGCAGGAGCAAGATTGGTGGCATAATCTGTTTGACATAGTACATGTCATTCACATCAATCATAGCAAGAGGGCAATTGTGGGGTCAACCAAGACCAATGATGCTCATCAGACTGGACCACTCCAAATCAAGAAATTATATAAGGTATCTTTTGGATATGCAGAGGGAGTTACGGGATTTTATACAGGCTGCTTGGCTGCGGTAAATGAGGTGTTTAAGGGGGTGGCTTAGTTTATATTGGGAAAATATGGTTATGAGTTCCCGTAGAATATATTCATAGAACAAGTGACAGATGCAAACATTATTATTATTATGCATTAAATGAAAATACCAGAAAATATTTGGCAGAGTTTTGCATAAACTTTGCCGACTGTCATGGCAGTGTTGGGCTCTTTTCAAATTGCAGATTCTGATGCTCTGCCTAATAGTTTCTCTGTTGTCTGGAATCAATCCAGGCATAGTCAGGCATGGACTGGCAGTGCACTGATTCATAGGCAGGCTAGCAAGAGTTAATCTCTGCTGGTCTGCTTGCTCCTGTTATCACATGTTGTGGGGAGGCCTATCACATGTCCTCCCTTCCTATTTATGCTGGAGAAATCCATCTATCCATTCCAGCTATATTTGATCATATGATGGTCTGTGAGGTGTGGTGTCCCAGACTCTCTGGAGAAAGTTGTGCTATTTACTCGGTGCGGTTGTGGAAGTTCTCTCCTGTTGTTCTGTAGCTTCCTTCCTGCTCTTGTTTTTCCTCCTGCTACTCTTATTGTTTAACCTTTGTGTGTGCAGCTTTGTGACTGGGTTTTGATTTTCCCTCTTTATCTGTGGGTTTCATTACTTCCCTGCTCTGGGGGGAGGGTAAGTCAGAATCAGTTCAGGCTGGACAGGAACAGGTCCAGGAAAGGAAACTCAGGCCTCTCCACCATTAGGGGTACCCCGGAGACAGGGAGAGTCCAGGGTTCCCTAGCTTGAGGGGCAGATCAGGTGCCCTGATTCACTGTGTACCCATAGTCATCATCACAATATCCCTATACAGAGGTTAACTGCAAAAATGAACCATAAAGTTCAAAATGAATATTTACCTGTGAATGAACATAATTTTTTCAAAAAAGAAGTTCAGACTTCAAAACAAATTATATTTTCATTAATATTTTTATAACGATTTGAGCTATGTTTTTCTAGCACACAGCTTCAAATTCCTGGCATAAAAGGGTGCTCCCAAAGAATTATGATTTTCATCCTAAATTACTATTGTAATAATTTTATAGATTTTCTAATATGCTGTAATTAAAAAGTCCCTGTCGTTCCTTCTCTGCTCTGTTTTTTTTCAACCTACTTTCTCTTTGATGACATTCCCTTTTGATAAACTATAGTGTATGCTGGGATACTCAAATGAGATGTCATCAGGATCAGAGCCTGCGGTCACTGCTGCAGCCTTTGTTCCCACCCTAAAGCCAAGCATCATCAGTGACATCTGTTATAAGGACTGGACTAGTCACTGCTCTACTGAGTATATGTTGGTTGTCATTTCCGATGTATGTTCAATAGAATCTGGTCACTGTGCAGTATTCACCTCAGTGCACAGTGACTATGCCATCCCTCGCTGGCTCTTATTAGAGCTGACAACCGGGCAACAAAGTGAACTGTCAGTGTGCACTGGAAGGAAAGTGTGCGGCAAGCAGGGAAAGTCGGGACCAGCCCCATCCCTGAAACAGATATTATTTTGCTGCGTTTCAGGGTGGTGGAAAAGGCTGCAGCTATAATTTCAGTCTCTGTTCCCTGATGGCGTCTTGCATATACTGGGGATTCTTTAGAAGCAGGGTCAGACTGGCCCAGGTGGCAGGGGGGCAAGTGCCCCCTGGCTGGTCACTTAGCAACAGTTCAGGGCCGCCCCACCCCCGCAAAGTTAATTCACTGGTAGCCGCAGCTATTCTTAGTGCAGGATATGGACACAAGTGAATTTGCATAAAGGGTGACAGAGCTAATTCACCCTGCGGCTGGAGCAGGGTGATGTACCTTTAAGGCTGAGGCAGCACCAGGTCCTGCGGCCCTCCAGAGCGGAGCTCGGCAAAGCGCTTGTAGGGAGAGGTGGCGGGCACCATTACAAGCTGGCCGGTTCCTGCCTGTGTATGCTCCCCCAGCAGTTGTTAATGGCCTCCAGACCTTTCACTTATGAGGCCGAGTAGATACATCAAACAGAAAGTAGTAAAAAAAAAATAAAGCTGTTAAATTAGAGAGGGAACAATTGGAATCTTCTAATTAAAGCACATTAGAAAAGCTATTAGACCATTACAATAACTAGTTATTTAGGGTGGAAATCATTATTAGTTTCAGACCACCCTTATAAGTTGAATTTAAAATAAAATATTCTGGGTATCTTCACCTATCAGTGTTATTCATTGCATTGAGGTCTAAGTGGTAATGTTTCTCCTTGTGGAGAGTGAGTGACATGTCTCACATGCCAGTGCGAGAAGGGTCCTCTAGGAAATAAGTATACAAATTGCCTCTTCAGAGAGGAATAGGAGTTAAAATCTTGTGCCACCTATAAGAAGTAACAATTCTTATAGTCAATAGTGATGTTTGGGATTGGGGGGTTCGCCCAAGCTTTTTGTAAAGTTCGAGCTCGGGGCCGGAGATGATGCAAACTTGCATCCGAACCCCAAGCTTGAACTTTACAGATATGTAATGGGGGGGGGGGCCTGTAAAATAAAGCATAAAAATTATTAATAAACATTATTATTATACTTACCAGTCCCGCGACGCATCCTGCTGTCTCGATGTCTCCCGGCCACATCTACTTCCGGGGCCACTCATTTATTCACTGCACTGCTCGGCGCTTGGCAATTTTCGTCTGGCGTCGGCAGTGTTCGGGCGGTGACTTCGGAGTTCATCCGAGTTCATGGCCCTACCCATGAGCTCAATTGAACTCTGACTGTCACTGTCAGTATTGGCCTGCTTGTCGCTCTGCATAGACGCTTGTCTATGGAGGGAGATGTAGCAGAGCTGATATTGCTTTGCTATCCATGTGGACTACGTCGGACGAAGGATTTTTTTCATAATAAAGATGGAGTCTCTACATTTTTTTGTTTTATTTCTAATAATAAAAATGTTCTCTGTGTTGTGTTATTTTTCATCTTTACTAGAAATTCATGGTGGTCATGGGCGTGACCCCATGAATTTCAGCCCATTATTACCAAGAGAGCCACCCAGCATCAGGGCTGCTAGAAGAGTTGGATACAGCGCCAGAAGATGGCACTTATATGAACGCAACGTTTCCTGGAGCGGCTGCGGAATGCAATTCACAGCGAGAGGAGGGGGGGGCAGAAAGCTTGGGCCACCCTGCGATGTGGAGATTCCAGCCTCCAGCTGCCTAGTTGTACCTTGCTGGACCCAAAAATAGGGCTTAGCCCACGTTGTTTTTTTCACATTTTATAAAATTCATGAAATAATTAAAAAACAGGGCCTCCCTATATTTTTGTTTCCAGCCAGGTAAAAATAGGCAGCTGGCATACAATAATATGGCGAAGCCCACGTCAATTTTTTTTCAATAGTTCATTAAAAATAAAAAAAATGCACAAATACATTTAGGGCTGCACCTTTATTAACCCCTCGATCCTCATCTCTGTGCTGAATACTTTCGTCTCTGCTTCATCAGAGACCAAGGGGACGCACAAAGATTCTATCCCTTTGGTCCCTGAAGGAGAGCCAAGAGCACTGCAGCATTGTAAGGGAGGTAACTCAGGTCACCCGAAGACAGCTCAAGTCGTGCCACCTGAGCTGTCCTCAGGTGACCCCAGTGTCTCCCAGGATACAGCAGCATTTTTTGGGTCCTGTTAAAAAACACATAGCAGAGCAGTCACACTTAAGTCCAGCATCCGTTAACAGCATCAATTTTTGGACTTAGAATTCTAAAGTTGAAAAACTAATGCAAATAACGGATCCAGAGCTTATGTGTGACCCTAGGCTTTCTGGCTCAATCGAAGTGTATTAATTTGCCTGAGAATTTCTGTTACATTTGTGGTGAATATACAGAGTTGAAGCAACAGCAGAATATTACAGACTTTGTGAAAAAAGTATATATCACATATTTTGGACTAAAGCTTAGAGAGCAAGATAAAGCTTGGACGTCTCATAAAGTGTGCAAACGATGTGTTGAGAACCTTTCGAAATTGGTTCAAGGGTAAGAAAAAAGCTTTCCGTTATAGGATTCATATGGTATGGCGAGAGCAAAAGAACATTAGTGACAATTGTTACTTTTGTTCATGCGATGTGAAAAGGTATACCGTATATACTCGCGTACAAGCCGAGTTTTTCAGCCCAAAATTTGGGCTGAAAAGTCCCCCCTCGGCTTATACGCGAGTATATAAAAAAAAATAAAAAAATACCGCAGCAGCCCCGGAGGTATACAGGCCCCCCATCAAGTTCCAGGGCCCCCCCACCTTGCGCGTAGCCTGTAAAGGAAAATCATACTTACCAGTGTCCAGTCGCGCCGTCCGCAGCTGCCGACATGACGATCCCGGGCTCCATTCCGCGTCTTCCGCCTTCCTGTGGTCGCGGGCAATGACGTCATTGCCCGCGCGCACAGGAAGTCGGAAGCCGGAAGACGCTGAATGGAGCCCGGGATCGTCATGTCGGCAGCTGCGGACGGCGCGACTGGACACTGGTAAGTATGATTTTCCTTTACAGGCTGCGCGCAAGGTGGGGGGGGCCCTGGAACTTGATGGGGGGCCTGTATACCTCCGGGGCTGCGGCTGTATACAGCCCTGGGGCTGCGGCTGTATACAGCCCTGGGGCTGCGGCTGTATACAGCCCTGGGGCTGCTGCTGTATACAGCCCTGGGGCTGCGGCTGTATACAGCCCTGGGGCTGCTGCTGCTGTATATACCTCTGGGGCTGCATATGGGGCTGCATATGGGGCTGCATATACCTCTGGGGCTGCATATACCTCTGGGGCTGTATATACCTCTGGGGCTGCATATACCTCTGGGGCTGCTGTATACTACCACTGGGGCTGCTGATGTATATACCACTGGGGCTGCTGCTGCTGTATATACCTCTGGGGCTGCATATGGGGCTGCATATGGGGCTGCATATACCTCTGGGGCTGTATATACCTCTGGGGCTGCATATACCTCTGGGGCTGCTGTATACTACCACTGGGGCTGCTGATGTATATACCACTGGGGCTGCTGCTGCTGTATATACCTCTGGGGCTGCATATGGGGCTGTATATGGGGCTGCATATACCTCTGGGGCTGCATATACCTCTGGGGCTGCATATACCTATGGGGCTGCATATACCTATGGGGCTGCATATACCTATGGGGCTGCATATACCTCTGGGGCTGCATATGGGGCTGCATATACCTCTGGGGCTGCATATACCTCTGGGGCTGCTGTATACTACCACTGGGGCTGCTGATGTATATACCACTGGGGCTGCTGCTGCTGTATATACCTCTGGGGCTGCATCTGGGGCTGCATATGGGGCTGCATATGGGGCTGCATATGGGGCTGCATATACCTCTGGGGCTGCATATACCTCTGGGGCTGCATATACCTATGGGGCTGCATATACCTCTGGGGCTGCATATGGGGCTGCATATACCTCTGGGGCTGCATATACCTCTGGGGCTGCATATGGGGCTGCATATACCTCTGGGGCTGCATATGGGGCTGCATATACCTCTGGGGCTGCATATACCTCTGGGGCTGCATATGGGGCTGCATATACCTCTGGGGCTGCATATACCTCTGGGGCTGCATATGGGGCTGCATATACCTCTGGAGCTGCATATACCTCTGGGGCTGTATATACCTCTGGGGCTGCTGTATACTACCACTGGGGCTGCTGCTGTATACTACCACTGGGGAGGCTGCTGTATACCTCACTGCTGGGGGTTGTATACCTGTGCTGGAGTCCACCCTCGGCTTATACGCGAGTCAATAAGTTTTCCCAGTTTTTGGGGGCAAAAGTAGGGGGGTCGGCTTATACACGGGTCGGCTTATACACGAGTATATACGGTAATTTAAAATGGAAGCATTCCATTTCATACCCCAATCTTCACTCAGCAATTCATCCTTTCCCCCATGGCACACATATACCAGTACCTACGGCTCCGGCTACCTTGGAAGATATAACTACCTCAGATGAAGGTGGAGTCAAACCTGAACCAGATGATAAATCAAGTTCTGACTTTGAAGATGGTACAAGACCAAAATTGTTTTCCCAGGAGATGAATGATTTGGTAAGAGACTTGAATCTTCCCAAAGATGCCCCTGAGTTACCGTATATACTCGTGTATAAGCCGACCCGTGTATAAGCCGACCCCCTACTTTTGCCCCCAAAACCTGGGAAAACCTATTGACTTGTGTATAAGCTGAGGGTGGACCCCAGCACAGGTATACAGCCCCCAGCAGTGTGGTATATAGCAGCCTCCCCAGTGGTAGTATACAGCAGAAGCCCCAGTGGTATATACAGCAGCAGCCCCAGTGGTAGTATACAGCAGCCCCAGAGGTATATACAGCAGCAGCCCCAGTGGTAGTATACAGCAGCAGCCCCAGTGGTATATACAGCAGTGCGCATGCGCAGTGCGCGTTTTGAAGCTAACAGAGCGGCGTGGGTGTACATACCGTCACCCAGCGCCGGAAATGACGTGATTCGCATCACCCAGCCCCACTGCAGCCCGGCCGACACAGGACAGAGCGGGGAGGCGCGCATTTGAATCTGATTTGAAGATCACGCCTATTGAGGCGTGATATCATGAAGAGGGAGAGCCTGCCAGGGTGACTATGCATACAATAGTCACTAATTAACATGGCTAATGAGGTAGTTTTGATAACGTTTATCTTCATTCTCAATAGATGCTTTTAGGAGCTAAAGGGAGTGTAGGGTAAGTGTGAATATGCTCTAGGGACAGCTTTTAATAGCTTTTGAGGTGTTTTGGGGGTGACAGGATCCCTTTAACTTAATGAGCCACCACCACATGCGATGAGTGGGTACAGCAGTGTCATCCCAGGCAGGGAGAGCAGCAAGTATCCAAGCAGCTGACAGCATGTGGGTCACTGAAACACTGATCAACTGCCAGTATGAGTTGAGGATGCAGTGCAGAGGAGCGAAGGCAGGGTATAATTTATTTTTTTAAGCATGCAGCATGATGGAGGCTATAAACCAGGAAGAGGGTCATACATACCAGTGTGGCGACCATGTACCAGGATGGGGGCCATGCATACAAGGTGGGGGCCATGAACCCGGATGGGGGCCAAACATACCAGGGTGTGGGCATGTACCAAGATGAATGCTATGCATACTACTGTGGACCATAAACAATACCAAGATGGGGGCCATACATACTAGGGTGGCAGGCATGTGCCAGGATGGGGGCCATACATACCAGTGTGGGGGCCATATACAAGTATGGGGGCCATACATATCAGTGTGGGGCGCATGCACCAGGATGGGGGCCATACATACCAGGGTGGGGGCAATCTACCAGGATGGGGTCATACATATCAGTGTGGAGGCCATAAACACTACCAGGATTGGGGCCATACATACTAGGGTGGGGGCTATGTACCAGGATTTGGGTCATAATATCAGTTTGAGGGACATGCACTAGGATGGGGGCCATACATACCATGTGGGGATCATGTACCAGAATGGGGATTATACATTCAAGTGTGCGGGCCATGTACCAGGATAGGGGCCATACATACTAGGGTGGTGGCCATGTGCCAGGATGGGAAGCCATACATACCAGTGTGGGGGGAAAGCACCAAGATGGGGGCCATACATACCAGGGTGGGGGGCCATAAGCAGGGCCAGTTTTAGACAAAGTGAGGTCCTAGGCAATATTTTAAAGTGGGGTCCTAAATATTCATATATCGCACCATTATACTCAAACATTTAAGTTACAGAGTTCAGAGTTCAGTTAAATGAGAGCAATCTACAATATTGAAGTAATTTTGCGCTTGTTTCCCAGCATCTTTAGACAAGATTAGGAAGAATGATGGGCACAAAAGAATGATCACTAGAAGATCAGTCTGTCCTCTACATTATCATGTTATCACCTGCAGATCTGCAGTGTACTTTGGGCGATGCGCTGCTGAGTAGTGATCAGCGAAATTTGCTCGAACATATTCACCAATTTCAAATTCGGCAAGAACCCGGCCGATTTGATTCGTCACCTCGAATTCAAACGTTTTCTTAAAAGTCTGGAAATTCAGCAGACATTCGGTAATGCTTGGATGTGTGTGTAGCTTAACGTAGGACAGAAGAATTTGAGCAAATGCACTATTGGTTGGGTTCTACGTTATCCTACGCACAGACAGACACACACAGATCATTTTACAGGGTAGCGCTGCTTGATTAGGCCGGTCCATCTTCCCGCGTCCCTCTAACTTCCATATTTGCGCTGTTGGTGAGACGTGCATGGTCAGTTGATCTGATCAATAAAAAAACCATAGTAATCGCATCACGTGACCAGCTAGTGTCAGGTGATCTGGTCAGCTGACTTGATTACAATAGTGACCAGATGAGCTGCCACGCATGGTCATTCACTGCCAGCTCTGCTCCAGGTGTGCGGTGAATCCTTGAGGTCACCATTCAGTTAACTATGGTGGCCGCTAATCATAGCGGATACCATGGTTACCTGAACGGTGACCTCAGGTGACCTCAGCGAGTCACCGCTTACGAACTGAGCTCGCAGCTCATTCATTCAGTGACTGGAGGCTGTGGCGACAGAATGCTGTATTCTTCATCATAACATCCAATGAAGACATCGCAGAGTATTGTGGAGGTCTACGAGGGTGGGGAGGGGGTGATAAAGAGTGAGTCACTAAGTGTCTCTGTGTTTTTATTTTGAATAAAATGATTTTTCTCTGTGCCTTGTTTTTTTAACCATTAATTTGAGATTATTAATGGCCATGTCTAACTTGGCCTGACATTAAGAATCTCAAGGCTTAATATCAGCTGACAATACAAAGCTGGTATTAACCCCTTATTACCCAGCATGCCAGGCTGCTGGAAGAGTCTGCTAAAGCACCTGGAAATGATGCTACGATGAAAGCACCATTTTCAGGAGAGGCTGTTGGCTGCTATTCTATAGCGTGGAGGGGCCCAATAACGAAAGCCCCTGCCACGCTGAGAATACAAGCCCTCAGCTAGTTTTGGCTGGCAATTAAATATATGGTGAAGCCCACACATTTTTCCCAGCCAAGGAGAAGTCTTATATGTGGTTGTAGGAAAAAAAAATAAGAGGGGAGTGGAAAAGTAGATCTTGTGAGGATCGCAGGTCGCGTGTAGGTGAGTACTGGGAGACCATATAACAGAAATACTAAGGAGACATGCTTTGTATGCCATTGTTAGGGTTTTGAACTGGAGTCTCTGGGCAATGGGGAGTCAGTGAAGGGATTGGCAGAGGAGAGGCTTGGGAATAGGGAGGAGACAGTTGGATTACTCAGGCAGCAAAGTTTAGGATAGACTAGAGGAGTATGTGGCACCCTGGCACCTGTTGGGCACCACAGAAATCCTTAGGTACAAATGGAGTAAGTAACAGCACAGCAAAACCACAACACAAACAACACTTAGAACACCTGGTTTCACCCCGAGCCTCTAGGGGGAGCTAACACTGGTGACTTCTAACCAGTTCCCCCTATAAATAGAGTCTTGGAGGGAGAAACTTCAGAGTGTGCAGTCACTTCAGAACTGTGAAGAGGGTGTGTGTGATCTCCAGCCTTATGAGACACACACTAGGCCCCAAACAGCCTGTTAGCAAGTGGTAATCCCTGCAACTGGGATAACAGGAAAGGAGAAGCACCTCTCAGGAATACAGAGTTAATCCAACTCTTTCCAAATCATCCGGTTACTGGAACCGAAGCTGTGGAAGCTACGAAGCCCTCACAGAGAACCAGCTACATCCAACAGGAGGTTTAGCCACCTGTTCCACCTGATGCACCCACCCACGAGAGCCCAGGGAAGAGTACTGATCCTGCTCAGACCCTTTTACAGTGCCCTCAGTGCTGCTAACCAGGTGAAGCAAGTTCCATTGAACACCCTGTCCGGTCCGGCTGGACTCCACGTCCACCCGACCTTAGCACCAGAAGTAGAGAAAGGAAGCCTAACACTGCTTGCTGTGAAACTCCATAAGTGCCAACTTCACTATCCCGGTCCGAGTGTACCTGACTACCATCCAGTAAAGGTACCTAAAAGAGACTTTGTGTGGTTGAGCATTACTGCAGAATTCAGCGCGCAGCGTCCCGCAGCTGCCTCACAACATCTTGCGCAGCTCCCGGCTCCGGGGATTCCCGCTCATCCTGTGGGGAGCGTTCCATCTCGCTGTATAACATCCCCCGGAGACCCGAACAGCGCTGGTACCGTTACCAGAACACCTGCAGGTGGCGTCACGAAGACAAATCACCCCACTGTTCCGCCATTCCCCTATTGATCTGGACCACCGGGCCTACAGCACCGCAGGCGCGGTTCCGTGACTGGAGGAGAAACAACGCCCGCTACGTGTACCCCCCGGCTACGGTGAGTCAGAATTTGGCGTCACGAACAGGATACGAGCAGGCCCGTTATCACGGGTATTGTGTGCTATTTATTGACTGTAAATATCGAACTGTACATTTGCTCCGCCATTGCTGCGCGAAAAGGCGGGAAAAGAAGGGGCGTGACTGTACAGAGGGCGCGAAGATTGACCCCGCCCCCACGCTCTGACGACTTCCCCTGTACGCAGCAGGAACCGGAAACTCCCGTGGTGCCTCACTCCTCACCGCGAGGCCGACACTTCCGTTTGCAACCGAGGGAAAGGCTACGCTTAACTAAGGGGGAGCGACCATGAGTAACCCGGCTCCCGATCACGCGGTGCCCCCGCTAGACCAAGCGGCACCTCAAAATATACCTCTTGATGGACAGCAACAAGTCGGCGGTATGCTACCACAACCCGCTCCGATTATGCCGATGTCTCTACCCTACGTTCCTAGTGCGACCTGGTTACCCAAGTACAGCGGCGTACCCAGCACCTTGGAAAACTTCCAGAGGAAGATATGCCAAGCCCTGGACATGTACCCGATGACCGGTAAGCAAAGAGCTTCAGTTATTATGGGACAGTTAACCGGTGCAGCCGAACTGCAGAGCCGCAGCTGGCCTGTAGAAGTTCAGGAATCTGTGGAACAGATATTCGCTAGATTAACCCGGGTCTTTGAGTGCCATACCGAAGCTGGATTAAGACTGTCATTCTATCGTTGTAACCAAGGGGCACAAGAAACTGTCCTTGATTATTCACTGCGCTTGCAAGAAGCATACAGACTGTTAAAACAAGTCGATCCTGACAGTGCTCGAGATGAGAACAAAGCGTTAATTGGACAATTTATTGTGGGCCTTAAACTATCTGAGGATAGGAAGCAAGCAAGCTGGTGGTCCATACAAAATCCAGGCGCAGAGTTTGACACATTGAGAGACTTAACAGTTTGGGGACAGCGACTCGCTGAAGTACCTGATCCCGCTTCACCGCAGCAGCAGCAGTACGCTGACACCCCTTCCGTGCCGGCAGCAACATCTCCAATCCCTGCGATTCAGTCCAGTGCACAGACTGTAACACCTGACCGGTTTGATCAACTGTGTGCTAATGTCGAGCAGCTGATGAAGGACGTGGCCAAGCTACAAGCTGGGAGAAGACCCAAGACAGATGCAAGGCCATCGGACAAGATTCTACTCGCCGACAGTCCTGACGACGTTCCGTGGATGAGGAGAAAGACACAGCCGTCGCGAGGAAAACCTGCAGACCGCCGCAGTCCTGACAGACGCCGCAACAGTCAGCAGAACGACTTAGGAGGACGCAACCTGCAATCCCGTCCTTTAAACGAGCGACCCCTGGGCGAGAAGGGCCAACCCCAGGAGTAGACTGTGCAGGCCCTACGTCCAGCTGGGAACACAAGTATGTGGGAGACTGTCCATACTTACCAAACGTCATTGATGGCATCGCGATCTCCGCCCTGATAGACACTGGATCCCAGGTGACATCCATCCCCAGTACCCTTTACAAGCAGTTCTGGCCAGATGTTAAGCTAGAACCCCCAAATCCCGAGATGAACCTTGAAGCCACTAATGGTATTCCGGTTACCATAGAGGGACAGTGGGAAGCTACAGTAAAGGTGGGGAGGGTGCAGTTGAAAAACCAGGGTATCTTAGTGGTTCAGGATAAGCCTAACCACAAGGATCCATATGTCATATTGGGTACCAATGTCATGATCAAATGCCTCGATGAAGTGTTGTTTTTGCTCCAACAGAGTGCTGAAGCCGGTAAACCCAGAGAAAAGAGGGCTATCCAAAAGCAGATCAGAGCTCTGGTGTATCAACAACAGGTAACCTTGTCAAATGGTGAGATTGGCAGAGTAAGGGTCACAGATCCCATTCCAATTGTGGTACCACCCAGAAGTGAAATGATGATCTGGTGTCGAGCAGCCATAGGCCTCAGAGGGCAGGACTACCAAGCTGTAGTAGAACCTGTAATGTCTGACAGTAGTCCTACGCTCTTGACAGCCAGAGGGTTAGTTGATGTAAGAAAGGGGAGAGTCCCCGTACGCATATTGAATTATGGTGATGACGAAGTCAGACTACCAAGATATGCAACTGTTGCTAAATTGTACCAAGTAAAAGATGATGCTGTGATTGATGTAAAATCCTCAAACCAAACAGTCACTGATGAACCCCCCCACTCCAAAGATCAGTTAGAGAAATGGTGTCAAGACCTCAGTGTAGGAACTGACAATACACCCTCTCACCAGAAAAATGGAGTATACCGGGTAGTTCGGGAGTATGAGCAAGTGTTCAGCAAACACCCACTTGACTTTGGGAGGATTAAAGGGGTACAACATCATATCCCCACAAACAACCATGCACCCATCAAAGAAAGGTACAGGCCTATACCACCCACTCACTACCAGAAAGCAAAAGAGATGCTTCAGGACATGAAGAATGCAGGAGTCATTAGGGATAGCTGTAGTCCCTGGGCCGCACCACTAGTCCTGGTTAAAAAGAAAGATGGTAGTATGAGGATGTGTGTAGATTATAGGCAAATCAACAAAGTCACACACAAAGATGCATACCCGTTACCACGCATAGAAGAGTCACTAGCTGCACTCAAATCTGCCAACTACTTCTCCACATTAGATCTTACTAGTGGGTACTGGCAGGTTGCCGTTGCAGAGGAGGATCGTGAGAAGACAGCCTTCACTACTCCCATGGGCTTATGCGAGTTCAACAGTATGCCATTCGGTTTGTGCAATGCCCCAGGAACATTTCAGAGACTTATGGAGTGTTGTTTGGGCCACAAGAACTTTGAGACTGTCTCGTTATACCTTGATGATGTCATTGTCTACTCTCAGACCTATGAAGATCACCTCCAACACCTGAGTGAAGTGTTCGAGTCACTGTCCAAGTACGGGATGAAACTGAAACCGTCCAAGTGCCACCTGCTGAAACCCAAGGTCCAATACCTAGGACATGTGGTCAGCGCCGAAGGCGTAGCACCGGATCCGGATAAGGTCACCGTCATCAAGGACTGGCCAGCACCCATCAATCACAAAGAGGTACGTCAATTTCTAGGACTGGTCGGGTACTACCGACGATTCATCAAAGGCTATACCAAGATAGCCGCACCTATGCAAGATCTCCTAGTAGGTCAATCCAAAAACGGCAAGATCAGGGGACCCCCGTTCCACTGGGGCCCAGAGCAGGACAAATCCTTCCAAACGTTAAAAGATGCTTTAACTGGAGAAGAAATCCTGGCTTACCCTGACTACAATCTACCGTTTCTGTTGTACACTGACGCAAGTAATGAAGGTTTAGGAGCAGTCCTATCTCAACGTCAGCAGGGCAAGGAGAAGGTGATAGCCTACGCAAGCAGAAAGCTCCGTCCCACCGAAAGGAACCCGGAAAACTACAGCTCCTTCAAGCTGGAGTTCCTGGCCCTGGTCTGGGCGATCACAGAGCGTTTCAAGCATTACCTGGCATCCGCCCCCTTCACAGCTTTCACAGACAACAATCCTCTAACACACTTAGAGACTGCAAAGCTGGGAGCCCTAGAACAGCGTTGGGTAGCAAGACTCGCTAACTACGACTTCACTGTAAAGTACCGGGCAGGTCACAAGAACGGCAATGCTGATGCCCTGTCCCGAATGCCCCACCTTCCTGAAGAGGGAGAAGACATAGATGACCTAGAAGAGATTGAACTACCTGCTTTCCACCGTTCCGGTACAGCAACCTGTCATCAGAGAAACCAGACACGTGTAGAGAGGACCGTGAACCCATTACCTCACCATGACTGGAAGGAGGCTCAAGCCAACGACCCAGATGTCAGCCTGGTAAGGGATCTCATCACTCAAGAACACGCCAATATGGACTCTGATGCCTCACCAAATGCTAAACGCCTGTGGAAGGAGAAAGGAAGGTTGTTCGTCTACCAAGGTAAACTATGCAGAAGATACCTCAATCCACGAACCCATGAACTCATCTGGCAGATTGTAGTTCCCAAGACTGAAGTCCAAATGATCCTTGAAGCATACCATGACGATGCCGGACACTTTGGATGGAAGAAGCTGGAGAGACTCCTGAAGGATCGGTTCTACTGGGTCGGTATGAGAGGTTCCATTGACAAATGGTGTAAAAACTGTGGACCATGTCACCTTCGAAGAAAAGACCATCTAACTCAGAAAGCTCCATTGCAACCAATTGTTACCACCAAACCTCTTGAAATAGTTGCTCTCGACCACGTGAAGCTTACCCCAAGTCGAACCGGGTACACCTACGCTCTCACCATCGTCGATCACTACTCAAGATTCCTGGTAGTCGTTCCAGTTAAGGATTTAACTGCTGAGGTAGCAGCCAAAGCGTTCCAGAGTTACTTCTGTCGCCCCCATGGGTATCCAGACCAGGTCTTAACTGATCAAGGACCAGCCTTCGAATCAGCTCTGTTCCAAGAATTCTTAGGGCTGTATGGGTGTAAGAAAATCCGCACCACACCTTATCATCCTCAGACGAACGGTTTATGTGAGAAGATGAACCACATAGTCATTGACATGCTCAAGACCTTACCAGTTGAAGAGAGAAATCAATGGCCAGAGAAACTTCCAGATCTCGTGGACATCTACAACCACATACCTGTCAGTTCGACAAATTACACACCTGCTTACTTGATGAGAGCAAGACCAGGTAAACTGCCTATTGATTTGCAGATGGGAACCATTGAACCCACAGAAGATTCTTCTGATGAAGACTGGGTCAGCCAACGCCAAGAAAAGTACAGAAAAGTACAAGAAAGCGTGGAAAGGAACCTTGAAATCAGTAGGACCAAACAAGAAAAAGACTTTAACAAGCACGCCTCAGCTGAACCACTAGCTATAGGTGATGTGGTGCTGAAAAGAAAAAGAAAAACTAACAAATTGGATAACAGTTGGGAATCCATACCCTACACCGTTATGCCGTCACACTTTGATAACTCAAAAACTTGTGTTATTAGCAAAGACAATGGGAATACTATTGCGACTGTTTCAAGGGATCATTTGAAGAAATGTCCGCCACAGTTAATCCCACAAGCAACCAGTTACCCTACTGTAACTACAGATGAAGAAACAAAAGAAAATCTCGTCCTTACAGAAATTGGATACTTACCAGCTGATTGGCCACAAATAGGTGATGCATTCCTTATACCAGTTATGCACTTCTACCAGCCTACAGAAGGTCAGCCAAAACCAAATCCAATTCCACAAGTCCAACAAGAAGAAGTCCAAGTGCAAGAATTGCAGCCTGTTATCATGGAACCTGAGATTCCTGTAATCGGTCAGCCTACTAGTCCCACAGTAAGAGAAGCCATTTCTAATCAACTACCTACAGAGGTCAGTCCAGTTGATAGACTCCGCACTTACTATGGTCTTACACAAAGCAGACATAGAGAAGTACCAACCACTTCGTACACTACACAAACAGCTTTGGAAACACCCACACTACGCAGATCCACACGTAGTACATTAGGTCAACCCCCACATAAACTTGGAGAATGGGTTTAAAATGTAGTGGAAAATATAACCTGTAAGTGTTTGTATATAATACTGTTTTTCAAAACCTGTAAAAAGTAGTGTACAGAAGGGTGGAGGAACTGGGCTATGTCCCAAGTATACTAAGTTGGGGACAGAAAGCGCCTGGTAAGGTATAGAAGGTTAGTACCGGCCTCCCAAGCAGAGACACCCGTAGGGAATGTATAAAGTTTACCATGTATCCCTGGACTTTACCTTTTTCCCTTTCCATAAACTTTGAACAATAGTCACAGGACTTGTGTGACCACTAACTTTACCTTTTTCCAGCCTGCGGCAGATGGACTAGTGCCGTACGGACTGCTTTTCACCTTTTTCCACATTTTTCACTTCCTTTTCAGTGATTTTTGTGTTTTCTTTAAGACTTTGTAAATTGAATGTTATAAATGCTTAGTGGTAAGTTGTAAAAAGAACCTTTTGCTCAGCCGGGAGAACTGAGGTTAACTAAGGGGGAATGTGGCACCCTGGCACCTGTTGGGCACCACAGAAATCCTTAGGTACAAATGGAGTAAGTAACAGCACAGCAAAACCACAACACAAACAACACTTAGAACACCTGGTTTCACCCCGAGCCTCTAGGGGGAGCTAACACTGGTGACTTCTAACCAGTTCCCCCTATAAATAGAGTCTTGGAGGGAGAAACTTCAGAGTGTGCAGTCACTTCAGAACTGTGAAGAGGGTGTGTGTGATCTCCAGCCTTATGAGACACACACTAGGCCCCAAACAGCCTGTTAGCAAGTGGTAATCCCTGCAACTGGGATAACAGGAAAGGAGAAGCACCTCTCAGGAATACAGAGTTAATCCAACTCTTTCCAAATCATCCGGTTACTGGAACCGAAGCTGTGGAAGCTACGAAGCCCTCACAGAGAACCAGCTACATCCAACAGGAGGTTTAGCCACCTGTTCCACCTGATGCACCCACCCACGAGAGCCCAGGGAAGAGTACTGATCCTGCTCAGACCCTTTTACAGTGCCCTCAGTGCTGCTAACCAGGTGAAGCAAGTTCCATTGAACACCCTGTCCGGTCCGGCTGGACTCCACGTCCACCCGACCTTAGCACCAGAAGTAGAGAAAGGAAGCCTAACACTGCTTGCTGTGAAACTCCATAAGTGCCAACTTCACTATCCCGGTCCGAGTGTACCTGACTACCATCCAGTAAAGGTACCTAAAAGAGACTTTGTGTGGTTGAGCATTACTGCAGAATTCAGCGCGCAGCGTCCCGCAGCTGCCTCACAACATCTTGCGCAGCTCCCGGCTCCGGGGATTCCCGCTCATCCTGTGGGGAGCGTTCCATCTCGCTGTATAACATCCCCCGGAGACCCGAACAGCGCTGGTACCGTTACCAGAACACCTGCAGGTGGCGTCACGAAGACAAATCACCCCACTGTTCCGCCATTCCCCTATTGATCTGGACCACCGGGCCTACAGCACCGCAGGCGCGGTTCCGTGACTGGAGGAGAAACAACGCCCGCTACGTGTACCCCCCGGCTACGGTGAGTCAAGTACAACAGTGCTACAGAGGAGGGCAGAGAGCAGGAGGTTTCAGTAGTTGAGGCGGGAGAAGATGAGGGCATGCACTAGTGTTTTAGCAGATTTGTGGTTAAGGAATAAACGGATCCGAGAAGTATTTTTGAGTTGGAGTTGGCAGGAGATGGCAATGGCTTGGATATGTTGCTTGAAGGAGAGAGAAGAGTCTAGGCATACCCCGAGTCAGCGAGCATGTGGGGCTGGGGTGAGTGAGCAGCCGTTGATTTTGATAGACAGGTCTGCTGGAGGGGTAGAATGAGATGGGGAAAGATGATGTATTTTGTTTTGTCCATGTTCAGTATTAGAAATCAAGCAGAAAAGAAAGATGAAATAGCGGACAGACATTTTGGGATTCTGGTTAGTAAGGAAGTGATATTAAGTCCAGAGACTTAGATCTGTTGTCAGCATAGCGAGGATACTGAAAGCTGTGGGATTCTATACGCTATCCCAGTCCAAGGGTGTAGATGGAGAAGAGAAGGGGTCCTAGAACTGAACCTTGGGGAACGCCGACAGATAGGGGGGAAGAGGAGGAGGTAATGTTATAGAGGGAGACTCTGAAAATATGATCTGTTAGGTATCAAGAGATCTAGGATAGGGCCAAGAGATAAGAGAATCTGTAGCAAAAATGAATGGTCCACTGTAGACGTCAGTGAAGGATGTGACATGGCCTGCGAGCCTAACTATGATGCTTTCTTTTAAAATGTTTTGAGCACTTTAATAAAAGAATCTTGTTGAATTGGAAACAGTGTGCCGGACCTTCACATCCTTTACTGACGTCTATAAAACAAGAGAAGAGGGGGGAGGGGGACAAGAGGCGCAATAGTGCCCTTATCACTAGACACTGATGGGTGTAATGGTGAGTAATTAAATCTGCTCACCTGGTCCAGTTGTGAGACCCACAACTGGTTTGAAGGCTTATTGGTAATGTCCTGATGGCTGCTGCTGGACTCCCACCGGTTGTAACAATGCTTAGGAAAAAAAAAGGTGTGCTGTAGTCCGCGCTGCCAGGATCACTCACTCCAATAAATACGAGTAGAAAATCTTCATCAAAACCTCCTTTATTCTCCTACGCGTTTCAGTGCCCTCCTGGCACCTTCATCAGGGAATTTCCCTAAGCATTTTTACTGACGTCTATGGACTATATGGATGCCAGCCATCACTGTGCACCTGTGTTAGATCTCCTGAGGCGTGAGTGAGCTTTTCCCTTCCCTTTTCCTGACTTCTTCAATGGTCCACTGTGCCAAAAGCAGAAGACAGGTCGCGGAGGAGGACAGAGCAGTGTCACTTGGTTTTGGCGGTTAGTAGGTCAGTGGTTACTTTGCTTAGGGCAGTTTTAGTTGAATGATGCAGTTTTAAGCCAGATTGTAACCGGTCAAAGAGGGAGCAGGAGGAGAGGTGGGAGGACAATTCAAGATGGACATGCTGCTCCAGATATTTTGAAGCATAAGGGTGGAGTGATTTGAGGCGATAGTTGGACGAATGGGTCAAGAGAGGGCTTTTTGAGACTGGATGTTATTGAGGCATTTTTAAAGCATGAGGGGAAGACACTGGTTGTTAGTGATAGGTTTTAGAGGTGGGTTAGGGTTGTGATGAAGTCTGTGGTGAGGTTAGGGATGAGGTGGGATGGAAGCGAGTCAAGCACACAGGTGGTGAAATGTAATCTGGAGAATAGGGAGGAAAATTGATCTTCTATCATGGCTGGTATGAACAAAGAGAGCTGAGTAGTTATGAGGAGGGGTTGTGGGGACTGTGGGCCAAAGATTTCTCTGATGTTATCAATCTTGAAGAATGAGGCAAAGTCTTCAGTCAAGGTGAGAGGAGAGGGAGGAGATGCTGGGGGATGGAGGAGAGAGGTGAAAGTGTTGAATAGTTGTTTAGGGTTGTGAGATAGAGAGGACATAGGAGATGAGAAGTAGGTTTGTTTTGCAGTGGTTAGTGTGGATGTGAAAGTGGAGAGGACCTTTGGTATGAGATGAAATGCTCGGTGGAATGGGACCTTTTCTATATCTGCTCAGCAACTCTAGAAGCCTGCTTCAGTACTTTAATCAGGCTAGTGTGCCATGGTTACCTGTTGATTGTAGGGGTTTTGATATGCGTGAGAGGAATTCAGGGCTGCAGTTATGGTAGTATTATACAAGGTGGCAGCAGTATCTGCATCCTCAAAGGAAGCTATGTCTGCAAGAGGGAGAGGAGACTCAGAGAATGAGTGTAAATCAAGGATATTACATCTGCTAATCCATGTTTCTAGCCTGCTTTCAATGGTTATATATTTAATCATCTGCGTTTTGGGATGCTGTAAGGTCATGTCTTTGGTTCAAAATGTTTTATGGTCCATGTTGACATGCAAGCATGTTTATTTGTCTTGCATTTCATTGCCTTCTGCTGTATCAAGTTAATGTGATTGATTGATGAGTTAAATTGACCCTCATCTAAACTGAAACCTTTCTATATATTTAGACCCAGCCTGAGGAGCATTTGATGAAGTGGGGCATTTATGCAGATTTCATAAGTGCTGATTTTAAAAGTGCTATGTAGTTATTCCAGGCAGTTAAACGGGGCAGGAAACAGGTAAGTCATGCAAGACAAACAAACTAACAAATAAATATATACCTTGTTCATTTGTGCTGCAAAAAGTATTCACCATCTGTATTTGTATCATTTATGTGCTAGCTGCTTCATTCACTCATATGTACCACCCTTTCACACATTTTGTGCACTCAATTCCTATCAACTCCTCTTTCCTCTTTTCTCCTATGCACAGCTCACATGTGCTTTTTAAAGTTCTCAACCAATCAGATCCATTTACCCCCACCATACAAAATAAAGATGCTCTCACAAATCACTTAACCATCTATTCTCTCTTTTTACTCCTTCTCCTGGTCGCAGGAGATATTGAACCTATTCCATGTCCTTCTTACCATAGTAACTTTAACTCCTTCTATGCTACACGCAGAAACCCTGTGAACCTTGTTAATATTCTTTGCTTGCCTTCTGCCTACTTTAACTTTGGAACCTTCTGAACCTTCGCACAGCATGTAACAAACTGTCCAACATCCTTTGACATCCTATTAACCTTCTAGCTCTTAAGGCCACTTCACACGTTACGATATCGTTGAAATGTAACAAATTTGTAATCGTTCAAACAATATCATTTGTGCGTCGTTGCGTGGAAACGAACAATCTTCAAACGATAAATCGTTGGATTGTTCATCAAAAATTTGAGATCCTGACCCCAAATCTATCGTTCGTCGTTCAATTAACGTTCTCTGAACATGCAACATCGTTCAGTGTGACACCTTTTTGAACGATGTTGTTCAAAATTTTCCTATTCCTGCCGCTTTCTAACATCCTTCACTCGTTCTTCTCCAAGTAGCTGGCACATTGCCAAATTTCACATGGTTAACGATATCCTTGCGTGTGACAACGCACTAACGATGTCGTAAGGATCACGGTCACATGACACAGCTAACGATATCGTTCACCAATATCGTAGCGCGTGAAGTAGCCTTTACTGAGATTTGGATCAACATCCCTGCTGCTGCTGCTCTCTTTTAATGCCCAATTACACACACAGATAATTGTGCAGAGATTGTTCGCAGATCTCTGGTTGCAGTGAAATCATGGACACATTGTTCTATTTGTACACGGCCACAAAGTGGAACAATGTGTCCTTGATTTCACTGCAGCCAGAGATCTGCCAACAATCTCTGCACTATTATTTGTGTGTGTAACTGGGCCTTTATAGTGACCTACAATATTCTCATACTGCTAGACATGAGAACAGACCAGGCCGAAGTGTCAGTCTGCTCCTTTTAACAAATTATACCTTTCAGGTTATCCCACCTGTCTTCCCTTCTTTTGAGGTTCACACTGTCAGACTTTACAGACTTTCTTAGGCTGGGGTCACACATAAGACCTTGGTCCGTTTTTGGCTTCATTTTTAGCATTTTTTTTTTCTAAGTCCAAAAACTGATAGAAAAACGGATTAGATGTAATAAACACCCTATCCGTTTTTTTCTGCACCTAAAAACATTGCTAGGTACGTTTTTGGGGTCCGTTTTTCAAAAAAAAAAATTTTTAACATAGGCCCTATGGAAAAACAGATCCGTTTTTTTAAGAATTTTGGTCAAAAAATGACTAAGTCCAAAAACGTTCAGGGGTGCAGGAGGCTCAAAAAGCATCCAAAAAAAAACGGATTGGTCATGGAAAAACAGATTTCTATGTGTGACCTCCGCCTTACTGTGAGTGGCTATTGTGTTTCGCCCTCCAGGCTCCACACGTCAGTTCCTTGATCACTTTGCCACCTGGCTTCCATACTTTCTAGTCTATGGCCTTTCCACTTTCATCATGGGGGACTTTAATGGGGACGTCATACGCGTCAATATCGCGTGCAATATCGCTGCTGCACATGACGTTGCAGCGATATTGACGTGTGTGACAGGGCGCATCAACCAGCGATATATCGCCGCACGGCGCTTAGTTACCCTCTTGTTTACATGGTTACCAGCGTTCTCACTGGTACTGATCGCTGGTGACTCTGCCTGTATGACAGCTCAAAAGCGATCAGCCTTCAATGTGGCCAGCGATGAGAACGCTGGCGACATTGACGCATGTGACGTCCCCATTACATCCCTATAGATAATGTCCTTTCCTCATATGCTGCACATCTTTTATCCCTAGCCTCCTCTTTCAGCCTCTTAGAAACTACTAACTCTGCTACACATTAAGATGGGAATACGCTGGACTTGATCTTCCCCCGCCTCTGCTCAGTGCATGATTTTACTTATTCCCCTCTTCCTCTCTCTGAACACAACCTTCTTTCATTCCCAGTCAAGAACTGTCGACCTATCAAGGACACCCCCAATTACCATTCTTAGGCTGAAGGCACACTGTGCGAGGGAATCTCGCATTGCGCTCGGACCAGTGTTGCCCTATCAGGCAGGGCACACTGGTGCGAGTCCCCCGCACTCAACTCGCATAGTGAGTCAGAAGCAAGTGCAGTCGCAGCATGCGCGAGGGCAATGGAAGACTATGTGATATGCGACTGCGCGATATTTGCGTGAGTCTGCTGGAAAAATTGCTTTAAACTCGCCGGCTGTCCAAGCCAGCAAGTTTAAAATTACCGCTTTCCGGTACAGTAATCAATCATCTTGCACCGCACAGCCTGGCACCTATTTCAAATTTTTGGGGTTAAACTGCATATACAGCATCTGTGCAGTATATTAGCACAGATGCTGCATATGTGGTAATTAACCTGGTAACTCAAGGGTTAATATGTATTTTATATGGTGGCAACATTGGCAGTTCAGGGGTTAACAGCTATATTTCCGTAAAGCCGCTTATTGTCGACTTTTCACATTCATTCATAAAAGCCACCGGAGCCTGTCAGTGAGGGCGCCGTATGGTACGCAATTAGCGTAAATTACTGAAGCCGCCGCTCTCCATGGTGCTGAAGGCTTAAGCATCAGCACAATGGCCTGCACACCGGAGTTTCAATGTGCGCAGGCCATGGTGCAGATACCTAAGCCTTCAGCACCATGGAGAGCGGCGGCTTCAGTATGCATTTAGCGTAAATGCCTGGGACAGCTCCTTATTTAGGACGCTGCCCAGCACTGTGCTTACGCTAATTGCGTACCATACGGCGCCGGAACTGCCGGATTTCATGAATGAATGTGAAAAGCCAACAATAAGCGACTTAACAGAAATATAGCTATTAACCCCTGAACTACCAATGCATTAAAGCAGCCTGTCTCTAGGGGGTGTGGACACTCCCTGGATACATGTTGCCACCATATAACATACACATTAAACCTTCAGTCACCGGGTTAATTACCGCATATGCAGAATCTGTGCTGATATACTGCATAGATGCTGCATATGCAATTTACCCCGAAAATTAGAAAGAGATGCCCAGCAGCTGGGTATTTAATAATCATCTTGCACCGCTAACACAGATGATTGATTACTGTAACGGGAAACCGGCACATTCATGCTCTGCGGCTTTGACAGCCACGGAGGTTGAATAGGACGGTAAATGCTGACCTCGATTCAGAAGTTTGCTTCAGGACCGTGGACAGCATCACACTCACACGCACTCACGCAGCACACTCACATGAATACAGGCAGGCACACTCACCCACACTCGCACCACACACACCAAAAACACGCATCACACTTTCATCACTGTCGTGCATCAAACACGCTCCGTGTAATTTCAGGATCAGGGTGTGCCAGGGACCCTAGTCTAAGGGTCAGACAAGTTCCCCAGTTCACATTGCCCATCTTACCATCTTGGATCCTGATTGATCCAGATGTCCTGTCTGAGTTCCTAGTCATCCAACCTGTGTTCCAGAGTCGGTCCAGCTCCTATTCTTGAAGTCTCCTGCCTTGTATTCCAGTATCGGCCCTGCCTTAGTTTACTGTGACTGAACAGCCTGTGTCCTAAGCTGACCTGTCAGTGTTCCTGTCCGTCTCTAGCCTTAGTTCTGAAGTTCTGCCTGTGTCCCAATGTCCGGCCTGGTTCTTGGTGTCCATCTAGTGACGACATCTGCCTGAGATCATTGTCTGCTGTCCTCCTTCTGTGCCAGTGTCTGAAGCCTGTGCCAGAGACCCTCCTGATATGCCCGTTCCAGGTGATCCTGTGACATCAACTTAAGTTGACCTTCCTGCCATGCCATCGCCTGACGTCTGTCTATGTTCGGTGTCTGATGTCCTCCTGCTGTGCCAGGGCTACACCTGTGGCTTAAGCGTGTGGCCTCCCTGCTATACCCATATTAGAGGACCCTGTGATGACATCAAGCTAAGAAGACCTCCTAGCCATGCCTTCGCTAGACGACGCCAATTCTTGATGTCCTTTTTTCCTTATGTTTGGAGTCGGGAGACTTGCATTTATGTTTACCTTTCCCTTCTGCCTTCAACTTTATGACTTTGTTAGTAAACTTTATGTTCTTTACCTGAAGTGGTGCGGTGACATAAAGTCCTGACGTGTATACCACCTTGCCCACTTGTTCAACTGCCACAGGCCCTGGTCGCTGCCCTTGCCTAGTCTTGGTATGCATGGGTTCCCCTGTGGTCCACTGGGTCTAATCTACTTCCATCATGGACGCTCACCCCGGCGTCATCGTTGGCCTGGTGGCGGGAGAGTGTAACACTTGGTGTGTACACTAATGAACCAAGTGTCCAGTACTGCTCATATACGGGGTGAGGAGCTCACTCTTGCACAGAGGCCCACTGGGGATTCGTATGTTTCCCCGTGGGCCAGTATTAAAAACTGACTGTAAACATCATGGTTTGAAAAATGGGGTTGTCTCACAACATAATCTGTCCTTATGCCCTTTTAGGGCAAATCTAATCTCAATAGACAATTTCAGTACATTAGTTTATTAATGATGCCCTACAAACCTACAATGCATCACTGACTCTGGCCTTGTACTACCAGTTTTACCTTCAGTCAAGTAAATGTGTGCATTAAGGAATTAATGATCTGCATAAAATTGGACTACATACTATCCTCCTTCATTGCTCCGAGCTTTCATAAGATTATTTAAATAAAAATGCAGCATATATATGTTTTCATACAGTTCTTCAAGTTATTAATCTTCTGAAGAGAAAAAAAATATGTACTGTCAAGAAATGAAAATGCAGCTTTACCAGTCAGTGGTCTGGATTACATTGAGGGGAGCCTGCACTCCATCAGACCGGCCATGAGATCATCCAATAATCGAGCAGCATTGCAAGACAAAACGCTATCTCACTCTTCAAGCCTTCAGGCCCTGCTTACATCTATGTGACTGCAAGCTGCCAGGCACTGTCACATCTCACCACATGTTGTAGAGTGTTTGCTGTCCTGCTGTTTCCAGCTTGGCTGGAAGACAAAACTCACAATTGTCTAGTTTTTAAATCTCCTAAAGCAATTAGTGGTTTGCTGCACTTCTTGCATTTACTTGAGATTCACAGACATATACTTAAGAATTGATGTCAAAGAAAGTCTAACATGTAGAAATGTTTAAAAAAATTAACCCCTTGTGGTTGGTTGATTTTCTATATTTTTGTGTGTGCATTTTTTTCTTCTTCTTTCTTCTTTTTATTCTTACAAAAGCCTTTTGTTTATTTTTCTGTTGAACTAGCAGTATTAAGGCTTGTGTTAGGTTGTTGAATGAGTTGTAGTTTTGAATGACACTATTAATTTTACCATATGAGTACAAATAGTGCGGTGAAAAAAAGCACAATTTTTTTCATTGACTGTAAACCATAATCATCAGTATTTACAAAAATAAACACCTGAAATAAATCACTCTATTTGTATTGACTCTATATAATACGTATATAATATGTTTCACTTTATGTATTGAATTACTGAAATAAATTATCTTTTTGATGATATTCTAACTTATTGAGATATACTACCTCTACATGGCTTAGGAGGGTTGATCCTATTAACAGGTTCCCTTTAAGGCTGAAGGCACACTGTGCGAGTGAAATGTGATGGAAACTTGCACTGCACTTGGATCAGTGTTGCCATGTCAGGCAGGTAACACTGGTGCGTGTCCCCTGAACTCACACTGCGAGTCAAATGCGTGTTCAGTCGCAGCTTGCTATGTGGGTATCTCCAGATACGGCCCTGATTCCTAAGCGACCATTAGAGGGGACCAGACATGCTGGCTAACTGCTGTGCAAGGAGTCGCAGTGCCAAAAGGGCCGCAGTGTTCAACAGAAGGTTTACCCGACGGGAGCAAGAGAAGTAAAGAGAAACAGCAGGAGGTCAGACTTACTCTATATGAGGTTAGGCTTCACACAGCTACTGGGAAGCAGGGAAGTAAAGGAACAAGAAAGGCACATAAAGCGGGTTTCGTCTATCTATCAGAGATCCGCTAGCAGCCACCCGTAGCCACTTGTTGTTGTAACATCCAACTGTACTGTGACTCAGCAAAAGTTCCAGTAAAGTACCCGGTGAAGTGACTTTTGACATCTTTCCTTGCATGAACTCATTCTTTCTACAAATTTCCTGCCCCGGAGGTCCCAGTCCTACCTGCAGAGGACTAAACCTTCTAAGCCGCATTACCACCGACCCCCAGAGGACTGTGGCGGTGCTGGTGACATCTCACCAGGTACTGCAGGTGGCGTCACGAACAAACTTTATTTTATATTTCCCTTATTCATTGACCACCAGGGCCACAGCCTCAGGCAGCCACCCATGACCTTAAGACTGCGCCTGAGATCTGAGTACCCTGGCCTGGGTGAGTCATTTGATGCATGACAGTGTGCCTTCACCCTAAGTGAATTGCTAGCTCCAGTTGCTGATGCTAGAGACAGGTGGAGTGGGCTCTGATAGTGATCTTGATCATACACCAGTACATCCTATGTTAACAAGGGGTTAAACAACATATTTTGCTCAAAGGAAGACTATTACCTGGCGCCGCAGGTAACAAAAACAAATGTATTACAATATAACAACTATGCATCGGCAGACGGCTTTGCCAATATTATATGGGCTATAATGAAAAGGCACAGCATTGCATTTCTACTGCGGGTGTGCCCACCCTTAATTTGAGATCACTGCAAGCCCATTTATAAAGCTCCTAAATAACATGGTAAGAACTGTATAATCTATATTCTATAAATTACCTCTAGCTATGGATGCAAAGACAGAATCTTATTACTGATGCCAATGAATCTAAGACTAGAAGCATGCAATTTGTAGCTCTCTCCTATTGGAAATGCTAGGCACATGTTCAAAAGAAGCAGCAGTTACACGCTGTTATTACTGCGATGTGCACGGATGTTAAACTTGACGAGTATGTGTAGTGGTGTGGTCCAAACTATGTCTGACCCCTTAAGTACCCCTGGACTGTGAGTGGCTTCTTAACTCTACAACTAATTCCTTAGCGACCCCTTTACATTTATTCCCTTTCCTTTTTGAGTTTTAGATATGCACTTCCAGTTACATCCATTAATGCATTTCTCATTTGTTGTGTTCCAGCACCATCTACTGGTGAAAATGTTAGGTTTATATTTACCTTACACTGTAAGAGTCTGAAGTGTATATTGTGTAAATTAAAGAAGCTTTAGCAGTTTTGAGAGGGCGCTTGTGCTTGGAGATAAACCACAGAGACAGCTTTTTAGTACCTTCTCTTTACTTGCTCAATTGTGGACTGGTCACTTCTCACAACATGTTTGGGCAGCTGATACCACCTTCATCAGGTTACCTGATGAAGGCTGTATCAGCTGCCGAAACATGTTGAGAGGAGTGACAAGTCCACAATTGAACAAGTAAAGAGAAGGTACTAAAAAGCTGTCTCTGTGGTTTATCTCCAAGCGCAAGCGCTCTCTCAAAACCGCTAAAGCTTCTTTAATTTACACGTCTCTACACCCTGGTGGGTGTGTGGTGCTACTGGAGGAAAGCTTCTATGAGACTTGTGGGGAGAATAACAGGAGAATCGAGGACCTGCGGTGACGTCAACAACCTCGTGATCTAACACGTGACCGGCTGTCTGGCCTGACGGAGGGAACATATGCCTCGTAGACCACCCAGGGAACACAACCTTTGCACCCTCGTGCCAGAACAGCAACCGTGACATACTAATCAGTTGGGGTCCCTAGTCCCTGAGCTCTTACATACGAAAAAAAAAAGCAACATAAAGTATACAGAGGTAATAATTTAAAAAAACGTAAATGATTAAAAAACAAAACAAAAAGCATTTAACACTATTTTGTCCTTACCAAAAAGGTGTGAGCAAACATGCAGCATACTTGCAGACTGAACGTCCTGAAGTTAGCAAGGCATAGATGGTAGGCGTGGTTTGTTGTTGGTGGGCATGGCTCAGTGTTTCCAGAAGGAAACACAGTTGTAGAGCTGAATATAATAAAAGCAGTGTTTGGAGGTAAATTTTAGTGCATGGACGGCAACCCCGCCATGCCCACCAACTATGCTGGTCACACCCATTGGTACGCTTGAACTATGCAAGGGGGCTTAACCCCCCTGTGCACCCCCTCCCATCTGTGGTCTTATCCCCAGATCCCCGCTTCAATTATAATCAACTCCACAACCATGTGGACTTAAACATTAACGCTTTTTCCTTTTGCAAAAGGAAACAGTGAGCCACTCCCACTGACACAAAACCATGCCTACCAGCCCACCCGCTAATTTCCAGCTGTCAAAAATGTAAGCATGCCCAAACATGCTAAGGACAATTAAAAACAGCAGCAGGCTGCAGTATTGGTATGGCATGTATGACAGAAAATTAAAATATAATAATAGGTGTGCAGAACAATGCACAGTAGTTTGTGATACTTTGACAGATACTGACTTTGGATTTTCTTTTTCAACAATATTTCTGGCTTGCTATTTTCTAAATGAAGAATAAAAAAAGGTATAAATGAACTGAGACAGCTGCCATATGCACAATATACCATATGTTTTATTAGATGCACTCTCCCCCCACCAAAGTGCATCTTATAATTGTAACAGCAGTTTACCAGGGAGGGGGCTGCACAGTGGTGGTGGTGGAGCGGGGTCACAGGAGACAGGGCCATGGTAGTGGGGGATGGCGAATGAATGGAGGGCAATACTGCGGGGAATCTGAGGCTGAGAGGAGGCGGTGTTCTGGCAGTTTGTCATTTTAGTGCATCTTCCAGCCGATCACGGCGCGAACTTTAAATGGATGTAGAGGCAGCGCAGGCACAGATAAAGATCTTGGACAGCCGAGAACTTCATCTGCACATATACTGCTTCCGGACAGATCCCGCATTTTAAATTAATTTTTCCCAATATCTACCTCTAAATTTGGGACGTGTTTTATAATCCAGTGAGTTTTATAATCTGCAAAATATGGTGATCACTTTTGTAATCAAACACTGCCTCTGCGGCTGCTAGCTCTCCTATCTCTCTTTCTCTCTCTCCCTCTCAATTGGATCACTGAATTGTATGCTTTTCTTCACAGTCTAAAATAATCTTCACTACTTCTGTTGTATAACAAACTGTCTGTAAAATTTGTCTACAGATTTATAGCTTTCTCTCCTTAGATTTGCTACTAAACTGTGACCTGTGACATCCTCTCACAGTCCAGATTCACCCCAAAATGGATGCTGCATTCCCTGCCTTGGCTTTTGTAGAGGATATAATAGTCCTTTCCGATTGGCTGTGCTATATTATGTGATATGATAGCTGTACGGCATTATAGGGAAGCCCAGAACCCCCCAAGATCATGTAAAATTTCTCTGGCTGAAGCCATTTTCTACAATGGCCATTTTTGGTAATTCAAGTGAATCACAAAAGGTTAAAATTCACCAGTTGCAGCGCATTTAGTAAAAATTCAACACTAATTTGACTCATCCAGCCCTAACCCACCTCTTCAACCTATCACTAACTTCTGGTACCTTTCCTTCTGCTTTCAAAGGCGCAACAATTACACCTATCTTAAAGAAGCCATCCCTCAACCTTACCTCTACATCCAGCTACCGGCCCATATCCCTTCTCCCGTTCACCTCCAAACTTCTCGAAAAGCATATCCACATTGTAATCTCATCCCACCTCTCATCTAACTCCTCTTTGATAACCTTCAATGTGGCTTCCGCCCTCACCATTCCACTGAAACTGCCCTGACCAAAATTACTAATGACTTACTTTCGGACAAAGCTAACAGACAGTTCTCCATCTTCCTCCTTCTTGACTATGTCCACTACATTTGACACAGTCGACCACTGCCTCCTATTACAGATCCTCTCTTCCATTGATACCACTGACTTTGCCCTCTCCTGGATCTACTTCTACCTTTCCAACTGCACATTTAGTGTCTCCCACTCCCACATGACCTCCTCGCCCCATCACCTCTCTGTTGGGGTCCCTCAAGGTTCTGTCCTGTGGCCCCTCCTTTTATCCATCTATACCCTTGGTTTGGGACAACTCATAAAGTCCCATGGCTTCCAGTACCACATGTATGCTGACGACACTCAGATCTACCTCTCTGGCCCTGACGTTACCTCTCTGCTGTCCAGAATCCCAGACTTTCTATCAGCCATATCCTCCTTCTTCCCTGTCGCTTCCTAAAACTCAATGTAGAGAAGACCAAACTCATCATCTTTCCTCCATCTCACACACCTTCCTTACCTGATCTATCACAATAAATAACATCACACTTTGCCCTGTACCTGAAGTCCGCTGCCTCGGAGTAACCCTTGACTCTGCCCTGTCCTTCAAACTGCATATCCAAGCCTTTGCCACCTCCTGCTGCCTTTAACTCAAAAGTATTTCCAGAATCCGTCCCTTCCTTAACCCTCAATCTACTAAACTACTGGTGCATGCCCTCATCATCTCCCGTCTCGACTACTACAACCTCCTCCTCTGTGGCCTCCCTGCCAACACTCTTGCACCTCTCTAATCTGTCCTTAACTCTACTGCCCGACTAATCCACCTCTCTCCTCGCCATTCCTCCACTTCTCCCCTCTGCAAACCTCCACTGGCTCCCAATTCACCAGCATATCCAATTCAAACTCCTAACATTGACTTACAAAGCCATCTACAATCTGTCCCCCTCATATATCTCTGAACTAATCTCCCAATATCATCCAACTTGTAACCTCCGATCTTCCCAAGACCGCCTCCTTTCCTCCACACTTGTACGTTCCTCATCTAACCACCTGCAAGAATTCACCCGAGCATCCCCCATCCTCTGGAACTCTGCACCCCAAAACATCCAACTGTCCCCTACACTCTGAACCTTCAAGTGGAACATGAAAAACTATCTCTTCAGAACAGCTGACAACCTGCAATGACCACAGTGCCACCTCACCACCACTGGACCTGGCACTCCACCAAAATTGGACCTGGCGCTCCACCACCATTGGACCTGGCACTCCACCACCATTGGACCCGGTGCTCCACCACTACCACAAGAGAACCAACCAACTGTCTCTCTCCCCACTGCCCTGTAGAATGTAAGCCTGCAAGGACAAGGCCCTCTCTCCCCTGTGTGTCAGTCCGTCACTGTTAGGTTGCTTGTTATATTTTTAACTTATTTGTATGTAACCCTTTCTCATGTACAGCCCCATGGAATCAATGGTGGTCTATTAATAAATAATAATAATCATAATAACAGTAATAATTTGTATCACATTGATTTGCTTATCGATACTTAAAGGGATATGGAAATATCCTCTCAATATACTCAATACTCTTAAAGGAGCTATGTTTACTCTGTGAAAACAGAGAGGTTGCAGGAAGCTGTGATATAACCATGTGAATGAGACCTTAAAGGAGCAGTTCACATCTTTTTTTAACAAATGTAATGGGAACATGATTTTGTGGCACTTGCTATTATATAGGTCAAGGGTCTCAAACTCAGCTGGGTTGGTGGGCCGCATGTAGAAAAAAAATTGATATCGGGGGGCCGCATTGCTTGTAGGACTAAGGGTACCGTTAAACATCGCAACATTGCATGCAATTTCACTGGCAATTTGCTGGTTGCAGTGAAATCATGGACACATTGTTCTATTTTGTGGCTGCGTACAATGTAACAATGTGTCCATGATTTCACTGCAACCAGCAAATTGCCTGTGAAACTGCATGCAATGTTGCGACGTGTACCCTTATGGTACCTTTACACGCCGCCACAACAGGATGGATACCAACGGCAACTTCACGTGCACGAGCACGGCCGAACGGTTACCAACGGGAACCGCACCCTCTATACACGCCGCCACAAGGTGCGCTACGCTACGCTACATCTACAGCTACATACATCGCCGGGTGTCGCAAGTAGCCGTCTGTAGCTCAGCGTACCAGCTTTACACACAGCCACCACAGAGTGATCTGGGAGCAACAAAGCAGGACGTAAAACAAATAGGCGTGCCACAGACCTGTACGCCGCGCCCAAACCACAACCATTGGCCAACACTACGGAGTTGTGATTGGGCACGACGGAAAGGGCGGATGGCCGAGACGTGCCGTACTAGTGAACGGAGTGTGGCACGGAATAAGCGCTTGTGACATGGCGGAGCCTGGCGAATGCATCCAAAGCGATGGTAATGGGTCACGCTAGAGCGGTGGCCAGTCACATATCCCGTGTGTATTAAAGTAGCGGTCCGGGGCTATGTGTGCGTAGTACAAGTGTTTGCCGTGTCACGCACGATCAGCGCTTGTGACAGCCGCGTGTGCAGATTGAACTGAGGTGCGTTTGTGTGCCACACATTAGCGTCTTACAAAAGACAGTATGTGCCTTTTCTGTCAAAAATCTGTGACAACTGTGGCGAAGTATGTGTATGTATACAGGCTGAATGGGGTTTAATATATGTGCTGACAGATGTGAATGTAGTGGAACAGCTTCCAAGGCACAAAGTCAAAGATCTGTGTGACAGTGTATTAGCAAACACCTGACAAGAATATGTCCTGCATCAATGTGCTGTGTGCAGGGGACCCTCTGCCTACAACAAAATAAAGGATCATGTACGCACAATGGCCCAAAACACTGTTGGGCAAAAGACTTTCCGAAAAACATGGCTACCCACACATATTGTGTGCACAATCCCAGCCAATAGGTGGCTATGACATCCCAGGCCCCCACCCAACCCTGCATCACATTGCCTCCTCCACCAAGTAATCAGGCTCACACAGATGATGTTGGATCCAACAGAAAAAGGTTTAATATATTGCATGAATCTTGACCTTGTCTTGTGCAAACAAAATATACATGAAGTAAAAACATTGTAGAATTCAAGAGCAGGTGACATTAATCAGGCAAATTCAATGGATAAGCAAATCACCACACATTGCAAACTGTGCATGGAAAAAATACTAAAATAACCTAAACTAACTAACTAAATAACTACATAATGATAACTCATGCACATAATGCAAACAAAGAGAATGGAAAAGGTCAACAAACATTAAAGGGGTGCAGCTAACCTGCTGTCACCTCCATTGAAAACACAAAAAGCAACTCCCAGAGCCAGCCACATTATATGGCCTGGTCCTGCCAGCTCACTGCACCAGACCCATTGAAGTAGGAGCAGTAAGCTTCTCTACTGTCCCTGGCCTCTGCCGAGTGCGGCCATGGCTCTGCGGCTGGAGTGGCACAATCACATGGGCCTCATCACGCCAAGACCCTGGACGGAGCTCCCCTGTTGTAGCGTCTGCATTATCTACATAACCTCCTGGCGTGTATGATGCCCTATCCCTACGACGCAGGAAGTTATGTAGCACACAGCAGGCCACCACTACCGCGTCAATAGACTCCGGTTTCATATGTATAGGTGTATGAAAAATCCGGAATCTATTGGCCATTATCCCAAACGCATTTTCAACTACTCGGCGGGCCCGGGATAGCCGGTAGTTGAAAATGCGTCTCGCAGAAGTAAGGGCCTCTGGGGATATGGCCGCAGTAGGTGTTCCTGAAGTGGGAAAGCTTCATCCGCCACAAACGCAAAGTTGAGATGTTCGGTCGTGTGGCTCATTTGAGGGTAAGTTTAGCCCACCATTCCCTAGTAGTGTTGCCAAGGAGCTTAGGGCAAACACCCCCCCATCTGAGTTGCGACCAGGCATTCCAACATCCACGTAGAGGAACTCATAGTTGGCATCTACTACAGCCATGAGGATTATACTACAATACCCTTTGTAATTGTAATACAAAGAGCCAGAGTGGGCAGGTTTGGTAATCCTCACGTGCTTACCATCCAATGCCCCGCCACAGTTGGGGAAGTTCCACCGGGTTTCAAACCCTTGGGCCACTTCCAGCCATTCTGCAGCGGTTTAATGGCATTTTCATGTAGGCTGGCTGCAGAGCTCTCCAGATGGCCCAACACGTTTCAGGATCAGGCGGCTCAGCAGGGGCAGGGAGACACGTGACACGTATGTGAGGGATGTCATGGACTGCCTGTAGCAGGAACCGCAAAGTGATCGCCAACCGCTCAGCAGCTGATACTGATGGTCGCATTATAGTGTCCTGACGCGCTATCATTGGCCCTACACGCTCCAATAGGAAGGTGAAACAGTCCTCGGGCATACGGAGATAGTTTCGGTAATCATCAGGACAGTTAAGCTCCAGCTCCCGCAACAGCTGCATGTGGCCCCGGGTTTCCCGCCTCAGAAGCCAATCACGGGTCCACATCCGCCGCTGTCTGCGCCTCATCAACCTTTCATACCGATCCTGATACCACATTTGCTCTTCCACCAACGCAAGAGCACGATAACATTGCGGTCATGGATATTCTGCATCCTCAATATCAGCACCTGTAGATGTGAAAGCACAACATGAGTACATAGACCAAAATGTGTGCAAGTCAGCAGGTTCAGCAACCCACACCTCTTTTCCATTACACACTATAGCCAAGAGGATGGGATCTCTTGTGTGGGCCCAAAACACAACCCTGAAGCAAGGACGGCAAACACCCAGTAGTCACCCCAAACAACATGGCACACGGCGATTGAGAGTGGCCTCCTCTACATCAACGTCAATGGGAGCTCCCAAAATTCACACATCTGCACCTAGGTGAGTTAGAAAGGGACATGTGTCACCAATAATGTTGGTCAAACAGGTCCCATAATCCATGACACAGCCCATAATGTCAATTGATTACAGTAAAAATGAGAAGAATAACGAATGTGACGTACCCCGATATGGAAGGTTGAGGAAGGCTACATGAACCAAACCACATTGCACATGACTGCGGATGGTTACCCATGGTGTAATTGGTTTTTGAAGGTGTCATTTTAAATACACATGTATGCCATGTCTGGCGCCCAACACCTCAAAGCCCTGGGTCATCCCATTCCCGTTGAACACAGTCTCCATTGGCCACAACCAGTATGCAGAAATCGATCCAGTCGACATGAGTGACACAGTTCCGTCTACAGTCATGCATCCATTCTCCTGTATGTTGTCTGCAAACAAACACAGCAATGTATCTCAACAAAAGTGTCAAGGCCCACACAAAATGCCGTATCCTAACCCACACACTACACTATATGTCGTCCCCAAAAATACAAACCCCTATATCGGCCGCTACACCAGTCTCCGGCGCTCTCCAAGAAACATCAACATATGCACCCCACCCTGCGCCAATTCCATGTGTGTCCACAAAAACTTACCTAATGGGTCTGGCCAGCAAGCGTAATGTTTGGCGGGATGGGCAACTTTTAAAGGGCCGCCAACCTATCACGATTCTGCGATCTCCACCAATTAGCGGAAGGCAAATCCGCACCCAGGTGCCCCTTCAGGATGTGCATTATTGTGTCCGCTGTGATTGGTGTCCCGGACTATAAAGGCAGGTCAATGGCCACTGCTCCGTGTCCAGACGTCGATGTGCATTGAGCTACTAGTGTCCTGTTTGACTTCTGTTGCTCTGACGGTAAGCCTCTTTAGCGGTTTGTAAGAAAATGTAATGAACGCAGCTGGTTCTGGCACAGGCAGCTTAGGCGATGTTTTTTATGGCGATGTTTGAAGCGGCATGCAAATATTGAACACGTAATATTAAATATGTGAACCTTATTCTGTGTCGCCAGTAGCCAGGTAGTGCCTCTACTTATATAGTGTAAGTATGTCTTGCACCTTCTGCTTTTTGGCAATGGTAAAAGAGCACGCTGTTATTTCTTTGGCTGGTACTTCACTTCAACATTTCAGGGTGGTAGAATTGTGGCGGACATTCCAGGGATGTTGGGTACATGTGTTTAAAATGGGACTTCCACGTCTGGAGGAACACCTACATGATCATCTGGGTGCACATTACATGTAGTATGTGCAGTGTTGGCACACACCCAGCCCGCCTTTCTGATATAGTGACCCCTCACCATTGTGGACACTGGCCAGGTACTAGTTAGCACACAACGTGTTAGGTCACATGTTGCCCTCTACAGGTATGTACGCACACACCGTGTCAAGGTGTGTTGCAATAGGTACATTGGGGACAGAAATCATGTTTGAAACATCTGTAGGTGGACACCGATATCCGGGGCTTGATATTGGCAGCATACATGTGTTTGAGTTAGTAGCGGTCTGAGATTGAGAAAATGGCACACTCATGGCCAGTTTAACTCCACAAAATAGCTGCATAGATGATCACTGTAGAAAGTTAATGATTATGTGTATGATTGTGGCAAGTTTTGAAATGTCGGTATGCCTTGTGTTGTGACTGTGTTCTTTTTGTTTTAATTTTTCATCGGCAGATGCCGAGGGGTACTGTGGAATTGGAATCCCAGCTTCTCACGGAGTATCAGCGGCACGAATGTTTGTGGCGCAGCTCGCTGCCCGAATATAAAAATCGGGCAGCGAGGGCCGAGGCCTAAGGAGTCTTGTGGCTCTGGCAAATCGCTTGGAGCCAAGGGTAGGCAAGACGTGGGACCAGCCTATGGTGGCACTTAAGATCAAGAACATGAGGTCGGCGTTCATGCGGGCTCACATTCAGTACCAGCGTCGTCGCTCAGGGGCTGGAGCAGAGGAGGTACCATCACCTACCCTATGGTACTATCCCCTCTTCACCTTCATCCTGGGCGAGGTTCGCCCGCATCGAACGACCACCAACTGCCCCGTTGCTGCGTCCCATGTAGGCCCGGCTGCATCACCACCTGCGCCACAGGAGGTGGGTAATTGTGTGACAGTGGTGGGCCACAATGTTTCCTTCACATGTGTGTTTCGATAAATCCTTCACACCAAATGTGTTGCCATATTTACCTCCTTGCTGCGGCACACCTTGGGGTGTCAATCTATCTGCCCTCCTTCCCTGACTTACCAGACTTTTCTATTCTATGCTTCCAGCCGTATTGCAATGTTGCTTCTTCCACAACATCTTGGTATGTTTAGGTTAGTTATTTAAGGGTTTCAAGATAGCAGGTGGTTTGTTCTCAAACAGCCACATAGTACCATGTAGTAAATGGTGCTGTCTCACATGTGTGTTGGCTTTGTTGCCAGTGGGTTAAAGGTAATTGAGTGAGGGGTGGATTCTCACCATAAAGGAGTCCTAATGGGAAGGTGCCCAATATGTGTCATTGGCCAGCACAGCCCCCAGTATCAAGGTGTTGTGGTGACATGTCCTAATATTGGATTACGGCTACGTGACAAACAACTAATTATGTATTTAGCTGAGCTCCTGGAATGGTCGAGGTGAGTGTACAGGAGAACCACTGGTGTTGGGGTCTTGAACCTTATTTGCTTTACTGTGTTATTCCTCATTTTCCATTCTGGTAGTTGGGCTTGCTGTGTGTGGGAGTGGTATATAGAGTCCTGTTGTGAATGTATACAGTTGATATTGCCTCCACTAATGGTTTTTTTGTTTTTATTTTTTCCCCACCCACAGGCCCCAGAAGAGGACGGCTCCATTGCCGAGGATTCTGTTGCTGATGATGCTCAGCCCATGACATCTGGGGCTGAGCAGGAGGGCGCGGCGAGTGATGTGGGTCCAGGCCCAGGTCCCAGCTCCGGGATCCGTCGCCGCCGACGTCCTGCACCACCTGAGACGGAGCTGGCGACCTGGGCCCGACGCGTGTTGTTGGATGAACAACGGACCCACATTGACCCCGACGCCCTCTGCATGAGCAACAGAATGCGAGGGATGGAGCCGCTCCAGAAGAAGATCCTTCTGAGGGTGTTCCACAATGCCGCTGATGCTGCCGAGGATGGGGCCCTTCAATGGGGCTGCCACGTCCCCTCCCCCATGCAACACACCTTGTGGCCCCTTTCACCAGCTGCCCCATCTCGGCCCGTGAGAAGACCGGCCCCGCCACAGTCACCCCATCCCCCCTCAACACATCGTCGTTCAACCAGACGTTCTGGGGCAGGTCGGGGCTGCCCTCAGAGGAGGGGGGATGCGGCATTGTCAGAGCCGACAGAAGAGGAGTAATTTGGACACTAGTAGCCAATGCACAGAATTGGCAGTCTGGACTTTATAATTTCACGAATTTGGTTTTATATGTATATTTTGTTTATTGATTTTTGGCCAAAATTAGTGGTTTTTTTTAAAATTTTTTTTTCCACTTACATTATATTATTTGTAATTTATTTTTAATTCCAGGCTGGAATAAATTTTATTTATTAACACAATTGTGTATTCATTTCAGAATAAGGATTGTGTGGGTTTTTGGGGGTGAATGGAATTGTGGCCAATAATAGGTTTCCCCAAGCCACACAATATGGGCCAGTGCTCGCTCAGCAGGATCACCATCGGTTCATTTGGAATGTCTTAGCACATTCACAAAGGGATGTTGTGATGTGCCTCACATAGTTAGGTTATGGTGAGTTTTGGTCACCAAATATTAGTAAGGTCACATGAAGGAGCGTATAACAAAGTTAGAACAGCATTTTATTGTAAACATACATGTGTCACAGACATTTGCCATCATACAAGGAAGGCTTAGGCCAGATGGGGCTAGCCAGTCCACAGTTGTGATGGTCCCAATGTGGGACAGTATAGGGATTGTAGGCCAGATGGGGCTAGCCAGTCCACACTTGTGATGGTCCCAATGTGGGACAGTATAGGGATTGTAGGCCAGATGGGGCTAGCCAGTCCACACTTGTGATGGTCCCAATGTGGGACAGTATAGGGATTGTAGGCCAGATGGGGCTAGCCAGTCCACACTTGTGATGGTCCCAATGTGGGACAGTATAGGGATTGTAGGCCAGATGGGGCTAGCCGGTCCACACTTGTGATGGTCCCAATGTGGGACACTATAAGAAAAGAGCCCAACGGGGGCAAAAAAAAAAAAATAACACAATATTTTCACTTTTGCAAGGCAACAAGCCAACGTGTGAAAATTTTAGGGTCCAACAAGGACAACTGTTTGTGGGGCCATGTTTGGCCAGGATACAATGCATCCCTCAAATTCATGGGTGTGAACCATGGTGTGGGTGTAGGTCCGCCAGCATTTGAGCCAGGCGGCCAAGGTCCTGCAGGCCACGCTGTAGAGCCGTGGTCAAACGGGCCACAAATGCCTGATGGGCCTGGATGAATTCCTCCATGGTAGGGGCACCTGTATTGGGAGTAAACACACACTTTAGTACACAGTCGTCACTGCTGATGGTTAGTCATGACTGGCCGCAACCATCCACTTACCCTGTTCCTCCAAATCCAGTTCACCATCAGACGGGGAGGGAGATGGGGTCAAGCTCCATCCATATGAGCCCGCACGTTCACCATCTGGAAAAAGGGAGAACCAACATGGTTTACTTTGTTTACATAAATTGTTTGGCCCCAGATGAAATTGAAGCAACAGTGTGCAGGGTGTGTGTGGCAACATAACACACTTACCACCATAGCACTGGTAGTGGGGGAGCGAATCGAATGCCAGGAATCTGCGGACTGAGCTGGAGACGTGTTTGGGGGTTTGTTTATACGTGCTAGCGTCACGGCGCCAATTAATGTGTGATTCAGGCGGCAAACAGATGAAGTCTTGCGGAACTCACTGCACATATACTGCTTCGGCGCCAAGATTAATTTTTCCATATCAGCCTCTATTGGGATTTGTTTTTCATCCAGAGCCAAAATATGGGTCACTTGGTATCACACCACGCCTCTGCAGGTGCTACTCTCCTCTCTACTTCCTCTGTCCCTCCAGTGGATCACTGATGTATGCTTTCCTGCACAGCGAAATTTCACACCTGTGAAAACAAGGCGTGACACTTGACAGATGTGTAGCTTCTTTGATTGCCAACTGTGACTGTGTCTCTCACATCCAGTCCCCAATATCCATCCTCCCTTCTTGTAGAGGATCAATTAGTTTTGATTGTGTGATCATTAAAGAAGGACGAATATAGAAGCCAGAAGCCCCCAAGACATTTTGTCCTGCTAAGCATTTTCTAATGGCATTTTTTGGAACGTGAATCCCTAAGGTGTAAACACCAGGCACGCGCATTTGTTCCAGACTATTTGACTCACAGCCCTACCACTGTTGCAACTTCATAAGCATTGGTACACTTGTCTCCATTTCAAGGCGCAAAATGTAACCATCTTGAAGACCATAACTTACTGCATATACAGATATCCTTCCGTTCACTCAAATTGTGGAGATATCAGCATTGTAATTGTGCCCCAGCCATTAACTTTGCATCAACCAGTTCAAATGCTGGTTGCATCACATCCATGATTGTAGAATGATAATGTACTTTGGACAAGCCCATTTATTTCTGCTCTGACTATGTCACTACATACACGTGAAGCATGTCTTTGATCTCTTTTATTGAACCACTGCTCCCTTGGATCATATGTTTCCATCACATTTTTGTGTCTATGTGACTGCCCACATTGTGGGTCGTTGTTGTGGTTTCTACGGGGCAACTCATATATCTTCACCACGCTGCCCTCAATCCTCGGCCCGGTATGTTCCATCAGTATGCCTATCCTCCATCTTGTCGCTTCAAACTCAGGGAATCTCTTTTTTTCACGCATTTGACTGTCTCCTGATAACCACACTTTTGTCTGAAGTGCCGCTGCCTCGATAACCCGCCGCCCGTCTTCAACTGCATTGCCAGCCTTTGCGCACTCTGCTGGCCACTCAAAAGTTTTCCAGAACCGTCCTTCAACCTCAATCACAATATGGTGATGTCACATTCCGTCCGACTATCAACCCCATCCTGTTGGGCCTCCCGTGCCAACACTCTTGCACCTTCAAATCGGTCTATCTATGCGACAATCAGCTCTCGCCTCGCCATCTCCACTTTCCCTGCAACTCTGGAATAACCACATATCCATTAAACTCAACATTGACTAAAACCCTCTGACAATCGTCCCCCTTTAATTAACTATTCCCAATACATCCAACTGTACCTCCATCTATGCAGACCCCTACCTTGTCTCAGCAGTACTCCACAGTGCATCCGCAAGAATCACGGCATCTCATCTCTGAACTCTGCACCAACATCAACTCCCTCCACTCTGAACTTCAGTGGATGAACTATCTCTTCGCAGCTGACCCTGCATGCCCAGAGCACCTCAACACTCTACGGACTGCATTTCCACAAAAGACCAGGCGGTAACTGAACCACCCCACACATTGGACCGTGTGTCACCCCGAACCAACAATTCTTTCCATGTGTAGAATGTAGCCTGCAAACAAGTTCATCCATGGTGTCCATTCTTGTATATTTTAACTTATGTGTGTGTAACCGCTTAATGTACACACATGTGACAATGTGGCGTATGTGTTAATCATATAACAGTAAAAGTATCACATTGGATGGCTTGATCGACTAAGGGAATGGAATACCTCTCATACCAATACTTTCAAAGGATAGTACGCTTGAAAGGGGCTTGCGGAAACTGAAAAACCATGGATGAGACCTTAAAGCACATTACATCTTTAACAATGAAGTGGGACCAGATTTTTGCTGCTATTTAAGGATCAAGGTCTACAAACTCAGGCTGTTGGTGGCCGCATGTGTTATATGGGCCGATGCCTGTAGGACAAGGGTACCGTAACATCGCCTTGTGCAAGTTTCACGGCAATTTGCGGTTGCGTGAAATCATGGCTCACAGTTCTATTTTGTGGCTGCGTAAGCTGTGTCATGTTATGCACCAATTCCTGTGCTGCGGGCAGTGCGTACAGGTACCCATTAGTGACATTTTAGCAATACCAGAATTTTTTGCTCAATCTAGTAAAGTACAAATCCTGATCTTTTTGTAGGAATGTTCCCACCCTAATCCCCTTTATGTAGTAATGTCCCCATACTGGTCCCCATTGTATATTAATGTCCCCCAAACTGGTCCCCATCTTGTAGTAATGTCCCCATCCTGGTGCCCTTTTTAAAGTAATGTTCCTCCCTGGTCCCTACATGTAGTAATGTTCCCATCCTATATTAATGACTCCCATCCTGGTCCTCGTCTTGTAGTAATGCCCCCGCCCTGGAAGAAGCGGCTTATTGCTGCGAAACTGTGCCCGTCGTCACCTGTACTCCACACTCCCTCCCCTTACCATGTTGCCTGTAACCTGGCTTGAATAAAGGTGAAGACTTATACCGGTGAGTGCCACTCATTTTTCTACTGATTGAGCTCTTATATATATTATCAAATGTATGTCGATAATAGAATTGAAAAGTAATGGATCATGGCCATTGTAATATCATGTTATTATTGTAAAGGGTTAAAATGTGGTGCAGCGTTTAATTAGTCTTTCATTGGATTCATATGTGATTACCACTTAGAGGGTGTTTTTAATGTGGGTTTGTTTGTGAAGCCATTTCATGCGAGAGGATCATCCTATTAAAACATGCCTTCTTCATAATTTGGAAATGAGCCAAGAGAACAAATGTAATGGGAACATGATTTTGTGGCACTTGCTATTATATAGGTCAAGGGTCTCAAACTCAGCTGGGTTGGTGGGCCGCATGTAGAAAAAAAATTGATATCGGGGGGCCGCATTGCTTGTAGGACTAAGGGTACCGTTAAACATCGCAACATTGCATGCAATTTCACTGGCAATTTGCTGGTTGCAGTGAAATCATGGACACATTGTTCTATTTTGTGGCTGCGTACAATGTAACAATGTGTCCATGATTTCACTGCAACCAGCAAATTGCCTGTGAAACTGCATGCAATGTTGCGACGTGTACCCTTATGGTACCTTTACACGCCGCCACAACAGGATGGATACCAACGGCAACTTCACGTGCACGAGCACGGCCGAACGGTTACCAACGGGAACCGCACCCTCTATACACGCCGCCACAAGGTGCGCTACGCTACGCTACATCTACAGCTACATACATCGCCGGGTGTCGCAAGTAGCCGTCTGTAGCTCAGCGTACCAGCTTTACACACAGCCACCACAGAGTGATCTGGGAGCAACAAAGCAGGACGTAAAACAAATAGGCGTGCCACAGACCTGTACGCCGCGCCCAAACCACAACCATTGGCCAACACTACGGAGTTGTGATTGGGCACGACGGAAAGGGCGGATGGCCGAGACGTGCCGTACTAGTGAACGGAGTGTGGCACGGAATAAGCGCTTGTGACATGGCGGAGCCTGGCGAATGCATCCAAAGCGATGGTAATGGGTCACGCTAGAGCGGTGGCCAGTCACATATCCCGTGTGTATTAAAGTAGCGGTCCGGGGCTATGTGTGCGTAGTACAAGTGTTTGCCGTGTCACGCACGATCAGCGCTTGTGACAGCCGCGTGTGCAGATTGAACTGAGGTGCGTTTGTGTGCCACACATTAGCGTCTTACAAAAGACAGTATGTGCCTTTTCTGTCAAAAATCTGTGACAACTGTGGCGAAGTATGTGTATGTATACAGGCTGAATGGGGTTTAATATATGTGCTGACAGATGTGAATGTAGTGGAACAGCTTCCAAGGCACAAAGTCAAAGATCTGTGTGACAGTGTATTAGCAAACACCTGACAAGAATATGTCCTGCATCAATGTGCTGTGTGCAGGGGACCCTCTGCCTACAACAAAATAAAGGATCATGTACGCACAATGGCCCAAAACACTGTTGGGCAAAAGACTTTCCGAAAAACATGGCTACCCACACATATTGTGTGCACAATCCCAGCCAATAGGTGGCTATGACATCCCAGGCCCCCACCCAACCCTGCATCACATTGCCCCTCCACCAAGTAATCAGGCTCACACAGATGATGTTGGATCCAACAGAAAAAGGTTTAATATATTGCATGAATCTTGACCTTGTCTTGTGCAAACAAAATATACATGAAGTAAAAACATTGTAGAATTCAAGAGCAGGTGACATTAATCAGGCAAATTCAATGGATAAGCAAATCACCACACATTGCAAACTGTGCATGGAAAAAATACTAAAATAACCTAAACTAACTAACTAAATAACTACATAATGATAACTCATGCACATAATGCAAACAAAGAGAATGGAAAAGGTCAACAAACATTAAAGGGGTGCAGCTAACCTGCTGTCACCTCCATTGAAAACACAAAAAGCAACTCCCAGAGCCAGCCACATTATATGGCCTGGTCCTGCCAGCTCACTGCACCAGACCCATTGAAGTAGGAGCAGTAAGCTTCTCTACTGTCCCTGGCCTCTGCCGAGTGCGGCCATGGCTCTGCGGCTGGAGTGGCACAATCACATGGGCCTCATCACGCCAAGACCCTGGACGGAGCTCCCCTGTTGTAGCGTCTGCATTATCTACATAACCTCCTGGCGTGTATGATGCCCTATCCCTACGACGCAGGAAGTTATGTAGCACACAGCAGGCCACCACTACCGCGTCAATAGACTCCGGTTTCATATGTATAGGTGTATGAAAAATCCGGAATCTATTGGCCATTATCCCAAACGCATTTTCAACTACTCGGCGGGCCCGGGATAGCCGGTAGTTGAAAATGCGTCTCGCAGAAGTAAGGGCCCTCTGGGGATATGGCCGCAGTAGGTGTTCCTGAAGTGGGAAAGCTTCATCCGCCACAAACGCAAAGTTGAGATGTTCGGTCGTGTGGCTCATTTGAGGGTAAGTTTAGCCCACCATTCCCCTAGTAGTGTTGCCAAGGAGCTTAGGGCAAACACCCCCCCATCTGAGTTGCGACCAGGCATTCCAACATCCACGTAGAGGAACTCATAGTTGGCATCTACTACAGCCATGAGGATTATACTACAATACCCTTTGTAATTGTAATACAAAGAGCCAGAGTGGGCAGGTTTGGTAATCCTCACGTGCTTACCATCCAATGCCCCGCCACAGTTGGGGAAGTTCCACCGGGTTTCAAACCCTTGGGCCACTTCCAGCCATTCTGCAGCGGTTAATGGCATTTTCATGTAGGCTGGCTGCAGAGCTCTCCAGATGGCCCAACACGTTTCAGGATCAGGCGGCTCAGCAGGGGCAGGGAGACACGTGACACGTATGTGAGGGATGTCATGGACTGCCTGTAGCAGGAACCGCAAAGTGATCGCCAACCGCTCAGCAGCTGATACTGATGGTCGCATTATAGTGTCCTGACGCGCTATCATTGGCCCTACACGCTCCAATAGGAAGGTGAAACAGTCCTCGGGCATACGGAGATAGTTTCGGTAATCATCAGGACAGTTAAGCTCCAGCTCCCGCAACAGCTGCATGTGGCCCCGGGTTTCCCGCCTCAGAAGCCAATCACGGGTCCACATCCGCCGCTGTCTGCGCCTCATCAACCTTTCATACCGATCCTGATACCACATTTGCTCTTCCACCAACGCAAGAGCACGATAACATTGCGGTCATGGATATTCTGCATCCTCAATATCAGCACCTGTAGATGTGAAAGCACAACATGAGTACATAGACCAAAATGTGTGCAAGTCAGCAGGTTCAGCAACCCACACCTCTTTTCCATTACACACTATAGCCAAGAGGATGGGATCTCTTGTGTGGGCCCAAAACACAACCCTGAAGCAAGGACGGCAAACACCCAGTAGTCACCCCAAACAACATGGCACACGGCGATTGAGAGTGGCCTCCTCTACATCAACGTCAATGGGAGCTCCCAAAATTCACACATCTGCACCTAGGTGAGTTAGAAAGGGACATGTGTCACCAATAATGTTGGTCAAACAGGTCCCATAATCCATGACACAGCCCATAATGTCAATTGATTACAGTAAAAATGAGAAGAAATAACGAATGTGACGTACCCCGATATGGAAGGTTGAGGAAGGCTACATGAACCAAACCACATTGCACATGACTGCGGATGGTTACCCATGGTGTAATTGGTTTTTGAAGGTGTCATTTTAAATACACATGTATGCCATGTCTGGCGCCCAACACCTCAAAGCCCTGGGTCATCCCATTCCCGTTGAACACAGTCTCCATTGGCCACAACCAGTATGCAGAAATCGATCCAGTCGACATGAGTGACACAGTTCCGTCTACAGTCATGCATCCATTCTCCTGTATGTTGTCTGCAAACAAACACAGCAATGTATCTCAACAAAAGTGTCAAGGCCCACACAAAATGCCGTATCCTAACCCACACACTACACTATATGTCGTCCCCAAAAATACAAACCCCTATATCGGCCGCTACACCAGTCTCCGGCGCTCTCCAAGAAACATCAACATATGCACCCCACCCTGCGCCAATTCCATGTGTGTCCACAAAAACTTACCTAATGGGTCTGGCCAGCAAGCGTAATGTTTGGCGGGATGGGCAACTTTTAAAGGGCCGCCAACCTATCACGATTCTGCGATCTCCACCAATTAGCGGAAGGCAAATCCGCACCCAGGTGCCCCTTCAGGATGTGCATTATTGTGTCCGCTGTGATTGGTGTCCCGGACTATAAAGGCAGGTCAATGGCCACTGCTCCGTGTCCAGACGTCGATGTGCATTGAGCTACTAGTGTCCTGTTTGACTTCTGTTGCTCTGACGGTAAGCCTCTTTAGCGGTTTGTAAGAAAATGTAATGAACGCAGCTGGTTCTGGCACAGGCAGCTTAGGCGATGTTTTTTATGGCGATGTTTGAAGCGGCATGCAAATATTGAACACGTAATATTAAATATGTGAACCTTATTCTGTGTCGCCAGTAGCCAGGTAGTGCCTCTACTTATATAGTGTAAGTATGTCTTGCACCTTCTGCTTTTTGGCAATGGTAAAAGAGCACGCTGTTATTTCTTTGGCTGGTACTTCACTTCAACATTTCAGGGTGGTAGAATTGTGGCGGACATTCCAGGGATGTTGGGTACATGTGTTTAAAATGGGACTTCCACGTCTGGAGGAACACCTACATGATCATCTGGGTGCACATTACATGTAGTATGTGCAGTGTTGGCACACACCCAGCCCGCCTTTCTGATATAGTGACCCCTCACCATTGTGGACACTGGCCAGGTACTAGTTAGCACACAACGTGTTAGGTCACATGTTGCCCTCTACAGGTATGTACGCACACACCGTGTCAAGGTGTGTTGCAATAGGTACATTGGGGACAGAAATCATGTTTGAAACATCTGTAGGTGGACACCGATATCCGGGGCTTGATATTGGCAGCATACATGTGTTTGAGTTAGTAGCGGTCTGAGATTGAGAAAATGGCACACTCATGGCCAGTTTAACTCCACAAAATAGCTGCATAGATGATCACTGTAGAAAGTTAATGATTATGTGTATGATTGTGGCAAGTTTTGAAATGTCGGTATGCCTTGTGTTGTGACTGTGTTCTTTTTGTTTTAATTTTTCATCGGCAGATGCCGAGGGGTACTGTGGAATTGGAATCCCAGCTTCTCACGGAGTATCAGCGGCACGAATGTTTGTGGCGCAGCTCGCTGCCCGAATATAAAAATCGGGCAGCGAGGGCCGAGGCCTAAGGAGTCTTGTGGCTCTGGCAAATCGCTTGGAGCCAAGGGTAGGCAAGACGTGGGACCAGCCTATGGTGGCACTTAAGATCAAGAACATGAGGTCGGCGTTCATGCGGGCTCACATTCAGTACCAGCGTCGTCGCTCAGGGGCTGGAGCAGAGGAGGTACCATCACCTACCCTATGGTACTATCCCCTCTTCACCTTCATCCTGGGCGAGGTTCGCCCGCATCGAACGACCACCAACTGCCCCGTTGCTGCGTCCCATGTAGGCCCGGCTGCATCACCACCTGCGCCACAGGAGGTGGGTAATTGTGTGACAGTGGTGGGCCACAATGTTTCCTTCACATGTGTGTTTCGATAAATCCTTCACACCAAATGTGTTGCCATATTTACCTCCTTGCTGCGGCACACCTTGGGGTGTCAATCTATCTGCCCTCCTTCCCTGACTTACCAGACTTTTCTATTCTATGCTTCCAGCCGTATTGCAATGTTGCTTCTTCCACAACATCTTGGTATGTTTAGGTTAGTTATTTAAGGGTTTCAAGATAGCAGGTGGTTTGTTCTCAAACAGCCACATAGTACCATGTAGTAAATGGTGCTGTCTCACATGTGTGTTGGCTTTGTTGCCAGTGGGTTAAAGGTAATTGAGTGAGGGGTGGATTCTCACCATAAAGGAGTCCTAATGGGAAGGTGCCCAATATGTGTCATTGGCCAGCACAGCCCCCAGTATCAAGGTGTTGTGGTGACATGTCCTAATATTGGATTACGGCTACGTGACAAACAACTAATTATGTATTTAGCTGAGCTCCTGGAATGGTCGAGGTGAGTGTACAGGAGAACCACTGGTGTTGGGGTCTTGAACCTTATTTGCTTTACTGTGTTATTCCTCATTTTCCATTCTGGTAGTTGGGCTTGCTGTGTGTGGGAGTGGTATATAGAGTCCTGTTGTGAATGTATACAGTTGATATTGCCTCCACTAATGGTTTTTTTGTTTTTATTTTTTCCCCACCCACAGGCCCCAGAAGAGGACGGCTCCATTGCCGAGGATTCTGTTGCTGATGATGCTCAGCCCATGACATCTGGGGCTGAGCAGGAGGGCGCGGCGAGTGATGTGGGTCCAGGCCCAGGTCCCAGCTCCGGGATCCGTCGCCGCCGACGTCCTGCACCACCTGAGACGGAGCTGGCGACCTGGGCCCGACGCGTGTTGTTGGATGAACAACGGACCCACATTGACCCCGACGCCCTCTGCATGAGCAACAGAATGCGAGGGATGGAGCCGCTCCAGAAGAAGATCCTTCTGAGGGTGTTCCACAATGCCGCTGATGCTGCCGAGGATGGGGCCCTTCAATGGGGCTGCCACGTCCCCTCCCCCATGCAACACACCTTGTGGCCCCTTTCACCAGCTGCCCCATCTCGGCCCGTGAGAAGACCGGCCCGCCACAGTCACCCCATCCCCCCTCAACACATCGTCGTTCAACCAGACGTTCTGGGGCAGGTCGGGGCTGCCCTCAGAGGAGGGGGGATGCGGCATTGTCAGAGCCGACAGAAGAGGAGTAATTTGGACACTAGTAGCCAATGCACAGAATTGGCAGTCTGGACTTTATAATTTCACGAATTTGGTTTTATATGTATATTTTGTTTATTGATTTTTGGCCAAAATTAGTGGTTTTTTTTAAAATTTTTTTTTCCACTTACATTATATTATTTGTAATTTATTTTTAATTCCAGGCTGGAATAAATTTTATTTATTAACACAATTGTGTATTCATTTCAGAATAAGGATTGTGTGGGTTTTTGGGGGTGAATGGAATTGTGGCCAATAATAGGTTTCCCCAAGCCACACAATATGGGCCAGTGCTCGCTCAGCAGGATCACCATCGGTTCATTTGGAATGTCTTAGCACATTCACAAAGGGATGTTGTGATGTGCCTCACATAGTTAGGTTATGGTGAGTTTTGGTCACCAAATATTAGTAAGGTCACATGAAGGAGCGTATAACAAAGTTAGAACAGCATTTTATTGTAAACATACATGTGTCACAGACATTTGCCATCATACAAGGAAGGCTTAGGCCAGATGGGGCTAGCCAGTCCACAGTTGTGATGGTCCCAATGTGGGACAGTATAGGGATTGTAGGCCAGATGGGGCTAGCCAGTCCACACTTGTGATGGTCCCAATGTGGGACAGTATAGGGATTGTAGGCCAGATGGGGCTAGCCAGTCCACACTTGTGATGGTCCCAATGTGGGACAGTATAGGGATTGTAGGCCAGATGGGGCTAGCCAGTCCACACTTGTGATGGTCCCAATGTGGGACAGTATAGGGATTGTAGGCCAGATGGGGCTAGCCGGTCCACACTTGTGATGGTCCCAATGTGGGACACTATAAGAAAAGAGCCCAACGGGGGCAAAAAAAAAAAAATAACACAATATTTTCACTTTTGCAAGGCAACAAGCCAACGTGTGAAAATTTTAGGGTCCAACAAGGACAACTGTTTGTGGGGCCATGTTTGGCCAGGATACAATGCATCCCTCAAATTCATGGGTGTGAACCATGGTGTGGGTGTAGGTCCGCCAGCATTTGAGCCAGGCGGCCAAGGTCCTGCAGGCCACGCTGTAGAGCCGTGGTCAAACGGGCCACAAATGCCTGATGGGCCTGGATGAATTCCTCCATGGTAGGGGCACCTGTATTGGGAGTAAACACACACTTTAGTACACAGTCGTCACTGCTGATGGTTAGTCATGACTGGCCGCAACCATCCACTTACCCTGTTCCTCCAAATCCAGTTCACCATCAGACGGGGAGGGAGATGGGGTCAAGCTCCATCCATATGAGCCCGCACGTTCACCATCTGGAAAAAGGGAGAACCAACATGGTTTACTTTGTTTACATAAATTGTTTGGCCCCAGATGAAATTGAAGCAACAGTGTGCAGGGTGTGTGTGGCAACATAACACACTTACCACCATAGTCACTGTGTGGGGGACATGGTCACCCCAGGACTCGCCACTGAGCTGGAGACAGTGGGAGGTGGTGTTACTCCCGGGCTGGGGCTCCGTGGCCACATTATGTGGTTCAGGGGTAACAGTGGTCTTGGGCTACGGGGCAAAGACTCCTCTGGGCCGCCAGGTACTTGCTGCTCCTCGCCCTCCTGTGGGGAGTTGATGTGTTCCTCCAGCAGCCAGGCAGATGGGGACAGCTGGTCACACTCCAGCGGGCTGCCAGGTGCGGACTGGTCCTCCACGTCCTCTGTCCCGGTGGTTGACGGGACGTCTGGCTCCTGAGGCCCGGGGGAAGGTGTTGCCCCTGGGGACAAGGGTGCCACTTGAGGCTGATGTGGTGGGGTTCTTGATGGGCCACCTGGGGGTGGGGCATGGGGCCCTTCTTCTGATGAGGATTCAGCATCTAGTTTGAAATTTGAACATAAAAGACGTAATAAGATCATGCCTACACATTGTTGTCCTACAAAGAGCTTGTGTGGGTATTTATTTGACGGCTATGGCTGGGGTCACACACACACAGATATGTGGCCAGATATTGTTGACAGATCTCTGGTTGCAGTGAAAGCATGGACACATTGTTCCATTTTGAGGCTGTCTCCAAATGTCAACATGTGACCATGATTTGACTGCAAACAGAGATGTGCAAACAATATGTGGGCAGATATCAGTATGTGTGACCCCAGCCTTACTTAGCATCAACCAGGTGATGCTGGATGCATACACTCATGTTGTATGCATGTACTGTGCGTGTGAGCCATTTTTAGGGCTGACTGGATGAGCACAACACTGTGAAGATGTGTTTGATTGTGTAGGCACACTGTCCCTTGTCATATGTTTCCATCATTTTTTGTGTATTGTGGGACATGCACATGTGGCGGTGTGTGTTTTGGGGCAACAATTACTCACCACGCAGCCTGCCAATCCTGGCACGGATGTCCAGTATGCGACCTGGGCATTTGTGCTTCAAGTCAGCGATCTTTTTTTGGATCGCTTTGACTGTCCTCTGTACCCCCAGTTTGCAGAGCAGGGCCCGCTGGATCCGCCGCACGGTGCACCGATTGCGCAGCCTGGGGTGGCGGTGGTGATGGGGCCCCAATAGTCCCGACGGTCACAATGATCAATGAGGATGATCAGCTCCGCCATCCCCCATGTTGCGGCGCGCGTGCACGGCTGCCATGACTGCTATGGTGTGTGCAGAGGCGGGGCTGGCACCTTGCAGGCAGAGTGAAAATGAAACCAACGTCATGACGTCATTACGACCGCTGTGGGGGTGACGCACCTTTATAAGTAGGCCAACACGCAGACTCGGCCGACACACTTATGCGGCCCCTACTGCAGCAGACCCACAGTGCAGTCCGTACAACACGGCTCTGATCTGTCTACTGGGTAATCTCCTCCGATGTGGTATGGGATTGTGTGCATCTGTGTGCGCGCTGCGCGCACTGCCAGACCCGGAACACTTCTACGGCAGCTGCTGTGCAATAAGCCAGAGCGGTACGTAACACACACTTGTGCGCTGTGTCCCGCATTATTCGTTTTTCATGTTGATATGATGTGCACACTGTATGTAGATCATGGGCCATTTATGATTTTACGTTCAAGTGTGTGTCCGCGTAATTGTACTACTATCTGATCGTGCATACGGCGCGTATGTGTAGTGCTGAAGGGACAGCTCATCCAAGATGGAGGGCTGTGAGGCAAGGGCCAATCGTAACGCAGCATCTTCCACCAATGATCGCTGAAGGGGCGCGGTATCACGCAGCATGGGTGACGCCTTAGCCACATTGCAAACAATCGAACGTGGTGACAGATTTCCTTTGCTATGCTTTTTACACGCGATAAGCTCGTACAAATCGGCTGTGGTTGGCCCATGTTTATATGGGCCGTGCTTGTAGGACTAGGGTACCGTTAACTCGCCTTGTGTCAACGTTTCACGCGCAATTACTGGTGCGTGAATGCTCGACAAGTTCATTTGTAGGCTGGTAAGCGTGTCATGATTATGACCAATGCCTGTTGCTGCATGGCGTTGCGTAAGGTACCATTAGTGACATTTTAGCAATACCAGAATTTTTTGCTCAATCTAGTAAAGTACAAATCCTGATCTTTTTGTAGGAATGTTCCCACCCTAATCCCCTTTATGTAGTAATGTCCCCATACTGGTCCCCATTGTATATTAATGTCCCCCAAACTGGTCCCCATCTTGTAGTAATGTCCCCATCCTGGTGCCCTTTTTAAAGTAATGTTCCTCCCTGGTCCCTACATGTAGTAATGTTCCCATCCTATATTAATGACTCCCATCCTGGTCCTCGTCTTGTAGTAATGCCCCCGCCCTGGAAGAAGCGGCTTATTGCTGCGAAACTGTGCCCGTCGTCACCTGTACTCCACACTCCCTCCCCTTACCATGTTGCCTGTAACCTGGCTTGAATAAAGGTGAAGACTTATACCGGTGAGTGCCACTCATTTTTCTACTGATTGAGCTCTTATATATATTATCAAATGTATGTCGATAATAGAATTGAAAAGTAATGGATCATGGCCATTGTAATATCATGTTATTATTGTAAAGGGTTAAAATGTGGTGCAGCGTTTAATTAGTCTTTCATTGGATTCATATGTGATTACCACTTAGAGGGTGTTTTTAATGTGGGTTTGTTTGTGAAGCCATTTCATGCGAGAGGATCATCCTATTAAAACATGCCTTCTTCATAATTTGGAAATGAGCCAAGAGTTTGCAATCTAACATAATATCTGACCCCTGTTAAGCTAGTAGCCACTGGTGTGAACAGGTAACGGAACAGGTTATCTGCTGGAAAGTCTGTGCAAGAGGCTGTTAGGTGAGAAAGCACCCTTCTGTATGGAGAACTCTTTCCCTCTTTAAAAGAAATACATTTGATGGCGAGTTACTGTTTTTCAGCAATTAATATTTAGGTTTTTACGGAATACATAGCTCCTACAGATATGGGAGACACATTTTCATCATCATGATCCCAAAGATATGTCATACACATCTTTTAAATAACTGTGAGACCTACAGTTGTGGCCAAAAGTATTGACACCCCTGCAATTTTGTCAGATAATACTCAGTTTATTCCTGAAAATGATTGCAATCACAAATTATTTGGTATTATTTTCTGTGAGGCACCGCCGGCATGATCCCCATGGCCGGGGCGCATCACATGCAGGATCAGGGTATGATCCTGTGCACACTGGCCGGTTTTCCTGTGATAATGCTGTTTGAACCTATCCTGAACACAATGAGGTTTAATGTGACTAATGAGTGGCTCATGAGATCGAGGAAGCCCTGAGGAAAGGGATGTAATGAGTGATTGCTGACAGCCCAGGTGGGTGTGTCAGGTGGGTGTGTCCGGAGGAATAGCAGCCCAGCTGGATGACTCAGTGTAGGTGTGGCAGGCACAATAAGAGCCGCCAGCTGAGTGATTGAGAGAACGGAGAGACCAGAGATTATCAGCCAGAGATCAGCCTGAGAGGACGGTGATCTATGAGCAGCCAAAGTGCAGAGCCGTCCAGTCCAGGGCTCTGTGTGTGATGGAATAATGGGAGCATGCTAGCTCCATGCCGGTGCCTAGGTCCGGGGTCGTGGCAGCACCTGGAAGGGGAAGCTATGGCTGAACCTGGTGGATACTGGACCCGGCGTGGGGTGAAACACGTCCGGGAAAGGAGCCCGTGGGGATGCCTGGTGGAACCTGTGTCACAGGTAGTGAGACCCGGATCCGTGCCCGGTAAGAAAGCAGTTCTCAAATGCTTGTGTGAACTGTGCACCTGGTGTGTGAAATGTGCCAGGCGGGCATAGCCCCCGGGGTCCAACTAGAAAGTCAGTGAGGGACCTGTGTTAACTATATGTGTATGAGGGCTTAGGTAATTGCCATGAATGAGAGACGATGGCCGATATGTAAGAGCCATGTATAATGATGTGGAGAGAGAGTGACCCAGCTAGTATGGATGATGCATTGGAGGATTTCCGTCCCTGTGGGACGAGAGGGAGACTTGCCCTGCTGCTTGCAGAGGGTACCTGTCCCTCAACCACGGCCTCTAATGGTGTGGGTGTGCCTGTGGTGCCAGACACAGGGGTAATAGGGTTTCTAGAAGGGTAGCCATGGCTGATTCGTTAGGGTGCTACTCAGACGCAGGGTACAGTCGTCGACCTGGAGACCTGCCATGAGATGAGATGGAGGTTTGGTGGCGACTGGTGGCCCGTACCGTGGTGAGTAGGCCATGGTGACGCATAGTTAGCCCGGATTCTAAGGTTTGCCAATCCCTGTAATGGACCATGGAGGAGCCACAGTCCATGGATGTATTATGATGGGCTGTGAGCGGATGTGTGGATGCATGTGATCCATGGATAGTGTATGATGGATCACATGTGGTATGTAAGGTCCCGGTCAGGCAGGAATCCTGACTACGGGATATATATATGGAGTCATCAGGCTGGGTGACAAAAGCCAGGCGGCAGGTACCACCATTGGGACCCACATCCCTGTTATGAACCCGGAGGGGTCATCGTTGAAATGTAACTTATGTATTTATGTGTAAAGTGTATATAGGCCGGAAGCCGTAGCTACCGCGGGAGGAAGTGTTAGAGCTCCAATGGGGAGAGAGGTGGTTACCTGTCCCGGGTTACAATAATGGTATATGTGCAATGTTATATGTAATATCAATGTATTATGTGATGTGTATGTGTTAATTGTTAAATATACTAACCCGGTTATTGATGCTGTTGAGAAATAAACGGGTAGTAACGTGAAAAATTATACACATGTGTTGGCGTCATTACGCAGCAAGCGAGTCCCCCGGCTCGCTACCTCACACTTCATTTAATTTGTCTTCAATGAAAAAACACAAAAGAGAATGAAGCAAAACATTAATAATTTCACACAAAACTCCAAAAATGGGCCAGACAAAAGTATTGTGTCCTGTGTCCTTGTGTGTACCACATTGAGCATGGAGAAAAGAAAGACCAAAGAACTGTCTGAGGACTTGAGAAACCAAATTGTGAGAAAGCATGAGCAATCTCAAGGCTACAAGTCCATCTCCAAAGACCTGAATGTTCCTGTGTCTACCGTTCGCAGTGTCATCAAGAAGTTTAAAGCCCATGGCACTGTGGCTAACCTCCCTAGATGTGGATGGAAAAGAAAAATTGAGAGATTTCAACGCAAGATTGTGCGGATGGTGGATAAAGAACCTCGACTAACATCTAAACAAGTTCAAGCTGCCCTGCAGTCTGAGCGTACAACAGTGACAACCCGGACTATCCGTCGGCGTCTGAATGAAAAGGGACTGTATGGTAGGAGACCCAGGAAGACCCCAATACTTACCCCGAGACATAAAAAAGCCAGGCTGGAGTTTGCCAAAACATACCTGAGAAAGCCTAAAATGCTTTGGAAGAATGTTCTCTGGTCAGAAAAGTAGAGCTTTTTGGGTAAAGGCATCAACATAGAGTTTACAGGAGAAAAAAAGAGGCATTCAAAGAAAACAACACAGTCCCTACAGTCAAACATGGCGGAGGTTCCCTGATGTTTTGGGGTTGCTTTGCTGCCTCTGGCACTGGACTGCTTGACCGTGTGCATGGCATTATGAAGTCTGAAGACTACCAACAAATTTTGCAGCATAATGTAGGGCCCAGTGTGAGAAAGCTGGGTCTCCCTCAGAGGTCATGTGTCTTCCAGCAGGACAATGACCCAAAACACACTTCAAAAAGCACTAGAAAATGGTTTGAGAGAAAGCACTGGAGACTTCTAAGGTGGCCAACAATGAGTCCAGACCTGAATCACATAGAACACCTGTGGAGTGATCTAAAAATGGCAGTTTGGAGAAAGCACCCTTCAAATATCAGGGACCTGGAGCAGTTTGCCAAAGAAGAATGGTCTAAAATTCCAGCAGAGCATTGTAAGAAACTCATTGATGGTTACCGGAAGCGGTTGATCGCAGTTATTTTGGCTACAGGTTGTGCAACCAAGTATTAGGCTGAGGGTGCCAATACTTTTGTCTGGCCCATTTTTGGAGTTTTGTGTGAAATGATCAGTTTTGCTTTTTGCTTCATTCTCTTTTGTGTTTTTTCATTTAAGACAAATTAAATGAAGATAATAATACCAAAGAATTTGTGATTGCAATCATTTTCAGGAAGAAACTGAGTATTATCTGACAGAATTGCAGGGGTGTCAATACTTTTGGCCACAACTGTACCTATGAGCTCCAAATTAATATTGGGCAGATGGATGGCAATACATTTATCATATTTCCTTTTATCATATATCATTCATAGAAAGCCATGATAGGGATTATGGTAGTAAAATCCTCTAACAGAACTACTGGGGCAAAGATACCCTAAAAGTTGGGAACCCCATAATTTTCTAGAGACTGGAGCCACATCTCATGACCAGCCCTATTTGAGGTCCCCAAGGGGAGGTACATGGGAGTGACTGTTTATTAAATACAGAAATGTGAGGTGATATCTTTGTTCAATGCAGGAAGATGCACTTCGATGTTGGATTGTTCCATATTTTCAAATAGGAGTTTTACCCTTTGCTAAGCTCTGAGCCATTTCCTTGACACAGGTTTAGTACTTTTCTTTTGTTATCCCTTTTATTTTATGCAACTGTATATACTGTATTGTTTTGTTTCCTTTATAACATCTTTTGTATATTTGTATAAACACTGCCTACTTTTTGGATGAAATATCTAACATGTAATAGCTTTTTTCCTCTTGCTCTATAAACCACATCCCTGAAACCTTACACAACCTGTAAAGGGTGTCCAATAGGACTGTATAAACAATAGGTTGTTTGTATATATACTATACGCTCACTGTGAGTTCACCAATAATCAACCTAGTGGAGAAAGCAGCCATCACTTGTCCATCATTGCAAACATGTTTTGAAGAAGACCATAGATAGAGATGAGACTAGGGTGGCACAAGCCCTGGCCAGCTTCTTTCTACTCTGCTACTTATGGTATGTGCACACATTGGAGAGACTTGCCAAACAACTACATCAATGTGGGCAGTAGCAAGATTGGCGACGCTGGACTAGTCTCGTCTCTAACTATGGTGCCCAGAAAGCTCTTTAAACTATCTTCTCTGCTAAAGTCCAGAGTGTTTCAGGAAAAAACATATCTGGCTACAATCGTGCAGTCAGAGCCAAGATGAGGGGTAGGCAGGGCAGGCACCCGCCTAAGGTGCTAGCACTTGCCTTATCAAGGGAGGCACATTTTGAAATTAAAAAAAATGACATTGCTAATGACTGGAGTGTAGGCATACATGTGAGCAGTCTCAGTAAGACACTATCATTGCTCATTGCCTGCACTGAGACAAGTGTTTCCTCTTTGCACTCAATTGTAGTCGTGTCTTTAAAACTCAAATATAATTGCTGTGAATGCTGTCCTGGAAAGGAAAAGAGGAGCTCTAGATAGTTCCTCTTCTCTGCCCATAACCCCAGCACGATACAGGAAACATCTGGCCTGCACCATGCTGGAGGAAGGCGCCATGCAGGTGTATCACAAGAGGGGTTGTGAGAGACATCATAGTACATGAGGGACTGTGGGGGACATTATATTATATGATGGGCTATGGGAACTGTATAGGATGCTGTGGGGACATCATACTGTTTAGGGGCTGTGAGCGACATTATGCTGGAGGCTGTGGAGACATCATACTTTATAGGAGGTTGTGGTGACCATATTGAATTAGAGGCTGCTGGTACCCTATATTGGAGGTAATAATGACCATACTGTATATGGGGCTTTGGAGAATATTACACTGAAGGATGTAATGCCTATACTATATTGGGGCTGTGAGAAACATTATACTTAGGGCTATAGTGGCCATGCTGTATAGGGTGCTGTGTAGGACATTATATTGCAGGTTACCGTACTGTACAGTATATGGGGTTATTGAGGACTTTATATTGGGAGCTGTGATTACCAAACTGTATATGGGGCTGTAGGGACATTATGCTAGCAGCTGTAGTATTCTTATGGTATATCGTGCTATAGGTCAACGTTTTACTAGGGGCTGTGGTGACCATACTGGATAGGGGCAGTGACGGAGATCATCCTGAGCAGGGTACTGTGGGGGACAATATACTATATATAAGGATGTTATACTATATTATACTTTATCAGGGACTGGGGGATCATCATACTGTATGAGGGACTGTGTTTGTGACTGTACTATTTATAGGGGGCTATAGTGGACATCATACTGTATAGGAGGCTGTTGGAGACCTTATATTGGGAGCAGTGATCACCATACAGTCTATGGAGCTGTAGGGGACATTATACTGACAGCTGTAGTAACCATAGTGTATAGGGCGCCATGGGTCAACATTTTACTGGAGGTTGTGCTGACCATACTTGATAGGGGCTGTAGTGGGTATACTTAGCAGGATGTTGTGGGATGCATTATACTGTATATAAGGAAATTATACTATACTAGATGTGGGCCGATACTATCACATCGAGCGGGCGGGTGACATGATGATGGTGGTGGGCTTTGTGGTGCTGGGGGTGGCTGCTGTCTCTCCCCCCTCCCCTACCATGCTCTCTCCCAATGTATGTAAATAAATGTATTTTTAGTTAAAATCCTGTTTCTGTGGGGGGGTTTAATAATAAAGTGTCAATCTGGCATGCGATTTAATTTCCTGGTAAAAATGTGCAGGGCTTCGCTGTATTTTCTCTTGCCAGAGCAAACAAGCAGCTACTGGCTGCCAAGCCCCCACTGTCTGGTGTTACCTTCACTGGCAATGAAAAAATACAGGAAAGCCTTATATTTCTTTTTAGTCATTTAAATAAATAACTTTTAAAAAAGATTGACGTGGGCTCCGCCATATTTTCTATTGCCAGTCAATAGGGAGCTGGAAGTCTCAGAATGGTGAGGCCCATGCGTTCTGGGCTCCCCACACTGAAAATTGCAGCCAGCAGCCGCCCCAGAATTGGCGCCTCTATGAGAGGTGCCAAAACTGGCGGTTACCCCGCTCTTCCAGCTGCCGTGTAGTCGTGGCAGACTGGTTAATAAAGGGATTGACGTCAGTTTTTTTTTTTGACAGCTGATATCAAGCCATATCGCTAATGTCAGCCATCAGTATGACAGCCGGCCATTAACAACACTTTCAGTAAAGGGGAAAAAAACAATGTTTTATTAAAAACAAAATAGATAGACACACCTCGTTATCCACTTTATTACCTCCCACCAAGTTCCCCTCTGACGTAATCCTGTAATCTTGTAGTGTGAGGTGTCACGCAGCCACCATCTTTGTACACCTGAGTGTCCAAAGATGGCATCCATGTGTGTATGTGTGCAAGCGTGTGTATGCGTATGTGTGTATGAATGCCTGTATGTATGCACATGTGTTGTACGTGTGCATGTATGCACATGTATGCATGTATGTGTATGTGCATGTATGTGTCTGTATGTTTGTGCATGTGTGTATGCGCATGTGCATGCATGTGTGTATGCGCATGTGCATGCACGAGTATGTATGTGTATGTGCATGTGTGTATGTGCCTATATGTGTGAATGTATACCCATGTATGTGGGTGTGTGTGGGTGTGAATAGGTGTATGTGTGTATCTGCATTTTTGTGTGTATGCATGTTTGTGTGTGCATGTGTATGCATGTGTGTGTATTTCTGTGCATGTTTGTATGTGCGTATCTGTGTGTGTGGGGTCAATATACTGTATGTATGCATGTTTGTGTGTATGTGTATCTGCGTTCGTATGCATGTGTGTATGTGCGTATGTATGTGCATGGTTGTATGTTTGCGTATGTGTGTATCTGTGTATGCACATTTGTGTGTATGTGCATATTTGTGTGTATGTTCATGTATGTGAGTGCTTGCGTATGTGTATGCGTGTATGTGTGTTTGTGTGCATGTATGTGTGTATCTGCATGTGTGTTTGCAAGTGTGTGTATGTGTGTTTGTGTGTATGCCCATGTGGGAACATTATACTGCATGTATGTGTCTATACGCGCATGCGTATGCATGCTTACATGTGTGCTTTCATGTGTACATGCATGTATCTGCATAGTGTGTGGGGACATTATACTGTGTGTATGTGCCTGTGTATGCGCATGCATGTTTGTATGCTTGTGCTTGCATGTGTGTATGGGCACGCATGTGTATGTGCATGTGGAGACATTATACTGTGTGTATGCGTGTGCGTGTTTGTGTGTGTATGTTTGTATTTGGGTGTGTATGTAGGGCGTGTGTTTGTGTGTATGTGCGTGCTTGCATGTGTGTATGTGTGTGTATGGGGATATTATACTGTAGGTGTATGCATGTGCATGTTTGTGTGTATGTGAGTGTGTATCTGCATGTGTGTATGCACGGGTGTGTATGTGCGTGTGTGCTTGCGTATGTGCATGATTGTGTGTGTGTATGTGTGTGCTTGTGTGCATGCTTGCGTATGTGCGTGCTTGCATGTATGTGTTTGGACATTATACTGTTTGTATATGTGTGTTTGTGTGTACTTGCATGTGTTTACATGCGTGTATGTCTTTGTCGGGACTTTATACTGTGTGTGCATGCATATTTGTGTGTAGGTGCATGTGTATATCTGCATGGGTATATCTGCATGTGTATATGCATGTGGGTGTGTGTATATGTGCGTGCTTGCGTATGTGTGTGGTTACGTGTGTGTATGTGCGTGCTTGCGTGTGTGTATGTGCGTGTGTGTGGGGACATTATACTGTGTGTATGCGTGTGCCTATGTGTTTGTATGTGTGTGCATGTGTATGTGCGTGGGGGTCATTATACTGTGTGCATGTATAGTATGTTTGTGTGTAGATGCGTGTGTGTATGTGTGTATCTGCATGGGTATATCTGCATGTGTGTATGCACGGGTGTGTGTGCTTGCGTGTGTGGTTGCGTGTGTATATGTGCGTGCTTGCATGTGTGTATGTGCGTGAGTAGGGACATTAAACTGTGTATGCATGTGCGTATGTGTTTACATGTGCATGCTTGCATGTGTGTGCCTGTGTATATGTGTATGGGGACTTTATACTGTGTGTATGCATATTTGTGTGTATGTGCATATCTGCATGTGTGTATGCACGTGCATGTATGTGCGTGTTTATGTGGGGACATTATACTGTGTGTATGTGTCTGTGTGTGCGTATGCGTGTTTGTAAGTGTGTGCATGTGTAAGTGCGTGTGCGGACATTATAGTATACAGTATGTATGCATGTATGTATGTGTGTATATATGTGAGTACATGTATGTACGTGCATGTATAAATGTGTGTATGTGTGGTGTGTGTGAGTATATATGTGGTGTGTGTGTGTCCTGAAATGCTGGACTTAATGAATCAGATCCTTTGTGTTTTTTGTTACAGTGAATCTTTTTTGGAGAAGGAAAGAATGAGTCAAAGAAATGTCCTTTGAGGGAAATTCATTGCCCACCTACACTACATATTATATGAGCCTGGTGTGAACGCTCTCAAAACTTCTAACAACTTCACTTACTAGTCTCAAAGCAGCTGTGGTGTTATTCATTTCTGAAGCTGCAGGGTTTATGGTGTCTTTTAGCCATTATGTTTCCAGACATTTATGTAATATTTAAGGCACAATAAAACCAACACAAAATGACCTCGAATACATTAAATATGAGACGATAACCAATTTCTTTAACAATGTCTTTGTAGCAGAGACCTTGCTGTGGCACCTTGATTAGCAATACTCTTTCAAGGTCAACACACTAAGGCTGCCTTCACACTTGCAGATGGATCTGCAGCGTTTTGCAGATGCATCTGCAAGTGTGAGCATGCTGACCGCGGCCCCTATGTTTATAATAGGGCGCACGCGGTGTGAAAGCTCTCATTCACTCCTATATGTGTACTGTCAGCAGGCGTATGCCTGCTTACAGATCACACTCTCCCGCCCGCAGCATGGACGCTACATCTCGCGTCCACAGTGCGGACGGGAGTGTGTGATCTGTCAGCAGGCATACGCCTGCTGACAGTACACATATAGGAGTGAATGAGAGCTTTCACACCGCGTGCGCCCTATTATAAACATAGGGGCCGCGGTCAGCATGCTCACACTTGCAGATGCATCTGCAAAACGCTGCAGATCCATCTGCAAGTGTGAAGCCAGCCTTAAGCCTTTGTAGCCTGTGACTTTGCCTCTAAAAAGCAATACCTGAAAAAACTCCTGCTGAGTACTCCGCTGAGAAAAGGTATTCCCTGCAGAAAGTCCACAGCTTACACTCAAATATTCTGGGAAAAGGTCAATTTGGCATTAGTTGAAGCCTTTGTGTAAAGCACAGGCCAGACTGGAGCACTCAGGATTTAGCAATGCATTGCATCTGCTTTTGTAAGTCATGTGTGATTTGCGTTGACACATCTGAGCTTTCATTATATATAGGCCTTCATTGCAACAGCGTGCAGAAGCAATACAGAGGGTAATACTAGTAATAATATTTTTAATTATTATTATTTATTTATTTTTTCATTACATTTTTTTTAGAGAGGAAACTTTATTATTGCAGAATGTCAGCAGCATGCAAGGCCATCTCTTCTTCACTTATCTGCTAGCAATTCAGATAAAAATAGCATATGTCCATTATATGCTTAACATACATGGTCTTACAGTCATAAAACATGATACTATGAATATTGCTTTATGAAAATGTGCAATCCCTTTATTTCATTTCATTCCAATTGTTTAAAATAGATTTTTGTCATGTGCACAAGTGTGTTATATGCATCATTCACATTGGACCTATCCATGCATTGCTCACTAGCCTTATTCAATATTCCAGCTAAATTGGTGGTGAGTTGAAAAAACTATTTTATTTTTCTTATTTCTCCTCCAAATATGTCAGACTTCAATCACTCCCACAACCTCAGGTGTTACCTGTGGAACTGGGAATAGGATTTGTAATTCAGGTACCTTCTGCAGCCCACTTCATGGAGAGGTTAATGAGAAGCTAGGCAGCAAGTTTGGGCAAACAAGAATATTTTAGACAAAGGAGAGATGCTTCAAGATCGAGGCCAGCGCCATCTTGTGATTCCCGTACAATGTAGCTACACTGTGCTACCATGTGCCTGCAGTCTGCAGTTTGGAGACATGATGAATCCACCCCAAGACTTGCCTGCTGTGGAGGAAGTGATCTATCTCAACACCCCAGGGGCCGAGAGCACTTCACCACCAGAACCAGAGCAGCCTGCAAAGGACATTACTTCTATATATGAGCTGAAGTACAACCATGCTATCCACATTGGTTTTGAAATGCAGCAAGGTATGGATCCAGTGCTACTCCCCCATGCCTGAAAAAGAGGTCCCACCTGAACGCGGCTCAGAGTGAGGAGGTCAGGTCTTCTAGCTGGGACCAGTACACGTCAGAGACAGAATCTTGCAGTATGCCTGGCCTTACCACACAATAGGTGGATTGGCAAATACAGGAGGAAGAGGAAGTAGTAGTGGCAGAAGCCCGTTTCTCTGCCTTGTGTAGCAGCCACGCCATAGGCTTTCAACTGGGAGAATGCCATGTGGTGACCTCTACCCACTCCCAGAAACTATCCTAATAGGCCTGAGCCACCCCAGCTTGTCTCATTTCTTTAAGAAAGGTTCTCTAATGCTATCTCCCGAGAGTGGATGTAGGGGCCTAAAGCTAACGCCTTTGATGAGCAATACAATCAGGGCTGCTTGGCAACATTCTTCCAGAAGAGAGGGTTTACATTCCTAGTCGAAGACAGGATTGGTAACAGGTGCTTCATGAATCCGTGCATCCTGCTTCATGACCATCTACCTTCAAGACTCCGCATCCTATATGTTGGGGAGGTTTTCACCTTCATGAAGGAGAAGGGCAGCAAAGGGTGGTTTAGGGTGGGCATAAATCGCCCTCACGAACGAATTCCAAGACTGGCAGAAGGAGGTTGACATAGACAGGATGCTGTGTTGGCTGGAGGCCAGGAATGATATTGTTAGCCAGCCAGTGTTATGGATATCAATATATGAAGATATCCAAAGATTTACCAATGTGCTTGTATCAAGTATTGCACTGCATATCTAGCATATACTGTAAGTATCCCTTTAAGTACTTGCCTTTAAGAAGAATAAGTCGTATTTTCATATCAAGTATAGTACAGCAAGTTACGTACTGTGTTTAGAGGAATGGTGAAGGTTACAGGTTCTGGAAGTGTTGCCAATGTCTAACATATTTTGGTTAAAAGGGAAAATGTTCTAAAAACACCAGAAAATGAAGGAGTGTGATCCGTCAATAACACCGAATGATGGAAAAAAATACAAGGATACATGTTTTTAGAATAGATTTGCATAATCCAATCAGCTCTCAGTAATTAGTGACTAATAATTAGTTATGTTTAATATTTTGTAACCAATTAATGAATGATCTTATTCTGGACAGGGGCGTAACTACCGGCATAGCAGACGTAGCGGTCGCTTTGGGGCCCGGCCCTTGTGGGGGGCCCGGACCCAGCGCCGCTACGCTGCTATCCGGTCAGCTACAGGCCCCCCCCCCAGTAGGTATATACAGGCCCCTCACTCCTCTGCTGCACACGTCACCTGTAAAGGAATACATCATACTTACTTATCTCTGCCGGATGCCGCCGCTCTGCACCGCTCTCCGTCTTCATCCGGCTTCTTCCTGGTTGTGACGTCATTGCCTGCGCCCGCCGGTCACAACCAGGAAGAAGCCAGATGAAGACGGATCGCGGTGCAGAGCGGTGACAGCGGCAGCCGGCAGAGATAAGTAAGTATGATGTATTCCTTTACAGGTGACGTGTGCAGCAGAGGAGGAGTGGGGGACCTGTATATACACACTGGGGCCTGTATATTCCCACTGGGGGCCTGTATATTCCCACTGGGGGCCTGTATATTCCCACTGGGGGCCTGTATATACCCACTGGGGGCCTGTATATACCCACTGGGGGCCTATATATACTCACTGGGGCCCTGTATATACTCACTGGGGCCCTGTATATACCCATTGGGGCCCTGTATAAACCCACTGGGGCCCTGACTGTATATACCCACTGGGGGCCTGTATATACCCACTGGGGGCCTGTATATACCCACTGGGGCCCTGTATATACCCACTGGGGGCCTGTATATACTCACTGGGGCCCTGTATATACCCACTGGGGCCCTGTATATACCCACTGGGGCCCTGACTGTATATACCCACTGGGGGCCTGTATATACCCACTGGGGGCCTGTATATACCCACTGGGGGCCTGTATATACTCACTGGGGCCCTGTATATACTCACTGGGGCCCTGTATATACCCACTGGGGCCCTGACTGTATGTACCCACTGGGGGCCTGTATATACCCACTGGGGGCCTGTATATACCCACTGGGGGCCTGTATATACTCACTGGGGCCCTGTATATACCCACTGGGGCCCTGACTGTATATACCCACTGGGGGCCTGTATATACCCACTGGGGGCCTGTATATACCCACTGGGGCCCTGAATATACCCACTGGGGCCCTGTATATACCCACTGGGGCCCTGACTGTATATACCCACTGGGGGCCTGTATATACCCACTGGGGCCTGTATATACCCACTGGGGCCCTGACTGTATATACCCACTGGGGCCCTGACTGTATATACCCACTGGGGCCCTGACTGTATATACCCACTGGGGCCCTCACTGTATATACCCACTGGGGCCTGTATATACCCACTGGGGGCCTGTATATACCCACTGGGGTTGCTGTATATACCACTGGGGAGGCTGCTGTATACCACTGGGGCTGCTGTATATACTGCTGGGGCCTGTATATACCACTGGGGAGACTGCTGTATACCACTGGGGCTGCTGTATATACTGCTGGGTCCTGTATATACCACTGGGGAGGCTGCTGTATACCACTGGGGCTACTGTATATACTGCTGGGGCCTGTATATACCACTGGGGAGGTTGCTGTATACCACTGGGGCTGCTGTATATACTGCTGGGGCCTGTATATACCACTGGGGAGGTTGCTGTATACCACTGGGGCTGCTGTATATACCACTGGGAGGTTGCTGTATACCACTGGGGCTGCTGTATATACCACTGGGGAGGCTGCTGTATACCACTAGGGCTGCTGTATATACCACTGGGGAGGCTGCTGTATACCACTGGGGCTACTGTATATACTGCTGGGGCCTGTATATACCACTGGGGAGGCTGCTGTATACCACTGGGGCTACTGTATATACTGCTGGGGCCTGTATATACCACTGGGGAGGCTGCTGTATACTACCACTGGGGAGGCCTGTATACCACACTGCTGGGGGCTGTATACCTATGCTGGGGTCCACCCTCGGCTTATACACGAGTCAATAGGTTTTCCCAGGTTTTGGGGGCAAAAGTAGGGGGGTCGGCTTATACACGAGTATATACGGTAAACTGGGTGGCGTCAGACTGTTAACACTGATTCGGTAAGGGTGTGTGTCTTGAAGGGGGCGTGTCATTGGGGGCGTGTCTTGGAGGGGGCCCCGTTCAAAAGTTTGCTATGGGGCCCTGCCAGTTCTAGTTACGCCCCTGATTCTGGAGTTACCAGAAACTTAGAATTCTCCCATACTTCCACCCAAGTCAAGTGTGGTTATTTGTCTGCGGACACCTGTTATTATTATTGATTTGGAAAGCAGACGGTTAAGGAGAGGGACATAGTTTTGATGTCCTAACTAACACGTCCACAACACCAGCTACAGACAAACCCACAGGGGTCTGAGATCCTAAAGGGCCTGTAGGAATTGCCCAAGTTCCTCCCGTGTCTCCTAGAGGGGGTGGCCATCCCCTAATTCCTCTCTCCTCTTTCCCAGCAATGGCCATGATTGGAGGTACTGGAGAGCAGGTGGTGGAGGAGAATGCCCTTGGAGGATTAGCCCCTGCAAACCCATGAGGCCCTCTGTCAGCTGACTAAAGTGCAGAATGGCCATATCCATCTTGGTCAGTAATGAGAAAGATGCTAGAGAGTTTTTACTTCAATTAAAGACGACGTCCCTAAAAAGAGTATATATCAAAAAGTCCCAAAAGACAGACGAATGGCTAAAAAATAGAAATTTTATTTGGGTACTTTACAAACAAGCTTATCCACATTCATAATAAGAAATAACAAGGAAACACACAGAGAAAATAATTTGGCCTAGTAGGATCCTATGAGGATTCAACAGAGATAAGTGCCTCACGGCTCACTATAGGAGTGGATTGCATGACAGAAAGAATTTCAAATCTGTTGCCTTTAGAGAAGATGGAGGCCAACACATTTTAGTAAAAGTGACTACCGTCTTATAAAAGCCATGAGCCTATGCTCAGTTAATTCCACCATTTCCATTATCCCTTAATATTATGGTTTCACATAATTAGGAGGAGATGCCTTGTTAGGGTGGATTCACACTCTCCAGATTTTGTTGCAAAAAATTTTGCATCTAAACATGATTGCAATTTACCTCAATGTCACTGTTTTGTAGGCAAGCATATGGATTTCTGAACGGTTGCACTTGATAAACAGGAAACTTGCCGATTTTTTTTTTTGTCAGGATTATATATTTTTTCAAATATTAGTGAGCCCCATGAAACACATAGGCTGGTTTCACACTGCAGTTTTTTCCTGATCAGGGTTCATCAGGTTTGTGTGGCAAAACCAGGAGTGTTTCCAAAACCCAGAACAGGTGTCCATCTTTCAATAATACTTTTTCTCTGGACGTTTCACTCCTGGTTTTGCAAATTTTTCACTTTAGTGAGGAGGTGGACGAACTCTAGCGCCACCTTTAGGTAGCTCATCAAAGTCATAGTCGACTTTCTGACAAGCCTTTTAATATGAGTAAGGATTTGTGCCAGATCAGGACCCCAAACTACAGACGCTGCGTTTCGGGGTAACTGCCCCTCATCAGTGTAATGTGTGGGATATTCTGATCTGGCTGTGTGAGTGGGCTAAGACAAGGTCTGGGGAACTTGCTATCTACCTTATGGATAGGAGTTTGCCTGCAACTATAAGGAGACAGTTAAGTAGATAAGGAGATAGATTTAAAGCCGCATCCCTCCTCTAGGAAATATGCAAATTGTCACTTCAGTGAGGAAGTGGACGAACTCTAGCGCCACTCCTGGTTTTGGCACACAAACCGGATGGAACCTGATAAGGGAAAAAACTGCAGTGTGAAACCAGCCAGAGTGATATCCCCAGGCATACCGCTATATTAATTGTTTGGGGCAGTCAGGGCATCTGACAGGATATTTGTCATAAAAAAACAAGGTCATCTAAAATGCAATTTGACATAGCTAGTGAATATCTGTAATGTATGTAGTTTACCTCCTACAATTGTATGTGTATGTCAATGTCTTTTTTGCCACCGTTTGTTACTTGTTTGAATGTTTCTACAATAAAAAATAAAATGGTTGTTTTCATCTGCAATGTCTATACATAATTCAATTTTCATTGTTACAGAATATAGAAGGGCCATACCTCTGTCTAATGGTTGAAAATCTTTGTAGTATCTGTAGTGTTTTTGTAGTGTTCTACTTATTAAGTGTAAGGGCCGCTTTACACACACCAACTTCTGAACAGACCTTTGGTTGCAGTGAAATCATGGACACATTGTTACATTTGTACACAGCCACAAAATGGAACAATGTGTCCATGATTTCACTGCAACCAGAGATCTGTTCAGAAGTTGGACACAGAAGTTGGTGTGTGTAAAGCGGCCCTTATTGGCTCATCTGTTAAGGTGGATTCTCTACGCCGTTCGGTTAGGATGACCAACACAGAGACTGAAGGTGATGGCACAGTGGGCAGGACTTGCAAGATGGCATGTGGATCAGTGGGGATTTGAACAGAAGGATATGCAGGACAAGGAAGAAAGGATAAACAGAGGAGGAAATTCCAGAAGACACAGAGCTAGGAGTGGGGACATACATAGGAACTGTAGTTGTATAATAAGTCGAGGGCTTGCAGCAAATAAATGGTTAAACACAGAGTTGTATGCAATTGCAATTAGAATGCAGATGGTCCTTGGCAGGGACGAAGGCAGCAGAGATGAACAGAAGAACTGAACACTTGCTTGTACTGAAGATACACACTACACACTTTTGCAGCTTTATATGAAGTGTGAACAACATCAGAGATAAGTTTGTTCTGCTTACAACAGACAAAGGCTTAAAGGCTAGGTCTCACATAACGATATTGGTAACGATATCGTCCTATTTGTGACGTAGGAACGATATCCTTACCGATATCGTTGCGTGTGACTGATAGCAACGATCAGGCCCCTGCTGTGAGGTCGCTGATCGTTGCACAGGGCTCCTGACCATTTTTTGGTCGTTGGCCCCCCCGCTGGTCACCACACATCGGTGTGTGTGACCGGCGGGGGCAGCGATCAGCGACCTGTCAGGATCCCCCGCCATGTCACAGCGCCGCACAGCAGCGCTGTAACATGGCATCCAGGGTGACAAGCGGGCTTAGAGACCCGCTTGTTTACCATGGTTACCGGCACCCGCCCGCTTCCGAGTTGCGGGGAGCGAGCGGGTGCCGACCTCTCCTATCCTGTCCCTCACTATTCTCATCTCTCCCTGCTATTTCCCTGTTCCCTACTCTATCCCCTATCCTAAACCCTAATCCTATCCCTCTCCTTATTCTAAATAAAGAAATCCCCCCCCGAGGCTCACCGGCATCAGAGGCTCCCATACCGGCATCTCTGTAATGGAGATCTCAGGGGTAAAGGACCTGTAATGAGGTCACAGTCATGTGACCCGCCTATACTATACAGTATAGGCGGGTCACATGACTGTGACCTCATCACAGGTCCTTTACCCCTGAGATCTCCATTACAGAGATGCCGGTATGGGAGCCTCTGATGCCGGTGAGCCTCGGGGGGGGATTTCTTTATTTAGAATAAGGAGAGGGATAGGATTAGGGTTTAGGATAGGGGATAGAGTAGGGAACAGGGAAATAGCAGGGAGAGATGAGAATAGTGAGGGACAGGATAGGAGAGGTCGGCACCCGCTCGCTCCCCGCAACTCGGAAGCGGGCGGGTGCCGGTAACCATGGTAAACAAGCGGGTCTCTAAGTGCAGGAGAGACCCGCTGTTACCATGGTTACCAGCAGCGTCCGTCCGCTCCCAGGATGCAGGGAACGAGCGGACGCTGGTACCAACGATCTGGCTGCCCAGAGGTCGCTGGTGAAGTCTGTCAGTGTGACAGCTCACCAGCGACCTGATAACGATGTGTCAACGATGCATCAACGATGCTGATCGTTGTCGGCATCGCTGACACATCGTTATGTGAGACCGGGGCTTAACCCCTTAGGAAGGAGCCAATTTACACCTTAATGATCAGAACAACTTTTACAATTTTGACCAGTGTCACTTTCTGAGGTTATAACTCTGGAAAGCTTCAATAGAGCCCAGTAATTCCAGGAATGTATTATCGTAACACATTGGACTTTATGTTAGTGGTAAATTTAGGATAATATTTTTTGTGCTTATTTATAAAAAAAATAGAATTTTGGTGAAAATGTTAAAATTTAGCAATTTTCAACTTTTGAATTGTTATGTTGTTAAACCAAATTGTTATATCACACAACACAGTTAATAAAAAACATTTCCCACATGTCTACTTCACATCAGCACAATTTTGGAGACACACTTTGTTTTGGTAGGAAGTTAGAAGGGTTCAAAGCTTATCAGCAATTTCTCATTTTTACATGAAAATTTACAAAACCATTTTTTGAGGCACCACACCACATTTGAAGTGACTTTGAGGGGCTGATGTGACAGAAAATATCTATGGGTACCGTCACACGAGGCCATATCGCCGGCGATTTTATAGGCGATGCAGGGGCGTGGCCTATCGCCGCCGACATGGCCTGTGCATCGCCTAATGCAAATAGGCGATGGCGACGCCGTTGAGTGGTTGCCTAATTTCTCAGCAGTGCTCTGAAACCAGGCGAGCACTCTGTAACAGAGGGACGGCGATCTCACAGGCGATGGGAGCCATAGGCTCCCATGTTACAGAATCGCCGCTGGGGTTTTTGGACACTCCAGCGGTGATGGCGCCTGTAAGATCGGCGGTGCGTCGCCGTAGGTATCGGCGCATGTAAACATGCGACAGCGACGCTGGCGAGGCGCCAAAAACGTGCGCGCTACTGCCCGTAGCCGCCGATATCTTCGGCGATGTCACCTTATGTGACGGTACCCTAAAAGTGATGCCATTCTAAAAACTGCACCCCTCAGACTGCTCAAAACCACATTCAAGAAGTTTTTTAATTGCTCACGTGCTTAACAGGAATGTATGAAAAGTGGAATGAAAAAATAAACAAATTTACATTTTACCTAAAAATGTTGCTTTAGCCTCTATTCACTTTTACAAGGGATAACATGACAAATTAGACACTAAAATGTGTTACCCAGTTTCTTCTGAATGTGCAGATACCTCATATGTTTTCAGAAACCTCCGTTTGAACAAATGGGAGGGCTCAGAACAGAAGGAGCGCTGTTTGAAATTTGGAACACAAATTTGGCTGAAATAGATTGCAGGCACCATGTTGCATTTCAAGGGCTCCTAAAATACCTAAACAGCAGAACCCACCACGAATGACCCCTAAAGGATTTTATCTATGGGTATAGTGAGCATTTTGAACCCACAAGCCCTTCACAGAATTTGATAACAATAGGTTGTTATATTCAAAATGTTCTTTTTTTTTAATTATAAAAACGTTGCTTTAGCACAAAACTTTTCACTTTTACAAGAGGTAAAACCAAAAAGTGGACCCCACAGTTTGTTTCCCACTTTCTTATGAGCGCAGCGATACCTCGCATGTAGTCAAACATTTGGACATACGGCATGAACAGATGGAGCAATATTTGAATTTTGGATAGCAAATTTGGCTGAAATAGACTGTGGGCACCATATTGTATTTTCAAGGGTCCCTGAAGTACCTAAACAGCAGAAATCCCCCACAAGTGCCTCCTTTCAGGATTATATCTATGGGTATAGTAAGCATTCTGAACCCATAGCTACTTCACATAATTTAATAACATTAGAAAAGCTGAAATAGATTATGGGCACCACGTCACATTTGCACGGCCACTGGAGTGCCTAAACCGCAGAAACCCACCATAAATGACCCCATTTTGGAAACGAAACCCAACAAAGAATGTATCCAGGCATATATTGAGCATTTTGAACCTACAGGTACTTCACAGAATTTGATGATGACAATAGGTCATCATATTGAAAATTCTTTTTTTTTTTCACAAAAATGCTTTATCACCAAATTTCTCAATTTTACAAGAGGTAACACAAAAAAGTGGACCTCACAGTTTATTACCCACTTTCTGTTGAGCATGGAAATACCTCACATGTGGTCAGAAGCCTCTCTTTGGAGAAATGGGAGGACTTTGAGTGGAAGGATGAATATTTGAATTTTGGGAAAGCTGAAATAAATTACATTTGCAGGGCCCTTAGGTTGCCTATACAACAGAACCCCCCCACACACTAGTAACCCCATTATGGAAACTAGACCCCTAAGGGTATGTCCACACAATCAGTATTTGCAGTGGTCTCGAACATAGTGTGTTATTGCTATGTCCAAACCGCTGCATTGTATAGTACAAGCACAGTGGATGGATTTACATAAATCTCGTGCCCACTCTGCTTGTTTTCTCTGTAGTGTTAAATGACCTGCAAGGTGGCTTTCTAAAGCTTACCACAGAATGTCAATTTAGCACTGCACAGTCGGAGGTGATCTCAGGGGTGAATGCAGGGAAAGGCCACCTTGCCTCATGGTGGCTGAGTCCACCCGCGGAGATACACGGTGTCTCCATATCGTGTGCACATACCCTAAAAGTGAGAAATTTAATGTGAAAAAAAGAAAATTTTCAATATGAGGACCTATTGTTATCAAATTCTTTTGAAGTACTGGTGGGTTCAAAATGCTCACTATACCACGGTATAAAATCCTTGAAGGTTCTCTTACATCTGGGTATAAAATCTGCAAGAACAATGTGAGAAAACATTGCATTGCACTCGCACCAATAGGTCAGAGCATATCTGCTACATTTTCCTGTTCAAAATTTGTCATGCCGAGAAAATTGCAGCATGATGTCTAGTGGCTGCGTATCTTGCTAATACAAGTTAATGCCTGCAAAAAAACGTTCGGTACACAGACCGCACACACAATGGATTTCTTATGTAATCTTTTACATACTCTAAAAAGCTAGGATAGCTAGATAGATGGATAGACAGACAGATGTCAAACAGTTATATACAGTCATATGAAAAATTTTGGGCACCCCTCTTAATCTTACTCTTTTTTAAAAAAAAATTGTTTTTTTGCAACAGCTATTTCAGTGTGATATATGTAATAACTGATGGACACAGTAATATTTCAGGATTAAAATGAGGTTTATTGTACTAACCAAAAATGTGAAATAGGCATTATTTCAAAAATTGACAGGTGCAAAAGTATGGGCACCTCAACAGAAAAGTGACATTAATATTTAGTAGATCCACCTTTTGCAAAAATAACAGCCTCTAGTCGCTTCCTGTAGCTGTTAATGAGTTCCTGGATCCTGGAGGAAGGTATTTTTGACCATTCCTCTTTACAAAACAATTGCAGTTCAGTTAAGTTTATGGTCGCCGAGCATGGACAACCCGCTTCAAAACATTCCACAGATGTTCAATGATATTCAGGTCTGGGGACTGGGATGGCCATTCCAGAACATTGTAATTGTTCCTCTGCATGAATGCCTGAGTAGATTTGGAGCGGTGTTTTGGATCATTGTCTTGCTGAAAGATCCATTCCCGGCGTAACTTCAACTTTGACACTGATTCTTGAACATTATTCTCAAGAATCTGCTGATAGGCTGTGGTCACAGTTGCCATGCGTTTTTTTTAAGTGATTTAACAAAACTCATGCTTTTTTTCATGTCAGCATGAGTTTTGTAAGGTGTGTGATGACTCCCTGCGGTTTTGGGTGCGTTTTTGAATCTGCACCTAAAAATAGTGCTTGTAGTATTTTTTTGAGCGTTTTGAAAAACGCATGCGTTTTTGTAGAAAACGCATGCGTTTTTATAACATGGGTTCCTATGGAAAACGCATGCAAAAACGCATGTACAGTTAGTACCTTTTAGTGCCATTCAAAAACGCATGCGTTTCCCATAGGAGCCCATGTTAAAAAAACGCATGCGTTTCTGGAAACGCATGCGTTTTTTTTAACATGGGCTCCTATGGGAAACGCATGCGTTTTTGAATGGCACTAAAAGGTACTAACTGTACATGCGTTTTTGCATGCGTTTTCCATAGGAACCCATGTTATAAAAACGCATGCGTTTTCTACAAAAACGCATGCGTTTTTGGATATGTCCAAAAACGCATGGGACAGTCACACATGCTTTTTGGCTATTAGGGCATGCGTTTTTTAACATGGGGGCCTATGGGTGCGTTTTTTACATGCGTTTTTGAAAACGCAGGTCTCCAAAAATGCATGTGAAAAATGGTACTGTGACCACAGCCATACTGAGTGGAATCCATGCGACCCTCAACTTTAACAAGATTCCCGGTGCCATCATTGGCCACACAGCCCCAAAGCATGGTGGAATCTCCCCCAAATTTGACCATAGGTGCAAGTGTTTTTCTTGGAATGCTGTGTTTTTGTGGCGCCATGTATAACGCCTTGTTGTATGACCAAACAACTCAATCTTTGTTTCATCAGTCCACAGGACCTTCTTCCAAAACAAAACTGGCTTGTCGAAATGTGCTTTTGCATACCTCAGGCGACTCTGTTTGTGGCGTGCATGGAGAAACGGCTTCTTTCGCATCACTCTCCCATACAGCTTCTCCTTGTGCAGTGTGCGCTGTATTGCTGACCGATGCACAGTGACACCATCTGTAGCAAGATGATGCTGCAGGTCTATGGAGGTGGTCTGTGGATTGTTCTTGACTGTTCTCACCATTCTTCTTCTCTGCCTTTCTGATATTTTTGTTGGCCTTCCACTTCTGGCCTTTACAAGAACTTTACAAGAAGCGACTAGAGGTTGTTATTTTTGCAAAAGGTGGAGCTACTAAATATTAATGTCACTTTTCTGTTGAGGTGCCCATACTTTTGCACCTGTCAATTTTTGAAATAATGCATATTTCACATTTTCAGTTAGTACAATAAATCTCATTTCAATCCTGAAATATTACTGTGTCCATCAGTTATTACATATATCACACTGAAATAGCTCTTGCAAAAAAAACTATTTTATTTTTAAAAAAGAGTAAGATTAAGAGGGGTGCCCAAACTTTTTCATATGACTGTACATGAATGCAGCAACAGAACCACTGTCAGTAGATGAATACTGGGCCAGACCAAGTGCCAGCAGATGAATTCTGGTCCAGAAACACCTTCAGCAGATGAATGAAGTTCCAGAACCATCGTCTCTCACGAGTCTGTGACAGCTTGTGCATTGTTTTACATTAGGCTTTAATTTCTCCAGTACCAGCAAGGGTCAATGGTGTTTCTTTGCTGATGGTACTAGGAAGGCTTTCTGCAGTGTGTGTCCACTCCCACTTGTTTACGTAGTCATGTGTTCCTTCAGCTGTTGTCCATGATAGCACATTCTGACTTCTAGAAACCTGAAGTGTGGATGTGTGTGAGCCACTGCTGTGGAGATCAGATGACCTGGTGCTGTTCCCCCTGCTGCTGTCTGGAGTGAAGCAGCAGCTTTAAGTAGTATTTATTTATGGTTTTCTCTAATTCTTTGGGTGGGGAGAAGGGGTGTTATTCCAGGGTGTCCCAGGAAATAGGGTTACGCTGGTGGCTCAGACTTTGCCACCTTCAGGTGTACCTCTGAGAAAACAGTGCAGTGTCTCAGTAGTTAAGGGACAAATCAGGCATCCCTTTCTATACCTCCCATTACATCCTTAATAATGGTAAGGAGATGCTGGGAGTTGTTGTTACCACGATCATCAGACTGCAGAACACACAGACCACAGAACTGATGAGAATTAGTATCATAAATAATCATTTACATTCAGGTAACTTATAGATGACATCTTGGAATTGTTCTCATCCCCTGTCTCCATGTAGTACAGGAGCCATGATGAGATTTCACTCCCACAGCTTTTCTCTCCAGATTTCCCTTTTCTCCAATCTTCAGCAGCGTTTCTTGACATATTGCCCTTAAAAAGAAAAGTTTAATTATACTGCCCCATAAATATAAATATCTACCATGCTGCATCCCAGAATAAATAAAAGCCCCTCACTGTGCTTCTAGCACAAAGAAAATCCAGACTGTCCCTCTCCATATCTCTCCCACACCGCCTTTCTCCATAATATACCCCTTACACCGACCATTCCCAGAATATAACCCCCACACTGCCCCTCCCCATAATATACTCCCTACACTGCCCCCTTTATAATATACCCCTTCATACTGTGCCTCCCCATGTCCTCTCCATACTGTCCCTCTGCATATTGTCCTTCTCCATACTGTCCCTCTTCATAATGTCCCACACCTACACTGCCCCTCTGCATAACATCCACACACATACACACACACCTCACAATACTGTGCCTCCTTGTCAGTAATGTGCCCTTGTAGCAAAACCGTGCCCCCCTTCTCACTCCCTCCCCAGCAAATGTTAATAAATATAATCTTCAGCTCCAACTGGGGCACTTACAATTTCCGCTGCATCCTCATCTCCTCCATATGGCTCTACGTCACAAGAAGCAGTGAGATGAGGTCCCAGAGTGATGACCTCATCACATTGCTGTATGATGAGCCGCGGGATGAAGTATACTGCTTTGCCCCAGTCCCAGTTCAAATGTATTTGTGTCTCTTAGACTTGAATATATTTGGATATAAGATGAAGAGTACCAAAGCCTCTTGGCCGCATGAGAAGCTTTGGCAGACGGCTGGTGCAATCAAAGGTACAGTGCTGATCCTCTGGCTGACCCCAACAGCCACCTGGGGACAGGTCCAGGGGGCAAATTTCCCCCTGTCCCCCAGCCCAATCCATCTCTGGACACATCTATAAGTTTACCTAGGAGCTTTAGAATCAAAATCATATGAATTTTTTTAACTAAGACTTTTTGTATTTTCTTTATTTTTCATTTGAAATGCATTGAGACAAAAAATAATTTTATAGTTATTTTTAAAAAAAAATAATTTTATAGTTATTTTTTTATATGTATATCAGCTAATCACGAAGGTTTTGACGCCCAGATATAGAAAGGCTTACTTCCGAGTATGGGCTGTTCCGCTGGGACTTTTTCTTTATTGACAACATTTTAATTTATTGTTCCCTGTGAAAACACGATCAGGCTAGGAGAGTTTTTATTCATCCAGGTCATGGTTTATTTAGTTTATTTAGTAGTAGTAAGTCAATATCAGTTTGACGTGAGTAGGAATTTTAAAGACATTGCAGAACTCATCCATCTGTTTTTTTCAATACATCTGAGTGATAGAAAAATCTATTGCTGCCCCATCACGTACACTGGGTCAATAAAGTACATTATACAAATCAAAAACAAATAAATGAGTTAACTAGAAGAGAAAAATACCTTTGACCTTATCCACATATTATTGAACCCTTGCTTCTGGAGATCTCCACCTACCTGTTTTGAATCTATCACTGACCTCCGCTTACTTGCTGGATAGCTGTGCCTTTGCCGGAGCCAGATAGCGAAGATAGATGGAAAAACAAGTAGGTGGGAAGGTTTACAGAAATGTTTGGCCATTAGGTCAAAAAAGGGAGCAAGGAGATGACAGGAGTCTCCCCCCTCTGTATAACCACTTAGATGCTGATGTTGCTTACTGATCTTGTTTAGTTTCAGCAGGAGCCTTGCTGTGTATGTCAGTCTAGCTCCAACAGATCATTACGAGGGTAGACAGGCAGCGCCCTCCTGATCAGCATACGGCGGCCGTCACACGCTTCAATATTGCTAACGATATCGTTTAAGCAATCTCCTTTTTGATCGCTTAAGCGATATCGTTTCTGCATCGCTGCGTGCAATCAAGCGATTTTACAACGTAAAATCGCTTGATCGTGACATCGCAGATATGAGAGCCGGAGCTCATATCAAGCGATAATCGCTTGTTCAATCTGCTTCATCGTGGTGTGTGACACCACGATGAACGATCTCCCAGCGGCACAGCCTATGCTGGGAGATGGTATCTATGGTAAACTTCGGGTTACTAAGCGCCGCGCGGCGCCTAGTAACCCGATGTGTACCATAGTTACCAGCAATCTCGCTGGCCCACATCGCTGGTGAGTCTGTCTGTGTGACAGCTCACCAGCGATGTGAGCGATATCGTTAGTGATCGCGCATGCACGTGATCGCTAACGATATCGCTCATGATATTGTAGCGTGTGACGGCCGCCTAATATCTATCTCTATCATGAAGTGCTAATTTCCTAGCACTCAGATGTCATAGTGCGCTACATTTTTCATGTTACACAAATTTATTCTATTGACTAAAACATCCAAATGCACTTATTTTTAGGACTGATATAGATAGATGACTAATCACCCTCTGAGATTCCTGATTGTTATGTAAGTAGATGTCTTTTATTTAAGAACTGATAATGTGAGAATACATAAAAGAATGCTCCTAAGCACCTCACTTGAATGAAGAACTACTTCTGGAAAACACAGCAATGAATTTGGATGTTTATGCTATAATATTTTTTTAGAACGGTGTCTCCTACAAAGTGCTTTGCTTGGCTTGAACATTTTCTGCTAACAGACTCCCTTTAAGGATGTAGACATTTTATGCTTGAGTACAGAGATTTTTATTTTAATTATTGCGTTCCAAGACCCATCTTAAAGCTTGTTTTTTGTAGTATTTCGTACTGTTACTCTTTCTGCAACATATGATTAGAGATGAGTGGATCAATCTACACTGGCGATCAAAATTAGAGAACAATGTGTGATCACATGATTTTTTTCAGACAGAATATAATCTACATTGATCAACATTTGGTTTTTTTTGTGTAAGAGGTACACCATGCCACTAGAACAGTGTTTTCCAAAGTTTATCAACTTAAAACCTTCATTTTACACAAAACGTTATGATTCATAATACATAGTAACATAGTAACATAGTTTTTAAGGTTGAAGGAAGACTTTAAGTCCATCTAGTTCAACCCATAGCCTAACATGTTGATCCAGAGGAAGGCAAAAAAACCCCATGTGGCAACACTAAGCTCCACATTGGGGGAAAAAATTCCTTCCTGACTCCAGATACGGCAATCAGACTAACTCCCTGGATCAACGCCCGATCAAAGAATCTAGTATATATAACTGGTAATATTATAGTTTTCAAGAAAGGCATCCAGGCCCTTCTTAAATGTTAGTAGTGAGTCACTCATTACAACAGCATGAGGCAGAGAGTTCCAAAGTCTTACTGCTCTTACAGTAAAGAATCCACGTCTGTGATTATGATTAAACCTTCTTTCCTCCAGACGTAGAGGATGCCCCCTTGTCCCCGTCTCAGGCCTAAGAGTAAAGAGATCATTAGAAAGGTCTCTGTACTGCCCCCTCATATATTTATACATTATTATAAGATCACCCCTAAGCCTTCGTTTTTCCAAGCTAAATAACCCCAAGTTTAATAACCTGTCTTGGTATTGCAGACCCCTTAGTCTTCTAATGACTTTTGTCGCTCTTCTCTGGACCCGCTCTAGTTCAGCTATGTCTTTCTTATACACCGGAGACCAGAATTGTACACAGTATTCTAAGTGTGGTCGCACTAGTGACTTGTATAGAGGTAAAATTATGTTCTCCTCATGAGCATCTATGCCTCTTTTAATGCATCCCATTATTTTATTTGCCTTTGCAGCAGCTGCCTGACACTGGCCACTAAATGTGAGTTTATCATCTATCCATACACCCAGGTCTTTTTCAGTGACAGTTTTGCCCAGTGTTTTACAATTAAGCACATAATTATACCTTTTGTTTCCTCTGCCCAAGTGCATGACTTTACATTTATCCCCATTAAAGCGCATTTGCCATTTAGCCGCCCAAGCTTCTAGTTTACATAAATCCTCCTGTAATATAGAATTGTCCTCCTCTGTATTGATTACCCTGCAGAGTTTAGTGTCATCTGCAAATATTGAGATTCCACTCTGTATGCCCCCTACAAGGTCATTAATAAATATATTAAATAGAAGCGGGCCCAACACTGACCCCTGTGGTACCCCACTGTTAACTGTGACCCATTCTGAGTGTGTTCCATTAATAACCACCCTTTGTTTCCTATCACTAAGCCAGTTCTCAACCCACTTACACATATTTTCCCCTATCCCCATTGCCCTCATTTTATGTATCAACCTTTTGTGTAATAAGAGAAAAGTAATGACAGAGAAAGATTAATATTAAATTCTGTGAAGGTTACAACAGTCACCCATCAGTAGGAAGTGTATAGGCCTTTGCCTTTGCTTAGAATGACTTCAGCACTTCTGCGGTCACAGGACATCACTAGTCTCTCACACTGCTCTGGGGGATTTTGGTCCACTCTTCTTCCAGTCTCTTCCACAGTTCTGTGACTGTTGTGGATTTCTTGGCCATAACTTTGTCACCAAGGATTTTCCAGAGGTTCTCTATAGGGTTTAGATCAGGACTTGTCGGGCCATTTCATTGTTTCAATGTTTACCATTTCAAGGAACTGCTTTACCCATTTTGCTTTGTGTCAGGAGGCATTTTCCTGCATGAAAATTGCTGGCCGAGTGCTGAAAGCAAGTAAGGAACCACGTGTTCTTGAAGAAGGTTCTGATACACACTTGCATTCACTCTGCCATGTAGCTGTATAAGAGGTCCAACCCCTGCAGCAGAAAACATTCCCCAAACCATGACATTTCCTCTACCACCATTCACTGACTTCTTACATACTGTGGGTTCAGTCTTTCCCCAGTTTGTTGATAAATATAATGCAGCAGTCATAGGGTCAGGATACTAAACTCACCAGGGATTAACAGTTCTGGGGATTTCATGGTGGCCTTCCCTGGAAGTTGTTGCCGCAACCGGTCACTGAAAAAGGGGGAATTAGGGGAAAGTTTGTTGTGATGCCATCTGAGGTTTCTGATCAGGGATGATCAGAGCTGCATATAATAGTCCCACGGAGATAGGTGGTGAAGCAGCTAGTTGGAACAATCCCCTCATAAAGAGCGGGCCCCTGGGGTTTTAATGAAGGTGAAGTAGAGATAGTGGTGGCTGTAATAGCTGTAGGTGCAGGGTGCATAGAGGCGCAAGATAGAGTAGACAGACATAAGGTTCTTGCTGTTCTTACTGGACACCTTTACTTGAGTTCAGTGTAGACATAACCCAATCAGGGCACTGTATTCACCAAGATTGCGGCCCGGCCAGCTCACAAGTAGTCCGTGTCCACTCTGCTGAGGCACAGGGAATATGGCCTTCCTTGCTGCCATTTCCTCTCTAAGGCTGTGGTCACAGTTGCCATGCGTTTTTTTTAGTGATTTAACAAAACTCATGCGTTTTTTCATGTCAGCATGAGTTTTGTAAGGTGTGTGATGGCTCCCTGCGTTTTTGGCTGCGTTTTTTAATCTGCACCTAAAAATAGTGCTTGTAGTATTTTTTTGTGCGTTTTGAAAAACACATGCGTTTTTATAACATGGGCCTCTATGGAAAACGCATGCAAAAACGCATGGTACATTAGTAACTTTTAGTGCCATTCAAAAACGCATGCGTTTCCCATAGGAGCCCATGTTAAAAAACGCATGCGTTTTCTGAAACGCATGCGTTTTTATAACATGGGCTCCAATGGGAAACGCATGCGTTTTTGAATGGCACTAATTGTACATGCGTTTTTGCATGCGTTTCCCATAAGGCCCCATATTAAAAAACGCATGCGTTTTTGGAAAAGCTCCAAAAATGCATGGGACTGTCAGTCATGCTTTTTGGCTATTAGGGCATGCTTTTTTTAACATGGGGGCCTATGGGTGCGTTTTTTACATGCGTTTTTGAAAACGCAGGTCTCCAAAAACGCATGTGAAAAATGCTACTGTGACCCCAGCCTTACACTGCTACTCCTTGCCCTCCTAGTGTCCTGTGATTGCAAGTCCCAGAAGGCAGGCGACTACGGGCCCTCGGAGTGACTGCCTTGTAAGTCCACTTGACCCTACACAGTTCCTTAGCCTTGGGAAAGTCCTCCTTGGTAGTCACTGTACATACAGCCCAGTGACCTCCAGTTTCTCACCTGGTTCTGAAGGTATCCAGACCAAACTGAGGCTGGCACCCCTGTGCAGCTAGTTCCTCTGCCTGGACTGCACGGCAAGCTGCAAATTCGGGTCCTCAGTCTTGGGATTCACAGCTGACCCTCATGTGTACTGCTCTTTTCCAAGCTCCTGACTTCTAGAACTCACTCCTCACTTCTTTTGCCTCCCACCCTTAACCTAACTCCTCCCTGCAGCCAGTGGATGGGGACTACTCTGCATGTGAGTCTCTTTTGTCCAGCATCTCCCTGGCCTGGAGTTTGGATAATGTTGGGTGTGTGTTGGGGGTCTCAGCAAAGCTTTCCCTTCTTACCTAGGAGCATGATGCCACTATTACATAGGTGCAGTACCACAGTGGCAACCGAACCACAGGGGCACCACAATCATGTTTCCCATCAGACCCACATAAATTAAACTTGCATTCATCATTAAATTGTGTGCCACTTCTCCACTGTCTCCACTGTCCACACAAAATGCTCCTCCCCAAAGGTGAGTCTAGCCTTTTGATTCTTTCTGCTAATGAGAGGTTTGGTCACTGTAGAGTGGGCTTTCAGTCCAAATGCTGTTAAAGGTCGTGACACTGTATGATGAGACAGATCCTTACCCTGTTCTGTGCTGCAGTGTTGAAATGATTACCCATGGAAATTCTCCACATTATCCTGTTCTCCTTTGCATTTGTCTTTTGAGGGTGACCAGCCTTTTTGTAGGACTTGAGTTTGTGATGTTGTAAAGATGCAGTATTCTAGAAATCATAGACTTGGAATGATCAACTTCTGTTACTATGGCTGATGGGTGACCCCTTTGGCCTTCATCTGGACTGCTGCTGGAGGGTTTTCAGTCTCTTTGGAACGCTCACCATTTTTGCAAAGTGAATGCAAACAGGAAAGTTAGGCTGTCAGTTAAATAAGGTTTGTCAGATAATTAAGGAAATTAGGAGAAGGTGCCAGATTCACACCAATAACTTGCAGGTAAAGCCGGCTTCACACCACAATTTTTTTGGGTCCGGGGCTGTCTGGTGTAAACCTGCACCTTATGTATCCCATAGCACCGGATTGGCCTTATTTACCCTCCGATTTGCAGGTTTTCCGGGAGGATCCGGTTCTGTCTGATTTTTGCATCAGACACAAAAACCGGAGTCTGCAGCATTTTTTGTGTCGATGCAAAAATCTGACAAAACCAGATGCTTCCGGATCCGGCGCCCATACCATGGGAGTCTATGGGCGCTAGATCACGCCGGATCCGGCAGAAAATCGTGACGGGCCCCGGACGCCTGGTGCTGTTAACAGCCGCCGAGAATTTCAGCACCTGGAGAGCTCCACGGCTGAAATTTCAGCACCGCGGGCCAGCTCCCTGCAGTCGCATTGTTGAAATATCAGCACTGCACAGCAATGAAGCCAGCAAAAAGCAGGATTCTGCTTGTCCAGGGTTGTCAGGTTCTGTCCGCTGCATCCTGCAAAACCCGGACAGAACCTGACAGTCATAAATTGTGGTGTGAAGCGGCCTAAGTGTTCTCTAATTTTGATCAGTGTTCTTTTTTATTTCTCTCATTTACATTTTAATTCTGTGCTTTAGAATTATTCAATTTATGAAATAATCTTAAAATACTGCTATATTACTCATGTCATTTTCACATAGGACCCCACAATGACCTTGACATTAAGAAATTGTGTGGTTTGTTGTCAAATATTGATTGCTAGTGTATGGAGGACTGAGATGGAGTCTAATTTCCTGAAATTTAAACATTTTGAGTTTTAGATTTGTTGTTGGCAAAAAAAAAACCTAGCCACCACCATTTCCCATACAGTTGAAGTGTCAGAGAGACTAGGCAAATGTTATTTTGCATGCTCTGTGTACTTTCCTATAATTCCCAGCAAACTATGACATTTTAGGATTATATACTTTACATAACGAAGGTCAGTACCTGGGTCATCGGAGATCACCGATTCCCAGTGAAGCACAGTTTGTATGACAGTTGTTTTTAATCCAGGATCATTGAGTGAGGCCCTTAACCTTAATCCTCCCTGCAGCCTTGGTGGGACCCTCGGTGTGCTTTTTTGGTCCAATCAATCCCTGGCGGATTGGATAATACTTGGTGTGATTGGGTCTCCAGCAAACTTTCCTTCTTACTGGAATTCAGGATTTTCCTTATGACATAGTGCGAACACAGGGCAACCGAACCGCAGGGTCCACATATTGTTCCCTTATTCAATAAACTAACTTGCATTCACTTAAAATGGTGCCAACATTTCCAACACACAAAATCGCTTCTTCCCAAAGGTGTTTTCTGAATTCTTTCTCATGAGAGTTTTCACTGTAAGTGGGCTTTCAGTCCATGCGTTAAAGGTTCGTGACACTGTAGAATGAAGATCCTTAGCTATCTGTGCATGGCTGTTATCCATTCAAGCAATTGAAATGATTACCCATGGAAATTCTACATTATCATGTTTCTTGCATTTCTTTTTAGGTTACCAAGCCTTCTTTGTAGACTTGATTGATGTTGTAAAGATCGTATTCTAAAATATTATTCTTGGAATGATCAATTGTTAAACTAATGGCGACTTTTGTACCCCTTTGTCCTTCATCTGACTGCTCTGTTAGGTTTCTACTCTTTGAACGTCATCAATTTTATCAAATGAATGCAAACAGAAATTAGCTTTCTTTAAAATATTTGAAATTAAGGAATTAGAGAATGTTCCAGATTCACACCAATAACTTGCAGTAAAGCGGCTTCACACCAATTTTTTGGACCGGGCTGTCTGGTGGTAAACCTGCACCATAGTATCCCCTAGCACCGGAATAGCCTTATTAGCTGCCGATTTCAGCTTTCCTGGTAGAAGTACCGCGTCACTATTTTGCATAGCAAACCGGTCTGCAGCATTTTTTGTCCGATCAAAAATCTGATCAAACAGATGCTTGATCCAGCGCCCATACAGGGAGATCTAATGGACGCTAGATAGGGACCGGACGAAAAATGTTCGTTCACCGACGCCTGGCTGTTAACAGCCGCCGCATAATTTCAGCACCTGGAAGCTCCACGGAAGATTTCAGCACCGTCTACGCCTCGCAGTCGTTGTTAAATTCAGCAACTGTACAGTCAATTGAACCAGCAAAAAGAGGTTCTCTTGCCAGGCTTGTAAGGTTTGTCCGCGATCCTGCTAAACACGTCGACTGAAGTCATAAATTGTGTGTGAAGCGGCCTAAGTTTCGCTATTTGATCATGTTGTTTTTATTCCTCATTTAATTTTAATTCTGTGGCTTTAGAAAATCCATTATCAATAATGTAAATTTCTAAAATATAATTCCTTCATCATAGGAATACAATGACTTGAATTAGAAAATTAGATGTTTGGGCAAATATATTGCTAGTGTAGATAGAGATGGAGTCCTATTTCCTAAATTTAAACATTGCAACTAGTTTGTGTGGAAAAAAAAAACCTAGCCCACCAGTATTCCCATACAGTGAAGTGTCAGAGAGACTAGTAATTTTATTTCACTGCTCTTTAACTTTCCTAATAATTTTCGGACTAGAATTTTAGATTTAATATTTCACATAACGAAGGTCTTTTTGGTCATCGAGACACCGATTTCTTTTAAGTACAGTTGTATGACAGTGTTATTTTAAATCCAGGATCATTATGGAGGACCATATTTCATGTAGAGTGTAGTTTGGTTTATCATCAACGGCTTATTTGGCAAATTTCACAAATCTGCAAGGACAAGTGGCATCAACTAGTCCAGTAGCAATCCCAAAGATTTTTTGGCAAATCAATTTTTCTGCAGTTTTAGTGAGAAAAAAGAGCAACATGTCAATTTATACATTTTTCCCTGCATTATTTTTCAAATAGAACCTATAAAAAATGTGTCAAATCAATCCCAAAACTTGCAAAATACACGGCAAAACGTGATTTTTGAAATGTTTTCCTGCCAGAAGAATCAGATTCGGGTAGCAGGAATTTCTGCACATGGCTCATAAGCTTTGTACACAGGCTCACTAATGTACAATGTTAAGCCTTATTATTCGTCATGGTCTACCTTTCGTCGCTTATCCGCCATTTTACAAGCAATTGCAAGCTTTCCAACAAATTCAATATTATTTGTCACAATCAATTTTTAGGAATAATTTAAAAGATCGGCCATCTTTACATATGATTGTTAAGTAACCTTTATATTTTTTTAAGGGCATGGAAAATCAAACACTTTTGCATTGTTTTTTAATTTTTTTTCTCATCGTTATAAACCTAACTTTATCTAATTATCATAAATTCATAATCATCTCTATAGTCAAAAAAAGTAACACACTTTCTTTGCATAGTCCATTCTAAGCTCTATTGGGCTTTATTTTTCTGGATAGTTTCTTATACACTATTAGCGGTCATAACTATTTGGTTAACCACCCGCACATGGCAACATATTGAGACCACTGGATTAGGTCAAAACGGCGCAGGATGGCCTACCGAGTCCCAGCGCCACCGTGTATACAAGGTCAAACGGTCTCCAGGCACACGACACGAAACTCAATCGTTGGAAAGTATCAGGTCGATTGTTCTGTACCACGTCATCAGGTGCCTCATGATACCTCGTTCCCACGTACGGGCCGTAATATCCCGGCAATGGCAATTGACACTTAAACAATGAAGGTCGGTTAACCGGACAGGTAGCCGCCGCATCGATAGACAGTCCTTAATGCCTCGCCTATTGGAAGGAAGGATGTAGCGATCTCACGACCACAATAGTGGTTTGCTTTCGCGAGAATCGTTGTTGCAGTCGTTGGTGATATAACATGTGACATTTCACTAGCGATCATTGAGTTAATCGATCATAGGTCAAGTCTGATCGCTCTATCGTGCTGACCATAACGTGAGTTTCGCAGGGCCTTGATTCTGGCACTAGCTGGCTCCAACAGATGGGTAGCGGCAGTGCCCTCCTGATCACATTATGCACTATTTCAAAAGCATAATTTCTACATCAACTCATTTACAAAGTATAAGGGTCATAAGCTCATTTGGCATAGACTTCAGGACTCAGATGATTTGAACAGACCTTTATTCCTATGCCTCCACCTCCATCAAGACGTTTTGATAGAAATGCCTCATCCCATCCTTAGTTCACTCATGAGCATTATGTGGCTAAAATTTTCATGTTACACAATTCAGAACATCCACAATACACCTTTTACGGCTGATATTAGATTGTAACCTTTCCCCCCCTTAGATCCTTGTTTGAAACAGAGGGCAATTTTTTAAGTACTGATAATGAGAGAATCGCATAATAAGTGGCATGGCAGTACAAAAAGTGCAACTGAGGACGTGGTTACTGAAATCCACATTGTCAATTCACGGAACCAAGGCCCGGTAGGTCGAGGCAGTATTCTACCTCCAGTAGGCAATGTTAGGAATCTTTGAGGGATGCGGGCATAAATGCCATTATGAGCATAACAAAAACATTCAATCTGATAGGATTTTGTATTAAAACGTTTGAAATTGCAATACTAAATAGTTATACTTTCTTTGTAAGGATGCAGGCCTCCATACGGAAGGTTGGTTTATCCCAAAAATTAAAAGTCGAGGTAGCAGGGAACCCGCTTGCATAACGACAACAAACAGTTTTTAAATAATGTCTACCGTTTATTTTTAATTTAAAACATAACCCGGGTGTGTTTGACAATATCACATTGACATAAACACCATACATAAATACACCATACATTTACATATAAATTACATAACTTATTGCACATGACATCTTATTGTAACCGGGACCTGTAATTCTCTGTCCCCATTGGAGCTCTACTAACAGCTCCCGTGGTGGCTACAGGCCTCCGGCCTATCTACACATTCCACATACATTTATCAATTCATAAGTTACCATATATCAATGGGCTCTATAGGTCCCAATGGCGGAACCAGCCGCCTGGCTTAGTTCCCCAGCTCCACACTACCCTGGAATCAGGACTCCAGCCTGACCAGGTTCTTACACACCGTATGTGACCCATCCTAAACACATCCATGGATCACATACATCCTCACACACGCTCACAGCCCATCCTATGATATCCATGGACTGCGGCTCCCCTGGGTCCATAGCAGGGATTGGCCTACCTGAGTCACCGGGCAAACCGAGCGTCACCAAGGCCTCCTCACCACGTGTTTAGGCCGACAGCCGCCACCAAACCTCCACCCTGTGGCAAGTCTCCAGGTCAACGACTGTGCCCACGCCTGAGTCGAGCGCCCTCCAGGATCAGCCTCGGTTCCCCACTCCAGGAGCCCTCGTTACCCCCGCAACTGGCCACAGGTTCACACATACCATCGAAGGACGGTTTGAGGGACAGGTACCCGCCGCATGCAGCAGGCCAAGCCTCCCTCTCGTCACCACAGGACGGAATTCCTCCGATCTCACACCCATACTCGCTGGGTTTCTCTCACAGACTGACTCTCCTCAGCTCTCTGGCTGGTAATCAGCCCACATGCTCTCAGGCTGATGTCTGGCTGAGAATGAATCTCCCAATCACTCAGCTGGCTGACCTCTTATCGTGCCTGCCACACCCACACTGAGTCATCCAGCTGGGCTGCTATTCCTCCGGACACACAGACCTGACACACCCACCTGGGCTGTCAGCAATCACTCATTACATCCCATTCCTCATGGCCTCCTCGATTTCATGAGCCACTCATTAGTCACATCAAACCTCATGTTCAAAGTTGGTTCACACAGCATTATCCCAGGAAAAACAGGCCAGTGTGAACAGGATCCTCCTGATCCTGCATGTGATGCGCCCCGGCCATGAGGATCATGCGGCGGTGCCTCACATACCCCGCTGCCTGGTTTACACCCGGTAGGTGGTTTTAAACACATGCCATAGAGTCGGGCCACCAACAACACCTTTGGAGAAGCACGGGGCGGATCGCTCGGTTGTATACCTGTGGACTCCTGTCCAAACCATCAGGCCCTCCTTGTTTAAACCAGGTACAGGGGCAGAAACACAGGATCGTTCCTAAGGTCTATGATAATCCGATGTGCGCGGCTGTCTTGGGCAGATTCGATGACCCTCAGGCGCACCGGAACCTTGATCACTGCCGGACTTGACTTCGGTGACCCCCTAGGGCCGATGCCCCTGGGTTACTTTGAGTAGCACGTCCTTCTGCGACGCCTAGAGAAGTTACTCACCGGCCAGTTGCTAGGTGCCAGCGTCGCCCATCATTAGCAACCAAGTCCATTAAAGTGCACATCACATGACATTAGTCCATATATAGAATGTCCATGATCAGATGCCACAACCACGGTGAGCCCTCGCTGTACAAGCCACCCAGTTATCCTGCTCTCATCAGCGGCTGAAAGCATGCCCGCATTCCCCACCATATGATAGAGTAGCACCGGGAAATATCCGACGCATTGCCATAACGTATCAACAAACTGTTTTAATAAAGATTTATCCAAGTGCTACCAACTTTATTTTTCACATATATATTAAATAAGGGATCCACGTGTACTATAGTTTAACAATAACTAAATTGACTATAAAACACATTACATAAAGTACATTCATCAGTACATTTACATAAGTAATCTTTACATAGCACTTATTGCACACTGGACATCTTAATATTGTAAACCCGTGTCTAGTAAATCATATGTCTCGTACCAAATTGGATGCCTACTAACAGGCTCATGTGGTGCTGACATACATGGCTATGCCGCTATCTACACATTCCACATTAACTTTTTATCAATATCATGAAGAGTAAACCATATACAACTTTGGGCTCTATATGTCCCATGGCGGAACCAGCTGCCTAGGCTTCAGTTCCCCTGTCCACACTACCCTGGAATCAGGACTCCAGCCTGACCGGGTTCTTACACACCGTATGTGACCCATCCTAACACATCCATGGATCTCATACATCCTCACACACGCTCACAGCCCATCATATGATATCCATGGACTGCGGCTCCCCTGGGTCCATAGCAGGATTGGCCTACCTGAGTCACCGGGCAAACCGAGCGTCACCAAGGCCTCCTCACCACGTGTTTAGGCCGACAGCCGCCACCAAACCTCCACCCTGTGCAAGTCTCCAGGTCAACGACTGTGCCCCACGCCTGAGTCGAGCGCCCTCCAGGATCAGCCTCGGTTCCCCACTCCAGGAGCCCTCGTTACCCCCGCAACTGGCCACAGGTTCACACATACCATCGAAGGACGGTTTGAGGGACAGGTACCCGCCGCATGCAGCAGGCCAAGCCTCCCTCTCGTCACCACAGGACGGAATTCCTCCGAACTCACACCCATACTCGCTGGGTTTTCTCTCACAGACTGACTCTCCTCAGCTCTCTGGCTGGTAATCACCCACATGCTCTCAGGCTGATGTCTGGCTGAGAATGAATCTCCCAATCACTCAGCTGGCTGACCTCTTATCGTGCCTGCCACACCCACACTGAGTCATCCAGCTGGGCTGCTATTCCCCCGGACACACAGACCTGACACACCCACCTGGCTGTCAGCAATCACTCATTACATCCCATTCCTCATGGCCTCCTCGATTTCATGAGCCACTCATTAGTCACATCAAACCTCATGTTCAAAGTTGGTTCACACAGCATTATCCCAGGAAAAACAGCCAGTGTGAACAGGATCCTCCTGATCCTGCATGTGATGCGCCCCGGCCATGAGGATCATGCCGGCGGTGCCTCACAGTCCGTATCGCAGAGCATTTCAGGAGCGGTGGTGAGCAATAATGTGAACAATTACTTAGTGTCGGGCACGTCAAAACATTTTAAGGAGAAGCACGGAGGGGATCGCTCTGCTATGGAGGAATGTGGTGTAGAAAAAATCCATAGACCATTGCATGGAGGATTTAGCTTTCAATGCTTAGAGTACAGGGAGCTCAGTGGATATTAAAATTGGAATCCGTTTCCCTAATGGTCTTGAAAATAATATAGAAGTTCTGTTTTTTTTGCGCGGCTGCAAGTGCTGGATCTGCCGGATTCGGCAATACTGCACTTGCTGCACCCGACCACAAGCCCCAATAGAGAATGAATGGGGCTTGCTGGATTGGTGCCGCAAGTCGGCCTTTACACGGCAGATCCGGAAGATGCGGCGACATCTGCTGGGAATTACACCTACTGCAGATGTGAAAGCAGCCTTAAAATGCGACAACTGAGAGAAAATGAACTTATTTCCTCACGGGAGCCCCCAGCTTTCAGTCATAGTGGCACAAAGCAGCTACAGTCACCACTCACTATACTGTGAACCAAGTTTGTAAACTCACCCCAACACTTTGATTGACAGTTCAAGGTCCAGTATATCTGTACTGAGAAAGATGCCAAACTGGTGAGGTATGTTCACAGCCAGCGCTAACAGTATAGTGAGTGGAGTTATGAGCGATGAAAGTAACTGCTCCGTGCACCACACCTATGACTAAAAGCCATGGCTCCCAGGAGAAAATACATTAATTTTCTCCTGGTAACAGCATTTGCAAGCATCATTGTAACGTTACTTGCAGATTAACTGTATATCTACAGGTAAACAGCATTTTTCAAGGCTACCAAAATATCTGATATTGTTGAGGATATAATAGTTTTAGATATAAGTGGATCCATATTGTACTTACTTGAAAGGAATAAACAGACTGAAGCTGGAAATACGTATGAAAAATCTGACTGATTCTCATCCAGGAGAGTAGGACAGTGTCATGCAAGTGCTATGCAAGAGTGCGATTTCTTTCCTTGCCTAGCATCCATATGCAATTCATTTTTTTCTCGGCAGCTATTACTGTACAATCATTTACAGGAACATTTTACAGTGTTCTGAGCTACAGAATCATAATTTATCAGTAAAAAAATGGATGCCACTAAGATGGTCAATGTGCTGTCTGTTTTTTTTCTTGCACCCATCGACTTGCATTGGCGAGTATTGCACGATTATCTGATCCACTCGCAGCATGTTGCAACTTTTTTCTAATGCAGTATCTGGATGAGAAAAAAGCTGAATACACACGTTTTTCTGCTCTGACTCATTTATTAACATTGGTCAGAGTGCAATGCCAGATTTTCTTGCATAGCACTCATCTGATTTCAACGCTCGTGTGTCTGCGCCCTGAGGGATACAGTCAAGTGTCTTCTCTAAATTGAGAATTCCCAGTTCCTGTACTCGGTAACAAGCAGGAGAAGAAAAAGGGATTATTACCACGCTCCCATTAACAAGACAATAAATGATTCTTCCACGATGTGAACACATCTGTACATCTGTGATTTTTCCTGAAGAAGGGGCATCTGTGCCCTGAAACACGTTGAAATAAATTACAAATCTTTAGTTGACATCATGGAAGAATTATTTATTGTCTTGTTGACGGGAGCGCAGTAATAATCCCTTTTTCTTCTGCTTGTTACTGGATACACTTTGTGAGGGATACTGCTGCAGACTGACTTCTTTTTACATGAGGAGTGCCAAGCGCATAAAGTTGTTGTGGCTATACACAACTTAGTAAGGTGAGCCTTAATCTTTTAATAATCAAGTGTATAACACGGATAAACCCTATGTTTGCACCTTTTTCTTAAATTCCAGTTGATATTGTCAGTTCCTGTACAGAGGTTATGAATGATGTTGTCAATTAATCAATCTTAATTCCAGTCTTGAAGATATTTAATAGTATACTAGCTGAACAATGTGTCTGTATGTTCCATGGAGTTTACAAAAGAATGAGAACTCCAATTCTTTGGATTCCTCTAAGTTTGTATCATGTACATTCTTCTGAAAACTATTTTCAAAGCAGTCTCTATAATGCCATCAGAACTTTTATTGCTTCATGTAGACTAATTGGTAAGACCCCCTTCACACTGCAGGATTTCACGGATCAGTGTCCATCAGTGCAGGGCCGGCATCAGCACCTGGCATACCCAGGCAAGTGCTGGGGCCCTGGACAGCTGGAGGACCCACTGGCCATCAGGCACATGCAGCCCTGACAGCCAAGTGCCCATCAGGGAGAGTCAGCCCTGACAACTAGGGGCCCATCAGGTATACTCAGCCAGTAGATGAGTGCTCTCTTAGCACAGCAAATGCACATGGCTAATTTGCATGCAATGCAAATTAGCCATGTGCTGACTCACTTGCTCCTTCCTGGTCTGGTGACCTCACGCAGCACGGCCCGCCCCCACCTCTTTATGCTATACATTTGCTGTACAGCATTGGTTACCCCAGTGCGTGGGCCTGCAGCATAGAGGAAGATATGGTCTGTGCCCAGCGGGGTGGCCCATGGGCTCTCCATCTGCCCGCACACGGACTCGCACTGCCCCTCTCTCAGCTGGGCATCCTGAGAGCAGTGATGATTGTTTCTGCGCCATCTCCTAGGAATTTTATTGTGACGTTTTGTTGCTGCATCATGAGTTCAAGTTGTCCCTGACAGGCACCCAACAGCAGGGGGTGAAGGTAAGTGCTAGTGTGAAGCCTGTGCCTGCTGCTGCCAGTGGGAAGGCTGTGCCCTGCTGGTTGCTGGTGCCATTGTGGAGTCAGTGCCCTGCTGGTGCCAGTGTGGAGGCTATGCCCTGCTGGTGCCAGTGTGGAGGGCTGGTGCCCTGCTGGTGCCAGTGTGGAGGCTGTGCCCTGCTGGTGCCAGTGTGGAGGCTGTGCCCTGCTGGTGCCAGTGTGGAGGCTGTGCCCTGCTGGTGCCAGCATGGGGCTGTCCCTGCTGGTGCCATTGTAGAGTCTGTGCCCTGCTGGTGCCAGTGGGAGGCTGTGCCCTGCTGGTGCCAGTGTGAGGCTGTGCCCTGCTGGTGCCAGTGTGGAGGCTGTGACCTGCTGTTGCCATTGTGGAGTCTGTGCCCTGCTGGTGCCAGTGTGGAGGCTGTGCCCTGCTGGTGCCAGTATGGAGGCTGTGCCCTGCTAGTGACAGTGTGGAGGCTGTGCCCTTCTGGTGCCAGTGTGGAGGCTGCGCCCTTCTGGTATCAGTGGCGAGGATGTGCCCTGCTGGTGCCAGTGTGAGGCTGTGCCTGCTGCTGCCAGTGTGGAGGATCTGCCCTGCTGGTGCCAGTGGTGAGGCTCTGCCCTGCTGGTGCTAGTGTGGAGGCTGTGCCCTGCTGGTGCCAGTGTGGAGGTTATGCCCGGCTGGTGCCAGTGTGGAGGTTGTGCCTGCTGCTGCCAGTGTGGAGGCTGTGCCTGCTGGTGCCAGCGGCGAGGCTCTGCCCTGCTGGTGCCAGTGCTGAGGCTCTGCCTTTCAGGCGCCAGTGTGGAGGCTCTGCCCGGCTGGTGCCAGTGTGGAGGCTGTGCCTGGCTGGTGCCAGTGTGAAGGCTGTGCTCTGCTGGTGCCAGTGTGGAAGCTCTGCCCTGCTGGTGCCAGTGTGGTGGCTGTGCCTGGCTGGTGCCAGTGTGGAGGCTGTGCCCTGCTGGTGCCAGTGTGGAGGCTGTGCCCTGCTGGTGCCAGTATGGAGGCTGTGCCCTGCTGGTGCCATTGTGGAGTCTGTGCCCTGCTGGTGCCAGTGTGGAGGCTGTGCCCTGCTGGTGCCAGTATGGAGGCTGTGCCCTGCTGGTGCCATTGTAGAGTCTGTGCCCTGCTGGTGCCAGTGCGGAGGCTGTGCCCTGCTGGTGCCAGTGTGAAGGCTGTGCCCTGCTGTTGCCATTGTGGAGGCTGTGCCCTGCTGTTGCCATTGTGGAGTCTGTGCCCTGCTGGTGCCATTGTGGAGTCTGTGCCCTGCTGGTGTCAGTGTGGAGGCTGTGCCCTGCTGGTGCCAGTATGGAGGCTGTGCCCTGCTAGTGACAGTGTGGAGGCTGTGCCCTGCTGGTGCCAGTGTGGAGGTTATGCTCGGCTGGTGCCAGTGTGGAGGCTGTGCCCTGCTGCTGCCAGTGTGGAGACTGTGCCTGCTGGTGCCAGCGGCGAGGCTCTGCCCTGCTCGTGCCAGTGGTGAGGCTCTGCCCTTCAGGTGCCAGTGTGGAGGCTCTGCCCGGCTGGTGCCAGTGTGGAGGCTGTGCCTGGCTGGTGCCAGTGTGAAGGCTGTGCCCTGCTGGTGCCAGTGTGGAAGCTTTGCCCTGCTGGTCCCAGTGTGGAGGCTGTGCCTGGCTGGTGCCAGTGTGGAGGCTGTGCCCGGCTGGTGCCAGTGTGGAGGCTCTGCCCTGCGGGTGAAAGTGTGGAAGATGTACCCTTCTGGTGCCAGTGTGGAGGCTGTGCCCAGGAAACAGCTGCTCACAAGTTGTGTAGACAATGGCTGTGCCCACGCAGGACTCCCCAAAAAGTATGCTGCACATAGAAGGTCTGGATCCGGGGGCATAAGCGAGGCTGTGTGCTGCCTCTGGGGCTGATTGTCACCTGTGTTGGGTGTCACCAGTTTGGGGTGTGACCAATCCACTGTCAGCCTGGGACTATTTGGACACCCCCCTTCCACACTGGAGGAAATGGTGACACTCAGGTGTCATTTTAGGCCACTTTGACATTGACAATTCTGAAAATACTGAAAAAAAAACTCCTGGTTTTGGCACACAAACACTGATGGACACTGATCAGTGGAATCATGCAGTGTGAAGGGGGCCTTATGGTGCCGTTACATACAGCGATGTTTCAGCAATTCCGACAACAACCAGGTTCGCTGGAACATCGCTGTGTGGTCACTGGGGACCTGTCAAACAGGCAGATCTCCTCAGCGACCAGAGACCAGGGAGCCACCTCCACATCGCTGATAACCATGATAAACAGCGGGTATCTAGGCAGAGCGCGCTGCTTAGTAACCCTATGTTTATCATGGTTACCAGCCTGTGAGGCCGCTGATCGCTCGCAGTCACACGCAGCGAAGCGTGCTGACCAGCGGGAGACCAAGGACCAATAAATGGTCCTGAAGGATGTGCAGCAATCAGCAGGGGCCTGATTGCTGCTGCTTTTCACACACAGCGCTCGCGAGGTTGCTGATTTCAGCGATATAGCTGTGTGTGACGTACCCCTTAGACTCTGTACCACTCCATTTATTAAATGTGGCTATATACCTTAGTACCGTATATACTCGCGTATAAGCCGAGTTTTTCAGCCCAAAATTTGGGCTGAAAAGTACCCCCTCGGCTTATACGCGAGTATATAAAAAATACCGCAGCAGCCCCGGAGGTATACAGGCCCCCCATCAAGTTCCAGGGCCCCCCCCCCTTGCGCGCCAGCCTGTAAAGTAAAATCATACTTACCAGTGTCCTGTCGCGCCGTCCGCAGCTGCCGACACGCGATCCCCGGCTTCATTCCGCGTCTTCCGCATTTCCTGTAGTCGCGGGCAATGACGTCATTGCCCGCGACCACAGGAAGTCAGAAGCCGGAAGACGTGGATTGAAGCCCGGGATCGCGTGTCGGCAGCTGCGGACGGCGCGACAGGACACTGGTAAGTATGATTTTACTTTACAGGCTGGCGCGCAAGGGGGGGGGGCCCTGGAACTTGATGGGGGGCCTGTATACCTCCGGGGCTGCGGCTGTATACAGCCCCGGGGCTGCGGCTGTATACAGCCCTGGGGCTGCGGCTGTATACAGCCCTGGGGCTGCTGCTGCTGTATACTACCTAAGGGCTGCTGTATATACCTCTGGGGCTGCATATGGGGCTGCATATACCTCTGGGGCTGCATATACCTCTGGGGCTGTATATACCTCTGGGCCTGCATATACCTCTGGGCCTGCATATACCTCTGGGGCTGCATATACCTCTGGGGCTGCATATACCTCTGGGGCTGCATATGGGCCTGCATATACCTCTGGGGCTGCATATACCTCTGGGGCTGCATATGGGGCTGCATATACCTCTGGGGCTGCATATGGGGCTGCATATACCTCTGGGGCTGCATATACCTCTGGGGCTGCATATACCTCTGGGGCTGCATATGGGGCTGCATATACCTCTGGGGCTCCATATACCTATGGGGCTGCATATACCTCTGGGGCTGCATATACCTCTGGGGCTGCATATCCCTCTGGGGCTGCATATGGGGCTGCATATACCTCTGGGGGCTGCATATGGGGCTGCATATACCTCTGGGGCTGCATATGGGGCTGCATATACCTCTGGGGCTTGCATATGGGGCTGCATATACCTCTGGGGCTGCATATGGGGCTGCATATACCTCTGGGGCTGCATATACCTCTGGGGCTGCATATACCTCTGGGGCTGCATATACCTCTGGGGCTGCATATGGGGCTGCATATACCTCTGGGGCTCCATATACCTATGGGGCTGCATATACCTCTGGGGCTGCATATACCTCTGGGGCTGCATATACCTCTGGGGCTGCATATGGGGCTGCATATACCTCTGGGGCTGCATATGGGGCTGCATATACCTCTGGGGCTGCATATGGGGCTGCATATACCTCTGGGGCTGCATATGGGGCTGCATATACCTCTGGGGCTGCATATAACATTCTGGGGCTGCATATACCTCTGGGGCTGCATATACCTCTGGGGCTGTATATACCTCTGGGGCTGTATATACCTCTGGGCCTGCATATACCTCTGGGCCTGCATATACCTCTGGGGCTGCATATGGGGCTGCATATACCTCTGGGGCTGCATATGGGGCTGCATATACCTCTGGGGCTGCAATATACCTCTGGGGCTGCATATACCTCTGGGGCTGCATATGGGGCTGCATATACCTCTGGGGCTCCATATACCTATGGGGCTGCATTACTCTGGGGCTGCATATACCTCTGGGGCTGCATATACCTCTGGGGCTGGCATATGGGGCTGCATATACCTCTGGGGCTGCATATGGGGCTGCATATACCTCTGGGGCTGCATATGGGGCTGCATATACCTCTGGGGCTGCATATGGGGCTGCATATACCTCTGGGGCTGCATATACATTCTCGGGGCCTGCATATACCTCTGGGGCTGCATATACCTCTGGGGCTGTATATACCTCTGGGGCTGTATATACCTCTGGGCCTGCATTACTCTGGGCCTGCATATACCTCTGGGGCTGCATATACCTCTGGGGCTGCATATGGGGCTGCATATACCTCTGGGGCTGCATATGGGGCTGCATATACCTCTGGGGCTGCATATACCTCTGGGGCTGCATATACCTCTGGGGCTGCATATGGGGCTGCATATACCTCTGGGGCTGCATATACCTATGGGGCTGCATATACCTCTGGGGCTGCATATACCTCTGGGGCTGCATATGGGGCTGCATATACCTCTGGGGCTGCATATTGGGGCTGCATATACCTCTGGGGCTGCATATGGGGCTGCATATACCTCTGGGGCTGCATATGGGGCTGCATATACCTCTGGGGCTGCATATGGGGCATATAACCTCTGGGGCTGCATATACTCTGGGGCTGCATATACCTCTGGGGCTGCATATTGGGGCTGCATATACCTCTGGGGCTGCATATACCTATGGGGGCATTTTGGCATATACCTCTGGGGCTGCATATACCTCTGGGGCTGTAGGCATGCTATACCTCTGGGGCTGCATATGGGGCTGCATATACCTCTGGGGCTGCATATACCTCTGGGGCTGCATATGGGGCTGCATATAACCTCTGGGCTGCATATATTGGGGCTGCATATACCTCTGGGGCTGCATATACCATTCTGGGGCTGCATATACCTCTGGGGCTGCATATACCTCTGGGGCTGATATACCTCTGGGGCTGTATATACCTCTGGGCCTGCATATACCTCTGGGGCTGCATATACCTCTGGGGCTGCATATACCTCTGGGGCTGCATATGGGGCTGCATATACCTCTGGGGCTGCATATGGGGCTGCATATACCTCTGGGGCTGCATATACCTCTGGGGCTGCATATACCTCTGGGGCTGCATATACCTCTGGGGCTGCATATGGGGCTGCATATACCTCTGGGGCTCCATATACCTATGGGGCTGCATATACCTCTGGGGCTGCATATACCTCTGGGGCTGCATATACCTCTGGGGCTGCATATGGGGCTGCATATACCTCTGGGGCTGCATATGGGGCTGCATATACCTCTGGGGCTGCATATGGGGCTGCATATACCTCTGGGGCTGCATTATGGGGCTGCATATACCTCTGGGGCTGCATACATTCTGGGGCTGCATATACCTCTGGGGCTGCATATACCTTGGGGCTGCATATACCTCTGGGGCTGCTGTATATACCTCTGGGCTGCATTCTCTGCTGATATACCTCTGGGGCTGCATATACCTCTGGGGCTGCATATGGGGCTGCATATACCTCTGGGGCTGCAATATGGGGCTGCATATACCTCTGGGGCTGCATATACCTCTGGGGCTGCATATACCTCTGGGGCTGCATATGGGGCTGCATATACCTCTGGGGCTCCATATACCTATGGGGCTGCATATACCTCTGGGGCTGCATATACCTCTGGGGCTGCATTAACCTCTGGGGCTGCATATGGGGCTGCATATACCTCTGGGGCTGCATATGGGGCTGCATATACCTCTGGGGCTGCATATGGGGCTGCATATACCTCTGGGGCTGCATATGGGGCTGCATATACCTCTGGGGCTGCATATGGGGCTGCATATACCTCTGGGGCTGCATATACCTCTGGGGCTGCATATACCTCTGGGGCTGCATATACCTCTGGGGCTGCATATGGGGCTGCATATACCTCTGGGGCTCCATATACCTATGGGGCTGCATATACCTCTGGGGCTGCATATACCTCTGGGGCTGCATATACCTCTGGGGCTGCATATGGGGCTGCATATACCTCTGGGGCTGCATATGGGGCTGCATATACCTCTGGGGCTGCATATGGGGCTGCATATACCTCTGGGGCTGCATATGGGGCTGCATATACCTCTGGGGCTGCATATACATTCTGGGGCTGCATATACCTCTGGGGCTGCATATACCTCTGGGGCTGTATATACCTCTGGGGCTGTATATACCTCTGGGCCTGCATATACCTCTGGGCCTGCATATACCTCTGGGGCTGCATATGGGGCTGCATATACCTCTGGGGCTGCATATGGGGCTGCATATACCTCTGGGGCTGCATATACCTCTGGGGCTGCATATACCTCTGGGGCTGCATATGGGGCTGCATATACCTCTGGGGCTCCATATACCTATGGGGCTGCATATACCTCTGGGGCTGCATATACCTCTGGGGCTGCATATACCTCTGGGGCTGCATATGGGGCTGCATATACCTCTGGGGCTGCATATGGGGCTGCATATACCTCTGGGGCTGCATATGGGGCTGCATATACCTCTGGGGCTGCATATGGGGCTGCATATACCTCTGGGGCTGCATATACATTCTGGGGCTGCATATACCTCTGGGGCTGCATATACCTCTGGGGCTGTATATACCTCTGGGGCTGTATATACCTCTGGGCCTGCATATACCTCTGGGCCTGCATATACCTCTGGGGCTGCATATACCTCTGGGGCTGCATATGGGGCTGCATATACCTCTGGGGCTGCATATGGGGCTGCATATACCTCTGGGGCTGCATATACCTCTGGGGCTGCATATACCTCTGGGGCTGCATATGGGGCTGCATATACCTCTGGGGCTCCATATACTATGGGGCTGCATATACCTCTGGGGCTGCATATACCTCTGGGGCTGCATATGGGGCTGCATATACCTCTGGGGCTGCATATGGGCTGCATATACCTCTGGGGCTGCATATGGGGCTGCATATACCTCTGGGGCTGCATATGGGGCTGCATATACCTCTGGGGCTGCATATACCTCTGGGGCTGCATATACCTCTGGGGCTGCATATACCTCTGGGGCTGCATATGGGGCTGCATATACCTCTGGGGCTCCATATACCTATGGGGCTGCATATACCTCTGGGGCTGCATATACCTCTGGGGCTGCATATACCTCTGGGGCTGCATATGGGGCTGCATATACCTCTGGGGCTGCATATACCTCTGGGGCTGCATATGGGGCTGCATATACCTCTGGGGCTGCATATGGGGCTGCATATACCTCTGGGGCTGCATATACATTCTGGGGCTGCATATACCTCTGGGGCTGCATATACCTCTGGGGCTGTATATACCTCTGGGGCTGTATATACCTCTGGGCCTGCATATACCTCTGGGCCTGCATATACCTCTGGGGCTGCATATACCTCTGGGGCTGCATATGGGGCTGCATATACCTCTGGGGCTGCATATGGGGCTGCATATACCTCTGGGGCTGCATATACCTCTGGGGCTGCATATACCTCTGGGGCTGCATATACCTCTGGGGCTGCATATGGGGCTGCATATACCTCTGGGGCTCCATATACCTATGGGGCTGCATATACCTCTGGGGCTGCATATACCTCTGGGGCTGCATATACCTCTGGGGCTGCATATGGGGCTGCATATACCTCTGGGGCTGCATATGGGGCTGCATATACCTCTGGGGCTGCATATGGGGCTGCATATACCTCTGGGGCTGCATATGGGGCTGCATATACCTCTGGGGCTGCATATGGGGCTGCATATACCTCTGGGGCTGCATATACCTATGGGGCTGCATATACCTCTGGGGCTGCTGTATACTACCACTGTGGCTGCTGCTGTATACTACCACTGGGGAGGCTGCTGTATACCTCACTGCTGGGGGTTGTATACCTGTGCTGGAGTCCACCCTCGGCTTATACGCGAGTCAATAAGTTTTCCCAGTTTTTGGGGGCAAAAGTAGGGGGGTCGGCTTATACACGGGTCGGCTTATACACGAGTATATACGGTAAGTTGTTAGTAAAATGCCTATTCAGACATCACGTATAGCTCCTGGATCGCCAATATACAGTTGCTGTGCAAATTAATTGGGACAAAGCAAGTCTTTACTTGTTTTTCGTGCATTCATTTTACTATTGCTTATAAGTGTTTTATCAGTTCTTGGTGTTGTTTTCCTTTTTCTTCCACATTTCCCTTTTGGTTTTGGAGAAAACGATCCAGTTTCATTGTGTGTGCGAATTATTCTTAAAACGGTAGATTTTCCAATACCAATGGTGGAAGCGATTTCTCTTACAATCAGACTTGTATGTTCATTAAGAGTAATAATTCTAGACCTCTTCCGTGGAGTATCATCCATTTTTACAGGCACGAATCACACTGATAGAAAAAGTACACTAAACCACTCCTCACAGAAACAAGCTCTCAACTGAAGCTGAGGGGGCAGCTAGCTGTTATATTCTGACTTAAACCCAGTCAAACCACATTTTGTTACTCAAGGTTGTACACTCACACCTGTTCAAAGCAGTTAAAACTGGTTTGAATCACTGACTGGTAACCAATTTACGATTTTACTTAAGAAAATGCTTTGTCCCAATTAATTTGCACAGCACTCTACATGTACATGCTGGTCAGTTGAGTGTACGTGGGTTCTCTTTAGGGAAAGGGGAACAAAATTCTCTTAGGCTGAAGGCACACTGATCCCTCCAAAACGGCGCGTTTTTGAAGCGCGATATTGATGCGAGTTTGATGCGTGTAGTAGTGCTAGTGTGGTGCTAGTGGGGTGCGATTGAGATTTTTTCATTTCTACTGCGATCCGACAGACTAGCACCTTCTCCTGGTGTCAAGACTGCACTGATTTGCTGCCACTCATTTGTCAATCAATGGGGTCACTTGTGAGGGAGCTCCAATGTTGAGGCACACAGGGGCTCACCAAACGCGACATGGTGTCAGCTAACAATTTGAGCTGATTTCCATTCAAATTGTTAGCGGACACCATGTCACGTTTGGAGAGCCCCTGTGTGCCTCAGCATTGGAGCTCCTCCACAAGTGACCCCATTTTGGAAACTACACCCCCCAAGGAACAAATCTAGATGCCTAATGAGCACTTTGAAGCCCCAGGTACTTCACAAATTGATCCGTAAAAATGAAAAAAAAAATTTTCTTCCACAAAAATCTTATTTTTTTATTTTTACGTCCACGCACCCACACGTCCACGCACCCAAGCATCCACGCACCCACACATCCATGCACCCACGCATCCACACACCCACGCATCCATGCACCCACACATCCACGCACCTACGCATCCACACACCCATGCATCCATGCACCCACACATCCATGCACCCACACATCCATGCACCCACACATCCACACACCCACGCATCCTCGTACCCACACATCCACGCATCTACGCACCCACGCATCTACACATCCATGCATCCACGCACCCACACACCCACACATCCACGCACCCACACATCCATGCACCCACACAACCACGCGTGCACACATACATCCATCCATTCACACTTATCCATCCATGAACCCATCCATCCATCCATGAACCCATCCATCCATGAACCCACTCACATACATTCATTCATTCATACGGTACTTACCTCTGGGCGGAGCTGCACTGGAGGAGGGGCGTTCCAGCGAGGAGAGGAGGCAGAGCGGCGGCTACACCGGCGGGATCGAGGAGCGGTGAGATTGGACACGGGGATCAGGGGTGAGGGGTGGAGGGCAGTGACAGGTGGGGGCCATCCAGAGGAGGGGGAGGCCTGAGGAGGGGGAGGGCATGCGCTCCCGCCACCAGCAGCGCGGCGGGTAACCGCAAACAGGTCCCGGTGTCGGGGGTGGGGGTCAGTGACAGGTGGGGGCCATCTGGAGAAGGGGGAGACCTGAGGAGGGGGAGGGCATCCACTCCCGCCGCTAGCAGTGCGGCGGGTGAAGCCGCACACGGTTCCGGCTGTCACAGAGATCACAGCCGGGATCACAGAGACTCGCACTATGTGATTGTACGGTGCGTTTTTTTAACGCACCCATTGTTTTCTATTGATAGCTGGTGCGTACAACTCGCATACAGTCGCAGCATGCCGCGACTGAAACTCGCTTTGCGAGTTCAGGGCTTCAAATGCGCACCAGTGTGCCCGACATTATAGAAAAACACTTGTCCTAGTGCAATGCGAGTTTATCTCGCATTGCACTCGTGCGAGGCACTGGGATCATGTCGGATGATGTGCCTTCAGCCTTTGGGTACCTTTACACGCGGCAACTTTTCTAGGAATTTCACTGGCAACTGACTGGTTGCAGTGAAATCATGGACACATTGTTCTATCTTGTTGCTGTGTACAAATGGAACAATGTCTCCATGATTTCACTGCAACCAGTAAGGTGCCAGTGAAATTCCTAGAAAAGTTGCTGCGTGTAAACGTACCTTTAGACACCTCTGGCGGAGGTTTATGGCTTGGGCTCTTAAGACCAAACATGTCCCTTGTGGACTTGTGTCACTGTGACACAAGTCCACACGGGACATTTTAATCAAAAATAAATGTATAAAAATTTAGTTTTTCCTGTAGTTTCTGATAAATTAATTTGGATAACTCTGAAACCTTAATTCGGTGAAATGACTGTTAAGACCAAAGGAAGGGGTATGTTAAAATATGCCTTTGAGAGATAAGCAACTCCATACATATTAGTATTGCCAGAATTGTTTGATTGACTCCTGTCTAATGCATATGACTACCTATATTTTAGCATATAAAGGCAGAACAAAGCTTCTTGATTATTTGGCCAAATAAAAGTATGTCTTAATTTATTTCTTCTATGTAAGGCACTACTTATACTTATGGAGAGCTCTGATAAGCCATGGAAGGAACAAACTGCGACTCTCAGCCACGTATTCCAGACACTCCAGTAAGAGTGGGCAAATGCTGCAAACATGAGTATGTTGATCTGGACCTCCTCACTCTCACCTCCACATAGTCTGCTAGAACATGCAACAACAAAGCTCAGATGTATCTTGCTTAAAGGGAACCAACCACCTCAGATCACCCTTATACACAGTTAGTACATGTCCCTGCACCCTAAGGATACCTTTCCAGCACTGTTTTTGTGTAAAATCTTGCATTAGTATAAGTCATATAAAGAGTTTATAAACTCACTAGCCTGGTGACTTCTGGGCGTATCCCTCCTTCTGTTATACTTCAGGGCTGTGCATTCATTGCATGGCTGTGCTCCCCCTCCCTCTGTGCAGAGGAGATAACGATCACACCCATCAGGGCAGGGCAGCAGGCACGGAGGGAGGGGAAGCACACACATGCAATGCACAGCCCTGAAGTATAACAGAAGGAGGGATACGCCCAGAAGTCACCAAGCTAGTAAGTTTATAAACTCTTTATATGAGTTATACTAATGCAAGATTTTACACAAAAACAGTGCTGGAAAGGTATCCTTGGGGTGCAGGGACATGTACTAACTGTGTATTAGGGTGATCTGAGGTGGTTGGTTCCCTTTAAGGAATCTAACCTTCAAACCATGGTCCTCAACTCTGCAGTGACTCCTCCTGGCTCTATTCAATATCAACCTCTGACATCTGCTGATCTGTTCTATAATTTGAGGCAGCTTCACCTTTTCACAGGTAAGGTACTTTTCAGTTTTTCCGACTGTTCTTTTTAGGATGATCAATTCCCAGGTGAATGAAAAAAATTTCAGCAGCCAGTGCCATCTTAGAAATGCAGGCCTGCAGGCCAGAGTTATCTTTATTTAATAAACAGCCCCTATAACTCAATCAAATATACAACCCGGAGCAGAACTGACTATTGGGTATGTGGTAGTTTAACCTTTTATCAAATTTCAATAATAGGCAACAATGAGGGTCACAATTTTTCCTTCCTTCCAATCTCACAAATTTTTAAGAAATGGCATAAACTGCAATTAAAAAGAGAATGTATATAATGCAAGTAAACAGGAGCACGTGGGAGAATTGGAGACCCCACATAATAAAAAATATGGTGTTATGTTATCTATATTTATTCTATTAACATTAGAAACATTTTTTTATGTAAATGATCAACTTATATAAAGTGATTTAAGTCATTGTACCAATAATAAATAGATCTAAGAATACAAACCAATTTACATTTGCTCAAAATAGATATAATCAATATTATTGGCAGAAGATAGTAAGTTACTTAAGTCATTAGAGCATGTCCAGTTGCAACAGCAGACTAGATAAGAAGTGTGATGAAGTGTAATGATACCCATCAGCATTCTGTTGCTCCATAGTAGGGTATCCTGATGTCCTTGCAAACCTCACACTGAACACTGTTGTCTGAGCTAAATGATCCAGGATCACAAACCACTGCAAAAAAACACACACAATAACACATTACAACCACAAATGACAGATGTCCTATCTTAATACAGGCATACATATACTGTATAAATTACATTATCGCAGACAATGACAATATATACGAAGGTGAAAAGTCATTGTAATGTGTTGGTGAGAAAACTAAAAATGGATGAGAATACAATAGCTGTAGTATCATGTTAGCTATTTAATCAGTACCTGGTTTGCATGTTGGAACAATACCTAGAACATGCCACAAATGGATGAAGAGTATTATAGGTCACTATCAAAGGTTTGGTGTCAGTAATAAAAGATGTCTCTCATATGTTTAATTAATACCTTTTAGTAAATGTGTCCAGGGCTGCCACAAGGAATTTCAGGGTCCCTCACTGGCAAAATGTTGGGGTCCCCCTAAGACTCCACCCAGCCTCCACCCCAGCTCCACCTCCACCTCAATCCCACTGGATATTAGAATCATGTAGCAATGTCAGATATCCAGTGGCATTGAGGTTTCCATTGATGAAGAATGGCCCCACTATCTTTGTACCCCATATACCACACCATACCATCAATTTTTGTGTTCCATCAGTCTTGGAGGGATCTATCCACTGTGGCTTAGTGTCAGACCAATAGCAGTGGTTTTGTTTGTTAACTTCACCATTCACAAAAATGTTCGCCTCATCACTCATCTGAAGGCAATTGTCTATGCTGTGAAGATACGAGATGTGCAGCATCTGAAACAACAGATACTGGAAGCCTGTGCTAGCATTTCTTCTGCGGTGTTGCTATCAGTGTGTCAAGAGTAGGAGAAGAGGGTTGTATTGACAATCCAACACAATGGGCAGCACTTTGAACACATTTTATAAGTGGTCATAAACTTGTAAATAACTCAGGAAAGAATAAAGTTACATGAAAACCAAGCACACCATTGTTTTTCATATGAAATTCTCAATCAGTTTTCCCACTGAAAAAAATAAAGTTGGATCCAAAATGGCTAACTTTAAAATGGCCACCATGGTCCCCACCCATCTGGAAAAGTTTCCCCCCTCCCATATACTAATGTGCCACAAACAGGAAGTTGATATCACCAACCATTCCCATTTTATTTAGGTGTATCCATATAAATAGCCTACCCTGTACTTTGAGGCACAGTGGAAAGGTTGGATGGGAAGGAGAGAGATATTATAGTAGAAATGTTGCTGTTATATCTTTTGGGTGCCATGTCACATTGGCAGAGCCCCTAAGGTGCCGGCACAGCAGAACCACCCATAAGTAACGTCATTTTTCAAATTACATCTCTCAATGACTTTACATAGGGGTGCAGTGTTCAAATTGACTCCACAGGTGTGCAACAGAATTTTATACCATTGGGCGATGAAGAAAAAATAATTACATTTTTAACACAAAAATTTTACATTTTTACATGGGAAAAATAGGTAACAATCAGATCAAAATGTGTCACACATTTTCTGCTGAGCATGGTTATATGTGGCTGTACAGTACTGCTTAGCCACACGGCAACAGTTGCTAGGGAGGGAGAGAGCGCTTATTGACCCTTGGAGCACAGATTATCCAGAATAGTTTGAAGACTGAACATAGAGAGCCTGTAAGTGCGAGAAGGGCAGAATCCCCCCCTCAAGGGTCTCTATTTTAAAAATGACACCCATGTGTGAATTTATCCACAGGTATAGTTACTATTTTGACTCCATGGGTGTTTTCCAGAAACAAGCATCAATTGATGTGGGCATAGCCCAGCTTGTGCTTTTGGAGACATGCACCTGGTGAATTAAGCGGGCTCTCTTCATTACAGAAATCCAAAACATGTAGACTCTAGATGTGGTTTAGGCATACTGTAGTACTCAGAAGGGAGGGATACATTTGGGAGTGCAGATTTTGCTGGATTTGCTTTTGACGGAAGACATGGCGTTTTTTCCAGAGCCTTTGGGTTACTAGTAATTTGGGGCTGTGTGTGGCCCCCTGTTGTATACTTAGGGCTGTGTGTGGCCCCCTGTTGTATACTGGGAGTTGTGTGTGGCCTCCTGCTGTATACTGGGGGCTGTGTGTGGCCACTGCCATATACAGGAGGACGCTGTGCGGCTTCCTGCTGTATATTGGGGGCTGTGTGTGGTCTCTTGCTGTATATTGGGGGCTGTTTGTGGCCTCCTGCTGTATACTAGGAGCGGTGTGTGGCCTCCTGCTGCGTGCTGCCTCCTGCTGTATACTGGAGTCAGTGTGCAGCCTCCTGCTGCAGGCTGTGCGGACTCCTGATGCATATGGAGGGCTGTGTGCGACAGGTTGTTAGAATAATAGCAAAGAGGTGTCTTAGTCACTTTGCAGTTTGTGTGGCTACGGCTTCATTGAGAGTAATATTCCAGTGTGCGCCATTTTCCAGAAGTCCTTGACTTTGGCAAGCTTCTTTGAATGTTTCACAGACATGCATAAACTAACTGTCAAAATAGTTAAGGCAAAATCTATTACCTGACACATACAAACAGTAAATAAGCGTTTAGCCTCAATGGGGACAGCATTACTGATGTATGTAAAGTGCTATAGAATTAATAGCGCTATATAAATGAATAAATATTATTATTAAAGCGCAAGGTTAAAATTATCCCTCAAAACATAGTCTATGGGTGTTTTCACATCTAATGTTGGTGTGCGTTTTGCTAAATTTGCTTTTCTTTCATTTTCTTGCCAACAGTTATATGAGACGGCTGTATTCCTATAGGTCAGTACGATTACAACGATACCACATATACGGTATATGTTTAAGTTTCTCACACAATAAAAACAATTTTATATAAATAAAAATAAATTTGAATCCCTATATTCTGACAGCTATAGCTTTTTTATTTTTCCACTGACAGAACAGACTGGGTGCTTATTTTTTGCGGGACAAGGGGACCTTTTAGTAATACCATAATTATTTACATTTGACTTTTTGACTGCATTTTATTCCACTTTTTCTGAAAGTCTGCTGGAAGAGCCTAATTTTTGCGTCTTTTTTTATTTATTGCTTTACATTGTTCACTGAAGAAGGGGGTTAAATATTTATAGATGGGTCGTTTAAGATGCAGCAATACCAAATATATGTACCGTATTTTTCGGATTATAAGACGCACTTTTGTTCCCCCAAATTTTGGGGAAAGTGGGGGGTGCGTCTTATAATCTGAATATGGGGAGGCAGGGGAGGCTGGGGGGCAGCTCTGCAGCATGTCCGGGGCTGGAGTGGGCTGGCTGCGGGCTGCAGAGAGAGCGGGGAGATCTCCTGCTCCCGCTCATTTAATATGCACTGCCGCTGTCCACCTCTCAGTGCTGAAGTTGCACTGAGAGATGGACGGCGGGGAGCAGTGCATATTAAATGAGCCTGCACTCACCCCCGCTCTCTCTGCAGCCCCCTCCATATGCCCCCATGTCCTGCATATGGCCTCCCCACATAATACACCCACCCCCTCAATATGCTGCCCCCACGTAATATGCTGCCCCCCCTCCATTAGAAAGATGGTCCCTCGCCCTGCACTCCCCCCATCATTAATATGCCCCCCACGTATTATGCTGCCCCCCCCCTCCATTAGAAAGATGGCCCCTCGCCCTGCACTCCCCCCCATCATTAATATGCCCCCCACGTATTATGCTGCCCCCCCCTCCATTAGAAAGATGGCCCCTTGCCCTGCACTCCCCCCATCATTAATATGCCCCCCACGCTGGCCGGCAGCAGATGGAATGAAAAAAATCCTCCTTCCTCACCCTCCGGCCCTAAGTTCAAAGCGTCACCGCCGGCTCCTGGTCTCCATGGTGATCGGCTTCTTCCGCTCATGTGATCGGGCGAAGATGTCATCGCTGTATGCCCGATCACATGAGCGGAAGAAGCCGATCACCATGGAGACCAGGAGCCAGCGGTGACGCTTTGAGCTTAGCGCCGGAGGGTGAGGAAGGAGGATTTTTTTCATTCCATCTGCTGCCGGCCAGCGTGGGGGGGCATATTAATGATGGGGGGAGTGCAGGGCGAGGGGCCACCTTTCTAATGGAGGAGGGGGGACAGCATAATACGTGGGGGGCATATTAATGATGGGGGGAGTGCAGGGCGAGGGGCCATCTTTCTAATGGAGGGGGGGCAGCATAATATGTGGGGGGCATATTAATAATGGGGGGAGTGCAGGGCGAGGGGCCATCTTTCTAATGGAGGGGGGGGCAGCATATTACATGGGGGCAGTATATGGAGGGGTTGGGTGTATTAAGTGGGGGGCATCAATAGGGGACGTGTGCCATCAAGGGGGGACGTGTGCCATCAAGGGGGGACGTGTGCCTGCAGGGGGGGACGTGTGCCTGCAGGGGGGGACGTGTGCCATCAAGGGGGGACGTGTGCCATCAAGGGGGGACGTGTGCCATCAAGGGGGGACGTGTGCCATCAAGGGGGACGTGTGCCATCAAGGGGGACGTGTGCTTGCAGTGGGGACGTGTGCCTGCAGGGGGGGATGTGTGCCATCAAGGGGGACGTGTGCCATCAAGGGGGGACGTGTGCCATCAAGGGGGGACGTGTGCCATCAAGGGGGGACGTGTGCCTGCAGTGGGGGACATGTGCCTGCAGGGGGGGATGTGTGCCATCAAGGGGGGATGTGTGCCATCAAGGGGGACGTCTGCCATCAAGGGGGACGTGTGCCATCAAGGGGGGACGTGTGCCATCAAGGGGGACGTGTGCCTGCAGTGGGGACGTGTGCCTGCAGGGGGGGACGTGTGCCTGCAGGTGGGGACATGTGCCATCAAGGGGGACGTGTGCCATCAAGGGGGGACGTGTGCCATCAAGGGGGGACGTGTGCCTGCAGTGGGGGACGTGTGCCTGCAGGGGGGGACGTGTGCCATCAAGGGGGGACGGTTGCCTGCAGTGGGGGACGTGTGCCTGCAGGGGGGATGTGTGCCATCAAGGGGGGACGTGTGCCTACAGGGGGGGACGTGTGCCATCAAGGGGGGACGTGTGCCATCAAGGGGGTACGTGTGCCATCAAGGGGGTACGTGTGCCATCAAGGGGGACGTGTGCCATCAAGGGGGGATGTGTGCCATCAAGGGGGACGTGTGCCATCAAGGGGGGACGTGTGCCTGCAGTGGGGACGTGTGCCTGCAGGGGGGGACGTGTGCCATCAAGGGGGACGTGTGTCTGCAGGGGGGGACGTGTACCATCAAGGGGGACATGTGCCATCAAGGGGGGACGTGTGCCATCAAGGGGGGACGTGTGCCATCAAGGGGGACGTGTGCCTGCAGTGGGGGACGTGTGCCTGCAGGGGGGGACGTGTGCCATCAAGGGGGGACATGTGCCTGCAGTGGGGGGATGTGTGCCTGCAGTGGGGACGTGGGCCAGCTATGGGGGACGTGGGCAAGTGCAAGGGGCTATATCCAATATAAGGGTGCCATATCCAGATTAAGGGGGCTAATTCTAGGATGAGGGACCATGTACCAGGATGAGGGGGCTATGTGGGACATATACGCTATATGATTTGTTAGACGGACACTGGCATTATAAGATGGACCCCATTTAACATTAAAAAATAATTTTTTTCTCTTTTCCTTCACCAAAATTGGGGGTGCGTCTTATAATCAGGTGCGTCTTATAAAGCGAAAAATACGGTATTTATTTTGTTTATTTTTGATACTGCTTAAATATTTGTATTCATTATGTAATAGTTGTTTTTTTGTTTATTATTAATTTCTTTGAATATATTTACAATTTTTTAAATATTTTTTTTGCTCTTTTACTTAGTCCCTCTGTTGGACTATAACATTTATTAGTCTGATTGTTGGTGTAAAATACACTCATTGCAATACATTACACCTGTCAGTGTGACACTGGAAGAACATCTGTTAGAACATGATCTTGGTATGGTCTAACAGACCATCGTGGCTGACAGATCAGGAGGTCATTTTTTGACATCTTATTGTAATGGCATCCATCGGGTATTTGTGTTCGTATCATTGGGGGGCCCGATTTGGTGGGAGAGGGAGCCCCCATCCTCCTTTCTCAAGCTTCTAAATGCTTCAATCACTATTGATAGTGGCATTTAGAGACTGTTAAACAGCCAGGGACAGAGTAGGCACAGGCCCTTACTAAGACAAGTGGAGATCGGCTATCACTTAAGCCAAGCTCCCGGTGGCAATTACGCATGCACAGCTCATGTGTCTGCATGATTGCCAGGATGTACTGTATTTGTGAGAATATACTCCAATACAGGATGTATTGGTAAGTCCAATGTCAGGAGGATGTTAAGGGCATTCTCCCGATATAAAATAGGAGCTGTATTTGCGGACTATAAGACACACTTTTCCCCAAAAAGGGAGGAAAAGGGATGTGTGTCTTATAGTCAAGATGTAGGTTACATGGAGGGTTGATGTGGCAGTGGCGCAAGGTAACAGGAGGCAGGGTTGCCTCTGCAGGAAGTTGACAGGAGTGGGGTGATGCTGTGGGCCCAGGGATGGGAGGAGGTCTCCGGGTGATGCGATGCAGCGCCATTAATCTTCAGGCAATGTGTTTTAAGGGGGATTGTGCTGGAGGTGGTGTGTGTTCAGATTTAGATCTCAGCTCAATGATGAACAAAGATCTCAGTCTGCGCATACGTTGCTTTTGGCGCCATTTTCCTGAAGCTCACTGTCTGTAGATCAATGGGCTCCTGCCTTGAAACACCATTTTCCTGAATCCCTCAGCCAGGTGATCAATGGCTGCTGATTAGCACCGCCAGGACACCCCTTTGTCCCAGCCCTGGGCCCATAGTAATACCCCACTTTCATGTTCACACTAAAAATTATTATTATTTTCCTCCACTGAATTTGATGTGTGTCCTATGGTTCGATGCATCTTATAGTCTACAAAATACAGTATATATCAAGAAATTATTACTTTATTGGTTTAATTGGGGACTGCAATGAGACATGAAGGTAAGTATGTTTTCATTCATTATATTCATATTTTTGTTTTGTATTTCTTAACTCCCATATAATGGATCATAGAGACTTTTTGCTTAAAACTTTCTTATATGCATATTTGATAGCAACCTGCTTATATGCTCTTGATTTTAATCTGATTTTGATATTCTCACTTTCCCCCTGAAAACTGGTATCATTTGAACAATTTAGTTTGGCCCCCAAAAGCTATCCATAGAGAATAAATCTAATAGTATGGGGTGGGTGGTAGTTGTTGGCTTGTAAAATCGTATTGGATCTTCGTTTTAAATACAAAACCTACAGGTATGAATTTCAAAAATGACACTTTGTATGTTTACTAATTAGAGCAATTGTACCATTATTTGTGGCTGAGATATATTCATGTATTATTTAAGTAACTTTTGTGATTAATTATGTGTTAACTCTATGATTAAAGGCATGTGTTATGCCACGTTCACACGTGGTGTAATGGACGTGTATTCCTGCTTTTACGAGGCGCTTTTGAGTGCTCACATAAAAGCAGTGCAAAACAAAGTTATTTACGCCTTCCAGCAAAATCTATGGTTTTTGCTGGAAGGCGTGCAGACGCCGCGTTTTACTGTGTATTTTGCGCCTGGGCGCATTCACTGCAAAAGCGACCACGCAAAAAGAATTGTCATGCCAATTCTTGGCATTTTTTTCGGCTCGATTTCCCCATAGGCTACATGTTAACACGGCCTCGGGAAAGCGCGCCAGGACAAGTGCGACGTCGGCATGCAGTAGCACTTTTTTGGGCGCTACTGCCGAATACGTACCAAAATGCGCCGCGTATGAACGTAGCCTAATGTTGGAAACATGTCAGAGGTGCTTTTATTAGACCCCATGAGTACAGCTTTAATGCATTTAGAATAAAGTAATTTTGGATATAGTTTCTCCTTTTTTGCATGCATCATATTGATGGTCAGCAGTGAAATTAGCATCCACAACAATATGACCATTGTTTTTGTGTTTACACAGTTGGATAAATGGAAGTTCTGATATTATGTGTCTATCCATGTGTAAGCTTGTGAAAAATAATTTAAATTCTATAGCTATACTATGGTGTGGAATGGGCACATTACTCGCATTATAGGATTGACAGGATTTGTCTCTAAAGCCTAGCATGACGTTAATGAAGCCTGCATCATATAAGGTCCATTCTGACACATGTCAATTATGGGAAGTAGGGCAAAGTATCTTGAGACTTATGTGAGACTTATCTGAGAACCTGTAGAGTAGTGATTCTCAGTCACCAGGCACTTGCCTCTATCTGCCTTGCCAAGGCTGCTGATGTCAGGTGATACTTAGCTGTCAGAGAGATATATTTCAAGGACAACCCAGCTGTGTTGATAAAGTATCACAGATGAGCTTTGCCCCTGGCGGTTTTTTCCGGGTACTAGCCAGGGACCTGATTACCATTTTGGACAAGGTTTAGTTTAAGAATGCATATGTTACTGTCCAGAAAATGTGCTCATTCTCAAATGTGCTTAACTCCCACTCTTTACTCCAAATCCTTGTCAATACTTTTCAATCTAAATGTGGCTAGACACTGTCTGGAGGTTTAATTAGTTGGATGAACTTGCACTGGCCTGTCCGCTTCAATGCAACAACTGAATGACAACATTTTATAAATGAGAAACAAGTAGTTCAGTGAGTACATGCGAATATCACTGCAATGGCTTCTTCCAGTTTAATGTTTCAAGATGGATGTGAGACATGTCCATTGTTTTACTAGTACATATCTAGAATACAGAATAAAAATGTCAAGTGTGACTGACAATGCATAGCTGGCAATCAGATCGATTCAGTATCATTACGCCTTGGAGTAATGGTTTGGGCAGTTACGTTAATGCATAAAACACATGAAGTCATCTCAAGGCTAGGAAGTTAATTGTCTCATTGAAGAAAACACTTTGTGGTCTTTCCACAAGCACTTTCCAATTAATTCAGTTTGGGTTAGTGAGCCAACCAACAGAATTTAGGGCTATAAAGTGAAGCCAGTGCCTTACAGGAACTGGGATGCTGAGTGCAAACATACCTTTACTTTAATGATTACATGTGTGATTGCAGAGAAAAAGAGAATTTTGTTTACGTACCGTAAATTCTTTTTTCTTTAGTCATCAATGGGAGACCCAGACAATGGGGTTTAGGGCTCTGCCCTCCGGAGGTCACACTAGGTACTACAAGTTTGTAGACACCGCCTCCTCCGCTTATAAACCCCCACCGTAGGAGACATCCTCAGTTTAGTCCATAAGCTGCGAGGAGAAATTAAACCACACCCGAAACATCGGGAAGAATGCCGTGCACAGACGGTTCAACAACCCGGCAAACACTGTCTCAACAGAGAACAGAACAAGTGCAAAATATGCAACGGAACAACTGGGTGGGTGCTGGTCTCCCATTGATGACTAAAGAAAAAAGAATTTACGGTACGTAAACAAAATTCTCTTTTTTCTGGTCGTCATAATGGGAGACCCAGACAATGGGGATGTCCTAAAGCAATACCCCAGGGCGGGAAGAGTTCCTCAACAAGACGGATAACACATGGTTCCCTCTAAAGGTGGGCAACCGCCGCCTGGAGAACCCGCCTGCCCAAACTCGCATCCGCAGAGGCATGGGCATGCACCATATAGTGCTTAGAGAAAGTGTGCAGGCTGGACCAAGTGGCCGCCTGACACACCTGTAGAGCAGAAGCTCGATGTCGCAAGGCCCAGGAGGCACCTACAGCTCTCGTAGAGTGTGCCTTCAAACCCACCGGGAGAGGCAAACCAGAAGATCGGTACGCCTCCTGAATGGGAGCCTTGATCCATCTGGCCAAGGTCGACTTCGAAGCCGCGGACCCCTTACAGCGACCCATCGTGAGGACAAATAAGGAATCCGAACTCCTAAAGGAGGCGGTCCTGGACACATAAATGCGTACAGCTCTCACGAGATCCAAAGTATGGAGGTCGCGCTCAACCTGACGAACGGGAGCGGGGCAAAATGATGGGAGAACAATCTCCTGGTTTAGGTGAAAAGTTGAAACCACCTTTGGCAGAAATTCGGGCCGTGGGCGCAACACCACCTTGTCTTGGTGAACCACCAGAAAAGGAGACTTGCACGAAAGTGCAGCCAATTCTGAGACCCGTCTCAGAGACGTAATCGCCACCAGAAAGACCACCTTCTGGGACAGACGAGAGAGAGAGACTTCTCTCAGTGGCTCAAACGGCGGTTTCTGCAATGTCGCCAGGACCATGTTGAGGTCCCAAGGGTCCAGAGGTCGTCTGTAAGGCGGAACCACCCGAGACACCCCCTGCAGAAATTGACGTACCTTCGGGAGGAGCGCCAAGCGCCTGTCAAACAGCACTGAAAGTGCTGATACTTGACCTTTCAGAGAGCCAAGGGATAATCCCAACTCCAACCCCGACTGTAGGAAAGCCAACAATGTCGGGATAGACAAAGGCCACGGTGAGCGGCCACCAGAGGCACACCAGGTAAAAAAGATTTTCCACGTTCTGTGGTATATCTTCCTGGAAACAGGTTTCCTCGCCCGATTCATAGTGGCAACCACTGTAGGGGAGAAACCTCTGGATGTTAGCAGCCAGGCCTCAAGAGCCATGCAGTCAATCTGAGGGCCCTGGAATTGAGGTGGAAGAACGGGCCTTGCGCGAGTAGATCTGCGCGTTCTGGAAGAGCCCACCGGTGTCCGCCTGACAGTTGCCACAGGTCCGGGTACCAAGACCTCCTGGGCCAATCTGGAGCCACTAGAATGGCCACTCTGCATTCTGTCCTGATCTTCCACAGGACCCTGGGAATCAGAGCCAGAGGTGGGAACACATACGGTAGATGGAAGCTGGACCAACTCAGGATCAGGGCATCCGCCCCCAGAGACTGAGGATCCCAAGATCTCGCCATGTATTGGGGCACCTGATGATTTAGTCGTGAGGCCATCAGATCCACGTCCGGAGTGCCCCATCTGCTGCAGATGTCCCGGAAGACGTCTGGATGTAGGGACCACTCTCCGGCGTCCATCCCCTGTCGGCTCAGATAGTCGGCCTCCCAGTTCTCGACCCCTGGGATGTGAACTGCGGAGATCAGGCAGCCGTTTTCCTCCACCCAGAGTAGAATGCGGTGGACTTCGGCGAGGGCCTGAGCACTTCTGGTCCCTCCCTGATGATTTATGTAGGCGACGGCCGTCGCATTGTCGGACTGTACCCGAATGGGTTGTCCTGACAGGAATTTCTGAAACGCCAGTAGCGCCAGATAGACCGCCTTGATCTCCAGCACGTTGATCTGCAACGCCGACTCCGACTGAGTCCAGAGGCCTTGAGCCCTGTGGTGCAAGAACACCGCACCCCAGCCCTTCAGACTGGCGTCGGTGGTCACCACTAACCATGACGGTTTTAGGAAGGACCGGCCCCGTGACAGGTGATGTGGCTGGAGCCACCACTGTAGAGAGTCCCTGGTTGGTTGTGACAGCGTCACCAGCCGATTCAGCGAGATCGTCCTCTTGTCCCATCTGCGAAGAATCTCCAGCTGGAGAGGACGGAGGCGAAACTGTGCGAACGGCACCGCCTCTATCGCCGCTACCATGCGACCCACCAGTCTCATCAATACCCGTAGGGATGACTGTGGCGACAGGAGGACATTCTGCACTCCTGATTGGATCGCAAGCTGCTTGGCTTGAGGTAGGGACACCAGGGCCGAGTCCGTGTGGAAGTCCATGCCCAGATATGTCAATGACTGGGTCGGAACCAGGGTCGACTTTTGAATGTTGATAAGCCACCCGAACCGTTCCAGAGACTTCATGGTCACCTCCAGGCTCACCCGACAAAGGTCTTCCGATGGCGCCCTGACCAACAGGTCGTCCAAATAGGGTATGACGGCGTGTCCCTGCGCATGCAGGAGAGCCATCATGGAGGCCATCACCTTTGTGAATACCCGTGGTGCCGAGGCTAGCCCGAATGGCAGTGCCACAAATTGGAAGTGCTCTTCCCCCACTGCGAATCTCAACCAGCGCTGATGAGCTGGTGCAATGGGAACGTGAAGGTAAGCGTCCCTGATATCGATGGACGCTAGGAAGTCTCCCTGTGACACAGCCGCGATCACTGAGCGCAGGGATTCCATGCGGAACTTCCGAACCAACACGTGACGGTTGAACAACTTGAGGTCCAAAACCGGGCGAAAAGAGCCGTCCTTCTTTGGGACAATAAAGAGGTTGGAGTAAAAACCCCTGAACCTCTCTTCCGTGGGCACAGGGACCACCACTCCGTCTCTGCGGAGCCCCTCCAACACCAGGTGAAAAGCCTGAGCCTTTTCTGGAGATGGAACCGACCGATGGAATCGGGGTATTGGTTGTGACGTCAGCTCTATCCTGTAACCTCTGGAGACTACGTCTCGAACCCACTGATCTTGAATGTGAAGAAGCCACTTGTCCTGAAAGCGAGACAGGCGGCCCCCCACCTGTGGGGAGGCAGGATGAGAGAGCGAGTCATGTCGAGGCGGGCTTGGGGGTGGCAGCCGCTGCCCCCGCCGGCTTCTTTTGACGACTCTTGGAACGCCACTGAGTAGCAGGCTTGCCCCCTCGGTCTGAGCGAGTGGACGTCGTTGATGACTGTGAACCGGAGCGAAAGGACCACTGTTTTGGGTTCCTTTTCACGGTGTACCGTGGCTTAGGCTTATTCTGCGGGATCTTAGACTCAGCAGAATCCTTTATCAATTTGTCCAGTTCGGTGCCAAAAAGCCTGTCACCAGCGAACGGAAGATTTTGTAAAATCTTCTTAGATGTGGCATCTGAGTCCCAAAGACGCAGCCACAACAGCCTGCGGATCGCAATTGCATTGGCCGAGGCCACAGCTGAGCGAGCGGCAGTTTCCAAAGATGCCGTCCTGGCATAGTCCGCATAGGCCCTTGCTCTCTCAGTGAGCGCCAGGACCTCTGGACTGGACCTAGCTAGATCAGTGATACCATCCAAACAGATAGTAATCGCTTGTAAGGTCCAGACCGCGGCAAAATTAGGGGCAAACGAAGCCCCCACAGCCTCATAGGAAGACTTGGCGATTTGCTCGACCTGTCTATCAGTAGCATCCTTCAACGAGGAGCTATCAGAGGCAGAAAACAAGGAGCGCGCAGCAATCCTAGTCATGGAAGCATCCACCTTGGGAGACTGCGACCATTCCTGGAGCGCCTCCTGGGGAAAGGGAAAGCGATTGTCCTTAGTTTTACGGACATAACGCCGCCCAGGATGTAACCTGGGAGCTTTAATCACCCTTCCAAAATTAGTGTGGTCCATGAAGGAGCCACTTGGTCTAGCCTCTGGCCGCAGCCATTGATAGACCTCCTTGGGGTGTACAGTCACCTCCTCAGGAGGAGTGACAAGACGCAATGTCTCATTGATGGAGGACACCAGATCCTCCACCCCATCTGGAGGTTCAGACATAGACCCGAGAGTAGAACCCCCATCATCTTCCTCACCATCAGAGGAACGCTCCTCCTCAGAGAGAGTCTGGAGCTCAGGAGAAGCCTCACGGGCTCGCTTAGGGGGTCTTACAGCAGAAGTAAGAGACACCCGGGGTAACTAGGAGGAGTAGCTGGGTTCTCCAGTCTCCTATGCAGTGCCTCCAGGGTTTGCGACATGGAGGACATCTGGGACAGCAGAGATTCATTGATCTTATTCTGCGTTTCCCATGGCCCTGGGATCACCTGAACCTCAGGGTATAATCCCGGATTTGCAGACTCAGTAGTAGCAGACCGGGCCTCTGGGCGTCCGCAGTTATTGCAGGACCCCTCCACCAGTGTCCCGTTGCATGTAGTACAGGCAATGGTGACCACCGCTGCCTTAGCAGCATGCTTCCCAACTGAGGACATCTCCACAGTGAGGGGAATATAAGCCAAAGTTCACAAACAAACCGGGAATCCCGGTGGCTTACCGACCGCAGTAAAGCGGTAGGAGGAAGCGGTGTGTGTGTGTGACCTCCGCGAGTTCCGGTCTCCCCTGTAAGTGCAGACACGCGCTGCCGTCAGATCCCAGCCGGGAAGTGAGGGAGAAGATGGCCGCCGACAGTGAAGATGTGGGCGGAGCCTGGAACACGCGGGAAGAACACACAACACGCCCAGCGTGATGTCACCACAAGGGCTGCCTCCTCCTCCTCCAGGCTGCCTCAGTAATGGAGGTGCCGGAGCCCGCAGCGCGGGAAAAAAGTGTGACATATCACCATACACACACTCAGACTGCATGTACACACAAAACACCCGCAGTCTACAGCCTCAGCCCCTGTGAAACACAGGGCGGTCAGCCAGGGAGACCCAGCACAGGGTCACCGCCAGAACCGCGGACCCGAGGGTAACCGCGCGGTCTGAGTGTCATGACACCAAGTGACAGACACTACCCCCAGGCACACAGGAGACACACCAGGTGCCTCAGTGCCGGTCCGGTCTGTAAGCACCTTTAGGGAGGCCTCGGAAGGGGTACAGCACCAGTCCGGAGTGTAAGCACCATTTAGGGAGGCCTCGGACTGGGCTGGCTCCGTCCGGTCTGTAAGCACCATTTAGGGAGGCCTCGGACGGAGCGGAGCTGTGCAAGGCTCCAGGCTCCCCCTTACCAGAGCCTCCATGGAGGGATGGAAAGGAAGGAGCGCGACAGCGTACCGGGAGAACACTGAAGTGTCCAGGCTAAAAGCCCTCCGGTACCTCCACCAGCGTGTTCCGCAGAGGGTGAGCGGGGAGGCTGTCGAAGGTCCCGAGCGGGACCATTTTACCTTGTCTTCATACGCCATCACGTAAGCTGTGAGAATGCAGTGAAGTGCAAGCAAAGCGTGATCCTCCGAGCACACTAAGTTTAAAACTGAGGATGTCTCCTACGGTGGGGGTTTATAAGCGGAGGAGGCGGTGTCTACAAACTTGTAGTACCTAGTGTGACCTCCGGAGGGCAGAGCCCTAAACCCCATTGTCTGGGTCTCCCATTATGACGACCAGAAAAAGTGTTATCAAACACCGAGAAAACTGTGCAGTACATTAGCATAAGTCCAGTACATCACCAAATTTTATTACTCCCCTGTGGGCTCTAAGCCAAACCCTCCCCCTCTCCTATGAGTCATAAAAACGAGAAGACCCCACCCCCTCCAGTCTATAGGAGTTCCGAGCTCATCTCTCTCCTAAGTCACAGATCCAGGAGAGGAGAGACCAGGACAAATAGCCGCTATTGTCACCTGTGATCTGTCCCGATCTCTCCTCTACTAGATCTGTGACTGAGGAGAGAACTGAACTCGGAATGCCTAGAGACTGGAGGGGATGGGGTCTTCTCCTGCTTGTGACTCACAGGAGAGCAGGAGACGTAGTGAGAAGCAGGAGATGGTGTGATGGACAGAGGGAGGGGGGAGGGTTTCGCTTACAACACACAGGGGAGTATTAAAAGAAACCCAGCCCCTCATAGTGACACTGTGCTGCACACATGCTAATATGCTACACTGTTTTCCAGGTGTTTGATGAGTTTTCCCTGCAATCAAACTTGAATCATTGAAGTAAAGGCATGATTGCACCCAGTATCCCTTTGCTTGTAAGGCACTGGCTTCACTTTATAGCCCTAAATGCTTATGGTTGGTTCCCTTTGAAAGGCTGTTAATTGCAGTGACAAATCAAAGATCCAGAAACAATCGATAGACCTGTACTATGTATTTCATAAAAATTGCTGTTGAAAGGGACACTGTCAGGTCATTTTTCAGTATGATACTAATATTACCCTTGAATAGTGCCTAGGCAGACCTTTTAAAAACATGTAAATTATTATTCTATCCTTTGTAGTTTCCATATTATCAGCATTGTCAGACCCTGCAGTGAGCTGCTGCATTAGTCCTGTCCATTATAAGCAGAGATGATTAGTCCAGCTGTGTTAAACTGTCAAGTAATTATGCACTCCCTCTCAGCAGCTCTCTCTACCTCCTCCCATCTCCCTCCTCCCTCTGCTCTCCGGGCACTGTGGTTTCACTTTTAGGAGATCTATTCTGTTGAGGACACAGAGAGAGAGCGATTGCAGGTTTGCCTTATCTAGACTCTATTTGTTTCTTTAAGCAGGCATCCCTGCTGTGACAATTTCTGTGTTGTATTTGACCTCCTTCCTTGCTGAAGACACAAAGAGCAGAGAGGAGAATACACCCCCCCCCCAACCACTGATGTCCTGTGCTGTGACATGCATATTCATCCTATGGGGAGAAGACAGCAGAGAACTAAGTGGATCATTCACTGTGAGTGATAGATGGAATGAATCTCTTTATTTGAAGTTTACAGAAGATAGGAGGGGAATATAAATAAAAGAAATACATGAATAGAGAAAGCTTAGAGAAAGGAATTAGTAAATAACAGTTACATATGGATTTTTGACTTGACAGTTTTCCTTTAAGAACAGAGGTTAGACAAACAACACATATTATCTCATAGATTTATCGTATGTGTATAGGTATGATTAGACATAGAACGGTCAACAGTGAAATGCAGATGCAGAGGTCTAAGCCACCCATACACTTAAGATAACTGTCGGTCAAATACGGCTGAGTGTCTGCTTTTCTCTTAAGGTGCCGTCACACCTGGCGACGTTGCTAGCGACATCGCCGAAAAAGTGACGCATCAGCGATGTCGCTAGCGACGTCGCGCTGTGTAAACGAGCGGCGCGACCGCGTTTTATCGCTGGTCGCAGGTTGACAGGTTTACGGGAAGAACCGTAAACCTGTCAACCGGCGACCTGCGATAAGGCTGGATCGCGCCGTGTGACATCGCCAGAGCGATGTCGGCGGCGATCCAACCTATACCGCAGTGTTGCTGCGGATCGCTCGCTGGACTGAGCCCAGCCCAGCGAGCGATGTCACCGCCCGCATAGCTGCGGTGTTGCCGGCCGCAGCGATGCTGTGTGACAGCTGGCCAGCGATGTCGGAAGCGAGCGGGCACCCGCGCATCGTTTCCGACATCGCTGGCCAGATCGTGCTGTGTGATGGCACCATTAGAGAACAAAACAATTGGCAATCAGAAATCCTGCATACCAGATACCTTATCATCTGTGGGGATAGAATCGAGGTTCCAAATAGAGCACAGACTGTCGGACAAACCTGTTAACATCGGCTGGTTTGACCAATGTTATGGTGGGTTTACACGCTAAGATATCGTAAATGAAATCCTTGGAACGATCACGTGACAGTGATCATTCCGACATCATTAGTGCTCTGTCACACACAAGGATATCGTTTACGATATCCTAGGCGGCAGAGCAACTGTTAAATAGGAGAGGAAGGAGTGAGCGATGTAATAAAGCAGCAGGAATAGGAGCTTTTTGAACGATATCGTTCATAACGCTGTCACACTGAACGATGTTGCTTCCTGAAGCAGAGTTAATTGGACAACGAACGATAGATTTGAGGTAATGATCTCAAATCTAGGATGAACGATCTAACGATCTTTTCATCCTATATCGTTCATTTACACGCAACGACGCCTGAACGATATCTTTTCAACGATCACAAATCTGTGACGTTTCAAGGATATCGTTCAGGGTACCGTTACACGTCGCAACATTGCATGCAATTTCACTTGCAATTTGCTGGTTGCAGTGAAATCATGGACCATTGTTCTATTCGTACACGGCAACAAAATGGAATAATGTGTCCATGATTTCACTGCAACCAGTAAGTTGCAAGTGAAATTGCACGCAATGTTGCGATGTGTAAAGGTACCCTCAGGATATCCTAGCGTGTAAACCCACCATTAGTCTAATGTGCATGGGAGCCTTAAGTCTACTCTCACTAAATGAAAGATGGGTGTTGTAAAATACAAGGATTCTCATTGAAAATTAAGGAGACTGATGGTGGGTTTACACACACCAATTTATCTGTTCAATCTCTGAACCAATCTCTGGTTGCAGTGAAATCATGGATACATTGCTCCATGTTGTACACAGCCACAAAATGGAGCAATGTATCCATGATTTCACTGCAACCAGAGATTGGTTCAGAGATTGAACAGATAAATTGGTGTGTGTAAACCCACCATAAGTATAATGCTTGTTTATTTATCGACACACTATGGGTATCTACTCTATAATTGCCGTAGGCACTTCCGTGTCGGACCCCGAGTAGACCGTGGATATGTCACACTGTGACGTCACCACGGCGAAGCATTGGCCGCGTAGCGGCCAATGCGAGTCGCTGGCCTGCGCGAGCAATGGCCGCGAGGCCATTGCTCGCGCAGGCTGAGTACGAGCAATGGCCGCGAAGCGGCCATTGCGATTCGCTGGCCGAAAATCGAACCAGAGGCTCGGCCTCAAAGTTGACGATTTACCGGTCAGGTAGCGCGAGCAGTTCTAAGGCGACTCGCTATGCCCGCGCAGCGGGCATGGCGAGTCGCCTTAGCAGCGCGAAGCATTGGCCGCGAAGCGGCCATTGCGAGTCAGAGACTCGCTCTGCTAGAATCCCGATGCATCTGCATCGGGCACCCAGCTAGTATCATATATGTTTCTTGTGATATCTTTTGTCGATTTTGTCATGTACATATCTTGTGATTTTCTCTTTAATATCTTGTATTTTTTTTGCATGTTTTTTTTATTTAACTAAACATTTTTATTTCACTTTGTGTGTAAATTTATCTTTTCACACATGTTTAAATACACAGCAAAATATTATTTTTTATATAGAGTCTAAGGCTGCTTTCACATCAGCATTGTACGCTGGTCGCGGCAGTTGCGGTGAAAAGACCGCAACTGCCGCGATTACCGAATAACGGCCGCACTTGCGGTTCACTTGCGGCAAGCCCCATACAATGTCTATGGGGGCTTGCGGCAGGTGTGGCAAGTGCGGTATCGGCACTTGCGGCAGGTGCGGTGGGCAGATTACACATGCAGGGGGTGTGAATCTGCCCTTGGCTGCAGCCCCTAGCCACCTCCTTAATGGCTGGAGCATGTAAGTTTTCTAAGTGTATTATCTCAGGGTACAGGGCTGCTCAAGTGCTGGGTGAACCCTTGTCTGGATGCTGCAGACCTGCTGCATCCAGTGCTGTAAATAGATCACCATGCCTGGTTTGGTGACAGGTCCTCTTTAAGATTTGTGCCAGATCAGAACCCCAAACTGCAGATGCTGCGTTTCAGGGTGGTTGGCCTTCATCAGTGCAGTATGTGGGAATTCTGATTTGGCTGTATGAGAGGCTAAGATGAGGTCTGGGGGAATAGCTATTCTTCTTGTGGAGAGTATTTGCCACCTGGCAGTGAGGAGACTTAAAGCTGCAATGCTTCTTTGGGAATTTGCATATGCAAATTGTCAGTTCAGTGAGGAAGTAGACAAACTCTAATGCCACCTAAAAAAGGTAGCAATCCTAAAAGTCATAATTGACTCTGTAACAAGCCTTTTTTTTTTTCTTTTGTACTTAGACCTAAGCTTGAACTGGGTCTTTAGTTATACTGAGGGGAACTATCAACATTTCTGATAAAATGTTGCTGATGAAGAGGAATTTCACTTTTCAACACGATAACGGCCCTAAATGTACCTCCAAATCAGCATAAAAATGGTTTTGCCAGAAAAAGATCAGTGTTTTGAAATGTCCCAGACCTGAATCCAATAGAAATTTTTTGGCATGACCTGAAGAGGGCGCTGTACACAGGAGACACCCTCACAATCGGACAAATTTGGAGCACATGCAAGGAATGGTTGGCAAACATTGGCAATTGTAGATGTGCAATGCTGATTGACTCCTACCCAAAAAGACTGAATGCTGTTATAAATTCAAACGGCACTTCAACAAAGTATTACTTTAATGGAATGCATATTTATGTAATCACTTTAGTTCAGTGCATTTTGGGTGAAAAAAAGAAAAACAGCTTATTTTCTATTGAATCGTACAGATTAGATGACATTAAAGGTGGTAAAAGTTATGAAGTGGTTCTTCTTGGTATGATTTTTTTTCTACATGACAAAAACCTGGGATATTAACAGGGGTGTGTAGACTTTTTATACCCACTGCATATTTCTTTATTTTATTTGTCACATCTGTTTAGATACAAGAGGAACAAAATCTATATTAAAGAGGACCTGCCACCCCCCTGCTGCATGGCAATCTAAATGCAGCACTGAATGCAGCATGTCTGCTGCATTCAGGGAAGGGGTCCCCCATGTATCTGTGAGCTGTGTACCCTGAGATATAGCCTTAGGATAACTCACTGTTAGAAGCCATGAAGACATTCCCTGTGGCTGGAGTGAGCTCGATTGACGGGGTGGGAATTCCCTCCCCCTCTGCCTCTCTGTGCCGACTCCTGCTGTGCTGTTTATGCTTTGTTCAGACAGCAGGGCAGGAATCTGGAGCTGACGTCAGGACAAATGATTTGCATGGCTGGATGAGTGACAGAGAGGAGGAGGGCAAAGCCAGCACAGCAGAAGCATCACAGAGAGGCAGGGGGAGGGAATGGCCCGCCGTCACTCAACCTCACTCCAGCCACAGGGAATGCCTTCATGGCTTCTAACAGTGAGTTTTCCTAAACCTATATCTCTGGGTACACAGCACACAGACACATGGGGGACCCCTTGCCTGAATGCAGCACACATTTTACATTCAGTGCTACATTTAGATTGCCATGCAGCAGGGGGGTGACAGGTCCTCTTTAAAAATCAAAAGCTGTGATCTCTCCCTGTTAATAAAGCAGCACACAAGAAAAAAAGAAACCTAAAGTTGACAATATACTTGAGATAAAAATAATCATAATCTTCTGATTTTACCAGTTTTAGAGGACAATCTTAAGTTTATGGGGGCCTACTAGCTCTAGCACTAAAGGATTGAATATGGATTTCAACATGCCCGATGGAACGTTTGAGTGGGACGTAAGCCACTATCAGAGGGAGGTTTGTCAGCTGCCTTTTCAGCTTTTAAATAAACATGCATGTTTAGCCAAGTGTCTAAATTTATATAAGTATTTATGAGACATGTCTTTTGGGGGCACAAAATCTGCAAATGGAAATGCCTCTAAGGCGGCCGTCACACGCACAGATATCTATAGCGATATTGTAAGCGATCACGTGCACGCGCGATCGCTTACAATATCGCTCACATCGCTGGTGAGATGTCACACAGACAGACTCACCAGCGATGTGGATCCGCGATCTCGCTGGTAACTATGGTACACATCGGGTAACTAGGCGCCGCGCGTCGCTTAGTTACCCGACGTGTACCATAGTTACCATCTCCCAGCATAGGCTCTGCCGCTGGGAAATCGTTCATCGTGGTGTTATACACCACGATGAAGGAGATCGTGAAATCGATCATCGCTAGATCTGAGAACCGGACCTCAGATCAGCGATGTCACGATCAAGCGATTTCACATCGTGAATCGCTTGATTACATGCATCGATTTTAAGCCCGATATCGCTTAAGCGATCAAAAAGGAGATCGCTTAAGCGATATCGGGCAAGATATCTGTGCGTGTGACGGCCGCCTAAAACTGAGTACTGTGAAGAAATTAGATGTTTCTCTGCAGAGCAGCCAAGAACAAGCTGATTACCTTTGCCAAAGCTTAATATTTGCCTGCATGTAGGGCCAGTTTTCACCCCCAACAAGAGTAATGGCAGTGAAACGAGACAGACCTAGTCACCCCTTCCTTGCCTTAGTCAGTGCTACAAATTATTTTAATTGCTGGGCTAAGTCAATATGCCTGACAAAGAGGAGATTACATTATTCCTTCATGGCTGCATAATCAATTCACACTGTGTGCATGGCAGAGTAGACAATAAGATATGAAATTTATTTCCGATCTTTCCAGCAGCTCTTGATATCTGGTCTTTAGAAGAAAGGAGACTGGCGGGATGGAGCCGGAGGGGTTTATGCTGAATATAAAATGCTTACTGGAATCACAGAAAGAAACTCTCAAATGGATTATGAAGAAAAGACGAACATGCAACATCGTATTCAGCCTACTGAGAGGTCACCTTTTACCATCCTAAGCAACTTCAAGACTGATCTGTAATTTAAATCTTCTGACTATAATTTACATAAAGCTGTGTTATGGAAGATGAAAGTCTTTATTCTTTATCCCATCTGCCTGAGTTTTTACTCCCAGTAGTAAATAAAGGTTGTAACATTAGGAACTGCATGGTTGGTCCCCAATCAAATACTACATTTTCATCTCAGTGCATATGCATGTTCTTTGTATAGTTTATAGCTTCCTCATGAGTATATTATTGTACTTAGTACCATGTAATTAAACAGAGCGCTTATAGTAGTTATAGTTCTATTTTTTTTTGCTATTATTACCGCAGCAGCCAGGACAATCGTGGTGTGTGACCTTATTTTTCCCAAAGCTTGGGCGGCAGCTGTCAACACGTATGATATCCAGGCTGTTCTCCATGTAATATATCTCTGGGGTATTCTCAAACTCCTCTTCCAACACACGAGTCTGCATCTTGAAGAATTCAGTTACCAAGACTCTGGCCTACAGCATGGCGAGATAATCAAAATGATTAGGTAGTAGAAACCAATAGGCATCTCTCTCCTTATTGCAATATATTTATAAGGTTTTTGTCAATAGGTTCAACCCTTCTACTCCATCTAAGGGCATGTAGGTCATAGGAAGTTGAATAAATTGATACCGGTTTTCTCGCGGCCGCATCTGCTGCAAGTGCCGAAACCGCACTTGCCGCACCTGCCGCACACTTGCCACAAGCCCCATAGACATTGCATGGGGGCTTGCCACAAGTGAACCGCAAGTGCAGCTGTTATGCGGTAATCGCGGCAGTTGCGTTTTTTTCACCGCAACTGCCGCGATCAGCGATTACCGCTGATGTGAAAGGGGCCTAAGACATGTAATATCTGTGAACGAAAAGAATGCGCAATAGGGTCTTATCTCAATGATACACTGTCGCTTATCGATGTGGAATTGCTCACCTTTGTCAGTTGTGAAACCCACAACTGGTAGAATAGCGTACAAGCAGCTGCTGCAGGGACCGCACTCCCAACGGTGACCGTGGTTGTAATACAGAATCCTGGACAAAGTGCCTCAGTGTCCGCGCTGCTGCTCCGAGACCAAAGACACACAGACACGGGAATGTCTGGATCAGCAATAGCCTTTATTTTCCGACGCGTTTCGGAGCCTCCTCCCGAGCTCCTTCCTCAGGGAACATCCCTGAGGAAGGAGCTCGGGAGGAGGCTCCGAAACGCGTCGGAAAATAAAGGCTATTGCTGATCCAGACATTCCCGTGTCTGTGTGTCTTTGGTCTCGGAGCAGCAGCGCGGACACTGAGGCACTTTGTCCAGGATTCTGTAAGACATGTAATGGCTGACAATCTACTCTCTTGATTAACATGCTTCAAACTCATAACTTCCCTTTCGTTTAAGATAAGTAGATTCTCAGGAAGATCTCTGTCTGGCCCATAGATCTCAACAGCTCATTTACATATTAAGAGAAATGTGTATATCTCTGGAATAAGATATTGGACCCCAGATATCAAAGTATCATTTTATTTAACTTTCTAGGACGTGTATGCCCACATAGATGGCTTATGACGTTTGATCCTAATGACAGATTTACTTTAAAGTGTTAAGAATTTAAAAGAGGCATTTATTTTATCAAAAAAAATCCATTCATTAGTAACAAGTGACAATGCAAAGTGACTAAAAGGGAATGTCAGGTTTAGTAAACTTATTTTCAAACATCTTGGTCTAAAATTCTCCTTTCCATTCTAGACTTTCATTTATTGGCCACAGAATATCTTCAAAAAGTGTCTGTCACTCTGAATGATCCAACATGGCACCAATGTGTATTAAATCTAAAATACACAAAAGGCGCACATAGGCTTTCTCTGTGTCAATTTCCAATCAGTAATGAGTGTAGGGTTCTCACCTTTATGGCCACTTTACACGCACCAACTTATCTGTCCAACTTCTGAACAACTTACTGGTTGCAGTGAAATCATGGACACATTGTTCCATTTGTACACAGCCACAAAATGGAGCAATGTGTCCATGATTTTACTGCAACCAGTAAGTTGTTCAGAAGTTGGACAGATAAGTTGGTGTGTGTAAAGTGGCCCTTAGGGCCCCTTTACACGCGGCTACATTTCTTGGGTGGCTACAGGTAACTTACTGGTTGCAGTGAAATCATGGAGACAAGGTTCTATCTTGTTGCTGTGTACAAATGGAATAATCTCTCCATGATTTCACTGCAACCAGTAAGTTACCTGTAGCCACCCAAGAAATGTAGCCGCGTGTAAAGGGGCCCTTAGGGTTTGTGTTCAGCTACAGCCACTACACAAGCTTGTAATAAAGATCCACGGCTGATGCAGCTCCCCGGTAATCAGATCATGTTGGATGGAGATAGAAAGGGAAAAAAACACTACTGGGATAGAAGGAGGCTCCGAGGAATAAAGTATTAATAAATAAAAGTAGTTATTGCTACGCGATTTGAAGCCAATTAATTCGTCTTCAGGTAAATCACAAATTTATAACATTGTACATTGGTGATTTGCCTGAAGAAGTCATTGACTTCGAAACACGTGGCAAGAAATGCCTTTAATTTAATTTGTTAATACATTATTCTCTGGACCCTTGTTTTATCCTGGCACTGCGATGTTTTGCCCTTTCTGTCTCCATCCTGGATGACCAATGTGTATTACATACACAAGCCATTGACTTTATTGAAAGCACATAATATGTAATTTGCAGGGGTGTAACTACAATAGGTGCAGGGGTTGCGATCGCACCCGGGGCCCGCAGCCTAGGGGGGCCCCAAAAGTCCCTCTGGTCTATAAAAAAAAGACTGATACTATTAAAGATTTGCAATAATTGGGGGCCCCGTTGGAGCTTTCGCATCGGGGCCCTTGGACCTGAAGTTACGCCACTGGTCATTTGCTTTGTGGTGGTAATGCAAACTGATGTTCCTAAAATGGAAATACTTCTATGTTGCTTTTTAAATGTATTTTCTGGCAGCATATATTACAAAGGTTTACAATGTACTAAGTTTTTGTCTTGATGTTTTGGCAATCGTGCTAAATTCATAAAAACCAGCAAAGCATCTGTCAGATTAGTGTGCCGAACATTTCATATCCCAAACTTCAGTTTAATAGGTGACTGTATTGGTCTCCAGCCTAGTCATCTGCTGGCTTCAGACACCAATGGCTGACTGCCAAACCTGAAGCATGAAGAAATAGCTCATTAATCTGAACAACTCTAATAATAAATTACAATCCAAAACACATTTTTATCATGTAGTTTAATTCCATTGCGAACTACTGTAATATTATTACTAGTGAAACTGTTAATTTAACATTCTACCACCAATTCTGACGTGTCACTGTATGTGGAAATAACGTTGGAATACTTTTACATAACCCACTGGTCCTGTTTTCTTTTGTGATATATTGTACTTTATGTTCAAGGTAAATTTACAGTGGGTCGATAAAATTTGCATTTCTTTACAAAATTATCTGAAATTTGACAGTTTTAAAAATGAGCAATTTTAAGGCATTGTTCATACTGTGAGTTGTTGATCTGTTTTTTTGTGATCTGTTTTTGCATGAAAAACAGATCACTTCCTGTGATGCCCAGCAAAGTCAATGAGTTTTCAGGAAAGCTGTTCAGGAGCTGCATTTTTTACTGTTCCATTTTTGGGGCAGAAAACGCATCAACAAAAAGAATGAGTGTGCTAATTATTGCTCTGTTTTCTCCATTGACTCCATTGTAATGAAAATCAAGCAGCAAAAACGCATCCAAAATGTGATACGTTTTGGGTCTGTTTTTTCCACAAAAAACGGATCCAGTTTTGCTGACGACAATTCTACAAAAATGAACAAGCCCTTAAACATAAAATTTGTGCGATTAAAACAATGATACATCACATAATAGTTAAACCCTTCCCGATATTATAATTTTTTTGGCATTTTTGTTTTCTTCTTTCCTTTTCCAGGACTCAAGGCCGCTTTACACGTCGCAATATCGTTACGATATTGTATACAACGGCACGGGAGCGCGCACGTTTCTGGCATTTGTCCAAGATCGCATAGGAGATGTTACACAGTGTGATATCGCCAGGCAAGGCAAGTACGATGTCGTACGCCCCTCCTGCACACTGCGTCTCATCAACTCAGGGAATGAGCAATTAACATGGGAGTGAATAGGGGAAGTTGCGCTCCAAATCGTAGTAGCGCTGTCACACAGCACGATCATGCCAGATCGTCCATCCAATATCGGGCTATTGGAGAGCGTGCAGATTACCAAACGATATCGTTTTGGCATCGTTCTTGCGTTGCATTGCTCATTTACACCACACAACGCACGAAAGATATCGGCGGGAACACCGAAACACGTGACTTTTTATCGCAGTTGGGCTAGATATCGTGCCGTGTAAAGCGGCCTTCAGTGTTATTTTTTCCAAAAGAGTTTTTACTTTTGAATGACTCCATTCATTTTATAATGAGGTGTATTGGAAAGCAGAAAAAAAATTCCAAGTGAGGTATATTATGAAAAAAGTGCAATTCCACAATTTCCTTTGTATTGATCATGTTCACTATATGGTAAAAATGACTAAGCTTTATTATTCTCCAGGTCAGTATGAATACAGCAATACCAAATGTGCATGATTTTTTAAAAAATATTTTAGCTTTAAAATGTTTTGAAATTTGTAACAAAAAACACTTTTTACTTATGCTGCTATTTTCTGAGACATTTTCAATTTTCGGTCAATGGGGGCTGTGTGAAGGCTTGTGTTTTTACACCCTGAGTGTCGTTTAAATGATACCATGTTTTGGTAACTACAATGTTTTGTTCAACTCTTATTTCATTGTACTGAAGTGTGGCATCACCTGATAAAAATTAATTCTGGCATTTCAATCTTTTTTTTCATCACACCGCTTACCAATTGTTAACTAATTTTGGACTTTTAAGAACATAGCAATACCAAATATGTGTATTTTTAAACTTATTTTTAAAAAATGGGGTGATTTGAATTTTCATGTATGTATATATACAAGTCCCCCCAAGGGGACCAATAAATACATGAAAAAGTGAATGAAAATGTTTTTAAAAATATGAAAAATATAAATATTATATATATTATTTTTCATATTTTTAACCTCTTAACGACAGCCGTACGTCTCTAGACGTCGGCTGTCATTACCCGGTGTTTGAAGTGAGCTCCGGCGTGGAGCTCACTTCAAACCTCCTACATCTCAGCTGTTCTCACTAGCTGAGATGTGGGAGTAACAGCACCAATCGGTCCCGCCATCCGATCGGTGCTGTTAACCCCTTAGATCCCGCCCTCAATCTCTGAGAGGGGATCTAAGGGAGCCAGAGCGGGCAGCGCGCGCTTACGGGCTCCAGGGAGATCTCGCGATAGCATTGCGGGATCTCCCATGCTGATGTCACAGGCCAGGGTCCTGGCTTGACCCTGGAACCTGTCATGGAGCATTTCCGGGTTGTGGTTGGCAGGGGCTGCCAACCACAACAGGTCCGCGATTCTGACACATACAGAGGAGCTGCAGATCCTCTGTATGTGTCAGAAGCGATCGGACTGTGCAGCTGCATGCCTCTCACAGGGGCTGTGTAAAAGTAAGAATCAATAAGCAAATAAAGTTTTTACAAAGTTGAAAAAAAACAAAAAACATAAAAGTTCAAATCACCCCCTTTCTCCCGTCCACAATAAAGTATATTAAAAAAAAAAAAAATACACATATTTGGTATCGCCGCATTCAGAATCGCAAGATCTATCAATATAAATAATCAAATAATCAGATCTGTAAACTGCGTAGCGCAAAAAATGGTTCAAACGCCAAAATTACGTTTTTTTGATCACTGCAACAATGCTAAAAAATGCAATAACGGGCGATCAAAACAGCGCATCCACCAAGTATGGTATCATTAAAAACGTCCAGCTCGAGACGCAAAAAATAAGCCATCACCCAGCCCCAGATCCCGAAAAATGAGGACGCTACGGGTCGCAGAACATGGCGCAAAAAGTGCAATGTTTTTTTTTTTCATGCTTTTGAATTTTTTTCCACCACCTAGATACCAATAAAGGTATACATGTTTGGTATCTACAAACTCGTACTGACCCGAGGCATCCACATGTCACGTCGTTTTTACCATATAGTGAACACGGCGACTACAAAACCCAAAAAACAAACGTCTTATTGCACTTTTTTTGCAATTTCACTGCATTTAGAATTTTTTTGCAATTTCCCTGTACACTATATGGTAAAACAAATTATTGCATCTGAAAGTACAACTCGTCCCGCAAAAAACAAGCCCATATGTCTGTGTCGACAGAAAAATAAAAACGTTATGGCTCTTGGAAGCCGAGGAGCGAAAAAACGAAAATGAAAAATGACAAATTTCTTCGCATTTTCATACACGTTTTTGAGTATTTATTGGTCCCCTTGGGGGGACTTGAATCTGTAATCTATCCATCCGACTGCTTGTACTATACACAGCACTGCTGTACAGTAATACTCTGTATAGCAAAAATCACAACTGCAGGCTGGCTTTCACATGTGTACCATCATGAAAGTCAGGTGGTCTTCAAACAACTTTCTAGTGAAAACATCTGAGCATGCTACTGCGCAGAATACAGATGTGCGCTCATGTTTGCTGAGCTGTGTACTTCTCAGATGTCTATTACATGATGTGAGGGAGTTTCAGTACTTGGGACATCATCAATCTAAAGGCGACTTAAATGTCTGTTAAATTTGGAAAATCAAGAAGTTTAGTAACTGTTAAATAGATAAAATTAACCATGTGTCCAATCTACACTGGCATCATTTTTCAAATATATTTTTGTTTTTTAAAAGTGCATTAGATTTAAAAATTTAACAGCAAATTTTCATTTTGTTCAAGTTACAAAAACTATTTTCTTTAGCGACCACTTGACTTTTAGGGTACACTCACACTAGCGTATAGAAAAATCGGTCTGGAAAAAGTAGGACAATTTTTATCTCACTTGCAATCAGTGTACCATCTGTATGCAATGAGTTTTTTTTCAGATGCTATTTTTCATTATTTACAGGACCATTCACAGTGTGCTATGCCACAGAATTGTAACATGTCCATCAAAAACGGACTACATCTGATCTGGTCTGTGTGGAATCTGATTTTTTTTTCTCGTACCCATGCACTTGATTAGGTGAGTCTCATCTGATTTCTGATTGCAGTATGCTGGGATTTTTTTCTTCAGGCCAAATAGAGCTGAGAAAGAAATCGCAGATCTGCATGGCGTCATGGAATAACATTGATCCAAGTCATATCACTGCTGCAGCTGCACCAGAGGCCCAAAGAGGGAGAGGCCCCCCAAAAAACTTATGGAAGTGAAGAGTCTATTAAAGAGCCGGTGGCAGAGTCAGCACTAACAGGAAATGCAGGGGCCCCTCTTCTGCATGCTACAGATGAGTATGCTAATAAGTAAGTACAGTCTGGCTCTACCACCTATTTAGGTACTCAAGGAAAATGTATCTACTACAGAAAAATGTCAATCACCAGCGGGAGCAGCGCATATGACAGGAGCGGATCCTGTGCGGGTAGTCAGTGCTTTCCAGCGTGGAAAGCACTGACTATCCCTGGGAGGACGAGCATACTCACCCCTCTCCTCGCTCCCTGATGTCCGCTCCATTCCGGCTGTCTTTGCCGGCATTCGGACCTGTGAGCGTCGCTGCAGTGACATCATCACCGCGTGCTGCTCACAGCAGACAGCGGAGATGGCGCGGATAGCAGGGAGCCAGGAGAGGGGTGAGTATGCTTGTTTATTTTTTTAAGTGTGCGGCAGCATGGGGGACAGTGCCAGCATGGGGGACAGTGCCACATGGGGCTGAATGCCAGCGTGGGAGACAGTGCCACATGGGGGACAGTGCCACATGGGGACAATGCCAGCATGGGGGACAGTGCCAGCATGGGGGACAGTTTCCACCTGAGGAAGACGGTTTGGCACCGTTGAAACGCTTAGTGGGCAGTGGAGGAACAATAAAGTCTGTGACTTTTAATACTCTTGTGTTCTGTAATACTTAGTGCTCCATTAGACCGTTGGTTTTTGTAATTTAAATCTTTTTCCTCACCTGAGTGGCAGCAGCAGGAGTGGCGGCAGGAGTGGCAGCTTGTATTGCAGCACAATAGGACCTGGTGTTGCTGGGGCAACAAACAGAACGCTAGAGGACCTTTGATGATGTAATTCTGGTCCTCCTCATCACGTGACCAGCAGGGGAACTGCGTGGAGAAGCTGGAGGAGCAGGATTAACCTCTTGGAGCCCGCAGGCAGTGTGGTGAAGAACTCCCTGGCAGTAAAGGCACCCTTTAGGGACTGGAGACGGGCTCAAGCCCAACTACCAGGCACTGTCACCAGGGTTGTGCAGGGATTGGCACAACCTGCAAAGGTGAATGCATTAGCATTGTCATAAGCACCACTGTGGAAGAAAGGTATACACATTGTGCCTCCATATCATTTTATTTTACATGTTTACAACATGGGGACAGTGCCATATGGGGGACAATGCCAGCATGGGGGATAGTGCCACATGGGTGAGTGCCACATGGGGGACAATGCCAGCATGGGGACAGTGAAACATGGGGGACAGTGACAGCATGGGGGGACAGTGCCAGCTTAAGGGGGGGACTGTGCCAGCATGGGGGATTGTGCCAACAGGAAGGCTATGTGTACCAGCATGGGGGATATGTATACCAGGATGGGGGACATATATACTGATTGTAAGATGGACACTGGCGTTATAAGGCGAACCCCATTTAACATTAAAAATGTTTTTTTCCTCTTTTCCGTCATCAAATGTGGGGGTGCATCTTATAATCCGGTGCATCTTTTAAAGCGAAAAATACTGTACTTTTCCTTTGATTGTTCCACTCCTGGTTTTGCCTTTGTGAGGCACCGCCGGCATGATCCTCATGGCCGGGGCGCGTCACATGCAGGATCGAGGTATGATCCTGTGCACACTGGCCGGTTTGATTGATAATGCTGTGTGAACCAACTGTGAGACACAGGGTTTCATGAGCCTAATGAGTGGCAGTGAGAGTGGGATGAGATCGAGGAAGCCCTAAGGAATGTAAGGGCTGAGTGCTGACAACCCGGAACACAGGGAGTTAACCTGAGCTGTGTGAAAGGCTGATTATCAGCAGCAAAGGGGGTGAGTCCATGTGGGAGTGGCTGGCACGATAAGAGGCAGCCAGGTGAGTGATTGATTCATTCAGATTCAGATGGAAGCTGAGAGCAGCCTGAGTGCAGAGCAGTCCAAGGCTCTGTGTGTGGACAAGGGAGCATGCTAGCTCCTTGCCGGTGCCGAGGTCCGTGGTCGTGTCCGCACCTGGACGGGGAAGCTGTGGTTGACCCGTGGACGCTAGACCGGACATGGTTCACCTCACGTCCGGGAAGGAGCCTGTGGGGATGCCTGGTGGAACCTGTGACACGGGTAGCGAGACCCGGATCCGTGCCCGGTAAGAAAAGCAGTTCCTGAATGATTGTGTGAACTGTGCACCTTGTGTGTAAATCATGCTAGGCGAGTGTAGCCGCCATTAGGTCCAGTGAAGGACCTGTTGAACCTTATAAGTACTGTATGGCTTTTTAAAAGACCCAGCGAGTGAATGTAGCCCTATAGGGGCTGATGTATGAAGTGTGCCAGGCGGGCATAGACCGCCCTTGGGACCGACTCAGTGGAGTCAGTTAAAGGTCCTGATGAACCGGGATGAATGTAGCCCTTCGGGAGGCGAATGAATGTGGCCCTTTGGAGGCAATCGTGTATAGTGTGCCAGGCGGGCATAGACCGCTTTTGGGTCCGAGTCAGAGCACTCAGTTAAAGGACCTGATGAACCGGAATGTATGTAGCCCTTCGGGAGGCGATTTTATGTAGTGTGCCAGGCGGGCATAGACCGCTTTTGGGTCCGAGTCAGAGCACTCAGTTAAAGGACCTGATGAACCGGATTGTATGTAGCCCTTCGGGAGGTGATTGTATGTAGCCCTTCGGGAGGCGATTGAATGTAGCCCTTCGGGAGGAAATTGAATGTAGCCCTTCGGGAGGCGATTGAATGTAGCCCTTCGGGAGGCGATTTTATGGAGTGTGCCAGGCGGGCATAGACCGCCTTTGGGTCCGAGTTGGAGTACTCAGTTAAAGGACCTGATGAACCGGAATGTGTGTACGAGAGGTCAGAAGCAGGGGTTAGAAGGGCTCCCGTACTGGGTAACGGGTGGTTCACCCCACAGGTTACTAGGGTTTGCCAATCCCTGTTCTGAGCCTAGAGGAGCCACAGTCCATGGATGTGTATGATGGGCTGTGAGCGAGTGAAAGGACGTGTGTGGTCCATGGTGGCTTATAGGATGGATCACATATAGTGTGTAAGAACCCGGTCAGGCTGGAGTCCTGATTCCGGAGTAGTATGAACCTGGGGAAATAGAGCCAGGCGGCTGGTTCCGCCATTGGGACCCATAGGGCCCGTTGATATGGTACTTGATGTTAAATGTATGTGAAATGTATAGGCCGGAGGCCGTAGCCACCACGGGAGCTGTTAGTAGAGCTCCAATGGGGACAGAGATGGTTACAGGTCCCGGGTTACTATAAGATGTTATGTGCAATATAAGTGTTATGTAATGTTATATGTAAATGTATGGTGTATTTATGTAAAGTGTTTATAATCAATGTGCTATGTGTCAAACATGCTACCCGGGTTATGTTGTTAATATGTGAAAAATAAACGGGTAGACATTGGTTAAACTTATAAACACGTGTTGTTGTCGTTTTGCAAGCGGGTTCCCCGGTTGCTGCCTCACACCTTATAAGTACAGAGGTAAAAAAAACCTCACTAAATACTGAACATGTGAATGTGGCTTAATAGAAACATGTCACCACTTCTGTATTTATCCCGCACTCCTGGTTTTGACTGCAAATACGGAGGTAAAAACCCAAATATTTAACGTGTGCATGTGTCCTTAAAGCTTTTTTTTTTTAACAAATGTCATTCTTGTTGCATCACTATATTCTTCACCATACAGAAAAAATAATGTACAGTTTTATAGTTCAATTTGCTCAAGATGTTTTGATATCGATTATGTTCACTTTTTTGTTTATTTTTTACATAAAAGCAACATTTTTAGTGGAACATTTTTCTGCTATTTTTTAAAATTGACTTTGCTTCAGTTTTTTTTTTCCACATCTTTGCTAATTCTTTTGGCCTTTATTTTTTTCTTTTACTTAGCCTCACAACGGGATATGAACCTTCACTGGTTTGATTGCTGCATGTACTGCATATGTACTGATGTGCATTAGACTTTCAGTTTTAAATTTACAGGGGGTCTGTTATACCCCCACTTACAACAGGTCCTATTAGGCTATCATAGCTGGCAGTAAGGAAATCAGTCATACCTTTTCCAAGCGAATGTTTGCCTCCTTTTGACAGTCATGAGGATCGCTGACACATTCTTTATCCCACCCGCTGGTAAAGGGGTCAACTGTAGACAAAACAAATAATACTGCCTTAATAAACATGTAAGACATACCAGAATGAATGTACAAAAGAAGTGAAAATGTGGACAGTTTTTTGTCATGTTAATTCCTTACTAAGGGTGGAAACACACTGGCGTTTTAACAAATTGGTCCGTTTCTCATCCAGGAGAGTCGGATGAGTGTCATCCGTTTTTGATCTGTGTGCCATGCAACAGCAATGCGAGTGTCCAACATTTTCTCAGATCACATCACAGGGTTGTCCGAGTGCAATCCGTGTGTGGTCCATGTGCAATCCACTTAACTCATGCGATTTTTCTATTTAATTTGTGTGTAAATTGGCTGCAATGTGTGGCAATTGTGATTTAAATGCTGTGTGCCAATCAGGGCTCTTTGGAGGCTATATCCCATGAACATATGTGTTCAGTGAGCTGACCATCTATTCCCTCAGTAAGCAGTGTTTTGTACATGTCCAGCTGCTTACAATATGGAGAATATAACCTGACCCTAAACATCACAGAGCGGGTGTTATTCCATTGGGACATTTCCCGACAATATGGGACACCATACCCAATTGTTTGTGAACCGAGGAGGCGGCAACGAATGTGAGTCCATCTGCTTCTCCTTCAGCGTAGCTCTTGTGGCCATTTTCAGAGGCTGTATGGTCAGTTACGCTGTCATCCGGATAAATTGTACGCATATACCAGGATAACCATACCCACATTTGACCGACTTGGAGATTCTGCGGCCTGGCATCACATTTCAAAATACCCAAATGCGGCCAAGTATTACAGTGGAAGAACAGTTTCTGTTGACACTGAGGTTAGTATGTCTTGAATTTGTTTTTTATGTGGTGTCATTACAGTAGGGTTTGGAGACATGCCTGCATAGACATCCCATAGACCTTAGCCATGTCCTGATTTAGTGATTGTGGCCTTATGTGGCTCTTTTATTTATTTTTTTGGAATTTTGGTTTGACTATTGTGTTTGTCTTATTTTTACTTTCTATATGTATGTTTTCAAGTTCCTGGCACCAGGTGTTTCCTTTGCGGGCTTACATGTAGAGTTCCTTCTGGGCAAGTCCATGACTGGACAGATTGTGCACAACACCTGAAAGTAGATGTGGCGTTGTTTGCAGCCAATTGTCCTTCCTGAATCCACAGAAGCCGATTGGTACTGGATTGTGAATGGATTTAATCACACCTGTAATTTCCCCAACTACATTGGTGCCCTAGATGGAAAACATATCCAGATCAAGAAGCCACCCAATTCTGGCACCCTTTTTTTATAATTATAAACATTATTTTTCTATTGTCCTTCTGGCTTTAGTTGACAGCACCTATCAGTGTATTGCGGTGGATGGTGGTTCGTATGGGCGAACAGGTGACACCAACATCTTCCGAAACTCCATATTGGGTAGATGCCTCATTAATAAAGATAAGAATGTCCCACCATCCACACAGCTCCCAGGCTCCTTAGGAGACCCTCTCCCATTCGTGCTTTTAGGTGACGAGGCATTTCAATTGAGGCGGGAAGTTATGCGCCCATACCCCAGACGTGCATTAGACTACCAGCGCTGTGTCTTTAACTTTAGGTTAACACTTGCTAAACAAATGGTGGAGTGCACATTTGGGATTCTAACTGCCAAATGGAGCATACTGATATCACCCATTCAACTGAGTAAGACACATGTGGATTGGTCATTAAAGCCTATGTGATCTTACATAATTTTACTCGCTTGCATGACCGGCCTATTGACGAATCCTCATATGTCACTCAGCCAAGCAATCCGTACCCTCCGGTACTATCGCTTGGTAGGCTGAGGTATGAGCCATCTGCACTCTGCATGTGTGAACTATTTGCCGATTTTTTTTTCTATTTGCTCCAGCACACGGATTAAACACTGACACCTCCATTACAATTACTTCTGTTGAAACATTTTAAAAATGTATACATTACTAAAATTAATCTGGACGTCCCGCAAACTGTTGTGATAACATGGGAACAGTTGCCTGGTGATGTAAGTCCAGGACGCATCCTTCTACCTCTTGTCTGCATACCCTTGGTCTCTAGGGTCTGGCCTTTCCTGGATCAGGACTATCATCATCTCCAAATTAATGTGGTAGGATATGGTGTGTGGGATCTGTGGAGGCTTGCTTCCACGAGTTGTGCGACTTCTGAAGCGTGTTAATTCCTGATTAGTCATGTGACGCCTCCTTATCAGCGCTTATTACAAGCTTCTGAGGGTTTCAGCTGTGAAAATAAAGCTTCTGACTCAGATGGTCCACGTGTGGTCATGATTTTGTCGGACCATAGATTTGCATTGGTGAGTCTCGCGCGTGAATCTCATACTGTCGCAGCATGATGTGAAAAATGCGTCCGACACACGCCAGTATGCTCACAGACATTGATCCAAGTGCAATGCGAGAAAATCAAGCATTGCACTCGTCTGAGTTTCACGCCAGTGTGTCCGTACCCTTAAAGTCTTAAAGCCAGAAATCATAGACATGCGAGAATCAACAAAACACATCTCATCACTGTGCTATTTCAGATTGTCATCAATCATGACCAGTGTGGCACCCATTTTTCTCTTAAATATATATATAAATGGGGTATATATATATATATATATATATATATATATAGTTGCATCCCAATGAATTAGAATGTCAGATAAAATGTAATTTATTTCAGTAGTTTAATACAAAAAGTGAATCGCTTATATTACATACAGTGGTGTGCAAATTAATTGGGACAAAGCATTTTTGTAAGTAAAATCATACGTTAGTTACCAGTCAGTGATTCAAACCAGTTTTAACTGCTTTGAACAGGTGTGAGTGTACAACCTTGAGTAAGAAAATGTGGTTTGACTGGTTTTAGTCAGACGATAACAACTAGCTGCCCCCTCAGCTTCAGTTGAGAGCTTGTTTCTGTGAGGAGTGGTTTAGTGTACTTTTTCTCTCAGTTTGATTCGTGCCTGTAAAAATGGATGTTACTCCACGGAAGAGGTCTAGAATTATTACTCTTAATGAACATACAAGACTGACTGTAAGAGTAATCGCTTCCACTGTTGGTATTGGAAAATCTACCGTTTCAAGAATAATTCGCACACAAAATGAAACTGGATCGTTTTCTCCAAAACCAAAATGCCCATAGACTATGTCTGCATTATATCCATTATATAACGGATAGGACATGTACATGAAACGCAGACATCTAAATGATGCCTCACTACGTGCATATTTGAGTATTTCGTGAGTTTTTACTTCAATATTTGTAGGAGTGGGTGATAAAAACAGAAGTGGTGACCGTGTTTCTATTATACTTTTCCTCTGAATGTTCCATCCCTGGTTTTAGCTACAAAACTCACCAAATACTCAATCTGTGCTCGTGGCCTATTCCACAACGAGCTTTTGGCGAGTTTTCGATGTTGCAGAGTTTCTGCACCAATCTAATATATAAAGCTGAATGTGTGTATTTATATCCGGGATTGGCATCTACACCGTCGCAACTACAGCCACAAAATTTTGCACAGTCACACGTCTGGACTCCGAGAGCGTCATAGGCTATGTTGTGAGGCGAAATTTTAACCCTGCGCATTCCAGTTCACCAAACAATTTTGCCCCTATCTACATAGTGGGGAAAAAGTGACAGTTACCAGTTGACAGTTGTGAATGAGAGGGGCTTAATGATAGCGCCAAAGACTAACAGCACATACCAGCATATAGTCACTAAGGTGGGGCCCCAACATGAGATATTCACCACGCACGGGGACATGAATACACACCACAAGCACACAAAGTGTAACAGCAAGTGTATAGTCGCTAAGGTGCAGCCCCAACATTGGATACTAACCACGCACCCGAACAAACACACACACACCACAAAGAGACACACACAACACAGAGACACACACACACCCCCCCAAGGACACACACACACACCCTATAGTGACACGTGCACTCACCCCACAGGGACACACACACCACAAAGAGACACACACAACACAGACACACACACCACACAGACCCCCCCACAAGGACACACACACATAGCCACCCTATAGGGACACATGCACTCACCACACAGGGACACACACACACACCACAAAGAGACACACACAACACAGATACACACACACCACACAGACCCCCCCCACAAGGACACACACACATACACACCCTATAGGGACACATGCACTCACCCCACAGGGACACGCACAAACACCACAAAGAGACACACACAACAGAGACACACACCACACAGACGCCCCCACAGGGGGACACACACATGCACACCCTATAGGGACACATGCACTCACCCCACAGGGACACACACATACACACACCCCAGGGACACACACACCACACAGACAGACACACATGTGCACAATCACCTCACACAACTCGCCTCATATGTGTGCTATCTTTAATTTGCAAGCATAAACATCTGATTAAAAACAGCCAATGTGCAACACATGTACCATATATGGAATTAAGGCAGATGTCAGTCACATGAGCTGTCTATTATGTGTATGTGTTAGGTAACATATACTGCCCGGCCAGGGGGAGGGTTTACTATTGGCTGGAGATTTATTAGGCTGCCTATAGCAATCAATCACAGCTCAGCTTCTATTTTCTTACAGGTCATTAATATGACATATTCAAATTCTATTTTGTTATAGCTAACATCAGTTATTTATTAACCCGGGCGTAGCCGGGTACTATAGCTAGTTATTTAAATAAGATCACTTAATTTTTACATAGCGTTTTTGTCCATTTTTTTTACATGCATTTTAATTGTATTTTTGATGCTGCGGTTTCTGTTTCTATGTCTATACCATGCTTTAAGTAAAGCAGCTTTGTTTTTGGTACTTCCTGGTAATTGGCTTTCCAAAAACTTTGTTAACATTGTTAGGTGTGAATTTCATGTGTTTTTAATGCATTTCTATCGCAGCCATGTGTAAGGAAAGATGGAGAGGGTGTATACACAATCGCGCTGCCTTCTGTGGTCCCAAATTCAAGCCAAATCCAAGGTGCTTGGTTACCAGTAATTTGGCTTGCATTTGGGACCACAGAAGGCAGCTCGATTGTGCATCCACCCTCTCCGTTTTTCCTTACACGTGGCTACTGACACAGAAACATACTAAAAACACAAGTGTATTTTGTACCTGTGGGTGCTCCTCATCTAATGCAAGCCTATGGGAAGAATCTGTACAGAAAACGCAGCGCACCCGCAAGAGAAATTGACGTGCTGCGGATTTGAAAAAAAATAATCACAGTGGGCATTAGATTTCTATAAATCCCATCCACTTTGCTGGAACCAGGGCTGTGGAGTCGGTAAGCCAAACCTCCAACTTTGCCTCCCTCATATATGACTCATGTAAAGTGATACATTTACTGTAGTAAAATGGTAACATCTGGCTTTAACCCCTTAAGGACCGAGTCACTTTGCAGCTTAATGACCGGACCATTTTTTGTAATTCTGACCACTCTCCCTTTATGAGGTAATATCTCTGGAACGCTTCAACGGATCCTAGCGATTCTGAGATTGTTTTTTCGTGACATATTGGGCTTCATGTTAGTATTAAATTTAGGTCGATAATTTTTGCGTTTATTTGTGAAAAAAATAAAAAATTTGGCAAAAATTTTGAAAATTTAGCAATTTTCTAATTTTTAATTTTTATTCTGCTAAACCAGAGAGTTATGTGCCACAAAATAGTTAATAAATAACATGTCCCACATGTCTACTTCACATCAGCACAATTTTGGAAGAAAAAAAAAAATTTGGTAGGACGTTATAAGGGTTCAAAGTTCATCAGCAATTATTCATTTTTCCAGCAAAATTTACAAAACCAATTTTTTAGTGACCACATCACATTTGAAGTCTCTTTGAGGGGTGTACATGACAGAAAACACCCAAAAGTGACACCATTCCAAAAACTGCACCCCTCAAGCTACTCAAAACTATATTCAAGAAGATTATTAACCCTTCAGGTGCTTCACAGGAACTAAAATAAAGTTGAAGGAAAAAATGGACATTTTAATTTTTGTAACAAAAATGTTCTTTTAGCCTCAATTTTTTCATTTTCACATGGGCAACAGGATAAAATGCATCCTAAAATTTGTTGGGCAATTTCTCCTGAGTACAACCGATGCCTCATATGTGGTCATAAACCACTGTTTGGGCGTACGGCAGGGCTCAGAAGGGAGGGAGCGCAATTTGAATTTTAGAGCCAATTTTCCGTTCAAAAAGTGAAATGGCGCTCCTTCACTTCTGAGCCCTGCCGTGCGCCCAAACAGTGGTTTATGACCACATATAAGGTATCGGTGTACTCAGGAGAAATTGCCCAACAAATTTTGGGATGTATTTTATCCCTTTGCCCATGTGAAACTGAAAAAATGTAGGCAAAAAGAATTTTTTTGTGAAAAAAAAGTGTTTTTTTTAATTTTTATGAATTAATTTGTGAAGCATCTGGGGGTTCAAAGTGCTCACTATGCATCTAGATACCTTCCTTAGGGGGTCTAGTTTCCAAAATGGGGTCATTTGTGGGGGAGCTCCAATGTGGAGACACACAGGGACCCTCCATACGCGACATGGTGTCCGCTAACAATTTGAATGGAAAATTAGCTGAAATTGTTAGCGGACACCATGTCGCATTTGGAGGGTCCCTGTGTATCTCCACATTGGAGCTCCCCACAAGTGACCCCATTTTGGAAACTAGACCCCCGAAGGAACGTATCTAGATGCACAGTGAGCACTTTGAACCCCCATATGCTTCAGAAATTCATCCGTAAAAAATGAAAAAGCACTTTTTTTTCCACTAAAAAATTATTTTTTCATTATTACGGATCAATTTGTGAAGCATCTGGGGGTTCAAAGTGCTCACTATGTACCTAGATATGTTCCTTTGGGGGTCTAGTTTCCAAAATAGGGTCACTTGTGGGGGAGCTCCAATGTGGAGACACACAGGGACCCTCCAAACGCGACATGGTGTCCGCTAACAATTTGAGCTCATTTTCCATTCAAATTGTTAGCGGACACCATGTCGCGTTTGGAGGGTCCCTGTGTGTCTCCAAATTGGAGCTCCCCCACAAGTGACCCCATTTTGGAAACTAGACCCCCAAAGGAACGTATCTTTATGCATAGTGAGCACTTTGAACCCACAGGTGCTTCAGAAATTCATCCGTAAAAATGAAAAAGCACTTTTTTTCCACTAATAATTTCTTTTTTCATTATTACGGATCAATTTGTGAAGCATCTGGGGGTTCAAAGTGCTCACTATGCATCTAGATATAATCCTTTGGGGGTCTAGTTTCCAAAATGGGGTCACTTGTGGGGGAGCTCCAATGTGGAGACACACAGAAGCTCTCCATACGCAACATGGTGTCCACTAACAATTGGAATTGTTAGAGGACACCTTGTAGGATATGAAGAGCCCCTATGTGCCTAAACATTGGAGCTCCCCCACAAGTGACCCCATTTTGGATACTAGACCACCCAAGGAACGTATCTAGATGCATAGTGAGCACTTTGAACCCCCAGGTGCTTCACAAATTGATCCGTAAAAATGAAAAAAGAAACTTTTTGTGGAAAAAAACTTGCTTTTTCATTTTTATGGATGAATTTGTGAAGCATCTGGGAGTTCAAAGTGATCACTATGCATCTAGATACGTTCCTTCGGGGGTCTAGTTTCCAAAATGGGGTCACTTATGGGGGAGCTCCAGTGTTCAGGCACACAGGAGGGGCTCTCCATACCCGACATGGTTTCCGCTAACAATTGGAGCTAATTTTCTATTGAAATTGTTAGCGGACACCATGTCGCATATGGAGAACCCGTGTGCCACCAGCACAAGGGCAACTGGTAGAGTTGGGGTACAGCACCAGAAAATGCCGCCTCTAATGAATGCGCTATTTTCTTGGGTGGCTGTGGGTTGAAATTTGCAGCGTGGGGGACCCACAACATTTGAGTCTCTCCACGCTGAGGATTCCAGTCAGCCAGCTACCAAGTTGTACATGGCTGGCTACAAATACAGCGAAGGCTTTATTTTATTTCTAGAACTAATTCTAGAAGAAAAAAAAATGATGTGGGGCTCCGCCATATTTTTGGTCCAGCCAGGTACAACTTGGCAGCTACAGACTGCCAGCAACCCCCAGCTGCCTCGTTGTACCTGGCTGCAACCAAAAATACAGCGAAGCCCATTTTTTTTTATTTCTAGAACTAATTCTAGAAAAAAAAATGACGTAGGGCTCCGCCATATTTTTGGCCCAGCCAGGTACAACTAGGCAGCTGGGGGCTGGAATCCTCAGCATGGAAAGGCCCAAGCGTTCTGGGCCCCCCATGCTGCGAATTGCAGCCCGCAGCCGCTCCAGAAAATGGCGCATTCATTGAAGCGCCATTTTCTGGCGCTGTACCCATGCTCTTCCAGTTGCCCTGGTGCCGGTGGCAAACTGGGTAATAAAGGGGTTAATGCCAGCTTTTTATTGGCAGCTGGCACTAAGCCCGAGATTCATAATATAGGGCCAATGTTAGACCCGCCATTAGGAATCTCTGGTAGTCAGAAAATACACATAGAAAAATCTTTTTATTTGAAAAAAAAACACAAACAAAATTCGGACTCCATCTTTATTATAAAGATCCGACGTAGTCCACAACGAAGGTCCCACGACGCTCGATCGCCTCCGACGTAGTCCACAACGAAGGTCCCACGACGCTCGATCGCCTCTGCTCAATCCAGAGACTGCAGCAAGGGATCAAGTGTCCTCTTCCTACAGTCTCAGGGTCAGAGTTATGGTGCACTGTATGACAATGATCAGTTATACAGTGCACCATGACTATGATCCCAGAGACTATAACAAGAGGACACTTGATCCCTTGTTGCACCCATCCATCCACCTATGCACCCATCATCCACGCACGCACATCCACGCACGCACATCCACGTACGCACATCCACGTACGCACATCCACGTACGCACATCCACGTACGCACATCAACGTACGCACATCCACGCATGCACACAACCACGCACGCACGCACACATCTACGCACGCATGCTGACATCCACGTACATCCACGCACGCGCACATCCACGTACGCACACATCCACGCACGCACATTCACACACGCACATCCACGTACGCACATCCACGTACGCACATCCACGCACGCACATCCACGTACGCACATCCACGTACGCACATCCACGTACGCACATCCACGCATGCACACAACCACGCACGCACGCACACATCTACGCACGCATGCTGACATCCACGTACATCCACGCACATCCACGTACGCGCACATCCACGTACGCACACATCCACGCACGCACATTCACACACGCACATCCACGTACGCACATCCACGTACGCACATCCACGCACGCACATCCACGTACGCACATCCACGTACGCACATCCACGCATGCACACAACCACGCACACACATCCACACACGCACATCCACGCACGCACACATCCATCCATCCATCCACCCATCCATCCACCCACCCATCCATCCATCCACCCATCCATTCATTCATTCTTTCATTCATTCTTTCATTCGTTCATTCATTCATTCATACTTACCCAGCGATGATGAGGAGGAGCCCCTGAGAAGAGGAGGAGCCACACCGGACTGCAGAGGAGGCCCGACGGTGCGGGCGGGTGCACCGAGCGTGCAGCCCGCCGGGATAGGTGAGCGGGCTGGGGACCAGGGATCGGGGGCTGGGGACCAGCAGGGAGGAGGAGGGGGCCCTGCAGCAACGCCGGCGGGCGCATAAGCCCGCCGGCAGACAAACTATGTCGGGTGGAGGGCGGGGATGGACAGGACACAGGGGGGGGCTGCACAGGGCACGGGGACAGGACACAGGGGGCTCAGGACACAGGGGGGGGCTACAGGACACAGGGGGAGCTGGACACAGGGGGCGGGGACAGGACACAGGAGGGGCTGCACAGGGGACGGGGACCGGACACAGGAGGGGCTGCACAGGGGACGGGGACAGGACACAGGGGGCTCTGGACACAGGGGGGGGCTGCAGGACACAGGGGGCTCTGGACACAGGGGGCGGGGACAGGACACAGGGGGAGCTGGAGCATCAGCTCATGGCCGGCGGGTGCGGTGCAGCCCGCCGGCAGATAAGTATGTTTGGGGAGGGGGGGGGGGGGTGAAGGGGTTAACAGGGGTGCCCACACCTCTTCCCCTAACCCTTGGCTGTCACTGACAGCTTTTAGATTTGAGCTGTCACTGTTCGTTTAGAAGCAGTGACAGTTCAAAGCCATGACGAGTATACTCGTCATGATGCGGGAACTGACATCTTTTCATGACGAGTATACTCGTCATTCGTCGTAAAGGGGTTAATCATTGTTATGATACAATAATCAAGCTATTTAGATAGCGCATAATAAAAATATTCAGCACATACTACATTGAACTACTGTATCCAATATATTATATATTATAGGAGTCAGAGTCGGTCCATTTTATACTGACTTCACCAAAATGGACCATGACTCTGAGTCCAGTTGGAAATGCACAGTGTAAAAAACTCATCAAAAGCTCATTGTGGCAACATAGCTTTACGCACTTTAACATATGCGCATAAAACATGTACGTGAAAAAATGGCACCAGTGTCATCAGAGTTTTCCATCAATGTGCCATTAGTGCATTATCAGTGTGCCCTCCGTGTTTTTACAGTATAAATAAACAATTAAATTACAAAGCCTCTCCTATACTTTGCAATGTTAAATACATACAGCACACGGATGGCACAAGGATGACACACAGTTGCCATCCATGTGCTGTACATGTTTTTCATGGACCCAAAGACTTGTATTTGCCCTTGATAGCCAGATAGCCATTGTGCAATTATTATTACCAAACTGTACCTTATCAAATTGGTATAGTAGACTATGTGCACATCTCCTATACATTATGCACTAAGTGAAACATGCTTTGAGAGTTGTTCAGACAATTTAATTCCCCATCTAAGGGTACCTTTACAAGCGGCAACTTTTCTAGGAATTTCACTAGCAACTTACTGGTGGCAGTGAAATCATGGAGACATTGTTCTATCTTGTTGCTGTGTACAAATGGAACAATGTCTCCATGATTTCACTGCAACCAGTAAGTTGCCAGTGAAATCCCTAGAAAAGTTGCTGCGTGTAATGGTGGTTATACCAACAATACCCAAACGTACAGACTGTGCAAGAATCAAATATCATCTATTCTAATGCAAGTTGTGCTGGTCCGAGAACCCCACTGAACAGGACAAGATGTAGGTAAGAACAAGAACAACTCAGGTTATAACTGACTGACCATATAGCATCCGAAATTAATAATGAAAAACACAGGACACGTTGTATAGTGGGAAAACCGCAACACTGAAACAGGCACGTAATCAGAGTATAATTTGGATGATTAATATCAGTATATACCCAGTATGCCTACATAGTATACCCACACCTAATGAAACAAAGACACTGGGTTTGATAGCCACAATAAAGTGCACAGTGCGATATTGTGGCACCCCAGGGGTTAATGTGCCACAGTAACATCACACGGGTACCCTGCCCACAACACACTGACACTAGCACCTCTGGGCAGCTAAACCAGCTCCCTTATATACTCCGGGTCAAGAGGAAGTAGTTAGTGAGTTCTGAGTTAGTTCAGAGTTAAGTCTAGAGTTAGTTCAGTGCGAGGTAGTACTGTGAAGAGTCCAGTTCCTGGGAGAACTGAGGGAGACTGTAGTGTAAAGGAGCTGCGTCAGGCTTCTCTCTTCTCTACAGTCCACTCACTGATTCCAGGCCTAGCCAGGGTCTGAGGGAAGGAGAACTGAAGACAAAGGAACACATCTGAGAGACTGAGTGACATCACCACTCGCCCCGGAGGAGCGCACAGAACAGACACCGGATTCGAAACTGACACACACAGCACAGTAAATCTCGGGATAGTGGAGTTTCTAGATTGACACTGTACAGAGCAAACCAACACGGTGGGGTCAGCAGCACACGGAAGACTCAAGTTGCCTAGCCAAGGGGTACCTGTGAGGAGAGAGACAGTGCCAGCAGCTCAGCTAGAAGCAGCAGCAGGGCCACACACACACAGCGCAGCAGGAGGAAGCTGAGGACCCGGACAGGGTGGGAGCAACCCGGCCCCAGTACAGACTCCGTGGACAATAACCTGCTACAACATCTGCAGTAAAGCTTTGGAAAACTTCAGAAACGTGAGTGTGTGATTCTTGAACCCGTCTTCACTGTCAATCCCTTTATTACCACATCTGTCATATCCACCATAGACTCTAATTACCACTGCCCCGGGGAACCAGCCTCTACTTATGGAGAGCCGTTCCATCTAAGCTGCCCAACATCATCCCCGGAGGTTCTGCAGCAGCGTTGGTCACCCTGACCACACACCGTGGGTGGCGTCATGACAAACATTTATCCCTTGTGAATATCCCCTTTTACTTGCGGAACCCGGAACACGGTCCGGACCAGGCCCTCCGTGATATCCCCAGCAGCAACCCGGTCCGATACCAAGTACCCCGTCCCAGTGGGCTCCAGAACCTGGCGTCACGAACAGGATCTACCTTGCCCGGTTAAAACGGGCATTGTGTGCCGTGATTAACATGAAAACTGTTTTTAAGCTGCGCCATCAGAATTGTACTTTTGGAAATCCGCCATTTTACAACGCGCGGAGCGTGGGAAAGAAAGGGGGCGGTACCCTGCAGTGGCGCGAATTCAGCCTCCTCCCTGGTGCTGCCGCGGAACATTCGGCAGGGAAGAAGATCCCTGGTGCACCGCGGAACCTCCGAGAGACATCCGGACGGAAGCGGAAGACAGAAGGGCGAACATTAACTAAGGGGGCACAGGATGTCGCAGCCAGCGGCGCCAAGCGGCGGCGGAGCTGCAGCGCTGGATCAAGCAATAGCACCCGGCGGTGCAGCAGCGCAAGGAGCAGCACAAATACTCATCATCTGCATGATGCCTTACAAATACTGAAGTAAAACTCACCAAGTTCTCCTCGTCTGAACGTAGCCTTACAGATAGTGAAGTAAAACTCACCAAGTACTCCTCGTCTGAACGTGGCCTTACAGATACGGAAGTAAAACTCACCAAGTTCTCCTCGTCTGAGCATGGCCTTACAGATACTGAAGTAAAACTCACCAAGTTCTCCTCGTCTGAGCATGGCCTTACAGATACTGAAGTAAAACTCACCAAGTACTCCTCGTCTGAATGTGGACTTACTAAAACTGAAGTAAAACTCTCCAAATACTCATCGTCTGCATGATGCCTTACAAATACTGGAGTAAAAACGGATTTTAGAGGGGCATGACACATGGGTGTACCCAGGATCAAAACTAGGGGGGGGCAAGCCATGGTTGTTACCGCCTCCTATGGTACTCTGTCACACCAGCCCGAACGTCATATCCGGACTGGTGCATTGCGGGGGCTGATCACATGTTCGGCCGGGCTCCGGCGCATGCCCAGTGCACATATTGAAGCTGCTCGTACATGTCATAAGCCCCCACAATGCACAGGACCGGATATGACGTTCTGGCCGGCGCGTCAGAGTACCACAGGAGACGGGAGTTTCAAAAAGAGGCGGAAACAACAGAAGGAACGCTGATGCCCTTTAAAGGGATCCTATACTGGACAACACGTGCTCATTAAATACACATCATACATGATTTTTTACACAGAGACACAAGCCACACACATATACACAGACAAAAGCCAAACACACACAGAGACACAAGCCACATATGCACACAGACTGACCAAATCCACACACAGGCAAGCCACAAGCTACACACAGACACAAGCCACACACACATGCCACACAGACACAAACCCACACACAGACACAAGCCACACAAGCCACATACACACAATCCACAGGCACAGGCCACACATACAGAGACAAGCCACACACACACAATCCACACATAAGCCACGCACACACACAGACACACAAGCAACACACAGACAAATACACAAGCCACAGACACAGAGACACAAGCCACAGACACAGAGACAAGCCACACACAGAGACAAGTCACACACAAAGAGACAAGCCACACACAAAGAGACAAGCCACACACACAGAGACAAGCCACAAGCCACACACACAGAGACAAGCCACAAGCCACACACAGAGACAAGCCACAAGCCACACACACAGAGACAAGCCACACACCCAGAGACAAGCCACAAGCCACACACCCAGAGACAAGCCACAAGCCACACACCCAGAGACAAGCCACACACACAGAGACAAGCCACACACACAGTGACAAGCCACACTCACAGAGACAAGCCACACACACAGAGACAAGCCACACACACACAGACAAGCCACACACACAGACAAGTCACACACAAAGAGACAAGCCACACACATAGAGACAAGCCACACACACAGACACAAGCCACACACACAGACACAAGCAACACACAGACACAAGCCACACACACAGACACAAGCCACACACACAGACACAAGCCACACACACAGACACAAGCCACACACACACAGACACAAGCCACACACACAGAGACAAGCCACACACACACAGAGACAAGCCACACACACACAGAGACAAGCCACACACACACACACCAGAGACAAGCACACACACACACACAGACAAGCCACGCACACACACAGAGACAAGCCACACACACACACAGAGACAAGCCACACACACAGAGACAAGCCACACACACAGAGACAAGCCACACACAGAGACAAGCCACACACACAGACAAGCCACACACACACAGACAAGCCACACACAGAGACAAGCCACACACACACAGACAAGCCACACACACAGAGACAAGCCACACACACAGAGACAAGCCACACACACAGAGACAAGCCACACACACACAGACAAGCCACACACACAGAGACAAGCCACACACAGAGACAAGCCACACACACACAGACAAGCCACACACACAGAGACAAGCCACACACACAGAGACAAGCCACAAGCCACACACAGAGACAAGCCACAAGCCACACACACAGACACAAGCCACACACAGAGACAAGCCACACACACAGAGACAAGCCACACACACAGAGACAAGCCACAAGCCACACACAGAGACAAGCCACAAGCCACACACAGAGACAAGCCACAAGCCACACACTCAGAGACAAGCCACACACAGAGACAAGCCACACACAGAGACAAGCCACACACAGAGGCACAGGCCACAAGCCACACACACAGACACAAGCCACACACACAGACACAAGCCACACACACAGACGCAAGCCACACACAGACACAAGCCACACACAGACACAAGCCACACACAGACACAAGCCACACACAGAGGCACAGGCCACACACACACAGAGACAAGCCACACACACAGAGACAAGCCACAAGCCACACACAGAGACAAGCCACAAGCCACACACAGAGACAAGCCACAAGCCACACACACAGAGACAAGCCACACACAGAGACAAGCCACACACAGAGACAAGCCACACACAGAGGCACAGGCCACAAGCCACACACACAGACACAAGCCACACACACAGACACAAGCCACACACACAGACACAAGCCACACACAGACACAAGCCACACACAGACACAAGCCACACACAGGCTACAAAGACACATGCCACACACAGGCTACAAAGCCACAAGCCACACACAGAGACAAGCCACACACAGAGACAAGCCACACACAGAGACAAGCCACACACAGAGACAAGCCACACACACACACAGACACAAGCCACACACACAGAGACAAGCCACACACAGAGACAAGCCACACACAGAGACAAGCCACACACAGAGGCACAGGCCACACACAGAGGCACAGGCCACACACAGAGGCACAGCCCACAAGCCACACACACACAGACACAAGCCACACACACAGACACAAGCCACACAGACAGACACAAGCCACACACACAGGCACAGGCCACACACACAGAGACACATGCCACACACACGACACATGCCACACACAGGCTACAAAGACACAAGCCACACACAAACCAATAGAAGCCACACACACAGACAGAAGCCACACACACAGACACAAGCCACACACACAGACACAAGCCACACACATACAGACACAAGCCACACACATACAGACATACAGACACACACATACAGACATACAGACACACACATACAGACATACAGACACACACACAAGCCACCCACATACATAGGGCGGGAAACATCTTGAGTAAAGGTCTTGCCTGGGTGGGGGAGGTATATGCCTGCAGCTCCCCTCCATATAGAAAGTCTCCAGGTGGGGTGGGCAGCAGCAGAGCCCCAAGGGGGTCAGCGTGGATCTGGGGACTGACCTGCTCCACTGTCAGTGCTGGAGATGGAGCCTTCTCAGAGCACGCTCGTGTCTGCAGCTGTGCGGTCTGCGGTGGTCTCCAGAGGTGCCTCTCCCGCGTTTTCCATGCTGGATGCGGCTGCCAGCTCAGATCCGGGGCCCTCTGCCTCCGCCGTTCAGGGGGATCCAGGGGAGATCGCAAGTTGGGTCGCAGGACCTGATCCCACCAGCCCTCACCATGATGAAGGAGCTGCAGGAGAAGAGCACTGGCCAATCAGCTCTTCTGTCAGGTTGATGTGAGAGTGTTCATTGGCCAGTGTTCTCCTCCTGCAGGACACGCCCCCTCCCTGAGTTGTTGAACTGGCTGGAGGGTAAAAGCTAAGCCACTGCACGGCTGATAGCACCTTCCCCCAGTAAGCGGCAACAGCCGGCATGTAATAAAACGACCCTCCGGCCACTGCTGTCCCCATTTTATCAGCATCTGCCAGCTGCGGCAACCAGCTCAACTGCGCCCCTGCTTCTAGGGGGGGGCAACTGCCCCCCCCTGCCCCACGCTGGGTACGCCCATGGCATGACATGCCTATATCTGTATCTCCTCCTTTTACCTGTCCATCTCTTTTATTTTCGCATTTTTATATGCACTTGTCACTTTTCCATGTGTTTGTTGTGTGTTTTGAGTAGTTTGCCACCTTTTGGACACCTTAGAAGGTGTTTTCTATGTGTTTGTATGTATTTGTGTTTGCCTGCCATTGTTTTCAGTGGGGTTCGACGTTGTTCGACGAACACAACATCAAATTCGACGAATTGAATTCGAACATCGGGGTGGTGGCTCATCTTTAGTAAAGATGTAGAAACAAGAGAACATATTTTCATTTAATTCATGTCCACTGTGTAAATATTTTTGAGTCAATTAATGACATGGTCCAATTGTAGTTGTCTACCTTGGACGCCTAAAGTAAGAAATGATCTCTGGTGAAGGCAGTACATTTTTTTTTGTAGAGTCACCACAGGGAAAATTAAGCATTACAATGTACCAGGACAAAACATGTCCTCAAGAGCTAACAAAAAAACAAAAATCCCATGTACATATGAACAGCTACAAAGATTACAATGGTACGTGAGAAACATTCCAAGTTATTGTATTCTGCATGAAAAGTGGATGTCCGCATGAGGCCTACGTTTAGGAAACCAGAAAAGCAATCCTTCTCACAAGAGGACCCTGTATTTTACCTTTAATTTTTCCTTAATATGAAAACAGCGGGGGCTCCCAGCATGAGTGAATAGCAACTGATGAAGAATAAAATGATATCAGCTGAATTTTGAATAGGAAATGTTTCATGTATAAGAGAAGGAATAAAAGAGCTCGAGGACACAGGACCAGATATTCAAATATGTAGAGACAGCGAATTCTGCTTAGATGTTACCACTAAGCCTCCTCCACCTTCATCTCCAAGACTCTGGATTCAGCTGTAATCATTCTAAATGTGATTAGGATGTTTCATCGACATCCAGGAGTAAAAAAAATAACCAAAAGACATGGAATGAAAAATGACTTGAGTAGGACATGATGTGCTGAACAATAACACTGCTTCCCTCAGCAGTAACCATTAAGATTTTGTACAGCACAAGAAGAGCAGTCACAATGTAATATTATGGTTTCTAGGGTAATTCCTCAATTATATAACCTGAATTTAATGTGTCTGCTCCTAACCACATGCCAACTCTGGTTGGATACAACATTTTCTCTACAGGCTCCACTCCATATAGTACTCTATTAAACCCAGGATATGATGTAAATAGATGTCCACAGCACAGAGCAGGCACTATCCCCAAAAGCAATAAAAAGTACCGTATATAGTTATGTGAATCTATTTAAAAGTATGCATCTCTTCATTTCTGTATCTCATCACACCCCCAAGGATCAGTAATTAGGAATGAGTGAACCAGACTTTAAAGTTCGGTGTTCATACCGAACACAGAGTTTGAAAAAAAATCACTGTTCGGAGTTCAGATGCCTTACGAATGCAAACCACTGGAGCAAGCATCACTGTGCTTGGGTACACTTGGTGGTTAGGCAAGCACGAGCTGCTTGAGGTGTTGAATGGCTTGTACTGGGGGTAAAATCAGCATTATCAGATTCCGGAGTACCTCATAGCCTGTGGGTGCATCAGTTTTCTGGCGTCACGAACAGGATACCATGTCCGTTAAACCCGGGTACTGTGTGCCGAAAAGCCCTTCCTCCCTGGAAGGGCTTTGTTTATGGCTCTCTGTATGTGGATGGAGAGACGAACTGCCCAATCAGTGACTTCAAAGAGCTCAAGTTTGGGTCCAGAACAGAACTTTATATAAAGTCCGGCTAAACCCCTAGAACCCAAACTTCCACAGGTCCACTCATCCCTATCAGTAATGTTACATGTGCACAGTTCATGGCAGCTGTTTAGGCTTCCACAGATAGGCATAGCACAAGCCAATCCATTTTCCAAATCAAAGGGGTTGTCTTCCCTTAGACCCTTTAACTCCTACGCAGGAATTTGGACTCATAGTGTGGTTCCTGGGCTGGGGCCACAGAGTAAGCTACTGAGCGGAGCAAAACTGGCAGAAAGAAGAGTCATCAAGTAAAGTCAACACAGAGATGTCACATCAAAGACAAAATCACACAGAAAGTGGATTTCCAAAATTAAAGCTAAAGTCAGAAACCAGGATAAATAAAGCAGCACAACAGCCACAATGGATCAACACTGTGATCAGATCTAGCTGAATTAAATAACTGGTAGCCAGAAACTGTCTGCTGGGGTTTATAAAGAAAGGAGCCCTGTTCATGGCTCCCAGAAGAAAGCTAATTACATTACCAGCTCATTGCAGCAATAAACAGGTTGGAAAGGAAAGGGACAACTAATCTCAGCTATCACACACTGCCATCATCCAGCAGTAACTGCGGCATTACTGCAGCCCTGCCTAGCAACCAAAGCAAAGGTGGCAGTAGGGATGGGCGAATCTACTCGCTAGGACTCGTTACTCGGCGAGTAGTAAGGGACTCGCAGGACTCGGTAATCTGCGAGTTTCCCAGCGTTTACTCGCACGAGTCCAATGCAAATCAATGGCAAACGCTGACAAAACTAGGATTGCCATTGTTTGCATTAGACTCGGCTACTGTGCCAGTGATAGCAGGGAAACTCGCAAAGTAACTGCTGTTACTTTGCTAGCCGAGTCCAGCTGTCTGCTCTGTGCAGCTCCAGGGTCCTAGAGCCTGCCTGCTCACAGAGATGATGTAGCAGAGCTGAGATTGTTCTCAGTCTGCTCATTCCCTGTGCATAGACATCTATATCTATGCACAGGGGATGTAGCAGAGAGGACATCGCGTTTTGGACTGCGTCGGACAGAAGAGGATTTTTTTAATTAAAGATGGAGTCCCTAATGGCTTTTTTTTTTATTTCAAATAAAAATTTTTCTCTGTGTTGTTTTTTTAACCCTTTATTGGAGATTCTTAGTGGCTGGGTCAAACGTGGCCTGACATTAAGAATCTCGGGCTTAATACCAGCTTGTATAACAAAGCTGGTATTAACCCCTTTATTACCCAGCGTGCCACCGCCACCAGGGCCGCTGGAAGAGCGGGGTTCAGCACCAGAGGATGGCGCTTCAATGAACGCGCCATCTTCTGGGGCGGCTGCGGGCTGCAATTTGCAGCGGGGGGTGCCCAGAAAGCTTGGGCATCCCTGCGCTGCGGATTCCAGCCCCCAGCTGCTTAGCTGTACCTGGCTAGACATAGAAATTGCGCGAAGCCCCACACATTTTTTTTTCTATTATTTCATGAATTTCAGAGTCAGAGTCTCAGAGTCAGAGTCAGAGTCTCAGAGTCAGAGTCTCAGAGTCAGAGTCTCAGAGTCAGAGTCTCAGAGTCAGAGTCTCACCCTCAGAGCCAGAGTCTCAGAGTCAGAGTCTCAGAGTCAGAGTCTCAGAGTCAGAGTCTCAGAGTCAAAGTCTCAGAGTCAGAGTCTCAGAGTCAAAGTCAGAGTCTCAGAGTCAGAGTCTCAGAGTCAGAGTCTGAGTCTCAGAGTCAGAGTCTCACCCTCAGAGCCAGAGTCTCAGAGTCAGAGTCTCAGAGTCAGAGTCTCAGAGTCAGAGTCTCACCCTCAGAGCCAGAGTCAGAGTCTCAGAGTCAGAGTCTCAGAGTCAAAGTCAGAGTCTCAGAGTCAGAATCTCAGAGTCAGAGTCTCAGAGTCAGAGTCTCACCCTCAGAGCCAGAGTCAGAGTCTCAGAGTCAGAGTCTCAGAGTCAGAGTCTCAGAGTCAGAGTCTCAGAGTCAGAGTCTCAGAGTCAAAGTCAGAGTCTCAGAGTCAGAGTCTTAGAGTCAGAGTCTCAGATTCAGAGTCTCACCCTCAGAGCCAGAGTCAGAGTCTCAGAGTCAGAGTCTCACCCTCAGAGCCAGAGTCAGAGTCTCAGAGTCAGAGTCTCAGAGTCAGAGTCTCAGAGTCAGAGTCTCAGAGTCAGAGTCTTAGAGTCAGAGTCTCAGATTCAGAGTCTCACCCTCAGAGCCAGAGTCTCAGAGTCAGAGTCTCAGAGTCAGAGTCTCACCCTCAGAGCCAGAGTCAGAGTCTCAGAGTCAAAGTCAGAGTCTCAGAGTCAGAGTCTTAGAGTCAGAGTCTCAGATCAGAGTCTCACCCTCAGAGCCAGAGTCTCAGAGTCAGAGTCTCAGAGTCAGAGTCAGAATCTCAGAATTTCATGAAATAATTTAAATAAAATGCGTGGGGCTCCGCGCAATTTCTATGTCTAGCCAGGTACAGCTAAGCAGCTGGGGGCTGGAAACCGCAGCGCAGGGATGCCCAAGCTTTCTGGGCACCCCCCCGCTGCAAATTGCAGCCCGCAGCCGCCCCAGAAGATGGCGCGTTCATTGAAGCGCCATCCTCTGGCGCTGAATCCCGCTCTTCCAGCGGCCCTAGTGGCGGTGGCACGCTGGGTAATAAAGAGGTTAGGGCCAGCTTTGTATTATCAGCTGGCCCTAAGCCCGAAATTTATGGCGGTTATGCCAATATTAGACATGACCGCCATGAATTTCTATTAAATTGTTTTAAAAAAAAACACAACACAGAGAAAATTTTTATTAGAAATAAAAAAAAAAGCCATTAGGGACTCCATCTTTAATTAAAAAAATCCTCTTCCGTCCGACGCAGTCCAAAACGCGATGTCCTCTCTGCTCATCCCTGTGCATAGATATAGATGTCTATGCACAGGGAATGAGCAGACTGAGAACAATCTCAGCTCTGCTACATCAGGCAGCAGGCGGGCTCTAGGACCCTGGAGCTGCGGCAGCCAGCACACAGAGTAGACTGGACTCTTATCTGTGCGAGTTTCCCAGCGATTACTTGCAAAGTAAACGAGTCCAATGCAAATAAATGGCAAAACTAGGATTGCTTCAGGCTGAAGCGTCCGAGACACATCTGCGATTTGTAAATCTCACACTACTCGCTATTACTCGCTTCCCCATTCATTAACATTGGACTCGCTAGACTCGCAACGAGTAGCGAGTCCTGTGCTCGGACTCGCTAGAGTCAAGCGATTCCGAGTAATTTAGGATTCGCCCATCACTAGGTGGCAGTACTATATTCAGACACGCATGTGACAAATATAAATCTACTAGTAAAAAGGCCCGATGCTATCGCATCGGAAGTGGGGTGACATGAAGATGGGGGGCGGGCTGTTTGACATTGGGCCATCAGCTGTGACTTGAACCTGTGGGGTGTCAGCAGGGGCAGTGTGGGGACTGAGGGCATGTGGGGGGGGGGTAAGAGGGGTGAGCAGGGGCAGTGTGGGGAGGTGAAAGGGATAAACAGCGGCAGTGTGGGGTTAAAGGGGGCATGAGCAGGGGCAGTGTGGGTGATTGGGGTGGGGGTAAGCAGGGGCAGTGTGGGTGATTGTGGGCAGTTGGGGGGGGTGAGAGGGGTAAGGAGTGATGAGATAGGGGGGGTAAGAGGAGTGAGCAGGGGCAGTGTGGCTGTGTGGGTGGGGTAATTAGGGGCAGTGTGGGTGATTGTGGTCATTTGGGGGGGGTTGAGAGGGGTAAGCAGGGTGTATGGGTGTTTGGGGCAGGGGGGGTAAGCTGGAGCAGTGTGGGTGAGTGGGGGCAGTGTGGGTGAGTGGGGGCAGTGTGGGTGAGTAGGGGGTAATCAGGGGCAGTGTGAGGAGTGAGTGAGGGCATAGGGGGGGAAGAGGAGTGAGTAGGGGCAGTGTGGTGAGTTGGGGAGGGCTATGGAGGGTGAGTTTGGGTGAGCAGGGGCAGTGTGGGTGACTGGGGGTAATGAGGGGCAGTGTTGCAGATGTTAGCCTCGCATGGCCGTGTAACGTTTAGTTGAGGAGGGGGAGGTGGTGGTAGCAGCCTGCAGGGCGGCGGGCCTGCAGGCTGGAATGAGAGTGCGCCGGTGGCGGCGGCGGCATGAGAGTGAGGGCCGCAGCAGCGGGCAGCTTGTGTGATGAAGGTGGCCGCTGATGCTGCCGGCGGCCCCTTCAGTAATAGGGCTCCCCCGGGCAAGCCACACACACAGAGACAAGCCACACACACAGAGACAAGCCACACACAGAGACAAGCCACACACACAGACAAGCCACACACACACAGACAAGCCACACACAGAGACAAGCCACACACACACAGACAAGCCACACACACAGAGACAAGCCACACACACAGAGACAAGCCACACACACAGAGACAAGCCACACACACACAGACAAGCCACACACACAGAGACAAGCCACACACAGAGACAAGCCACACACACACAGACAAGCCACACACACAGAGACAAGCCACACACACAGAGACAAGCCACAAGCCACACACAGAGACAAGCCACAAGCCACACACACAGACACAAGCCACACACAGAGACAAGCCACACACACAGAGACAAGCCACACACACAGAGACAAGCCACAAGCCACACACAGAGACAAGCCACAAGCCACACACAGAGACAAGCCACAAGCCACACACTCAGAGACAAGCCACACACAGAGACAAGCCACACACAGAGACAAGCCACACACAGAGGCACAGGCCACAAGCCACACACACAGACACAAGCCACACACACAGACACAAGCCACACACACAGACGCAAGCCACACACAGACACAAGCCACACACAGACACAAGCCACACACAGACACAAGCCACACACAGAGGCACAGGCCACACACACAGAGACAAGCCACACACACAGAGACAAGCCACAAGCCACACACAGAGACAAGCCACAAGCCACACACAGAGACAAGCCACAAGCCACACACACAGAGACAAGCCACACACAGAGACAAGCCACACACAGAGACAAGCCACACACAGAGGCACAGGCCACAAGCCACACACACAGACACAAGCCACACACACAGACACAAGCCACACACACAGACACAAGCCACACACAGACACAAGCCACACACAGACACAAGCCACACACAGGCTACAAAGACACATGCCACACACAGGCTACAAAGCCACAAGCCACACACAGAGACAAGCCACACACAGAGACAAGCCACACACAGAGACAAGCCACACACAGAGACAAGCCACACACACACACAGACACAAGCCACACACACAGAGACAAGCCACACACAGAGACAAGCCACACACAGAGACAAGCCACACACAGAGGCACAGGCCACACACAGAGGCACAGGCCACACACAGAGGCACAGCCCACAAGCCACACACACACAGACACAAGCCACACACACAGACACAAGCCACACAGACAGACACAAGCCACACACACAGGCACAGGCCACACACACAGAGACACATGCCACACACACGACACATGCCACACACAGGCTACAAAGACACAAGCCACACACAAACCAATAGAAGCCACACACACAGACAGAAGCCACACACACAGACACAAGCCACACACACAGACACAAGCCACACACATACAGACACAAGCCACACACATACAGACATACAGACACACACATACAGACATACAGACACACACATACAGACATACAGACACACACACAAGCCACCCACATACATAGGGCGGGAAACATCTTGAGTAAAGGTCTTGCCTGGGTGGGGGAGGTATATGCCTGCAGCTCCCCTCCATATAGAAAGTCTCCAGGTGGGGTGGGCAGCAGCAGAGCCCCAAGGGGGTCAGCGTGGATCTGGGGACTGACCTGCTCCACTGTCAGTGCTGGAGATGGAGCCTTCTCAGAGCACGCTCGTGTCTGCAGCTGTGCGGTCTGCGGTGGTCTCCAGAGGTGCCTCTCCCGCGTTTTCCATGCTGGATGCGGCTGCCAGCTCAGATCCGGGGCCCTCTGCCTCCGCCGTTCAGGGGGATCCAGGGGAGATCGCAAGTTGGGTCGCAGGACCTGATCCCACCAGCCCTCACCATGATGAAGGAGCTGCAGGAGAAGAGCACTGGCCAATCAGCTCTTCTGTCAGGTTGATGTGAGAGTGTTCATTGGCCAGTGTTCTCCTCCTGCAGGACACGCCCCCTCCCTGAGTTGTTGAACTGGCTGGAGGGTAAAAGCTAAGCCACTGCACGGCTGATAGCACCTTCCCCCAGTAAGCGGCAACAGCCGGCATGTAATAAAACGACCCTCCGGCCACTGCTGTCCCCATTTTATCAGCATCTGCCAGCTGCGGCAACCAGCTCAACTGCGCCCCTGCTTCTAGGGGGGGGCAACTGCCCCCCCCTGCCCCACGCTGGGTACGCCCATGGCATGACATGCCTATATCTGTATCTCCTCCTTTTACCTGTCCATCTCTTTTATTTTCGCATTTTTATATGCACTTGTCACTTTTCCATGTGTTTGTTGTGTGTTTTGAGTAGTTTGCCACCTTTTGGACACCTTAGAAGGTGTTTTCTATGTGTTTGTATGTATTTGTGTTTGCCTGCCATTGTTTTCAGTGGGGTTCGACGTTGTTCGACGAACACACATCAAATTCGACGAATTGAATTCGAACATCGGGGTGGTGGCTCATCTTTAGTAAAGATGTAGAAACAAGAGAACATATTTTCATTTAATTCATGTCCACTGTGTAAATATTTTTGAGTCAATTAATGACATGGTCCAATTGTAGTTGTCTACCTTGGACGCCTAAAGTAAGAAATGATCTCTGGTGAAGGCAGTACATTTTTTTTTGTAGAGTCACCACAGGGAAAATTAAGCATTACAATGTACCAGGACAAAACATGTCCTCAAGAGCTAACAAAAAAACAAAAATCCCATGTACATATGAACAGCTACAAAGATTACAATGGTACGTGAGAAACATTCCAAGTTATTGTATTCTGCATGAAAAGTGGATGTCCGCATGAGGCCTACGTTTAGGAAACCAGAAAAGCAATCCTTCTCACAAGAGGACCCTGTATTTTACCTTTAATTTTTCCTTAATATGAAAACAGCGGGGGCTCCCAGCATGAGTGAATAGCAACTGATGAAGAATAAAATGATATCAGCTGAATTTTGAATAGGAAATGTTTCATGTATAAGAGAAGGAATAAAAGAGCTCGAGGACACAGGACCAGATATTCAAATATGTAGAGACAGCGAATTCTGCTTAGATGTTACCACTAAGCCTCCTCCACCTTCATCTCCAAGACTCTGGATTCAGCTGTAATCATTCTAAATGTGATTAGGATGTTTCATCGACATCCAGGAGTAAAAAAAATAACCAAAAGACATGGAATGAAAAATGACTTGAGTAGGACATGATGTGCTGAACAATAACACTGCTTCCCTCAGCAGTAACCATTAAGATTTTGTACAGCACAAGAAGAGCAGTCACAATGTAATATTATGGTTTCTAGGGTAATTCCTCAATTATATAACCTGAATTTAATGTGTCTGCTCCTAACCACATGCCAACTCTGGTTGGATACAACATTTTCTCTACAGGCTCCACTCCATATAGTACTCTATTAAACCCAGGATATGATGTAAATAGATGTCCACAGCACAGAGCAGGCACTATCCCCAAAAGCAATAAAAAGTACCGTATATAGTTATGTGAATCTATTTAAAAGTATGCATCTCTTCATTTCTGTATCTCATCACACCCCCAAGGATCAGTAATTAGGAATGAGTGAACCAGACTTTAAAGTTCGGTGTTCATACCGAACACAGAGTTTGAAAAAAAATCACTGTTCGGAGTTCAGATGCCTTACGAATGCAAACCACTGGAGCAAGCATCACTGTGCTTGGGTACACTTGGTGGTTAGGCAAGCACGAGCTGCTTGAGGTGTTGAATGGCTTGTACTGGGGGTAAAATCAGCATTATCAGATTCCGGAGTACCTCATAGCCTGTGGGTGCATCAGTTTTCTGGCGTCACGAACAGGATACCATGTCCGTTAAACCCGGGTACTGTGTGCCGAAAAGCCCTTCCTCCCCTGGAAGGGCTTTGTTTATGGCTCTCTGTATGTGGATGGAGAGACGAACTGCCCAATCAGTGACTTCAAAGAGCTCAAGTTTGGGTCCAGAACAGAACTTTATATAAAGTCCGGCTAAACCCCTAGAACCCAAACTTCCACAGGTCCACTCATCCCTATCAGTAATGTTACATGTGCACAGTTCATGGCAGCTGTTTAGGCTTCCACAGATAGGCATAGCACAAGCCAATCCATTTTCCAAATCAAAGGGGTTGTCTTCCCTTAGACCCTTTAACTCCTACGCAGGAATTTGGACTCATAGTGTGGTTCCTGGGCTGGGGCCACAGAGTAAGCTACTGAGCGGAGCAAAACTGGCAGAAAGAAGAGTCATCAAGTAAAGTCAACACAGAGATGTCACATCAAAGACAAAATCACACAGAAAGTGGATTTCCAAAATTAAAGCTAAAGTCAGAAACCAGGATAAATAAAGCAGCACAACAGCCACAATGGATCAACACTGTGATCAGATCTAGCTGAATTAAATAACTGGTAGCCAGAAACTGTCTGCTGGGGTTTATAAAGAAAGGAGCCCTGTTCATGGCTCCCAGAAGAAAGCTAATTACATTACCAGCTCATTGCAGCAATAAACAGGTTGGAAAGGAAAGGGACAACTAATCTCAGCTATCACACACTGCCATCATCCAGCAGTAACTGCGGCATTACTGCAGCCCTGCCTAGCAACCAAAGCAAAGGTGGCAGTAGGGATGGGCGAATCTACTCGCTAGGACTCGTTACTCGGCGAGTAGTAAGGGACTCGCAGGACTCGGTAATCTGCGAGTTTCCCAGCGTTTACTCGCACGAGTCCAATGCAAATCAATGGCAAACGCTGACAAAACTAGGATTGCCATTGTTTGCATTAGACTCGGCTACTGTGCCAGTGATAGCAGGGAAACTCGCAAAGTAACTGCTGTTACTTTGCTAGCCGAGTCCAGCTGTCTGCTCTGTGCAGCTCCAGGGTCCTAGAGCCTGCCTGCTCACAGAGATGATGTAGCAGAGCTGAGATTGTTCTCAGTCTGCTCATTCCCTGTGCATAGACATCTATATCTATGCACAGGGGATGTAGCAGAGAGGACATCGCGTTTTGGACTGCGTCGGACAGAAGAGGATTTTTTTAATTAAAGATGGAGTCCCTAATGGCTTTTTTTTTTATTTCAAATAAAAATTTTTCTCTGTGTTGTTTTTTTAACCCTTTATTGGAGATTCTTAGTGGCTGGGTCAAACGTGGCCTGACATTAAGAATCTCGGGCTTAATACCAGCTTGTATAACAAAGCTGGTATTAACCCCTTTATTACCCAGCGTGCCACCGCCACCAGGGCCGCTGGAAGAGCGGGGTTCAGCACCAGAGGATGGCGCTTCAATGAACGCGCCATCTTCTGGGGCGGCTGCGGGCTGCAATTTGCAGCGGGGGGTGCCCAGAAAGCTTGGGCATCCCTGCGCTGCGGATTCCAGCCCCCAGCTGCTTAGCTGTACCTGGCTAGACATAGAAATTGCGCGAAGCCCCACACATTTTTTTTTCTATTATTTCATGAATTTCAGAGTCAGAGTCTCAGAGTCAGAGTCAGAGTCTCAGAGTCAGAGTCTCAGAGTCAGAGTCTCAGAGTCAGAGTCTCAGAGTCAGAGTCTCACCCTCAGAGCCAGAGTCTCAGAGTCAGAGTCTCAGAGTCAGAGTCTCAGAGTCAGAGTCTCAGAGTCAAAGTCTCAGAGTCAGAGTCTCAGAGTCAAAGTCAGAGTCTCAGAGTCAGAGTCTCAGAGTCAGAGTCTGAGTCTCAGAGTCAGAGTCTCACCCTCAGAGCCAGAGTCTCAGAGTCAGAGTCTCAGAGTCAGAGTCTCAGAGTCAGAGTCTCACCCTCAGAGCCAGAGTCAGAGTCTCAGAGTCAGAGTCTCAGAGTCAAAGTCAGAGTCTCAGAGTCAGAATCTCAGAGTCAGAGTCTCAGAGTCAGAGTCTCACCCTCAGAGCCAGAGTCAGAGTCTCAGAGTCAGAGTCTCAGAGTCAGAGTCTCAGAGTCAGAGTCTCAGAGTCAGAGTCTCAGAGTCAAAGTCAGAGTCTCAGAGTCAGAGTCTTAGAGTCAGAGTCTCAGATTCAGAGTCTCACCCTCAGAGCCAGAGTCAGAGTCTCAGAGTCAGAGTCTCACCCTCAGAGCCAGAGTCAGAGTCTCAGAGTCAGAGTCTCAGAGTCAGAGTCTCAGAGTCAGAGTCTCAGAGTCAGAGTCTTAGAGTCAGAGTCTCAGATTCAGAGTCTCACCCTCAGAGCCAGAGTCTCAGAGTCAGAGTCTCAGAGTCAGAGTCTCACCCTCAGAGCCAGAGTCAGAGTCTCAGAGTCAAAGTCAGAGTCTCAGAGTCAGAGTCTTAGAGTCAGAGTCTCAGATTCAGAGTCTCACCCTCAGAGCCAGAGTCTCAGAGTCAGAGTCTCAGAGTCAGAGTCAGAATCTCAGAATTTCATGAAATAATTTAAATAAAATGCGTGGGGCTCCGCGCAATTTCTATGTCTAGCCAGGTACAGCTAAGCAGCTGGGGGCTGGAAACCGCAGCGCAGGGATGCCCAAGCTTTCTGGGCACCCCCCCGCTGCAAATTGCAGCCCGCAGCCGCCCCAGAAGATGGCGCGTTCATTGAAGCGCCATCCTCTGGCGCTGAATCCCGCTCTTCCAGCGGCCCTAGTGGCGGTGGCACGCTGGGTAATAAAGAGGTTAGGGCCAGCTTTGTATTATCAGCTGGCCCTAAGCCCGAAATTTATGGCGGTTATGCCAATATTAGACATGACCGCCATGAATTTCTATTAAATTGTTTTAAAAAAAAACACAACACAGAGAAAATTTTTTATTAGAAATAAAAAAAAAAGCCATTAGGGACTCCATCTTTAATTAAAAAAATCCTCTTCCGTCCGACGCAGTCCAAAACGCGATGTCCTCTCTGCTCATCCCTGTGCATAGATATAGATGTCTATGCACAGGGAATGAGCAGACTGAGAACAATCTCAGCTCTGCTACATCAGGCAGCAGGCGGGCTCTAGGACCCTGGAGCTGCGGCAGCCAGCACACAGAGTAGACTGGACTCTTATCTGTGCGAGTTTCCCAGCGATTACTTGCAAAGTAAACGAGTCCAATGCAAATAAATGGCAAAACTAGGATTGCTTCAGGCTGAAGCGTCCGAGACACATCTGCGATTTGTAAATCTCACACTACTCGCTATTACTCGCTTCCCCATTCATTAACATTGGACTCGCTAGACTCGCAACGAGTAGCGAGTCCTGTGCTCGGACTCGCTAGAGTCAAGCGATTCCGAGTAATTTAGGATTCGCCCATCACTAGGTGGCAGTACTATATTCAGACACGCATGTGACAAATATAAATCTACTAGTAAAAAGGCCCGATGCTATCGCATCGGAAGTGGGGTGACATGAAGATGGGGGGCGGGCTGTTTGACATTGGGGCCATCAGCTGTGACTTGAACCTGTGGGGTGTCAGCAGGGGCAGTGTGGGGACTGAGGGCATGTGGGGGGGGGGTAAGAGGGGTGAGCAGGGGCAGTGTGGGGAGGTGAAAGGGATAAACAGCGGCAGTGTGGGGTTAAAGGGGGCATGAGCAGGGGCAGTGTGGGTGATTGGGGTGGGGGTAAGCAGGGGCAGTGTGGGTGATTGTGGGCAGTTGGGGGGGGTGAGAGGGGTAAGGAGTGATGAGATAGGGGGGGTAAGAGGAGTGAGCAGGGGCAGTGTGGCTGTGTGGGGGGTAATTAGGGGCAGTGTGGGTGATTGTGGTCATTTGGGGGGGGTTGAGAGGGGTAAGCAGGGTGTATGGGTGTTTGGGGCAGGGGGGGTAAGCTGGAGCAGTGTGGGTGAGTGGGGGCAGTGTGGGTGAGTGGGGGCAGTGTGGGTGAGTAGGGGGTAATCAGGGGCAGTGTGAGGAGTGAGTGAGGGCATAGGGGGGGAAGAGGAGTGAGTAGGGGCAGTGTGGGTGAGTTGGGAGGGCTATGGAGGGTGAGTTTGGGTGAGCAGGGGCAGTGTGGGTGACTGGGGGGTAATGAGGGGCAGTGTTGCAGATGTTAGCCTCGCTGGCCGTGTAACGTTAGTTGAGGAGGGGGGGTGGTGGTAGCAGCCTGCAGGGCGGCGGGCCTGCAGGCTGGAATGAGAGTGCGCCGGTGGCGGCGGCGGCATGAGAGTGAGGGCCGCAGCAGCGGGCAGCTTGTGTGATGAAGGTGGCCGCTGATGCTGCCGGCGGCCCCTTCAGTAATAGGGCTCCCCCGGGCTGCGGCGGGCGGCGGCCCTGGAGGGTGAGTGAGAGTGCGGTGTGTGTGATGTGATGAAGGGGGCCGCGCTTACCCTGGCTGCGGCGGTCGGTGGGGCTGGAAACAGAGTGCGGCGCCGGCATCAGAGCGGGAGAGTCAGCAGAGTTTGGGGGTGTGCGGTGACGGGAGCTTGCAGGGAGCCGCTGCCAGGCAGCGGCATGGGTGTCGTAATATGGCGGCGCTTCCGGGGTAGGAATAATCAGCAGTTTAGCGCAGGCGCCCATGCTCCATAGCGGCACAGTGGCCGGAAGCGCTAAACTGCCGATTATGTATAGAGATACCAACCACTAGAGTCCCAAGTGACTGTTCCTCATAGCTATAGTGATATCTCTATGTGTATCTGGCTGCAAAATGTTGACAGTTTGTAATTTACACCCTGTCCACATTTTGTAGTGTTACCAAGATATCCCTACATTGAGTTAGCAGAAGACCGACCAGGGGGCATGTTTGTTTTGAAGCCTGGGTGCAAACTTCATAATTGGTCATTCACGCTCAGTCTCCTACAAACACGCCCCAGACTCCTACAGGCCCGCCACTCCCCCCAGTCTCGGCATACCTGACCACCCCCGGGCTCCTGCATGGCTGTCCCCCCCAGGCTCCAATATGACTATACACCCCCATTGCACATAGCAGTCACCTTCTCCTTTGACAGTGTGCTGAATCACAGCTGTGTGGAGATGACCTCCGACTGCACTGCACTGCAGATTAAGCACACTGTGTCAGTGGAGGAGGCGAGCACTGTATGCAATGCTGTATGTGTGCTCACCTCCTTCCATGTGGCCGCGCTGTCAGTGGAGCATCCTCTTCTCTCCTGCAGCCAGGGCTGTGGAGTCAGAGTTGTGGAGTCGGAGCCCATGTTGTCGGAGTTGGAGTTGGAGTCAGTAGGAAATGGACCGACTCAGATTCTTAAAATATATAATACATTGGATACAGTAGTTCAATGCAGAATGTGCTAAATATTATTATGAATTATTATGTTCTATCTAAATATCTTGATTATTGTATCATAATAATGATGAAAGCCTAATGTTCACATTGTACTAAAATAAATTCATCACTTAAACATGAGCCATATATGAAGGAGTCGGAGTCTGAGTCTGAGTCGGTGGTTTGACGTACCGACTCCACAGCCCTGCCTGCAGCCGCCAGCACTATGTCCCACTGTGTCCGCTCCGTGCCCCACTCTGTGCTACCGGAGATACAGAGAGGAGATGCATTGGCTCCAGTGACACAGAGGCAGTGGCAGCTACAGGAAAGAAGAAGACGCTCCACTGACAGCACAGCCACATGGGAGGTGAGCACGCACACAGCATTTCCTACAGCACTCACCTCTTCCACTGACAGAGTGTGCCAATTCTGTAGTTAAGTGCACTCAGCGGTCATCATCTTCACACAGCTGTGGATTCGGCACACTGCCAGAGGAGGTGACCGCTGTGTGTGTACCGCCCCAGGGTATGGGAACTCGGATGTCTGGGCGCTCAGATTCGGTGGGGGATCTTACTGGTGGCCTGCCCAGTTCCGTGGCCCTGAGGGGAAGACAGTCGCCAAATTAAAGGATTGAAGTTTTTATTACGTGACGCCATCTGTAGTGCCTGGTGACTAGATACCAGCACCGCCACAGTCCTCCGGAGGATGGTGGTATTGCGGCTATGGTGGAGCAGCTCCCTACAGGTAGAGCTAATCCTCCGGGGCAGTGTTACCTGATGCCGGCACGATGCAAACCATTAAGAAAAGTCAATGAAGCAGGACAGAGACACAGAGGCACTTCACTCTTCCATGTACTTTACTTGTAGGACCAAAGCGAACAAGATGGTGGTACAGTTCACAGTATTCCAGCAGGACGGACGACCAGGTAGTCGCAGCAGAATGCAGAATCTGTGGCAGGCACTAGTGGTACCTTCTTGGATCTACCCTTGTCTTGTCCTTTCTCTCTCTTCGGTGCCTGCTTCGCGAGCAGTAGTACAACTCAGGGGATAAACACCCTGAGAGTGTCTTCGGAGCCGGGACGAGTACGGTCGGAGGATGAATACTCCAGGCCGCATTGTCAGACGCATGTACTTCAGGTGTACAAGTCAGGACCTTTCTGTCTGGGCAACGTCTTTCTCTAGCCCTCTTTTGAAGCCCCCTTTCTCTCTCGGGTAAGCTCTTGTTCTCTGTCTTTCCTCGGGGAAGACACTCCTGAAGACTCCCCGTGTGTTCCACCTTGCTCCTCTCACATTTTCCTCCAACTCTCTAACTCACTCTTGGACCTCCCCTGGTTATACTGGTGGGTGTGTTTTGGGATCAGATCCTTCCACAGTGTTCTGCATTCTACTTACAAGAGGGATGTCCACACGCTCATCTTGGGTTTAGTAACCCACTTGTGACGCCTGATCAGTGGAGCGCCACATGTGCAATGGGGGTGGGTGGTCATATTGGGGACTGGGGTGGGTGGTCATGCAGGAGTTTTGGGGTAGCCAGACATGCTGAGATTGGGGAGTGGGCCTGTAGGAGACTGGGAGTGGCTAGGTATGCTTAGACTGGGGAAGGGGGACGGCTGTATAGGAGTCTTGGGGGTGTTTGTAGGAGACGGCGCATAAATGACCAGTTATGAAGTTTTCACCCAGGCTCCAAAACAAACACGCCCCCTGGTCATTTTCCTACAGACACAATATAGTGGTATCTCAGTAACGCTGCAAAATGTTGACAGGGTGTAAAATTATAGACTATCAACATTTTGCAGCCTAGAAACACATAGAAATTATACAAAAAGTCTGGACAACCCCTTTAAATAGAGCAGTAATGGACAAGCATGAGAAAGGCTGTGAAGCTCAAGTAAGTTTGGACAGGCCTCATGACAATATACAGTGGGTGGAGTTAGGGGTTATGTAATAGGGGTTAAGAAGTCAAATGCAGGGCAGTATAGATAGACATGGAAGGTTTTGGATTGGTGGAAGTGAAAGGGAGCAGGGCTATGGAGGGGACAAAATGATAGGCCAGGGGGTTTGGTACCTCTTCGGGTGTCTTCAGGGACAGACAGCTGCAGCAAGAATTATGGCAGACCTCACGGCCTTACAGGGGTTGGTGGTGGTGAATACGGAAGTCCAGAATGCCCAACTGATGCAGGAGCAGATGCAGGCAGCCTGAAATTCACCCCAGCTGCAGTGAAATCCCCATCCACTCCCAACAACTCGCGCTCAGCAGTCCTAACCACCAGAACGTTACTCACTGGAGAGGGATCGAAGCAGCCATGTCCAACCGGAAGTGGGCAAGCATAGATAGAGTTGATATAACTTGTATATAGGGGGCTATAGGAGGACTATGTTATAAGACTATTATGTTCCATGAGAAATACACAGATCGATTGTCTAGAATAATGTTTGTAAGTAAACTTCTCGAGATTACAGAGTCTGGCCAATTCGGTTTGATCGACAAGGCAAACTTATAAACATCAACCGGTTTCCATTGCCTTATAAAAGTCGCTGGAATCATGAAACAGACAGAAGCTTTCTTGTGGAGACTTCTCAGGAGTTCTCTGTCAATTAGACAGATGATGCTCATAAACTCCTTGATGAAGAAGTCATTTTGTGTACCTGTATTCGTTTGACATTTGAATATGGTGTTGTGTTTTCCCACTGAGCTATCCTGTCTTCATCGTGCTTCTCCGATTGATGTTCCAAGACAAGATTATGTGTTATAACTCTGTGGTGATGTGATGTAAGTAAATACATAAACTTTGTGTTTTGATTAATTTTTATTCATTTATATAGCACTAGTAATTCCATAGCACTTTACATACATGAGTAATGCTGTCTCTCTTGGAGCTCACAATCTAAACATCCTATCAGTATGTCTTTACAATGTGGGAGGAAACCGGAGTGCCCGGAGGAAACCCACGCAAACACGGGGAGAACATACAAACTCCTTGCAGATGTTGTCCTTAGTGTCCTTGGTGGGAATTGAACCCAGGACCTCAGGACCCCAGCGCTGCAAAGGCTACAGTGCTAACCACTTGAGCCACCGTGCTATTTGTGATTACACAAATAGTGTATGCAATATCATACTATTTTTGTAATTTTGTATTGTACATTAGCCTTTTTAATAAAATTACTTGATTACCTTCTTTAAAGCTGTATCCGAGCCTGTTTGTCAAAACTATTGGCAAAACAACTGGCTGGAGGAGCTACAGCTTTGAAGTAAGTGACTTGTACCCAGCACCATCCCTCACCAGGCCCCTCCATCATCACCACTACACCTGCCCTGGTAACCCTCAGCCCTACCCGAGGAGGGCTTACCATCCACACTGCCAGAAGTCACCGTCCCCAGCAGGAATACGGCAGCAGTGGTTCTATTAACCACATACCCCAGGTGGCGTCACGACAAATCATCCCTTGTAAATATCCCCTTTTTGGACTGATCCCAGGCCACGGGACCGGGTCACGACTACCGTGATATCCCCGAGGGACTGCCACCAGCCCGATTCCCGACTACCTCATAGCCTGGGGGTGCATCAGTTTTCTGGCATCACGAACAGGATACCATGCCCGTTAAACCCGGGTACTGTGTGCCGAAAAGACTTTGTAGAACTTGTGTTTGGACTTTGCAAATATGACCCCCATAAAGGCGGCCCTAAAAGACTGACGCCATGTGCATGGCGTGGGGCATGCCTGTGCCCCTCATCATGGGTCGAGCCAGCCAGGAGCGGGAAAAGAAATTCCCGCCCCTGCCATCCTTCGCTCCGGGGGAGCGCAATGCCAATCAACCTGATGTAGCCCCACTTGGGGGCGGGGCTGCCGACGACGCAGCAAGAATCAGCAACGCCCCAGGAAGGGAGGAACAGAGTGAACCACGAGGAGTACAGCGGCCATCTTATGTAGACATCCGGATAGACATGCTACAGTACCCAGAGATGGACACTTGAGGAGGAGTCTTATGATTGCTCCCTAAGGGCCCACAGCGGAAAGCGTTGGTGGAGGAACCCAGTAGGAAGGATGAGAGAGTTCCCCGGCGAGGAAGCGACACCCGGACGGGTGGTCGCAGAGCAGAATCCCGGCCTGCAGGAGCGTGCGCAGGGCCAATGAAGTTAGACGATCTACTAGGGATCTTGGAGGAAAGTCGCCCAGGCCAGCTGGAGCCGTTGATTCCAGCGCCCTCAACGCAGGAGGTGAGCGGGGAGATCTTGAGATGCTGGTGGCAGAACAGGAGAGCGAGGTCCGAATGGCATGCGTGTGAAGAGACTTTAAAAAGCTCAAAACCAGATCAGGAAACGCTCCTCATAGGAGCCTATGATAAAAACCGGATTGCTTCACAAGCAATCCGGTTTCCGTCTCCGGCTCTGCAGCCTGCGTGAAAAATCATGCAGGCTGCAGTTTTCGGAGCGGTTCTGTTATCTGCAATGTGGGAACCGGATTGCTCAGGATGTGTAATCCTGAGCAATGCGGTTCCCGCATATACTTTGCTTATCCCGGCTGCAGTCTGAAAGCGGTGAACGCAATTGTCTTCTGACATTCAGCAATCCGGGAACCGGATTGCTGAAGCCGTAATCCGGTAACCAGATTGCTCAGGATGTGTAATCCTGAGCAATCCGGTTACCGGATAGTTTGCTCATCCCTGCTGCCGCCGGGATAAGCAAAGTGTTCTGTGCAGTGTGTAAACTGTTAATTTTATTAATAAATGTTTTTATAATGTCTCTAGGGGGTGCCCACTCCCCCTAGAGACCCTCCACCCACTCAGGTGGGCATATAATGCTTGAATCAGTTATGTACAGCAGCTGACTCCTGTCAGCTGCTTTAAAATTTTATCAATGAAAGCACCGGGCTCCTCAGAGAGCAGCACGCATACTATAGCTATTGCTATAGTATGTGCGCTGTCCGAGGTCCTGAAGCCTTATACAGTAAGATCTATAGGCAGCGCTGCCCATAGATCTACTGTAAATGGCTTCAGAACCTCGGACAGCGCACATACTATAGCTACAATAGCTATAGTATGCGCGCTGCTCTGAGAAGCCCGGCGGTTTCATTGATAAAACTGTACAGCAGCTGACAGGAGTCAGCTGCTGTACATAACTGATTCAAGCTTTATATGCCCACCTGAGTGGGTGGAAGGTCTCTCGGGTGAGTGGGCACCCCCTAGAGACATTATAGAAACATTTATTAACAAAATTAACAGTTTACACACTGCACAGAACACTTTGCTCATCCCTGCGGCAGCAGGGATGAGCAAACTATCCGGTAACCGGATTGCTCAGGATTACACATCCTGAGCAATCTGGTTACCGGATTACGGCTTCAGCAATCCGGTTCCCGGATTGCTGAATGTCAGAAGACAATTGCGTTCACCGCTTTCAGACTGCAGATGTGCATTAAGTCACATGATACATCAAGCTAGGGGGCCTGGCAATTTTAACTGCTCAGGGCCCTGGCTACTCTTAACTGGCCCCTAGTGCTACTACCCAATCTTAAAAGCGAAGCAAAGGCAAACATATCTAAAGGCTCAGGAGCTTTGTGGATGTGGTACAGCAATGGGCTTTGGGCACTTATTATACACATAATATGATTGTTAAGGTATGTTGGTTTAATACATCTCCAGAGAAGCTCATTATCATTAAATTTAATTGGGATCTTATTTCAAAAGGATCAGTCAATATGTGCACTTACACTTAGGGCCGCTTTACACACACCAACTTCTGTGACCAACTTCTGAACAGATCTCTGGTTGCAGTGAAATCATGGACACATTGTTACATTTTGTGGTTGTGTACAAATGGAGCAATGTGTCCATGATTTCACTGCAACCAGAGATCTGTTCAGAAGTTGGTCACAGAAGTTGGTGTGTGTAAAGCGGCCCTAAACGTCTGAGTAAATGGACACAGACATTGAAACAGACTTCATATACCAGGGTCCTATAAAGCTCTGCTACTGACAGTAATGCATGCGGATGAGGAAAGGACAGGTAGCAACAATTACATATCCAACTTCTGAACCCGTATAATGAAGGGTATCATATTAAAGGGACAGTAACTTCATAACTTTCCAAAACATATGTTTGACTAAGAATCAACTTTAACAAAGAAAGGCGGCACTCACCAGGGCTTTTCTGTGCTTTATTCAGTACTCGTGAATTCACAAGGTGCAGGGAGGGAGCAGGGGCTGGGATGTCATCCCAGCCCCTGCTCCCTCCCTGCACCTTGTGAATTCACGAGTACTGAATAAAGCACAGAAAAGCCCTGGTGAGTGCCGCCTTTCTTTGTTAAAGTTGATTCGTATGTGGTCTTTGGACAGGCACCACAGGCTTCCACACCGTGTACTCCCTGGCTGTCCAGCCGTATAACCTGCAGCATTGGTGCCCCTCCTTCTATTGATGTGATATGTTTGACTAAGATTATTTGGGTCACATTGGTGCTCATGAACATAGAAGTAGTATGGCTCTTTACTACTAAGTTGTAAAGCCAGTAACATGGTAATCATAGACTTCAATGGTGTACTGTCCATAGTCACAGTAACATGGTAACCATAAACCTAAATGGGATACCACCTCTGTACATCCATAGTCTAAGGGCCACATCACACACACAGATATCTGTGCAGAGATTGTTTGCAGATCTCTGGTTGCAGTGAAATCATGGACACATTGTTCCATTTTGTGGCCGTATACAAATGGAAAAATGTGTCCATGATTTCTCTGCAACCAGAGATCTGCGAACAATATCTGCACAGATATCTGTGTGTGTGACGTGGCCCTAAGTGGTGCCTCAAACACCTGTGCAAATCGGTACAAAACAGTGGAAACACACTAAAAATGCATGTAATGGTCACATGACTAATTTTTTTTATCAAAGCTAAGAAACAGGAAGTATTGAAAACAGAGAAGCTTTATGTAAAACATGACATACCAAAAGTAAGCAAAAACTTCAGCTGAAAAGAAAATAACATGATAAAAACCAAATGAGAAAACAGAAGTAGCATGATTTAGAGAATTGGCTAATAGGGTGCTGAAAGGCTGCAACATCAAGAACAGCAAATAATCACTGTGGGAGCTCAGCCTAAAAGCCCTGTTACACTTAGCGATGCACCAGCGATCCCGACAATGATATGACCTGGTAAGGATTGCTGCAGCATCGCTACGTGGTCGCTGGTGAGATGTCAAACAGTCAGGTCTCACCAGCGACGCAGTAACGATACGGCGGTCGTTGGGACCCTGTCACTCAGACCTGTAGTATTGAGGTCGCTGTCCCCGTCAAACACACTGATGCACGCTGCCCAGAGGGAGCACGACTATCTAAAAATGGTCCAAGACATTCCAACACAATCAGCAATCTCACAGCAGGGGCCTGGTCGCTGCTACGTGTCACACATGGTGAGGTCGCTGTTGCGTCACAAAAACTGTGACGTATCAGCGATCTCGCTTAGTGTGACAGGGGCTTAAGTGTAAGTGCTCACGGTCTGGAGTAGCTGCGTGTTGAACGCAGCTCCTCCGGACCTGAGTGAACACGCAGGTGGCCGCAGCCGCCGTGTACTCACCATGTGAGGTGGGTGCAGGGCGGCTCCTCCCTCCGTGCACCCGATGGCAGCCACTTCTGACTCCGCAGCATGAAATTAACATGATGTGGAGGAGCGCAATGCCAGGAACCCGCACCCCAGGAGAAAACACGCTGCAGTTGGGTTAAGCATAGAGAGCATGGGATTTCTAGATATCCCATCCACTATGCTTGTACTGTACTACGGATCATTTTGGACGCAGCGGCAAGATGCTGAGTCCAAAATGCTACGTATACTCATCGTCAGTGTGCACCCTAAGGATCCCAAGTGCAACTATACAGTATCCTCTTACCATACTGTGGGAGCTCAGCCTAAGGATCCTGAGGAGAGCTATACAGTATCCTCTTACCACACTGTGGGAGCTCAGCCTAAGGATCCTGAGGACAGCTATACAGTATCCTCTTACCACACTGTGGGAGCTCAGCCTAAGGATCCTGAGGACAGCTATACAGTATCCTCTTACCATACTGTGGGAGCTCAGCCTAAGGCTATGTTGACACACAGCGTAATTGCTGCATTTTGTGAGGATCCATTTTTGGTGCAAAACTGCACCCAGAACGGATCCTCACAGAACGCAGAGTTCTGTGTGTGAACGCTGCTGCGGTTTTCTTCCTGTCCTTCACTTACCTCGTCGCGCTTCCCCGGTGACCGCCGGTGATCTCTCCTCATCCCTGCTGGGCCACAGCGAGCGCGGGGTGTAGGACCCCGCAGCACCATGTGAACGGTGATGTTGTCTGGTCACATGGTTCTCTCTAAGGTCCTGCACAAGGTCCTACGGTGTCAGTATGAAGAGAGATCTACAAGGGAACACGGTGAGGTGAGGAAAAATCGCAGAAAGAAAAGCGCAAACAATTGACATGGTCATTCTTTTTGCGGATGTGCTCTGCAGCGCAAATTGCATCTGCAAAATTAAGTGTGAACGCATTTTTTCAGTAGCCATTGCTTTTGCAGGAATGAATTACGGCGCTGTGTTTCACTGTTTTTATGCAGCGCTAAATAGCGCTACGTAAATGCAGAAATACGCTGTGCGTGAACGTAGCCTGAGGATCTTGAGTACAGCTATATAGTATCCATTTACCATACCCTAATCACTGTGGGAGCTCAGCCTAAGGATCCTGAGTAAAGCTATATAGTATCCACTTACCATACCCTAGTATTAATTTCTATATGACCAGAAGTTTCCTAATCTCCAGAGAAATATTTTCACACTTCCAATCATGTCTCTAATAGTCAACTATGAACTGTGAAGATGGCTACCAGGCATCCTTAAAACGCTGTGGGTTACATCTCATGACATGGAATGAATTAGAGAAAGAAATAATTATGAATAGATTTCCTTTTAATACTAATGCGTTAAGTGAAGATAAATGACTAGACTATCTATCCTAAAGGAAGTAATCTGAAATCTATAAATGATGAGCTTATATACACAGACAAACAAACCTAAGATATGTTATATTACCTAATAAATTACAAGATAATTGGTGAATGAGTGCCATCTATAGGTGAACACACATTTCACACCTGTTTTAATGGGTTTCTGAGAACAGTTCACCCAGTTGCATAAAACTGTCTGTAAATGTAAGTTCTTGAGTTCTTCTGTCATGTCATTAAAAACTGTAGTTCCTAGTGATAGTTTTTACCCAATAGATCAGTCAGTATTACAGCTCACCCAGGTGTTGTAAGCCCAGAGTACTGCACGTTTCTTTCCTGCAGCCTGATCAACAACATTGAATACACACAGCAATTATTGAGTAAGAAGTATGGTACTTCCCAGCCTGGGAAAGCTGAATGACAATTCCTGTTACAGATGTAATGATGCTCAGCTTTCCCGTGTATACAGGAGCTGACAGGTTACTTTTAATGCTAGGGTCACACAAACTTATAAAAAATGGGCCCCATTATGATTCAGAGAAGTGGGATGATTTTTTTCTCACATGTTATCCATGTGACATGGATCCATTCTTTTAACTCAGCAGCTATTAATCTTTAACAGGACTATTTACAGTTTAACATCTCACAGAATTGGAATGCTTCCGCAAAAATCATGTTCCATACCGGCACCGGTAGGGCATCCAATTCTTTCTCACACTGTACCAAAATCTCAGCATGTCAAATAAAGCTAAGAAAACCCCTCACAAATCTGCACTGCCTCACTGAATAACATTGGTCCGAGTGCAAGAACCATAAGGCTAGAAACCCATTACACCTATCTACTTATTACAGCCATATAAGCTTAAAGTGAACCTGTTACCACACCACCTTCAGCAGCGTCTATGCAGCATTCTGTGAAGGTGTCTATAATCTCTTCCCCTTCCCCCGTACACTGAAAGAAACACTTTATAATGTCTCCTGCCATGTGTGTAAACCATTATTATTTAGCCGGTATGATGGGTCTTGTCACTGTGTCCTAACTGTGAGCCTGGTCCTCCCCGCCTGCTCTATGTGTCGGCCGCCTCCTCTTCTCTCTTTGTCCTCCCCTCTTCGGCGCCTGCGCAGATTTATCTTTGTTCACCCAGACGCATAGAGCTCAGCCGGAGTGTGAAGAGACCGGCTGTCATCATTGCGCCTGTGTGAAGTGTCACATACAGCAGAACATAACAGGGCGGGCTATGGTGCCTGCGCTTCACACAGGCGCAATCATGACAGCTGGTCTCCCAGCACCTTGGCCGAGCTCTGTGTGCCTGCGTGAACAAAGATGAATCTGCGCACGCACCAAAGAGGAGGGGACAAAGAGAGAAGAGGAAGCGGCTGATACATAGAGGAGACAGAGAGGACTGGCCCGGCATAGATGTTAGGACAGTGAAAAGACCTATTGAACCGCCTAGGTAATGAGTTACATACATGGCGGGAAACATTATAAAGTGTGTCTTTCGGTGTACAGGGGGAAAGTGATTATAGATACCTTCACAGAATGCAGCATTGACGCTGCTGAAGGTGGTGCTTTCAGGTTGTAAAGCACTGGGGGGAAGTGACAGGTTCTTTTCAAGAAGTAATAAATACATTTTTGATCTCTAAAATATTTGCACCTAAAACCCAAGACGTACAGCAAAATTAATTTCCATACACTGCATATAACAGAAGTTCTTTTTAAGGAAAACATACATTACATAGACAAATGTTTTGTAACACGTGTCTTAATCACTAGTTTTTCATGCAATCTCTCTGCTGCACATATATATAATCCAGCCCCTCGGCATGCAATCTGCCTGTACTGATATTTGGGAAAGAATGGCTCGTTCTTCAGAGATCACTGATACCACATAATGTAATAGGAGCCTTGGCTGTCAGGTCTTGACTGGAGATGAGCAAACCTTCCTCAAACATGTTCCCCAATTTCAAATTCGGCAAGAACACTGCAGATTCAATTTGGCATCGGAAATCCAAACCTTTTCCCAAAAAATCGGCGGACACAGCTTTGTTCGGAAAATAGGTTTGAAATTTAAAATGGCCCTAAAACTCTCCCTGTTTGTTTAGGACCAAAACGCTCGCGAGCAGACCCATTGGCCGGGAAGAAAACCTAATCTTAAGGTTAGGAGTGTTCCCGTATTCGGTTTACCGGCTTGTATCAAACTGTAGAATTTTTTGGAGCTTCAAATTAATTTTTTTAATCTTCCTGGAGTTTGCAGGTGTTTTGACAACTGCAGAATGTGAATTTTGGAAACAGTGACAGATGTGGCAGGAGCTGTCAAGTCCATGAAGCTTACAATGTCCTAAAAACATTTATTTAAGAGAGCTTGATATATTTTAGGGAATTTTTTTGAATATTTATTTTATTATTATTATTTTTTTTTATTTTGTTAGAGCAAACCTTTATTATTGCAGAGGGTCAGCAGTGTGCGAGGCTACCTCTTCTACAATTATATGATAACAATTCATATTCAAGCATAATGTTCTTATAGATTTGTTCATGTTCACACTCAAGAAACACCATACTATGGATATTGCCTCTTGAAAATGTGCAATCACTATTTCATGTTATTCCATTTGTTTACTATACAGATTTGTGGCATGCCGCTTTTTTTCTTTGCACATGTGGTTCAGATTCCTTTTTTCTGCCAAAAAACCAGAACCAAATCTGCAAGGAAAAAAATAACACATTGGAACAGCACTTTTGACCTCTCATAGACTTTGCTGGCTGCAGGATAGACATTCAGATTTTGATGCAGATTATAAAACTCTGCTTCAAAAGAAGCATCAAACAACACACCATGGGCACAGGGCCTTACAACAATATGGTGGGGTCACTTTCACGGAAAGCTTCCCCCATATGCTGTGAGAGCAGGCATGCATGTGACAAAGGGGGCCATCAGAAACATTACTGCAGGTCAGACACGAGAGATCACATAGGCGATATCCTGCAACTTTGAATTGTGCTGTACTCCCTGACATCACTGCTCCTCACACACGCTGTCTCACAATACTAGTGAGATATACCCGCTATATGTTGTGCGATATCGCGGCTCTCACGAGACAGCTAGTGTTATGAGCGCTGACGCCACTGAGGTTTTCTAAGATCACACAGTGGGATTCCCTGCTACGTGATATCCGCTGTGTAACCGAAGACAACCTCACTGAAATCATTAGGATATCTGACGTTAATGAGTGGGCCTTGAGGCATGGTAACAGCGGCATTGATGCTTGCTAAGTAATAGTGTGGGAAGATAATGTCTGCGTCAAAACAACGGGGCTCCACTGTAAAACAGTTTGAGCTGTGTTTGTCAGCTTTAGGGTATGTGCACATCAGTCGTTTCTGCATCATTGCAGACCGTCAGAAAACCGGTGGAGAGTTGCAGAAACTGAGTTTTCTGACCTCAGCAGTGTCCATCGTTTTTTTAGCGTTTTTTGAGCGGTTTTATAGCGTTTGTACAGCGTTTTATCGGCGGTTTTCTGGCGGTTTTTCTTAGCGTTTTAAAGACGGTTTTTTGTGCACTTGTAAGCTGGAACCGCTGGAAAAACGCTCAAAAGAAGTCACTTGCTCTATCTTTGAAAACCGGTGGAAAACCGGTGAATAAACTGAAAACGACAATAAAAAAACCGATCTAATGTAGACAGCATTTTCTAAACTCCATTGACTAGCATGTTAATCCAACCGGTGGCTAGGATTAACATAAATTAACATAAAACTCAGCGGAAACCGCCGACGGAAAACGCTAAAAAAACAGCCCACAAAACGAATGATGTGCACATACCCTAAATGCCCGTTTGAAGATGTTTTCTAGGCCATTGATTTTTGCTTCCCATTGATTTGAATGGGGCTCGGATGTTCGGCGAACAAAACGAATATGAACTTGAAAAGGTTCGCTCATCTCTAATAATGACATTTATTCCCTCCTAACTATTACACAATCAGTTTTCATATTATTGAAAAGCAGAAGTGATTAGGAAGCATACAAATGCAGCCACAATGAGGAGACCATGTTAAGTTACAGAGCAAGGCGCATAGGTTATAAAAGTTACCAATGCTCTGCTGACATACCATAGGCAAAAAATCTGTTCATCCGGAGCTTTAAAGAAAACCTGTCATGTAAAAAATGCTATTATCCTGCAAATCTGGGGTTAATGTGCAGGTTAATATCGTTCTAAAGCTGCACAGCTAATGCACTGAAAGCCAGGATACCGAGAGGAAGCCTTCAACTTTGAGTCATAGAAAAGAAGCTTTAGTTACCGCTCAGTATATAGTGAGGAGTGATTGTAACCGCACTCCCGGCGCTGACTTAGGCTGTGGTCACAGTTGCCATGCGTTTTTTTTATTGATTTGACAAAACTCATGCTTTTTTTCATGTCAGCATGACTTTTGTAAGGTGTGTGATGGCTCCCTGCGTTTTTGGGTGCGTTTTTGAATCTGCACCTAAAAATAGTGTTTGTAGTATTTTTTTGAGCGTTTTGAAAAACGCATGCGTTTTTGTAGAAAACGCATGCGTTTTTATAACATGGGTTCCTATGGGAAACGCATGCAAAAACACATGTACAATTAGTACCTTTTAGTGCCATTCAAAAACGCATGCGTTTCCCATAGGAGCCCATGTTAAAAAAACGCATGCGTTTCCGGAAACGCATGCGTTTTTTAACATGGGCTCCTATGGGAAACGCATGCGTTTTTGAATGGCACTAATTGTACATGCGTTTTTGCATGCGTTTTCCATAAGGCCCCTTATTAAAAAACGCATGCGTTTTTGGATATGCTCCAAAAACGCATGGGACTGTCACACATGCTTTTTGGCTATTAGGGCACGCGTTTTTTAACATGGGGGCCTATGGGTGCGTTTTTTACATGCGGTTTTGAAAACGCAGGTCTCCAAAAATGCATGTGAAAAATGGTACTGTGACCCCAGCCTTACAGCTGCCTCAACAGTGCATCAGTGCAGAGCCGGCTGTCAGTCAGTGCTGCAGTGTGGTTACTGCCTCTGCTGTGTTGACCGCTTTTTTAAGACTGATATATATTAAATCCTGGGAGCAAATACTTCTGTACAACAATGAAATCCATTTACTACAGCAGTGGAGTTAGTGTAGGACTGTGTCATTGTCAAATCTGTACCATGCGTACATTTATCGCTACAATCATTTGTGATCTTTTTTTGAATTCGATTATAGTATCCTCTCAAATGTTGATTTTTCAATGCTGGAGTGGTGCTTTAAATATAAGTCCCTACCCCCAGTCATATACTCGTCTTCCCTCGGCTTCACATTTTATAAACTCCTCTCTTGTCCGTCCATCTTGTTCTTAGTTACGTCACAAGCTCCAAATACATCTCTATGAGTGCAAGAACAAGGCTCTCATAGAGATGCAATGAGTTGTAACCTCTGGCTCACTCCATGAAACACTGGAGCAGGTCAAAAATCACCAGAGACAGACCGGAGCGACAGTGATGGATGAAGAAACTCGCTACATGCTTGGTAGCTTTTGTCAGATGACGCGCACCCATACAAGCTTATGGGAGCATGTGAAACATTGGACTGCACTCAGATGTCATCCGATATATGCTGAGACAGACAATGGAGAAGATGGAGAGATTAATCTATCCATCTTCTTCGCAAATGTGATGCAATTCTCGTATGCAAGAGTTCCGGATCATTGTAAAATGACTCTCAGCTCACTCTCACAAAGTTTGAGCCAAGTATCCTTAGTATATAGCATCCGATTTTATCGCATCGGATGCTTTACACCAGTGTGAACAAGCGTGGCCAAAAACAGTCGAGATCCACCAATACAAGTCTATGGGTGCAGAAAAAAATTGGATGTCACATGGACCATCTGTATGCCGCCCAATTTTTACAGATACAATACCATTCTGTTGCATAGAACACTGTAAATGGTTCTGTAAAGGACTGTAGGATAATAATTGTGGAGAAAGAAATGCATTGCACGCGGATGGCAAATACATGTCATACGGATGCTAGGTGAGGAAAAAATTGCACAATCGTATAGCACTGGAATGAATTCACTCGTCCATCTTTTTTGGATGAAAATCAGACCGATTTATTATACGCAGATGTTTAGCGAACCCTTAAGAAAACATTGGTTTCACATAAAAACTTATTCTAAAACTAAATGTATTATAGCAGAACCCACACTGCTTTAAATCTCTGCCAATCCCACAGATCACTGCGGTGCTGATGATACATAGGACACTTGCTTATGATTGCTATGAGTTAAGTAAACTAGCAGTATTTAATTTTCCATCTCCCACTTGACATTTACCTTGAAAGCTTATGAAGAGCTCGTTCTGCATGGAGTACTTTGGGGCTTTGATGGAATGACATTTATGAAACATGTTCTTCAGGTCACAGCTCAGTCCTGTGATGACTTTTTTAACAATTTGGAAAAGCGTGAGGATAAACCTGTCGTTGGCTAGATCTTTGCAGGTCTTGGCCATGTAGCGCAACTCTACCTGGTAGATGTGGTCTGGATCAAGGTAACCTGGAAAGATAAGCAACATATAATTCCATATACAGAGGAGGCCTCCTTCTTGTCCCTTTACAGAATACTGTGGCATTTTGGTTCTGTAATCATGGTAAGCCTCAGCTAACAGAACTTCTTATATATTTGAAGAGATATAAAAATGAAATCCATCTTTAAACTATGTTTCCACGATGAGCTTCTGGTGACGCTGAATGTTTCTGCTGTGTAAAAATGCAGCATCATACAAGTCCAGCAAAGCAGATGGGATTTATAGTCATCTCCTCTCCCCTGTGCTTTTGTTACTCAGTGTAAACTGACCCGTTATGGATGTTTCAAATCCGCTACATGTCAACTTCTCTTGTGGGTACGCAGAGTTTTCTGTTCAGATTTTCCCCAAAGACACAGCTTTTGCGTCCTTTTTGCAGTATCTTTGCTTCTGTTTTTGGAGCGTTTTTCAGGTGCGGATGACGTGTTTTGTCTACAGTACATGTTTAATAAAGATAGCTTTATTCATAGAAAATGCTGCATGAAGAATTGTGCATTCTTCAGTGTTTTTTTTCACTTTCTCATTGCTTTATACGGGTGGAAAAAAACACTTCAAAAATGCTGAAAGAATTGACATTCTGCAGATGTCAAAAATGCTACAGATCTCAAATTTAGTCAGGAGAAAAAAAAACAAGCCAGTGCAAGAGATTTCTAAAAATCTCATGGCTTTTAATGGTACTGTAAAAAGTAGCTTTTAATTTGCTTAAAAAATGCTTCATATTAAAATAGAAGAATATTAAAATCTGAGGGTCCCCATGGGTTGATACTTTGTAATGGCTAACTGAAAAGATGGTAATAAATAGTAAGTTTTGGAGACTACTCCAGTCTTCCATCAGGCTCATCTAAAACCTGATGAAGAGACCCGTGTAGTCTCGAAAGCTTGCAATTTATTACCATCTTATCAGTTAGCCATTAAAAAGTATCAGTGTGTATATATATATATATATAACCATGTCCTCTATTCAATGTCTATCTTTCTATGTGCCTTTGCCATTCACCTTTAGCGCCTCATTCCCCCTCCATCACCCCTCATCCACATAAGACCCTCTCTCCTTCCCTCTTACTTTATTGAGCTCCCATACTCTCTTCAATGTACTGATTAATCTCAGACCATCATATTCCAGGGTGTTGCATCTTAAACAATGCCACAATTACAAAAACTATTTCCTCTATCTCTATTTACTGCTGCTCCTGTCAGGTGATATCTCTCCAAATCTTGGTACACCCTCCACCAACTTCAACCTCTCCCCCACCACACATAGAAACCATGCTAACCTTATCAATATTACTTGCACACCTTGATCTCCCTCTTTTAATTGGGCTCTCTGGAATCCACTGTCTGTATGCAACAAGCTTCCCTTAATCCACAACTACTTTCTCGCTAACTCTCTTAATCTCTTGGCCCTCACTGAAACCTGGATCCAGGACTCAGACACGGTTTCCCTTGCTGTTATTTCTCACGGTGGCCTACATTTCTCCCATTCCCCGAGACCTGAGAACAGACATGGTGGTGGAGTTGGCTTACTCTTGTCCCCACAATGTACTTTCTAGGTCATCCCCCCAGCTCCATCACTCTCATTCCCTTCTTTTGAGGTCCACACCATTAGGATCTTCCATCCCCTCCCACCCAGAGTAGCATTGGTACTGGGTCACCCACCCAGTTCCTCTACCATTTCTCTGCGTGGCTGCAACACTTCATGTCCTCAGAACTACCAACCCTTATTCTGGGAGACTTTAACATCCCCATAAACAGCCCCATCTCCCCATCAGCATTCCAGCTCCTATCTCTAACCACGTCTCTTGGCCTTCCACACCTCTCAATCTCTTGAGACACACAAGGATCGTAAGTAACACCCTTGACTGATCTTTGTCCGGCTCTGTTCAACCTCCTCCTTAGATAACTTGCCTCTTCCTCTCTCTGATGACAACATTCTCTCCTTCACGCTCACAAATCCTTGCCTATCCACTGACCTATCACACATTCAGAAATCTACAGGCCATTAACCCTCATACACTCACAGACTCTCTCATTTTATCACTGTTCCCAATCTCCTCCTTCTCCTGTCTGGATCTGCCGGTGAATCACTGCAATGACACTATCAGAAGCACCCTGGACTAAGTGGGTGCCCCTCACCCTCAGAACCTCCAAACACAGAGTTAAACAGCCCTGGCTCACATCACAAACTTGATTCCTCCAGCGATGCTCTAGGAGTGCTGAACATCTATGGAGGAAAACCCGCACACCAGAAAACATCATTCACTATAAATTTATGCTGAGAACTTACAACTCTCCCCTCCACCTTGCCAAACAGACCTACTTCACCATCCTGGTCTACTCACCTGGTCACCACTCACCTAACCAAAATCTTCAATCTCTCCCTCTCTTCTGGCATTTTAACCTCCTCCTTCAAACACTCGATCATTACTCCATTATTAAAGAAAACATCTGTCGACCCATTCCGCGCAAACAACTACAGACCAGTCTCCAATCTCCCCTTCATCTCCAAACTCCTGGAGCACCTGGTCTACTTCCGCCTCACCCGTTACCTCTCCACTCACTCTTTTCTAGATCCATTAGTTCGGTTTCCGCTCCCTACATTCTACAGAAACTACCCTCACCAAAGTGACCAATGACCTTCTGACAGCAAACCATAATGGTGACCACTCTCTGCTTATTATTCTTGATCTCTCTGCAGCCTTTGACACTGTTGACTGCCATCTCCTACTCTCCATGCTGCACCCCATCGGCATCAAGAACAGGGCTCTCTCCTGGTTCTCTTCCTATCTTTCTGACTGCTCTTTCAGTGTATTATTTGCCTGCTACACTTCCTCCCATCTTCCTCTCACTATTGGGGTCCCTCAGGGTCCAGTCCTTGGACCTCTTCTCTTCTCTCTCTACACGGCCTCAATTGGACAGACCATCGGCAGATCGTAAGCTCTTATGAGCAGGGCTGTCTTTATTTTGCTTTAATTATTGTATTATGCTTTGTATTGTATTTTGTATTGTTTTTTATATTGTATTTTGTTTTCTGATAACTGTTTCTTATGATTGTTTGAATATGAACCTCTGACATGTGAAATGCTGCAGAATATGTTGGCGCTATATAAAGATTATTATTATTAACCACTGAGAACCCTTAGATTTTAATATTTTTCTATCTACTGGCTAACACGGTACAAACATAATTTACCCTCTTAACATAGCCTAATGGTCACTATTACCTTAATACAATGGTTATATTTACATGAAAATCCCTTCCTTCAAACTCAAATTCCTACTCTCTTCCTTCAAACCCCCAGCCCTTACGGCCCATTGCACTATTCTTCTAACAAACTGCCACACAAAGCCTTTAGTATACAGCAGGAGGCCACAGGGTTCCAGTATACAGCAGAAGGCCATATACAGCCCCCAGTATACACCAGGAACCTGCACACAGCCCAAGTATACAGCAAGAGCCCCCACACAGTCCCCAAAATGCTGCAGGAGGCCGCACACAGCCCCCAGTATATGTGGCGCCCCTGCGGATCCAGTCGCCACAGAGGTACTGCACCCCAGCCAGAGGTGTAGAACCCCACTCTTGAGTAATAAGGGGCACTGACCAGTATCCTAACACCCATAGCCTATTATTAGGGTTCCCTTTTATGCCACAACATGTATCAACAGACTGGCAGCTGTCTTCCTCAGGTGATATAAGGGATTTTACAAACAATTGCTTTATATAGGATATGCTAACCTGACTCCCAGAATCCTAATTGGTTAATTACAGATTGGTTAATTACAAATTGGGAAAACAATTCTTAACCCCTGACATTCATACAAACCTGGTAAATCCAGCATACACATTCCACTATATTCCATGATAAAATACATAACAACCAGCATAGTTATATGCACATAAAAATAAAACCTACTGATAAAAATTACACTTGTAAAAACTCATCAATCTAATATAAGAAAAATGTATATATAAAAATTATTGATATATGTATATATGAAAATATATCAATATCTATATATGTATAAAAATGTCTTTATAAAAAACACAATTACCCACCTATTACCTGTTATATACACTCTCATCCCCAAGACTGTGGCACTGACCGGTATCCTAACACCCATAGCCTGCACTACACCACTCCAGGTCAGGGTTAGGGCGAGATTCCTCCTAAGGGAGTGCACAGTCCTTGATCCTGTCTGGAGGGGAGGAACCAAGGTAGAAGGGATGAGTGGAGAGCAGAGTTTAGGGGAGCACACAGGAAGGGAAGAGGTACGTTAGTGACGTAGGACATGTGACAGACAGTATAAAAGGACCAGTAGAAACAACTAGAAGACAGTTGGTGGGTGGCTGGCAAGAGCTACAGGAGTCTGTGAGGTTCAGAGAGTCTGTCAGAAAAGGACAAAAGTGAGTACGAGATATCCTGGGGACTGGAGCAATTGGGAGCTCGTCCCAAGACCTGAGAAGGACTAAGAACTGACGGTGGAGCCAGAAACTGAGAGTGCTTCAGAGGACAGAGGGGGTCCCAGGGGCCCTGGTGAGGAGCAGTCCACAGAAGGAAAGACGGAGGAGAGAAAACAGGAGGAGCGGTGACAGGATGAGAGACAGAGGAACAGGGACAGAAGGAGCGGTGACAGGAGGAGCAGGGACAGGAGGAGAGATGGAGGAGCGGGGACAGGAAAAGCGGTGACAGGAGAAGAGATGGACGAGCTGTGACAGGAGAAGCAGTGACAGGATGAGTGGTGACAGGAAGATAGACAGAGGAGCGGGAACAGGAGGAGAGATGGAGGAGCCGGGACAGGAGTGGAGACGGAGGAGAGGTGACATGAGGAGCAGTGACATGAGGAGCGGGGACAGGAAGAGAGATGGAGGAGCGGGAACAGGAGGAGCGGGGACAGGAGGAGAGACGGAGGAGCGGGGACAGGAGAAGCGGTGACAGGAAGAGTGGTGACAGGAAGAGAGACAGAGGAGCGGGAACAGGAGGAGCGGGGACAGGAGGAGAGACGGAGGAGCGGTGACAGGAGGAGCGGTGACAGGAGGAGAGACAGAGGAGCAGTGACATGAGTAGCGGAGACATGAATAGTGGAGACATGAGGAGCGGTGACAGGAAGAGAGACAGAGGAGTGGGAACAGGAATAGCGGAGACAGGAGGAGAGAGATGGAGGAGCAGGGAAAGGAGGAGCGATGACAGGAGGAGAAACAGAGGAGTGGGGACAGGAGGAGGAGTGACAAGAGGAGAGACGGAGGAGCGGGGACACAAGGAGCGGTGACAGGAGGAGCGATGACAGGAGGAGACACGGAGGAGCAGTGACAGGAAGAGCGGAGACAGGAGAAGAGATGGAGGAGCGGTGACAGGACATGGGGTAACAGGAGGAGCGGTGACATGAGAAGCGGTGACAGGGGAAGCTGTGACAGGAGAAGTGATGACAGGAAGAGAGACAGAGGAGCTGGAACAGGAGGAGCAGGGACAGGAGGAGAGATGGAGGAGCGGGGACAGGAGTAACAGTGACAGGAGGAGAGACGGAGGAGCGGGGACATGAGGAGCGGTGACAGGAGGCGAGACGGAGGAGCAGTGACAGGAGGAGCAGTGATAGGAGGAGCAGTGATAGGAGGAGCAATGACAGCAGGAGCGGGGACAGGAGGAGCGGGAACAGGAGGAGCGGGGACAGGAGGAGCAGGGACAGAAGGAGCAGGGACAGGATGAGAGATGGAGAAGTGGTGACAGGAGGAGAGACGGAGGAGCGGTGACAGGAGGAGAGACGGAGGAGCGGTGACAGGAGGAGAGACGGAGGAGCGGGGACAGAAAGAGCAGTAACAGGAGGAGAGATGGAGGAACGGGGACAGGAGGAACGGTGACCGGAGGGGAGACAGAGGAGCAGTGACAGGAGGAGCGATAACAGGAGGAGACACGGAGGAGCAGTGACAGGAAGAGCGGAGACAGGAGGAGAGATGGAGGAGCGGTGACAGGACAAGCGGTAACAGGAGGAGCGGTGACATGAGAAGCGGTGACGGGAAGCTGTGACAGGAGATGCGATGACAAGAAGAGAGACAAAGGAGCTGGAACAGGAGGAGCAGGGACAGGAGGAGAGATGGAGGAGCAGGGACAGGAGTAACAGTGACACGAGGAGAGATGAAGGAGCGGGGACATGAGGAGCAGTGACAGGCGGAGAGACGGAGGAGCAGTGACAGGAGGAGCAGTGATAGGAGGAGCAGTAACAGCAGGAGCGGGGACAGGATGAGCGGAGACAGGAGGAGCGGGGACAGGAGGAGCGGGGACAGGAGGAGCGGGGACAGGAAGAGTGGGGACAGGAGGAGCAGGGACAGAAGGAGCAGGGACAGGAGGAGCAGGGACAGGAGGAGAGATGGAGGAGCGGTGACAGGAGGCGAGATGGAGGAGCGGTGACAGGAGGAGAGATGGAGGAGCGGTGACAGGAGGAGAGACGGAGGAGCGGTGACAGGAGGAGAGACGGAGGAGCGGTGACAGGAGGAGAGACGGAGGAGCGGTGACAGGAGGAGAGACGGAGGAGCTGTGACAGGAGGAGAGACGGAGGAGCAGTGACAGGAGGAGAGACGGAGGAGCGGGGACAGAAAGAGCAGTAACAGGAGTAGAGATGGAGGAACGGGGACAGGAGGAACGGTGACCGGAGGGGAGACAGAGGAGCGGTGACAGGAGGAGCGATGACAGGAGGAGACACGGAGGAGCAGTGACAGGAAGAGCGGAGACAGGAGAAGAGATGGAGGAGCGGTGACAGGACAAGCGGTAACCGGAGGAGCGGTGACATGAGAAGCGGTGACAGGGGAAGCTGTGACAGGAGAAGCGATGACAGGAAGAGAGACGGAGGAGCTGGAACAGGAGGAGCAGGGACAGGAGGAGAGATGGAGGAGCGGGTACAGGAGTAACAGTGACAGGAGGAGAGACGGAGGAGCAGTGACAGGAGGAGCAGTGATAGGAGGAGCAGTGATAGGAGGAGCAGTGACAGCAGGAGCGGGGACAGAAGGAGCAGAGACAGGAGGAGCGGGGACAGGATGGCAGGGACAGAAGGAGCAGGGACAGGAGGAGAGATGGAGGAGCGGTGACAGGAGGAGAGACGGAGGAGCGGTGACAGGAGGAGAGACGGAGGAGCGGTGACAGGAGGAGAGACGAAGGAGCGGGGACAGAAAGAGCAGTAACAGGAGGAGAGATGGAGGAACGGGGACAGGAGGAACGGTGACCGGAGGGGAGACAGAGGAGCGGTTACAGGAGGAGTGGGGACAGGAGGAGAGACGGAGGAGCGGTGAGAGGAGGAGCGGTGTAGTTCACTCATGTTGACTGAACAAGTACTGTCAGTCACAGTATGTCAACTACATACATATATTCTAGAATACCCGATGCATTAGAATCGGGTCACCAACTAGTAAGAAATAACTGCTAACCTTTTAAACCTTCTAACATCCTAACAAAATAAAATGACGTTTGAAAAATTATGAAGATGTAGAGAAGACGTGGGAAATGTGATTCATTAATTATTTTGTACAGAATGACATTTTCAACATTTTGCCAAAATGCCGATATTTTCACAAATAAATGCAAAAATATTGACCTAAATTTACTAACAACATAAAGTACAATGTGGAACAAAATACAATAATGTCAGAATCACTGGGATCTGTTGAAGAGTTCCAGACTTATAACCTCATAAAGTGACATTGGTCAGATTCCCAAAATTTGGTCTCCATGCAGGTCAAAATTGGCTTTATCAGTAAGGAGTTAACAATCGTCAATCAGTAGATATTTACACACTGACGGTTGTTTACGGTAGTGCCACCAGTCATGGGGATGTACATACCATTGGTGCAGTCGAACAGGGTCTTAAGGGTTAAAGAGGACCTGAACTCACCAAAAAATTGCCAGGTAAATACCCATTGCACTTAGCAGCAGCTGCCAGCTCCTCTGAGAGGCAACACAGGTGTCTGTATGCCGATACTCAATCACCTGCAACCCACAGTGGGGGTGGTTGTGGCACCATCGTCCGACCATGCTGTCAGGGAGGTGAATGGTGGCATCTAAAGACACTAGGCTACCATAGGGCTTTGCCACTCACGGTGCATGCAAGGCATAGTGTCAGAGCAGCCTATTGGTCACGCCCTTCTATTAGATCAGGCGGGCTGCTCCGCACTGATTACATGCCTCACAAAATGACAGACGCCCCCCCAGAGGGCCCAGCCTCAAACTGCAGATAAAAAAGTGAAATAAAACACTAAAGATGAAAATGTGAGGCGTTTGTGGGTATTTTGGCCAAAATACGTAAGCTGGAAGGGCGTGACCAATAGGCTGCTCTGACACTATGCCTTGCATGCACCGTGAGTGGCAGAGCCCTATGGTAGCCTCGTGTCTTTAGATGCCACCATTCAACTCCCTGACAGCATGGTCGGACTCTGGTGCCACAACCACCCCCACTGTGGGTTGCAGGTGATTGAGTATCGGCATACAGACACCTGTGTTGCCTCTCAGAGGAGCTGGCAGCTGCTGCTAACTGCAATGGGTATTTACCTGGCAATTTTTTGGTGAGTTTATTCTCTGTTTTTATGTCCTGTTTGGTGAACCTTAAAGAGGACCTGTCACCCTCCCTTCCCTCCCCCGATGCATGGCAAACTAAATGCAGCACTGAATGCAGCATATCTGCTGCATTCAGGGAAGGGGTCCCCCATGTCTCTGGTCCCCCCATGTAACATTTAAAAAAGACTTTAGAAACCATACAGTTAAGAGGTTGTCTGGGTTGGATCTTATCAACAGGTCCTGGCTGCTGGCACAGTCCTCCCTGCCCCCTCTATGTGTCTATCACCGCCTCCTCTTCTGCTGGCTCTGCCCTTCTCTTCAGGAGCAGAAGAGGAGGGCATACACAGAACAAAAGGAGGCGGCAGCAGACACATAGAGGGGGCAGAACACACAAGGAGGCGGCAGGGAGGACTGTGCCAGCAGCCAGGACCTCTTAATAAGATCCCACCCAGATGACCTCTTAACTGTAAAGTTTCTAAAGTCTTTTTTAAAGGTTACAGGGGGGCTAGAGACATGGGGACCCCTTCCCTGAATGCAGCAGACATGCTGCATTCAGTGCTGCATTTAGTTTGCTATGCACCAGGGGGTGACTGGTCCTCTTTAAAGGGGACCACTTACCCCTCTAAAAACACATAAATGCTTGCATTATAATGAGCTATTGGACTGCAAACGGTCCATATGTTTCTTTCACAAGAGCCTTTTGGTTTTAAAGGGGTTGTCCACTTCCAGGACAACCTCTTCTGATTCCACTTGTGTCCACTTCTAGAACAACCACTTCTGATTCCACTTGTGTCCACTTCTAGGACAACCACTTCTGATTCCACTTGTGTCCACTTCTAGGACAACCACTTCTGAATCCACTTGCTTTCCCCATTAGAAATAATAGACCTTGTACTCACCTCCTGTGCTGCCGCCGTTTCAGCGCTGTCAGTAACTGCGGCTCGGGGCTCATCTGACATTGTGACGCCACAAGAGCCCTGGCTTCCTTCTCCCCACCTTCGAACCATAGAAACTATCAACAGGAAGTGAGAAGCAGTCGCAGAGCTCACGTCTTGTTGATAATTTGGTCCGAACGCGGGGAGAAGGAAAGTGTCGGTGATTGGACGCAGGGCTCGTGTGATGTCACAATGTCACGTGAACCTTATGTCGTGATTACCAACAGCGCTGAAATGGTGGCAGCAAAGGAGGTGAGTATAGGTTTTTTTATTTTAAATGGGGGAAACAAGTTGATTCAGAAGAGGATGTTCTACTAGTGGACAACCTCTTTAAGAATTTGTTTTTATTCATGAGAAATAGTGAGAAGTAGAGCCTAACATAATTCCAGAGGGGCTGAGCTGCTATTACTAGCTACACTTTTTGACAAGTCCTAATAACAGGTGTGACCATGAAAGTTTCCTTCTATAGCATAATCTAGATTTCATTCTTACCAAGAACATCAAATTCATAGGTCTTAAATGTCTCCTTTTCGTGTGTAATGTCTCTGTCGACGCTCTTATGAGTCAGTGTGCAGCTGTAGAACCCTGACATGGATATGGTAAAAGACTTCAGCATAAGCTTTCCTGTTGGGGTAATATCCACGTTACTGTGCCCTGAAACAAAAACAGGAAATGAGTTGTCGCTGACAGCTGGAATATACTGATGCATGATATGTAGAGAAGGATATGCAAACAGTCCCAGTAGTCACAAAATTTGCAAAATGCCTTGACTAGTCAGCCATGAAAGGTCACTTTATGCTTGTGGAGTCAAAAGCTGCAAGTTATATTAGCTGACAGCTGTGAAGTGGCATTTCAGATGAATCCCACAGATACCAACAACTTGGGTAGTTGAGCAACCTACTTATGAAGGTCCTTTCATGTTTGAAGGTGTTAACCACAATTTTGTAGCAGGTAGCGGCCCTGCTGATCTATAGGCTTATTTCTGCTAGTGTGCAAAATAGCTAATAGATTACCGTACATACTGGTATCTATTTGACACAATGAAGACCTGGGGAATGACCATGGCAGTGACTTTACGGTATATATGGTCTAAATTAACATTGTTAGTGCTTGTAGGCAGTACTTTAGATGGTGTCCAGGATTATTGGATGGGGCTGGAGTTTTCAAAGATATAATCGCATTAGGCTACTAATTACATGATGGACATTTCAATAATTGTCATATGTTCCTTCACTCTGAGGGGCACTCAGCATTTGCTTGGTTTATTGCATGAAGCTTGCTGTTTGTGCTAATTTACGTGCCAGAGCGAACAGCTTTCCTCTAATGAAACTCCCCAAGGGTATACTAAGGATTGTGAGAGGCTTGCTGCGTGATCAAGCAGGAAATATATATTTGAAGGATGCTGCCCTTTGCTTGCTTGGTGCCAAGGGCTCTTACACTTTCAATAACCGCAACAAATCGACAATTATTGTTATCTACATCTGGCCAAATTCAGGCTAGCACTAGGACGCATAGCTTATCCTACATTACAATCTCCTGCAACTAATAAAGCATACAAATGTACGGTATATGTTAACAACTACATCATACCTGTCACTTGCCAAAAATACGTAATGTTTTCACCTGTTGTAAAAACTGCTGTTCTCCTGAATTTGGCATTGTGGTTGACATATGGTCCCCTATTCCTTTTTGTACCCTCTATATAAATCTACAAGGCTGTGAAGAGGGGCAGGTGGAGAGGTGTAGGAAGAAAAATAAGAAATGCAGGGTTCAGCAGAACTGCAACATGTACATCGAGCAGAAAATAATGACACATTTAGTGTAGGTTCACATGTTGCTTTTTTTTTCTAATCCAAAACCTGCTCTCTTTGCAATGAAAATACTACTTCTAAAAAGCAGGATTTTGCTGCTTTTTTCCTTCTCTTTTTTGCTTTGTTGTTGCTGTATTCTTTAACTGCATTTTTGGTATGTCATTTGTTTACAGTACATATTCAGCAATAACAAAGCAAAAACAGTGGTGAAAAAGCAGCGTAGACGCTGAAAAAATTGACATGCTGCTTCCTTCAAAAACGCAACAGTTTTCCATTTCAGCCAGAAAAATAAAGTGAATGTGGATGAATTTCTGAAACCTCATAGGTTTTCCTTGTAATGTTTCCTTGTCTTCTAAAAAGAAGCTTTAAGTTTGCATAAAACTCATGAAAAAAAAAAACATGGAAAAAAAAATGTAACATACCCTTTTGGTCTAACTTGTTATTGTGTTATGTTTAAATACCAAAATGTACATATTATGTGAAATAATAAATGATAATACATATATTGAACTGTGCCGTCTACCCAAACCGTATTTTCTGTCCACATATGGAGAACTGCTGCACCTTCATTGTAAGAAAAATTGCTGCTAAACTTCAAAGCTAACATCAGTAGTATATATCAGAACTATGTTTAAAAAATGTAGACATATGGTAAATGTTGGTTATAACAAAAGATGAGCGAACCTTCCCCGAAAATGCTAGCCAATTTTAAATTCAGCACAAACATGGCAGATTTGGTCCAGGTTCAGAAACCCGAACAATCTCCCAAAACGTCGATGAACATGGATTTGCTTGGTGAATGATCGGATTAAAAATAGCATTACTGTGTTTAACCCCTTCATGACCTTGCCATTTTTTGCAATTCTGACCAGTGTCCCTTTATGAGGTTATAACTCGGGAACGCTTCAACGGATCCTAGCGATTCTGAGATTGTTTTTTCGTGACATATTGGGCTTCATGTTAGTATTAAATTTAGGTCGATAATTTTTGCGTTTATTTGTGAAAAAATCAAAAATATAGCAAAAATTTTGAAAATTTTGCAATTTTCAAATTTTGAATTTTTCTTCTGGTAAACCAGAGAGTTATGTGACACAAAATAGTTATGAAATAATATTTCCCACATGTCTACTTTACATCAGCACAATTTTTGAAAAAAAAAAAAATTTGTTAGGAAGTTATAAGGGTTCAAAGTTCATGAGCAATTTTTCATTTTTCCACCAAAATTTACAAAACCATTTTTTTTAGTGACCACATCCCATTTGAAGTCCCTTTGAGGGGTTTACATGACAGAAAACACCCAAAAGTGACACCATTCCAAAAACTGCACCCCTCAAGCTACTCAAAACTACATTCAAGAAGATTATTAACCCTTCAGGTGCTTCACAGGAACTAAGCAAATTGGAAACAAAAAAATGGATATTTTAATTTTTCTAACAAAAATGTTCTTGTAGCCTCAATTTTTTCATTTTCACATGGGCAACAAGATAAAATGGATACTAAAATTTGTTGGGCAATTTCTCCCGAGTATATCGATACCTCATATGTGATCATAAACCACCGTTTGGGCGCACGGCAGGGCTCTGAAGGGAAAGAGAGCAATTTGACTTTTGGAGCTAATTTTCCATTCAAAAAGTGAAATGGCACTCCTTCACTTCTGAGCCCTACCGTGCGCCCAAACAGTGGTTTATGACCACATATGAGGTATCGGTGTACTCAGGAGGAATTGCCCAACAAATTTTAGGATGAATTTTATCCTGTTACCCATGTGAAAATGAAAGAATTGAGGCTAAAAGAACATTTTTGTGAAAAAAAAGTACTTTTTCCATATTCACAGATCAATTTGTAAAGCATGTGGGGGTTCAATATGCTCACCACCCATCTAGATAAGTTCCCTGGGGGTTTAGTTTCCAAAATGGGGTCACTTGTGGGGGAGCTCCAAAGTTTAGGCACACAGGGGCTCTCCAAACGCGACATGGTGTCCGCTAACAATTTGAATGGAAAATCACCTCAAATTGTTAGCGGACACCATATCGCATTTGGAGAGCCCCTGTGTGCCTAAACATTGGGGCTCCACCACAAGTGACCCCATTTTGGAAACTAGACCCCCCAGGGAACATATCTAGATGCATTGTGAGCACTTTGAACCCGCAGGTGCTTCACAAATTGATCCGTAAAAATTAAAAAGTAATCTTTTTTCCACAAAAATGTTTTTTTTCATTTTCATGAATTAATTTGTGAAGAACCTGGGGGTTCAATATGCTCACCACCCATCTTGATAAGTTCCCTGGGGGGGTCTAGTTTCCAAAATGGGGTCACTTGTGGGGGAGCTCCAAAGTTTAGGCACACAGGGGCTCACCAAACGCGACATGGTGTCCGCTAACAATTTGAATGGAAAATCAGCTCAAATTGTTAGCGGACACCATGTCGCATTTGGAGAGCTCCTGTGTGCCTAAACATTGGGGCTCCCCCACAAGTGACCCCATTTTGGAAACTAGACCCCCCAGGGAACATATCTAGATGCATAGTGAGCCCTTTGAACCCCCAGGTGCTTCACAAATTGATCCGTACAAATTAAAAAAGAAAATGTGTGTGAAAAAAAAGTATTTTTACCTTATTACGGATCAGTTTGTGAAGCACCTGGGGATTCAAAGTGCTCACTATGCATCTAGATAGGTTCCTTGGGGGGTCTAGTTTCCAAAATGGGGTCACTTGTGGGGGAGCTCCAAAGTTTAGGCACACAGGGGCTCACCAAACGCGACATGGTGTCCGCTAACAATTTGAATGGAAAATCAGCTCAAATTGTTAGCAGACACCATGTCGCATTTGGAGAGCTCCTGTGTGCCTAAACATTGGGGTTCCCCCACAAGTGACCCCATTTTGGAAACTAGACCCCCCAGGGAACATATCTAGATGCATAGTGAGCCCTTTGAACCCCCAGGTGCTTCACAAATTGATCCGTACAAATTAAAAAAGAAAATTTGTGTGAAAAAAAAGTATTTTTACCTTATTACGGATCAGTTTGTGAAGCACCTGGGGATTCAAAGTGCTCACTATGCATCTAGATAGGTTCCTTGGGGGGTCTAGTTTCCAAAATGGGGTCACTTGTGGGGGAGCTCCAATGTTTAGGCACACAGGGGCTCTCCATACACAACCTGGTGTTTGCCAACAATTGGAATTGTTAGCGGACACCAGGTCGCGTATGGAGAGCCCCTGTGTGCCTAAACATTTGAGCTCCCCCACAAGTGACCCCATTTTGGAAACTAGACTCCCCAGGGAACATATCTAGATGCATAGTTAGCACTTTGAACCCCCAGGTGCTTCACAAATTGATCCGTACAAATTAAAAGAGAAAATTTGTGTGAAAAAAAAGTATTTTTACCTTATTATGGCTCAGTTTGTGAAGCACCTGGGGATTCAATGTGCTCACTATGCATTTAGATAGGTTCTTTGGGGGGTCTAGTTTCCAAAATGGGGTCACTTGTGGGGGAGCTCCAATGTTTAGGCACACAGGGGCTCTCCATACGCAACCTGGTGTTTGCCAACAATTGGAATTGTTAGCGGACACCAGGTCGCGTATGGAGAGCCCCTGTGTGCCTAAACAATTGAGATCCCCCACAAGTGACCCCATTTTGGAAACTAGACCCCCCAGGGAACATATCTAGATGCACAGTGAGCACTTTGAACCCCCATGTGCTTCACAAATTGAGACGTATAAATGAATAAAGAAACTTTTTGTGAAAAAACATACTAGTCTAGTAGTTACAATTCGCAGCATAGGGGACCCAATACATTTGGGTCTCTCCATGCTGAGGATTCCAGCCCCCTAGCTGCCAAGTTGTACCTGGCTGGCAACCAAAAATACGGCAAAGCTCCATGTCATTTTATTTGTAGAATTTAAAAAAAAAAAAATGACATGGGGCTCTGCCATATTTTTGGTCCAGCCAGGTACAACTTGGCAGCTACGGACTGCCACCAGCCCCCAGCTGCCTCATTGTACCTGGCTGGAACCAAAAATACAGCGAAGCCTATTTTTTTTTTATTTCTAGAATTATTTCTAGAAAAAAAAATGACATAGGGCTCCGCCATATTTTTGGTCCAGCCAGGTACAACTTGGCAGCTACAGACTGCCACCAGCCCCCAGCTGCCTCGTCATACCTGGCTGGAACCAAAAATACAGCGAAGCCCATTTTTTTTTTTTTAATTTCTAGAACTAATTCTAGAAAAAAAATTACGTGGGGCTCCGCCATATTTTTGGTCCAGCCAGGTACAACTAGGCAGCTGGGGGATGGAATCCTCAGCATAGAGAGGCCCAAGCGTTCTGGGCCCCCCCTGGTGCGAATTTCAGCCCGCAGCAACCCCAGAAAATGGCGCATTCATTGAAGCACCATTTTCTGGCGCTGTACCCACGCTCTTCCAGTTGCCCTGGTGCCAGTGGCTAACTGGGTAATAAAGGGGTTAATGCCAGCTTTTTATTGGCAGCTGGCACTAAGCCCGAGATTCATAATATAGGGCCAATGTTAGACCCGCCATTAGGAATCTCTAGTACGGTAAATAGTCAATAAATACACACAGAGAAAAATCTTTTTATTTGAAAAAAAAAACACAGACACAATTCGGACTCCATCTTTATTATAAAAAGATCCGACGTAGTCCACAACGAAGGTCCCACGACGCCCGATCGCTCCGACGTAGTCCACAACGAAGGTCCCACGCCGCTCGATCGCCTTTGCTTTCAGATCGCTACTCTGGAGCCCAATCCTCCAGCATGGTGATCGAGCTGCAGAAAGTGATCTGACACCCCGGGCGCAGTGACCCACTATGTGCATCACTGCGTCCGGGCTGTCAGATCGCTTTCTGCAGCTCGATGCCCATGCAGGGAGATCGGGCTGCAGAGCAGCGATCTAAGAGCCTGGGCACAGTGACCCACTATGTGCATCACTGCGCCCAGGCTGTCAGATTGCTTTCTGCAGCTCGATCCCCCTGCATGGGGATCGAGTTGCGGAAAGCGATCTGGCAGCCCAGGCGCATGTGATGCACATAGTGGGTTTCTGCGCCCGGGGTGTCAGATCACTTTCTGCAGCTCGATACCCATGCAGGGAGATCGGGCTGTAAAGCAGCGATCAAAGAGCCCGGGCGCAGAGACCCACTATGTGCATCAGTGCGCCCGGGCTGTCAGATTGCTTTCTGCAGCTCGATCCCCAGGATCCAGCTGCAGAAAGTGATCTGACAGCTCCAGCACAGTGATCACATAATGGTCACTGTGGATCACTGTGCTGGAGCTGTCAGATCATTTCCTGCAGCTAGATCCTCAGGATCCAGCTGTAGAAAGTGATCTGACAGATCCAGCACAGTGATCCACAGTGATCACATAATGGTCACTGTGGATCACTGTGCTGGAGCTGTCAGATCACTTCCTGCAGCTAGATCCTCAGGATCCAGCTGTAGAAAGTGATCTGACAGATCCAGCACAGTGATCCACAGTGATCACATAATGGTCATTGTGGATCACTGTGCTGGAGCTGTCAGATCACTTCCTGCAGCTAGATCCTCAGGATCTAGCTGTAGAAAGTGATCTGGCAGCTCCAGCACAGAGCTGTCAGATCCAGAGGCGGTAAAGAAGAGGAGGAGGAGCGGGACGCAGTGGAGACAGAGCGGCCGCCGGAGGGGTGAGTGGGAGAGGCGATCGCCGCTCCGGTGATCGGGGGGCAGGAAGGGGGAAGAGGGGGGGTGACAGAAGAAGTAGGGGGGCACTTAGGAGGAAGCGGGGGCAGGCAGGAGAAAGCGGGGGCAGGCAGGAGGAGGCGGGCGGCAGGAAGAGGAAGCGGGCGGCAGGGACAGGAAGCAGGCGGCAGGGACAGGAAGCGGGGGGGTAAGAAAGATGAAGAGGGGGCAGGAAAGAGAGGTGGGGGGCAGGGGGACAGTTAGAGGATGACAGGGGAGAAGATTGGAGGGTAAGGATAGCAGCGGCAGACAGGGAAGCATTACAGGCGCGGTGATTTTCACTTTCACTTTTGAGTGCCAATCACCGCGCCTGTAGCCGGGGGGTGGGGGGTGGGGGCAAATCGACCCCCCCTGGGGTGTTGTACAACTCCCCATGTACCTGCAGGCCGAGTGACAGGTCAGTGACACCCTCACTCGACCTGCAGGAGCCCGATCATTCCATGGCCCAGGGGGTGGGCCAAGGGTCTGGAAGGGGTTAAGTGATGCTTTTCTCCTGCTTTCTGACAGTGTAGGATAGAAGGTGGGATGTCTTTAATGAGGGGAGGGGGGTGTGGAGAAGTCAGAGGAGCGTTGGACTCTATTTTTTTCCTGTATATACCTATCCTGTGTATACGTTTCAGACTGGCAGCCAATCAGGGTGCATAAAACATCCACAAGTTGAAGACACAAGGGCTTGTGTCATTAGCTGGCTTGTCTAATTGGCTGCCAAAGTGACATGTTCCTCGAGATATAAAAAGTGTCCATTTGTCGTCGTCACCATTTTCATAGTGTTACTGCTAATGACAGTGCTGCAGCTTCTCTGTCCGTGTTACACAATTAGATACCTAGATACTTGATTACTTTTTAGATAGAACATTAGGGCGAGAGTGTCTATCCGGACATAGGCATTTTGTGCTGAGAACAAGTGTGATTCCAAAATCTGTGTGAGTTGGCAAAGCCGTGGTTTTTGCATGTAGGAAGGAATTGACGAATCTTTCAGTTTCCCCTAAAAAGACTCTGTTTGGCCTATAGCCTGTGATTCTAAAATCTTTCCGTTTCCCCTAAAAATGGCATTTTTTTGCCTCTAATCTTTGATTCTCAAATCCTTCAGTTTCACCTAAAAAGGCTCTGTTTTGCCTCTAGAGGTTTTGTTATACCTGGCAGCCAGCGTTCTCTCAGAACGCATCTTCAGCGCTGCTGGTGGTGTCCTGATGGATAAACGCATCCGGCTGTCACCTGAAAGTGTAGACGGCCTAATTTTTATCAAGATTAAGGGCCGCTTTACACACACCAACTTCTGTGTCCAATTTCTGAACAGATCTCTGGTTGCAGTGAAATCATAGACACATTGTTCCATTTTGTGGCTGTGTACAAATGGAACAATGTGTCCATGATTTCACTGCAACCAGAGATTTGTTCAGAAGTTGGACACAGAAGTTGGTGTGTGTAGAGCGGCCCTAACAAGTCATGGATATCCAAGGTATTTTCCACCCCAGTGGCAGACTGCTCAGAGTAATCAATGTACTATTCAGTGTGCTGCATTGATCTTGCCATTCTCCAATTTTTAATCTGGGCCAATTGCCACTTCTGTCCCTAATTTTTTGAAATGTAGAGACTGTTTTTGGGATCTCCTTGTCTGTTTCCTAAATTTAGCAGGGCTATGTGAGTATGATAACTACACGTCATTCACCCTGTTACTAAAGATTGTTTAACTTTAAAATGCTAGGCCAGGCCCTGTTCCAGACCCTAGGGCATGCATATAGGCTGCACCATTCTCCAATTTTTATTCTGGGATAATTGATGCCACTTTGGTGGTATCTGGCTCTAATTTTTTGAAATGTGGAGACTTTTCTTAGGGTCTCCTTCTTGTCTGTTTCCTGAATTTAGCAGGGCTAAAATACTGGGCCAGGCCTTGTCCCATGCATTCATAATACACAATGATGAAAAATTTAATTCTGGGGACTTTTCCTGGTGTCTGCCCTAATTTGAGTTGTTTTGGGAGCTTTTTGGACATCTTTGAAGAAGTTTTCTATGCCCTTGATTTTGCCTCCCATTGATTTCAATGGGGTTTGAAAGTTTGGCGAATTGTTCGGCGAACAAGTTGGCAAATATATGCCCGTTCGGCGAATCGAGCCAAATCTGAACTTCAAAGGGTTCGCTCACCTCTTGTCATAACCTACTTTGCATGTCATGACCTCGTGTAAACTAAGTTTGAATATTCCTAATTTTTCAGATTTTGGGGTCTGATCACGTGTTCGACCTGTCTCTGACCTGTCATAATCCCCCACAATGCACCGGGTCGGATATGACGTTCCGGCCCAAACCATCACAATAGCAAACGAGGCGGGAATTTCAAAAAGAAGTGGCACAGCACAAGGAATGAGGACGCCCAGCAAGGCATGCTAGGATCCAGCGAGGAGGGGAGAATGAAGCCCTGGAGCCTGCTTTTCCAGTCCCCGGATGGAGACTACATGTAAGTTATAAATCATTTTTCTTAAACTTTATAGGGCACTTTTAGATCAGACAGGGATGATTAGAGACCAGGTAACAAGGTGCAGGGACAGGTAGTGATAGCATAGGGGGGTAGAACGAGCTAACAGGTTCCTTTTAACTGCTTTGTGGATAAGAGTTATCATGTAATCACATCCACTTTGTTAAACACAGCAGATTTTCTGCCCCAAAAAAAAGCAGCAAAAGAAAAAACTTGTGTTTATGCTACATGGGACTATGATCCTAAACATAAGAAAATGGTACAAATTTGGTAATTGTACTGATCTGCAAAATAATGTTAAAGGAAACCAACTACCAAGATTTAACCACCTGGAAATCAGTGCAGCGAGTGATTGATGTGTGCAGCAGTAATCACTATTTGTTTGTTTTTTAATTCTTCCCCCGTGGACTTTGCAGTCTGCTGTAAGCCGAACCCCACCCTCTCATCCAGGGGGGAACAGGTTTGGCTTACATCAGACTGCCATGCCTGCAGGGGAGGAATAAAAAAAGAAAAACAAAATAAATAGTGATGTCATGTTGCACACATCAATCACTCGCTACACTGATTTACAGGTGGTTAAATCCAGGTAATTGGTTCCCTTTAACCTGCCATTTTTAAGTAACCCAGAGAATAATTGCAGAATTTTCAGCCTTAAATCCCACAAAAAAATAAATGTTCATATAGTTATATTGGTATAAAAATATAAAAACATATGGCTGCATCAAGAAATAGTTAAAGATGTTAATAAAAAAAAAGTGCTAAGCTTAAAGTTGTTCTTACTTTTAAGGCTCCTCCCATCAGGACCTATCCACATGAAGACAGGATCGATGGTCTCTTTTTCTGAAGTACTTCGGTCCATACAAGAAAGGAATGGGCTGTCTTTGAACATCTTCACATAAATGCTTACTGTGAGGCAATACAAATGACTACATGATTTACTTTTGCTATGGATTTTTTTAACTTTTTATTACCCTAAAAAAGGACCTTTCATTTGCTAAAAAAAATAACTAAAACAACTTGTAAACAACTTGTAAAAATCCTTGAACACCCTTGATTCTGCAACTTCTTTCTGTTTTGGGTTGCATTGCTCTATTGCAGATATTCACATTTGTTTCTATTGGAGCACCAAATATGAAATCTCTCCTTTTAGTTCAACTGTTTAGTTGAACATTACTAAAACTAAGATTAAGGATTTGGAGGATCAACTTTCCCTCTCGGGGGAGACTGTAGCTATAGAAAATTATAAAAAACAACTTAAGGATATATTAGATAAATACGAAAGTGACATTATTACCAAGAAAAAAGAAGTTTAATAGGGACCGTCAGGATTTTGCCCAAGATAAAGCTTTCCTCTGGCGACACAAGGGCAACCCCAGGGGGATGAAAGGACCTCGTAGACCCAGACCCACTCCTGACAACCCTGTCCCTCCCCCTCCATCCGAACCAGAACCCAATAATCTCTCTACTGCCTCCATCAGTGGGTCTTCGGACTCTTTTTTAGGTCACACGAGCAGCGACCTCGACACCGGACCAGAAGGGGGAGGGGACGAAACAGGGGTAGGGGAAGAAGAGATAGGGTCGGGCAGCCAACTAATCCCTCGGGCGGCACCCAGAGGGGGTGCACGTCCACGTACACCGAGATTGAAGATCACAGGAGCACCGTATCCACGCACGGGCAGGAGGAAACACCACTAGAACCGAATAACACCTTTGTATCCCATCCGGACAAATTACAGGTAATTAATCTCTCAGATTACCAACTTTCGGATTTAGAACTTTCATTGTTAGAACGTGGTCTTTCCTTCTCCCCTACCAAAGCCTTGGATAAATTTTCTCTTGTCAAGGATCTATATCTCTTTTGTAGAAGGATCACCCTTGGTATGGTACACCATAGACCGGACATAGCTGAACAACTTCCATTCGAGGACAGGGCAATCCTGAGGGATTTGCTTGATCTTAGCGAAGAAATTGATACAAACTTGGGACGTCGACGTTTTCCACAGACAAAAAGATCTAAGGTAACACCTGTCCTTTACGTCAAAATATTCTATGACCTTGTATCTCGGGATATTTCAGCATTGCAAAACACCCCCTTTAGGGCGGCTAACCTATCCAAAATTGAACAAAGGGCTCTCCAGGCTTTACGTTCAAACTCCTCTTTTTTAATCAAAGAGGCTGATAAGGGGGGGAACGTTGTCCTTTGGCCCGTTAATATGTACTTGGAGGAGGTAAATAGACAACTGGGGGATCGGAGATTTTATGATAAATTACCCTCTGACCCCACTCTGATTTTCAGTTCCAAATTTGAACGCCTTCTCTCTGCCGCATGTAGAGCTGGGACTATAACTAGCCAGGAGAGAAGATTCCTGACTGTAGAACATCCTGTTATCCCTACATTTTACCTCCTGCCGAAGGTGCATAAACATCTTAACAAACCCTCTGGACGTCCAATTGTGGCTAGCATTGGCAGTCTTAATGAGAAGGCCTGTATTTATCTCGATTTCTTCCTACAACCCTTTGTTGAGACACTGCCCGCTTTCCTGAAAGACACCGGTGAGTTTATTCGGGTGTGTAGAGACACTTCATTAACTGAGAGAGACTGGATTGTCACATGCGATGTTGAATCTCTTTATTCAAATATCCAACATGAAGATGGTATTCATGCAGTTATGACTTTCTTGGACCAACAACTGGACTTGAATCGTTTACATGACTCGTTTCTAATCGATCTCTTAAGATTTGTTCTCACACATAATTATTTCATCTTTGACTGGCAGTATTTTCGCCAAGTCACCGGCGTGGCAATGGGCGCGAAATGCGCCCCGGCCGTAGCTAATCTCTTTCTTGGATGGTGGGAGAAAGTTGTAGTGTTTCCATCTGATGACTTTAAACAACACGTCACTTTATGGAAACGCTACATTGATGACATCATCTTCATTTGGTCCGGGGAAGAGTCTGCTTGTCATCGCTTTATTGAACAACTGAATTCCAACTCATTGAATATTCTCTTAACCTTTTCAATGTCACAGACTGAAGCCGTGTTCCTTGATACAAGAATCAAAGTCACCAACGGACATCTAACTACGGATCTTTACCGTAAGTCAACCTCCACCAACAGTCTTCTGCGGTTCGATAGCTTCCACCCACTACATACGCGTAAAGGTGTCCCAACGGGTCAATTTTTACGGATCCGACGCAATTGTACCTCTAACGAGGATTTCCGTAAACAGGCTCTTGATCTTTCTTCTCGTTTTAGAGACCGTGGCTACTCAAGAAAGATTATATCACAAGCCTTTGAAAGGGCAAAAGCCACTCCACAAACGGATCTCCTTATTCCAAAGAGGAAGGCGCTGGATAACAAAATTAGATTTGTCACAGATTACAACGTTGGATGGAACAAGGTGAGATCTATACTCCAGGCTCATTGGAGTGTTCTCACCCATGATAGACTGGTAGCCAACTTGATAGGTCCTTCACCCTCCTTATCAGCTAGACGTGCACCCAATTTTCGTGACTTGCTTACTAGGAGTCACTTTATACGTCCAACTATTAGACTTAACAGAGGTGTCCGTCTGAAAGGTTCCTTCCCTTGTGGGGCATGCAACGTCTGTCCTATGATGATCCCTACCAGGGATTTCTTCACTGATCCATCCACAAATAAAAACTTCCCACTAAAAAGTTACATTAATTGCAAGACGCATAATGTGATTTATGCTCTGGTTTGTCCATGCAATAAAGTCTACATTGGACAAACATCCCAAGAATTACGTAAACGGATCCAGAGTCATATCTCTACCATTAACTTAGCAGCCAACACACGCGCTAACGGACAATATTTAAAACCAGTGGCAGCCCATTTTCTAGATTTCCATCAGGGACTATCTAATGGGCTTCGAACTTTTGGCTTACAGAGAATCACCGGTATTGGCCGCTGTGACTATTTTGGGAATAAATTACTACAATCTGAGGCTCGATGGATTTTTGAACTAAAGACAGTCCGTCCCCACGGTCTAAACGAGGAATTACTCTTTCTGGATTTTTGGGTGATTAATCTCTGTACTGGATTTCGACACTAACCAACCTATTTTCTAATATATCTTCTTGTATCTATTTGTCCTATAGGTGTTTCTCTGGATCCAAAGACCAAGTGAATCCTTCCGTTGTTTTGCATGAATAAGCTTGGAAAAGACCCTATTGGGGGTTGACCTGACAATATGTGTACTACGTGATGAAAATTATACACTAAACATACCAGAATATAAGGAAAGCTGCTATAAGGATGTTCCACCCTTCTTTATTACACAGCCGTCTACCTCAGGATAAAACTTAATCGATATGCTCCGTGCGACATACATATGGACTTGATCTGTTACTTAGATAGCTACTATACTGCCTATGTTAATTTAACTCTTGGACTGACCTATTGACCCTTAAGATGATAGGCAAAATTTTCTAAATCTACACCTCTAAACCAGGGTACTTTGCCCATATCATGGTATAGTGCCCTTAGATTTAGTTAACACGTTCTCCTAATTCTCAGGTGTAGGTCCCTATTTACTTCTAGACTCTATCTCTTAATTATTTACCTATGCTCCCTTGGTAAATCATATTATAATCCTCTAGATGGCCACCCTCTGGTCTTGTGTATATATGTTACAGTACATTGAATGTGGCTTATTGTGCCTGCCTCCTGCCTGCCCTCAATGGACACCACGGCTCTGGATACGACGTAAGGCGCCAGCCTGGGATACCACCATTCCCCTGGCTGGCGCCGCGTCACCGGATGTGACGCGTGTAAACAAAACCCTGTCGCCTCTCTAATCTATGTGCGGCTCCGGATATGACGCGGGCGCCAACCACACACTTTACTTATCTGGTTGGCACCGCGTCACCGGAAGTGACGTTACGACTGTCCCGGTCCACCCACAGCCTCGCTCCCTGCACGCCACGCTTCTCCAGGGCGTGCTGGATGTACGGGAATTATTGATTATACCCCACCTGGCGCCACTCTATAAAAGAGCCTCTTTAGGATTCCTTCACTAGCTCCTGACGAAGCCTCCTGGCGATATGCGTGGGGCCTGGCCGCCTCCCCTCATCTGTTGGCATCATTTTACATACTCTGTGGTAATCTGCTCTTACTTAGCAGCTCTCTCTGGGGATTGTTCTGCCTATGAATATGATAACATATTATGTATAAGCATTATTGCTGACAATGTTATAGATATTAACTATTCCCCTGCTGGTATAGACTTCTCCACCCCTGTTGGTTTGATCCCCTGTTTACTGTGATACAATCCACAATTGATTTGATTTGATTACAGGTTATTCACTTTACATACTCTGTGGTAATCTGCACTTATTCAGCTCTCTTTGGGGATTGTTCTATCCAGGAATATGACAACATATCTACTATATAATTGCCGTAGGCAAAATCGTGTCGGACCCCGAAAACGCCGTGGCTATGTCACGCTGTGACGTCACCACGCGCGAGCAATGGCCGCGAAGCGGCCATTGCGAGTCGCTGGCCGAAAATAGAACCAGAGGCTCGGCCACAAAGTTAGCGATTTACCGCTGAGGTAGCGCGAGCAATGGCGCCGAGGCCATTGCGAGTCGCTACCTCAGCCGCCGCACCTGCCGCATCTCCCCCTATACTTTCAATGGGGATCTATTGCGAGTCGCTGTGTAGCGCGAGCAATGGCCGCGAGGCCATTGCGAGTCGCTACACTTGCGGCGCGGTTGCGGTAATCCCCATAGAAAGTATAGGGGGACTTGCGGCAGGTGCGGCAGCGAGTCGCTGGCTGAGTGCGAGCACTTGCGGCGCGGTTGCGGTAATCCCCATAAGGATTACCGCAACCGCACCGCATTGCGAGTCGCTGGCTGAGTGCGAGCACTTGCGGCACGGTTGCGGTAATCCCCATAAGGATTACCGCAACCGCGCCGCATTGCGAGTCGCTGGCTGAGTGCGAGCACTTGCGGCGCGGTTGCGGTAATCCCCATAAGGATTACCGCAACCGCGCCGCAAGTGCAAGTTGCGGCGCGGTTGCGGTAATCCCCATAGAAAGTATAGGGGGACTTGCGGCAGGTGCGGCAAGTGCGGTTTTGCCGCACCTGCCGCAAGTCCCCCTATACTTTCTATGGGGATTACCGCAACCGCGCCGCAGATGCGGTTTTTAAATAAATAAAATAATTTTAATACAAATAAATTTACTTAAATAACAAATAATAAATAATTTATAATAATAAAAATAGTAAAAACAAACAAAATAAATAATAAAATAAAAATTGCTATTACTATAATCAAATTAATGACTTCTAGAATCCCGATGCATTTGCATCGGCTCACAGCTATAATGTATAAGCATAAACTGCTGATAATGTTATAGATATTCAAATTTCCTGCTGGTATAGACTCTTCACCCCTGTTGGTTTGATCCCTTCTTTACTGTGATACAATCCATAATTGATTTGATTACAGGTTATTCAGATCCATGTAATCTCGTTTTCCACTGAAATACTGTAATTTTATGTGCTGCACTATGTTATTATACGTAAATCATGTGAATACCCTCTTTTGTTTTTTAATTATTTTTTGTCATTTTATGTTAATTGTTTGTTAATTTGTATTTTTGAGTGCCTATACAGAGGGAGGGCTGGTCCGGACCAGTATTGTTTTAACTGTTTTTAATATGTTTTTTGGCTCTTTTGTGCCGCTACACACTATAACTTAATAAATCTTCACTTGCATCAAAAATCCTTTTTGGTTTGTGCTTCGCCATACAGGGGTACCTTTTCTCTCCTTCTCACCCTTGATTCTGCAACTTCTTTCTGTTTTGGGTTGCATTGCTCTATTGCAGATATTCACATTTGTTTCTATTGGAGCACCATATATGAAATCTCTCCTTTTAGTTCAACTGGGCATTTAAGAGTCTTCTCATGGGTGTAAACTTTTATCCCTTACTACCAGACACTGCCAATTAAGGTACCGTCACACAGGGACATATCGCCGGCGATGTTGCCGGCAACCGAGGGGCGTGGCCAGGTTGCGGCGACATCGCCGGCGAATTGCCACGTGTGACAGGGCGATAATCAGGGGATGAATCGCCTGAGTCACATCGCCAGGTTTCCCGACAATGTTGGGAAACCTGGCGATGTTGCTCAGGCGATCCTGCCTGATCGCCCTGTGTAACGCGGCCACCTGCAATGTTGCGGGCGATTCCGCCTATGTACAACATTGCGAGTGATCGCTTGCTGGGTTGCTGGGCAACCCAGCGAGCGATAGCCGCAGCAACTAGCCGGCGACATCGCCGGTAAGCTGCTCCGTCTGACAGCTCCCCGGCGATGTTGTCAGGGATGCGCGCTCCCGCGATCCCCGGCAACATCGCCGGCGATATGTCCCTGTGTGACGGTACCTTTACAGCTCAGCAGCTGATTTAGCAGTCTCAGAAGCTGTGGAGCGCTGATTGGCAGCATCTGATAGGAAAGGGTGGAAGCACACGACCGTGGGAAGACTCTTATGAAAAGCTCAGGTAAACTACAGAGATTGTACAAAATGCTGTCCAAAAGCAAAGCATGTGAATATCTCTGCAGTGGAGCGATACAGCTAAAAAGCAAGAAAGTTGCAGAATCAGGTTGAAGGCCATGTGTGTCTGCCTGTATAAACAGTGGTGTATGTAAATGGTTAAGCAGCTGAGAACATACTGTATGGAATAATGTGTTAGGTACTATTAAACATATAGCCACAATAGTTTATTTGTGCCATTTTGGCTAATAGTATGGAGGACTTGTTTTTATTTATAAGGTTCCACTTAAACCAAGCAAGATAACATGGTGACATATCCAACGTAATGCTCCTATTTGATAAAGGTACTTGGAGTGTGAAGTTTATTTGAAGAGCTGTCAGGAAATGGGTTGTCTAATTTAGGATACCCATTTTAATAAAGTCTGTTAAAGCATCACTACAGCGTTTTGTTTTTATTCAGTGGTGCTTTAAAGCCAAGTTCCCTGCCCCCGTTATTATACTTACCCTCTGGCATTTTCATGCTTTTTCGGTGTATCTCCAATCCCATGGGGCAATCTTGTGACTGTGACTTTTGACAGGCCGGAAGTTAGAGGCTACATCACAAGTTCTCAGTACAACTCTATGAAAACCAAAACAAGGCTCTCATAGACTTGTATAGATTTGTGATCTACGGCTCGCTTCATGAAAAACTGGAGCTGCTGTTAGGTCATAAATTAATGGAGACCGGCAGGTGAGAGAAGATGAAGCTGTTGGAGGAAGAGTATAGGAGAGGGGGCAGGGGAGTTAGATTTAAAGGACTACTCCAGTGATACAATAAAAAAAATGCTTCAGTGGAGCTTTGAACAATTTAGAGCTAGTAAAATGGGTTTCTGGTCAGGATTTACATCTCTTAACCAGAGTGCAAAGGTGATTACAATGAGGAACATACAGTGGATTGCTGGCTATGACATAAATGTATGATTGGTGGAGGTCCAACCTTTGAGACCCTGACCAATCCTGATAATGAAGGGGAAAAGTTGCTGATTTAGCTCAGTGTCCTCATTTTTTATTTTACCTATACAACAGGGAAAAGAATGCAGTGCAAAATCTCCACTAGACTTGCATTAATGGTAAGAAATAAACAGAAATAAAAGGAGCCACTACTGGATCCATTCAGTGAAATGGGGATGAAAATGTCCCAAATTTTTAGTTTGGTTCAAATTTGTCAGCAATCTGCATTTTTTGCTGGATAAAAAGTCTTGAGTCCAAAAAAATGGATGTCTACAAGATCCATTAATAAATAATAGAAGTCTATGGAAAGATGATCCACTTCCTGTATAGGGAAAAGCATTAAAAGTGAAACAAAGCTAAACTAGAATTCCAGGCTCTTCATTCTTAGAATCGATGGAGGTGCCAGAGTTTGGGCCCCAAAGATCATAAAGTGGTGTCATATCCTGGTAATATGCCATCACTTTACAAGAAAGGAATAGTTCACATTTTCTGCACAAGTATTAAACTCATTAAAAAGAGTCTGTCAGTACAAATAAAAACCAGATACCATGGTATTGCCAAACTTCTCAGTGCACCTTCCCACCTACTTGTTTTCCATTGATTTTTTTACCTCCTCTGCTCTTGAAGAGCCAGAGCTGTCAATCAAGGAAGGAAATAGTGGAGACAGATGCAAACAAGTAGGTGGGAAGTTGTGCTGAACTGTTTGTCAACGCCAATGGAGCTCCAAGTGGCTATACTTACGGTATTTTAACCCCTTCCCGATCTTTGACGTTGTACAATTTTATGGAAGCCGGTGCCTTCCCGACCTATGACATTGTATAACGTCATGGCAGTTATCGTGGCACAGTTGCCGCAGTAACGGCCATCGGGCCCCGGTGTTCAGTGACTCTTATCACTGATCACAGGGGTTTGAGGTCGGGGGGGGAGGTGGATTCCCCGCCCTGTCCCCACAATCGCTAGTGATTGGCAGTTCAAAGATTGAACTGCAAATCACAGTGATCCTCTGTCTCCAGCTATGGAAGGGGCTGTCATAGCCCCTACCATAGGCTAGAGCACTGGAAGGGGTGGGTTTCGCCCCTCCACGCTGATGGGGAGTGATCTGATGATCACTCCCCATCATCTGAAGCATGGTAGCTGTGCAGGGCACTGTGCCTGCCCGCTGCCTGCTTGCGCCCGCTGCTTCTCTGCAGCCTAATGTTCCTGCATGGAGATCGTCCTGCAGGAAGGAAGACAAGGATCTGACAGCGGGGACAGCGGGTGCAAGCAGTCGGCGGTGCCCTGCACTGCTGTCATGCTGCAGGGGCTCTGTCACGCCCTAAGTGCTGTGATCTCACGATCACAGCACTTAGGGTCGGGGGAGAAAAAGTGCAGGTTAAATTACCTTTCCCCTGCGGTGATCGGCAATGAGCCAATCACCAAGGTAGCCCGACATCACCTGACCCAAACCTCACAGATCATATGATCTCTGAGACTTGGATTTTCACAGTGATGGTGCACTTTATGGCAATGATTTGCAATACAGTGCAGCATCACTGTGAGCCCACAGACTACAACAAGAGGACACTTGATCACTTGTTGTAGTCTCTGGTGTCAGTGATGGTGCACTCTATGGCAATGATCTGCCATACAGTGCACCAGTGTCCCCTTGTTGTAGTCTCTGGGGTGACAGTGATGGTGTACTATATGGCAGATCATTGCCATACAGTGCACCATCACCGTGACCCCAGAGACTACAACAAGGGATCAAGTGTCCTCTTGTTCTAGTCTGTTGGGTCACGGTGATGGTGCACTGTATGGCAAATCATTGCCATACAGTGCACCATCACTGACACCAGAGACTACAACAATGGATCAAGTGTCCTCTTGTTGTAGTGTCTGGGGTAATGGTGATGGTGCACTGTATGGTAATAATCTCCCATACAGTGCACTATCACCGTGACCCAGAGACTACAACAAGGATCAAGTGTCCTCTTGTTGTAGTTTCTGGGGTAACGGTGATGGTGCACTGTATGGCAATGATCTGCCATTACAGTGCACCATCACTATGACACCAGAGATTGCAACAAAAGGAGACTTGATACTTGCTGCAGCCTCTAGATGTAGCAGAGGCGATCGAGCGCGTGGGACTACGTCGGATAATAATAAAGATGGAGTACAAATTTTGTTTGTGTTATTTTTCTAATAAAAAGATTTTTCTCTGTGTGGTGTATTTTTTTACTGTTTACTAGATTCCTAATGGCCGGGTCTAACATTGGCTGACATTATGAATCTCGGCCTTAGTGCCAGCTGCCAATAAAAAACCTGGCATTAACCCCTTTATTACCCAGTTTGCCACCAACACCAGGGCAACTGGAAGATTCTGTGTAAAGCACCAGAAAATGGCGCTTCAATGAATGCGCCATTTTCTGGGATGGCGGCGGGCTGCAACTTGCAGCATGGTGGGCCCAGAACGCTTGGGCCTCTCCGTGCTGAAGATTCCAGCCCCCAGCTACCTAGTTGTACCTGGCTGGACCAAAAATATGGCTGAGCCCCACGTGTTTTTTTTTTCTCTAATTAGTTCTTTAAATAAAAAATGGCGGGCTTCGCTGTATTTTTGGTTGCCAGCCAGGTACAATGCGGCAGCTGGGGGTGGGTGGCAGCCTGTAGCTGCCAAGTTGTACCTGGCTGGCAACCAAAAATATGCCGAAACCCCACGTCTTTTTATTTTTATTTCTACAAATAAAAAAAAAACAACATGGCGTTTCGCTGTATTTTTGGTTGCCAGCCAGGTACAACTTGGCAGCTGGGGGGCTGAAATCCTCAGCATGGAGAGATCCAAATGTTCTGGGCCCCCCAAACTGCGAATTGCACCTCACAGCCACCCCAGAAAATACTGCATTCATTAGAAGCAACATTTTCTGCTGCTGTACCCCAACCCTTGCAGTTGCCCTGGTATTGGTGGCAAACTGGGTGATAAAGGGTTTAATGCCAGCTTTGTATTGGCAGCTGGCACTAAGCCCGAGATTCATAATGTCGGGCTAATGTTAGACCTGGCCATTAGGAATCTCTAGTAAATAGCAAAAGTGCTCACTATGCATCTAGATATGTTCCTTGGGTGGGTCCAGTTTCCAAAATGGGGTCACTTGTGGGGAGCTCCAATGTTTAGGCACACAGGGCTCTCCATACATGACATGGTGTCTGCTAACAATTGCAGCTAATTTTAGTTTCATTAAGTCAAATAGCGCTCCTTTCTTTGCGAAGCTCTACTGTGCACCCAAACAGTGGTTTATGACCACATATGAGGTATCAGTGTACTCAAGAGAAATTGCCAAACTAATTTTAGGATCCATTTTATCCTGTTGCCCAAGTGAAAATGAAAAAATTGAGGTTAAAAGAACATTTTTGTGAGAAAAAAAGTACTTTTTTTATTTTTATGGATCATTGTGTGAAGCACCTGGGGGTTTAAAGTGCTCACTATGCATCTAGATAAGTTACTAGGGGGGGGTCTAGTTTCCAAAATGGGGTCACTTGTGGGCAGTGGCGTAACTTCAGGCCCAGGGGCCCCGATGCGAAAGCTCCAATGGGGCCCCCAATTATTGCAAACCTTTAATAGTATTAGTCTTTTTCTATAGGCAAAGGGACTTTTGGGGCCCCCTAGGCTGTAGGGCCCGGGTGCGATCGAAGCCCTGCACCTGTGGTATTTATGCCCCTGCTTGTGGAGAAGCTCCAATGTTTAGGCACACAGTGGCTCTCCGTACATGACATGGTGTCCTCTAACAATTGCAGCTAATTTTCCATTCAAAAGGTCAAATGGTGCTACTTTCCTTCTGAGCTCTACCGTGCGCCCAAACAGTGGTTTATGACCACATATGAGGTATCGGTGTACTCAGGAGAAATTGTCCAACAAATTTTAGGATCCATTTTATCCTGTTGCCCATGTGAAAATGAAAAAATTGAGGCTAAAAGAACATTTATGTGAATAAAAAGTACTTTTTCATTATTACGATCAATGTGAACCTGGGGGTTCAAAGTGCTCACCATGCATCTAGATAAGTTCCTTAGAGGGGGTCTAGTTTCCGAAATGGGGTCACTTGTGGGGAACTCCAATGTTTACACATACAGGGGCTCTCCATACCCGACATGGTGTCCACTAACAATTGCTAATAAGTGTCATGCGCCCAAACAGTGATTTTCCACCTCAATTGACCAACAAATTTTACGATCCTTGTTTGCTTTTACCTTTGTGAAAATGCAATAATTGAGGCTAAAATAAAATTTTTGTTGTAAAAATTAAAATGTTCACTTTTTCCTTCCACGTTGCTTTAGTTCCTGTGAAGCACCTGAAGGGTTAATAATCTTGAATGTAGTTTTGAGTAGATTGAGGGGTACAGTTTTGGGAAAGGTGTCACTTTTGGTTGTTTTCTGTCATGTACGCCCCTCAAAGGGACTTCAAATGTGATGTGGTCCCCTGAAATAGTTTTGTAAATTTTGTGGAAAAATAAGAAATATCTGATGAACTTTGAACCCTTATAACTTCCTAACAAAATTTTTATTTTTTATCCAAAATTGTGCTGATGTAAAGTAGACATGTGGGAAATGTTATTTATTAACTATTTTGTGTCACATAACTCTCTGGTTTAACAGAATAAAAATTCAAAACTTGAAAATTGCGAATATTTTTAAAATTTTCGCCAAAATTCAGATTTTTTCACAAATAAACGCAAAAATATTTGACCTAAATTTACCATTAACATGAAGCCCAATATGTCACGAAAAAACAGACTCAAAATTGCTGGGATCCATTGAAGCGTTCCAGAGTTATATCCTCATAAAGGGACACTGGTAAAATTGCAAAAAATGGCCAGGTCATTAGGGTCAAAATAGATGGTGAAGGGGTTAAATAGTCAATTTCTGCTGACAGATTTCCTTTAACATATTTTACATTTTTTTTAATCAAATGTTTAATAAAACATACACATTCTAAAAAATAAATGAACAATGTAGATAAAATAACTTCACATAAAATGTAGCATCATTAACGGCACATCGGTCCAATAGCAGCATTTTGTATCTACCCAGTATGAGATCATCATGGGTTATTTGACAATGACGATTTACTGAGAAAGATGACTTTCCATGTGAGCCGAGGTTTCATCCATTATGTGGATCTGTGAGTGTGACTGTAATGGTTTTTCTCCGTGAGAAAAGCTGAAAAGACAGTATCAGCAGGTGCTGTCCCGAATAAAGGCATGCTGCAAATCAGGCATACATTATCATACCTCATATCTCTGAACAGTCACATCAAAGCCACAAGGGAAATTTAGGAGAATCTGGTGTGTCTTTGTTTTTGTTTTCACAATTTTTAACATTGTCAAAAACTAAATTTGGTATAAAGAGTCAGTGATGAATCTTAGCATCCTAATGCAATATGTAGAGACACAGTGCAAACCTACAGTTCATTCGAGGGTAGAGACCTGTACTCACATGTGCTCTATGAGGATGGAGGGGACATTTTTAGCTCTCGTGGGTGATGTGGTGGTTCATGGAATTGTGGTTATGGGGGAATTAACATACACACCTGTATATTTCTGTCCAGGATGTATAGGAGCATGGAGAATATTGATGAAGACATTAACTGCTCATAGGTGCTGGGCAAGGGCGTAACAATCGCTGTCACAGAGAGTGTGACAACAACCAGACCCCTACAGGAAGAGGTCTCACCAACGCCAGCTTCTATTTCAGCTCGATGTGCATCTGAGATCACATATTCAGCTGAAATGGATTGCAGCACAGAGACCTCGCCAGTCCCTGAATCGCAAAGATACGCTGCCGGGCCCTGAGTCACAGGTGGCGCATATCAGTGACATCATGAGTCACCCAGAGCAGGCACAAGTCATCTGCTGGATTCTGAGCCTGTTATATAGATGAGGACACCGCAAAGAATAGCGGCAAAAGGTGGAACATTATTATAGGATGGGCCTAGTAAGGGGGACATTACACCAGAAAGGGACCCAGGATGACTGACATATATTACTGGAGGAAGACAGGATGTGTATTTTGTACCAGGATATTATATCAGGAATGGGCCAAGTATGGGGTGCATGATACCTGGAAGGGCCCAGGATGAAAGACATTATACCAAAAAGGGGCCTAGGATTTTGGAAATATAATACTGGAAGGGATCAGGATGGGGACATGTAATGCATGTATTTAATTTAAGCAAAGGTAAAGGAAGCAATAAAGCCTACAACTCAACAGCCACACCCTATTGTTTCCTATACAGACTAGAATACCCCCTTGCCTCACAACTAAAAACACCAACCTGCAACTGGCTCCCTGAAAGGCCATTGGCAGATTCTTGTACTTCCCAAGGAACCAGAGGGGAGGCCGCTATGCACAACTAACCAAGAGAGGGAAAGTGTGCAAAGGTTGACGGAGACGCAAGGTGAGGAATCTTAGAGGGGACCTGTCAGCTTCTTTCTGCCCGCAAAGCTATGACGAGCTGTCCCTGCAGCTTCAGAGTACTAATCTAACCATCCCTGGTCGAGCTAATACTGTAGTGTAATAGTTGATAAAAATCATTTTTTAACTTACAATTTCGCATGTTAATTACCGTATATACTCGTGTATAAGCCGACCCGTGTATAAGCCGACCCCCCTACTTTTGCCCCAAAACCTGGGAAAATCTATTGACTCGCGTATAAGCCGAGGGTGGACCCCAGCACAGGTATACAGCCCCCAGCAGTGGTATACAGGCCCCAGCAGTATGATATACAGCAGCCCCCAGTGGTATATACAGCAGCCCCAGTGGTATTGCAGCCCCTATATACAGCAGCCCCAGTGGTATTGCAGCCCCAGTGGTGTATACAGCAGCCCCTATATACAGCAGCCCCAGTGGTATTGCAGCCCCAGTGGTATTGCAGCCCCTATATACAGCAGCCCCAGTGGTATTGCAGCCCCAGTGGTATTGCAGCCCCTATATACAGCAGCCCCAGTGGTATTGCAGCCCCAGTGGTATTGCAGCCCCTATATACAGCAGCCCCAGTGGTATTGCAGCCCCAGTGGTGTATACAGCAGCCCCTATATACAGCAGCCCCAGTGGTATTGCAGCCCCAGTGGTATTGCAGCCCCTGTATACAGCAGCCCCAGTGGTATTGCAGCCCCAGTGGTGTATACAGCAGCCCCTATATACAGCAGCCCCAGTGGTATTGCAGCCCCAGTGGTATTGCAGCCCCTGTATACAGCAGCCCCAGTGGTATTGCAGCCCCAGTGGTGTATACAGCAGCCCCTATATACAGCAGCCCCAGTGGTATTGCAGCCCCAGTGGTATTGCAGCCCCTGTATACAGCAGCCCCAGTGGTATTGCAGCCCCAGTGGTGTATACAGCAGCCCCTATATACAGCAGCCCCAGTGGTATTGCAGCCCCAGTGGTATTGCAGCCCCTATATACAGCAGCCCCAGTGGTATTGCAGCCCCAGTGGTATTGCAGCCCCTGTATACAGCAGCCCCAGTGGTATTGCAGCCCCAGTGGTATTGCAGCCCCAGTGGTATTGCAGCCCCTGTATACAGCAGCCCCAGTGGTATTGCAGCCCCAGTGGTGTATACAGCAGCCCCTATATACAGCAGCCCCAGTGGTATTGCAGCCCCAGTGGTATTGCAGCCCCTGTATACAGCAGCCCCAGTGGTATTGCAGCCCCAGTGGTGTATACAGCAGCCCCTATATACAGCAGCCCCAGTGGTATTGCAGCCCCAGTGGTATTGCAGCCCCTATATACAGCAGCCCCAGTGGTATTGCAGCCCCAGTGGTATTGCAGCCCCTATATACAGCAGCCCCAGTGGTATTGCAGCCCCAGTGGTATTGCAGCCCCTATATACAGCAGCCCATGGTATGCAGCCCAGTGGTTTGCAGCCCCTATATACAGCAGCCCCAGTGGTATGCAGCCCATGGATATACAGCCCCAGTGTAGTATCCAGCAGCCCCAGTAGTAATAAACAGCCCCCCGCTCCTTATCACGTCCCCCCCAGGCTGCGGCAGCTGTGAAAATAACAAACAGTTTATACATCACCTTCCGACGCAGCTCTCCGCTCCTCTGCCCTCCGCTCGCCGGCTTCTTCTTCCTTGATGTGCCGACTTCTGTGACCGCGCGCAGGAAATGACGTCATCTCCTGCGCCCGGTCACATGACACCGGCACAACAAGGAAGAAGAAGCCGGCGAGCGGAGGGCAGAGGACCGGAGGAGCGGAGAGCTACGTCGGAAGGTGTTGTATAAAGTGTTTGCTATTTTCACAGCTGCCGCAGCCTGGGGGGGACGTGATAAGGAGGGGGGGCTGTTTATTACTACTGGGGGACCCATATTAAGGAGGGGGGCTGTGTAGTGCAATATGCACGGCATCCCCCCGCGCTGATGGACGGGGGGATGCCGTGCATATTCATTGCACTAATGAGGCGGCCCCACGTGACCGCCTGCGGTCACCGCGGCCCCCTCCTGCCTTCTCCAGCCCCCGGTCACAGCCCCCCCCCCACAGCATACCGTATGACCCGTGTATAAGCCGAGGGGGGGACTTTTCAGCCCAATTTTTGGGCTGAAAAACTCGGCTTATACACGAGTATATACGGTAGATACAATACAATAAGCATAGAATCACTGTAAAAAGTACAATACAATAATTAAGGCAAAAATAAAGGTGACCCTGCTCAAAAGAGCTAAACAATCTACAATGGGATTGGGGTTACACAAATTACAGGGGTTTATTACAGTGATGGTCCAGGCATCTTGAGGAAGAGGGGGATAGAAATAAAGTTGCATGACTGGTCACCAGACATCTGTGCAGGGCTTTTGGGTTTGGTGGAGTTTGAAGAAGAGATAATGTCTAGAGAGATGGTACTGTATATAGCCCATTCACTAAGGACTTCTATTAGGGAGCATGATAGGCCACCTTAAAAAGATGTGTTTTTAGGGAGCGTCTGAAGCTATGCAAGTTGTGGATAGTCCTGATTTCTTGGGGTAGAGCATTCCAGATAATTGGTGCAACTCGGCGGAAGTCTCGGAGCTGGGATTGGGAGGATCGGATTAGTACAGATGTTAGTCGAAGGTCATTTACTTAGTAACAAAGTAACATAGTTTTTTAAGGTTGAAGGAAGACTTTAAGTTCATCTAGTTCAGCCCATAGCCTAACATGTTGATCCAGAGGAAGGGAAAAAAAAAACATGTGGCAACACTAAGGTTCACATTGGGGAAAAAAATTCCTTGCTGACTCCACATATGGCAATCAGACTAGTTCCCTGGATCAAAGCCCTATCAAAGAATCTAGTATATATAACAGGTAATATTATAGTTTTCAAGTAAGGCATCCAGGCCATTCTTTACACTTTACATGCTAAAAGGGCAGACAAGGACAAGTACAATAAATGTTGACAATTTGGTCATACAGATACAAGAGGGGAAAAGATCCTGTCCGCGAGGGCTTACAATCTATGAGGGGCGGGTGGGGATACAGTAGGAGGGGGAGGTGTCGGTCGTGAGGCGGTGGGTGGACCGGGTCTCATAGGAGATTGTAGGCTTGGCTTAAGAGGTGGGTCTTTAGGCTTCTTTTAAAGGTTCCCAGGGTAGGAGAATGTCTGATGTGTTGGGGCAGAGAGTTCCAGAGTATGGGGGATGCCCGGGAGAAATCCTGAATGCGGTTGTGCGAAGAGGAGATGAGGGGGGAGTAGAGGAGGAGTTCTTGGAAGGATCGCAGGTTGCACAAGGGTAGGTATCGGGAGACCATGTCAGAAATGTATGGAGGGGACAGGTTGTGGATGGCATTGTATGTCATGGTTAATGTTTCAAACCAGGATCTCTGGGAAGCAAGGAGCCAATGAAGGGCTTGACAGAGGGGAGACAGGGGACTTGCGGGAGGACAGATGGATTAGACGGGCAGCAGAGTTTAGGATAGATTGGATAGGTGCAAGGGAGGTAGCAGGGAGGCCGGAGAGCAGGAGGTTGCAATAGTTGAGGCGCGAGGTGATGAGAGCGTGAATAAGGGTTTTAGCAGTGTCGTGGTCAAGAAAAGTGTGCATCTGGCAGATGTTTTTGAGCTGGAGACGGCTGGAGGTGGCGAGGGCCTGCATGTGGGGATTGAAGGAGAGGGAAGAGTCGAGGATAACCCCGAGGCACTTGGCATGGGGGACTGGGGAGAGAGAGCAATCAATGACGACGATAGGTCGGGTAGTGAGGGGGAGCGGCTTGGGGGGAAGACGATGAACTTGGTTTTGTCCATGTTCAGCTTAAGGAAACGAGCTGAGAATAAGGATGAGATGGCGGACAGGCATTGTCGAATTTTCGATAGTAGGGAGGTAATGTCAGGTCCAGACAGGTAGATTTGGATGTCGTCGGTGTAGAGGTGGTACTGGAGGCCGTGGGACTCAATGAGTTGCCCTAGGCCGAGAGTGTAGATTGAGAAAAGCAGCAGTCCCAGAACCGAGCCCTGGAGGACCCGACAGATAGGGGTAGGGTGAAGAGGAGGCATGGGAGTGGGTGACACTGAAGGTCCGGTCCGTTAAGCATGAGGAGATCCAAGAAAGGGCAAGGTCCGTAATGCCAAGAGATTCCAGGATCTGAAGAAGAAGGGAGTGGTCAACAGTGTTGAAGGCGGCCAATAGGTCGAGGAGGAGGAGGACAGAGTAGTGACGTTTGCTTTTGGAAGTCAGTAGGTCATTGGTGACTTTGGTCAGGGCAGTTTCAGTGGAGTGGAGGGGTTGGAAGCCAGATTGCAGGAGGTCGAAGAGAGAGCAGGAGAAGAGGTGAAAGGACAGCTCTGAGTATACATGCTGTTCAAGTAGTTTAGAGGCGAAAGGGAGGAGAGATATGAGGTGATAGTTGGAGACATATGTGGGGTCCAGGGAGGGTTTTTTGAGGATGGGTGTGATCAGGGCGTGTTTGAAGGCTGAGGGGAAGGTGCCAGTGGTAAGTGATAGGTTAAAAAGATGAGTTTTGTGCTGGGATGATAACAGAGGTGAGGTTAGGAATGAGGTGGGATGGGAGCAGGTCATGGGCGCTGGTGGTGAGGTGTGATTTTGACAGGAGGGAGGAGAGCTAATCCTCAGTTATAGGGGGTAAGCAGCTGGTGGAAGGAGAGGGCAGTATAGGCAAGAGTAGAAGCTGTGGGGACAGTGTGTCAAAACTGTCTCTGATTCTGTCAATCTTTTCTTTGAAGAAGGAGGCAAAGTCTTCAGCGGAGATAAGGGGAGAGGGAGGGGAAGTGGGTGAAGTAAAGGTTTTAAAAAGCTGTTTGGGATTGTGGGACAGGGAGGTTATTAGGGATGAGAAGGTTTGTTTGGCGGCAGCAAGTGCAGCCTTGAAGGCGGTGAGGGACTGTTTGAACAGCGCGAAGTGCTCAGTGGCGTGTGATTTTTTCCATCTCCTCTCGGCAACCCTGGATGCCCGCTCAGGTCTTTAGTGAGGGTGGTGTGCCAGGGTTGCCTGTTAGTGCGTGGAGCGTGGTGTGTGAGAGGGGTGGCTAGGTCTAGGGCCTTGGTTAATGTGGTGTTGTGGCAGTGTCTGTGTCGCGTATGGATGTTATGTTATGTCGGCGAGAGGGAGAAGGGATTCTGAGAGTGAGTGTAGATCAATGTGTTTTAGGTTTCAGCAGGGGTGATCGAGTTTGCGGAGAGAGGGTGGAGTAGTAGGGACGTATCAAAAGCTTTTGAAAAGTCCATATACACCATGTCCGCTGCACTTATTTGGTCCAGTTCAGAACTTACCTCTTCAAAGAAGCTTATCAGATTAGTTTGACAGGAACAGTCCCTCGTAAACCCATGTTGATATTGGGTCATGGGATTATTTTTCTTCAGACACTCCAGTATAGCATCTTTTAGAAAACCCTCTAGGAGTTTACTCACAGTTGAGGTTAAGCTTACTGGGCTATAATTTCTAAGTTCAGTTTTTGTCCCCATTTTGAATATTGGCACCACATTTGCTATACGCCAGTCCTGTGGTACAGATCGTTATTATGGAATCTTTAAATATTAAAAATAATGGTCTATCTATGACGGTACTTAATTCCTGTAGTACTCTGGAGTGTACCTCATCCGGGCCCGGGGATTTGCCAACTTTAGTGATTTTTAGACGGTGCCGTACTTCCTGCTGGGTTAAGTAGGTGTCATTTAATGGAGAGTTTTTGTCATCACTGATCATGTTGTCTGTCATGGGATTTTCTTGTGTAAATACTGTTGAAAAAAAGTCATTTAACATATTGGCTTTTTCCTCATCCTCATCCACCATTTCACCCAGATTATTTTTAATGGGGCCAACACAATCATTTTTTAGTTTCTTACTATTTATGTAGTTAAGGAATATTTTGGGATTTTTTTTCACTTTCTTTGGCAATGAGTCTGTCTCAATCTTTGCTGCCTTGATTTGCTTTTTACAGATGTTATTTATTTAATTGTCTGTAGAACGTAGAGAACAGGTGGGGTGATAGACGAAGATGAGGGAGGAGATGTAAGGAGGTGCTGCACCATGAAGAGCTTTGTGGGTGAGAACAAGCAATTTGAATTGGATCCTCTAGTGCAGTGTTTCCCATCTCCAGTCCTCAAGGCACACCAACAGGTCATGTTTTCAGGATTTCCTTATCATTAGACAGATGATGGAATTATCCCCTGTGCAAGTGATTAAATTATCACCTATACAATCCTAAAGAAATCCTGAAAACATGACCTGTTGGTGTGCCTTGAGGACTGGAGTTAGGAAACATGCTCTAGTGTATGGGCAGCCAATGCAGTAACTGGCACAGACCAGAGGAATCTGAGTAACGATTGGCCAGATGGGTGATCCTGGCTGCTGCATTAAGGATGGACTGGAGAGGGGAAAGTTTAGACAGAGGGAGGCCGATTAGTAGAGAATTGCAGTAGTCAAGGCGGTAATGGATTAGGGCCACGATGAGAGTTTTTGTTGTTTCCATGGTGAGAAAGGGGCGGACGCTAGAGATGTTCTTCAGGTACAAGCGACAAGAGCGACAAGAGATTGTGTATAGGAGGTGAAGGACAGATTGGTGTCAAGCATAACATCCAGACAGTGAGCCTGCTGCCTAGGCGTTATCATGCTGCCGCACAATGAGAGAGAGATGTCAGATTTAGGGAGGTTAGTGGAGGGCGGGAGAAGAATTAGTTCAGTTTTGGAAAGGTTGAGTTTCAAATAGAGAGCAGACATGATGTTGGAAACTGCAGCTAGACAGTTATTGGCGTTTTTTAATACCACAGGGGTAGGGTATGGGGCTGAAGTGTATAGTTGTGTGTCATCAGCATAAAGATGGTAATGGAAGCCAAATCTGCTGATGGTGTGTCCAATTGGGGCATAGAGAGAGAAGAGAAGAGGGCCAAGGACCCCAATAGCGAGAGGAAGAGGAGAGGAAGTGGAGCCAGCGAACATTACACTGAAGAGCGGTCATAAAGATAGGAAGAGAACCAGGAGAGAGCCGTGTCTTTTATGCCGATGGCGTTTAGCATAGAGAGTAGGAGGTGGTGGTCAACAGTGTCAAAAGCTGCAGAGAGGTCAAGTAGAATAGGCATGTGCTAGAATTCTGCTGCAATTTCTTTAAAAAACGTTCATGACTTCTACCTTGTTTATTGTGTGTTGTAAAACACTTTGTGTGCCTTCTGTCAAGGAAGTGCAACTACAATAAAAAGGAGTGTGGAATAAAATGAGACACAATGGGCCAAAAATGTTGCTGTAAATTTCTGGCACAAAGTAAGCCATTTAATATGAGGTGTAAATTTTAGGTGTATTTAGATGAGCCGATCTCTGGCCATTTATATGTGTTTGCCATATATCTACATACATGTATATCTATACAGAAGTCCATTGGAGATTGTTTACTTGCCTGTTTAACCAGGCAGACAAATACTCAGTAATTGGGCTTGTTCATGTGGTTGTATATTTGGTCCAAGTGCTGCCTTTGAAAAACAAACAAGACAACACTCAGTCCAATGTTATTCAATGGGGCAACGCAGATAAAGAATTCTTTCACTGACCGAATCTACATGTAAGGGCTAGTTTCACACTGCAGTTTTTTCCTGATCAGGTTCGATCAGGTTTGTGTGTCAAAACCAGGAGTGACTCCAAAACTCAGAACAGGTGTCCATCTTTCAATTATAGTTTTTCTTTGAAAGTTCCTCTCCTGGTTTTGACACACAAACCTGATCGAACCTGATCAGGAAAAAAAACGCAGTGTGAAACCAGCCTAAGGTTTCTAGGTTCTTTATAGAATTGCTGTATCTTCTGCCCTCATCCAAAATTGAGTTTGTCCCTCACCTTGCCCTTGAACTTCCTGTCTGTCCTGTTATAAATCCAGTTTAGCCAGATTAAAGCCCCGGCTTTAATCATTGCCTCAGTATTTTGTGCTAGTTGTTCTCTGAAGCTGGAAACACACTATCCGACTCACATACGAGTCTCTTGGACTAGACTCGGATCAGTTACCCTGAACGGCCTCACCCCTCTCTGGACAGGAGTGTCAGCTGCTTGTGTTTTTGTGCAGCATCACACTCCCGTCCTGACAGGGAGAGGCCATTAAGGGTGACTGATCTGAGTCTTGTCCAAGAGACTCGCATGTGAGTTGGATAGTGTGTTTCTAGCCTGAGTCTCCTGGTTGCTGCTGGACTTGCTGCTCTGTCTCATTACTCTCAGCTGCCTGCAGTCTAAGGTGCATTATCCTGATCCTGCTCTTGGTTTCCTACTTTCAAGACCTCTTGGAGAAACGCTTCATTACTTCTGGACATCCTGGGTCTATAAGAACTTTGATTCTACATTTAATTTATCAGTGTATTTAATCCTGGACTAAATCATGTGCAGCACTTGAGCGTGACTTTTCAGACCTAAGAAGTCCAGCGATAAGCATTTGTTTACTGGACACTTCTCTGCATATTATTTCTGGACATTTACCATTTGTTTGCCGGATTCAACTCTGTATATTATTTCTGGACATTTACACATTTGTTTGCTGGACATTTCTCTGCATGTTATTTCGGGACATTCACATTTTTGAGCTGGGTGCACTTGCATTTAATTTTAGGATTTACTTGTTAGTTTGTTTCTTAACCTGTTTCATTATTATTTGCAATATAATTATTTACCCAAAACCCTAGTCTCAGTTTCGTCATTATCTCACACTATCAGATTCCTAAGTACTGCATCTGCATAATTGTTACAATGTAATAACAACAGCAGCATGAACTATTTTCTTCCATAAATTGGATGAGACTCACCCATTCAAGTCTAGGAAAAAATCGGAAGCCATGCGGAGCCACAATACACACCTGATTTTTACATAGACATTGCAAGTCAGTAACATAGGAAACTGAGAATTGGCTTGTAAATATAATTAAAGGAAACCTGTCAGGTCCCCTGTGCACACAGAACCACAAATATTTCTGTGCACTTACCTAAAATCCATGCAGTGGCCTAACTACAGTCCCTATGCAAAATTTGGACCTGGACCCCACACATATATGTTTGTTAGATGTATGGGCCCTTGCAGTGTTCTAAATCTTATTGACTTATGAATTGCCCTCCCTTCCCCTTCATTATGTATTAATCTCCTCCATCCTGTTATATATGTCACCGTAGTGATATGTATGATCTCCATCCAGGTATAAATGTCCCTCATCCATGTATAAATGTCCCTCATCCAGGTATATATGGTACCAGGGGTATAACGATCGTGGTCACAGGGTTCATGGCTGCGACGGGGCCCGAGCCTATAAGGGTCCCGCATCGCCAGCCGCCCCCCACGATCCCACCGCCTGCTTCACTATGGATGTGCATCTCCGAGGACGCACATCCATGTGACCGCGCAGCAGCACACCCAGCTTTGTGGCCCATGTGTCGAGGAGAGGAGGGGAGGAGGGAGCTTCCTGCTTCCAACTACTGCCGGCCACTCCCCTCGCTTCCTCTTACCAGCCGGGTTTCCTTGAGCGTTCCACTGTGGAATGCATACATCAGGCTGGTGCCGCCTTCTCCACAATAGTAGGTGGCACTTCCTGTTTTATTCGTTCCACAGTGGAAGACACACCAGCACCGCAGCCTCCTAAGTCTTCAGCAAAGGAGACCAGAGCAGCAGGGGAATGAGGACAGATATGTACAGATTGATTTTTTGAGTACACGGTGGCCATAGGACTATAGGGGGTGGAGAGGAGTGCATTATACAGTATGGAGAGTTATGAGACTGCACTATATAGAGAAAGGAAGCTGCACTATTTGGAGAGAGGAGGCTGCACTATATGAGGCTGCCCTATAAAGAGAGGAGGCTGCACAACCTGGAGAGATGAGGCTACACTATCTGGAGAGATATGCGGCTGCATTATAATATATGGAGGGCTATGAGGCTGCCTTATACTTTATTGAAGGCTTTGAGACTGCATTACGCTATATGGAGGACTGAGGCGGCATTATACTGTATAGAGGACTATGAGGCTCCATTATACCATATGGAGGGCTGTGAGGGTGTATTATACTATATGGAGGAATATGAGACTGCATTATGGTATATGGAGGGCTTTGAGGCTGCATTCTACTATATGGAGGGTGGATAATGGGTGTGCATTATAATAATTGGATGACTATGGGGGCTACATTATGAATGGGGGACAGTGGGATACATTATAATACATAGAGGACAATGGGGATACATTGTAATATATGAAGGTATATGGTGGCAGGAGTAAAAAGAAGACTATATATACCAGGATGGGGGACATATATACCATAATAAGGGCCATATTCCAAGATGAGGGACATTAATACATAATGAAGGGGAGAGGGGTCAATTTGTGGGTCTTTATAGGATTTACAACATTTACAGGGCCCAAACAACTGACCAACGTGCGCGGGGGGCCCAGGTATAAATTTCGCACCGAGGCCCATTGGACGTCACTGTATGGTACTCATCCTGGTATATATGATCCTCATCCAGGTATATATGGCCCTTATCCTGGTATATATAGTTCACATCCTGGTATATATGTTCCCCATCTTGGTATACATGGCCCACATTTTGGTATATATTCAGGCAAACTAGTATACATTGTCCTCTTCCTGGTATACATTATCCTCTTCCTGGTACATTTTGTCCTCATCCTGGTATATATGTTCCCTATCCTGGTATAAATATATACCCATCTTGGTATACATGGCCCCCATTCTGGTATATTTTCGGGCATCTTGGTATATAGGTCCCCTTAAAACATTTTCTTTCATTATTCTGGCATTTGCCAAATCTAAATAATTATGGTAATCCGAACCGACCTAAAACGGGAAAGTTTTGGCGGCGACTTCTGATCATGGTGCAGTAAGCCTCTCTGAAGCCAGGGTGCATACATCCGGCATCAGACGCCCAATGCTGAGGGGTACAAAGCCACGCATATGCGCAGCTTCGTATAGTGGAGCCAATGACGCTGGCTGTGTCAAGTATGTTATTCCACCCACAGAGGTGCAATAACTTGCTAAGTGGGCCGACTAGTCCAGGGAACTAACGCCCCCTCGACTAGTCAAATCCCTAATTAGTACATAAATGTACATATCCATATTTTTTTACATACACTTAATATAGTCTATGAGACTGTTCATTTTTCTGTGTTTCTTCACTACATGGAAAACTACCAATATAAGTCCATGGGTTTATGAAAAACACATTTCCGCAATTTTGCATGGTCCGATGGGTCTATGGAAAATCCCAGACATCTAAATGACCCGATTCCCATTTGTAAGTGCCAGAGCTATCTATGAAAACCATGCAAAGCTCTCATTCTAAATAACAGACGTCTGAGTGAGACCTCAATGACAAGTATGACCTAGTGAGGTTGCTTGACAGGGAACAAGCTTACAGGTTAGATAACAACAGACTTTAGAAGTGACAGTTTAGATAACTTGGGTCCTTGGTTTATTTTGAAAATGAAGTAATAAACTATTTCCTTTTCTTCACTATATGACGCTTACCTCACTACTTATTCCTGGCATAGCACTGTGAAAACCATACACAAGTCTCGTGATTTGTGCTACCAATTTAGAAAAGGGGGATTTTTTTTGAACATCCATGAATCTCCAATGACACATCACATTATTGTGATAGTCTTTTCTGCTACAAAATAATACACAGTCAATAAAGAGAATTACCTTTGTTGTCTGAGCCATAAACAAAATTTTTTTTAACCATGGGATGTATATCCTTTTCGGAGGTGCTTACTGGAACTGTAGAAAACAAGAAACACAAAATAATTAATGTTACATTTATTTAGATAAAGGACAACATGTAGCAATAATGGCAAGACGGAGATTTCTGCTCTGTTCTTTTCATTCAAACAAAAGTGTTAAAGCATTAAAACAGTTTCATTTATGTGCATGGTTTATTTCCACAAGCGGCATGTTCCAACAGATCCTGTCCTCTCCAGTTAGAGCTGGTCCCTTGGAAGGTGTAGAGGAATGGATGGGATGGTGCAGAGGAGGAGGAGGGCAGTAGAGGAGGACGGAGGAAAAATCAGACAACACACAGTCTTGTGGCTCTTACCATTTACTTGTAGTTGGTAGCAGTTACAACCCAGCTGGGGGTACAGAGTCCATGAAGATTACAGCCTGGCTAGCCCAGAGGTATTTGGAATCCACCTAGCTGAGACACCGGGTATATTTGGTCTTCTTTCTGCCTTTTCCCGTTCTGACACTTGCTAACCTTTTTTCTCTTCTAAGTGTCCAGTGGTTACCAGTCCCTGCAGGCAGGTAGCTGCGGGTGCTACAAGTGAAAGTCTTTCTTGCCTTCTAACCCTATTTAGCACCCTGAGCATGGGGAGAGTCACAAAGTGAGTCATTGTACTTGAAGCCCAGTGACCTCCAATTTCACGATTGGTCCCAAAGTATCCCAAATCAAATAGAGGCTGGTAGCCCTGTTGCAGCCAGCTACAGCAGCTGGCATAAGATTTGTGTCCTCCAGGTCCTTGTCCTAGCACTTCACTCCACGCTACTTCTCAAGCTGCCTGTCTGGAACTCATTAGAGCTCTCCTCCTTCCTGCCACCCACCAATAACCTAACTCCTCCCACCAGCCAGTAGGTGGGGACTGCACTAGAGGTGAGTTTCTTCCACCTAGCACCTCCCTGGCCTGGAGTTCAGATGTGTTGGGTGTGTTTGGGGGTCTTGGCAAAGCTTCCTCCTCTTACCTCTAGGCATGATTTCACACATATGAAATGTATGTAGTAGCATTAGTGGCAACCGGACTGCAGAGGTGCCACAGGGTTCCACCAGCATATGGCATCCGAATGCTAATGACCTTTGGCTTCTGCTCTAGGTGGGTGCCAAGCGTCAGTAAGCACAGCTGCAGAGGAGAGGGATAGATTAATCTCTCCATGTCATACATTGCTGATCTCGGTGCATATCGCAAAGCATCCGACTGCATTGCGATGTTTCACACACCCATACACTTGTATGGCTGCGTTTGATGTGTGACTTGCTGCCAAACACGGCATGCTGCTATTTTTTCCTCAGTGCAATTTTAGCTGAAGAAAAAAATTGCAGATGGACACTGCCTGATTGATTTACAACAGTCCGAGTGCAATTCAATGTGTTATCGGATTGTATTCGGCCATTTAAAACACAAGTGAAACCAAGCCTCCTGTCTCCTGTATTATACTTAATTTTTTTGGACGCTGTACCAGTCAAGCAGTGCTATCTTGAGCTGTAACTTCTGATTGGTCGGAAGTCACAAGCTCCCAATTCATCTCTATGGCGGCAATAATAATAATATTTAATCATTTATTTAATGCTATTAATTCCATAGCACTTTACATACATCAGTAATGCTGTCCCATTGGGGCTCACAATCTAAACATCCTATCAGTATGTCTTTACAATGTGGGAGGAAACTGGAGTGCCCGGAAGAAATCCATGCAAATATGGGGAGAACATATAAACTCCAAGACCAGGATGAGGCTCACATAAAGATGTATTGAGTTGTGACCTCTGGCGCGCTCCAATGAACACTAAAATCATAAATTATTTACTTCTGCTAAAATTATTAAACTTTATTTATGCACTTATGCAAGTACGGTATACATACAAAAACCAATAAAAACTGAGTGCACAGAAAAGTGTGGGGAAGGAAGGAGCTAGCCTTAGTACTTATGCCTCCCTCCTTGCCCTACCTGCCAGCGGGGGTCGGCACCCTAGAATCAATATGGTGCCCCCACTCGTCGGCGGCTCGCCATAAGCTTACCCTGAACTCTCCCTTTATGAGGATGAAAGTGGTGCACCCCACCTATAAACCCTCAAAGGTGTTGTCTATTGGGAAGCCCAGTCACAACCTGTGTCTCAGTGTTAAAAAAGACTCAGACCATGCTAGCAAGCACACATATGACATACTTAGTAAATATATGTACACAACCTACTGTCTCCTATTTCCAGTCGGCCACCCTCTTTCAATAGTATCGATATGATGGCTGTACTTTTACTGATAAATGTCAGGAAAATCACAGTGGTACTGTTACTTAGCTCAAGAATGGTGCTATGAGTCTCTCCCCGCGCGGCTCGACGCGTTTCTCATCATCAGGAGGCTTGATATGACGTTTCCATAGCTGCGGTCATTGCACCGTGCACAAGAAAGCTGATATGCTGAGGGGGGCCTCCATGATGTCAAATGCTCCCTTATATCCGGTCTGGAGCTGGCAGTACCTCCCCTCCCTCCCATGTCACTTCCTGTGTGACTACCCATACAGTCTACTCTCAAGCAACGCTCCAAATGAGGGCCAGGGATTGAGCGCGCTCTTAGTGATGTTAAGTCAGATCTCACCCTGTGTCTCCACCGGCCGCCGGGTGCATATATCAGGCCTATCGGCTCCGTGGAACGCACGCCGGCCTTCCTAACATGGCCGCTGGAACGCACGCGTCACAATAGGCGACGCGCACGGACCTCGCGTTTTCCTGACATTTATCAGTAAAAGTACAGCCATCATATCGATACTATTGAAAGAGGGTGGCCGACTGGAAATAGGAGACAGTAGGTTGTGTACATATATTTACTAAGTATGTCATATGTGTGCTTGCTAGCATGGTCTGAGTCTTTTTTAACACTGAGACACAGGTTGTGACTGGGCTTCCCAATAGACAACACCTTTGAGGGTTTATAGGTGGGGTGCACCACTTTCATCCTCATAAAGGGAGAGTTCAGGGTAAGCTTATGGCGAGCCGCCGACGAGTGGGGGCACCATATCGATTCTAGGGTGCCGACCCCCGCTGGCAGGTAGGGCAAGGAGGGAGGCATAAGTACTAAGGCTAGCTCCTTCCTTCCCCACACTTTTCTGTGCACTCAGTTTTTATTGGTTTTTGTATGTATACTTGCATAAGTGCATAAATAAAGTTTAATAATTTTAGCAGAAGTAAATAATTTATGATTTAAGTGTGACACTCTTCTGTTTATCAATACTGATTCTCCAATGAACACTAGAGATACTGGCAGGTCACAAATCGCTGGAGACCGACCAGAGTGAAAAAGATGAAGACGGGGCAGGTTAGTATAACAGAGGTACAGGGGACTTATATTTATAACGCATCCCAGAACTCAAATGAAAAAAAAAAAAAAACCTGCGGGAGTGGTGCTTTAAGGCAAGGGTCACACTAGCGTCAACCTTTTGGCTGATGGTTCCGTCTAAAACTTAGAATTCTGCAGACTGAGAGCAAGTGTTAACCTGCTGTAACGCTGTGTTCAGGCTGCCTATATATTCCTATGGGTACCGGTCTCCCAGCGCAGCTGGCCACCTGACACAGAGGGACCGGATATGAGCTATTTCTGAGCACACACGAAAACGCGGTTTACCGCTTGTTAACGCTTGCACTTAGGCTGCAGAATTCTAAGTTTTAGATGGAACCGTGAGCCAAAAGGCTGACACTTGTGTGACCCTAGCTTAAAGGAGCTGAGACAACCCGTTTAATAGACATAGTTGCTATGGATGCACCTTGCATACTTTGCACAATCACAATAAGATGAGCGCTTTGCTTTCTGCATAAGTGAACATGTACCAGGTGCCGCATAATGTATAGCTGTCATAGATCTAAGCTCTAAAGTGCGCATAACCATAAAATGTTCTCTTTTTCCCCTCCCCCTTGTTTTCTACCCTTCCCTCACTCCTTGCTTTTGATTGGTCAACAATCAGTTAAATAATTATTTTGGGTTCAGTGCAAACATAGTCCCTACAAGAAGTCATGGTAGATAATTGTAGGGTTCCATGGTCTGTATGTAGTAAACTCACTCTGTAATCGTACTAATGCTGCTCTGTGTGGGTTGTGACATAATTTACACATTACTTATTTAATGGGTTATTCCCAAAAGCACAAGTTATCCCCTATCAATAATATTTGGGGTAACTTGCAATCCTTAGATTGGGGCTTTACAGTGCTGCCTAGAAAGAAGCGGAGATGATTATGTTCAACTACTGCTCTTTGGAGAGGAGAGAGAGGGTGATGGAGAGATAGAGAGAGGGGGAGGGGGAGAGAGAGAGAGGGAAAGAGAGGAGAGAGAGAGGGAGGAGGGAGGGAGAAGAGAGTGAGAGGGATTAAAAGAAAGAGGGAAGGAAAAGAGAGAGGGAGAGAGAGAGGTGTAAGCAGAGAGAGGGGGAAGCAGAGAGGGGAGTTAGAAATGGAGAGGGAGGGGAGAGAGACGGAGAGGGAGAGATTGGAGAGAGAGAGGGGAAGAGAGAGGGGAGAGAGGGAGATGGGGAGAAAGATGAGAGAGGGAGAGGAGAGGGAGAGAAGAGGGAGAGAGAGGGAAAGGAGCGAGAGGGAGAGATAGAGAGGGGGGAAAGACAGATGGAGAGAGGGAGAGGAGAGATGGCGGAAGGGAGAGAGGAGAGAGAGAGGGCTTGAAAGAGATGGGGAGAGAGAGATGAAGGGAGGGGTGAGAGAGATGGAGAGAGAGTGATAGAGAGGGAGAGATAGACAGAGAGAGAGGAGGGGGAGATAGAGAGATGGAGAGAGAGGAGAGAGAAGGAGGGGAGTGAGACGGAGAGAGAGAGATAAGAGATACTGGAGAGAGAGAGAGGGAGAGATAGAAAGAGAGGGGGAGAGAGATGGAGAGAGAGAGGAGAGAGATACAGAGAGAGAGTGGGGAGAGATAGAGAGAGAGGAAAGAGAGGGAGACAGAGGAGAGATGGAGAGAGTGAGGGAAAGATGGAGAGAGAGAGAGAAAGAGGAGAGAGGACAGAGTGAGATGGAGAGGAGAGATGGAGAGAGAGAGGGTGAGAGAGAGGGGGAGCTGATAGACTCTAAGATAGTATTGCTCAGCATTTCATATAATGGAGTTGGGCTTCTCACCGACAAGCATGAGCACCATAAGGTGACCGAGTACCAACACACACGAACCCGCCATCACCGTCCTCTCCACCATCCTCGGGGGCTGGACTGCTGCGTCACATTACTGAGCTACAACGTCTGCCAGTGCCGTAGGTGAAGAAGCTATAACCGTCTGTCACGTGACAACAGTGCAACCTATCAGCTGGTCAGGTTCCTCGCGTGTTGTGAGGTGCAATTTGCTTCCTGTGATGTCGGGAGTTACCAGAACAGATGTCCTTCTGTGTGCGGTGCTGCAGTGTCAGTGTGTATAGCATACTCCCAACTGTCCTGGATTTAGCGGGACAGTCCCGATTTTGCGTTGCTTTCCCACTGTCCCGCCCGGGAAGGTCCATTTCCCGCAAAGCAGTGAGTAGCTGCTGACCACGCCCCCTTTACATTTTGGCTCTGTGCGTCACAGTGCAGGACCGTCGCTAGGCAGGCACTGGCAGCGCCATCACTGCTCTGTCTGAATGTGTAGTTCATGTGTCTTTTATTTTTTTAATAAAGTTTTGTGCCGCACCTACACACATCGGGATTACTGACACTGCCCTGCGCAGTGCGGCTCTGTGCTCCTGCCACACACTTCTCTCCCTCACCCCAGCTGTGACCATACAGGATTCCTCCACCATTCTTCTTCACTGGGATTGCAATCAGTGAGGGCCCAGCATCAGTGAGGGGAGGGGGGACACGTTCTGTAGAGGAGGTGGGCGGGGCCAAGTCTGTGCGGGAGGGGAAGAAACACAAGGCAGTGTGCCCTGAGGAGAGGAGAAGAGTACAGCCTGGAGCCCCCTCCCTCCTGTAATAACACTGCCAGTTCAGCTGTCGGGAGCAGGAGGAGGGAAGGAGAAGGAGCCTCCTGCGTGTACAAGCCTCTGATGAAGATTTCAACTTCTCCCCCCACTACTGTGCTGCCGCCACGTGATGCCCTGGAGAGATGAAGAGAGTGAGTATATATGTGTTCATACATGTATCATGTATGTATAATGGTATGTGTGATGTGTGCATGATGACATGTGTGATGTGTATGTGAGTAGCTTACAGTGATGCATGTGGTGTGTAAGAGTAATGCATGTGTGTGAGTCATGCATGTGTTATGCATGGGGTGTGTTAGAATGATGCATGTGCTGTCTGAGTGATGCGTAGGGTGTGTGAGTCATAGATGTGGTGTGAGAGTGATGCGTGTGGTGTGTGCTAGTGATGCGTCAATTAGAGTGATGCGTGTAATGTATGTGATATGTGTGGTGTGTGAGTGAGTCGTGTGTCTGAGTGATGCGTCAGTTGGAGGGATGCCTGTAATGTGTGTTATGCATGGGGTGTGTGAGTCATGCGTGTGGTGTGTGTGAGTGATGTGGTGTATGAGTCATGTGTGTAGTGTGTGAGAGTGTATGTGGTGTGTTAGAGTGATGTGTGTGTGAGTGATGCTTGAGGTGTGTAAGTTATGTGTGTGTGAGTGATGCGTGGGGTGTGTGCAACAGTGATCTATTTAAGTGTGAAGGTATGTGTGTGTATGTGTGATTGTGCACCTGGTGTGTGTGTGCGGCATGTGTGATTGTACGCCTGTGTGTGTGATGTATGTATGATGATATGCCTGTGTGTGTGATGTATGTACGATGGTATGCGTGTGTGTGATGTATGTATAATGATATGTCTGCCTGTGTGATGTATGTATAATGATATGCCTGTGTGTGTGAGATGTATGTGTGATGATATGCCTGTGTGTGATGTATGTATGATAATATTCCTGCCTGTGTGATGTATGTATGATGATATTCATGCCTGTGTGATGTATGTGTGATGGTATGCCTGTGTGTGTGTGATGTATGTGTGATGGTATGGCTGTGTGTGATGTATGTATGATGATATGCCTGTGTGTGTGATGTATATGTGATGGTATGCCTGTGTGTGTAATGTATGTATGATGATATTCCTGCCTGTGTGATGTATGTGTGATGATATGCCTGTGTGTGATGGTATGCCTGTGTGTGTGATGTATGTATGATGATATGCCTGTGTGTGTGATGTTTGTGTGATGGTATGCCTGTTTGTGTGATGGTATGCCTGTGTGTGATGTATGTGTGATGGTATGCCTGTGCGTGATGTATGTATGATGATATTCCTGCCTGTGTGATGTATATGTGATGGAATGCCTGTGTGTGTGATGTATGTGTGATGGTATGGCTGTGTGTGATGTATGTGTGATCATATGCCTGTGTGTGTGATGTATATGTGATGGTATGCCTGTGTGTGTAATGTATGTATGATGATATTCCTGCCTGTGTGATGTATGTGTGATGATATGCCTGTGTGTGAGGGTATGCCTATGTGTGTGATTTATGTATGATGATATGCCTGTGTGTGTGATGTATGTGTGATGGTATGCCTGTGTGTGTGATGTATGTGTGATGGTATGGCTGTGTGTGATGTATGTGTGATGATATGCCTGTGTGTGATGTATATGTGATGGTATGCCTGTGTGTGTGATGTATGTGTGATGGTATGGCTGTGTGTGTGATGTATATGTGATGGTATGCCTGTGTGTGTGATGTATGTGTGATGATATTCCTGCCTGTGTGATGTATGCGTGATGATATGCCTGTGTGTGATGATATGCCTGTATGTGTGTTTTATGTATGATGATATGCCTGTGTGTGTGATTTATGTATGATGATATGCCTGTGTGTGTGATATATGTATGATGATATGCCTGTGTGTGATGTATGTATGATGATATTCCTGCCTGTGTGATGTATGTGTGATGATATGCCTGTGTGTGTGATGTATGTGTGATGGTATGCCTGTGTGTGTGATGTATGTGTGATGGTATGCCTGTGTGTGTGATGTATGTGTGATGGTATGCCTGTGTGTGTGATGTATGTGTAATGGTGTATGTGGGTGTATGTGTGTAGGTGCACCTGTGTTTGTGCTCTGGCCAGGAGTGTGTGTCGCACTGGCACTTGCAGGCTGGGTGCATAGCATTACCAGCATGTAACGCTATGTGTTGCCTGCTTATGTATTGCTATGGTAACCTGAGGCTTTGCGCACCCCCTTGGCTCCACACACAAGTCCCGGATATGCGCTATTGCAGAGCGGTCTGCAGCGTTTCATGTGCGCTCTGCAATAGCACACAAATGGGAGATCTCTGTGGAGCCGGAGGCTGCGGTAAGCGTCCGGTTGCAATAGAGATCTATAGCCTGGCGGCACATATTGTTACATGCTGGTAACGCTACCGTATGTGCTGAGGCAGAACATTTCTAAGTTTCTACCGGATTCGCCAGGCTAGGGGCGGACGCAGGTCAGACCCTAGCCTTAGGCTACGTTCACACTATAGGTTTTCTGCAATCTACCACAGTGTCTTAATATTGGATCTTTAACAGACTGAACCGGACGGTACCTTTTCGTTTTTTCTGCAGGATCCAGCATAATACCGGAGCAGCACCATGTCAGTCTGTCAGAGTGGTCAATGTCAGCAGTCACAGGTCAGTCTCTCAGAGCGGTCACTGTCAGCAGTCACAGGTCAGTCTCTCAGAGCGGTCACTGTCAGCAGTCACAGGTCAGTCTCTCAGAGCAGTCACTGTCCGCAGTCACAGGTCAGTCTCTCAGAGCAGTCACTGTCCTCAGTCACATGTCAGTCTCTCAGAGCAGTCACTGTCCGCAGTCACAGGTCAGTCTCTCAGAGCGGTCACTGTCCGCAGTCACAGGTCAGTCTTTCAGAGAAGTCACTATCAGCAGTCACAGGTCAGTCTCTCAGAGCAGTCACTCTCCGCAGTCACAGGTCAGTCTCTAAGGTCGGTCACTGTTCGCAGTCACAGGTCAGTCTCTCAGAGTGGTCACTGTCCGCAGTCACAGGTCAGTCTCTCAGAGCGGTCACTGTCCGCAGTCACAGGTCAGTCTCTCAGAGCGGGCACTGTCAGCAGTCACAGGTCAGTCTCTCAGAGCAGTCACTGTCCACAGTCACAGGTCAGTCTCTCAGAGTGGTCACTGTCAGCAGTCACAGGTCAGTCTCTCAGAGCAGTCAGTGTCCGCAGTCACAGGTCAGTCTCTCAGAGCGGGCACTGTCAGCAGTCACAGGTCTGTCTCTAAGGTCGGTCACTGTTCGCAGTCACAGGTCAGTCTCTCAGAGCGGTCACTGTCCGCAGTCACAGGTCAGTCTCTCAGAGCGGTCACTGTCCGCAGTCACAGGTCAGTCTCTCAGAGCGGGCACTGTCAGCAGTCACAGGTCAGTCTCTCAGAGAAGTCACTGTCAGCAGTCACAGGTCAGTCTCTCAGAGCGGGCACTGTCCGCAGTCACAGGTCAGTCTCTCAGAGCGGGCACTGTCAGCAGTCACAGGTCAGTCTCTCAGAGAAGTCACTCTCCGCAGTCACAGGTCAGTCTCTAAGGTCGGTCACTGTTCGCAGTCACAGGTCAGTCTCCCAGAGTGGTCACTGTCCGCAGTCACAGGTCAGTCTCTCAGATCGGTCACTGTCCGCAGTCACAGGTCAGTCTCTCAGAGCGGGCACTGTCAGCAGTCACAGGTCAGTCTCTCAGAGCGGTCAGTGTCCGCAGTCACAGGTCAGTCTCTCAGAGCGGGCACTGTCAGCAGTCACAGGTCAGTCTCTCAGAGCGGGCACTGTCAGCAGTCACAGGTCAGTCTCTCAGAGCGGGCACTGTCAGCAGTCACAGGTCAGTCTCTCAGAGCGGTCACTGTCAGCAGTCACAGGTCAGTCTCTCAGAGCGGGCACTGTCCGCAGTCACAGGTCAGTCTCTCAGAGCGGGCACTGTCAGCAGTCACAGGTCAGTCTCTCAGAGAAGTCACTGTCAGCAGTCACAGGTCAGTCTCTCAGAGCGGGCACTGTCCGCAGTCACAGGTCAGTCTCTCAGAGCGGGCACTGTCAGCAGTCACAGGTCAGTCTCTCAGAGAAGTCACTCTCCGCAGTCACAGGTCAGTCTCTAAGGTCGGTCACTGTTCGCAGTCACAGGTCAGCTCCCAGAGTGGTCACTGTCCGCAGTCACAGGTCAGTCTCTCAGATCGGTCACTGTCCGCAGTCACAGGTCAGTCTCTCAGAGCGGGCACTGTCAGCAGTCACAGGTCAGTCTCTCAGAGCGGTCAGTGTCCGCAGTCACAGGTCAGTCTCTCAGAGCGGGCACTGTCCGCAGTCACAGGTCAGTCTCTCAGAGCGGGCACTGTCCGCAGTCACAGGTCAGTCTCTCAGAGCGGGCACTGTCCGCAGTCACAGGTCAGTCTCTCAGAGCGGGCACTGTCCGCAGTCACAGGTCAGTCTCCCAGAGTGGTCACTGTCCGCAGTCACAGGTCAGTCTCTCAGAGCGGTCAGTGTCCGCAGTCACAGGTCAGTCTCTCAGAGCGGGCACTGTCCGCAGTCACAGGTCAGTCTCTCAGAGCGGTCACTGTCCGCAGTCACAGGTCAGTCTCTCAGAGCGGGCACTGTCAGCAGTCACAGGTCAGTCTCTCAGAGCGGGCACTGTCCGCAGTCACAGGTCAGTCTCTCAGAGCGGGCACTGTCCGCAGTCACAGGTCAGTCTCTCAGAGCGGGCACTGTCAGCAGTCACAGGTCAGTCTCTCAGAGCGGGCACTGTCCGCAGTCACAGGTCAGTCTCTCAGAGCGGGCACTGTCCGCAGTCACAGGTCAGTCTCTCAGAGCGGGCACTGTCCGCAGTCACAGGTCAGTTTCTAAGGTCGGTCACTGTCCGCAGTCACAGGTCAGTTTCTCAGTTTGCATTAATACTTTAATTTATTACTTGTAAATAAATTAACTTTTTTCTGTTTATAAACCAGTGTGACGAGCGTGGATATGGGTGTGACTAGTTGTAAAGTGGGTGTGGTCAGGGGCGTGGCCTAAAAATCTGGTCCCTCTTTCCCTTCTTCAAAAGTTGGGAGGTATGTGTATAGTACTGCAGGGTCAGTGTGTATGGTGCTGCAGTGTGCAGTGCTGCAGGGTCAGTGTGTGCGGTGCTGCAGGGTCAGTGTGTATGGTGCTGCAGGGTCAGTGTGTATGGTGCTGCAGTGTGCAGTGCTGCAGGGTCAGTGTGTATAGTACTGCATTGTCAGTGTGTATAGTACTGCAGTGTCAGTGTGTATAGTACTGCAGTGTCAGTGTGTATAGTACTGCAGTGTCAGTGTGTATAGTACTGCAGTGCCAGTGTGTATAGTACTGCAGTGTCAGTGTGTATAGTACTGCAGTGCCAGTGTGTATGGTGCTGCAGTGTGCAGTGCTGCAGGGTCAGTGTGTATAGTAATGCAGTGTCAGTGTGTATAGTACTGCAGTGTCAGTGTGTATAGTACTGCAGTGCCAGTGTGTATGGTGCTGCAGTGTGCAGTGCTGCAGGGTCAGTGTGTATAGTACTGCAGTGTCAGTGTGTATAGTACTGCAGTGCCAGTGTGTATGGTGCTGCAGGGTCAGTGTGCGCGGTGCTGCAGTGTCAGTTTACGTGGTGCTGCAATGTCAGTGTATGCAGTGCTATGGCATCAGTGTGCAGTGTCAGTGTGTATGGTGTTACAGTGTGCAGTGCTGCAGTGTCAGTGTGCGCTGTAACATTATGAAGGAATCAGGGGCGGTCATAGGAGCCTGAGCTTTGTATCCTGCAGCGTCCTGTCAGTGATATAGAGATACCCCCTCTCGTCAACCCTGGTGAGCACTCAGCCCCTCATTCACTTCTTCCTGTGGTCACTCGGATTTGTTAACTTTAGAAATTTTGTGTCCCATTTTCATTTCTCTGTAGAATTTGTCAGCGTGCAGAACAGCACTGGGATTTCTATGACACCTTGATGGACTCAGTGATAATAATTATATTTTTTATGTCTGTTTTTGCTATTTTTTTCTTTATTTTTAATAATATGCATTTACATAATCAGTGGCAATATATGTAACTGTTTGAATCCTTTTCTTAATTCTTTTTAGTTTTACTATTTACTACTTTTCACTTTTACTACTTTTTAATTCAATTTGTGCAAAAACAAAATGTTCCGGTCTTGCGCCAGACCTTTGTCAATAATGCACAATCTGAAGCTGTATATTGTGTTGGATGCCGCATCTACAACATGTCCCTAAACGGCTGCAGAAAAGGACATGAGCTGCTCATCTTTTGCCATAAAGGGGCCGTCACATGCATCAATATCGCTGTCAATGTCGCTGCTGCATGTGAACTGGGATCTCTGGGAAGTAGGGAGCCAGTGAAGGGCTTGGCATAGGGGGGAGACAGGGGAGTAGTGGGGCGACAGATGGATTAGGCAGGTAGCGGAGTTCAGGATAGATTGGAGAGGTGCAAGGGAGGTATTGGGGAGGCCGGTGAGCAGGAGGTTGCAGTAGTCGAGGCGGGAGATGATGAGAGCGTGAATAAGGGTTTTAGCAGTGTCGTGGTCAAGGAAAGTGCTGATCCTATAGATGTTTTTGAGCTGGAGTCGGCAGGAGGTGGAGAGGGCCTGGATGTGGGGCTTGAAGGAGAGGGAAGAATCAAGGATAACCCTGAAGCACTTGGCATGGGGGACTGGGGAGAGAGAGCAGTCGTTGATGACAATGAATAGGTCAGGTAGTGAGAGGGAGCGTCTTGGATAGAAGGGAGGCGATGTCAGGACCAGACCATATCATAATGATATGGCGTATGATGTTGCCACTTTCTGACTAAATTAATAACCCTCACATCATGACGAGTGGTTTAGTAATGACTAAACAGAATTATATGTGTTTTAACCCAATTCCTCTTGCTGGTGGCTGAACTGTTCAACACAACATGTTGACCATACACAAAGTACAAAACACATGAGAGCCCAGAATAATTACTGCATTATGTATGTCTGCCATGTCGTACACACGAGCGTCACCCTGCGGTTTCTTTAGTTTTGGTAAAGGCTCACCACTCTGTGTCCGCTTAATTTGTGTGGGCCCTCAAGTCTCCTGGGCGTCTTGCAGAAAGCCTCAACACATCACACGAGCATTCAATAGCGAGATAGTAGAAAGGGCAAATGCATAATGTGGCCATCTTGCCAGACAAGGCTGACCAATGGTAACGCAGTTGGGTCGGCCAATCGCAGTGGTAGGGGCGCGGTGAAACACCCTCTGGCACACCTAGCTCTTCGCCGGCATCAAACAGCACGCCCACATCGCTGATGTTGTTGTGCTGTGTGGCGCGGCGACGTGGAAAGATTGCTTCCGGTCTTGTTCAGGTGATTTCTGGAATGCCAGATCGCCGGAGGTTGCACACAACATCGCTACGTGTGACATCTCCTAAGCGATCTTGGCAAAGTGCCAAAAACGTGCACGCTCACGTGAAATTGCAGGCGATATCTCAGCGATGTTGTGGCGTGTAATGGTACCTTTAGTCCAGTCCCTTTTAATGAATTGAGCATCTCAATCTCCAGTAAAAAACTAACCCTGCATATTACCCTGAAAACACTATCCCCACTGTCAAACTTGGTAGCAGCATCATGCTATGAGGATGCTTTTCTTCAGCAGTGGCAGGGAAGCTGGTTAGAGATTATGGGAAGATGGATGAAGCCAAGGCAACCCTGGAAGAAAACCTGTTAGGCTGTGTGGGCACATTGAGTATTTGGTTGCAGAATTTTCTGCACCAAATCCACACCCTGTGTTCAAGAACTGCAGCAAAATCCACAATGCTTTTTTGCATATTTTAGTGTGTTTTGGGTGCATACTAGCGTGGAGAAAATGTGTTGATTTTTGCAGTGTTTTTATATCGTTTTTTTTCCAGGCAGATGCAACTGAAAAATTCATGTCTGTATCTGGAGAGAGAAAGAGAGAATATTGTAGAGCATTACATAAAGCATGTGAATTTGGTGCATTTTTAGTGAAAAGCACACCATTTAGGCATTAAAAATGCCCAGTGTGAACACCTTTATGTTTTTGTAGCGTTTTTCAAACATTATAATGGAGTCTATAGGTGAAAAACGCTGAAAGAATAACATTCTGCAGATAATCCAGCAGCAAAAATCCACACCATTTCCACAGTGGAAAAAAACGCAGCATGGGCACAACACTGCAGAATTCCCATATGCTTTGCTGGGTTGCAAATTTTACACAAATCTGCACCTTTTCAGCAGCAAAATCTGCACCAAAAACGCATCACAATTCGTCGGCATGGGCACAAGCCCTTACAGGCTGAAAAACAGTTGAGACTGGAACATACAGGTGCATCTCAATGACTTAGAATATCATCAAAAAGATAATTATTTTGAGTAATTCAATACAAAAAGTGAAACACATATATTGTGTAGAGTCATTATAAACAGAGTGATCGTTTCAAGTGTTTATTTCTGTTAATGTTGATGATTATGTCTTACAGCCAATGAAAACCCAAAGGTCATTATCTCAGAAAATTAAAGTTAAAAAACACGCTGTCATATTCCACGAGACATCAAAGGGTGAACATAATATTGATTTATTATTCAACGCGTTTCAAGGCTCCCAGAAACACCCTGACACACGACAATACAATATTGATTTGTCTCGAGGAAGGGGCCAGGAGGCCCTGAAACGCGTTGACTAATAAATCAATATTACCGTATATACTCGTGTATAAGCCAACCCGTGTTTAAGCCGACCCCCCTACTTTTGCCCCCAAAACCTGGGAAAACCTATTGACTCGTGTATAAGCCGAGGGTGGACCCCAGCACAGGTATACAGCCCCCAGCAGTGTGGTATACAGCAGCCCCAGAGGTATATACAGCAGCCCCAGTGGTAGTATACAGCAGCAGCCCCAGTGGTATATACAGCAGCAGCTCCAGTAGTTAGTATACAGCAGCCCCAGAGGTATATACAGCAGCCCCAGTGGTAGTATACAGCATCCCCAGAGGTATATACAGCCCCGGTGGTAGTATACATTATCCCCAGAGGTAGTATATAGCAGCCCCAGAGGTAGTATATAGCAGCCCCAAAGGTATATACAGCAGCCCCAGTGGTAGTATACAGCAGCCCCAGAGGTAGTATACAGCCCCAGTGGTAGTATACAGCAGCCCCAGAGGTAGTATACAGCAGCCTCAAAGGTATATACAGCCCCATTGGTAGTATACAGCAGCCCCAGAGGTATATACAGCCCCAGTGGTAGCATCCAGCAGCCCCAGAGGTATATACAGCCCCAGTGGTAGTATCCAGCAGCCCCAGAGGTATATACAGCCCCAGTGGTAGTATACAGCAGCCCCACAGGTATATACAGCCCCAGTGGTAGTATACAGCAGCCCCAGAGGTAGTATACAGCAGCCCCAAAGGTATATACAGCAGCCCCAGTGGTAGTATACAGCAGCCCCAGAGGTAGTATACAGCAGCCTCAGAGGTATATACAGCCCCATTGGTAGTATACAGCAGCCCCAGAGGTATATACAGCCCCAGTGGTAGCATCCAGCAGCCCCAGAGGTATATACAGCCCCAGTGGTAGTATCCAGCAGCCCCAGAGGTATATACAGCCCCAGTGGTAGTATACAGCAGCCCCACAGGTATATACAGCCCCAGTGGTAGTATACAGCAGCCCCAGAGGTATATACAGCCCCAGTGGTAGTATACAGCAGCCCCACAGGTATATACAGCCCCAGTGGGAGTATACAGCAGCCCCAGAAGTATATACAGCCCCAGTGGTAGTATACAGCAGCCCCAGAGGTATATACAGCCCCAGTGTAGTATACAGCAGCCCCAGAGGTATATACAGCCCCATTGGTAGTATACAGCAGCCCCACAGGTATATACAGCCCCATTGGTAGTATACAGCAGCCCCAGAGGTATATACAGCCCCAGTGTAGTATACGGCAGCCCCAGAGGTATATACAGCCCCAGTGGTAGTATACAGCCCCCCCTCCATATCATGTCCCCCCCAGGCTGCGGCAGCTGTCAAAATAACAAACACTTTATACATCACCTTCCGGCGCAGCTCCTCCGCTCTCCGCTCGCCGGCTTCTTCTTCCTTGTTGTGCCGGCTTCTGTAACCGCGCGCAGGAAATGACGTCATCTCCTGCGCCCGGTCACATGACACCGGCACAACAAGGAAGAAGCCGGCGAGCGGAGGAGCTGCGCCGGAAGGTGATGTATAAAGTGTTTGTTATTTTGACAGCTGCCGCAGCCTGGGGGGGGACATGATAAGGAGGGGGGGCTGTTTATTACTCTGGGGGAACCATAATAAGGAGGGGGGGCTGTGTAGTGCAATATGCACGGCATCCCCCCGCCGCTGATGGACGGGGGGATGCCGTACATATTCATTGCACTAATGAGGCGGCCCCACGTGACCGCCTGCGGTCACCGCGGCCCCCTCCTGCCTCCTCCAGCCCCCCCCCCCCCCACAGCATACCGTATGACCCGTGTATAAGCCGAGGGGGGGACCTTTCAGCCCAATTTTTGGGCTGAAAAACTCGGCTTATACACGAGTATATACGGTATATTCACCTTTTTATGTCTCGAGGAATACGGCAGCATGGTTTTTAACCCTTCATCCTCCCTACTTTATATGCACCACGCTGGGGACTGCAGCAGCCGTGATATGCTTTTATTTTGGTTGTGACTTTCACAACCACACAAGGTGAAGCCTCTGATATCTATTTAGGTAATATTTTATTTCTCAGACCCTTCATCCTCCCTACTTTAATTTTCTGAGATAATATCCTTTGGGTATGAAATAGATCCCTCTGTTTGTAATGAATCTATATATTATGTGTTTCACTTCATGTATAGAATTTCTCGAATAAATTAACTTTTTGATGATATCTTATTTCATTGAGATGCACGGGTGTGTTCACCTGCCAATCGGACAACAACCCTAAACATACTACCAAATCTACAATGGAATGGTTTAGATCAAAGCATATATTCATGTGTGTGAATGGGCCAGACACAGTCCAGACCTAAATCACATTGAGAATCTATGGCCCTTTTCACACCTATGCTGCCTATGCGCTTGCCTTTCTGCGCTAGCGCAAATGCAAGTGCAGGTGCATTTAGAGGCAAGTACATAGGCGCATGGATGCACTGCTCTTGCACTCACCTGCACTCAGTGTCCCCATTACCTGCTATGGCTGAGCGCAGGAGACGAAATCTCGGAAGCGCGAGTGAGAATAAGCTGACGTCATTATGCATGCACTTGGCCAGACACACCCGGAAACACGAATTGTGACTTTTTCGGGTGCGTCAGGAGAAGCGCATGCGCGGTGACGTTAGCTTATTCTCCCTCTCGCTTCCGGGATTTCGTCTCCTGCACTCGGCCATAGCAGGTAATGGGGACAACGAGCGCAAGAGCAGTGGCATTCATGCGCTTATGCACTTGCCTCTAAATGCACCTATGCTTGCATTTGCACTAGCGCAGGGCAGGCAAGCGCAGAGGCAGCATAGATGTGAACTAGGCCTATGACAACACTTTAAAAGTATTTTCACAGATGTTCTCCACCCAATCTCACTAGAACTATTTAGCAAAGAAGAACGGGCAAAAATATCATCCTATAGATGTGCAAAGCTAGTAGAGATGCACCCTAAATGACTTGCAGCAGAAATTGCAGTGAAAGGTGGCCTTTTAAAGTATTATTCAGGGGTAGCTGAATACAAATGCACTTCACAATCATTCTTTTTCAAGCCACTGTATGTGTTAATTTAAAAAATCCCCCAATAGTTTTCATTTATGTGCAACCTCAATTAATTTCCATGGACATAAATGTTTATTTTTGATAAAGGGATTAATTGGGTACTAAGCAGTCAGACCCCCCATTGTGACATTGGCAGTTTAACAGGAAGTGCCCAGCAAAGGGCAGCATAACACTCTCCCATAATAATGGGGTATTATTGTTGCTGTAGAGCAGGGGTGGGGAACGTTTTTCTGCCTGGGACCATTTGGAGATTTCTACTATGCATTGGGGGCCGCACAAAATTATCAGCTTCAAAATTCCCTGCTATATTTGGTTAAACCAGAGATTTCCAACGCCAGGCCTCTTGGGCCGCAAACAGGTCAGGTTTTCAGGATTTCATTGTATTGCACAGGTGATAATTGAATCACCTGCAAAGGTGATAATTCCAATACTAAGGAAATCCTGAAAACATGACACGTTTGTGGCCGAGGAGTCCTGGAGTTGGAGATCACTGGGCTAAACAATCAACTCACCCGTACGTTGGTGGCTGGGGCAGCTTCTCTTTGGCATGACTGTGATGTTAGGTCATATTGATCATGTTGCTTATCTGCTTTTCCAGGTTTGTTAGAGCCCTAATCGTCACAGGAGATGACAGTGTTGGCCAAAAGTATTGACACCCCTGCAATTCTGTCAGATAATACTCAGTTTCTTCCTGAAAATGATTGCAATCACAAATTCTTTGGTATTATTATCTTCATTTAATTTGTCTTCAATGAAAAAAACACAAAAATAATTGTCCTAAAGCCAAATAGGATATAAATCCACACCAAACATAAAAAAGGGGGTGGACAAAAGTATTGGCACTGTTAGAAAAATTATGTGATGCTTCTCTAATTTGTGTAATTAACAGCACCTGTAAGGGCCCTTTCACATCAGCGTTTATTTGAAATCGCGGCAGATGCGGTGAAAAAACCACATCTGCCGCGATTGCCGCATAACCGCTGCACTTGCGGCGCGGTTGCGGTAATCCCCATAGAAAGTATAGGGGGACGTGCGGCAAGTGCGGTTTTGCACTTGCGGCAGGTGCGGCCGCGAAAAAAACCGCGGCTGACCGCTTTTTTTTTTCGCGGCCGCACCTGCCGCAAGTGCAAAACCGCACCTGCCGCAAGTCCCCCTATACTTTCTATGGGGATTACCGCAACCGCGCCGCAAGTGCAGCGGTTATGCGGCATTCGCGGCAGATGCGTTTTTTTCACCGCATCTGCCGCGATTTCAAATAAACGCTGATGTGAAAGGGCCCTTACTTACCTGTGGCACCTAACAGGTGTTGGCAATAACTAAATCACACTTGCCAGTTGACATGGATTAAAGTTGACTCAACCTTTGTCCTGTGTCCTTGTGTGTACCACATTGAGCATGGAGAAAAGAAAGAAGACCGAAGAACTGTCTGAGGACATGAGAAACCAAATTGTGAGGAAGCATGAGCAATCTCAAGGCTACAAGTCCATCTCCAAAGACCTGAATATTCTGTGTCTACCGTGCGCAGTGTCATCGAGAAATTTAAAGCTCATGGCACTGTGGCTAACTTCCCTAGATGTGGACGGAAAAGAAAAATTGTCAAGAGATTTCAACGCAAGATTGTGCGGATGGTGGATAAAGAACCTCGACTAACATCCAACCAAGTTCAAGCTGCCCTGCAGACCGAGGGTACAACAGTGTCAACCCGTACTATCCGTCAGCGTCTGAATGAAAAGGGACTGTATGGTAGGAGGCCCAGGAAGACCCCACTTCTTACCCGAGACATAAAAAAGCCAGGCTGGAGTTTGCCAAAACTTACCTGAGAAAGTCTAAAATGTTTTGGAAGAATTTCAGTCTAGCTTCGGTGGATGTTGAAAGTTTGTACACGAAGATTCCCCAGAACAAAGCAGTGGAGGACTTAAATCATTACTCACAGAAAATCAAGTAGAACAGCCCATCATAGAGTTTGTGGGCGGGGCTATAGACTTCATTTTGACACACAACGCCTTCACCTTCATGAGCCAGTGGTACCTACAGCGGGTGGGTACCGCAATGGGTACCCCTGTTGCATGTACCCTGGCTAACTTGTACCTAGCTATGCTAGAGAGGGATCTCATTTTTTCAACAAAAAACCCATACGCCAAGCACGTCGTCCACTATATACGATACGTCGACGACGTGTTTGTCGTCTGGAACGGAGACAAAGCCACGTCTGAAAAATTAATTTTCTACCTGAATTCAACCAATGAGTACAACATGTACTTTACATCGGAGTTTGGTGGTCAATCATTACAATTTTTGGATGTATATCTTGAGATACAAGAATCAAAAATTATACGGTCAGTCTTTAGAAAAAAGACCGCTTCTAATGCCTTTTTGCATTACAAAAGCGCAAACCCTTTACATACAAAAGAAGGGTTACCGTATAGCCAATTCTTAAGGATAAATAACTCCAGTTCAAACTATCAAAGACAGGCGAATGAGCTAGGTTAGGCTCTACAAGACAGAGGTTACCCCAAAAATTTGCTATCTCAAGCCCAAACACGAGCTGAGAGCAAATTTGATGGAAAAGAGGTAACCCCTAAAGCCAGAAGTAGGCAATGGAACGAAAAAAGGTTCTTTTTTAGTTTTAGATTTGGCCCCATGTTTGACAAAATCTCCTCTTGTATCAGGAAGCATTGGCATATTATACAATCTGAGCCAAATATCCCAGACTCCTCTTTGCCAGTAGTTTCTTACAGGCGAAGTAGAAATCTGGGTGATACTTTGATAAAAAAACGGTTGACCAATATAACGGAAAAGTATAATTCGTGGCTCTCCAATAATCCAGTAAAAGGGAATCATCGTTGTGGAAATTGTCCCTGGTGTAAATATTTTGTACCTGGCTGCAATGTTAATATCAACGGTATAACCATTCCAGTAAGAAATCACATCAACTGTAGGTCAAAGGGAGTGGTGTACATTGTGAAGTGCCCGTGTTCCCACTTTTATGTTGGTAAAACAATAATGGTGGGTTTACACGTTGCGATATCGGCGTCCAACTCCGACCCAACTCCGACCAAAAGTCACGTGGTTCGGGAGTTGGACCCGATATCGTTCGCGCGTTGTACGGTTTGAACGTACAATGCGATGCTGGAACGATGCCAAAACGATATCGGGGTTGAATGAGCGTGCTATTCAACCGCCCGATATCGGATGGCCGTTGTAGCCGCATCGTCCCGTGTGACAGCCCAACTACGATGTGTACGGCCACGTCACCCATTCACTACCATGTTAACTGGTCGTTCCTGGGTTGGGAGGCGTACACATCGTCGGGACGTTGCATCCCGATATCGGGCTGTGTAAAACGGCGATGCGATGGCGGCAAAAGCGCGCTCAAAAAGCACGCTCGCGCGTCGTTGGCTACGATATCGGGCCGATATCGCGACGTGTAAACCCACCATAACACCTTTATTCCACAGATTTCGGGAACACTTTAATTCAATAACCTCTGGAAAAGGAAGCCCACGGCTGATAAAACATATAAGAGACTACCATCAGGGCAACCCAGAGGTTTTGTCGTTTATGGGTCTTGAGAAGCCTTCATTATCACCTAGAGGAGGGGATTTTGGTAGATACCTCCTTCAAATAGAATCCAGATGGATTATTCACACTGATGCGCAAGGTTTATTGGGAATGAACGACAAAATTGATATGTCTGTTTTTTTGTAACCATCTAGCCGTTCTCTCAATTCAACCTGTTTATTATTTTCTAATCTTGTCCAATTTGTTGGGCTGCGTAGATTTTGTAATAGAAAGGAAACTTGAGAGTATTATAGGACCGTTTGGGTCTAAATATAAAGAAATAAAGAGGTGTTTGTGGGTTTCCAGTATACCGTAAGTAGGGAAAGTATAATTCTTGTTTAAAAAAAACTTAAAAAACATAAAAAAAACACATATGAAAGCAAATGGGGATATAAGAAGGGTAGATATAGAGCCCCAATAGGGACTGTAGACTTTATCATCTTTATATTCAGCATTAAACACCAAACAATCACACATGGGAGACTAAATTAATATAAAAGAAACATTAACATAAGCACACTGAGAACTGTGCCGCACAGAATGACGTCAACCCTTCTGTGCAACAGCTCCCGGTAATGCAGTTTCAAGCCTCAGTAGTGCGGATCCATTAACACCTATAGATTAGTTATGCCTGAGCAACACAGAGTCAGACATGATTGATAGAACAAGATAACTGCCTCAATCAAACTGCTATGGTAAGGTAAATCTACCAGTTAATCTATTGAGCTCTGCAGGTTTTTATGTCCGAACATTGGGTAAGATCCCTGATAGCACTGTAATTTCTATGCCTTATTCGATGTTTTATTATGAAGGATATTTGTATTGATTATTTTTAATTTCACTCAGCCGGTGGACTGCAGGAGATCCTCCCACAAAATGGAGGCTCCAGCAGTCACTCGGTTAGCCCGTGGAAGAGGAGTACCTCGAAACGGTCCGTTGCACTTTCAGCACCCCCCTCCCTGCACGATCTGTAACTTGATGCACCAATAAAAGCCGGAAAATTTGGATTCAATCCGTGTGCCGCTACTTTCTTCAAATGTCAAGAGTCTTTTCTTCAGCAGAGCACCGGATCCAAGACACCGCCAACTTCAGCAAGGAATCTGCAGCAGGTTAGTGCCCGGTTCACTTCTCTCACAAAAATCGTTGTTTTGGAAGAATGTTCTCTCTTTTTGGGCAAAGGCATCAACATAGAGTTTACAGGATAAAAAAAGGGCATTCAAAGAAAAGAACACGCTCCCTACAGTCAAACATGGCAGAGGTTCCCTGATGTTTTGGGGTTGCTTTACTGCCTCTGGCACTGGACTGCTTGACTGTGTGCATGGCATTATGAAGTCTGAAGACTACCAACAAATTTTGCAGCATAATGTAGGGCCCAGTGTGAGAAAGCTGGGTCTCCCTCAGAGGTCATGGGTCTTCCAGCAGGACAATGACCTAAAACACACTTCAAAACGCACTAAAATATGGTTTGAGAGAAAGCACTGGAGACTTCTAAGGTGGCCAGCAATGAGTCCAGACCTGAATCCCATAGAACACCTGTGGAGAGATCTAACAATGGCAGTTTGGAGAAGGCACCCATCAAATATCAGGAATCTGGAGCAGTTTGCCAAAGAAGAATGGTCTAAAATTCCAGCAGAGCATTGGAAGAAACTCATTGATGGTTACCGGAAGCTGTTGATTGCAGTTATTTTGGCTAAAGGTTGTGCAACCAAGTATTAGGCTGAGGGTACCAATACTTTTGTCCTGCCCTATTTTTGGAGTTTTGTGTGAAATGATCAATGTTTTGCTTTTTGCTTCATTCTCTTTTGTGTTTCTTCATTGAATACAAATTAAATGAAGATAATAATACCAAAGAATTTGTGATTGCAATCATTTTCAGGAAGAAACTGAGTATTATCTGACAGAATTGCAGGGGTGTCAATACTTTTGGCCAACACTTCGTCATATCACTGGTGAGGCTGAGTCTGGGGCATACAGATCACTGAGGAGCTGGATTTAAAATGCAGGTAGTCAGCAAAATGCGACTGCCAACCTGAGCCCTGTGGTCCCCAGAAATCTACCGAGGGCCGTAGAAAAGGTCATCAAGGGCCGCCTGGGGCCTGAAGTTCCCCACTCCCCCTGTAGAGTTTGTAAGAGCAACCACTGTCAAATGCATGTGTTTTATTGTATGGCTGGAATCACATGATCGTACAGCATTTGATGAGAAAGCATCATATGTGATATGCTAATGACACTCCGTTCAAACTCTGTTGCAAGCGTGAACCGAGTGCCATTTTCTGTCCTCTGATTCTCTCACATGCGAAAATCAGAGCCCTCGTGACAAGGAGAGAATAATCTCTCCAGCTCCATCATAGAAACTCTCGGCATGTATCACTCTGTAGTCAGATTACATCCGAGTGCAGTCCCGTGTTTCACACGCAGCCATAGACTTGTACGTTGATCTGATTTACAGAGGTATTCACAGCATGCTGTCATTGTTTTCTCATGATGAGAAAAAAAATCGCAGATCTGCCCTGCCTCATTGAATAACATATAACATTGGGCTGAGTACAATGCGAGATTTCCTCGCATTACCATCATCCGATTTATATGCTCACGTGACCGAGACCTCAGTATTTGTCTCACTGCCTGTGTGCACATTTGTTTTTTTTCAGAACCACCTTGACAGAATCCTGAGACTGCCCAAAGTAGTAATGGCATATAACACACAAGGGGAAGGATTGCACATTTCTGAGCAGGATAGGCTGACTAGTGAGGATGGACCCACGGCATGACTGCCACCAGCTTCCTGCAGATACAACCTAAAAGGGAACCAGCTGCTATTCTGCTCTTCATAAACTAGTGACCGACATGATGAATATTAAGCATATAGAGTAGTCTGTAAAATTAAGGTGGAGAAAACCTATATATCCCAAATATGACCAGACTTTTCCTGCACGGTGGACTCCTTGATGGCCACAATCTCAAAACTTTAAAATATAAGTTTTACAAAACTGCTTCACAAATACAAATAAGTGATAGACGAAATTGTATTTCAATCATGTATGCGACATCAGAGAGGGCAATATAATAGGTTCCTTTCCTGCAGCATCCAGCCTGCATGTTTTTTCAGTTTGTTTGGGTAGGGCCAGACTGTTTTCCAATAGTGTCCATTGGCTCACCATGGATTTGTGGGGATGGTGCCAGGCAGTTGACACTGGAAACGGTGAGCCCCGTTTGCTAGGTAGCCATTCATGAGCAGTCAGCCTCCACAGGGCAACAAGGGTTAACTTTACTGTATGATTACTTGAGGGAATACACAGATGCAAATCTTTTTACTTGAAACAGTTCTTTACTGTCAACATCATGCAATAGTGTCCAAGCACATATATTGTGGGCACGCTTTTCAAACGTTACAGGGGCCACAAAGTGTTAACATTCACTTGCAATTTGGTCGCAGACTACTTCCCTGTCTTCGGTACCTCCACTGTTACTTTACACTTTACTCATTTTCCCTTTTAACGCTGAAATGCTTAGCAAAGTCAAATAGTCCTGCAGGACCCAAATGCTCTGGAAAACTCATGGGACAGCCTGTTGAGTGGTCGATGCAAGGCTGTGGTAGTCGCGGGCAAGCGCCCCAGTACAACAGTCCAGTACAACAGTCCTTGACACAATCACACTCCTCCAAGGACAATTCAGACGCAGAGTCCAGTAATCTTGACATTCGAGGGAGGATTTCCCGGTCGTTAATTGACCAACCCACCATCTAAACAACCCCCCATCAATTAAATAACAGCACAACACTGCTAGTGACTTGGTTAAACACATGGCCACAGCAGCCTTTATTGTCTATTGTTTACATACTAAGGAAAGACAACGGGTACGCTGTCCAACTGGCATCCCAACTTGAAAAATAGGCACACCCTCATATCACACATGGATAGGCTCGGTCCAGAAGCCTCCAAACCTTGACCCTGGCCACAAAACACCGACCCCAGGGACGAGATATTGATTACCTTAAACCAATACCCCAACCTTGCAGGACCCCGCACCTGCAAGGTACCTGCAACCGGAGCCACTATACCTTTCAAGTGGCTCACCTCCCAATTACGAGTGTAGATTCACTGCATCTGGACCAGACCTACCCCCGCTGCCGTGACAAACATCCAACACTACCTAAGATAAATTACCGACCCACTCACGCTACCAAACATCCACACATCACCTCCAAACACCCCCAGTAACTCAGACCCAAACAAAAGAGGGTGGGCGGGAAACTGTCCTGGCTTCCCCCAGAAATCGAGTGAGGGGTTACTTCCCTCACTCTAACCTATAGCTGCTCCTTAAGCTCCCCCTCTTCCTCCCCCTAAACCAAACCCCCCAACCAATTATCTCCCTCTGCCTTTTATGAACTTCCTTAATCCTGTACCTTCCACTAGTAACTCTCTCCCTCCCCAAATGTCATGGGCCCTGTCCACCTTACGGGTTCCCCGGCCTACTTTTTAACAGTCTTTTACTCAAACAGTCTCGTTTAACATGGGCACAACTCTTAGAAGTCACATTCTTGGGGTCATTCATCTTTATATAATTTTTCCAGACTGCTCCCATCATCCTAGTAACTAGGCTCTTACCTACTCCATCCAGCACTATGTTAACTCGCTGTAAGCTCACATAGTCTTATTGGACTCCAGCCATATCCCAGTCACAGGGATTCATCCAAAGGAACAATTAGGGCCCCGTTAGACAAAGTTCCTTTACATCTAGCACTGTGACAAACCGTTTGTCTGAGTCTATGCTGAAGTCCACTGCAACAGGTACCGGAGGAGTCAGTTGTGTCCCGGCAACCCACCTAAGGCGAGGGGATCATATACCAATGCAAGGTGAGTTACACTCACACACATGCTAGGCCAACGTCCCACTTCTCATACTCAAATCCCGTGGTGACCCAGAGAGTCTGGTCAAATCAAATGTTGGGCTCTACATGGCTTTGTCTTACACAGCGCACAACCTCTGTGCCATATTTCTCCCTTGGGAACTCTCCTGCTTAAACTCCACTGCAGGTCAATTTTATGAACTAGGCCCCATCCATAAGGGGTGCACTACTTCCTTTAACTACAGTGCTGTGCAAATTAATTGGGACAAAGCATTTTTTTTTAAGTAAAATTGTAAGTTGGGGTTACCAGTCTGTGATTCAAACCAGTTATAACTGCTTTGAACAGGTGTGAGTGTACAACCTTGAGTAACAAAATGTGGTTTGACTGGTTTTAGTCAGAAAAGAGAGTTGAGAGCTTGTTTCTGTGAGGAGTGGTTTAGTGTACTTTTTCTCTCAGTGTGATTCATGCCTGTAAAAATGGATGTTACTCCACAGAAGAGGTCTAGAATTATTACTCTTAATGAACATACATAGTCTGACTGTAAGAGAAATCGCTTCCACAGTTGGTATTGGAAAATCTACCATTTCAAGAATAATTCGCACACACAATGAAACTGGATAGTTTTCTCCAAAACGAAAAGGGAAATGTGGAAGAAAAAGGAAAACAACACCAAGAACTGATAAAACACTTATCAGAAATAGTAAAATTAATGCAAGAAAAACTTGCTTTGTCCCAATTAATTTGCACAGCACTGTAGCTACCTAACTAAAGGAAACTGGGAAGCAGTCCTTACCTCAGCCAGTAGGTGGCAACATACACTATTTCACATAACAACTCTACATACAAATGTATAACATATTAACACATAAGTGTATAAAAGCAATACTCTCCAGAGCAGGGGCAGGGCAGAACACTAAACTCCCTACAAGCCAAGGGACAAGACTCGTTCACTAATATGTCAAAGGCCCATTTGCCCAAGCATCAGTTAAACGGATCCTCAAAACTGTCACCGGAGGAAGGCAGTTGCTGCCCTGGCATGTTTCCCAAACGCTTAATTCTGGATCATATGGGTGGCTAGCCGAACTAACTATACACCTTAAGGGTCCTACTGTGTCCTGTGACCCTGGGTTGACCCAGCGAGTCTGGCCGAATTAAGTTCTGGTCCATTCCTTGCCACACTTCTAACAGATGCAGCTTTCCTATCTTTTCCTTTTCTACGATTTCTGATTCAAAATTCCTGATGCCTACTTTTTATCTACTGAGCTCCTCCTCTTGAGGGCTGTGTAAATAAATCTTAACCATTTCCTGCCTATAAGAAACCAGTGAGAAGTTATTGTGAAACTAGATGGCAACGTATTCATATGTACGCATCGCACAGTCAAATACAGTAAACAATATACAGAAGTTCAATACACATGTCAGCACAATACACACTAATTTTTTATACTATAACACATTATATATGTGGCACCCCAGAGTCCGGATGCCACAATGTCATTGCTGCCCTCAGGGAGTAGTGTCATACTTAGGAGCAACAAAGGGTATCCACACCAGGTGAGGCAAGCACACAACACCTTTTCTGCCTGCAGGGGGAGCTCTAAACCCGGGTTCAGGGCAGCTCCCCATAAATTCCTGTCTGGGGCGGAATTAGTTACTTCAGTACAGAGCAGTACTGAGGAAGACATCTTGAGCACTTGAGCAGTGCTAAGCTCGTCCCAGGGTAGCCAAAGCCTAGCTTGAGGGACCCATAAGCGAGAGTCTGAGGAAGGTGAGGAGAGCCTGGTGAGTGGAGCGGTACCGAGCTCATTGCAGTGCAGAGCACCAGAACCGGACACCGGAATCCAAGGCTGTGCAGGGTCTAACGTCCCGGCAGCCAATCCCAGAGGGTGGGAGATTCCAAGACTCCCAGCCACACCACAGTGTCTGCAGGAAAAGCAGCATAGAGAGTCCAGAAGCAGCCGCCAGGGAATTGGAGCTGGAAAAGGGCTCAAGCTGCCTGACATACCGACACAACACAGGAAGAGAGAGAGGGCCGCAGCTCAGCTTTAGGCAGCAGCAGGGACCCGCTGAAGGAGCACAGCAGGGAGGCCTCAGAACTTGAAGGGTGAGGAGAACCCCGAGTTGCTTCCAGGTTGCACGGACTACAGTACCATCACCTGACAGTGTTCTGGCTTCTACCTACATCACCAGTAAAGGACCTGAGGAAACAACAACTGTGAGTCTGTCACTACACGCCCTCTGTTCTGCACCCCAATGGCCTTCTAATACCTTAGACATTCCCGGTTGCCCTGGGGATACACTCCACACGTGGGGAGCGACACCACCATAGCTGCCCATCCATCATCCTCAGTGGTCCCGTCTGGCAACATGGGCCCAAATAGTCGAATACCGCGGGTGGCTTCACAATCCTTTATCTCTAAATCATTTCCTCTACATTTTTAGCTACTTTGCAGGACCACAGAGCCGGGTCTCAGCCCCCGTGTGTCCCTTGAGAGACCGAACCAGCCCAGTTCCGAGTACCCCATGGCCCTGGAGTGAGTCAGCTTCTGGCATCATGACCAGGATCACATAGCCTGGTGCCACTGGGCCCTGTGTGCCGTAACTTTATTGAACTGTGTGTTTGACTGTCACCATACTGCTCTGTGAGGCACACGGGAAGCCAAGGGTGCATATCGTCGTGGGTGGCACCCTAGAAAGAGCACGAAAGAAGCCCAACCTATGGTCTGATTACATCCGGCGGGGTGCGGGAAACCCTGTCCCACCTGCAGAACTAAAAACTGATAATCCCCCCAGAAGTGAAGGACCTGGCTGAGGTTCACTAGGGGGAGGAAAATGTCGGAGCCGTGTGGAGAGGAGCTCGCACAGGGTTGGTCGCAGCCCAGCCCGCAGCTCCGGGTTCAGCCCCTGTAGTAGCTGAAGCCCCAGCAACAGCCGCAGTACCAGCCATAGCTTCGGTAATGCCACTCCTGATGCCGTATACACCAGGGGCGACGTGGTTGCCGCAATACTCGGGGAATCATATTCCCTGACAGACTTCAGGGAGAGACTGGATAGTAAGTGTATCTCCTGACGGAAAAACAACAAGTCAGTATATTAATTGGACAATTAACTGGTGCAGCCCAGCGGGAGGTAAAGTCCTGGCCGGACAATGATAAAGACACTGTTGAACACATTATGGCCAGGCTGAAAGCCACCTTTGACACCCGTACTGCTGCAGAAATAAAAGTGAGATTCTACGGGTGTAAACAGAGGGTGTAGGACAGCATAAGAGACTTTGCCTTGAACCTTCAAGAAGCGCTGAGGACAATGAAACAAGTAGACCCTAACGGCATACCAGAAGAGAGCAAGCTGTTGATTGAACAGTTTATTGAGGGGTTCCGGTCCCCTGCTCACAGAAGTCAGCTATGCATGTTGGCCCTACAGAACCTGACCTGGACTTTGCGCAATTTAAGGACAGGGTTATTTGGATATTGTGAGAATCAACAGCCAGTAGCCCAGAACCTGCACAGTGCCTGGCATTAACATGCCACCCAGAGGGGGCGCAAACCCCACAGGCCAAGGTCGGGGCCAGTGCACAAACTCTTGAAACTGCCACTCCTGAAGCCCTACAATTACAGGTCCAAGCACTGACTAACGGCATGATTGAGCTGGCGAAAGCTATGCAAGTGATGCAAGAATCCAAGCCGGCGGAGAAGATCGAATTTGCTTCCAGTCAAGATGACGTCCCATTGCTGCGACAGAGAAGGAGCCCAACGACCAAAGGACGACCCAGCGATCGCTATGACCTTAAAGGAAAGCTCATCTGCCACCACTGCGACAAGGCGATTCATATCGCCAGATTTTGTACTTTAAACGAGAGTCCCCTGGGAGGATGACCAGTCCTGCCTTTCGTGCTAGATGGCATCCCCACATATACTTTACCAGACACTGGCTCGCAGGTGACAACGAATGCCATATATCCTTTACCAAAGATACTGAGCAGACTCCGACATCCTACGCCGCTCAGACAACAGGTTTACTGTATATGCTAGTAATGGTAAGCCTGTGCCACAGATAGGGTTCAAAGAGGTGACCATAAAGGTGGGGTGGGTAGAATTGAGAGCCCAGAGAATGATAATTGTTGATGTTGATCGATGAGAATGTAACCCAATGATGACCTTGGGCACTAATGTTATTGAGAATTGTCTAGGGGAAATTACTCTGTTACAACAGGTAGCTGAGACTGCCAACCTCAGGCAGCAACAAATCTTGCACAAGGAAATAAAAGCCTTGATGATGAGACAGCAGGTAGCGTTGTCTGGAGGAGAAATTGGCAGTGTACGGGTGAGTGACACAATTCCCATTGTAATTCCTCAAAAAGTGAAATGTTGATCTGGTGTCGGCAGCAATAAGTCTCAGGGGTCAAGACTATCAGTCCTGGTAGAACCAGTGTACTCAGACAGTAGGCCCACTGTCCTGACAGTCAGGGGGTAGTTGATGTCCATAAGGGAAGGGTACCCATGCATTTTAAATTGTGGGGAGGAAGAATCCAAACTACCCCGGTTTGCCACCATTGCTAAGCTGTACACTGTCAACAACAACTCCAACCCTTGATTCCGTTAGACCAGGAGGAGGACATCATCTCTGAGGGGCAGCTTGAGGATTGGTGTCAGAAGCTATATATAGGCACCAATTCCACCCCTTCGCATCAAAAGCATGGAATCTACCAGGTAGTGCACGAGTATGAAAGGGTCTTTAGTAAACATCCTTTAGACTTTGGGCAGGTAAAAGAGGTTCAACATCATATCCCCACAGGTGATCATCTGCCCATTAAAGAGAGATACTGGCCTGTACCACCAGCTCACTACCAATGTGCCAAAGAAATGTTATGGGAGATGAAGGAGGCTGGGGCGATAAGAGATAGATGTAACCCCTGGGCAGCTCCTGTAGTCCTAGTAAGGCTGGTTTCACACTACGATTTTATCATCTCCGATGCTGCACCGAAAATAAAATCGGACAAAATCAGATTGGACCAAATCGGATGCCATTTAGTGCACATCCGATTTGGTCCGATGTTTTTAACATGGGGCCCTATGGAGCAGGGTCCGAAGAAACATCTGATGTCTCCTTGGACCCGATTTTACTGTACAGAGCATGCTGAGCATACAGGGCTTAAAAACAATAAACCATCTATGCTCACCTGTCCACGATCCCCTGGCGTCTCCAGCACATCCTGCCTCTAGGACCTGCCGTGATGTCATAGTCACATGACCGGTTACCACGGTAACCGGTCATGTGACTGTGACATCACGAGAACTCCTACGATCAGAAGAAGAGAGCTAGAAGCGCCGCTGGACTCGTGGATAGGTGAGAATAAAGATTTTTTTATTTTTTATTCCGAAGGAGGGAGAGTACTGGGGGACATAAGGGGGCCACACAGGGGAGAAGAGGGGGGGACACACAGGGGTGAAGAGGGGGAAACAGAAGGGAGAAGAGGGGGCATCACCAGGGGAGATGAGGGGGACACACAGGGGTGATGAGGGGGACACACAGGGGTGATGAGGGGGAGCACTAGGGGAGAAGAGGGGGACACACAGGGGAGAACAGCTGTGACAGGTGACAGGAGGAGCCGGCAAACTGATCCTGCAGAATGTCGGATCAGATGCCTATTTGGCATCCGATTGCAGGGATTAGTTTAGATCCGATGCTGTCTGATTTATATCGGACAGCATCGGATTTGACAAAATCGTTATGTGAAAGTAGCCTAAGAAAGAAGGATGGTACAATGAGAATGTGTGTTGATTACAGGCAGATTAACCACATTACAGATAAGGATGCTTACCCATTACTCAAAATTGAAGAGTGGGTATTGGCAGGTTCCTGTAGCAGAGGCAGACTGAGAGAAGACAGCGTTTGCCATGCCAATGAGCCTTTGTGAGTTCAACTGCATGCCATTTGGACTCTGCAATGCACCGGTAACATTCCAGAGGTTGATGAAGTGGTGCCTGGGGCACAGGAACTTTTAAACCGTATTACTGTACTTAGATGATGTCATAGTCTACTCCAAGAAGTATGAAGACCATCTGGAGCACTTGGTTGAAGTGTTCGAAGCATTGTCCAGTTATGGCCTATAAGTGAAGCCTAAGGTACAGTACCTCGGTCATGTTGTCAGTGTTGAAGGAGTAGCACCAGACCCTGAGAAAGTCACCGTCATATGGGACTGGCCGAGACCAACCACTATCAAAGAAGTGGGACAGTTCCTGGGACTGTTAGGGTACTAGGGGAGGTTCATTAAGGGGTTTACGAAGATGGCAGCACCCCTGTAAGACCTCCTGGTAGGCCAATCCAAGAAGGTCGAGAACCCAAACCCTCCGTTTGAGTGGGGCAGCAAAATAGAAGACTCCTTCAATCAGTTGAAGTGGGCCCTGACGGGGGATGAGATCCTGGCCTACCCTGACTACGGCCAGCCGTTTGTGTTGTATACAGATGCCAGCAATGTGGGATTGGGAGCCATGTTGTCCCAGATGCAAAGAGGCAGGGAACGAGTGATTGCCTACGCCAGAAGGGAGCTCCGTCCTATAGAAAGGAACCCAGAAAACTACAGCTCATTCAAGTAAGAGTTCCTGGCCATAGTCTGGGTGGTCACAGAACGTTTCAAACATTGCTTGGCTGCCGTAAAATTTGCCATCTTCACGGACAACAATCCATTGACTCACTTGCAGACAGCAAAGTAGGGCGCTAGAGCAGCAATGGATGGCCCGATTGTCTAATTACAACTTTACCATTAAGTACCGGGCAGGCCAGAACACGCACTGTCCAGAATACCTCATTTGCCAGATGCGGGAGAAGACCCGGAGGAGCTGGAAGAGATAGAGCTGCCGGCTTTTCACCGCCCCAGTGCGTCCCAGTGTTCTCATGGTGTGAAAGATAAACATCCAAAGGCCATTTGAAACCGTTACCCCACCATGGATGGGCAGAAACACAAGACAGTGACTCAGCTGTTCATCTAGTCAAGGAACTGTTGACGCAGGCAGACTCACATCTTAATCCAGATGCTCCACAGGAAACACAACACTGTGGAAAGAGAAAAGTAAGTTGTTCATTTATGAGGGTAAGCTGTGCAGACGCTACAGTAATGTACGAACCCATGAGCTTGTCTGGCAGATAGTAGTCCCGAGGATAGATGTCCAGATGGTCCTAGAGGCGTACAACTATGGAGCAGGGCATTTCAGGTGGAAGAAGCTGGAGGATCTGCTACGAGGAAGATTCTACTGGGTTGGAATGAGGAAGGCCATTGAAAAATGGTGCAGAGACTGTGGCCCATGCAAACTGAGGAGGAAGGATCAAGATAGCCGGAGAGCCCCACTACAGCCAATCGTCACCAGGCAACCTCTTGAACTTGTGGCTTTATATCATGTGAAATTGACTCCAAGTCGGCCAGGCTACTTCTACGCCCTCGCCATTTTAGATAATTACTCCCGTTTCCTGGTGGTAGTACAGGTGAAGGACCTTACAGCCAAAACAGCGGCCAAAACCTTTCAAACCCATTTTTGCAGACCCCATGGTTATCCTGAACAGGTGTTAACAGATCAAGGTCCAGCATTTGAAGCAGAGATATTCCAGGAATTTTGCAACATGTATGGGTGCAAGAAAATAAGAACCGCTCCGTATCACCCACTGACTAATGGCATGTGTGAGAAAATGAATCGGGTAATGATAGACCTGTTGAAGACCTTGCCTTTAAAAGAAAGAAACCTGTGGCCAGAAAAGTTGCCAGATTTAGTGGACTTATATAATCATGTCCCTCTGAGTTCCACCAATTGTACACCTGCGTATCTGATGAGAGCAAGACCTGACAAATAGCCCATTGACATGGATATGGGAATCGTGAAACCTGATGTAGACTCACCAGATTCTGATTGGGATATAGAACATCAAAAACAGTATCACAAGGTACAATAATGTGTAGAAAGACAATTGTCCCAAGCCAGAGAAAGACAAGAAAAGTCCTACAATAAACACGCTCCTGCAATTGCCATAAGACCAGGTTAACAAGTTTTCAAGAGGAAGAGATGTACCAACAAACTTGATGACCAATGGGAAGCAGTACCATACACCGTGTTGCCTTAGAATTTTCACATACCAAGGTGTGCCTTGTTAGAAAAGACGGAGGAGAGACATCAGCGACAATTTCAAGAGACCATCTCAAGGTATGCCCTGACAAATTGAAACACAGAGAAAAAGTACAAGAAATACCTTTGCCTGTAGAACCAAAAGAAGAAGTAATCCATACAGTTCTCAGAGACTTTCCTAAAACGTGGACACAGATCAACGGGGCAGTAGTCGTCCATATGTTAGCCTTTCCCCAAATTGTGGTCCCTGAACCAGAAAGACATGAAGAACCAGAAGTAGAATAATCAGTCGCCACACCTGCAGAGGAACAGGAAAATTAACCCTCTGCTAACAATGAATTTGTCAGTCCCATGGTGAGACTAAGACGACACTCTGAGACACCAGCACTGTACATATCCACGCATAGGATAGTGCTCAGTACACGCACTACAACTGTAGTAGACACTCAAGACAGGTTAGCAGAACGCACCACATAGGTTCAGATGCCAGCACGTTACAGGCATTTAGTGCAGTTTAGCCAGTTAAAATGTAAATATGTTTTGCTTTTCCTATGTAACTATGCAAATTGGTAACCACCAAGCGTACGTACCCAGAGGACTTACTGTATGAACTTTTGAGCCTTCTTAATCATTTACTCATTAATTGTAGACCAATAGACCCCAGGACTGGTTGTGGTAAAGACAATCTTGTACATATTTGTTCATCAGCCAACAGTGGAAGGACTAAGTGCTGTAGTGACTGTTTTTCATATTGTGAGACAGTGACCGGGATGATCTGTGACGGCCGGTATGTGTCTCCCAGGTTATGCTCCCTCCACGTATAGGAAGCACTCCACTCCGGGTTCATAGAGACTTTCCCGGAGGTAAGCAGAGGGTTAAAAGCTAGGCGGGAACACAGGGTGTGGTTCTCTGACTGGAGCTTCAGTCTGAAGGAAGACTGAAGAGACTAGTGAGCGGCCAGGACAGGAGAGGCAGAGCCTGTGTGCTGACACAACACGGCCTAGCCCGGAGGGCTTGAGCTCGGTGAGCCCTGGACTGGAGAGAACCCGTGATAAAGGACTGTGTGCCAATCTTATGGTTATAGGAAGTGTGCCCGGCTGCATCCCAGAACCTGGAGGTTTGTGTGTACTGTGGACATATGCATAATAAACCATGTGCTGTGAACTTCTGTGCCTTGCCCCTTGCCTCTGCCGTGCAATCCGACGGCGCTACCTCACATATGGTGGAGAATGCGGGCAGCAGCCCAGTGAGGTGTAGCAACCTGGCATACCCAGTGGCACATGTCCGTGATCCAACCAGCTAGGCTCCGGTATATTCCTGCTGCACCATGGAAGACATTCTAAAGCAGTTGGCCCTGGCTAATGCCCAGCAACAGCAGGCTAATGTGCAGCAACAGCAGGCTAATGTGCAGCAGCAACAGACCAATGCACATCTGCTCCAGTCGTTGGACTGTCAGCAGCAACAGCAGCAGCTGCAGCATCAGGCCCAACAGGAGACCAATCAGCTCCTGATACGACAATTGGACCTCCTGACCGCGGAGCTCCGGGACCGGCCAGCGGCTTCATCCCCGGGACCAGGCGAGGAGTACAGCGTCAAGACAGCGGTAAGGCGAGCGTTGCAAAAGATGACCCCGGGGGATGATGTGGAAGCTTTCCTGTCTGTGTTTGAGCGGGTGGCCGAAAGGGAGAGACTGCCGACCGACCAGTGGGCCGAAGTATTGGCGCCCTATCTGATTGGGGTGTCCCAAAAAGCGTATCTGGACCTCTGTACCGAGGATGCTCTGGATTATGGAGCCCTGAAGGGTGAAATCCTTGCTCGGTTGGGGGTGAACACATACGTACAAGCTCAGCGGGTAAACCAGTGGTTTTTTGAGGAAGCCAAGCCCGTACGCTCCCAGGCTTACGATTTATTGCATTTAGTAAAAAAATGGTTGCAGCCTGAGACCCTCAGTCCTGCGCAAATGGAGAGGGTGGTCGTCGACCGCTTTGTGTGCACTCTTCCCGTCCCTATACAAAGGTGGGTGGGACAAGGTGACCCGAGTACCCTGGATCAATTAGTGTGCCTGGTGGAGCGACATGTGGCTACGCAGGACTTGATACGGGACACTGGGACTTTGCGTGCCACTCGGCGGCCGGCCTCCTGCAAACCCCCTGCTAAAGATCCCTCGCCCGAACCTGTGCAGGAGACCGCCCCTGTTCCACAGGAGTCCTCTCCCGCCACTCCAGGGGTCCGAAAAGGCCTGTACCCTAGAAGACAACCTTTTAGGGGTGCTTCTTTCCTATTAGATGTTGGCGCTGCCAGCGGGTTGGACATGTGGGAGCCCAGTGTCCCCTCACCACGGAGCCCATGGACTGCAGGTATCCTCAGCGGGGGTCAATGTATGCTCAGACGGTGTGTACAGCCGGCCTTATTTCTCCAGGGACTGATCTGCATTTATGTCAAGTACAGGTGAACAGATGCCAGGTGACCGGCTTGTTGGATTCAGGGAGCTTAGTGACCCTCATGCGGACAGCCCAGATCACTGGGGTGAAGGACACGGGGCGTACCGTGGGGGTGGTGTGCATACATGGGGACCTCCGGGACTATCCTACCATCACCATCACGGCTCCATGTGGACAGATACAGCATGAAGTGGGACTGATGAATAACCTTCCCTATGATGTAATCTTGGGGAGGGATCTGCCTTTTTTCTGGGCTCTATACAAAGGACCCTCCAAGACCCCTCAGGTAAAGGACAGTCCAGGGCCTGAGCCCGATGACCCCGAGTCCAGGACACCTGCAGTAGGGGTCGCCACGGCAGGGACAGAGTGTGACGCCGATAGGTCATCCTTAGAGGTGTTGGCAGGTGAGCTCGGAACAGACGAGCCAGTCCCGGAGTTGGAGGCGTCTCCAGGTACTTTCGGGACGGCCCAACTCCAGGATCCTACGTTAGTACACGCCCGGAGTCGGGTGATCGAAATTGATGGGGTGGCACAGGTGCCCAGGTAAGGTACCCCCATTTCGCCCTCAAACAGGATTTACTCTACCAAGTGGATAATATACGGGGGGATGTTGTGGAGCAATTGTTGGTGCCCCAGCCGTATCACCGGCGGGTCCTCGACTTGGCTCATAAACATCTCATGAGTGGCCACCTAGGGGCTAAGAAAACGCAGGAGCGGCTGTTGTAACGGTTTTATTGGCCCGGGATCCTCGGGGAGGTGAAAAAGTACTGCGAGACTTGCCCGGAGTGCCAACTCACCGCGCCCCTGGCTCACTTTCGCAGTCCTTTGGTCCCCTTGCCCATTATAGAAGTCCCTTTTGAGCGGATAGCCATGGATTTGGTGGGACCTCTCGTAAAATCTGCCTGAGGACATCAACACATTCTAGTGATAGTCGATTACGCCACCCGTTACCCTGAGGCGATACCCCTCAGACACCCTACCGCTAAGATTATTGCGCGGGAGTTGTTTGCCGTGTTCTGTCAGGTGGGGTTGCCCAAGGAGATCCTTACAGACCAGGGGACCCCATTCATGTCCAAAATCACTAAGGAGCTGTGCAGACTGCTCCAGATTAAGCAGTTGCGTACGTCTGTGTACCATCCTCAAACGGACGGGTTGGTGGAACGGTTCAATAAAACCTTAAAATCCATGTTAAAAAGGGTAGTCTCCAAAGATGGGAAGGACTGGGATATGTTGCTCCCTTATCTCATGTTTGCAGTCCGGGAGGTACCCCAATCGTCCACGGGGTTTTCGCCATTTGAACTGTTGTACAGGCGACATCCTCGGGGATTGTTGGACCTGGCCAAGGAAACATGGGAGTAGGAACCAACCCCCCATAAAAGTGTGATTGAACACATTTTGGGGATGCAGAATCGCATAGCCGCAGTCATGACAATAGTGAAAGAGCATTTGCAGGACGCGCAGGCAGCTCAAAGTGCCAGGTACAATAGACAGGCTACGGTACGGTCCTTTAACCCAGGGGATCGGGTGTTGGTCCCCACAGCAGAAAGCAAGTTTCTAGCGAAGTGGCAGGGTCCTTATGAAATTCGGGAAAAGGTTGGGGTTGTCAACTATAAAGTATTTCAGCCAGGAAGGAGAAAACCAGAGCAGATATACCATATCAACCTGTTGAAACCATGGAAGAAACGGGAAGGCCTGATGGCTGACCTTTTTTCGTCTCCCTCCTCTTCCGGGCGCCCATCCCTGGGTCCAGCGACCCCCGGGGAGAACGAGCCAGAAGTAAGGATAGGAGACGGCCTCACCAAGCAACAGAGACGAGAGGCCAGACGGTTGGTTCAGCAGAACCCAGAGGTGTTCTCAGACTTGCCCGGTAGGACAAGCCTTATACAGCATGATATTGTCACCGAGCCTCGCATGAAGGTACGCCTGAAGCCTTACAGGGTGCCGGAGGCTCAGAGACAAGCCATCTCAGAGGAGGTGAAAAAGATGCTCCACTTAGGGGTGATTGAAAAGTCTAAGAGTGAATGGGCCAGTCCCATTGTACTGGTACCCAAGCCAGACGGCTCCTTACGATTCTGTAATGACTTTAGGAAGCTCAATGAGATATCCAAATTCGATCTTTATCCCATGCCCCGGGTGGATGAGCTGATCGACAGGCTGGGACAGGCACGGTATTTCACTATGCTCGATCTGACCAAGGGGTACTGGCAGGTGCCACTGACGGAGTCAGCCAAGGAGAAAAACGCTTTTGCTACACCTGAGGGGCTATTTCACTACGTCGTCTTGCCATTTGGTTTACATGGCACCCCGGCCACATCCAGAGGTTGATGGACCTGGTGCTGGAACCCCATCAGGTGTATGCATCTGCGTACCTCGATGACATCATTATCTATAGCACCGAGTGGCAGACCCACCTGGTTCAGGTACAGGCTGTGGTGGATGCGCTTCGTACAGCCGGGTTGACGGCCAATCCCAAGAAGTGTGCTTTGGGGCTCATGGAGGCCCGATACTTGGGGTATGTGATAGGCCAAGGAGTGATTAAGCCCCAAATCAACAAAGTTGAGGCAATCCAGAAGTGGCCTCGACCCCTGACCACGAAGCAGGTCCGGGCTTTCCTAGGTATCGTGGGATACTACAGATGGCTTGTCCCTAATTTTGCTGGATTGTCGGCCCCCTTGACGGACCTTCTCAAGGGTAAGAAGTCCGTCATGGTGCGCTGGACACCGTAGGCCGAGGACTCCTTCCGAGCACTAAAGGGTGTCCTGTGTGGACAGCCAGTTCTAGTCAACCCCGATTTTCGGAAGGAGTTTATTGTGAAAACGGATGCTTCGGAGGGCGGGCTGGGGGCGGTTCTGTCCCAGGTGGTCCAGGGGGAGGAACACCCCGTCACCTACTTGAGTAGGAAACTCACCCCTCCCGAGCAGAACTATAGCGTTGTGGAGAAGGAGTGCTTGGCCATCAAGTGGGCCTTGGAGTCCCTGCGCTATTATTTGTTGGGACGGCAGTTTGGGCTCGTGACGGACCACTCCCCACTGGTCTGGATGAGGTCTGCCAAGGAGCGGAACGCCCGGGTCACCCGGTGGTTCCTTTCCCTGCAGAACTTTAGGTTTACGGTGGAACACCGGGCCGGGAGGTTTCAGGGCAACGCTGATGCCTTGTCTCGTGGCCCGTGTTTGGATGCTGGAGTTCAACCCCGAACGCTTGAACTGAGGGGGGGGTTATGTGAGACAGTGACCGGGATGATCTGTGATGGCCGGTATGTGTCTCCCAGGTTATGCTCCCTCCACGTATAGGAAGCACTCCACTCCGGGTTCATAGAGACTTTCCCGGAGGTAAGCAGAGGGTTAAAAGCTAGGCGGGAACACAGGGTGTGGTTCTCTGACTGGAGCTTCAGTCTGAAGGAAGACTGAAGAGACTAGTGAGCGGCCAGGACAGGAGAGGCAGAGCCTGTGTGCTGACACAACACGGCCTAGCCCGGAGGGCTTGAGCTCGGTGAGCCCTGGACTGGAGAGAACCCGTGATAAAGGACTGTGTGCCAATCTTATGGTTATAGGAAGTGTGCCCGGCTGCATCCCAGAACCTGGAGGTTTGTGTATACTGTGGACATATGCATAATAAACCGTGTGCTGTGAACTTCTGTGCCTTGCCCCTTGCCTCTGCCGTGCAATCCGACGGCGCTACCTCACAATATTTTCTTGTTTTTTGTAATTTTTTAAGACTCTGTACACTTTTCATATTTACTATTGTTATGTTTTACTAAAAAAAAGTTTCCCTCAGTCCAGGTGTACTGAATTTCACTAGGGGGAACGTGGCAGTCCTGAAGGGGGAGCTCTAAACTCAGGTTCAGGGCAGCTCTCCTATAAATTCTAGTTTGGGGCGGAGTTAGTTAGTTCAGTACGGAGCAGTACTGAGGAAGACATCTTGTGGACTTGAGCAGTGCTAAGCTTGTCCCAGAGTCTGAGGAAGTTGAGGAGAGCCTGGGGAGTGGAGTGGTACCAAGCTCACCCTGGTGCAGAGCACCAGAACTGGACACCGGATTCCGAGGCTATGCAGGGCCTAATGTCCCGGCAGCCAATACCAGAGGGTGGGAGATTCCAAGTCTCCTAGCTACACCACAGTGTATGCAGGCAAAGCAGCATAGAGAGTCCAGGAACAGCCGCCAGGGAATTGGGGCTGGAAAAGGGCTCAAGATGCCCGCCATACCAGTACAACGCAGGAAGAGATAGAAAGCCGCAGCTCAGCTTTAGGCAGCAGAGTCTTTCTGTTACTATGTGCCCTCCGTCCTGCACCCCAACGGCCTTCCAACACCATAGACTTTCCCGGTTGCCATGGGATATGCTCCACCCGTGTGGAGCGACACCACCATGGCATCACGATCCTTTATACCTAATTCATTTCCCCTGCATTTTTATCGACCTTGCATGGCCACGGAGCTGGGTCTCAACCCGCGTGCGTCCCTCGAGAGACCAAACCAGCCCGGTTCCTAGTACCGCACGGCCCTCGGGGCAAGTCATATACCTACCTTATCAATATTTACAATATTACTTCACACATTTGTACAATTCACCATATACATATATGACCAAAAAAACTGTGTCTTTCAGGCAATGGCAGCAGAGATTTGCACTTACAGGTGAGAAAGCTTTGGCCACAATGTGACTTCACTTCAGCCGCACTTCTTGACTAAATTCATACTTGTCTGCACAGTTTGGCGTACATGAACTCTGATTTCCAGAGTGGACATCTAAAAGGTAAGAGTGTTGGCACATAAAAAAAAAAGAGAAAAATAAGAGAAAAACAGCAGTTTTGATATTTTTGTTTAGTTCTCTTGCCATTTACCGTGCAGGTTAAAAATCTTGTTATGTTATTAGTTCTGGCCATTTTATGCAGCAATAGCAACGTTGTATGTCAGATAAAGCCGTCATAGAACAGGTTCTTGTGTATGGAGCATGTTCAGAAGCTTACCTGCTGTATATAGGACAGGTTCTGGCTAGGTGTTATGGCAAGCGCCCTTCTCTGATAGCAACGGTTTAATCTAGCATCAACCGCTGGTGTTTAATCATCTAAAGCCCTTTTCATTTACTGACAGCGGCATTTAAAGCGATGGTCCGAAACCAACCTCTGTTTATCATTATAAATGTCTGCCTATTTAAAGGGGTTGTCCACTACTAGCACAAACCATTCTGAATCAACTTGCTTTCCCCAGTTAAAATAATAAATCACTTCCAATCACTGCCAGCTTACCTCTTACTGCAGCAGCCAACGCTCACTTTTTGTTGATTGCTCTTATGTCTGAAAGTGGGGAGAGGAAAGCTGTCAGTGATTGGACGCGGGGCTCGCGTGTCGTCACAATGACATGTGAGCTCCGAGCCGCGGTGGAATGGCAGCAGAGCAGGAGGTGAGTACAGGGTTTATTATTTTAACTATCGGGAACAAGTCAATTGAGAAGGGGTTGTCCTAGTAGTGGACAATCCCTTTAATGTCATGTCATAGTCTCAAACAAGATATCATCATAGAGCAGAGTCTGCCTACCCCAGCACCTCTATAGGACCACCTCATGAACCCTGAGAATTGAAAGGGGAAACACATAGGGCTTATGGAACCTAGAAAAATATTATCTAAATCTAAGTATAAAACATGTGGGGATGGTCATTATAATTGACAGGATATCTGCTATGTATTAGTGGTCTAATATTGAATCTGGACCTCTTTGATAGTGTTGTATAAAGTATCACTGCATTGTGTTGGATTACACATCTGCATTGACAAATGTCCTTTTGTTGACTCATTTTTCTACTGACAATTATAGGCCCCACCTAGTACAATGGATATTGCACTTGACACCTTTTTGTGGCATGTCACTTTGTTATTTTCGTACCCATCGTGATTATAGTTATAACTGGGATAGTTTTTCCTTCTCCTTTTTCTTACTCAGAACTGTAGTATATGTTTTGCTATAAAGAATTGCTATCAAGATTGTGGCTATACACGGCGTAATAGGGATTATCAAGGCAAGCCATCGCTGAGTGGAGGGCACTAAATCATTTTCATTTAGGGTGCCAACAGCCACGGACAGTTAGAGCAATGCATGGTATCTAGGGTGACCCTTCGTAGCCTGCCTCAGTGACCAATCCACTATTCTACCCTTGTCTCTTTTTTTATCTTTTAAATACGTTATTTTTCTTTTGTAGTTTCATAAGTGCTATTTTAATATATATCTAATAAAGTACATGTTTTAAGGATGTTTTTTGATCGTTTGCAAGCAGCATTCACATATTTATCACTGATCACGTTGTTCACTATACTGTGCGGCTGTATGCATGCTCTTTGATTGACAGCTTGCCCTGCAGTGCAAGTGTGCAGAGCAAGCTATCAATCAAAGTGCTGGGTGAGTTCTTACAGCCCCCACTGACAATGCTTTGGGCATGCCTCTATGATTAAAAGCGGGCGGCTCCTGGGAACAATAAAGTTTTTTTTTTCAATGGTACTGTAATGTGTGTCTCACCCTGGGAGATTTCTGTGGACTCTGGAACCAGAAGGTCACGCCTTATTGGCCGCATGAATTTAACTATTGTTTAAATGTATTTTGCTTTCTTTTGGTGCTGCAGGAGTTAAGGACTTTTCTTTCCTTGCTAGCTGTTTCTTGCAACCTTACTCCTCAGATGTAGCTCTTTTGCCACTACTCGCCAGGGACATTAGGTAGTGCCGGGTAAGGACACAGGCAAGTGTCAGGAAGTGACCTATCTCCCCTCTCTCTATTGCCAGTGCCTTCTTTCTATATCATCCTTGTCATCACCCCTGGGTTGCGCTGCTTACTAGGAGTCAGTACAACCCCACATGACAACATCACCAGCCCACTTTTTTCCCCAGATTCCTACTGGATCATGTTAAGGCTCTGATAGATCAGATGGAGAACCTGTCCCTTGATCTAGCAGACCTACGAACCAGGATTGTGCAACCCCAACAGCAGGCCAGGGGTCTAGCAGCCAGCTATACCTTTCCCGAACCCAAAGTGGCATTTCCGGATAGATTTGCTGGAGAAAGCAATACATTTTTTATGTTCCGTTTATTAAGTTTATTTTAGGCTCCTCTTACACTCTTCTGGAAGTGAGGAACAGCGGATGGGGAATGTGATCTTCTTTCTTTAGGCAGACCCCTAATTTTGGGCCTTTCCTCTGCCGACCAACTCTCTGTCGCTCCAGTCAGTTGATGAGTTGTTTTGCTGTCTTAGGCCTTGTCTAATTTTGTTCTGGATTCCGGATATGGGCCACTGATACTAGGTAGAATGACCCGACCCTTAGGAGTCAATTTTGCCAGGGCCTAAAAGGCTTAAAAATGTGCTGGTTTTATACAAAACACCTGAGACCCCAAAAGCCACTATGGCTCTTGCCATACATATTGATAGTTGCCTCAGAGATAGGCCTATTATGACTCCACCTGCTGTTGTACTTCCTGATGCTGAAATCTGTCCTGTGGCTGCTGATGACCCCATGTAGTTTGGGCGGCTTCCCCTCAGTCTGGGCCCCTTGCGGTTTGCCACAGGACAGGGGTGTGTTTCTTCTGTAGTCATAAAAGTAATTTTATCAGGGCCCGTCCATTGCTCCCTACGCAAAAACAGTCATGATACTTCTGACTACATTTTGTGTGGAAGATTACAACCTGAATGAACATGTTCTTCCACATCTGCCTCTCAGTTTATTTTACTGGCAGAGATTGTCATTGGTGCTAAAACTGAGACCATTTCTGTCTCTTCTTATAGTGGGGCGCGAGCCAATATGGTGGATCTTTGGTTTGCACAGACTTATGGCCTTCAAATGTAGCAAGAAAGAATAGAGGGGCACTCACTGGGTCAGATCAAATCCTTTTATTCCATCAAGTGAGCAGGAAAGGCTGGTAGCATATTAACAGCGGTGCGGTGCAGGGGGGTGGGGAGGTGATACTGGAGGCAGGACAACAGCGCCATTTCGCACCTGTCTGGTGCTTCTTCGGGTCCACATATGATGTCATCTAGCACCTCCTTAAATACAGGTGGGTGAGGGGCATCATTAAAAAAAAGGTATATAAAACCAATACACAGATTTGTTACAACAAATAGATTATTAACAGAAACATAGAACTATTAATGCAGATATATGGGAAACTACAATACCATTTCCATAAAATTCAGATTACAGAAAAATAGCAAGATCAGTCCTATCATTAAGGCCACTAGCCCCTTGGGCTTTCATCTGCAGAATCCATCTGGATTCACATCTGAGGAGTTTTTTATATAAATCTCCTCCTTGAGGAGAGGGTGCCACCCTCTCTAACCCAGCAAAAGACAACGTCTCAGGATTACCTGCATGACAGTTTCTCACGTGTTTAATTAAACAGGGTGAACCTTTGCCTGAGCTTATGGATTGAAATGCTCTTTGAACCGCACATACAAAGGCCTGATGATTTTGCCTATGTAATAGAGGCCACAAGGACAAAAGATGACATAGACAACAAATATGGTCTTACAAGAAATAAACTGTTTGACATTACACCACTTGTCACCTATATGGATAGGATTTGTGATCACGTGGAAACAGCAAGAGGGCAATTCCCACATTTGAAATTTCCTATCAGGCCAGTCTCATTGAGCCATGACGTCTTGTGGTCTATCCTGTTTTTTACCAGGATGTATCTGAGGTTATTACACCTCATGTGGGTAATTAATGGTTTAAATTGGACCATAGCTGAGAGATCCTTGTCACCCTCCAAAATATGCCAGTGCTTCAAGATGACTGACCTGATGGTCTATCCAAAGGACCAAATTTGAAATTAAAAATGAATCGTCTTTCTCTTTTTTTGTGTCTATTTTGGGTTTCTCCAATAGTTGTAGACTGGGAGAGAGAGGCCATTGGAACTAACTCAATACCATTCAAAGAAGTGGATGAGCTGGACAGAGCGTTAAGCCCTGTCACACATAGCGAGGTCGCTGATACGTCACAGGTTTTGTGATGTAACAGCGATCTCCCCAGCGATGTCACTATCTGTGACATGTAGCAGCGATCAGGCCCCTGCTGTGAGGTCGCTGATCGCTGCACATAGTTCAGGACCATTTTTTGGTCCTTGGTCTCCCGCTGGTCAGCACGCATCGCTGCGTTTGACAGCGAGAGACCAACGACCAGCGACCTCACCCACTAGTAACCATGGTAAACACCGGTGTTTATCATGGTTACCAGCGCTAAGCAGGGAGGACGCTGGTAACTATGATAAACAGCAGGTATCTAGGCAGCGCACGCTGCCTAGATACCCAGTGTTTATCATAGTTACCAGCGTCCTCCCTCTTCCAGCGATGTGGAGGTGGCTCACTGGTCACTGAGGAGATCTGCCCGTTTCACAGCTCCCCAGTGATAAAGTAACGACGCTCCAGCGATCCCGGCCAGGTCGTTATCGCTGTTGGGATCGCTGCAGCGTTGCTCAGTGTGATGGGACCATTACTACAAGCCACATCCAACAAGGAAGGAGAGTATCCCCTAGCAAAAAAACTCGTTTTGAGATCTGATGTTTGAGTATTAAGTGTAGTATCATTATTGTTGATTCTCTTCAATTTCAAGAACTGGCTGTAAGGCAGTGAACGCTTCACATGGTGGGATGGGCACTGTCATAATGTAACAGTGCATTCTTCGCAGTGGCCTTGCTAAAGACTTCCCTGTGGATTTTGCCATCAACAATACTGAGCCTAATGTCCAGAAACTCTAGACTGTTGTTACCAAACACTGAGGTAAACCTCATATTAAAGGTGTTTGTATTGTTGAGGTAATCCACAAAAGCCAAGCAGTCCTAGCAGACCCATCCCACACCATGAAAATGTCCACATATCTCACATATTTCTTGATATGTTTCAAGAATGGATTGGACCTGTTGTAGATAAACCTGTTCTCAAACACTGCTAGTCCACCACATATCAAACAATGGTTTTAGTTGGTTGGTTTGAATAAACAAGAATCACCCTGACTGCAGACAACCCCTTATGGCCTCTCCTCTAGTATGCTGGCTAAATCCATCCCCATATGCGATCGCTATCAACTCTGAGATTGTGGGGCAGATAAAGTTTTTATATGTAGTGCATAATATTAACTTGATCGTAGGGACTTTTCATAAAGAGCTCCTTTCTTATGTCTTGGAGGGTCTCCTTACTCCTATTGTGCTGGGTCTTCCCTGATTAGTTGTGCATAATCCAGTGGTGGACTAGCAGTACAGACAGATATCTATATGGAGTGATTTCTGTAGTAATAATTGCCTGAATACAGTTACCTCTTCTGTTTCTACTAAAGCCGTATCTTTTCTGTTTGTTTGTGAGTATGTGTTTTCAGAAGAGGTGTGCCAAGAACTGCCTCCTCACCGTGCTTATGGTTCTTCTTTTAACTTGACCCCCGGGGTAAAACTTCCCAAGACCAAGATGTATAATCTTTCAGGTCCTGAAAGGCAAGCAATGAAAGAGTGTATCTGAAAGATTCTTGCCAAGGAACATATCAGACGCTCTCCTTCTTCTGTGACGGTTGGTTTCTTCTTTGTGAAGAAAAAAATGAAGGTCTGCTTCCTGTCTAGACTTTCACAAGTTGAATCAAATTACCATCCAAGACCCTTATCTTCTCTTACTCATCCCTGATTTATTTAATCAGATTGTTTTTGCTAAATAGTTCTCCAAGTTGGATCTTAGTCGGGTCTATAATCAGAAAAGGGGATGAGTGGAAAATGGTCTTTAACACTTCTAAGGCTGCTTTCACATAACGATTTTATCATTTCCGATGCTGTCCGATAAAAATCGGACAGCATCGGACCGATTTTGGGCCCCATGCAGCTCTATGGGCATCGGACCGAATCGGATGTGCACTAAATGCCATCCGATTTGGTCCGATCCGATTCTGTCCGATTTTATTATCGGTGCAAAAATCGGAGCTTGCTCCGATTTTTTCACCGAAAATAAAATCTGACAGATTCGGATCGGACCAAATCGGATGGCATTTAGTGCACATCCGATTAGGTCCGATCCCTATAACATGGGGCCCTATGGAGAAGGGTCCGAGGAAACATGTGATGTCTCCTCGGACCCCGTTTTACTGTACTGAGCATGCTCAGTACAGTAAAACTGCTCCTAACTAGGAGCACAAGGGTTAAAAAAAAAAATAAAGTTTATTCTCACCTCCCCCCGAGCCCCCGCCGTCTTCCGCCATCTTCTTTGAGGCTCCCGGTGGATCCCGCAGGCTGCCGGTGTCAGAGCTGCGGTGTTGAAAATCTGAAAGCACTACAACGCATGTTGTGGTTTACCAATTGTTATAGGAAATTCATCTTGAATTTCTTGTCAATTGTCAAACCACTCACTGATATGAATAGGAAAGGTATGGACTTTTCAAGGTGGTCTGACTACTCCCGCCGGGCATTGTCTTCCTTAAAGAAATGCTTTGTCATGACACCCGTGCTCTTTCAACTTCATGTCTCACAACCATTTATTGAGGTTGATGCGTTCGAGGTGGAGGTTGGGGTGGTGTTATCTTGAGGGTTGTCTCCTAGTAAGCGGCATCCATGCTTTCTTTTCTCTAAGAAATTATCGCCAACTGAAAAAAACTACGATATTAGCAATAGAGAACTGTTGGCTATTAAACTGGCATTTGAAGAATGGCATCATTTTTTGGAGGAGGTGGTTCATCCTGTTGATATGGTTAATATTTCATAATAATATTAACAAGTTGCTGCTCCTGTCCTAATTTATATGGACCAAGCACCGGCATTGAGAAGTATGACACCTGACGCACAGAGTCAGATGTACACCCTTCCTTGGTCAGACCCAAGCTCCAAGTGTCTGTTTATTATAAGAGACCTGAGATTTTGTTCAGTGAGGGGCTCGGCCAGCCCTACTCAGATGTATTCATTGGGTCAGTGGGTTAGTCCATGGGCGGATCCATGAGGTCATCAGGGGGTGTGGTCTTGATCGCGTATGTCCAGGTTATGTGGCATTCTGTGATTGGTCAGTCTTCCCTGGACTCCAGCTTCGGTGATTGGTCAGTCTTCTTTGGACTCCATCTTGCTCTCAGCATGGTGTGATGTGGCAGGAAATGGCAGCCATGTTTAAATCACAACTTATACAATGTAAAATAATACACTCTATAGATCGTTTCTCCCATGCCCTTATGTCTTAAGGTTAATTAAGTATTTGATCCTATGGCTCTCCTCAACACTGTCACTGTAATTACCGATCATAAAAATCTTTTTTTTTAATCTGCTAAACGTCTTAATCCTAGACAAGCTAGGTGGTCTTTATATTTTAGCCAGGGTAACTTTGTGGTTACATTTTTTATATGTTTCCTTAGCAGTAATGCATGTCTATATTCTTACATTCATGGTTTGCATTCCTTGGTATTTTGCAGAGTTTCTGGTTGAGAAATTCTTGGCAATAGCCTGTTAAACATATATTTATTTAAAAACGTATAACGTGTTCAATACTTATGTTACCCACTGTAGGGCTTCTGAGACATACTGTTAGTATGACTTACTTGATAGGTTATATGCTCTATTGCTCTCACATTTGTAGACGCAGAACCCTGCCATTGAATTTAAAAGAAAACTGCACATAAAGGCATGCAGAAGCATATATATAATCTACCACGATGCACACATGTTAAAAAAAATAATTTCCTTATTTTTCAAAATTTAGTCAAATTGCAAAAAAAATCTGATTTTTTTTTATATCAGAGGAAAACATTTTCTGTTTCTTGCAAGTGTTACACTGATCCAGATCAGTAGTTCTCATGCCTTCTACATATGTCTAATGACTCATACTTTATATCAGCAGCTCTGTAGGTTAGTGTCGCCTGCTCTGTGACAGGTTATATAGTACCGTAGAAGATCAGAGACTACTTAACCACCACAACCACAATCCTGCCCCCCAGCATGTGACATCATGACGCCACATCCCTCCAACCCCCACCTTTCCCCGGAAACTGCTTGTTACTTGGAGTCTCCTACCTGTCTGCTAATTGGAGACTGCGCAGCAGAAGGCGAAGAAACACGTGGAGCAGAGCAGGAAACCTTGGAAACAAGCTCAGGATGACAGGTGAGGAAGGGGAGATGGGAGTAGCAGCAGAGCATTTCTGCTTCTGTCTCCAAAATACTATGTTGTAGGGTTAGAAAAATATCCTGAAACTAAAATGAATATTTAAATACCAGAAATAATCTGTAATGATTTGGTGCAATGTTTAGATATGTGCGCTGCAGAATATGTTGGCGCCATATAAATAAAGATTATTATTATTATATAATTAAAGAAAGGTTAAAAGGAAATTAAAGTTTCCTGGTTGTGTGTGAGACACTATTAAAATCAGAAATGGCCAAAAAAGTAGTATTACAATCACTCTATAGTTTAATTCTAGTGCTTAAAGTATTTTTTTTAAAGAAATACTGAAGAATCCAATATAGTTTGATATTTTTCCAGGCTTCATTCTTCTCTTGTATTGATGTTTTTGAAGAGTAACTGCACTTTCACCAAATTTTTTTACGTTAGATATTCTGGTTGGTTGAGTTGCAAGTGCTACAATCCCTCGAATCCTGGCAATCACCAAAACCCAAAATGCTCAGCTGACCACAACTTACCTGAGTTAGCTGCAAACTGTCTTTAGTTAGAGAGGAACTTAGCTGAGTGCTTCTACCCCATTTTGTTATCACTGTTGATTTTAGCACCCGGACCTCCAATTTTGACGTGCCTCTAAAGGCCCAGACACACATAACGACGCACCAGCGATAACGATATGCCGAGATTGCTGGTGTGTCGTTTTCACATCGCTGGTAAGATGTCAAACAGGTATCTCACCAGCGATGTCACCAAAGGCTTCAGCAACGATCCAGAATTATACCGAAGTCGTTGGGAATTGTCACTCCATAGCATAGCATTGAGATCGTTGGTCATTGTCCCTTTCAAACACAACGATGTAGCGCTCCCAGCGGGAGCACAACGACGCAGGAATGACCGAGAGTAGTGTGTAACTATCAACGATCTCACAGCAGGGGCCAGATCGTTGGTGCGTGTCACACAGAACGACATCGTTAGTGGGATCGTTGTTGCATCACAAAATCTGTGACGTTACAATGATGTCGTTAGTGATCTCGTTATGTGTGACAGGGCCTTAATGCATCGCTAAAGTTTCCTGAAAATAGTTACTCTTTAAGTATGTTTCTGATCAACTATTAATTACACAGATAATTTATATATGTGAATAGATGTCTGGCAGCATATATAGAACATATAGACATATTTCTGATGTGTACTGTACCGTTTATCACAGGGGCTATACTGGACACTTCTCAATTTTTTGTGCTCAGCCTATTGTATTGTTCTACCAATACATTGTGAATACTATGTGATCAAATACAATGTGATTTCTTCTAAACTTCTATTTTAAAAAAAGTGTAAAAAAGGGCTAATTACAGAATGAGCATATATAGTAGCGATTAAACTGGTTGTGGGTATACATAACCAGACCAGGTGAGGAGATTCTACTCATTGATACATCCACTCTCCACATTTAGGAGATAAGACCCTATTGCGCATTTTATGTCACTTTCTAAATTACAGAATGAGGCATCTTTATCTTTTGTGTATTGACAAGCTACACATGCTTTATCTGATCACAGACTAGAGATTTCAGCCATTTATTTTCTAAATCACAACATTGTCATAAGTTAAATAAAAAAAAACAAATCCATGGTTAATTTAAGGTATTCGTTTGTTGTTTGGCATGAATGAGCTGTGATTTCGACCTTCATTACTTCCAATGTACATGTAAAGAGTCAGAACTAATTTTTCCCTAAAGTTGATCCCATCCCAACCAGATATCATCAGTTCAGTCTAACATCATAATATTGAATAACCTGGATATTGGTTTAAAGGGTGACATCATTTTAAAATGGAAACCAAGGCATATATATAGTCAACTAATGCAAAACACGTGAATTTTTTGGGCAAGTAGCTTATGTTGGAGTGCACAATGTGCGAACTGGAATTTTGTTCAGACTGAATAATAAAGTAAATGAAAGGTCACAACTTTGCCAGCCTTGTCATTTGTAAAATAAAACAAAAAACCCCTCTGCTATGTGTACTTGGTGTGACTTGGCTGGACTCTGTCGGAATTTTTGTAATATAAAATAGCATACAAGAACACACACTTACACCCCTAAAGTGAAATTGGTCAATCATGGAAAAGATATCTGAGGGTAAATGTTCAGATGTTAGTATGTTACATGCAAACTTCACTGGGAAAAAGTTGCTGGTTTTCGGCTTTGCAACTGCAATGGGTTAGATTCAGTGGAAAAAAATAAATATTTGCTACACTGCCGATTTGGCAAGTTTTCCCACCTACAAAGAATGGAGAGTTCTGTAATTTTTATCGTAGGACACTTCAACTGTGAGAGACAAAATCTAAAATATAAATCCTGAAAATCACATTATTTGATTTTTAAATAATTAATTTGCATTTTACTGCATAAAATAAGTATTTAATCCTCTATCAACCAGAAAGAATTTGGGTTCTCACAGACATGTTAGTTTTTCTTTAAGAAGCCCTCCTACTCTGCACTCAATACCTGTACCACTTGCTCCTGTTTGAGCTCATTACCTGTTAAAAAGAATGTGTCCACGCAATCACACTCCAACCTCACCATGGCCAAGACTAAAGAGCTGTCTAACGACACCAGGGACAAAATTGTAGACCTGCACAAGGCTGGGATGGGCTACAGCACAATATTCAAGCATCTTAGTGAGAATGCAACAACTGTTAGAAAATGGAAGAAGCACAAGATGACTTTCAATCTTACTTGGTCTGGGGCTCCATGCAAGATCTCACTACTTGGGGTAAGGCTGATTCTGAGAAAGGTCAGGAATCACACCAGAACTACATGGGAGGACCTGGTCAAGGATCTGAAGAGAGCTGGGACCACAGTCTTAAAGATTACCATTAAAAACACACTACACTGTCATGGATTAATATTCTGCAGGGCACTAAAGGTCCCCCTGATCACGGCAGCATATGTCTAGGCTCATTTGAAGTTCACCAAAGACCATCTGAATGATCCAAAGGAGGCATGGGAGAAGGTCATGTAATCAGATGAGACCAAAATAGAATTTGTTAGTGTCAGCTCCACTCAGCATTTTTGGAGGAAGAAGAAGGATGACTACAACTCCAAGAATAGTGTCCCAACCGTGAAGTATGGAGGTGGAAACATCATACTTTTAGGGTGCTTTTCTTTGGATGGGACAGGACAATGGCATCGTATTGGAGAGAGGACGGATGGGGTCATGTATCAAAGAGATTTTGGCCAACAACCTCCTTCACTTAGTAAGACAATTAAAGATGGGTCGTGGCTGGGATTTCCGACATAACAGTGACTCGAAACACACAGCCAAGACAACTAAGGAGTGGTTCCATAAGAAGCATTTCAAGGTCCTGGAGTGGCCTAGCCAGTCTCCAGACCTCAAACCAATAGAAAATCTTTGAAGGTAGCTCAAACTTAATGTTGCCTAGTGACAGATCTGAAACCTGAAAGACCTGGAGAAGATCTGTATGGAGGAGTGGGACAAAATCCCTGCTGCAGTGTGTGAAAACTTGGTCAAGAACTACAGGAAACATCTGACCTCTGTAATTGCAAACAAAGTTCTATTTTTCTATTGTATGAAATACTTATTTCATGCAATAAAATGCAAATCCATTATTTAAAAATGATACAATGTGATTTTCTGGATTATTTTAAATTCCGATTCGCACAGTTGAAATGTACATACGATAAAATTTACCCATCTTTCTTTTTAGGAGGGAAACTTGACAAATCAGCAGTGTACCAAATGCTTTTTTTGCCCACTGTATGTGGCAAATACAAAGGATGATAGGTTCTTTATGGATGTTCTGTGTGTATTTCTCCACTACACAACTGCCATTTTCGGACATTCGCTAAAATTAATGGATAATAATCAATGTAAGAGTGCTAAAATGTTTGCACAAATTACTACATTCAATTATGAAAATCTAAGTAAAACTGATGTGTTGTGCCATTAAGTACACCAATTTTTAGTAACTACGGCAAAATTCAAAGCAGATAAACGGGTTGTTGGAATACACATCAATCAGGGTCATTGCTGTTTTAAAATAGGTGAGAAGCAAATACAATTATGTTGTAAACCATTTTTAACAAGTATAAAAAGCTGCATATTTCGCAAAATAATTTTGCATTGGCTTTTGACATTTGACACAATTGTTTTTAAAATCATATATGGTATAACATTGTCAAGAGGGTTGACATGCTTAAATTTACATCAAATTTGTGCTGGTGTAACACGCACTAAAGTTAACATTAAAATGAGACATTTGATAAATATGCAGTATTGTAGTTGAAGTGAACACATTAAACATTTGGCTAATATTGCACCATTTAAATTTTAACAAATTTTCACTAAAAATGATAGTATAGTATTTTAAAATGTTTTTGATACATTAAGGCCTCGGTCTCACTTGCATATACATTCACTGATTGCAATGCGATTAAAAATTGCATTGTACTCGCACCAATGTTATGAATGAGGCAGTGTTCATCAGCCAGTTTTTCCGTTGCTTTAATGGGGCTGAGAATAAAATTGTAGCATGCTACGTATGGCCGCGTATATTGGACAAGACTCGCAAATGCAAGTCAATAGGTACGAGAAAAAAAATCGAATAGCACATGGACCATCTGTATGATATCTGATTTTTATGCACATGTCCCAAGAAATTGCATCAGTCAAGATAGATAGATGTAGAAATAGATAGATAGATAGATAGATAGATAGATAGATAGATAGATAGATAGATAGATAGCCTGACTGGATTTTATTGTACATCTATTTATGATTAAATAAATGTCTTGGGGTCCTCCCTATTTTGCTAACCAGCAAAGGTAAAGCAGACAGCTGCGGGCTGATATTATCATTAAGAGAACTCGTTAAAGATTTGGCTAAAGTTGCACCATTTAAATTTTACCAAATTGTCACTGAAAATGGCACTTGCGTATACATTCACTGATAGCAATGCAATAAAAAATTGCTGCAGCCTGATATCAGTTTGGGAAGGTCCATGTTTTTTTGCCCTTCCCAGCCCAAGTATACCAGTCTTCACCCTCCCTAAAAGTAGCGCATCACATTAGATGTGCCAATTCTGGCTTATCGCCTTGGCTCTTCCCAATTGCCCTGGTGCATTGGCAATTGGGGTAATGATAGTTGGAGTTGATGTAAGCTGTGTCCAGATACAGCTAATATCAACCCCAACTACCATATTACCCTGACTAGCCTTGCCCTGGTGCATTGGCAGATCGCCCCTTTAAGATAAGCATATTTCATGCTAAGAATACAGACCACAATGCATCGACCAGCCATGGCTAACCCAAACTATCATCCATATAGGCATATATGAGGCTGTTAATTCTTGTCAATAGACCCATGGCCGATCTGTATACACTCATCTGAAATACGCTCATCTGAAAGTGACTTTACAAACTATACATTGCCCTGTTTCCAAGAGTATGTTTGCATTTATTCAGCCGGATGCTGTTCGTGTAGAAATTAATTGGTTAATTCATATATGAACATTTTGACACCTAGACCAATGGTCTGGAAAAAACTTGCAGCATGTATTGGTCTCTACAGTTTTTTGGATGACACTCAGGTCTTGTTGACACATATCACTCCATTTTTTTTAGCCCTTACAAAAACAAATCCGTTTTTCTAAGGGTGCCAATTAGTGTCCCCTGAGGTTCTGAACGTTTTTGGCAAGTTTTTGGACTTAGTCATTTTTCAATAAAAACGCATATGCGTTAACACATGCGTTAACTCAGGTGCCTATATGTGTCATGCATTAACACATGTGTTTCCCATAGGGCCCCATGTTAAAAAAAAGCATGCATTTTTTTACAGCACCCAAAAAACGCTGCATGCAGTGTTTTTTTGGAATGGTGAAAAAAAACGCATGTGTTGTTAAAAAACGCAGCTACACTTAAGTGCACCATGCGTTAACGCATGTGCGTTTTTTATTAACAGCTAAAAAACGCAGAGAATACAAAAACTGATGGTATGTGTGAACAAGGCCTCAGTTATACATTTGGGTACGCAAAAAGAATGAATTCCATTCGGCACCATTTGTTTTTATCAGATCTATTGCAATTATTAATATAGGAAACTTTATTTGAACTTGTATAATTGTTGAATTATTAATGTATAGAAACAGATGTCATACAGATGTAATAATAATAATAATAATAAAGCTTTATTTATATAGCGCCAACATATTCCGCAGCGCTTTACAATGTAGGGTTAGCGTACAGAAAATATACAGTAAGTAATTACAATAGAGAACAAATAAAGTACAATCATTGGATACAAAAACAATAGGCATAAAATCAATGTGGAAAAAAAAATACAATAAATAAAGCAAGAAATGAAGGTGACCCTGCTCAAAAGAGCTTACAATCTACAACGGGATAGGGGTTGTACAAGGTGCCGCGGCTTATTGCACTGGTGGTCCAGGCATCTTGAGGAAATTGGGTATAGGGCTAAGCTTACATGAATGGTCATCAGTCTGTGTAGACCTTTATGGTTTGGTGGAGTTTGTAGAAGAATAATGTCCAGAGGATAGCCCATTCACTGTCTACAGTACAATGGACATGTTAGGGAGTATGATAGGCCGCCTTAAAAAGATGCGTCTTTAGGGATCGTCTGAAGCCATGCAAGTTGTGGATAGTCCTGATTTCTTTGGGTAAAGCATTCCAGAGGTTTGGTGCAGCTCTGGAAATCTTCTGTTTCTTCTGGATGAAAAATGGAAGATTTTCCATATACCGTATATACTCGCGTATAAGCCGAGTCTTTCAGCCCAAAAATTGGGCTGAAAAGTACCCCCTCGGCTTATACGCGAGTCAGTGACGGTATACAGCAGCCCCAGCAGCCTCAGTAATCCAGGGCCCCCCCAGCCTTGCTCCGGTCACCTGTAAAGCAAAATATACTTATCACTGTCCCACTGCCGTCCACGCCCGCCGCTGCCGACGTCCCCGATCCTCCATCTTCATGCGTCTTCTTCCGGTTTCCTGTGTTCGTCGCAGGCAATGACGTCATTGCCGGCGCCGAACACAGGAAGTCGGAAGAAGACGCATGAAGATGGAGGATCGCGGATGTCGGCAGCGGCGGGCGCAGACGGCAGCGGGACAGTGATAAGTATATTTTGCTTTACAGGTGACCGGAGCAAGGCTGGGGGGGCCCTGGATTACTGGGGCTGCTATATACTACCACTGGGGCTGCTGTATACTACCACTGGGGCTGCTGGGGCTGCTATATACTACCACTGGGGCTGCTATATACTACCACTGGGGCTGCTGTATACTACCACTGGGGCTGCTGGGGATGCTATATACTACCACTGGGGCTGCTATATACTACCACTGGGGCTGCTGGGGCTGCTATATACTACCACTGGGGCTGCTATATACTACCACTGGGGCTGCTGTATACTACCACTGGGGCTGCTGGGGATACTATATACTACCACTGGGGCTGCTGTATACTACCACTGGGGCTGCTGTATACTACCACTGGGGAGGCCTGTATACCACTGGGGGGGGCCTGTATACCACACTGCTGGGGGCTGTATACCTGTGCTGGGGTCCACCCTCGGCTTATACACGAGTCAATAGGTTTTTCCAGATTTTTGGTGCAAAAGTAGGGGGGTCGGCTTATACACGGGTCGGCTTATACACGAGTATATACGGTAATCATGCAAATTTAACCTAACCTATGGCAAGGTTCAAACAGCCAACATCAGACATTCTGACTTGAACTCAGGTTTCAAGGTATGTATGAATTGGCTGAATTTGAGTGATTATGGGTCAAGAGACCTGTGGTTAGTCCTGAAGTCACGGTCTGTACTCTGAATTGGGCCTTACATTTCTAATACACTCACAACTCCTGTTTATGCTCATGTGGTCCTTCCGCCAATCTCTCTCTGTTCAAAGCAGTGACGTATGTACCCACCATTCTCACTCACTGCTACAGCCAGAGCTGGGCTGAAGGATCACATCACAGAACGACGCAATGCCATTGCTGAGCTGAAATAATAAGCCATAAGACAGCACGGACACATAACAGTGGCACAATGAGTCTTTAAAAAGTATTGTACTTTTTATTATCTTATAGCTATTTTCTGCCTCCTTTATCCTTTCCTGAAAGCACCACTACAGTGTTTTTTTTTATTGCACCTCTGTAGTGGGACTTTAAATATATAGTAAGTACTCTGACACCTGTCTAATACATGCCCTTCGCCACCTTCATCTTTTTTCCAGCATCGTTCTAGTTGGTTTGCAGTGCAAAGTGACCTGCCGCCAGCTCCAGTGTTTCTTGGAGAGTGCCGAAGGTCACTTTTAATTACCCCTCTATGAAAGTCTCGTTGTGACCTGTGCTTGTGACTTAACAGCAAGTCAGAGCTTATGGCGACAAGATGGCACCACAAAATCGGAGCGGAGTTGGTAAGATGTGAAGCCGCTGGAAAGTGAATATAAGACAGAGGGCAGGGGGCTCTAATTTATAGCACCGTGAAGTGGTGAAAAAGAAATGCTGTTGTGCTTTAAAGTTGGAAAGCTTATGAAAAATCCTTGCTCACAAACTCAAACTATTGTGTGGGAAATGCTGTTTTGAAATGTTCAAAACTTGAAAACTGTTGTACGTACTATATTTTCACAGAAAACAGACCATAAACCAGGTGGGCAAAGCTGCAAAGTCAGAAGGGTGAACTGATTAGTATATTTATGCGCTTTATAAGTACAGTATTCATTTGCAAACATTATTTTTCATACTTTGATATTCTTTATGACAAATAATGTAAATTCTGCTGATCTTGTAAGTGAACAACCTATATCTATGGTCCCTGTGATCCATTGAGTTCACAATGACTAGCTCTGTAGAAGCGGCCAGAGAGACTACAATACTTCATCGTCCACAAACATTGTTCTGAATGTGTTTTTCTAACACTATGTACTAGTCCACCAGCTCTATATTATGTGTGGTTCAAGGTGGGCTTTACAGGTGATTAACCAATATAAAAAAATTCTAATTAAGATCGCTATGTACCATTTTCTCATTCTCTTTCCTGTGAATTAAGCACAAACATATTTAATATAACTATTAGCATAGTGCGATCTAGACTATTATATCACCTTTTGGGGGGGAGGAAGGGCAGGGGTTTATATAATTAGGAATATTGACTCCAATATTTCCCATTGCCGCAGTCTGTAGTTTGGTAGTGAATTGCTAATTCACAGTGGTCACTCACTAGCAAGTGACTGGTTTAAGCTGAATCATGCATATCAATTAGGGGCAGACACTGACCATGAAGAACCCTGTGCAGAATATGTGTCTATGTTCACTCCGTTCATGTCCTGCCCACTTGTCCAAAAATATACAGATGTCAATAAATTGATAGATTGAATAAAGTGTTTTTAACTAGCAGAGGTTCTCCCTCTTATTGATCTCAGCTAATAGTTTGAGAGCATGTTGAGGGTACATTTTTCATCACCTTTCTCTTGTGTTGCTGTGTGTAACTTTTACATTTATTTATATATTAATGTTTGCCGTGGTTAATTTTAAAAGTAAAGTTGCATCATTTATTTTCCATTAACCAATCAGCATAAGTAATATGTTACAGTGACACCAAATATGTTAGTGCTATTTACTGATTTGTGACATTTATTTAAAAAAGGGCGTGACAAAAATATGATAATTAATTTGTTTTATACCATTATTTTTTTCTAACTTTGGGAAACAACTATGTCTGGCTTTTTCTTATCAGCTTTTATTTTACCCAAAATGTAACAAGAATTTAGATCTCTACTCTCCATAGAACTATATCAATATATATCAGTATCTTTCCTGCAACAAAGAATACTAATACGATCTTTAAGTAAAGTCTCTTAGGCTACGTTCACACATTGCGTATTTTGCCGCGCTTTTTTATGCGCGCTTTTCAAAATACGCAATGTGCCTTTTGTCTGCCAGCAAAGTGAATGGGAAATTCACTTTGCCGCGCTGACACTGCGTAAAAATACGCAGTGCTTTTTATGGCAGAAAGCGCAGCTGCGTAAAGAATTGAGATGTCAATTCTTCACGCAGCTGCTCCTGCGTTTTCTCCCTCGTCCGTCACAAAGGGGAGGAAGAATCCTGCTTCCTCCTTCCCTCTGACGTCTGTGACCGCCCATTAGATTTCTCAGTGTATTAATATACACTGCGAAATCTAAATTAAACAAAGCCAAATGTATATAAAATAAAAAGGAATCCCATACTTACCTCTCCGACGCCTTTTCCCAGTGTCTGGTGCTGAGGCCAGGCGATGTGTAGTGCTGCCAGGACCTGGCGTGATGTCAGGGGGCGTTCCCGGCGCTGATTGGCCGCTCACTGTCATGTGATACATATCACAAGTCCACGAGCAGCCAATCAGCGCCGGGAACGCCCCTCTGACATCACAGCAGGATTTTGCAGGACTCACATCGCCTGTCTTCAGCACCAGACACCGGGAAAAGGCGTCGGAGTGGTAAGTATTTAATTCTTTTTATTTTACATACATTTGGCTTTGTTTAATTTAGATTTCGCAGTGTATATTAATACACTGCGAAATGTAATGGGCGGTCACAGATGTCACAGAGGGGAGGAGGAAGCAGGATTCCTCCTCCCTTCTGTGACATCACCTGTGCTTTCAGGGGAAAGAAAGAGCAGTGTGTGAAAGCCCCAGCGTATTTTGTTGCGGTTTTTTGCGCGGCCGAACAAAGTACGCAAATGTGTGAACATAGCCTTAAGGCCGGGTTACACACTGTGATGTCCCAGCAACCCGAACAACGATCGGGATCGCTGGGACATCGCTATCTGATCACTGGTGAGCTGTCACACAGGCAGATTCACCAGCGACCAGCGAGATCGTTGGTAACCAGGGTACACATTGGGTAACTAAGCAGAGTGCTGCTCTTAGTTACCCGATGTTTACCCTGGTTACCATGTCCCAGCGTGTCCTGGGCATCGGCCGGGAGGTCGTTGATCGTTGGTCTCCCGCTTTCACATACGCCGATCCTGGCCGCCCAGCGGGAGACCAACGTTCGGAAAATGGCCTGGCCATTCCGCAACAATCAGCAAGCTGATCGTTGCAGGATGTCACATGTAGCGATATCGCTATGAGGTCGCTGCAACGTCACTTTAGGGTATGTGCAGACGAGATTAGCTGGTGATCTCCACAGGTGAATGCAGCCGCCTTGTGCACACTGTCTGCATTCGGGGCTTTTCCCTCTGACTCCGCAGCAATACATTGACATGCCGCGGAGTAGTGGGAAGCTGCTCGGCATGTCACTTTATACTGCGGAGTAAACAGCACAATGGGCATGGGATTTCTGGAAATCCCATCCACTGTGCTTGTACTGCACAACATATTATGTATGCAGTACAAGTGTCGAGCCCCAGGCCCGGGGGGTACTCGGGTATCAGGCTCAGAGGGGTTCACGGGGATGTCACTGGTGGCGGTGCCTGAGCCCGTGGTGATGGATCACCAGCGGCGCCTCCGGAGGGCGATAGTAATGCGTCAAGGATGGCAAAGCTCCCTACAGGTGGAGCTGGGCCTCCGGGGCTGCGTTGCTGTAAGCAAAAAGGTTGAATTTTGGTAGCACAAAGACACGGAGGCAAAGTCACTCTCTCCCGGGTACTTTACTGTACACAGTCAGCAGCAGAATACAATGACCACAGTTCAGCAAGATGTTAAACAAACAGGTAGCCCTACGGGTGGCTGCAAGTGGATGCCAGGCGGTATGGAGGTACCCGTGGTATGCCTTAGTTGATGAACCAGTGTCCTTTCTTCCCCGCCTGGGATTAGTCCATACCCAATTATTCCTTGAAGGTAATTTTGGGGCTCCCCTCCCTCGCAGTGAAGAAGCAGGTGGACCACTCCGTGTGCCAGAGTGCTGCAGCCGGTGAACAGACCGCAGCAACCGGTTGACGACCTTAGAGCTGGACTCGGTTTCGGCGTTCCCGTGGTGGACTGGAGAAGCTCCCTGGAGTATGGTCGCTCCACGCTGGGGTTCCCCCTTTCTCTCTCGGGCCCAGACTCACGCGTCAGGCACCCTCTCTCAGGATCCTCTCGGGATACCCTTTGATCTTTCCTCAGGATCAGCCTGGAGCTGTCCTGTTAGACCTTCCAACTCGCCCCACACTCCTTCTCGACTCCTACTCTTTCTCCTCCCTAGAGGTGACTATATCCCTCCCAGGAGTAACCTCCCACCACTACTCTAGTTTGGGAGTGCAGGAATGGGTCCCACCCACCCAGCATCCACTTGCAGTTGGGGAAAATTACACTGATTTTATGAGTGTAATACCCCGGTGTGACGCCTGACCATCGGGGCACCACACAAGCACGCTGCATCCATAACGTTGCAAACATTGATTGTGTGCATGCAGTCTCATTTGTAACAATGTAGCTTATGGCTTCCAAACTACAAGCCCTGAGTTTGAGTTCTGGGTAAGAATAGTTTGAACATAATTGAAATAAACATAAAGCTCCTGATTCAACAAAGCAATTTTGTAAGAATCGTGGTTTAAAAAGTTGGTTGGTTGAAAAAGTTGCAACATTTTGGCATTTTCTTACTAGTTTCTCTCAGTTCTGTTAAAATGAAGGTCAAGTACTGGAGTAAAATTTCTGGCATAGTGCACTTGGACACACTATATTCATGAAGAGGCATATGTGTATTCATGAATAAGAATCATCTGATGAAAATGAACCCCCTCATCAAGACTGGTGAGAAAATCGCTGGTCTTGATGAAACAAGTCCATAGAGCCATCTTCTGTGATATTTCGACACCTGATGATAGCCTAATCGTATTACTGTCAAAAATTAACATTCAAAATGTACTGTAATTACTGCTCATACTACTCTTCTTCCCAATAGTCTGTAGTTTTCATTTGTGTTATGACCTATGATTATCTTTTATGGTTTCTAGGTTAGTTAGTTCTTATCTATTATATAATTGCGAATGGCTTTTTTGCCCCGGCGTGGTCATGTGGATACGCGCGAAGCATTGGCCGCGAAGCGGCCATTGCGAGTCGGCGTGGTCATGTGGATACGCGCGAAGCATTGGCTGCGAAGCGGCCATTGCGAGCAGTTCTAAGTCGACTCGCAATGCGAGGCGACGTGGTCATGTGGATACGCGCGCAGCATTGGCCGCTGCGCGGGCATTGCGAGTCGACTTAGAACTGCTCGCAATGGCCACTTCGTGGCCAATGCTGCGCGCGTATCCACATGACCACGCCGGCTCGCATTGCGAGTCGACTTACAACTGCTGCGAGTCTGAGACTCGACGTTCTAGAATCCCGATGCATGTGCATCGGGCTCCCAGCTAGTATTACTATAAGTAATAGAATCACTGTAAATCCAAATTCTATACCTCCAAGCTTCATGTTTAGGTATTTTTCTTCCTTTATTTTTATGACTAGATGCTTGACATTTATACTAATAGAGATGAGCAAATTTACCAAAGCTGGATTTGTATTATAAATTTTAATAGGTAGCAAATTTGTCAATCCAAATCGAATGAGGCCTGATTTCTTTTATATAATATATTGTGTTCCTAGGTCTACCATGCCCAAAGAATAATAAATAGATGGGCCAATACAATGTTCAAAACAAAAGTGAACCCGCTTAGCCCCTCATCTGTCCCTGCCTGTCCTTTGCTGGCTTCCTTTCCCTCATCTCACTCCAGTGCCAGTCATTTCACCTCCATTTCTGACACTTTTTAGGCCTTGAAGTGTTGTATCCTGACACGTGTCCCCCATATGCGTTGATATGAGTGTGCACATCAAGACATCATGCAAGTACTTATGTTAAGGCCTAGTCAGGACCAGAATCACCAGTGAAAGGTGAGAGCAGCTGAAGTCCATCAGCAATTAGAAAGCAATCCTACCACTTAGTGAAAAATAATATCAACTGGTTGACTTATAACCAACATTACCAAGATGCCACACAAGAAACATCTCATGATGTGTAAAACCACTGAGCAGTCTCAAGACCTTTGTGTCCTTATTGTATCAAAACATACTGATGGCATTCATTACAGAAGGATTTCTGAACTACTAAAGCTTCCATTGAGCAATGTTGGAGCTATAATCCTGAAGTGCAAAGAACATAATTTCACCATAAACTGGCCATGAGCAGGTGCATCCTGCAAGATTTCAAACAGAGGAGTGAAAAGAATTATCAGAAGAGTTGTCCAAGAGCCAATGACTGTGGAGAGCTGCTGAAAGACCTGAAATCTGCAGATACATTAGATTAAGGCGGCCGTCACACGGTTCAATTTAATGCACGATATCGTTTAAGCGATCTGCTTTTTGTGCATCGCTGCGTGCGATCAAGCGATTTTACAATGTAAAATCGCTTAATCGTTACATCGCAAATATGGGAGCCGGAGCTCATATCAAGCGATCATCGCTTGTTCAATCTGCTTCATCGTGGTGTGTGACACCACGATGAACGATCTCCCAGCGGCAGAGCCTATGCTGGGAGATGGTATCTATGGTAAACGTCGGGTTACTAAGCGCCGCGCGGTGCCTAGTAACCCGATGTGTACCATAGTTACCAGCGATTTCGCTGCTCCACATCGCTGGTGAGTCTGTCTGTGTGACATCTCACCAGCGATGTGAGCGATATTGTTAGCGATCGCGCGTGCACGTGATCGCTTACAATATATCTCTCGATATTGTAGCGTGTGACGGCCGCCTAAAAGAAAACAATCAGAAATACACTACATGTCCTGTATGCACAAACACCACACAAGATGCCATTGCTGAACAAAAAGCATGTTCAAGTGTGTTTAAAGTTTACTCTACAACATTTAGACAAGCCTGTGAAATACTAGGACAATATACTTGGCTCAGATGACACCAAAATTGAACTATTTGTATTCCATAAAACTATTTTGGATGCAAAAAGGTATCATGATGTGAGGCTTTTTTTCAGCATATCGAACTGGCAAACTTTATATAATTAAAAGAAGGATGGACAAATGTACCGAGACCTTCTTGATAACTTGATAAGAATATGCTGACATCTATCACGATGATTCCAAACACAGCCAAGGAAACTCTCAGTTTTAGAGAAAGAAAATAAAGCTGCTTAAAATGTCCTGACGATTACCTGACCTGAATCCAATAGAAACTATATGAAAGGAACTAAAGCTGAGTTCATAGTAAAGGCCACTTCACACACACAGATATCTGAGTCCAATATCTGAACAGATCTCTGGTTGCAGTGAAATCATGGATACATTGCTCCATTTTGTGGCTGTGTACAACATGGAGCAATGTATCCATGATTTCACTGCAACCAGAGATCTGTTCAGATATTGGACTCCGATATCTGTGTGTGTGAAGTGGCCTTAAAGGTACCGTCACACGCGGCAATTTTGCAAGCAATTTCACTGGCAATTTGCTGGTTGCAGTGAAATCATGGATACATGGTTCTGTTTTGTTGCCGTGTAGAAATTGAACCATGTATCCATGATTTCACTGCAACCAGCAAATTGCCAGTGAAATTGCTTGCAAAATTGCCGCGTGTGACGGTACCTTAAGAGCCCATGAAGACTTCAAGATTTGATGAGTTTTCGTGTGGAAGAATGGGCCAAAATTACACCCGAGTAATTCATGCTACTAGTTTTCCCATAAAGGAGACATCTTTACACCAACAAATGGTTTTGTACAAAATAATATATACATTTCAGTAAGCATGTTCAATACTTTTTCCCTGTGATATTTCTCATTATTACACTTAAAGTGTAACCATCGTTTAAATCTTTATTTAATAGTCATTTAGAGCAAATGAATATAATCAATTTTCAAATATGCATTATTAATGAAATCAGGAAGGAAACACCTTTTGTCCTCAGTAGGCTGATTCTGAACCACACATATGCTGGTTGTTAGGTAGCTCCATCTTGGGGGGGCGTGGCCTACACAGTTTTCACAATACAGTTGATAACACTGTCAAATTACCTCATGCCGACACCATGCTGAGCTCAGACACCTCCTGTGAGATCTTATTTAAATCCTCTAAATGAAATGCGACCTTTCATGGGTAACCTTCCCCTTCATGTAGGCTGGCTTCACATTTGCGTTCAACACTGCAGCATATGGTGCGCATATCCATACGCAGTGCCGAACGCAAACACTTTCATGTGAACGCAGCGGAGATTATCCACATGTGTTCACATGAAAATATGGTGTGAGCCGCCCTGCCATCCAATCAGCAGCGGCGGCCGGGAGGCGGAGATCCGCCGCTGATCTCTTCCTCCCTGCTGCCGCTGATGTCTTCTTCCCTGCTGCCGTCGCTACCGCTGGTTAAAATAGCCGGCGGGAAAGCCAGCGCCCTGATGATCATTTGAATTAGCGGGGCGGGAAAATCGGCGCTTGCTTTCCCGCCGGCTATTTTAACCAGCAGTAGCGGCAGGAAGAAAGGAAAGAAGAGGTAAGAAGAAGAGAACGCCAGGAGCAGATTTACCTCCGGATGACCTCTTCGTCCGCAACTTTTGTGCGCTTGCCAGTAGATGGCAATGCGCACAGATGCACTCTCATTCATTTCTTGTGCGCAGCTGTCTGCATGCGCATAAAGCAAGCACACAGCTACGCACAAAAAATGCAACATTTTGCATTCGGCACGAGCATAAATTATGCGCAGCCAAATGCATCTGAGCGCAGGTACGCACAGACACTATGCTTTCCTATGTTAAACATGGGAGCGCATAGTGCCTGCGTCTAGCTGCGCTCAGATATGCCGCGTTCACAGCGCACATTGTGCGCAAATGTGATCTCAGATGTATACAGGTGTATGTCTGCTCTGTGGCAGTGTCTGAGCATGCAGGATTGACTACACCTTGAACTTAGTATAGCAATGCCCATCTGGGGCAGCATCATGCATCTTAGGTGAATATAGTGAAAAGTCTTCATATTTGTTTTCACTGGTTTGTATGTTTGAGTTTTCCATAATAATAACTACAATTGAAGAAAGAGATTTATAGTTATGGGTCTTCATTTATATATGGTATGCAGAAGTGTGAGACTCCTGTGCATATTGTATCAGGCTTGATGTAATAGTTACATTCTATTGAATGTATTACAAACCCCTTAAAGTGTAAATGTCATTTAATTGAAAACAAAAAAAAAAACAGTACTGCGCTGGTTGTTAACGATGGGTCACATCGCAGCTAAGATCATACTTTTTTTTGAGCCATATGACTTATTTTCTCACATTTTTATGTGCGCTTTTAAAAACTGCATTTTATGGCTGTATGGGATGGCGAGCGTCCCTCAGTGTCTGCCAGCACTATGTGTGTATTTCCACAGTTTCTGAAGCGGGCTGACAGGAAGCAGTGTGATGTGCCAGCAGAGAAGGGGTTAACAGAGATCCTGATTGAGCTGTGTGGAGCCATCAGCTGGTAGTGAGCAGTGTGATGTGCCAGCAGAGAAAGGGTTAATAGAGATCCTGACTGAGCTGTGTGGAGTCAGATGACAGATGAGAAGCTTGTGCCAAGGAAAGAGGAATTTGCAGTGATTCTGACATTGCTCAGCACTGTGCTGTAGGCTGAAGCAATCTGATACATTGTCACCTCGTCAGCTGCAGTCAGCAGTGTGGACCCTGTGTAGGCTCCGCCCTCTTTACCCATATATGGTTATTCATTGTGAGAAGCTCGAAGACAGAGCTGACTGAGAATGAACATATGTTTGAGCCTGCTGTTTCCAGGTCTTTCTGTAGCTCTCCACAGGTGGTTCTTGGCTCTTGAACAACTCATCTGATAATTCTTTTCACCCCTCTGTCTAAAACCTTGCACCTAGCTGTGGAGACACGGGGTCAGTGGGGGCTCTCGTCCGCTGGCCCAGCCGCCTTTAGCAAGACAGCCTGGACCAGGGCCCATCCCCAAACTTTAGCTAAAATATAGTTGTTTGTAATGAGAGTCTGTCTATATTTTATGCTACTTGTTGTTTAGGCTGGTTTCACACTACGGATTTTTCAAATCCGATGCTGTCCGATCAAAATCGGACAGCATCGGATCCGAATTTGGCCCCATGCAGCCCTATGGGCATTGGACCGAATCGGATGTGCACTAAATGCCATCCGATTTGGTCCGATCCGATTCTGTTCAATTTTTTTATTGGTGCAAAAATCGGAGCATGCTCCAATTTTTGCACTGAAAATAAAATCGGACAAAATCAGATCGGAACAAATCGGATGGCATTTAGTGCACATCCGATCCGATCCCTTTAACATGGGGCCCTATGGAGCAGGGTCCGAGGAAACATCTGATGTCTCCTCGGACCCGATTTTAGTGTACTGAGCATGCTCAGTACATGCTCAGTACACTAAACCTATTGTGTGCCGCCTAATTTAACTTCTGCAATGTATATACATACATTGCAGAAGTTAAATATAAGCTAAATCAAGTGTTTAAAATAAAAAAATCTTTATTCTCACCTTCCAGCGCTCCCTCGGCGTCTCCAGCTGCAGCCGCTCGGTAACAGGACCTGTGATGATGTCAGAACCCGATCAGCTGATCGGGTCACATGACTGGTTACTGCGTTAACCGCTGACGCTTCTGACATCATCACAGGTCCTGTACACCCGATCGGAAGCTGGTGGAGACGCCGAGGGAGCGCTGGAAGGTGAGAATAAAGATTTGTTATGTTGAAATGACAGCAGAGGGGACAGGAGAGGGGACAGTAGGGGGGACACTAGGGTAAAACAGGGGGACACTAGGGTAAAACAGGGGGACAGTAGGGAGAGAGTAGGGGGGACAGTAGGGGGACACTAGGGAAAAACAGGGGGACAGCAGGGAGACAGCAAGATGACAGGAGGGGGAGCTAGGTGACAGCCCAAACTGATCCTGCAAAAAGTCGGATTCGGATGCCTATTTGGCATCCGATTGCAGGGATCAGTTTGGATCCGATGCTGTCCGATTTTCATCGGACAGCATCGGATTTAGAAACATCGTAGTGTGAAAGTATCCTTAGTGGTGAATCTTTTGACAGAATTTCTCTAAACCTCTTAAATTGTGCACAAATCCAAATGTAATAATTGTCTAAGTATTTAGGTGCAAAGTCACCCATAAGGAGGAGGAAATATTCCAAGTAATGTGTATACACTATCATTTTTGCTTGTTAGTGCTATATACAGTATCAGTAAAGACTTCCACAAATATTAGCCTAATGTGTGACAAACAGTATCTGGACTGGTCAACCATCTGATGTGTATGGGGCATGTCTTTAACAATGCATTCCCCAAACTAGTGTCATTCTGGGAGTTTCGTGAGACATTGAATCAACAGACAACCCTGGCACACCAACACCACTAAAAAGCTTCAACGAGTGTCTAGGGTTGCTGAGCGGCGCTGGAAGAAAACATTCACAAGAAGACTTCACCGTATTCAAAAAGCAATTCTTACATTCAAGTCAGCACTCACCTTCACTAAGCAGGCTTACTTCATTACCCTCATATCCTGTTTGTCCCACAGCCCCAGACAGCTATTCAACACGTTTAACTCCCTTCCCAGCCCACCACTGCCCCCTCCAACCTCCTGCACCGCTGCAGAAGACTTTGCAATGCACTTCAACAAGATCGATCAAATCAGACAAGTCTTTACTGCTCAACCATCACAACATCTATGTATACCAGACCAATCCCCTCCCCCACTAACTCTCCTACCCTCCATCTCTGATGGACAACTTGCATACCTCCTCTCCAAGTCACACTTCACCGCTTGTGCACTTTACCCCATTCATCCCACCTCCTCCCAACTTCCCCACCATACTCATCCCATCCATAACCCACCTCTTAAACTTATCATTAACTTCCAGCACCTTTCCCTCCACTTTAAAACATGCCACAATTACACCTATCTTAAAGAAGCCACCCCTCGACCCAACCTCTACATCCAGCTACCGCCCCATATCGCTGCTCCCGTTTGCATCCAAACTTCTTGAAAAGCATGTCAACACTGTACTTTTGTCATCTAACTCTTTGACGACCTTCAATCCAGCTTCCACCCCACCATTCCATTAAAATTGCCTTAACCAAAATTACTAATGACCTACTTACCACCAAAGCTAACAGACATTTCTCTATACTGCTCCTTCTAGACCTGTCCACTGGATTCGACACAGTTGACCTCTCCCTTCTACAGATCCTCTCTTCCATTGGTATCACTGACCTCGCCTTCTCCTTAATCTCCTCATACCTTTACAATCGCACATTTAGCATCTCCTACTCCAACACTTCCTACTCCAAAGCCATCATGAAAGTGATTTAGCACTATATTTGCTGCTATAAACCACACTCAAAAAATCTGTATCACTTTGAATTTTGCTCAACTTGCAACATGGTTACTGCAGTTAGGGCCCTTTCACATCTGCGTTTATTTGAAATCGCGGCAGATGCGGTGAAAAAACCGCATCTGCCGCGATTGCCGCATAACCGCTGCACTTTCAGCCGCGGTTTTTTTCGCTGCCGCACCTGCCGCAAGTGCAAAACCGCACTTGCCGCACCTGCCGCAAGTCCCCTTATACTTTCTATGGGGATTACCGCAACCGCGCCGCAAGTGCAGCGGTTATGCGGCAATCGCGGCAGATGCGGTTTTTTCACCGCATCTGCCGCGATTTCAAATAAACGCAGATGTGAAAGGGCCCTTATACAGTTATAAATTGTATTCTCTTAGTTTTCAAATCTTAAAAGAAATATGTAATTAGGATCAACCATTCCAAATTGTCTATATTGGGACAAAGGACATATAGCAAGTTGAATAAAATGATACCTTGATATCTGCAATTCCATTCTAGTTCAGAGAAATCCATGTTTTTCTTCATTTCTAATGAACTGTTAAGATTCATGGTCATTAAAAAGCACAGAGGAACCAATGACTAGATGCCTTACTCATAACTTAAAAGGCATGTAGGTCATAGGAAGCTGAATAAAATGATAACTTGATATCTGTGATCAGATATCTTATTCCAGAGAAATCCACATTTTTCTTAATATGTAAATGAGCTGTTAAGAGCTATGGGCTGGACTCAGATCTTCCTCAGAATTTGCCTCCAGAGCTCATACTAAATGAAAGAGCATTACCAGTGTGAGATATATAGTTTAGAAGAGTAATCTGTCCGTCATAACATGTCTCTCACTGGTAACACCCTTTTATTACAAAAGGCTCTGGAAGCAGATTTCCAGAGAGATATGTGTCCAGCCAATAGACCTTAGCAGTGAATGTACATATTAATAAAAATGTAGTTTCTCTGGAATAAGAATTCTGATTGCAGATATCAAGGTAAAATTTTATTCAGCTTCCTACAACTTATATGCCTTTGAAGGGGAGCTCCAGGTTAAGAACATTTTTTGTACTGTCTCTGCACTCCTACATGATGAAGCTGAGTTGTCCACTGCAGTTCTAGGATGTACAGATCACTTCTAAATCAATAAAATCATATCTTACCCTCAGCACTCACAGCTCCCTCAGGGGACAATAGGTCACAGAGCAGATTCAGCAGGGGGTGTGCCAGGAGTGTGGTTGCCAACTTTGATGCTCACACACTACAAGCCAGCCCCCCTGTATGCCACACACACTGTATATGCTTGCTGTATGTATCGCTGTACTCTCCTGAGCGAAACAGTGATAGCTGCACAAACCTACACAATGTCACTGAGCTCAGGAGAGTTACAGCAATACATACAGCAGGCATATAGAGTGTGGGTGGCATAGAATGAGAGCATGGGGCTGGTGGCCAAATCCCCCTGTTTGTTACACTAGTTAGAAGTATGAGGGGGCTGGAATGTAGGATGACCATGGAGCCCCCGGTGGCCCTCACCACACCCCCTGCTCTCAGCAGCAGCATGAAGCTTTCACTGCTCTGTGACCTATTGTCCCCTGAGGGAGGGGTGAGAGCCAAGGAGCAGATGTAATTTTATTGATTTATTAGCGATCTATACATCTTAGAACTGTAGTGCCCAGCTCAGCATCATCATGTAAGAGGACCAGGGGTGGATTAAGGGTAGCCAGGGCCCCAGGCTGTTCAGACTCTGTGGGCCCCCCCCCATCATGTGACTCATGTGAGGGGTCACAGGGGTCATCATATACCTGAAATGGATTATTCCAGAAAAATAGTTGCTGAGTGAAACTCTAATCTGTCAAACATCCATTGATTTAGTCAATTTACCCTTCAGTTTGGCAGAAAAAAACAAACCCTTTAAGCATAGTATTGAGCAGTCCAATAGAAGGCGGCCATTATGCCCTGATTGCCCCTGTACTCACAATAAATAACTTATAAATATCTCACACGCTGTGCCCCCTGTATGATAATCTCCTGTTACCAGCCTGATGGACTTGCTTGCAGATCGGTCCGTCCCGCCTACTCGCGGTCCGATAGCGTCTTCTTATGAATGATGTAGATAAATCCTCCTGCCACCTACGTTATCCACGTGACCACGTCCAATGTTCCCATTGCCTACACTACGCCCATACCTCTCCTGCTTGTGCAGGTGCACTGTGCTCCATCATGGGGTTATCCTACAAGTTTAAACTCTCAGTGATGTCACCATACATCACATGCAGAAGAGTGGGAGCCTGGAACCATGTGCAGAGACCCCTGCGGCTCGCGCATGTGTAGATGAGTTTTACATTGTAGCCGCAGTAGGGCAGAGCACAGTGCTTCAAGCTGGAGAGGCATCTGCACAGACGTGAGATGGGAAAGTGGGAGAAGAGGCTGTCGGATGGCGAGGAGAGGCTGGGGGACCAATCTGCAAGCAAGAATTTTGTACCGGTAACAGGTTAGAATACAGGGTGCTAGGTTTTTATAAGTTATTTATTCTGTGTACAGAGGCATTCAGGGCATAATAGCCTGTTTCTTATAATGCAGCATAGGCGTGTGCACGAGGCCTTACAAATACTGAGGTAAAAACTCACCAAATACGCAGCGTGTGCATGAGGCCTTACAAATACTGAGGTAAAAACTCACCAAATACGCAGCGTGTGCACAAGGCCTTATGGTCCCTTTACACGCGGCCACAGGAAGGTAGAAACAGGTAGGCATCGGACACAATTGTGCCTGTTGCCTTGAAAAGACCACGATGTGGCGGCATGTAAGGCTGGGTTCACACTGGCCATGTGTGTGCAACCAGCGCAAGCACCTATCTTTATAATGGGAGCGCACGGTGCTGCGCTTGACTGCGCAGGACCGTGCGCTCCCATTCACTCCCATATGTGATTAGTACGCAGGCGGATGCCTGTGCACAAATCACACACTCTCCTCCGCACCAGGAATGCAACATGTCGCGTCCCTGGTGCGGAGGAGAGTTTGATTTGTGCGCAGGCGTCCGCCTGCGTACAAATCACATATGGCAGTGAATGGGAGCGCACGGTCATGCGCAGTCAAGCGCAGCACCGTGCGCTCCCATTATAAAGATAAGGGCTTCTGCTGGCTGCGCTCACATGGCGCTTCCCCTCCGCAGAACACTGCGGAGGGGAACGCCATTGTGAAACCAGCCTAAATCAGGACTTCCCTTCCTGTGTCTTCCCTGAAGGAAGGAAAGTCCTGATTTACACGTCGCCACATCGTGGTCTTTTCAAGGTAACAGGCACAATTGTGTCCGATGCCTGCCTGTTTCTACCTTCCTGTGGCCGCGTGTAAATGGACCATTAGACGGACAGTGACATACAGATACAGTATCACACAGCTGCATTTCTACCATGCATTGCAGTGTGCCTGTGACATCACTTTTTGGAAGGTTTTAGCTCATGTTGTACATAGCAGCCTGTCAGCTGCTGCCAGCCAGCTCAGTATGCCTGATCATATGGCAATGTTGCCCTTCTATACACAAAGCAGTAATATGCCCAGCACTGACAAGGATACACAGTAGTGACTTGAGAATGTCCCACACTGAGGACTCCAGGATACAATGATAGATGATCCTGTCCTGTGTGAGGATTACCTGTCCCAGTCCATACTGCCCACAGCTTATTATCTATAGATCTCCAGCAGATCCTGGCAGGAGGGAGGCACGATCATAAAGCAAATTAAACCTGAAAGCAATACTTCACCTCAAATCATCAGCTCCTGTCAGCTCCAGCAGACCAAGCACATGGAGCCTGTGTACAATGCCTGCTGCCTCCTCAGACTGCAGTGAATGTGGCCGTCCCTGGAGAAGAGCAGCTGGGCTGGAGCAGGTCAGAAGGGCACATAATGGACTCGGAGGAGGCTCCGCTGAGCAGGCTGGCCAGCAGAACGAGCATCTCCTCCATGGTAGTGAGATGGGCGGGCCGTGTGTGTGCCTCCTTCTATACTGGCGGTCTTTTTGCTACATCCTCCCGCACCGCACGTCATGACGTGCGAGAGCGCAGCGGTGGCCTCTCTGCAAATTTGACAGCGGCGCCCACGCCGGTGCCTGCAGAATGCAGACAGTGGCGGATTATAATGAGTGCAATTTACCCTGGGCCGCTGGGCCCTTCCAGAGCCTTGGGCCCGGGGCTACTGCCCATAATGACCTCATTATAATCCGCCACTGAAGAGGACAGGGATAGTGCAAAAAATGTTTCTCTCCCCGGAGTACCCCTTTAAGTTATGTATAAGGTGTCTAGACATTGGTTTCTCTGTGTTTTTTTAATTACTCAGCTTCAATGGCCTCTGATATTTCATTGGTATAACTGCACATACCTTTTCCAATACATCAAATATATCAACCAGTTACAGGTCATTCACAATCAGATTCCCTATGACCCTTTACCAACAGAGTCATAGGCACATGATGTGTTACAGTATGGTGTCTTCATTCATATGGTGCCATATTATATCAGAGCTTCTGAAACAGAATTTGTCACATTTTTTTTGTTATATTTTGCATCAGTGAGAGAAAAAACTCTGTACAGTTTGGTATGTAATCAGATCTTGATGGAGGAACAGTATAGGCCCATTGACTTCAATATTATAAACTCAGCTTGTACAGTGGGTATCTGAAGTATGGCTTTCCGTAAAATCAATTTGTCTATCATTGCTTAAAGGGCGGTTCTTAGTTTAGACATTTATAACACATGGATGTGCTATAAGAAAGGATGTTCCCCTTCCCCCCACCACCATCCTCTCATGGAGATTTCTTTGAGTTGTTAATCAAGATGAACCCACTTTCTCGACTATATCTATAACTTCCAGAATAAACTTTACTTTTAGAGATACCTAATCTATTTTACAAAACAAAATAATGACTATAGTGTAAACAGCCCATGGTGTGATGTTCTCAGATTTTGCTCTCATCACTGAATTATTTTGTTGGCACAAATGTAGGAAGGAAATCTGGATTAAACTGGAGCAAATAATGTTAAGTATCCGGTGTGTTCATGTCTGTGTTCTTTGGTTGGTGAGGTGTAAGCAGGAGGTGTTATCGTGGTTCTCACATAGGGACCTACTGTAGTCAAAGTGCAGCATATGTCAAACCGTTTCTTTGTGGTCTAATATTTCCATCTAAATTTCTGCAAGTCTAAAGAGTAGTAAACTTCATCTATTAATAAGTGTCAGAAACTCATATCAATGAGTGCTGCAATTTTATATTTCAAATTATCTTAGAAATAACATAGTTATAACTGTATCCTCACCCATCCCTTGTAGACTGTGAGCACTCGTGGCCTGGGTCCTCTCTGCTCACCTACTGTATCCTCACCCATCCCTTGTAGACTGTGAGCCCTCGCGGGCAGGGTCCTCTCTGCTCACCTACTGTATCCTCACCCATCCCTTGTAGACTGTGAGCCCTCGCGGGCAGGGTCCTCTCTCCTCACCTACAGTATCCTCACCCATCACTTGTAGACTGTGAGCCCTCGCGGGCAGGGTCCTCTCTGCTCACCTACTGTATCCTCACCCATCCCTTGTAGACTGTGAGTCCACGTGGGCAGGGTCCTCTCTCCTCTACTAATGTATTCTCACCTATCCCTTGTAGACTGTAATCTCTCACAGGCAGGGTCCTCTCTTCCCTACTAATATATTCTCACCTATTCCCTGTAGACTGTGAGCCCTCACAGGCAGGGTCCTTTTCCCTCCTGTATCTTATCTATGTGTGCCAGTATAGTTGATAATTTTTATACTTTTCTATGGATGCCCTTTTTCACTTGTAAAGTTCCATGAAATAAATGTCACTATAATAATAATAATATCTGCATTTTTATAGCGTTTTTCACATGACAGAATACTTTCAAGGACAATATTATTTGCTAGAGAGAAAAGCTAACTACATCCAGAAAAAAACCAAAAATGTCATATATTCTTTTAAGATTTTAGGATGTACTGGAATAGTGGAATTATTTAAAGTCATTTGGTTTTTAAATTTAGGTTTTAAGATAATCAGTCTGATACACATCTTCTGTGTAACACTTATCAAATATCACACTCTGTCATCATTTTCAGAATAGTAACATAATTATAGTATAACTAGCTACCAATAATTTCCAGTGTGGGTAACAAGTGTTGTGATCCATGAATGGGAAAAATGATCAGTTGTTTGTGATTGATTTTAGCATGTGAAATGGTCCCTGCATACATTTTCAGAAAGAAAAAAATTCTATTCCATAGTTTTTATTGAAAAGAATTGTATAAAAACATTAATGGGGTAATCCGTGATTTAGCCCCCCAAAAAAACTGTACCTAAGCAACGCTCCTGTCAGTGATTTTACAGCTTCCGCTGACGTCACATCAACAGAGCAGCGGCTTCTCTCCTCTGTCGACGGGCGTCATAGCCGACGTCACTCTGATTGATAGCCGGCTCCTGCAATTAGCTAGCGAGGCTGTCAACCAGCATTACGTCAGGTGTCCCGCCCGTTCCACAGAACAGAGCAGAAAAGCCGCCACTGCTTTGTTTACACAATTATCCTGTCCCCTTCCCGACAGGAGCAATCTATGACCGCTCTGTGGTGGGGAATAGCGGCATTGAACGGTGTCGGACACAACAGTCAGGTAGGTAGCAGATACCTGCCCATTAGTGATTGGGGATATTTTTTTTATAACAATCCCGAATAACCTCTTTAATGCTACATTCACTCAATGAGTATTTGATGAGTTTTTGATGTTGCAAAATTTCTGCAGCAATAGGTAAAGTAGGTTACTGCTCTGGTCTTCATACTTTTTCATATTTGGATTTGATAAAACTTTATCTATATACTTATGTTTGAATTACATGCATTTTTTACCAGCGGATTTTCTGTAACCATTGTATTTTACGGGGAAAATTCACACTTAAAACTCAATGTACGCGCAAGAGAGATTGACATGTTGCCAATTTCAAACACGCACTGCAGGTCAGTTTACACAGTGTGAAAAAAGAGCACCATGGACATGAGTTTTCTATAGATCCCATCCACTTGGATGGATCTGTAAGATATTACATTTGTGTAGCGAAAATACAGTATAAAAAGTCACTGAAAACTCATTGTGGGAATTTAAAGCTACAGTCCCAAAATTAATATCTTGTGAGTTTATTATGTTACTGATTTTAAGTAAATTAGGTTATTTGTTAATGGTTGTACCGTGTTAGCCAGTAGATAGAAAAATATTAGAATCTGAGTGTCCTCAGTGGTTGATACTTTGTAATGGCTAACTGAAAAGATGGTAAGCATAGCAAGCTTTCAAGACGCTATGGCCTCTTCATCAGGCTTAATAATGACACAACTTCTGAAGACACACACATATATACATAAGCAGGGTGAGATGATGCAATATATGTGACAGGTGACATAAAGCAGAGTCAGGCTTGGAAGGGGTAGAGGAGCTGGGGAGGTAAAATCAAAATTCCGAGATAAGAGGAACAGATTGTGTTATTTTTCTATGATTAGTGGCCTGTGGAGACTTTAAAACTCCTCAGTGAGCTTAGAAAGCTATAAATCCATGTGAGACAGTTCATGTAAGAAATGTCAAAAGTTCATTGTCTTCTAACTGCAGTCTGTTATCTCAGAATTTCAATTTTACCTCACCAGCTCCTCTCTCCTTCCCAAGCCTGACTCTGCTTTATGTCACCTGTCAAAATTTACTGCATCATCTCACCCAGCTTATGTATATATGTGTGTCTTCAGAATTTGTGTCATTATCAGCCTGATGAAGGGGCCATAGTGTCCCGAAAGCTTGCTTCACTTACCATCTTTTCAGTTAGCCATTAGAAAGTATCAATCACTGAGGACTCTCAGTTATTTAGGTTATTTGTGTACTTTCTGCTGCATTAAGTGTGATTTTTTTTACATGCATTTTTATCTATTTTTTGACTCTGCATTTTTTATTCTTTTTGGTGCGTCATGTATTAAATAAAACTTCTTTGTTTCTGAACCTACCTGATATTTGGCTTTGACAAAATGTTACTGATACAGTTGTGTGTGGATTACCTGCGTTTTTATTAAGTTTTGGCAGCTTCAAAGACTCGCCAATAACTTATTGTGGGAACTTAATAGTCTCAGAAATATTGCAATGAGAAACGTTAATGTGGCGCTCCTGTGACCAGGAGGCCACATGAGGAACTGCAGCCAGGCAGATAGGAGACAGTTTGTGCAACAAACACCCTCAGCACACACACCCACAGGAGCACAGCACCCAACCCGGAGCCCGGGACTCTAGGCGGGCAAGGGGTGATGGGGTTTAGAGGAAAGTGGGTGGGAAGGTAGGTCAGGTGGTAGACCAGTACAAAAGGAGGACCAGTAGGAGGAAGGAGTTAGTAAGCCAGAGTGAGCCAACCAGTAAAGACAGAAGGTGACACTCCCTGGTGGGCTAGGGCTCCCTGGAGATGCAGAATCCAAAGAGACACAGATCCATGGAGAGAAAGCTCGTCCATAACTTGCAGCCCACAGAGAAGTGAGGACAGAGACCGAACCGGTACCACCGGATCCGAAGAGTACGGCAGCATTGACCTACAGGCGGGGAAGGTTTCCCTTGATGTATCTGGAAGTCACACGGGTTAGAAAGAGCCCGGTAATTCCTTGCAAGACACGGTTATCCAAGGCTAGGCTGGGACTAGAGTGTCGGCTCTGAGGGGGACTGAAGCTACACGCCGGCTCCCCAGACAAACTAGTGGGGAACACAGATTCCAGATCCGTGTTCCTACTACAGGATTGAAGGCTCAGCAACACTTTAGAGGATCCAGACTTACAGCCCATACGTCTAGGGAGAAGTCGCATTAAGGGACTGAGTTGCTGTCATACAACTCACAAGGAAGAACAGAGAAACAAGCCGGAGAGGTTAATAGAATGAGTGAGGCGTCTCAGAGCGACAGCCTGGCTGCAGAGGATTCAAAGTGTCTGGAGTTAACTGTGTAAAGAACTGAACTGTGTTGTAAACTGTTTGACTTGGAAGAACCTGCAAGTAAACCGGAGAAACCCTGCTTCAGTCTCCCGTGTATGATTCCAGGCCTACAGAACTGTTATTGCACTCTACACCCTGTCAGGAGCTGCCCCGACGGGCTCATCCACCTTGCTGCAGCATCCATCCATCCTCCTGACAGAAGTACACCGCAGCGGTGGTCCCCTCACTGACCACAAGCCGTGGGTGGCTTCACGACAAACAATCTCCTGTAAATATATTCCCTTTTACTTGCGGAACCCGGGACACGGTCCGGAACAAGACCGCCGTGATATCCCTAGCAGTACCCCGGTCTGATACTGAGTACCCCATCCCAGTGGGCTCCACATTAAATTCTCGGAACAAATATCTGTACTGATTTTAATTAGGGTCTTAAGGTACCTTTACACACAGATAAATTGCTTGCAATTCACTGGCTGCAATGAAATCATGGACACATTGTTCCACTTGTACATGGCAACAAAATGGAACAATGTCTCCATGGTTTCATTGCAACCAGTGAATTGCAAGCAATTTATCTCTGTGTGTAAAGGTACCTTTAGGGTACCATCACACTTGGCGACGCACCAGCAATCCTGACAATGATACGACCTGGTAGGGATGGCTGGTGCATCGCTATGTGGCCGCTGGTGAGATGTCAAACAGTCAGATCTCACCAGTGACGCAGCAACGATCCGGAATGATACGGAGGTCGTTGGGACCCTGTTTGTGAGACCTGTAGTATTGAGGTTGTTGGTCGTTGTTCCTGTCAAACACACCGATGCATGCTGCCCAGCGGGACCCTAATGATCAAAAAATGGTCTAGGCAACTCTGACACGATCAGTGATCTCACAGCAGGGGCCTGGTCGCTGCTAAGTGTCAAACATAGCGAGATCGCTGGTGAGGTCGCTGTTGCGTCACCAAACTTGTGACTCAGCAGCGATCTCGCTAGCGATCTCGCTTAGTGTGACGGGGGCTTTACCTTTGTGAACTGTGTCCATGAGCATCTTGCAGTGCATATCCTTTTTGTGGTAATTTATGGACTTTTAGCGTAACTCAGACACTTTGTACAGAATGAAGGAGATACACTACACATACGGCAAACCTGTCAGGTTGAAAAAGCTAGATATGGAAAAGACAAGTGCAAAAGGGTCTTATTTGTGAAGATAGTGAAAGAAGCCCAAAAACCTGCTTACCTGTTTGGGTTGTGTGATTTTGGGTTTACACGCCGCGATATCGGCGTCCAACTCCGACCCAACTCCGACAAAAAGTCACGTGGGTTGCGAGTTGGAGCCGATATCGGGTGCGCGTTGTATTGTTTTAGCATCCAACGCGATGCTGGAACGATGCCAAAACGATATCGGAGTTGAATAGCAAAGCTATTCAACTCGCCGATATCGCAAGGCCGTTGTACCACCATCGCTGCGTGTGACAGCCCAACTCCGATGTCTACGCTCACGTCACCCATTCACTCCCATGTTAACTGGTCGTTCCTGGGTTGGTGGGCGTAGACATCGGAGGGACGTTGCATCCCGATATCGCGGCGTGTAAACTGGCGATGCGATGCAGGGAGAAACGTGCACTAAATGCGCGCTCCCGCGTCGTTGCCTCCGATATCGCCGCGATATCGGGACGTGTAACCCCACCATGAGACTCAACCATTGTAAGAACAATTGATATGAGCTATGTAGTTGAAATTCACAGGAGAGACGAAATTGTGATTATATTCTTATGAAGGTGTCTCAACTCTGATGGTGGGGTTACACGTCCCGATATCGCGGCGATATCGGAGGCAACGACGCGGGAGCGCGCATTTAGTGCACGTTTCTCCCTGCATCGCATCGCCAGTTTACACGCCGCGATATCGGGATGCAACGTCCCTCCGATGTCTACGCCCACCAACCCAGGAACGACCAGTTAACATGGGAGTGAATGGGTGACGTGAGCGTAGACATCGGAGTTGGGCTGTCACACGCAGCGATGCTGGTACAACGGCCTTGCGATATCGGCGAGTTGAATAGCTTTGCTATTCAACTCCGATATCGTTTTGGCATCGTTCCAGCATCGCGTTGGATGCTAAAACAATACAACGCGCACCCGATATCGGCTCCAACTCGCAACCCACGTGACTTTTTGTCGGAGTTGGGTCGGAGTTGGACGCCGATATCGCGGCGTGTAAACCCACCATGAAATATGTTGAATAAAATCAACCAAGAATCTGAATCATCCTTGTGTGAAACAGCAGAGCAGCTATTAGCCTTTTCTTCTCTCAGGTGGAAAAAGCTGTTTGAGAAAAAGTGGCGCTGACCAGATTAATTTATAATTTTGGAAAAACAATGCATCATTACTTCCATGCTTCATCAAGACCTTTAAATTCAGTGGGAGGTCTTACTCAACGATTGATAGCCTTGCTTGTGCCGATAGCGGTATGACAAGCCGCTAAATTCTTAAACTCAGTGCAAGAAGGAATTTAAATGTATAAATTTTGGCGCCCCTGCGACCAGGGTGGCCACATAGGGAACTGCAGCCAGGCTGGAAGATAGACAGTTTGAGCACCAAACACCCTCACAGCACACACACCCATAGGAGCACGGCACCCAACCCGGAGCCCGGGACTCTAGGCGGCATGGGGTGGTGGTTTAGAGAGCAAGTGGGTGGGGAATGTAGGTCAGGTGACAGAGGGTACAAATAGAGGAATAGAGGAGGAAGGAGTTAGTAGGCCACAGTAGGCTGAGCTGTAAAGACAATACCAGAAAGGCAGTGACACATCCCGGAGGGATTGGGCTCCCTGGAGATGCAGAATCCACAGTGACACAGATCCATGGAGAGAAAGCTCGTCCATAACCGGCATCCCAGGGGAGTGTGAGGACAAAGACCGGACCGGTATCACCGGGTCCGAGGAACACAGCTGCACCGACTAACTACCGGCGGAGTAGTTTCCCTGATTTATACTAGAATCACACTGGTTAGATGGAGCCTGGTAACACCTTGGAAGATAGGGTGACTGCAGGCTAGGCACACACCAGAGTGTCAGCTCTGAGGGGGACTGACGTTTCACACCGGCTTCCCAGACAAACCAACGGGGAGCTTGAATTCCAGGTTGGAGTTCCCACTACAGGGTGGAAGGCACAGCAGCAACCACGAGGACCCACAAGGGGCTGAGCTGCCACCATGCTAATCGCGGCGAGAACTGAGAGGGAGAGAACAGCCTGAAAGGACATTCGAAGGAGTGAGGGGTCTCAGAGTGACAGCCTGGCTGCAGAGGGTTCAAAGTGTCCGTAGTTAACTGAACTGTGAACTGTGTTGAGAGCTGTACTGTGAATTGCTGTGAACTACTTGAAGAACTTACAAGTAAACCCGGTGAACCCTGCCTGAGTGTCCGTGTCTGATTCCAGGTATACAGAACTGTTATTGTACTTCTTACCCTGTCAGGAGCAGCCCGACCTGTGGCGGACTCATCCATATGGCTGCAGCCCCATCATCCATCCATCCTCCTGGCAGAGCTACGCTGCAGTGGTGGTCCCCTTACCAACTACAACCCGTGGGTGGCGTCACGACGAACTAATCCCTGTAAATATCCCCTTTACTTGTGAGAACCGGGGACACACGGTCCGGACCAGGACCTCCGTGACATCCCCAGCAGTACCTCGGTCCGGTACCGAGTACCCCGTCCCAGTGGGCTCCACAAAATTACAAGTTATGCATAATATTTTCCCATAAAACTGTGTCTCAGGGTACCTGTACACTCCGCAATATTGCAATGCAGCATCGACAAAAAGTCACATGGTGTGGTCGTTGCAGTTGATATCGTTCGTGCATTGTGTTGTGTAAATGGGCAATGCGACGGGAAAAAATCGCAGCTACGATATTGCAAGAAGATAGTGCAAGCCCTTCAACCGTACAATATTGCATATGCGATCTGGCATGATCGTGCTGTGTGACGTGGCAACTACGATCTTGTTTGCAACTTCCCCTTTTCACTGCAGTGTTAAAGCTCGGTCGCTGGGTTGCTCATACCCAGCGCACAAAAGTTGAGGACAACAGCCTAGTTGCGTTGCCTGCCGATATCACCCTGTGTCACATCTCCTATGCGATCTTGGACAAGTGCCAAAAACGTGCGCGCTCACGTTAAATTGTATGCGATATCGGAGCGATATTGCGACGTGTAAAGGTACCCTTAGTCTCATGAGTTTCTCTAGCCCGGTATCGTGTTTTCCTTAGATTTTACTATACAGTATGTTCAATATTATCCTGATTATGCTTTTCTAAAAGCTTGGCTTTATGTTAACAATGAAGTTAGTTACTTGTTGTTGTTTCTGCTTCTGATTTTTCCTGTTTTATGTTTCTATGACAGTATGTAGCTTTCTGGCTACCATGTTAATTCCCACAGGGCTAGTGTTCTTGTCACCTGGTCGCTCAGTAGTTCTCCATTGCAGTTAGCCATAGTGAGAGAGCCAAGAAAACTGACTAAAAAATCCATCAAAAATGACAAATGACTCAAGACTGCAGTTATTTACTTCTCAGTTGAACATTGAACTGAGAATCTTATCCTGCTTTTTGTGGGCTGCGGTCACAACCATTGGAAGAGAAGGTAGGTATATCACAGCCATGGTGTTGCTATCTATATGACCTGTGGGGTTTGACATTTCATATGGTATTAGTGACCAAATTATTAGTTTTACAGACCAGAGCTCCTTGATATGCACCATAGAAGGCAGGGCTCAAATCAGCATTTCATAGTCCATATACAGAATGGCTGCAGGCATCCTGACCCAAACTTGGCTTGGTTTACAGCATACTTGAACCAACATTCAAGATGATCTGGGGTTTTTGTCTCAATTCCCTAAAAAATAGGATTTGGATGAAAACACAGACAAAGCCATACACTATATTTAGGCATACAGTATCACTATGTTCACCATCTGGTGATTAGCACTGTTGCTTTGCAGCACTGGGTTCTGGGTTGAAATCCCACCTAGGACAAGATTGTCTAGGAGTTTGTATGTTCTCCCCGTGTTTAAATGGGCTTCCTCCTAGTTTGCTTAGGCTGGGGTCACACATAGAAATCCGTTTTTGGAAGTGATTTCCATGACCAATCCGTTTTTTTTTTGGGTGCTTTTTAAGCCTCCTACACCCCTGAACTTTTTTGGACTTAGTCATTTTTTGACCAAAATTCTCAAAAAAAACGAATCCGTTTTTCCATAGGGCCCATGTTAAAAATTTTTTTTTAAAAAAACGGACCCCAAAAACATTGCTAGCAACGTTTTTGGCTTAAAAACGGACATAGCAATGTTTTTAAGTGCAGAAAAAAACGGACAGGGTGTTTATTACATCCAATCCGTTTTTCTATCAGTTTTTGGACTTAGAAAAAAAAAATGCCAAAAATGAAGCCAAAAACGGACCAAGGACTTATGTGTGACCCTAGCCTTACTCATACTGATGAGACTTTAGATTAAGAGCTTCAATAGGGTCAGTGGTGCTGATGTGTGTAAAGCACTGTGGAATTTATGGCGCTATGTAAGTGAATAAATATTATTTTGTTGTTGCAGACACAATTGAGTGGTCTAAAACCGCAGCTTCAACAGTCTTCTAAAAGTACTGTCACACGTAGAAACATCTCCGACAACATCGCCGGCAACTGACAGGAGCGCACACCTTTTTGGCCGCTGGCCAAGATCGCTGTGCTCATGTCAGACGCACAGAGATCGCCGGCAAGACAACGGCGATGTTGAAAGCAACTATCGCTTCCAGGGTTTAATTCAACCCTGGCAGCGATCCTTAACATTGCTGTCAATGGGGGAAGGTGCTTGCAACATCGCTGTTGCGATGTCACTTAGGGTGATTCAGGCAGATCGCCTGGGCAACATCGCCAGGTTTTATCGTAGTTGCGCCGTCACACAGCACGATCATGCCACATCGCATATGCAACATTGCATGGTTGAAGGGCTTGCACAATCTTCTTGCAATATCGTAGCTGCGATTTTTTCCCGGCGCATTGCCCATGTACACGACACAACGCACGAACAATATCAACTGCAGCGACCGTACCACGTGACTTTTTGTCGATGTTGCATTGCGATATCGCGACGTTTAACGGTACCCTAAGGCCTTGAATGGTTTCACTCAACTGTAATGGTAATCACCAGGTGATAACACCTTTAGTTTATGTAAACAAAAGCACACAGACTCATATGAGAGGCACAGCTGATTTTTGTTTTTTAACCCCTGCAGTATTCTGTCTTCAGCTTGCATAGCAAAACCCTGCTGACTGATTCCCTTTAAAATAGTCTAATAGGTAAAAGTCTTGATTTCAAATAGTACAATATTTTAGTAATTTCCAATATTCCCCAGTGACGCAAAAATTAAAACATTTCAGAATCGTTTTCTTCCTTGATGATTTGTACAACATAGATGATTGCTCACACTTACACATGTTCAGATATTATTAGGGTGTAATATATGCATGTTATATTGAAAGTTAGCACTTTACTCTGACTCAGACCCCTAGTGATAGATTATTTTTACTCCCCTGATTCCTGTAACACATTTTGCATGAGACTTTCCCAGGCCACCCTCTCTTGGCCCCCTCATTAGCAGATGGAGAGAAACTAAAGCATGGGTGTATCGTGCCTCAGTAAACCTCTCCGACACTTGGCAAATCCACTTACGGTACTACAAAAATACATTTTCCAAACTCCATTCACGAGTAACAGATACACATTTGTGTTGTTACTGTGGTTTAGGCTGATCAGATCAATAGAAAACATTACCAGTCAATATGAGTAAAAGTTACCTGTGAGTCATTTCTATGAAACTACATTATCAGCAGGTGGAGACACTTCTTAAACCACATCTTCTTGTATTTGTTACATAAAAGGCATCTGACTAGAGATGAGCAAACTTGTGGAAGTTCAGGTTATGGGGGTTCCGCTGGACTTCATATAAAGTTTTGTTCTGAACCCAAACTTGACCTGAACCTCTTTGGATGTCACTGACTGGGTAGTTCTCTTTCCACAAACATATAGCCAGCCATAAGCAACTCACTTCCAGGGATATGAGCTAGGGTGAGATTTTGTCATTTTCTTTTTTTTGTACGCACTACATCCGATAACGCTGATTTTACCCCCAGTGTGAGCCATTTAAACACTGCAAGCGACTCGCACTGGAGTGTTCCCAAGCACAGTGATGATTGCTCCAGTGCTGTTAGTACATAAAGCACCCAAACGCTGACATTTGGTGTAAAATTTAAAGTGTAAATATCATTTCATTGAAAAAAAACAACAACACTGCACTGGCTGTTGATGATGGGTCACATAGCAGATACGATAATGCTTTTTGTGTCATATGACTTATTTTCTCATATTTTTCTGTGCTCTTTAAAAACTGCATTTTAGGGCTGTGTGGGCGTGGTCAGCAGCTCATAGGGGACAGTGCACTGTAACAGCAGAGAATGGGTTAACAGAGATTGTGACTGAGCTGTTTGGAGACAGATCACAGATCAGAAAAGCTTGTGCCAAGGAAAGAGGAATTTGCAGTGATCCTGACATTCTGACATTGCTTAGCAACTGTGCTGTAGGCTGAGATAATCTGATACATTATTTTCTCACCAGCTGCAGTCAGGAGCTCTCACACAGTGTAGGCCACACCCCTCTACCTTATATGGTTACATGCCGAATTCAGTGGGAAGACGGATCTAACTGAGAATGAACATATGTCCGCTTCACACACAGTCCAGTGAGGACACTTTGGGGAAACTTTATGAATGGTTTTCAACTGATAAAGTATATTTGAAAGTTTGTTAAAATCAATTGCTCTACATTATTATTAAATAAAAATTTAAACGGCAGTTACATCTTAAAGTTCAGTTTGCTCATCCCTACATCTGATCATTATTTAGAGCAAACTGGCAGAGTAGTGAATGATGTTATGTTGCATCCGAATATTTTCATTCTCTGGAATAAAGAAATGTTTCTATTAAGTAAAGGTACAATTGCTAAAAAACAACTACCCGTATATACTCGTGTATAAGCCGACCCGTGTATAAGCCGACCCCCCTACTTTTGCCCCCAAAACCTGGGAAAACCTATTGACTCGTGTATAAGCCGAGGGTGGACCCCAGCACAGGTATACAGCCCCCAGCAGTGTGGTATACAGCAGCCCCAGAGGTATATACAGCAGCCCCAGTGGTAGTATACAGCAGCAGCCCCAGTGGTATATACAGCAGCAGCTCCAGTAGTTAGTATACAGCAGCCCCAGAGGTATATACAGCCCCAGTGGTAGTATCCAGCAGCCCCAGAGGTATACAGCAGCCCCAGTGGTAGTATACAGCAGCCCCAGTGGTATATACAGCCCCAGTGGTAGTATACAGCAGCCCCAGTGGTAGTATACAGCAGCCCCAGTGGTAGTATACAGCAGCCCCAGTGGTATATACAGCCCCAGTGGCACTATACAGCAGCCCTAGTGGTAGTATACAGCAGCCCCAGTGGTAGTATACAGCAGCCCCAGTGGTAGTATACAGCAGCCCCAGTGGTATATACAGCCCCAGTGGTACTATACAGCAGCCCCAGTGGTAGTATACAGCAGCCCCAGTGGTAGTATACAGCAGCCCCAGTGGTAGTATACAGCAGCCCCAGTGGTATATACAGCCCCAGTGGTACTATACAGCAGCCCCAGTGGTAGTATACAGCAGCCCCAGTGGTAGTATACAGCAGCCCCAGAGGTAGTATACAGCAGCCCCAGAGGTATATACAGCCCCAGAGGTATATACAGCAGCCCTAGTGGTGTATACAGCAGCCCCAGAGGTATATACAGCAGCCCTTAGGTAGTATACAGCAGCCCCAGTGGTGTATACAGCAGCAGCAGCCCCAGGGCTGTATACAGCAGCAGCCCCAAAGCTGTATACAGCAGCAGCCCCAGGGCTGTATACAGCAGCAGCCCCAGGGCTGTATACAGCAGCAGCCCCAGGGCTGTATACAGCAGCAGACCCGGAGGTATACAGGCCCCCCATCAAGCTCCAGGGCTCCCCCTTCTTGCGCGGCAGCCTGTAAAGGAAAATCATACTTATCAGTGTCCCGCGCTGTCCCGCTGCTGCCGACACACGATCCCGGGCTTCAATCCGCGGCTTCCGGCTTCCTGTGGTCGCGGGCAATGACGTCATTGCCCGCGACCACAGGAACACAGAAGACGCGGATTGAAGCCCGGGATCATGTGTCGGTAGCAGCGGGACAGCGCGGGACACTGATAAGTATGATTTTCCATTACAGGCTGCCGCGCAAGAGGGGGGGCCCTGGAGCTTGATGGGGGGCCTGTATACCTCCGGGTCTGCTGCTGTATACCGTATATACTCGCGTATAAGCCGAGGGGGGACTTTTCAGCCCAAATTTTGGGCTGAAAAACTCGGCTTATACGCGAGTATATACGGTATCTTTTTTATTGAGCACATTACACCATGTTCCAAATTATTATGCAAATGTTCTTTTTCTCTGATTTTCCGAAATGGTCGGTGCAAATGACAGTCAGTGTAATAAAAGTCATCACCCGTTAGAGTATACATCGAATTTTATTGAAGAAAAATCCCAATAATAATAGTATAATCTTCAAAATTAAAAAAAACTCTAAATGCACTGTTCCAAATTATTAGGCACAATAGAGTTTCTAAACATTTGATATGTTTGTAAGAACTGAAAATGCTCATTTGTTGAGTTTGCAGCATTATGAAGTCACATTCACTGAAATAAAAAGCTATTTAACTCCAAAACATCCTAACAGGCCAAGTTACAGGTTAATATAGGAATCCTTCTTTGATATCACCTTCACAATTCTTGCATCCATTGAACTTGTGAGTTTCTGGAGAGTTTCTGCTTGTATTTCTTTGCATAATGTCAGAATAGCCTCCCAGAGCTGATGATTTGATGTGAACTGCCACCCACCCTCATAGATCTATTGCTTGATTATACTTCAAAGGTTCTCTATAGGGTTGAAGTCAGGGGAAGATGGTGGCCACACCATTAGTTTATCTCTTTTTATTGCCATAGCAGCCAATGGCACAAAGGTATTCTTTGCAGCATGAGATGGTGCATTGTCATACATGAAGATGATTTTGCTCTTAAATGGCACATCTTTGCTTTTTGTACCATGGAAAAAGGTTCTCAGTCAGAAACTCTATATACTTTGCAGAAGTCATTTTCACACCTTCAGGAACCCTAAGGGGTCTACCAGCTGTTTCCTAATGATTCCGGCCCAAAACATGACTCCTCCACCTCCTTGCTGACATCGCAGCCTTGTTGGGACATGGTGGCCATCCAACAACCATCCACTGCTCCATCCATCTGGACCATCCAAGGTTGCTCGGCACTCATTAGTAAACAAGACTGTTTGAAAATTAGTCTTCATGTATGTCTGGGCCCACTGCAACCGTTTCTGCTTGTGAGCACTGTTTAGGGGTGGCCAAATAGTAGGTTTATGTACCACAGCAAGCCTTTGAAGGAACCTACACCTTGAGGTTCGAGGGACTCCAGAGGCACCAGCAGCTTCAAATATCTGTTTGCTGGTTTGTAAGGCCTTTTTAACAGCTGCTCTCTTAATCTGATGAACTTGCCTGCAAGAAACCTTCCTCATTCTGCCTTTATCTGCACAAACACGTCTGTGCTCAGAATCAGTCACAAATCTCTTCACAGCTTACGTTTTCGTGCAATATCTAATGTTTCATCCCTTGTCCAAGGCATTGCACTATTTGTTGCTTTTGGCAGCAGAGAGATCCTTTTTATTTCCCATGTTACTTGAAAACTGTGGCCTGCTTAATATTGTGGAACACCCAGTTTTCCTTTTATTGGGCTCACCTGCCAAACTAATTATCACAGGTATCTGAGATTGATTTCAGTGATCCAAAGAACCCTGAGGGCTGCTTTACACGTCGCAATATTGGAACGATATTGCATACGATTTCGCGGGAACGCGCACGTTTTAGGCACTTGTCCAAGATCGCATAGGGGATGTCACACAAGGAGATATTGGCAGGCAACGCAACTACAATGTTGTACGCCCCTTTTTTGCGCTGGGTATGAGCAACCCAGGGAACGAGCATTTAACATTCTAGTGAATGGGGGAAGTTGCGCTCCAAATCGTAGTTGCGCTATCACACAGCACGATCCTGCCACATTGCATATAAAATATCGTACGGTTGAAAGACTTGCACAATCTTCTTGCAATATCGTAGGTAGGTTTTTTTTGAGTCGCATTGCCCATTTACACGACACAATGCACGAACGATATCAAATGCAACGACTGTACCACATGACTTTTTGTCGACGTTGCATTGCGATATCGCGATGTGTAAAGCGGCCCTGAGACACATACCATCAATGGGTTTCATTGACAAAAAAACAACAACCCTATGACACTTAAAACCAATTTGCATAATAATTTGGAACAAGGTGTAAACCTCTACAGCGCAGGAAAAAAAATATGTGAACCCCTAAATTAAAATAACCTATAATTCCCCATTTATCATTAATCATCTTCACTGAACCCCTAGGACTATCAAATTAGCGCGTCTTTAAGGGTATGTGCACATAACATTTCTTTTGAGGCAGATTTCGTCTGGAACCCACTTGAAAAGTGATAAAAAATACCCTTGAAAATCCATTTGCACTATAATGTCAAAATGGCTTTCTGTGCATGGGTTCTGCATCTGGCACGTTCTTTTAACCACTTCAGCCTTCCAAAGCCGAAAAGCGGCTAGAAGAAGTCATCTGACAATTCTTCTGGGGGCTCGTGTTTAGAACCTGCCAATATTTTATGAAATAGAAAAAAAAATACAAAAAAAGTCAGACTGGACACATTTTTATCCATTTCCCCATACCAAAAAAATCATAAATTAAACAATATCTATATATGTTCCACAAAATAATTAGGTAAATTAGGTCATACCCCCAGGGCCTATTAAACTAAAAGAGAAATCTTCAGCAGCGCCTATGCTGCATTTTGTGAAGGTGGCTCTTATCATCCTACTCCCCCTGGACACCAAAATAAACACTTTATTAGAAAATAGTTTAGGTCCGGGAGATATACTCTCTCAGGACCTAAACCCCTGCTGATATTACGCCTCCTCGTCTGCTGTCCGGGACCCGCCTCCTCTATTCCTTACGAGTGGCTTTGGCGCATGCGCACATCTCTCAGCTCTGGGGCATCTCCGTTAGCTCTGCCCAAGACCTGACTTCACATGATGTCGGGACACTGTGCCTGCATATAGGGGAAGCACCAGATCCCACCCTGTGTGGCCTCATGCTTAATGCAAGTTGTGGGGCTGGGAATCTGGTGAGGAGGGAACAGCATGACTGCACCTGTTCCCTCCTCCAGATTCCCAGCCCCGCAGCCTGCATAAATCATAAGGCCACACACTGTGGGATCTGATGCCTGCCCTATACGCAGGTGCAGTGTCCCAACATCATGTGACGTCAGCTCTTGGGCAGAGTTCATGGAGATGCACGAGAGCTGAGAGGAGGCGTGTCCCAGACAGCGGAGGAGGGGTAATATTGTGGTGCCCCTGCAGATCCAGTCGCCACAGCGGTACTGCACCTCTGTTAAGGTATAGTAACCCAATCTCAGGTAAGGGGGGCACAGACCTGTATCGGGACACCCAGGCTATGCACTACACTAGGTCCAGGTCAGGGTTAGGGCGAGATTGCTCCTACAGGAGAGTACAGTCCCTGATCCTGTATGGAAGGAGGAACCAGGGTAGTTACGATGGGTGGAGAGGAAGTAGTAAGGGGAGCACCTGGGAAGGAGGGAAGTCAAGAAGAACACACGTAGGTGATGTGGGACATATGACAGAGGGCATAAATAGAACAAGGAAAGATCTAGAAGTCAGTCGAGTTGGAGGGATGCTAGTGGAAGGAAGCCTGTTAGAGGATTAAGAACTTGAGAGAAGTGTCCAGAGGACTGGAGCAAGTGAGAGCTCATCCTAAGTTCTGACTGAGGAACAGAAGGAGAGAACCAGGGTGCTCCAGAAGGAAGAGGGGGTCCCAGAGGCACGGGTAGTGAGCAATCTACTCATGGGGCTTGCATTCATTGCCGATCGCAGGCAGTGGAGAGACCAGGTTGCAGAACAGGTGTACTGAGACCCCTAGACTAGAGGAGAATGACCATGCTGAGCTAGCAACCTTGAGGCTGCGATATTTCCAAGGAGCCGCAGCCGATACTGCGCACATCCTCTGAAATGTGGCCATATAAGGTCCAGGGACAGACTTCAGGTAACCCCAGGAGGGACCCGCGGTCACTGGCTCGGGGCTCTGTATGAGCAAGGCGCAAGGCAGGAGGGTGAGACGATTGAGAAAGGACAGAGAGAAGGGGTACTGGTTGAGTGTCATCTCACTACCCGGGAGTAGCTGGATCCCTGCCTCCGAGAACCCAGTGCTCAGTCGGCTGTTGCACAGTGACTGTGAGTAAACATCTAAAGACTAAAACTTGCTGTGTCTGTGACCTTCTTGATGCGTAGTAAGCCTTGCACTGGAACATAGTTACCAACTCACTCGATAACATCTGCTGACCTGGGGGTTCAGCCCTACCTGTAGATAGCTTTACAACACTGCTGCATCATCACCATCAGCCTAAGAGAAACTGTAGTGCAGCAGCGGCCAACTGTAGCCGCAACCTACAGGTGGTGTCACGTTAAATCAGTTATCCCCAGGTCTGGCATCCTCTCCCTGACAAAACTCCCTATCCTCATGACCTTCCCCAGAGAAGACAGCCACCCTCCCCAAACCTTTAATGCCACCGCCAGGGTAATGGAACCGGGTCTCGACCCTCGTGACTCCCATCAAACCTCAAACCCTGGCTCCAAGAATCCTAAGGACTTGGAGGGGCGTGTCAATATCAGCAAGGGGTTTAGGTCCTGGGAGGAGAGTATACCTTCTAATAAAGTGTTTATTTTGGTGTCCCGGTGGGGTAGGATGATAAGAGCTACCTTCTCGAATGCATCATAGGTGCTGATTAAGATGGCTCTTTTAGTTTAATAGTTCCTGGAGGGGGGAGAGGGTGACATGTTCCCTTCAAGAAGGACATCTAACAAAATGTGAAGAGGCAAAAATGAAAAAATCAACTTGTTTTTTTAACGTTATAAAGACCAAGTGGTTTTTTGTTTTAGTGCTTTTGCTTTTTTCTTCCCAATCTGTTTTATTTTTATGGTGACACAGCCAGAAAGCATTAATTTTACCATTCAATATACTGGAAAATGGGGAAAAACTCCATATACAGTACAATCGTAAAAAAAATAAAATGCAGTTAAATCAAGGATATTTGGGATTTATTTTTAGAGCTTTGATTGTGTGGTGAAAATGACTTTGAAACCTAACTCTCATGGTGGGTTTACACGCAAGGATATCCTGAATGATATCTTTGAAACGTCACAGATACAGTTAGGGCCAGAAATATTTGGACAGTGACACAAGTTTTGTTATTTTAGCTGTTTACAAAAACATGTTCAGAAATACAATTATATATATAATATGGGCTGAAAGTGCACACTCCCAGCTGCAATATGAGAGTTTCCACATCCAAATCGGAGAAAGGGTTTAGGAATCATAGCTCTGTAATGCATAGCCTCCTCTTTTTCAAGGGACCAAAAGTAATTGGACAATGGACTCTAAGGGCTGCAATTAACTCTGAAGGCGTCTCCCTCGTTAACCTGTAATCAATGAAGTAGTTAAAAGGTCAGGGGTGGATTCCAGGTGTGTGGTTTTGCATTTGGAAGCTGTTGCTGTGACCAGACAACATGCGGTCAAAGGAACTCTCAATTGAGGTGAAGCAGAACATCCTGAAGCTGAAAATAAAGAAAAAATCCATCAGAGAGATAGCAGACATGCTTGGAGTAGCAAAATCAACAGTTGGGTACATTCTGAGAAAAAAGGAATTGACTGGTGAGCTTGGGAACTCTAAAAGGCCTGGGCGTCCACGGATGACAACAGTGGTGGATGATCGCAGCATACTTTATTTGGTGAAGAAGAACCCGTTCACAACATCAACTGAAGTCCAGAACACTCTCAGTGAAGTAGGTGTATCTGTCTCTAAGTCAACAGTAAAGAGAAGACTCCATGACAGTAAATACAAAGGGTTCACATCTAGATGCAAACCATTCATCAATTCCAAAAATAGACAGGCCAGAGTTAAATTTGCTGAAAAACACCTCAAGAAGCCAGCTCAGTTCTGGAAAAGTATTCTATGGACAGATGAGACAAAGATCAACCTGTACCAGAATGATGGGAAGAAAAAAGTTTGGAGAAGAAAGGGAATGGCACATGATCCAAGGCACACCACATCCTCTGTAAAACATGGTGGAGGCAATGTGATGGCATGAGTATGCATGGCTTTCAATGGCACTGGGTCACTTGTGTTTATTGATGACATAACAGCAGACAAGAGTAGCCGGATGAATTCTGAAGTGTACCAGGATATACTTTCAGCCCAGATTCAGCCAAATGCTGCAAAGTTGATTGGACGGCGTTTCATAGTACAGATGGACAATGACCCCAAGCATACAGCCAAAGCTACCCAGGAGTTCATGAGTGCAAAAAAGTGGAACATTCTGCAATGGCCAAGTCAATCACCAGATCTTAACCCAATTGAGCATGCATTTCACTTGCTGAAATCCAGACTTAAGACGGAAAGACCCACAAACAAGCAAGACCTGAAGGCTGCGGCTGTAAAGGCCTGGCAAAGCATTAAGAAGGAGGAAACCCAGCGTTTGGTGATGTCCATGGGTTCCAGACTTAAGGCAGTGATTGCCTCCAAAGGATTCCCAACAAAATATTGAAAATAAAAATAATTTGTTTGGGTTATGTTTATTTGTCCAATTACTTTTGACCTCCTAAAATGTGGAGTGTTTGTAAAGAAATGTGTACAATTCCTACATTTTCTATCAGATATTTTTGTTCAACCCTTCAAATTAAACGTTACAATCTGCACTTGAATTCTGTTGTAGAGGTTTCATTTCAAATCCAATGTGGTGGCATGCAGAGCCCAACTCGCGAAAATTGTGTCACTGTCCAAATATTTCTGGCCCTAACTGTATATGATCGTTCCAAAGATATCGTTTGTGCCTCATTGTGTGTAAATGAACGATATAGGATGAAAAGATTGTTGGATCGCTCATCCAAGATTTAAGATCCTGACCTCAAATCTATCGTTCGTCGTCCAATTAACATTGGTTCAAGAAGCAACATCGTTCAGTGTGACAGCTTTATGAACGATGTTGTTCAAAATTCTCCTATTCTTGGCACTGTCATTTAAGAAAATGTATTAAAAACATTTTTCCGTGTGTGTGATTTTACATGTAAAGCCGCTCTGCAGCTCTGCGCTACATGTCAGCACAGAGCTGCAGGAGTGGCTATGAACCTGGTGTTTAAGGGGTTAATGTTATTGAGCCACATGGTCCCAGAGAGTGCCCACACTCCCTTGAGCCATGTAGCCTAAAACCTTGTCAGGGCAGGGGTTAAATCATGTATTTAGCAAAATCCGCACTATGTCGACTCTGCTATAATCCTGCATTAAAAGTCACGGGCTCCTGTCATTTCACAGTGCGCTGTGAAAATTTACTAAACAATTTGCTGAATAGGGAGCTTTCCAGGGTACTAACACTGAATGTGTTCAGCACCCGTTGCTCTCCGAGGTGCTGATTGCTTTACCACTATTAGCTATGGCCTGCACACATTGAAACTCCGGTGCGCTGGCCATAGCTATTAGGGTAAAGCGCTCAGCACCTCGGAGAGCGACGGGTGCTGAACGCATTCAGTGTTAGTACCCTGGAAAGCTCCCTATTCAGGAAGCTGTTTAGTAAATTTTCACGGCGCACTGTCAAATGACAGGAGCCGCCGGCTTTTAATGCAGGATTATAGCAGAGTCGACATAGTGCGGCTTCTGCAAAGTGGCTGGGTTAACCCCTGAGCTGCCAATGTTTTGGGATACATGGCTCCAGGGGAGTGTGGGCACTCTCTGGGGCCATGTAGCTCAGTATCATTAACCCATTAAACATCGGCTTCATACCCCGCCGGGTTTTAATGATTGAATCTAGCAGAGCCGACATAGTGCGGCTTCTGCTAGATACATGATTTAATCCCTGCGCTGACAATTTTTTGGGCTACATGGCCCCAGGGAGTGTGGGCATCTCTGGGGCCATGTAGCTCAATAACATTATCCCCTTAAACACAGGTACCACAGAGCTGCAGGAGCGGCTTTACATGTAAAGTAAATGACTGCATTTTAAAATAAAAGTTTATTAATAACTTTTGCATACGATAATGTGCTAGTGCTGCTGTCACAGCGCTGGCACATTATTGTACCGCCATTGCTCTGCTTTTTGGACATCGGACAGAACATGTTCTGTCCGACTTTGGAGAGGTGCCAAAGTTAACATCGTTAACGATATCCTTGTGTGTGACAACGCATGAACGATATATACATATCGTTTGTACAATTTCAGACACATGACTTTTCTAAGGATATCGTTAACGTTATCCTTGTGTGTAAACCCACCATTAGCCTAGGTCTTGGTTTTTCTTGTGTAGTGAGCTGATGGCTTTCTTAAGACTGGAGTGACACTACCATATGACTTGTCCAAGGATTACATTGCGCAGCCTGGACTGGCTGCAGCTTCCTTACCCCAGTGTGGCAACCTCATGTTTGTCTATGCAGCTGTCACGCTCAGGTCATTGCAATTTTTAGCACGTAATAATTAGTGGTAATTGAATAATAAGCAATTCTTCCATTTTTTTTTTTTTTCTTTAACTGATTTTACCTTATGGGTTAATTAATTTTGTGCATTGATAGACTGGAAATTTACAGATGCAGTGATAACAAATATATTTGTTTATTATTGTAAAAAAGTTTTTTTTATGTTTTTAAAACTTTTTTCTAATTTATTTTTTAGTCTTGTTATGGGACTTTAATTTGTGATTATAGTATAAATGTCAGTCTCCTATGAAGCCGGTGGCTTAGCTTTAGGCTGGAATCACACGGGGAAATAAATCTGACTGTTTTTCATTCAGGAGAATAGGAGGAGTGACATCTGTATGATCTTTCGTGTGTCACGCGAGTGCTATACGAGTATGTAATTTTTTTCTCACTCAGTATTTATATGACATCCTGGATGAGAAGTAAATCACTCCTCTGTTCTACCTCATTGAGGCTAGGGTCACACTTGGGATGTGGCATCTGCTTGACGGATGCGTTAAAGGATGCGTTGTTTTGTCCTTGCGTTCACATGACATGTGTGAATTTATGTTGCGTAAGTTAACAGATGGGTTAAAGCATGGCACATATACGTACCATGCGTTAACGCATCCGTTAATGCATGTGTTAACGCATGGTACATACATTAACACATCCGTTTTCCAAAACGGCCCAAGAATCGCTGCAGACCGCGTTATCATGTGACCTACAAAAAATGCAAAGTGCCAATCGCATTGCAATTTGGCAATTAATTATTTGCATTGGAGTCTATGGGTGCGTTAATGCATTCATTTTTACACATTTGCACATGAAAAATACGCATCCTTTTGGCGGATGCATGGCGCAAGTGTGATCCTAGCCTGGCTAGCATTGGTCCGAGTGCAATGCAAGATTTTTTCTCGTTGCACTCATCCGATTCATCCACTTATGCTAGCGAGGCTTTAGAGGAACATCAAGATGGCAACAATGGAGTCTTTTAGCAGGCCCCTAAAACGCTGCGTAGTACAGTTCAAGCATAGTGGATGGGATTTCAAGAAATCCCATCCTCACTATGCTTAACCCATTATTTACCAATGCCCCTTTTTTGGGACGCCTAATCTTTTGCTTCTAGCAACTGAGATTTTATAATTAGGTCCAATTTTTTGTGTTGTGTTTGTAAAATGAATGTTTTCAAAATAGGAAATCATGTCATTGTCATTTTTAATTGAATATTCTTCCACCCAGAGAGCTTTCATACACCAATTTTTGAAAAGGAAAATTGCTAATTTGGAAAGTAATGGGTTAACCCGCCCGCAGCGTGTTTGGAGCTGCGGTGTGGGTTGCCGGCAGTCCGCTCCTCCGCAGCATGTTTATTTCATGCTGCGGAGTCAGAAGCGGCTGCCACAGAGACTGCAGGGAGAAGTTGCCGTTCATCCGTCGCACATGGTGAGTATAGGGCGGCTGTGGTCTCCCTGCGGCCACCCACGGCTTCACTCAGGCTCCGGAGGAGCTGCGTCCAACACGCAGCTCCTCCAGGACCGTGAGCACATACCCTAAAAGGTCCAGGAGGTATGCTCCCTTCCCTGGACCTAAACGCCTTGCAGCCTCTTACTCCTCCTCCTCTGGGCTCGGGGAGCCTCCTCCTTGCTTCCTCCTCTCCTCTTCATGACATCATTGGCGCCTGCGCACATTAGTTAGTTCTCAGGCATGTGCAGACAACATCACTGGATGAGGCAGAGAGAAGAGGGAACAGGCGCAGTGATGCTGTCTGTGCAGGCGCCAGATTCCCAGCTTCACAGTGTGCATACAGCATAACACTATAGGGTGGGATCTGGTGCCTACGCCGCAGGCACAACCTGGTGACGCCATCTGATCTAAGTTCTTGGGCAGAGCGAACAGAGCATGCCCGAGAACTAACTAATGTGGGCATGCGCCGATTAGGTCATGAAGAGGCGAGGAGGAGGCTCCCCAAGCCCAGATGAGGAGGAGTAACAGGCTGCAAGGCATTTAGGTCCAGGGAAGGGAGCGTACCTCCTGGACCTTTTAGAGGTATTACCATATAGGGCGGGAGATATTATAAAATAAATCTTTTGGTGTCCCTGGGGGGAAGACAGATAAGAGCCACCTTCACAAAATGCAGCATAAGTGCTGCTGAAGGTGGCTCTTTTAGTTTAACAGGTCCTGGGGGGGGGTGACAGGTTCCCTTTAAAGTACCACTCAATTACTTTTTATATTTCCTCATCCGTTAGCTATTAGTAATGTACTAGTCTCTGCCTTCTTCATTAAAATACTTACCGGTCTCTATCCAGTGCTGCTTGGGTCCGCTCCTGGATCACACATGCAACTCTTACTTGCTAGCTCACACAGACAAATGATAGCTCCTCTTAGGTCTCGCTCACACAAGAGTATAAATTAGATGTGTTCCTCAAGGACTGAAGATTAGGTCATCTATTAGATCAAGTGCACATATTGAGTATTTAATGATTTTTTTGCCTCAGTAATTGTAGCCAAAACCAGCAGTGGGTGATAAATACAGGAGTGGTGACGTGTTTCTATTATACTTTTCCTCTGATTGTTCCACTCCTGGGTTTGGCTACAAAATACTGATTTTAGAAACTAACCAAATACTCACATGGCCTTAGACAGATTCAGTATATTTTATGTTATACAAAATGTTTCATGATTTTATTCACTGTATCTACCACTGAAAAGACAAATCTATGTCACTGCTCGTTCACTAGATAGTCTATACTGTCTACTCTGGTGAAGACTACTGTATATATAACACCTCAGATAGTGTCAGAATACAGTGTGATCCTCCTATTTCCTACTAACTCATTTTAGCAACACATGGTCTTTTATAGAAGCCTACGCTTGTGAAAATAAAATGCGGTACATTTAACACATAAGGAAAATAGGAACGGCATGTGCCATTTATCAACTTCTGTAAATATAGAAATGAATACTCAGCTGCATATTATATCTTTTTGCACATACTGTGATGAGAACCTCAGAATTTACTTGAAATCTAATATATAATTCCCCTAACCCACTTCCGTAAGTTTCGGCGCTACTTCCGTCGTCGTGGACGTTGCAGGGGCGCGAGCAATGGCCGCAATGTCTCCCCAGCGACGACCTACGAGACATATACCTCAATGGGAAGTGAGGCGCCAGCACACAGCGACCAATGAGAATAGCGCCTCACTTCCCATTGAGATATAATGGACGACTTTGAGTTTCAAATTTAGCGCTGTAAGTGAGGCGCTATTCTCATTGATCGGCGCCAGCACACAGCGACCAATGAGAATAGCGCCTCACTTCCCATTGAGATATAATGGAGGACTTTGAGTTTCAAATTTAGCGCTGTAAGTGAGGCGCTATTCTCATTGATCGGCGCCAGCACACAGCGACCAATGAGAATAGCGCCTCACTTCCCATTGAGATATAATGGAGCACTTTGAGTTTCAAATTTACCGCTGTAAGTGAGGCGCTATTCTCATTGGTCGGCGCCAGCACACAGCGACCAATGAGAATAGCGCCTCACTTCCCATTGAGATATAATGGAGGACTTTGAGTTTCAAATTTACCGCTGGAAGTGAGGCGCTATTCTCATTGGTCGGCGCCAGCACACAGCGACCAATGAGAATAGCGCCTCACTTCCCATTGAGATATAATGGAGGATTTTGAGTTTCAAATTTACTCAAAGTCAAACTCAAAGTCCTCCATGTAGCTCAATAGCCAGTGAGGCGCTTCTATCATTGTACTCATGACAGTAGCAACATTAACCCGATACATTCCGTTTTATCTGTAATTTCTATAACACAGTGTGTAGTTGTACTGCCACTGCGAAGTTAACCCCTTATATACCATTTCTGCCTTAACTCCATACTTTGTAGTCTCTATTACTACTGCCAGTAGGAACATTAACCCCTTATATTCCATTATTGTTGTTATTTCTATTACACAGTGTATAGTTGTAATGACACTGCGAAATTAACCCATTATATACCAGTTCAGCATTAACTGCATATTTGGTAGTGTTTATAACTACTGCCACTGGTACATTAACCCCTTGAACACCATTTTGGATATAATTTACAGCGCTGAGTCTGTTGTGGGAGTGCCTGTGGGACATTAACTCTTTCAATAACATTTTTGATGTCATTATAAGTTCCTACTCTGTTATAGTCCTGTTAGTCGGACATTAACTCTTTCTACACCTCCACTATATTGCTACCCTCACAGTTCTGCCTACATCGCCTACTGAGTCATATATCTGGTGTTTAAGTCTATTATTTACAACTCTTAAAAAAATTATATACAGATTCTAGACTCCCGATTCTTTAGAATTGGGCTCACAGCTAGTAATTTATAAGAGAGCTGAAGCTAAAAGTTTGAATAAGATATTTCATATTTGACAAACAAGAGTACAGATTCAATGGAAAGTATATGCTGTACTAAGAACCCTATCTACAAAGTCTATGCCTTCTTTTGAATCCTTACCCTGCTCTCTGTGCACGCTCAGACATGAATTGTGTCCTCCTGTCTATTGAATGATTGGTGAGGGTCTCTGGCATATCTCCCAACTGTCCCGGATTCAGTAGGAGTTTCTCGAGTTGACGGCTCAGTCCCACTGTCCCTACAGTCAGAACATTTTCCCGACTTCCTCTCACCGACTCTGTAGCTCCACATCTGCAGGCAAATAAATAATCAATTCCTATTCTTTGTGCATTTTTCCCTGCGCTTTTCTCATAGACTATATCAGGGGTGGGGAACTCCAGGCCTCAAAGGGCAGCCAACAGGTCATGTTTTAAGGATTTCCTTAGTATTACCCAGTGGTTGGAATCATCACCAGGGCAGGTGATTATATTATCACCTGTGCAACACTAAGGAAATCCTGAAAACATGACCTTTTGGCAGCTCTCGAGGCCTGGAGTTCCCCACCCCTGGACTATATCATGGAAACACATGGGAAAAACACATCAAAAAGCATTTTGTTCTGCAGCTTTTTGTGTGCTAGAAGATACATTTTTCTCCTCCTCAAGATGTAGAAAAAAACCATTAGGTGAACATATAGCTTAAGATATACTAAACAACATGCAGGCTTTAATGAGAACTGTGTCACAACTCACTAGGTTACGTTGATTTCGTCCTCTGTGGCACAGCCTCAGTTCCAACTTAGTACTGTATGCCTGGACAAGAAGCAACAACCCACAGGAACGGTTCTTTGCTATATGGTCGGATCATCTTTTGGGACTGGATCCTCTGGAATGGGTTCATAGTCTTCGGTGCTTGACTATCAGCACTTGCTCTTCCTCTGGTGCTGGCCTCCATCAACTGTCACATGGTCTTCTACTGATGCTGGTCGAGGTCTTTATCTAAGCTCAGGTCTCCAACCTTCGTTTCAGCTTAGCTATAGCTCAGGCCTTGTTCGGAATCTGACTGCGCTAGAACCCTTCTGTGGCTGTGAGAATACTGCACGACCACACAACTTAACTGGTACAGGCTTTGGTGCCAACTACTCCCCTTTTTGGCTCAGCCGAGCCATTTATATTTTGCAGCGGTGCTACAACTGTCACCTGACCTAGGGACTCTTCCTAAATCTTCCCTCAAGGAAACACACATTTTGCTACCTAGTTCTTTTCGAACAGCAGATAGTAATGTTCTTCCACAAACAATGCAAAATGTTAGCTAAGTGCTTCTTCTGCTTCTCCTACTCCGTTACATCTGCACCACATGACATGATAATAATCTCTGATTATTGCGTGTTTGCTGTATTTACCCAATTGTTTGATGAGTTTTGGTACACATATGAAAAGCTTTGATTCTGCTCTTAAAAATGGTGTTTTTTTACCTGCTTGTTTCAGGCTTCACATTGAAGCCTGTAGTAAACTACACAGTTCAGCAGTGTTCTTTGACGCACAATAGGCGGGACTTCATGAAATCCCATCCACTTAAGCTTGGATATTTAAACATTGTTCACACAGAAGTTGAAATCACCCCGCTTTTGCCCCATTGAAAATAAAACTATAAAAAAATACACATATTTGGTATCGCTGCATTCAGAAATGCCCAATCTCAAAATATAAAATAAATTAATCTGATTGGTAAAAATGTTAGTTTAAGGGGGGGCAAAAAAGTAAGCTGTTTACATAGCCTCAGATCCCAAAAAATGAGAAAGCTAGGGGTCTCGTAATATGGCGCCAAAACAATAATCCTTTTTTTTTTTTTTTTTTACAAGCTTTAGAATTTTTTTTAACCCCTTGAATAAAAGTAAAATTATACATATTTGGTATCTATGAACTCATACCGACCAGGGAAATCAGGTTAGTTTTACAATATAGGGAACAACAGTAAATAAAAAAAAAACAAAAACAATTGTGAAATTGCACTTTTTCTGCAATTTCGCCGCACTTAGGGCCCTTTCACATCAGCGTTTTTTTAAATTTGCGGCAGATGCGGTGAAAAAACCGCATCTGCCGCAACTGCCGCATAACGGTTCCACTTGCGGCACGGTTGCGGTTTTTTCCATAGGAAGTATAGGGGGACTTGCGGCAGATGCGGCAAGTGCGGTATTGCACTTGCGGCAGGTGCGGCAGAGAAAAAAACCGCGGCTTACTGCGGTTTTTTTCTCTGCCGCACCTGCCGCAAGTGCAATACCGCACTTGCCGCATCTGCCGCAAGTCCCCCTATACTTCCTATGGAAAAAACCGCAACCGTGCCGCAAGTGGAACCGTTATGCGGCAGTTGCGGCAGATGCGGTTTTTTCACCGCATCTGCCGCAAATTTAAAAAAACGCTGATGTGAAAGGGCCCTTAGACTTCTTTTTCCGTTTTCCAATTCACTATTTGCCAAAATGAATGATGTCATTCAAAAGTACCTGCAAAAAGTAAGCCCTCATATGTCTATATTGAAAAGTTATGGAGAGGAAAAAACAAAAACCGGAAAATGGAAATTTGCCCAGGGGTGAAAGTGTTAAAGACATAAAAAAACACAACATAGGGATTTGCACAAAAATTATTTCATGAATTCGAAACAAAAAAGTCAATAAAATTATAAGTCAAAAAAGAAAAGTGACTTAAATCCCCCTCTGCAAATCATGAATCCGATCCATTGTATTTTCAAAAATGTTAACTTTTTCAGTTTGCTTATAGTAATATTCCTATAGACATCAATAAAAAAACAACACATTTCTAAACATTTTGCATCACTTCTGTACCCCAGTATGATAAACCAAATAGATTATGCTGAATCAAACAGTTATGGATGGGAAATAGCATATCCACTGCGCCACATTACATTGTGTAAGCTTTGATGTGCTTCTATTCCATTAGATCTAAATATCCACATTGGTCATGGAAGACATCTGAAGAGATAGATTTTGAAATTAGAGTAATGCTTATTTTTGCAAGTGTTTCGCTCTCTGATAAATCTACGAGTGGTTTGTTTCTCTCAAGGCATAAAGCGCTAAAAAGAACAGTTTACGCTGTTCAAAGTTTTCTACTACAGTTCACATATGTCTTCTAAGATTCATTTGATCTCACTGTAATTAGTTTTCCATTAAATTAGAATAAGGCTGTATTCCTACTGACATTATAGCTTTTGCTGTTAATGGAAGACATGATGCTCTTTCATCTAACTCTGTTGACTTATATAAGGACCATCTTGGTTTTTGTAGACTTCCATCAGGGCATGCTGGGAATAGTAGTTTTGCAACATCTGAAAAGCACACATTTGTGACCACTGGGATGCAATCTAGTTCCCAATACCTATTAGCAAATGTCTATTCTTTGTGGCCAGCAGTAAAATGTCCTGTCAATAATTATATTAATAAAAGTACACATAGGCTGGGCTCACACTATAGCTTGGTCTTCATTCCGCACTCTATCAGGGACTTTCAGCTGAATACCCAAAAAATGGTGTTCCAATGTGCTGTAGACAGCCATCCACCAATAAGGCAAATGGAGTCTGAGGATGTGTGCTCACGAACAGGAATTGCAGTGTTTTGGATGCAGCGTATTGCCGCTGCCTCCAACACACTGCATTGTACAGTACAAGCACAGTGGATGGGATTTCTAGAAATTCCATACCCACTATGCTACTAACGACCGTAGCATTTTTTCAGCTGCGGTGCAGGTTCCCGAACTTCCACATGGGAAGAGATAACAATTGGCTGCATGCAGAGAGAAACTGCCTTACACTCATCGCAGATCGTGGGCTGCGTCCAACATGCTGTGCCTCCAGATTGTGTGCACTCAGCCTACAACATGAACCTTTATACTTGTTTTGACCTTCTTTTGTGCATTATGTTGTATGCCATAGGCTAGGGTCTAACTAGCGTCACCCCTCAGGCTGACGAATCCGTCAAAAACGTAGTCTCTGGCAGCCTAAGCGCATAGCATTAACGGCATGTAACGCTATGAGCCACCTGCCTATTCATCACTATGGATACCTGATCCTTCACGCAGCCGATGATTACACATACAAGGACTGGATATGCGCTATTGCAGAGCACACAGGAAAACGATGCAATCCGTGTGTGTGAGCTGGTGGCTGTGTAAAGGATCAGGTATCTATAGTGATGAATAGGCAGGTGGCGCATAGCGTTACATGCTGTTAATGCCATGCGCTTAGGCTGCCAGATTCTTTGTTTTTGACGAATTTGTCAGCCTGAGGGCTGACGCTAGTTAGACCCTAGCCATAGTGAAACAGACTACTTTGTAATTTCTGATAGTAAAAACAAAGAACTCTATGAGGTCTGAACTGGCCCACAAAAGAATTGGTGAATTGGCTGGTGGTCTCCTTTGTATGAGCCACCACCATGTATGAGCAGTAATTGCCACAATGCACTTCAGACATTATATACAGCCAACGTCTGGATCTCATCATTCAACAAATTACTACTATTTTATATTTACAGAGATGAATTTGTGGATGAGGGTAGTAATGTGAGATTTCTGAGAACAGTTAGCCCCCAGTCCAATACTGGACACTTTAAAAGTTTGGTGGAGTTTAAAGTTTCATATTTTGTCTCTTTTGTCTCACTGTTGTCATTTTCTTCATTAGAAAAAAACATCTGAATACCCTTTTCCAGCATTTAGATAAAAGTACTGAGTCATGATTGGGCAGCCTAAGTTGATGGGTTCACACTACTAATGTCTATAATAATAATAATAGTAATAATAATGATCATTAAGAAAACACATTTACATATATTGGTTTGGTATTGGTCTGGAGCTTTGAATCATTCATCTACTGGGAAAAGCATGGCAGTCATCATCTGGTTTTAGTCTGACACCAATGAAGGAACACTTATTTTGAGGAAACTTTAAGCGATTTCCAGTACATATTCATTGATGTCAATGTGATTTTTTTTACCTATTGGCTTCTTTATGCAAAACAGCAGGCAGGGCTTTATTTGTGGCCATGTTCTGCACGACCGGAAAAGTAAAAACAAAAACAGTAAATGAGTTGAGGTGATTGAGAATTAAATGAGATGGAATCTCAGAGGAAAAGATCACACGTCATATGGTGAGTCCTATAGCAGATGAAGTAAAAATAAAACAGGTTGCGCCAAACTGCTTGATCGATATATTAAAATCGGTTAAAATACCCAAGTGCTCACCTGGTTACGTTGTGCCTGAGTCGCACAACTGACTGACGAGCGGGGAACAGGTGAGCTTGACCTCCGGGTCGGACGAGCCAAGTGAGAGGGGACGTGGTGCAGTCCTTGTTCGTGAGAGTCGGGAAGCGACTCGCTGGCTGGCGAGCGAGGGGCGAGCTGACGAGGCCTCCGAGCCGTGGGGGTCCGACACGTGGGCTGTGCTGTGTTCCTTCGTCGTGCAAGTCGGTAATTGGCGAGACGCACGGATGGGGGTGGCATGTGGTTGTGAGCAAGGTCCTGGAGCCGAGCTGCTCAGACTCGCACTTCCCAGAGGGGAAGGCGTGAAAGTGTATAATAGAAATAGAATGGGTGTTAGCGCTCGGATTGCAACCAGACAATGCTCACGAGATATTTACCTCTAGGCTTTATTAAATCAGTGTAGAATTCCAATTCTCCACAACGCGTTTCTGCGCTCAGTGCACCACTTGAGAAAGGCGCACTGAGCGCAGAAACGCGTTGTGGAGAATTGGAATTCTACACTGATTTAATAAAGCCTAGAGGTAAATATCTCGTGAGCATTGTCTGGTTGCAATCCGAGCGCTAACACCCATTCTATTTCTATAGCAGATGAAGGCAGCAAAGGAAACCTCACTATATTGTTCTCATCAGATGTGTTCAACTTGTAGCTTGTGATTCTGCCTCAGCCTCTAAAAGCAAAACATTTTTCTATTACTTATATTGAACATCATTTTATATTGCAGATGTGGATACAAGTATGGATTCTGTGCATTATCAGGAACAGCCACAACCAGCAGGTAAAGTCAATTAAAGGGAATCTGTCAGGCAATTCATGCAGCCTTAACTGCAGATAGCATGAATTCCAGCCTGGCTATAAAACTGTGCCAGGTATTTTATTCTCTGAAATACCCCAGACTTTCAGTTAAAATATACTTTAAAGATCCAGTTGGGGACCATAGCCTAATACGAGACTAGTCTGACCGGCTTTTCACAGTGCTGATGATTGACAGGTCTCTTGCTATGTATATGCAGTGGGAGAAGCTCTCGTGAGTCAGAGCCAGACTAGTCTGGTCTTCTCCTATGATGCCTGACATGCCGGATTCAATAAAGCCAGAAAATGAAGTGAAAATAGCTATTTCATTTTTTATGCACTTTGGACAATAAAGAGACAAAATAACCATATGGTGACTGGATACCTTCATTTTCTGGAATTGTTTTCAACTCAGTGAGAAATTGTGCCAAGTACGATTGGAGTAGTAAATAGGTGCATGGAAACACTACTGAAGGATGCAATAATGCTCCCAGGCTGCGATGCTGCCAGTGGTTTGGGCAGCATGAACACCTGACAGATTCCCTTTAATGTTGTATCATCTTCTGTGAAAAATCCATGAAACGAGGTCCAAGCATGGTCTGTGATGTTCAGACCAGTCCAAGGTCTCCTGAACAGGCCTTAATGGCATATATGAGGCTTTTGAGTTCGAGTCAGGAGACATGAGGTCAGTCCAGACATCATTGTCTATAATAAGGCCATGTTTCATGGGTGTCTAAATTCAACCTTACATTGTTCACATCCACTTGGGCTTTCAAGGTGATTGGTGCAGAATTTTTGGCTTACATTTACTTTTTGGTTTACAGTTTATTATTATCATTACTATTACTATCATAGTATTATTAATAATAGTAATAATGAAAATAACAATGTCTTTTTTTAAACAATCTCTCCTAACATGTCTGTTTTAGTAAAGTTTAAACCTGGACAGAAAACAATGCAAAACAAAAACAACGGCAAAAAAAAATAACCCATACTCACTTGGTCACTTAAGGGTAGTTGGTTTTGATCACTGCAAGGTCGCTCGTAAAGACCAGTAGAGCCATCTCTGCAGGAGCAACTTAAGAGTTATTTCAATCATGCCTCCACTTTCTAACCAGTTTGAAACACAATGTAAATGTCTTTACTGGTTTTGTGCCATAAAGCTGGAATTTCTCTAAAAAGGAATGGATTAGTTGACAGGTGGGTTTTGTCATCCTTTTGCCAAAGTGGTGGCTCCTACATAGTTGGCATTGATTGGGCAGTGCACAAGCACACAACAAACACAAACATTTTATTTTTCCGATTTTTGTCAACTTCTACAAACTTCTAGAAGGAATAACAAGGGAATGGCTGTAGAGTAATAAAGTGATAAAAAAAAATAATAAAAAAGAGTATTCAAAATTGTTATTTTATGGGAAGTATAAGAATTTTCTCAAGATAGCTAATGGATTTGTTTTTAAGTGAGCCAGTACTCTGGATCTGAGAAATAACTATATGGGTATTATGTATAGTCATCCGCCTTGATGCTTTCCGCTTGCCTCCTCTTGCCTGATCCACTTAAAGATGGCGGCTGCAGTGGCATGGGAGAGCAGTGGTATGATCCACTTAAAGATGGCGGCTGCAGTGGCATGGGAGAGCAGTGGTATGTCACACCTCCCCTCCCCTGCCTTTCCTATCCCACAGACAGGAAAGAATGGAAGGTGAGGCATTGAGACTTACTATTGCTCTTAATGCCTTGCAGTGGCCATCTTGGAAGTAGAAGGAAAAGATGTATGATCCAAGCAGAGGAGATAGTGGGAGGCTAAAAGAGGGCACCATGCAGGTAGGGTGACTATATGTGAAGAATGTATACTATACACATGAAAAAAAGTGCTAAGGTCGAGAGTTCCTTTAATTGTTGTGGTGGAGGGGGGTTGATTTAGAATTCTGTTGTAAAAAGAAAAAAATGCACCATGTTCTTTATATAGGGCTGTGAGCAATTCTGATTCAGCACTCTTTCTACACAAATATGTCAGTAGGATTGTGACTGTGCTTTTTGAGTTTCATTTGGTTTCTTTGACATGACAAACATTTTTCTATTTCAGATCTTAGTGTCTGTTCTCTAAAAAGAGCCACAGAGCCTGACCATCATGCTGACAAATACCAGCACTGTAAAGAGGAGGATGAGCCACAATCAGAGGACATAGAGCCGACCGATCTCCGAGGAGAGACCCACAGTGGTGAGGAGGAGTCATTGTGATATTTGGTTTTATAGTTTAAAGATTTCTTGTGCATCTGTTTTATGGCTGAGTGAGACAATGACTTTAATTGCACAGTCCCTTTAAGAAGGTAATCACACATTATGCAGATTGCATGGAGACACTGATCAAAGACTTAATATCCATATCGCTCATTCTCTTATATCATAGGCTTAAAAAAGTGAATTGGAAAAACTGTAAAACAATTTTGCATCCAATAGTAGAAGGAAAATGTTGCACACAGAGCAAGGTGCGGACATATCATTGGTCCAACCTGTGCAGCCGCACAGGGGTCCAAGACCTATGAGAGCCAACTTCCACTTCAAAAGCAGTCAGCATCTGCCATATAAAGACTGTAAAGGGTACAAATACTGTTCTTGCACAGGAGCCATCTTCTATCTGTCTCAGCCCCTGAAGAATGCAGTGTTGTCCTATATTGCCTTTTGGGCATAGGGATGTCACGGAGCTGATATTGGTACTAAGTAACCTATTATGGGGTAGAACACAGCTGCTGTAGAGTGTTTTTTGCTATGAATTTAAACAACTAAGCGGAGACAGAAAGAAGTAGTAGTGGGAACAAGCCCATACAGCAAGTTCAGTACCTACGCTGAATCAAATGCAATAACAACTAGAAAACAAAAAAAGTATGTGTAAGATTTCTCCAAATACCTTGCAGTAAAAAAAATTAAAGCTAATGCCACTAAAAAAAAGAGTACTTGGTACTTACCTTTTTTGCAAAAAACGTACAATAAGCCATTCCACCGCGACAAGGTGACTCTCTTCGGAATGGACCCTACACTAGCCATATTAAAACCCGCTGCTGTGCGTATCTACCTCACAAGCAGCGGGGTGCCGTGTGTGAACCGTGTCCAAGAAGGATCACAGATGGAATGTTGTTTTAGGGGCATTAGCTTTTATTTTTTTACTGCAAGGTATTTGGAGACATCTAACACATACTTTTTTTGTTTTCTAGTTGTTATTGTTTTTTGCTATGGCATCCTTGGCACCACTATGTATTACCCTATTTGTTGCACAACTTCCCCATCAACTGTACATAAAAAAAAGCCAGACAAACAGGAAAACACAGATGATCACTTGGTAAATAAGGAAACATATCAAAAATTATTTCCAATTAATCAGTACAGTTATCCATGAGACCACTTTTGAGGTTATTTTCTCATCAATGATGAGTACAACTCAGTGTGGACATGGCAGACACCAACATTAGCCGATAACTGTGAGCCTGAATCTGATATTTGGAAGGCGTTGATCCAGTGAACTTGTCTGATTGCTGTATCTGGAGCCAGGAAGGAATTTTTCCCCCAATGTAGAGCTTAGTGTTTGCCCCATAGGGTTTTTGCCTTCCATTGGATCAACATATTAGGCTATAGGTTGAACTCAATCTTCAACCTTAAAAACTATGAAGGCGATATTTGGAGATAACAGGATTGACGTAGAGGTGTCCAGTTTGGAGTTGAACTGAACAATATACAATTTTAATGCACTTTTTAATCTTCTTTTATTAGATGATTCAATTCAGGTTCAATTGAATGTCAAGGAATGAACTACAGTTGCTTTATGGAAGTCAAATTTCTTACAAGGTCACGTTAGATTGAATTGGCTTCATGTTATAGACAATCTCCTGGTTGCTAAATCAGCTATTGGGATGGGTATGTCTTGATGTGACAGCCATTACAAACTTTTTATGATTTAGCTTTTTTAAAAAGTTTAAACATATCAAAAACTTAAAGAGGACCTGTCACCCCCCTCGTGCTTTCCAAAGTGAAAGCACACCTGAATGCAGCGTGTCTGCTGCAGTCAGGGAAGGGGTCCCCCATGTCTCTAGTCCCCTGTAAGTTGTACAAAACACTTTAGAAAGTGTACAGTTAACGAGTCCGGAGGGACTTACTCAGTAATGAGTCCTGACTACTCCCTGGTTCCCCCCCGCCTCCAGCCCTCTGTGTGCCACCTCCAGTCCCTCAGTGCCGCCTCCTTTATGTGTCTATGAACCCGCCCTGCTGTATATGCATAATCTGGAGCAGGGCAGGCTCTGGCGCTGACATCACCGGCAGGAGGTGTTTCAGCTGCTAGGACCCGCTCCCGCCTATTGCTCGCTCTGCATCTGCGTGACTTCAGACACAGAGGAGCATTGAGCGGACAAGGAGGGGAGGCATGTAAATGAGGTGGCACTGAGGGGGCTGGAGGTGGCACAGAGGGGGCTGGAGGTGGGAATAAGTCCCTCCAGACTCATTAACTGTACACTTTCTAAAGTGTTTTGTACAACTTACAGGGGGCAAGAGACATGAGGGACCCTTTCCCTGAGTGCAGCAGACACGCTGCATTCAGGGTTGCTTTCAATTTGGAAAGCACCAGGGGGGTGACAGGTCCTCTTTAAGATAACAAAATAGTTATATCTTACCTATTGAAGCCCCCACCATGAAGTGCCACTTCAACACTGTTCCTCTGAGATCTTTGTCTATAGGGCTGCAGCGGTGATTTCCCTTTTACAGCTTGTGAGTGCTGCAGGCAGTCTTTGGGCTCAGCAGCCTTGTGCCATTGATCAGACCATCACAGGAGCTCAGTAACTGGCACAGAGTTGACACCACTGGAACTCAATCAATGTAGGTCCTGTGGGAGGAGAGGCCAGGCGGAACTGGAGTGGCAAGGCCTCAAGAGCTAAGAAATCCTATTTTGTAATTTTCAAATGTAACCTACCCGAACAATCCCCTTTAATGTATGACCTTATGTTCTATCATTTTAATGAAAAGTGCCCAGGTAAAAGATTTTATTTTAGTATGCCTTAATGATACCAGTATTACAGAACATGGAGAACAATGACTTCAGATCACTGACCAGGTCCTGTGTACTTTCCCCTAACACTATTAGAAAAACAATATTAGCTTGTCCTATTCTTGCAGCATCAGCTCTTCCTGCCACAAGCCACTCTCAGCTCCTCATCCTCATCTGCTGCGGGTATGGTGTTCATTTTTCATACGTTACCACCTACTCTTTGCAGACTGCCACAGCACCAGCCTCTATATCTTGGGTGTCCTAGATTAGAGGGTTTTTCTCACTCCTGTGCCATGTATGCCTACAGACTACTAAAAAGGAACCTTTTAAAAAAGTATATTGCTTGACCACAAAACCACAGAGCTATAACTTCTGTCTGACAGAAGAAATGTCAATCCTTGGGCAATTCTGTGAGAACATACACGTCAGGTATTTTATCCACTATTACATCTATTCGTAGCGCTGAGTAATTAGTGAATTAGTGCCTTTGGGTCCTAACATCAGACAACTAACCCAACATTTATATATATATATACATATTAGTCAATATATATGCATTGAATGGAAGAACGACAGTTTAGATAGATAGAATGTTTTAACTTTATTACATGTATAAGGCTAAGTTCACATGTGCAGTAATCATTCATTAGATTAGATCCTGCAGAGATCCATCAGTAATGTTATGCAGACACAACTTTTTTGACCGTTTTAAAATAACTAATTTCAGCTGGATCAATTTTTTCAACATTGAAGTCCAAGAATAACGGATTTGTTAATCAGCCATCTGTTTTTCTTTCATTTATCTGTTGTTTGCTTAATAGATCAGTTGCAAATGGAAAATAACTAGCAATCAGTTACCAGATTGGTTTTCCATAGACTCGAGTGTTAAAAAACAGATCCAACTGACATCAGTTATTTAAAAAAAAGGCAAAAAAGTTATGTCTTCATAACTTTTTTGCCAACTCAATGCTACTGGATCCGTTCTAACGGATGATTGACATGTGAACTTAGCCTAACGGTTCAATTAAACCATTGAGTTGAAGAGATAGAAGTTGCTCCCACGCCCTGAAGTCCATTGGGCATATAGGCACATGGCTGCAGATTTAGATTGGGGATCAGAAACGCCATGTTAGGCTAGGGTCACACATCCGTTTTTTTTTAAGCCTGATCCGGTTTTGAGCTTTTAAAAAGCTGAGCAAACTATCCGGTAACCGGATTGCTCTGGATTACACATCCAGAGCAATCCAGTTATCGGATTGCGACTTCAGCATTCCGGTTCCCGGATTGCTGCTTGTCTGAAGACAATTGCGTTCACCGCATCCGGATCTGGATGCGGTGAACGCAATTCTATATTTAAGTATGACCCTAGCCTTAAGCTCTTGGGTATGTAGTTACTATTTATCTGAAAACAGTGCTGCAATTATACATATATATATATATATATATATATATATTATAATCCCTTCAACTTTTCCGATAACTGATTCCCTGATTATGTAAAGTACGTATTGCATAGTTCACATCTGATATGCATTGTATTTGAAAGCAATCGCTTATGGTACCTTTACACGCCGCCACAACAGGATGGATACCAACGGCTACTTCACGTGCACGAGCACGCCCAAACGGTTACCAACGGGAACCGCACCCTCTTTACACGCCGCCACAAGGTACGCTACGCTACGCTACATTTACAGCTAGCTACATCGCCAGGTGTCTCAAGTAGCCATCTGTAGCTCAGCGTACCTCATTTACACAACGCTACAACAAGCTAATATGGGCGGACCTGGTGCAGCAGGGACAGCACATAGGCGTGCCACAATTGTGGATTACAAGACGTCCGTACGGTGATAGGACAAAGCCAGAACATCATGATTGGGCAGGCATCGCAGGAGGCTGGTTAATACAGCACGCTCGAGCAATTGTGTAGTGTGACTGGTCAGCTCCTTAAATATGCCGCCCTATGCAGCGACTACCAATCGTCATGCAGGAGCTTCCACCAATGATCGCAGATGGGGCGCGGTAACACGGAGCCTGGGTGACGCCTTAGCTACATTGCAGCTACATCGCCGGGTGTCCAGAGTTCCCTTCTGTAGCTTCTTTACACGCCGATTCAGCTCGCTACAATCGGCGATGTAGCCATCTGTTTATGGGCAGTGCACGGATACAGAGGTATCTGTAGCCGGCTGTGTCGTCCCGTCTTCACACGCCGCTACTACGGGCGATATTGGCGCGACAGGCTACAATCGTAGCCTGTAGCGGGTTGTATGCATCCTGTTGTGGCGGCGTGTAAAGGTACCATTACTCAGTCACCGCAGGTCCAATGTTGTGTTTCAGCGGCAGTCCCTGTCTTTGGTGAAGGGCTTCAGCAGTAATGTGACTATTGGGGCTCGGACACACTCATCAGAGTTTGACTGAGGAGACTGAAAGGGCTGGAGCAGTGACGCTGAACGGCTTCTCCCTATCTGGACGGGGCTGTCACCTGATTGTGTTTTTGTGTCGCTCCAGACTCCCCATCCAGAGAGGGAGAGGCCATTCAGGGTCACTGCTCCAGCCCTTTCAGAGTCTCCTCAGTCAAACTCGGATGTAACTAGGAAAGTGTGTCCAAGCCCTTGTAGTCAATCTCTGATGTCAGAAGTTTGTGCATTTACATCTGCACTCTATAGATCAATTAACTGGTTAGTATAGTATAACAGCAGAAAAAATCAGCTCATCCCAAAAAATTAAAATTTTCTTCTTTTTTAATTAAATGTCAATTAAAAACAGCAACATGCATGTGGAGAGGCCATCCTGATGCATTTCGAACACCTGAAGCTTAGTCATAGGGTATCAACACTTCAGGCGTTCGAAATACATCAGATGGCCCATCCACATGCATGTTGCTGTTTTTAATTGCCATTTAATTAAGAAAGAAGAAGATTTAAATTTTTCAGTTGTGCCAATTGTTTTAGCTGTTCTGCTAATCCAGATCTGTGAGTGGACACTTCCAAACATTGAGCACTTGTACATCACAGCTGGCTCCACCGTTGAATCCCAGCACTCCTTCCTTCTTTCATTGTAGTATAATATAGGTAAATCCTGTGACTCACATGTGACATTTTTCTGATCATATTCGTTCATTTTCCCTTCTTTATCTGGCTCAGACTACAAATGACAACGTCTTCCTTCCACAACTTATCTCTACAGAAGCTAATGCACTGATATCTTTGGCTCATATTTATTTCTTGCACCCTCCCCATTCCGCATTGTCATTCCCATAGAATAATAGCGCTCCCCAGAGGAATAGTATTGCCAACAGTAACACTGTAGCTTTTGAGTCTCCACATGATAAAAGCTTATTTACATGTTGCATTCTTGCTGCATTTCCCCTCTGCATATTTTTGGCACAGAAAATGCAGCTTTTTACAGTACCAATCTCATGTACATGCTTCTAATATTTTCTTTGCAGATTTGACCCTTCTAAGTGCTTTTTCAGATCTGCAGCATGTCAATTCTCTCAGCGTTTTTCACCAATTGAAATGAATGGAAAAAATGCATAAACATGCACTTAAAAGTGTAGCAAAAAATGTATTTTATGCTGCATTTTCCAGCCAGCGCTCAAGTATCTGCTGCAAAAAATAAACATATGCATGCACCCTAAGGTTACATTCACACGTAGTGTATTTCACTATCTATGCAGCGCTATTTAGCACTGTATAAATGCAGTGAAACGCAGCGCCATAGTGCATAGTGCATTTTGCTGAAATGCATTCACATGGACTGTAATTTTGCAGATGCGCTTTGTGCCACAAAGCGCATCCACAAAAAGAATGACCATGTGAATTCTTTGCGCTTTTTTCAGCTCGTTTTTTACTCTGGCCCCATAAGACCTTGTGTAGGACCTTAAACAGCACCATGTGATCAGGCGACATCACCCTGTCACATGGTGCTGTGCGGTCCTAGAGCCCGTGCTCGCTGCGGCCCGGCAAGAGATCAGAAGGGGTCACCAAGGGAATGCGGCAAGGTAATTAAAGCACAGGAAGAAAGCACAGGCCATTCACACACGCATTCTGTGAAGATCTGTTTTTGGTGTAGCTTTGAACCAACAACAGATCCTCACAAAAACGCTGTGTGTGAACGTAGCCTTAGGTTCTATGCCCACTTTGCTTATTTAGTGTGTATTTGGTGAAGAAAATTCTGCATCAAATCTGCATGTCTTGATGCGCCCCAGGGCCATGGGGTACTCGGGGACCGGGCTAATGTTTCTGCTGGGGGAGTCATGGGAGTCGAGGGCCCAGCTCCGTGGCCCCGTGTGTCGAGTCAAAAGTGCTGGGGGTAATATTTAGGGATGGTTGTCGTGACGCGACCCATGGTATGCGGCTATTAGTGGCCACTGCTGCAGTGCGGTACCCCTGGGGATAATGGGATTTGCAGCTGTGATAGTGTCGCTCACGATGGGATGGAGCCAGGTAGGCCGTTGGAGGTGCAGGACTGAATGGCCGACAGACACACAGGTTGAAGTCTCTGTTACCTTTACTGGTAGTAGTAGCAGGTTTAGTCCAGGTAACGTCCACAAGAGATGTTAGGAATCCGGGTGGCCTGGAAGCAAGTTGGGGATCTCCTCACCCGGTGAGTTCTGAGGTCTCCCAGTTGCGCTGCTCTTGGCGGGTCCTGGCTGCCTGTAGCTAACCTGTGACTCTCTTCTCCTGCGTAAAGTCTCTCACCCATATGGCATGCAGATCGAGCCCTTCCCGGGTACTACTCCTCTGGCCCTAAGCTCTCTGGTGCTGCTGTGCCTCCTGGGCTTCATTGTGGCCAGGAGACTTGGAATCTCCTGCCTCTGGTTTTGGCTGGTGGCCTCGAATATCCTCACAACCTTAGACTCCGTACGGTATCTGCTTCTGGCGCTCTGCACTGGGGTGAGCCTGCCAACCGGCTCCACTCCCCAGACCTGCTTCTCCACTTCCTCAGACCCTCTCCTACGGGTCCCTCACGCTAGCTAGTCTCCATCCCGGGATGAACCTTACATTGCTCCAGTCCATGGGACCACTTACAGTCCTCCTAAGAACTGAAATGCCTTACCCTGGCCCCAGGCCAGAATGTATAGGGGACCTCCCCTGAACTTAGGTTTCAGAACTCCCCCTTCTGGTCTGGAGTCTGAAAAGTGTTGTGTGTGGTGGACTTACCTGGTGTGGATACTCCCTCTTGCTTCCAAACACGGAATCACCCCCCGAGGGAGGCAATGTCATTGTGGCAACCAGACTCTGGGGTGCCATATTCCCCCTTAGTTAAATTCAGTACTCCCGGACTGAGGAAACATTTTTGCAAAACATAAAGATATAAAATGACAAATAACAGTGAATAATGAACAGAGTTTCAAAAGTGAAAAATTACAAAAACCAAGAAAAATTTTAAAAACAGTCACTACAGCGCTTAGTCCTTCTACCATTGGCTGATGAAAAGTTATTATAAATTGTTTGCACCACTGTTGTGAATTCATTGATGAAGAATCCTGGTTGTGAGCTCCCTCCTGTGGTTATTGCTGGTGATTTAGCTGGCTGAGTTTTGGAGAGATCCACAGCTGATCCTGATGATTGGTATTCTACTTCGGATTGGAGCATATAGGTGGTTTAGAGCTGATCAACTTCTGCCAGTTGTAATAGTTCCTGGAGGTTTCCACACCTCTCCCTGGTTCCTTCCTGCTCTGCTGAATCCTTGAAAGTTAAGTGAATTGTCTTTGTTATTTAGTGGCACACATGTTGTGTGCTTGAGGATCTGCTTATTGCTTGTTTTGCTCTGAGTTGTGAGTTTGATATTTAGTCTGCATATTTGTTTACCTGCTCTCAGTTAGGAAGTTTTCTTCCTAGGTATGAATTGCTATTCACTGTTGTCAGCTACTTCCAGTTCTGCTGGTGATAGTACCTATTTATTCTAGTTTGATTCACAGACGTTCCTGCAGATATAGAGGGCGGCGAGTTTTAGCAGACTCAAGGTAAATTTTGGGCACTATCTGCTGTTGGAGGTTTTTGATAGTATTTTAATACTGACCGCAATAGTATTCCATCCTGTCTTTACTATCTAGCTAGTGTGGCCTCTTTTACTAAACTCTATTATCTACCTGTGTGTGTTTTTCCTCTCCTGTTTCCCAGTCAATATATTTTGGGGTTCTGCTCTGAGGCAAGATAGACTTTTCTGTTTCCATCTATAGGGGTTGCTAGTTCTCTGGCCATGTCAAGGTGTCTAGGGTATGGTTAGTTACATCCCACGGCTACTTCTAGTTGCAGTATTTAGTCAGGGACTGCGGTCAGTAAAGTTGCCAACTACTTCTGTGAAGTGTTTTTATGTTACTCCAAGGTCATCGGTATATAACATACCACAGCCAGTCCTGTGCTTTATTGGTCCATATTTAATTAAAAGTTCAAGAAGGTGCCAAAGTTCATGCAGTAAGTTCTGTAGGCACGGTACGCTTGGTGGTTGCATGGTTACTTAGTTGCATGAAAACAAACATATGTACACGGTTGCATAGAAGGAAAACAAAACATATTTACATTTTCAAACCAGGGTAAACTTATCCACTTCATTTACTAACAGTCCCTATAACGTGAGGGGACCTTACGTAGGTTAGTACGAGTGGACCTACGCAGCATGCCTGTACTTGAAGTGCCTACTTCTGGTTGTCTGTTTTGGTCTGTAATGTCTACCACTACTGATGTGCGTGCGCTATCCACTAGTCTATGTGTGGACCTACATAGTATGGAAAAGCGTGATTGGGTAGCACAGTCACGTGATCCACCAGTCACATGCTTATTGTGAACTACTATATGGAAAAGGCGAAGAAACATGTATATGAGACCGGGATCAAGGAAATATATGAGAGAAAACTCAATACGATTGATCCAAATTTTTATTATCAAAAACAAATGGGAACTGACAAACGTTTAAAAACAATTAAAAGGTGGATGACCACCCACCAACTGAGCTGTGGCCCTGCAATGCATATGCTAATGTATTACAGATTAGTATTACATCAATATCAAATGATACAAATAGATGGATGATAGGTAATCAAGTTAAAGGGTTTAAGAAAAATACCCCGAAGTAACAACCAAAGTTACTGTAAGTACAATGCATAAACAAGTGATAGGTCCAAATGGGTGGATTCACAACCATGACAATCAACAATTCAAGTATGGAACAATATATTAATACAGCTGTTAGGTACAACTAAGCAGGGACTGCACTAAGTGACAAATAATCACTTTCAGAACCTATGACAAACACAATGCTGGGGCTGTCATGAAAAAAATCCTCGCTGGATCAAGTTGTAAGCATTATCAAGATTGTACCAGCAAGTGAAGGCTCCCAGATCCCTGAATGATAAAGTAAATTATGCAGCACAACTACATAGAAATACAACTGACCAGTTAGTAAATAACATGACATTCAAATGATTTGAAAGCTGTCAACAACAGGAGATATCCTGAAGGTGCTGCGAAAAAAGGAACTATCAAGGTTCAAGTTAGATGAATGTATCATTTGATATTGATGTAATACTAATCTATCATACATTAGGATATGCATTGCAGGGCCACAGCTCAGTTGGTGGGTGGTCATCCACCTTTTAATTGTTTTTAAACGTCTGTCAGTTCTGTTTGTTTTTGATAATAAAAATTTGGATCACTCGTATTGAGTTTTCTCTCATATATTTCCCTGATCCCGGTCTCATATACATGTTTCTTCGCCCTTTCCTACAGTATGGGTATAACAGATTGGCACGTTAGATTTACCATGGGACTGACAGTTTCATCAATAGCAGGGTTTTGGATTTTTGGTTCTGCTGCTGGTGGTGGCTCTTCAGATCTTCCTGGAGTCTGTTCTGATTCAGGCACAACCACTTGGGAAAACGTCAATACAGGAACTACAATGGCTCCATTAATCTGAGTATTTCTTCCTTTGCTGCTTCGGGTTGAGGCACTTCTGGGGGTCTCTCTCTGCATTTCAGCTGTTCAGGGCATTTCTTTAGGTGATCTCTTGAAACTGCCGCTGAGGTCTCTCCTCTGTCCTTGCTGATTAGACAGACTTTGGCATTATCAACATTTGAAGGAAACACAGTGTATGGCTCTGCCTCCCACTGGTTATTCAATTTGTAGACTTGCAGTTTTCTCTTCAGGACTTGTTCACCTGGAGTTAGGGGGCCTGCAGGTGCATTTTGATTATAGGCCTTCTCTTGCCTCTCTCTCACCTGTGACAGGTATTTCTGCTGACAGTTTTCATCCCAATCCGCATGTGGTGAGTTTGTTTCAGGTGTCAGCACACCCATGTCGAGGTCAATGGGCAGCTTGCCTGGTCTTGCTCTCTTCAGGTAGGTAGGGGTACAATTGGTGGAATTCACAGGGATGTGGTTGTACAGATCCACTAAGTCTCCACCAGACAGCTCCATCTGCTGTCTCTGCATCGGGGCCTTTTTTTTCTTTCTGCAGGACTCTCTGCTGCCTGAAGATGGTAGTCTTGGCAACCTGTTGTAACAAAACAATATTCTCGCCCGGACAATTTTCAATTACATTAGTGCCTATCGTAAGCATTGGATTAGTTGCCACTTATAAAGGATATAAGACATCATTGTCACCTGTGAGCCGTTTTCAATAAAGTGTTCATGGGGATACCATCCAGCACGACAGGCAGAACCAGCCGTCCTCCTACATACCTGTCCTCCTACAGCCCTGGACGGGCTCATTCCTGAGGTTGGCCCGCTGCCCCAGGGGTTTCTTGTTTAAAGTGCAGAATCTGGCAAGATGGCCCACCACGTTAAAGTGGCGGCAGATGGGTTGTCCTGCAGCGTCGTAGCGGTCGGTGGGTCATCCTTGGCCGGCAAGGTATCTCCTCTGGCGTAACCACAGGACATCATCAGGGCTGGAGGCCAATAGTATCCTCTCCGACGGCTTGGATCCTTGGATCGGCTGGACAGCCTTAGTCAGGTTTGCCATCTCTTTGGTCAGCTGCTGCACTTGTTACTGCAAAGCCTCAGGAGTAATAGTCTCTAAGGTTTGTGCGCTGGCCCCCACGGTGGCCAGGGAAAGGGGGTGCCATCTCTGGGTGGTAGGTTAGAGCCAGCCACTGGGAGGGTGCTGGGCTGCTGGCAGGGGACTCTTTCAGCATACGTATGGCACGGTCTTTACATTGCTCAAAGTCCAGGTCAGGATTCTGCAGGACCAAGATACGCAGCTGGGTCCGGTGACCTTGAGACCGGAGTCCCTCAATAAATTGTTCAGTCAGCAGCTTATTTTCATCCTGGGCGCTATCAGGGTCTACTTGTTTCATGGCCCTCAGCGCCCCTTGCAGATTCAATGCATAGTTCCGTATATTGTTTTGCACCCCTTGCTTGCACCAGAAAAATCTCACTCTTAGCTTCGCTGCCATACCGGAGTCAAAGTCTTCCTTTAACCTGGCAAATATTTGTTTAACTGTTTGTTTGCCCATATCTAGCCAGGACTTCACCTTCCGTTGGGCCGCATCAGTTAATTGTCCTATCAGCATAGTCACCCTTTGTTCCTCCTTCATGGAGTACAGCCCAAATAAACGTTTCTGTCTCTCTTTGAAATCATTCAGAGTGTCGGCTTCCCCTGAATACTGTGGTAGCCAAGCCCCTCCCTGGATGTATGGCATTGTGAACGGCATCACTGGCGCTGCTGCGGGGGTCACAGCTGCGGCTGCTACTAAGGGCTCGACCAAGTTTGTGCTGGCGGCTGTGGTTTCGGGTTTGGCTTGGGCAGCGGCCTGCCGTTGTCTTCCCTCTGGATCGGACATCATTCCCTCTTAGTGAACTGCAGACTGATCCTCAGACATTTCTGGTGCAGGACCTCCTGCGCCGCGATGGCTGACGTCAGAACACAGGTCTTTGTCTTTCTTCACGCCCTTAACAAGGTTCTGACCATGACGGCACGCCCCCTCGTCTTCCCGTGCACCTCGTGTGGTAACAATGGCGACTATACACAGTTCAATAAAGTCAATCAAAACTAGAAAAGGGAGAGAAAAGCACAATAGGGTCTTATCATTGATAAAAAGGTGGACTAAATTTAATTGGTCACTCACCTGTAGGGGTTGTGTAGCACACAACCAGCGTCAGGACAAAAGGCAATAGCTGCTGCAAGGATTCACACCAAAACGGTCAACGTAGTTCAAAATTGCAGAGGGTGGTGCTGCATAGACCAGACAGATCAGATGGTGTTCATCATTATATTGTTTATATCCGACGCGTTTCGGAGTTAGTCCCAACTCCTTCCTCAGAGAATGGTAGTGTTACAAATAAGGCTGATGGATCTTATATATAGTCACATATAATTAACACCATTAATACATCCTTCTTTGCGATCCAACATTAGTTCTAGTTTTGCTTTTGACGTCAAATCCACTAGTAGCTGAGGGGTGAAAGCCAAGAAGTATGATGATTAGATATCATGTTGGAATGAGTTTGAATCTTGAATGAATTCTTTTTTAGCAAAAAATTATTTTAGTACTTTTTTAATTTATTTATTTAAAAAGAAAAGCTGAGTGCATTGTTCCTAATAAATTTAGTTGTTTGTACTATTCACCATTAATTGTTTTATTATTTTTTATATACATGTTTTTAGAGTTATGATCCAATTCCAATTAAACATTTTTTTTTCCTCATGAGACGAGTAGGGGTAGACCTTAGGTTGAATGATTTCATACATTCCCTCCCCTTCCTGGGATGTATTAATGGTGTTAATTATATGTGACTATATATAAGATCCATCAGCCTTGTTTGTAACACTACCATTCCCTGAGGAAGGAGTTGGGACTAATTCCGAAATGCGTCAGAAATAAACACTATAATGATGAACACCGTCTGATCTTTCTGGTCTATGCAGTGCAGGTCCGTATACACCGTCCACCCTCTGCAATAAAGTCAATGGCACACAGTACCGTTAATATTGGGTACAAGATCCTGTTCGTGATGCCAGAAACTTGACGCGGCTTAGAGCAATGGGGTACTTGGGTATCGGGCTAACGGTTCTGCTGGGGGAGTCATGGGAGTCGAGGGCCCAGATCCGTGGTCCAGATGTCGAGTTAAAAGCGCTGGGGGTAGTGATTTAGGGATGGTTGTCATGACGCCACCCGTGGTATGCTGCTATTAGTGGTCGCTGCTGTGCGGGACCCCGGGGATGATGGGAGTGCAGCTGTGATGGTGTCGCTAACCACGGGTAGAGTGGATCCCTAGGACAGCCAGCGAAAGTCTATGGCGGTGGTAGGATGTTGGGGGTACAGGATTAAGGGCACTGAATGACCGACAAACACACAGGTTGAAATCTCTGTTACCTTTACTGGTAGTAATAGCAGGTTCAGTCCAGGGTACCGTCCTCAAGAGATGTTAGGAATCCGGGTGGCCTGAAAGCAAGTTGGAGAATTCCTCACCCGGTGAGTTCTGAGGACTCCTTGTTGCGCTGCTCTTGGCAGGTCTTGGCTGTGTGTAGCTAAGCTGCGACCATCTCCTCTTGCTAAAGTCTCTCATTCGTATAGCAGGCAGCACGAGCCCTGCCCGGGTACCACTCCTCTGGCTACTGTCCCAGGGCTCTCTGGTGCTGCTGTGCCTCCTGGGCTTTGTTATGGTCAGGAGACTTGGAATCTCCTGCCCTCTGGTTTTGGCTGCTGGGTCTAGAATACCCTCACAACCTCAGACACCGGTGTCTGCTTCTGGCGCTCTGCACTGGGGTGAGCCCGGCAACCAGCTCCTCTCCCAGACCTGCTTCTCCACTTCCTTCGACCCTCTTCTATGGGTCCCTCACGCTGGCTAGTCTCTGTCCTGGGACGAGCCTTACTCTGCTCCAATCCACGGGACCTCTTCACAGTCCTCCTAGGAACTGAACTGCCTAACCTCACCCCCAGGACAGAATTTATAGGGGACCTCCCGTGAAGTCGGGTTTCAGAGCTCCCCCTTCTGGTCTGGAGTCAGAAAGGTGTTATGTGTGGTGGATTTACATGGTATGGATACTCCCTCTTGCTTCCAAGCACGGCATCACCCCCGAGGGAGGCAATGCCATTATGGCAACTGGACTCTGGGGTGCCACAGTATAACCTGAAGCCTGTGAAGTCTTTCAGAGTTCAGAAGTGCTGCATTTTTTTTGTCTTGCATAGTTGGTGCAGATTTTAGGCTACATTCACACGTAGCGTAATTCCTGCGTATTTATGCTTTTACGCAAAGCTTTTTAGTGCTTGCGTAAATGCAGTGAAACGCAATTCTGGATACGCATTCCAGGAAAAGCTATGGCTTTTGCTGAAATGCGTTCACATGCCGCATATTTCCGCGTCTTTTTGCGGACGCGCTTTCACTGCAAAAGCGTGTCCGCAAAAAGAATAGACATGTTAATTCTTTGCGTCTTATTCGGCCGCTTTTCCCATAGGCTACATTATAAAATGGGCTTGGGAAAAGTGCGCCGAAAAAAGTGCGGTGTGTGAATGCAGTCGGGCTTTTTTGCGCCTTACGCGCGCAAAAAAGCACCACTGCAAAAATACGCAGGAATTACGCCACATGTAAACGTAGCCTTAGATGCAGAGAAATCTGCAGCATATCAATTATTGATCAGTTCTTTACAGCGTTTTTCAGCCCTTCCAGTCATTGACTTAGTTATAAAATACACAAGGAGGAAAAGGACACCAAATACGTAATACAATATTAATAAATCTCCTCCAATGTATGGGATGTACTTGAGTTAATGTTATCATCTTAGGGTACCTTTACACGCCGCAACTGGGGTGAGAAAACTGAGAGGCAATCTGGAGCCCCGTCACCGTCGCCGTGAAATTGCTACGAAATTGTGGGGTGTATTTGGGGAATCCGGTGGTGTTTTTGAAAGTTGCGCCTGGTTGTGATTTTAGAGCACTGCTAGAAAACCAGATGCAACCATGAAGGTGAGTTTCCCTGCTTTTGGCGTGTGAAGGGGCGATAGGGATGGAATCAGCGTCGCCTACTGAATTCCCAGAGGCGTGCCACAGCATGCTGGACACTGCGCCCCGTCAATGATGATTGGTGGTGTCTACTCTGTTTCCATTGGCTGACCCTTCACAGGGCGCCTTTTTGAACAGGTGTCCATTCACACTACACAATGGCAATGGCGTCATGTATTAGCCAGCCTTTCTGCGCAGGCTGGCCAATCATAACACTATTGCGTTGTCTAATCAGCGTGTTTGGAGTGTAGAACAATTTGGCACGCCTATGTTCTCGCCGCGCTGAACAGGTACGCCCACAGTCCTTTGGAGATTGCAGCGTGTGAAGCGGCTTCGGGAGTCAACCGGATGTTTCCCACTGTTGGTGTGGGAACTTCTGGGACGACACATCGCCTTAGGTTAAGGGTGCAATTGCGGCGTGTACACGCGCCTTCGGCGTTCAGAGGCAACCATGAAAAACATGCAAGCGCACGTTCGGTTGCCTCCAAAAGTTGCGGCGTGTAAAGGTACCCTTATGTTTGCTGTTGATTATATCTTCTAGTATAATATGAGTAGTTGCTGGCTTTTTTTCCACCATAGAGCAGACGTCCTTCTGCACCAGACTTATGTGGAAGTGTTAGGGTTGCGTATATACTGTTTGACTCACAGACTGCAGTCTAGGCTCAGGATGTGGTAACTGCCTTGGTGTGGCAGCAGTTCTCAGCAGGCTGCTTGTATTAGTATTGTGTCCAGGGAGCGGCAGCTGGTTAAGGCGCTAAATGTTTGTGGGTTTCTGCTAAATGTTGAGCCCTGGTTGGATTTACTGAGTGTTCTGGTTTGCAAATGAAAGGCATATCTTTATCGACATGAAGCTTTATGTTATATCTGACGTGTGAGTAGAGATGGTTAACCACTGTATATTTCGGGATGGTGGTATTACTTTTACATGTGCCATGCACATAAACCAAAATAGACTTTTAGTAGCAAGTACTCAGAAAGGAAATTACAATATATCTTATCATTATGAATATGGAACTATGGCAGGTGTGGGGAACCTTTTTCTACCAATGGCCATTTGGAGATTTCTACCAACCTTTGGGGGCCGCACACAATTATCAATTTGAAAATTACCTGGCCATATTTGGTTAAACAATCATCTGATCGCTACTGTGGTGGCTGGAGCTGCTTCTCTTTGGTGTGGCTGTGATGTTAGGTGATACTGACCTTGTTGCTTCTCAACTGCTTTTCCAGGTTTTCTAAGACCCTAGACATCACAGGAGAGGCTGGGAGCATATACATCACTGGGGAGACTGAGGCTGGGGCATAGAGATCACTGGGGAGTTGGATTTAAAAGGCAGGCAATCGTCAAAATGCAACTGCCAGCCCGAGTACTGCGGCCTTAGGAATCCACCAAGGGGTCGCAGAAAAGGTCATCATGGGCCGCATGAGGTTCCCCTGAACTATGGTTAGATAAATGGGAATTAGATACCTGCTGTGATTTCTTCTTTAGGCTGAGTATTACTATTTTACATTTTAGTGCTTGTTTGCTGCCATTGCTGGTGTTTATCTCAGTCGCTTTAGTAGACATCTGTTGTAGGTTTCTTATTTGCTAAGTTGTAAACCTTCTAGTTGGTAATATCCCCATGCAGAATGCTCTTCTTGAAAAACTGGTAGCTTTATGAATGTTAACACATGGGTATTACCTTAAGCAGTGAGCACAAGTTGGGTATTTGGTCAATTTTTTACCTGAGTATTTGTAGCCAAAACCAGGAGTGGGTAATAAATACAGAAGGGGTAACGTGTTTCTATTAGACTTTTCCTCTGATTGTTCCACTCGGGTCATTCCATGTCAAGTGAACCAATGATTATTACCTCTATATTTTTAATTCTTTTGAGATTTTGTTATTTGATAATAGCATGTCAGACAATGCAAAATGTGAAGAGAAAAATGTAAAAAAAAATTTTATTTTTTTTTAAATGATTTTCAAAGTTCGGAAAAAGTGCGAATTTCGCTGTTGCCTGCCTTTACGTTTCTCCTCATAACTAAGGCTAGGAATAAGATAGAGAGACAAAATTAACACCATTCTACTCAGAACTATACAGGCTTTCACCAGATATGTCACAAGAGGATCTTTGTTAATATTTTACCCATGTGATCGCAAGCGCAAAACTTTAAAACGCATTTCCGAAAAATCGGCGCGCTTTAAATATTTCAAAAACTGCCCATGTGTCTGCTTTGCTCTTAGCCACATCTGTACCAAATTTCAAGTTGGGATCGCGATGGGATCATATTTTAACATATTTTACTATTAATAGCGTCAATGGGTCATTCCATATCAAGTGATCTAAATATGAATATTTTTTTTTACCTGACATCTTTAGATTTTTTTAATTTTTTTTTCCTTTATGAAGTACTACTTTAGTTAATTACAAATTAAAAGTTTAGAATTTTTTTCTTCATCAGTTAATTTTTTACAGATTTTTAAAGTTTAAAAAAAGTGTGAATTTTGGCCTGGTATGACTTTACATTTTTTTTTATCTTGGGCTAGAAATAAGATAGAGAAACAAAATAAACACCATTCTACTCAGAACTGTCCAGGCTTTCACCAGATATGTCACAAGAGTATATTTGTTAATTTTAATATTTTACCCATGCAAACGCAACATTTTGAAACGTATTTCCGAAAAAACGTTTTAATAAAAATTTTTCAAAACTGCCCATGTGTCTTTTATGCTCTTAGCCACATCTGTACCAAATTTCAAGTTGGGATCGTGATGGGATCATATTTTAAAATATTTAACTATTATAGTGTCAATTCAAAAATCTTGAATTCAGATCTGTTCAACCTGTGGTCTAAAAGCGTGGGGTCTATATTTATCAAATCCATTATTTTTAGACATTACTGTATTATTTTGATATGTTACAGCTTAGAAGCAGGAGAGGACATATAGGAAAAAGCTTTGTTAGGGCTCAACCTGAGAAAGCACAGGGATAGACAGTGAATGCAGAGCAGATGATAGGCCAGCAGCTCTGTCAATCATGTTAAGTGTCTACCCACTGCATTCAGGAAGTAAGACAGCTTGTTCAGGCCTTTCATGTCCTGACATGTCTGGACATCTTCACTCCTCAACAAACAATAGTCTGTACAAAGCCATAAAGGCTGTGTACTAAAATATGGGTGAGTAAATATATTAATAGTTTAATGCTTTTATTATTAAGGGCCAATACACACAGTGCTATTCTTAGGGATCATCATTCAGAAAAACAGCCCCATTGATTTCTATGGGGTTCACCACATGCAGTGTTTTTGGAAACACTCAAGAGTGAGTAAATCACTGCTTGAACTACTTTTTAATCGTTGCAATAAACGCAGCATTTATCATTTATATTAAAAAAGCTGCCATTTTTTTCACTAGCGATTAAAAAAACTAACGCATATGTGGTAAAAACTTGGTAGAAAAACAAGCTGCCAACACTGCAGCGTGTATCTGCAGACAGAAAATACTGTGCGCGCTAGCCCTAAAACTCACTTTATACCGTGTTTCCCCGATAGTAAGGCCCCCCCGATTGTAAGGCCGCCTGGGGGTAAAGGGGGGGCCTGCCAATGTAAGGCCTCCCCCGATTATAAGGCCTTACAATCGGGGGGGCCAATATAAGGCCGCTAGCGGAGGGGGGGGGGGAGCGGGAGCGGGTCGCACGTCACGTGCGCCCGCTCATTACATATGCACTGCATCCCCCTGTCAATCAGCGACAGGGGGAGCAGTGCATTATACTGTATATATGGGCCCCCTATTGCTGGCACACTCCCCCCTGTTATGAGGCCCCCACCGCTGCTGCTGCTGCTGCTGAAGAGATCTTACCCTCCAGGGTCTTCTTGCAGCAGCCAGCGCGTCCATCCGTCTTCTGTACTCGCTCGGCGGTCTCCCGGATCATGTGACCCGTCGCAGCGCATGACGTCATCGCGACTGCGACGTGCCGGTCACATGATCCGGGAGACCGCCGAGCGAGTACAGAGGACGGATGGACGCGCTGGCTGCTGCAAGAAGACCCTGGAGGGTAAGATCTCTTCAGCAGCAGCAGCGGTGGGGGCCTCATAACAGGGGGGAGTGTGCCAGCAATAGGGGGCCCATATATACTGTATAATGCACTGCTCCCCCTGTCGCTGATTGACAGGGGGATGCAGTGCATATGTAATGAGCGGGCGCACGTGACGTGCGACCCGCTCCCGCAGTGTCCCAGCAGGAGGGGGCCTGTAGGCCACACTGCTGGGGCACCCAATGTAAGGCCCCCCCGAAAGTAAGGCCGGGGGCCACTTTTGGCCCCCAAAAGAATGTAAGACAGGGCCTTACTTTCGGGGAAACACGGTAGTAATACAGTTCTATCTCAAGTGTACTGTAAATCTTTATTTTTATTACCTATCTTCCTTACTTAATATTAACTGTATTTTTCCCACACAGCAATGGATGCTACTTCTCAAGAAACAGCATTTTATCATAGACACTGTTGCAATCCTTTTGAAAAAATATGAATATGATTGGCGCTGGTGGCTGGCTACTGTACTCTCCAAAGATTGTGAAAATTAAGAAGTAGAATTGACTTTATTGCATCCTTCTGGTCCAGCACCATCCTTTGTGTATCCAAGAAAGCCAGACATTTTAAAAGTGCACAAAAATCAGATTTTAACTCAGGCGGAGCCTAACACCGTGACAGGCCGGACATACTCTTTGACACACAAGGAAATGGCGATTGCTAGTAAGCGTTTATGGACAAGATTACATTTCACCCACTAGAAGGGACAAATTGATAAAATGCCACTTTAAAAACATACTATTAATTGTTTGATTAGTTCATAATTTATAGAACGATGATTTAACTACTCTACTATTCTTATTAAACACTTCATAAATCACATGTTTAGTGATAGAATAGAAAACAAATTTATATGTATAAATAGGGGTTAACATTTTTGGTTCTTTTAATCTTGTTTAATCAAACTTGAGGATATGATCAGCTTTCTTCTTTTGGTTTGTTCAATACATTCAAGTTGAAAATGCTGAGCGTTGTGTTCTGATGATTAAGATGTATTTATCCTGGCACTTATGGGATTTGTTTTTTGTGTTTCTTTTTTGTTGCATATAAATGTTTTATTCAATAAGTTGTGATAACTCATACAACCATAAAATAAAAAATATATAAATTTGACAGGTCCCAAGTTGAATCTCTGCACAAATATAACCAAGAACACAATCAGTCATTTTTTCACAATTGCCCGTCAATAGTTTGAATTTGATATAAAGAAACATAGTCTTGTAACATATCAAAAGAAAGCTGTTACCGTTCTGAGTAAAATGATGCCTCTCCCACTTCATTATCTTATTTCTAGCCTGAGATAAAAAAATGTAAAGTCATACCAGGCCAAAATTCACCCTTTTTTTAAACTTTAAAAATCTGTAAAAAATTAACTGATGAAGAAAAAAATTCTAAACTTTTAATTTGTAATTAACTAAAGTTGTACTTCATAAAGAAAAAGAATAAAAAAAATCTAAAGACGTCAGGTAAAAAAAAATATTCATATTTGGATCACTTGATATAGAATGACCCATTGACGTTATTAATATTAAAATATTTTAAAATATGATCCCATCGCGATCCCAACTTGAAATTTGGTACAGATGTGGCTAAGAGCATAGCAGACACATGGGCAGTTTTTGAAATATTTAAAGCGCGCCAATTTTTCGGAAATGCGTTTTAAAGTTTTGCGCTTGTGATCACATGGGTAAAATATTAACAAAGATCCTCTTGTGAAATATCTGGTGAAAGCCTGTACAGTTCTGAGCGGAATGGTGTTCATTTTGTTTCTCTATCTTATTTCTAGCCCGAGATATAATAGAAAATGTAAAGCCATAACAGGCCAAAATTCGCACTTTTTTAAAACTTTAAAAATCTGTAAAAAATTAACTGATAAAGAAAAAAATTCAAAACTTTTTTTTTGTAATTAACTAAAGTTGTTCTTCATATAGAAAAAAAATTTAAAAAATCTGAGGACGTCAGGGAAAAAAAATATTCATTATTGGATCACTTGACATGGAATGACCCACTCCTGGTTTTGACTTACAAATACTGAGGAAGAAAACTCACCAAATACTCAACATGTGCATGTGGCCATGGATTGATTTTTTTTACTTAAGACATAGGAAGCATATTACTGGGATATTCATCAGTTATCCAATCTGATCTGACCGTTGCCGATTACTAAACTGAAGTGACAGTAGGAAAACTCTATGTTCAGGGCTGCTAAGCTAAAGCTATATACCAAGGGACTCGAGCAAGCAATTCAGCCTTGGCTATAGTGTTTAGTCACAGGGCTAGAACAGTAGAATTATGTTTGCTGCCATACCCATGAAGCTCCTGTCACCTCAGCCTTATTTTTATCCCATATGGTTGGCCATTGTCTGTAATTAGCTGACAATGCATACTCCAAGGCAATTATGACAGACCAACAGGAACTAATGATGCAAGATACTTTACGAGCACCAGAGTCACTTCATTCTAGTGATTGACGAGGATTACAAAGGACTAATCGAGCATCAATGGTGTTTCCTAGTGATATTGCCATCAGTGTCTTAAAAATAACCTGTCAGAAGGTGTTTGCTAAGTGAAGTACAGACATGGGCATATCGGTGCAGTAATACTGATTAAAATTATACCCATAGTGAAGAAATACGTTTCATGTTTTTTTTTGTTAGTGGTGCATTCGGGGTCACATATACGAGTCATCACTCTGAGTTTTCAGCCTGGGCATTCACCACCCATGTTGCCTTCACAGGCAAGCCATTTGGAGCAGTGTGATATGCCCCTCTTCTGTGCGCTCCTGTGCTGGAGGTGTCCACACAGTTGGCAGTGCATGCGCAGTTTAAGAATTTGTAGCCCCTAACAGCATTTTATTAGAGACCATAAAAATGACTGCGCTGGCACAAGATTAAAAATCTGAGACAGGTCACTGACTAATCAGTGAAATAGAGGGCCCAGAGCATGAAGAATAGAACCCATCCACAGTCCCACCCCAATGAAGGGATTATGATTGCAGAAAAACATGGATTAAACAAAAACTACAAAACAGATTGCTTCACTAACCCTTTTCACATCAGCGGTAAGCGCTGATCGCGGCAGTTGCGGTGAAAAAACTGCAACTGCCGCAGTTACCGCATAACGGCCGCACTTGCGGTTCACCTGCGGCAAGCCCCATGCAATGTCTATAGGGCTTGCGGCAGGTGCAGCAAGTGCGGTATAGTTGCGGTTTCGGCACTTGCGGCAGATGCGGCCGCTAAAAAAATCACGGTCATCCGCATTTTTTCGCGGCCGCATCTGCCGCAACTGCCGAAACCGCACTTGCCGCACCTGCTGCACACTTACCGCAAGCTTCATAGACATTGCATAGTCTTGCCGCAAGTGAACCGCAAGTGCGGCCGTGTATCTATAAAATTTCTCAGTCCAGTCTATAAAAGAAAAGCAAGGGCTTAGTAAAGTGTTTGTTGTTGTTGATCATTAGCATTCATTTGTAAGACAACCGAAGTGACCCTATCAGTGTTTGCTGCGATATGGATGCAGCGTGTTTGCACTGTGTCCATAACGCTGTGTTGTGGAGTACAAGCACAGTGGATGGGATTTACAGAAATCTCTGTGCTTTATTACTCCGCAGCATTAACTTCCATGCTGGGCAGCTTTCTGCCCCGCCGCTTCTCTGCAGCATGTCAATTTAACGCTGTGGAGTTGGGAGCGGGTGAATGCAGGGAAAAGCCGCTTCCTTCAGGTCCGGACACTCTGTGTTCAGGACACAGTATCCCTGGATCGTCTGCACATACCCTTAGTAATCAGAGATCAGTATTACTAAAAAAGTCTCCAATTTCCTTTATTGATTTGCTCACATCTATGTCTAAAAATCAGTCCTACTTCTTAATCCAGAAAAGTTTAACGAGTGAAATCCCCTTGGTATTCCATATGTCATGCGACTGCTATGCGAGTGTGCAATTTTTTTTCTCGCCTAGCATCAGTATAACATGCATATGCCATCCGTATACATTTTTTTCTCAGCTGCTGTTATTTTACAATCACTACAGTCCATTTACAGTGTTCTATGCTGCAGGATGGTAAGACATATGTAAAAAACCGATGGCATACGGATGGTCATTGTGAATTTTCTCACAACCACAGTCCTGCATTGTCAAGTCTCAGCCATTTTACACGACCATACGCAGGTCGAAAACATTCAAGGAAAAAAACGCGTATTTACATGCAGATGTGAGGAAACCCTATAGAGGTACATTTAAAAAAACACATGCTTATAGTCACCATAATGAGTTTACTGCATATTGATTATGCATTAAGCCCATAGCATATTCCCAATTATAGGACAGTATGTGATGAGCTCCTATCCCCCACCAGCATGTCATCTTTTAGAGGCGTTATCCAAGATTTATATATATAAAAAAAAAAAGGATTGTGCCTAAGCACTAACAGGCAGGTAGCTGCCAGCTACCATTCACTGCTGACCCGGTCAGTATGAGACCACTCCTGTCAGCGATTTTTCTGCTTCTGCTGACGTCACGTATGCAGATGGGCGACTTCTCCCCTCTGTAGATGGACGTCACAGCCAACGTCATGCTGATTGACAGCCGCCTCACCTAATCAGGTAGTGGGGAGCCAGCTGTCAATCAGCATGAGGTTGGCTGTACCGTTCCTTCTACAGAGCACAGTGGAAAAGAAGCCTCTGCTCTGTTTACCCCCCCATGCTGTCCCCAGCAGGAACGGTCTGTGCCTGCTCTATGGCAGGGGGTGAATTGCAGTGATTGGTACTGGGCACAACATGCAGGTATCCTGGATAACTCTTTTAAAGCTATTTTTTGTAGATTATTTGGAGCTCTGCATCAGACAAATGGAGCTCATTAAACAGTAATAAATGAAGATAATTTTCCGTTCCCTACAAAAAGTTGTTGTGCATTAAAAATGTTTGTGTACTTCCGGTTCCTGCGCTGCTCCTGATGGCCGCGTGTTGAGAACGCTCCTAAGACCTGGCCGCTAATCCGCCTCAATCTACCCGATAACCTGGCCATCTGCCCCCCAAACACGCTGGCGGCGACCCCCCGTGGCACCAGGACCCTGGACCGTTATGGTTGGTCTCCCTGAAACTTTCACAGGGGGACAATTAGATGCTGTGTGGGAAGAGACGCTCCCTAAGACACTGGGATTCCGCAATCCTTGCAGAGTGGAACGGGCACACAGAGTGGGCCCTCCCAGGGAGGCGTCTGCCAGTCCCCGGCAAGTCATTGCACGTTTTCTTGACTATAAAGATAAGGTGATGCTGCTAAGAGAGTACAGGATGAGACGCCAACCGCTCACCATACAGGGTCATAAGGTGCGCATTTATGAGGACTATTCTGCCGCAGTGGCGCGAAAGCGTAAAATGTTTAGCCCGGTGTGCTCCTTGCTATTCAAGCAGAACATAAGATTTCAACTGGCTTTCCTGCTACCTTGCGGTTCCGGGACTCTAAAGGCAACATGCAATCTTTTATTAATAGCAAGGAGGCACTTAGGTTCCTGCAACCGGGCTCTAACTCTTTGGAACATGCACGAGAGGCACCACCGGATGGGGGTTCCCTGTCCCCGTCCCTTCCGCAACCTGCTGCGACACGGCCGACATATGCCGATAAAGTGGCGATCTTGATGGATGGTCAAGCAGAGGAAGAACCGAGTAGAGCTGGTTCCGGTTCCGGCTGGTCGCTTTCTCAGCGTAACAGGAGGAACCGAACTGACAAATATGGAGCGTCTGGGAGGTTTAATTCGTCATATACTGCTACCAGGGGGAAGAGACGCTGAGAGACTAGACTGCTTTTTGCTTTTTACTTTTGGACTCTTTACCCTGGTAGACCACGGGAATGTGGCTGGAATCTGAAGTCTGAACTCTAACTTTAAGTTTGGTGGTAGATGGTGCCTTGTCTTGTTCTCTTACTCTCCTCTTCTTCTTTTGCTATTTCTCCCTCCCCACTTCATTGCTTTTCTTTTTTTTTTTTTTTTTTTCTCCTCTTTCACCTTTTTCCCCCTTCCCCCCTTTGTTTCTTTTCTCCTTTCTTTTTGCCCGCTTTAGGTGGACCGGGAAGCGGAATGCGGCTGAATATATCCATACAGTTCCTATGTTTTTCATTGGAGGCTTGTGACTGTTGCTGCTTACTGAACTTCACCTGAAGGGTTGAAAGGTGGCATGTCTGACTGGGGCCGCAGTTTGCACAGCCCTCGGGTAGGAGGGGGAGGGGGAGGGGAGGGGGCCTCGGGATTTTGGCTGATGGTTCGCCACTCATATGCGATGTCCTAAATATATCAGCATTGACGACATGTGATGTGGGGGATGGGTTGTAGATTTTGGTTCATGGTTCATAATTGAGCGAGGGTCACTTTGGCCCGGCTCGGGGTCTACTTTGTTATACTTATACGCCTTGCACAGGCCTGGGTAAGGAGATTTAGATTTGGGAGCAGAAAAAAGGAAGTCTATACTTGGCTGGGATAGATGGAGATGGAGGAGGATATGACATTCACCCTCAAGAGAGGGACCGGGGGGATGCGGTTTTTGGGGTTTGTGATGTTTTTTATTGTATCGTATGTTTTTGCCACTGCCACATCTTTCCTGCACTGCCCGCGTCTGTCTAGTCCAACTCGGCTGTTAACAGGGATGGTGGTACCCTTTGATAAGGAACTAATTCAATGGAGAGTCGATCTGGGTCAGATAGTTCTAATTACCGGGGGGCTTGGGTTGCTGGGGAGGAAGATGCCCGCCACGTCTTTTACACATACACTTGGGATCCAATGGTACGAATTGTGACATGGAATACCAAGGGTCTGCGATCACCGCATAAGAGATATATGGTCCTTCGGCACTTGAAGAGACTGAAAACTGATATTGCACTCCTACAGGAGACGCATTTGAGGGATGATGAAGTGACATGTATGCAGAAGCTGTGGGTGGGGGAGGCCTGGGCTTCGGGTGCGCGAGCCGGGAAGGCAGGGGTAATGATTCTCCTCAACAAACACCTTGCACATACTCTGGTGTCCGTAACTAGGGATCAGGATGGAAGGCAATTACAGGTGGTACTCCAATTGGGTGATCGGCGGATCAGTATATATAGCGTTTACGCCCCCAACACTACACGTACCGCCTTCTTCCATGGCTTGCGGGATGCCATCCTGCAGGACAGGGAACGGCTTGTCATTGTGGGGGAAGACTTTAATGAGGTTGTCTCAGATGCCATCGATAGACAGCGGATGACCGCTGGGGAACCAGCACAGGGGCTGACACACCGGGGACAGGGGTCGTTGTCGGATATGTTGATTAATACGCATATGACGGATGTGTGGAGGATTTTACATCCCCAGGACACCGAATTTACCCATTTGTCGCACCCTCACTCCTCCTGGTCGCGGATTGACTTGTTTCTAGTGAGCAGCGACCTACTACGCCTGATTGAGGAGGCTGAAATTGGTGATCTGGTAATCTCTGACCACAGTCCTGTTTGTGTGGATATCTTAGACGCTTTCCCACGAGGCACGGATACAATATGGAGATTCCCCTCACATCTGTCATCTATGGGGGGGTTTAAGACTCAATTGAAGGAATGGTGGCAGGGTTATGCCCTTGACAACGAGGTGCATAAAAGTGACCATTGTCTGTTCTGGGAAGCCGGGAAATCGGTTATAAGAGGACGTTTGATAGCGTACACTCGGACACAGTCGAGACAGCTCAAAGAGAACTATACAAAGGCAAGCGCACTTGTTTCCGAGACTTACCAAGCGTTTAAACGCTCGCGGGCACTGGTAGACAAGACAGCGTGGCTTGCAGCGAAAAGGGAGTTCGACACGTGGGCTGACCTGAGGGAAAAACTGATCCGGGGACAACTAGACGTGGACCTTCACAAACATGGTGATAAGACGGGGCGACTGCTTGCTAATCTCGCTAGGGGCAGACGAAAACCCACGACATTTGCGGCGCTTACCACGAGGGAGGGTGTCCGTACCACTGATCCCAAAGCTATTAATGATATACTGGGGGATTTTTATAGACGGTTGTACCATTCAAACGACGTCTCGTCCCGGGAGGGAATGACATGGTTAGATGAGGTGCCTCTCACTCCTATCTCGGAGGCTGACTTAGAGCTCCTTAATGCTCCGGTCTCTGAGACGGAGGTAGACGCGGTCATCAGGCATTTAGGGAACGGGAAATCCCCGGGCCCGGATGGGTTCACAGGGGAGTTCTATAAGATACTTCGGCCTGAGGTGACTCCGATACTGACGGGATTGTTTAATAATATTTTATCTCAACGGAAGTTACCTGAAACTATGGATATGGCTTACATTAAATTGTTGCCCAAGGGAACCACGGGAGGGGAGGATCCTACAAATTATAGGCCGATTTCCCTTATTAATGTGGACCTTAAAATTCTGTCAAAAATTATGGCGGATAGGTTGGCAGAGATTCTCCCGACGCTCATAGACAATCATCAGACGGGATTCGTCAAAGGCCGGTCAGCGGTCACCAATGTCCGCAGGGCCCTTCTGGTCCTGGACGCAGTGAAGGATATGTCGCCCCTTGTGGGAAAAAACCCAGCCATGGTCACCCTGGACGCGGAAAAAGCCTTCGATAATGTCAGGTGGCCATGGCTGGGTCAGGTGCTGGACAGGATAGGGCTCCAGGGTCGTTTCAGAAATTATCTACAGGCACTGTATGCCACCCCTAAAGCGAGGGTACATACCCCCGGTTTCCTCTCCCTGTGTGTACCCTCTTTTGAAGGGGACTAGGCAAGGATGTCCCTTATCCCCGTTGTTATTTAATTTAGCCTTGGAACCATTGGCCAGATATATTAACAGGCACAGTTCCTTTGAGGGGGTGAGCATTGGACGAGCGGAAACAAAATCAGCATTGTTTGCTGATGACATTGTATTGTTTATGGGAGACCCTGTGCGGGATTTACCTCCTCTGCTGAGAGATATAGAGCGATTTGGAGAATTTGCGGGATTCCGGCTTAATCGGAAAAAATGTGAGATCCTATACCTTAAGCCGGGGAACGCGTCTGGGGAGTCTCTGCTATCGTTGGGCATCCCGAGGGCAGCAACTCATATCAAATATTTGGGCCTGCTGTTGGGACGGACATCGAGCCAAGTATACTCACTAAACTATGCTCCCCTTTTTGACAGAATGGAAAAAGAGTTAAAACGTTGGGCGGGATTACCTCTGTCACTCCTAGGCCGCTGCCATCTTATCAAGCTGGTCAGCTTCGCACGTCTCTTGTATCCACTACAGACACTGCCCTTACTCTTGAAACATACTGACATTAACAGATTAAACAGGGCGTTTGCGGACTTTATATGGAAAGGCAGGAGACCTAGGTTAAGACTGGGGACGCTGATGCTCCCGAAGGACAAAGGGGGCATTAACTTGCCCGACATTAGAGGGTACAATTTGGCGTGTATGATGAGACATGCGATAGAATGGGTTAAGGGGACCAATAAATTCTCTGATGGAGTGTTGGAGGCAGCGTTCTGCGAGCCCTGGGATCGCTGCTCTCTCCTTCATACGGGGTGGGCGTCGCTACCGACGCGAGTCCGATCGTCTATAATCTTCAAGGATACGATAGGAGCATGGAAAGCAGTGAGGAAAAAAATGTAGTCTCCCCTGGAAAGTGTCGAAACACCTGAACTCCTGGGCATACCTGGAGTTCCCGATGGGTCGAACCAATGTATTATTTAGAGAATGGGCCCGAAAAGGTATTAAAACCATGGGAGATCTCATGGCGATGTCTGAACGCCGCTGGATGTTGGGACAGGAGATAATGGACAAGTTTGGTCTCGGGGTTGCCCAGAGCCTCCAATACTTGCAGCTGAAACATCATGTCATGGATAATCTCTTGGATGCATCAAAGGAAACTCTTACAAATGCGTGTGATAGACTGGTGGGCCTCGACGTTTCTCAACTAGGGATCTCTGGCATCTATAGGGAACTCAGGACATGTTTACTTCCTGGTGGCGCCCAGAAACTTTTTTCGAAGTGGTGCGCGTATGTAGACAAGGAGACGGTGTCCGATGATATCCTGGACGGTTGGGGTAAGATAAGGCGTTATATTTTGGATGAGAGATGGAGGGACTCACACTTTCGGGTCATCCATGGTACCATATATGGCTTCAATATACCACCATCGGCATCTAATCCCGAGAGGCTGTTACACTGTCCGAAATGCAATCTTGACAGAGCAGATATGGTGCATGGATTATGGAGTTGTCCGAGGGTGCAGTCCTTCTGGGGCATGATATCTGACCTGGTGCGGAGATTCTGTGGTCATACGTTTGAGCTAGATCCGGGGGTGTGGATTTTTCAGAATGTGAATTTATCCAATTTTGGGGTTGCTAGCATTCGTTTCTTACATGTCCTTATATTATTGGCTAAACGTCTTCTGCTAACATTCTGGTTACGAGCGGATTTACCCACTGAAACGGACGTAATGGCGGGTCTACGGTTGGCAATGGATCTAGACAGACGCGGAGCTCTGAGGGACAAGGATGTCCTGATTGTCTCTTTCATGAAAAAATGGAGACGTTTTATAGAGTCACAACTGTCTGATGACGACATTGTCAGTGTAATGACACCTTTTCACGGTACTCCCTGGTACTTATTACAATCTTTGAGCCACTCGCTAGGGCGCCTGGCACCGACTGTGACCCTTACAAGGACATGCCCGGCGACGGTAGGGGTCTTAGGGGAATGACTGTATCGCAGTACATGGGTATTTTTAGTGTTTCTACTGTGAAAATACTTGAGCCCCCGCTTCGCTTAGGGCGGGGAGAGATGCATATGATGGACTGAGAGGGAAGGACGGGATGTTGTGGGAGGAGATATGTGTGGCAGTTGTGAGGAATTCTATACGTGGCATACGGTACTATTGTATTCTATTATGTTTTTGTTTTTGTTTCTGTTTTTGCAATCTTACGACCTGATGGTAACTGGTGTCAGTGTCAGTGTACTAGTTTTATGTACAACGTCTTGTCATACAACTGTGTTTTTCTCTTTTTGTTATATTGCAAATGGTGAATAAAAATGATTTTAAAAAAAAAATGATTGTAGATGTATGTCAAAATCATCTGTGCACATTTTTGCAGAGGATACAGTAAAGATAAAAAATGAATCTACTGAAGCAGCATCATCCGAGCAGTCAGACGGCATTGATTTATCCTATGGATATGGAGCAGAGTCCTACAACAGCATCCAGCTGGAACGACATGACACATCATATGATCTCAACAGATCCAACCTGGGAAAGCTGTACTGTGACATCTGTGGACTGGCGTGCAACAGCCTGAATGTTTTACTAGTGCACAAAAGAAGCCATACTGGTATGTGTCCACTCCCAGATATTTTATGTACAGCTCTAGCATATATAATATTTTCAGATTTATACGGTGAGACGCAGTAATGAAAGGATAAACAATTGTTTATGTTTTGCACTTTTTTTTAAGAAGCAGTAACTAAAAACACAAAAATATCAGAATATTGCTGCATAGTAAATTCTATATATAAGAAAATAAATGCTATGAAAAATGAAGTGATCCCTTTCTAAAAAGGTTTAGTTTTACTGGGTGCATTTTTTTCTATAGCCACTTTAGGGTGGGTCTGTTTCCAGCTCCAGTTAAAAAAGGGGAACTGTTCTCATTAATTATGTACATGACATTTGCTTCCCAAATAAGCCCAGAGGGTATGTCATTTTGGCTCTCACTTAAGAGACCAAACTCATTATGGAGATTTGTTTTCTAGGCAATGCTCCTTGGGAAAAAATATACAAAGGAGCTCCTTCCAACCAAACCAGAGACCCATCAAAAGACTGTTTGCACTTCATCCTCCTCCCCATTACAAAGCAGAGTGCCCAGTGGTTGAACGTGAAGCCATCCCTAAATGTGACCTTTGCGTTTGTCCCATATTGCTGCTTCTGTTCATTTACAAATGCCTCAAACAGCATATCAATGTAGAACTTTCCTCCCACCTCTCATTTAACTTACTCTTCTACAACCTATAATCCTGCTTCTGTTCCCCGTTCCACTGTAACTGCCCTTACCAAATTTACTATTGACTTACCTACTGCCAAAGCAAATAGACAATTCTTTATGTGTCTCCTTCTAGACCTGTCCTCTGCCTTTAACACACTTGACCTCTCCCTCCTACTACAAATCTTCTCTTTTCTTGTCAAAGCCTTTCCCTCTTCTGGATCTTCTCATACCTTTCCAACATACATTTATCGTCATCCAATCCCAAACTACCTCCTCATCTCACCCTATCTTTGTTGGTATCCCTTAAATCTCTGTCCTGAGACCCCTACTTTTCTCAATCTATACCTTTGACCTGGGACAACTCATAAAATCCAATGGTTTCCAGAACCACCTATATGCTGATGTATCTCAGATCTACTTCTCTGGCCCATTACTTCTCTGCAATACTCTCCTTCGACTCATCATGCTTCCTAAAGCGCAATGTGGACAAATCTGAAATCATCATCTTTCCTTCATCTCACCTAACTCCCCTACCTAATCAATTTATCACAATAGATGACACAATTTAAATATGTAAATATCACAGTAAATGACATCACACAGTCCACTGCGCCGGAAGTCTTCTTCCTTGGAGTAACCATCGACTCTGCCTTGTACTTCAAACCGCACATCTAAGCTCTCTCCATCTCCAAACGCCTTCAGCTGAAAAATATTTCCAGAATCCGTCCTTTCCTCATCCCTGAATCTACTAAAATGTTTGTGCACGTTCTCATCATCTCCCGCCTCGATTACTGCAACATCCTGCTCTGTGGCCTCACTTCTAACACTTTTGTACCTCTCCATACTTAATTCTGTTGCCTGACTAATCCATGTATCTCCTTGCTACTCCTCTGCTTCTCCTTTCTGCAAATCCCTTCATTTGCTCCCAATTGCCCAACCTATCCAGTTCAAACTACTAACACTGAACTGCAAATCCGTCCATAATCAGTCTCCTATGTATATCTCTGAAATAATCTCCTGATATATTCAAACACATAAAATCCTGTCCTCCCAAGACCTCCTTTTTCCTCCACACCCAATCGTCTCCAAGACTTCTCCCGAGTATCCCCCATCCTCTGGAATTCTGTGCTACAACACATCCACATTCAGAACCTTCAGACAAAACTTGAAAACCCATTTCTCCAAGAAAGCTTACAGCCTGCAATGATTCCTTGCCACCTAATCACTACCAGAGCTGCCATTACCCCCTCTCAACCTATTGTTCCCTTCCCCATTATACTATAAGATGTAAGTTCACAAGGACTTGTATTTTGTATGTAACGCCTTCTTATGTACAGCACCATTAAATCATTGGTGTGCTTTAAAATAAATAATATTAATATTGTGTAAGGGCTCATCTGGTTAGATAGATAGCCACAGGATGAGGTTAACAACACTGACAAAAGATAATGGCACTTGCTGGATGGCATGTAGAACAATGAGGACCAGAACACTGAAAAGTCAAGTGGAGCAGAGAACACTAGAACACACAGAACTAGGAGTGACCCTCACAGGAACTATTGATGTATAGTCAGTTTAGGACTTGCAGCAGCATTTGTAATGAGAACAAGACTAAAGAGCTTGTTATGCTTACATCAGAAGATGGGTTAATCAGCAACAAACTAATAGAGCAGTTTTAAAAAGGCAAAATGTGTTTATGGAGACGATAGATTCTGAAGTCAAAGAAAAGTTTGCTTTGCTTACAGCATATGAAAGGTTACTTCCTGTTTAGAGCTGTGAAGTATTTATTGATTGTAGAAATAAACAGGAGTTTGCTAAGATGATTCCAGCAGAGTAAACTAGTGAGACAAAGTCCAAAACACAAGGTAATTGAATACAAAGCCTACTTATAACTCAGAAACACATGGGTGTCAAAGGTCGGTCTTAAAAGCCATTGGATGATGATATTACTGGAGATAGCCAAGCAGTTTCTAAAACCTGGTGGTGACCACAGCAAAGAGCAGTGACCATGGGGGAAGGGAGTATGGTCTGGACCAGGAGCCAATATAAGTTTTAACAGAATGATATCTACCCAGGGGCGTATCTAGGGGGGTGCAGCCGGATCCTTTGCCCCGGGCGCAACTCAGAGGGGGGGCGCCAGTGAGGGGGCACAGGAGGAGCTATACAGAGGACTGAGGAAGCCGCACTATAACGGGAGGAGGAGGAGGAGGAGGGACCGGCAGCTTCAGCCTCAGCAACAGGTCCGTGGCGAGGAGCCGCTTCCTGCACCATGCCCTCCTGCCAGCCTCACTCACCACCGCCGGTGACTGTCCGGGAGACATGAGTGCCCCAGTGGATGACCCGGAGCTCGACTTCAACTATCTGTTTGAGTACGAGTACAGGACGGAGCCCAGAGGTGGGTGCGGGGCGCTCCAGATGGGGCACACTACAACTCCCAGCATGCAGTCACATCAGGACTTCACCACGTGCTGGGAGTTGTAGTTTTACTGACAGGTGTATGCAGTGTGATCTCAGTATCGGGCAGTGCCTGCGGGACCGGGCATCTTACAGGGCACAGTTCTATCGTATCTCCGGCCACAGTAACCCGAGGGTGCCGTCAAACTGTGCCACACACACTCTCTGGGGATGGACGGTGCACAGTTATTTTCGGATAAGGCACAGGGCACGTTATATCCTGGTCAGAGATAGAGATGAAGGGTATGGGGAGAGATAAACGTAGACAGTTTCTGAGCCCATGTGGAGGGCTGACAGCCGACAGCAAACCCCCTACCCCCCCCCCGCTCCTCACCTACTGTGGGGGTCGGCGCCAAAATGGATCTTTTCCCCGGGCGCCATGAAACCTAGTTACACCGCTGTATCTACCTCATTCAGCATCGCGGCCAACTAATACCCTGCTCTGTACAGTTGAAAGTACAGAACTCAGTCCTGTCTACAGATGGGTCTCTGGTTTGGCAGGCAGGGCCATATTTATTATTAGGCACTATAGGACATGTGCCTAGGGTGGCAGATTAAGGGGGGCAGTGCCACCTAGTGGTGATTTTTTATTTATTTTTTTTAAACTGCCTTCTCCATGTTCCTCCAGACTTGTAAGTAATGCTGAAGTTTGTTTCAAGTGAAGATGGGGGGTTCTGAGGAGGGGGTGGTAGAGAGAGAGAGGTGCAGAGGAAGCCAGAGAGAAAGTGAAAGATGTGTGCTGATTGGTGGCAGTCAGCAGGGATGGCAGTGCAGTTCTTCAACAACCAGAAGGCAGATTACACACTCACTGGAGTGTGAGTCCAGAGCTCTGCACTAACGCTGTCTGCAGGGAGAAGACTCAGGACTGGTAACATTTCCCTTGGGAGATGGTGGGGCTTCACTGGAGCTGGTGTAATACCCTGCTCCATCTCTCATCTTCATAATATAATCCCCCTCCTTTGTGTTCTGCAGACAGGACAGAAATCCTGGGTTCTGTAAATTTGGAGCATGGTGTGATCCTTGGCCTGTGTGATGGTGATGATGACTTGGTGGTGAAGGAGGGAAATTTCAGGGATGCGCAGGTCTGTGATACTGGCCTGGTGCTCTACTCTACCCCCATCGCTCTGTGTGGCGCCCCAGATGGTCAGGCGTCACACCGGGGTATTACACCCATAAAAGCAGTGTAATTTTCCCCAACTGTAGGTGGATGCAGAGGCAGGTGGGAGGGACCCAATCCCAGCACTCCCACACTCAATCTGGGGTAAGGTCACCCGGGGGGAAGGAGAAGAGTCGGGAGGACAGAACAGGAAAGTTGCAGACTGCACCTGAGGGAAGATGAAAGGGGGTCCTGAGGGGACCTTGAGAGAGGATGCCTGACGCATGAGTCTTGGCCCGAGAGAGAAAGGGGGAACCTCAGTGTGGAGCGACCATTCTCCGGGGAGTTTCCCCAGTTCACCACGGAAATGGGCAGAGTCCAGCTCTGAAGTCGTCAACCGGCTGCTGCGGTTTGATTACTGGCCACAGCACCCTGCCGTTACGGAGCAGTCCATCCATAATTCCATAGAGGTCGGGGTTGAAGTTGGAGAGGCAGAAGGGAAGAAGAGGAGCTTCAGGATTACCTCGAGGGAACAGGGAAAGGACTTATGCCAGGCAGGGAACACAGGACATGGGTTTGTCAACTAAGGTATACCACGGGTACCTCCATACTGCTTTGCATCCACTTACAGCCACCCGGAAGGCTACCTGTTATACATATGTACTGAACTGTGAACGCTGTATCAGTAGATGATTGTTTCCAGTAAAGTACCCGGGAGAGAGTGAACTTGTCTCTGTGTCTCTGTGCTACCACGTTGAATCTCTCTACTTCTACGTAACACTGCCCCAGAGGTCCAGCTTTACCTGTAAAAAAACTATACCACCTAGCCACAATGGCAACACCCTCCGTAGGACTGTGGCGGCGCTGGTGACCCCTCACCAGGTACTACAGGTGGCATCACAAAATAACTTTTACCTCATCACCTTCAATTTACCCCGCCATTATTTGTCCCCCCAGGGTCACGGGCTCAGGCATCGCCACCAGTGATCCTCCGGACCTCGTGCCTGAAACCCGATTACCCGGCCCTGGAAACGACACTCTGTAGTGTCCCAACGCTCTGCCCTGCCACTACTCTGCCCCATCACCCTGCTTTGCCCCGTCATCCTGCTCTGCCCCGTCTCCCTGCTCTGCTCCATTGCTCTGCTCTGCCCCGTTGTCCTGCTCTGACCCACCACTGCTCTGCTCTATCACCCTGCTCTGCTCTGTCCTGTCACCCTGCTGTGCTCTGTTTGGTCACCCTGTTCTGCTCTGCTCATTCACTGCTCTGACCCCCTGCTATGCTGTGCCCCGTTGCTCTCTCTACCCATTCACCCTGCTCTGCCGTTTTTCTGCTCTGCCCCATCACCCTGCTCTGACATGTTTCTCTGCTTTGCCCTGTCACCCTGCTCTGCCCCATTACTTAGCTCTGCCCTGTCACCCTGCTCTGCCCCACCACTGCTCTGCCCCATCACCCTGCTCTGCCCTGACATCCTGTTCTGCTCTGTCCTGTCTCCCTGCTTGGTTCTGCCCAGTCACTGCTCTCTCCTGTTACCCTGCTCTGCTCTGCCCATCACCCTGCTCTGCCCCACCACTGCTCTGCAACTGCTTTGCCTGTCACTCTGCTCTGCCTCTGCCCTGTCACCCTGCCCTGCCATGTAACCCTGCTCTGCCTCCCCACTCTTCTCTGTACTACCACTGCTCTGCCCCACCATTCTTCTGAGCCCTACTACTGCTCTGCCACTGCCCTGTTACCCTGTCATCCTGCTCTGCCCTATAACCCTATTCTGCCCCCCCCATGCTTCTCTACCTCACTACTCTGCTCTGCACTGTCACCCTGCTCTGCCCTACCACTGCTCTGCCCTGTCACTCTGCTCTGCCCTACCACTGCTCTGTCCGGTCACCCTGCTCTGTCCTGTCACCCTGCTCTGCCCTACCACTGCTTGGCCCAGCCCCATCACTCTGCTCTGCCCTGTCACACTAATGTCCCCATCCTGATCCCCTTCTTGTAGTAAGACCCTATCCTGATTCCCATCTTGTAGTAATATCCCTATTCTGATCCCCATCTTGTAGTAATGCCCCATCCTTCTCACCTTCTTGTAGTAATGTCCGTATCCTTCTCACCTTCTTATAGTAATATCCCCATCCTGGTCTCCTTTTGTAGTAATGTCCTCATCCTGATCCCCATCTTGTAGTAATGCCCCATCCTGTTCCCCCTTCTTGTAGTAATGTCCCATCTCGCTCCCCTTCTTGTAATTATGACCCCATTCTGGTCCTCATCTTGTAGTAATGTCCCTATCCTGCTCCCCTTGTAGTAATGTTCCAATCATGATCCTCTTCTTGTAGTAATGTTCCCATCCTGTCCTCATATTGTAGTAATGTCCTCATTCTGGTCCTCATATTGTAGTAATGTCACCATCCTGATCCTCAAATTGTAGTAATATTCCTATCCTGCTCCCCTTGTAGTAATGCCCCCTTCCTGATGCCCTTCATGTAATAATGTCCCCATCCTGGTCTTCATATTGTAGTAATTTGCCAACCTGGTCCTCCTCTTGTAGTAATGTCCCCATTCTGATCCCATTATTGTAGTAATGTCCCCATCCTGGTCCTCATATTGTAGTAATGTCCCCATCCTGGTCCTCATATTGTAGTAATGTCCCCATCCTGATCCTCATATTGTAGTAATGTCCCTATCTTGCTCTCCTTCTTGTAGTAATGCCTCTTCCAAACTCCGATATTTTAGTAATGTGACCATCTTGCTCCCCTTTTTTGCAGTAATAGTAATTGGAACCTGGACACACACACACTTCTCACCTGTCATCTTGTCTGCAGCCCACAGGTACCGTGGACAGCTTGATGCTGCTGAGGTCTACGTATGTCATGTATTCCAGGTGCCGCGCACAAACAAGCTCTCACACTGCACACAAGGCTGCCTTCACACTGCATAATTTTCACATCCATGTTGATCCTTGAATTTCAAGGACCACACGGACAGGCACTGATCTTTTCAAACGGATGCCAACTGATGCCCATGGACCGTTATTGTAATGGATCCTTCTTCAATTACCAAGATAGGGGTGGGGGAAGCTGTATTTTGCTTCTGCGCATGCTCAGTACATGAAAACGAATCTGTTTCACAAATCTGTTTTTTACACGGATCTGTATGGATAGACATTCATGTTATTTGACATGGACAGCTACGGATCAGTGTCTGTCTGTTAGTGTCAGTGATTTTCAAGGCAGCCCAAAATCGGAACAATCTTTGATTCTAGGTACATGAACAAAACTGACACAAACGGATCAGTGAAAAAACTTACACACACGAATGCCCACTTCGGACCAATCCGTGCCCATAGGGACACATGGGAGGCCAAAACTGATCTGTGGCTATCCTTTTTAAAACAGATAGACATGGATCAGATATTATGAAGTGTGAAGGCAGCTTGACATCATATGCCATCATCAGATGCTGGCCTTTGATTGGCTGGCAGCTGTTATTGATGTAGCTGAGCCAGAGAGCTTGTCTGTGTGCGGCACCTGGAATAAATAATAAGTGCAGACTGCAATGGCTGTTATCGTCAAGGCGTCCATGGTGCCTGTGGGTGGCACATTGAAGCCTCATGGTCCGCATGTGGGCTGTGTATTTGAGACCCATGATCTAAAGAGTATGTGCACACAATGCCTTTTAGACATCTATGAATCCTTTCAATTATTCAGGCGGAAGACAATTTAGGACATATTGACATCTTTTTCTTTTGTCATAAACCGTGTTTTTTTCCCCTTTCTTTTCTAACATCTTTTACCCTCTGTTTTTTTTGTTCTATTGAAATTGTATTAAGTACTAGTAACTTCCCAGTGCTGGCAGCTCGCAAAATGGTTAGATTACCTATTTTAACCACTTGGTGTCTTTGAAAACCAAAAGCTGGTAAAAGAAGCCCAAAAGACTGAACATAAAGGCTGCGTTCACACGTAGCATATTTCACCATTTACGTAGCACTTTTTAGCGCTTGCGTAAATGCAGTGAAATGCAGAGCTGGATACACATCCCAGCAAAAGCAATGGCTTTTGCTGAAATGTGTTCACACAATCCATATTTTTGCGGACGCGCTTTCACTGCAAAGCGCATCTGCAGAAAGAATGAACATGTCAATTCCTTGCGCATTTTTAATTGTGCTTATCCCACATTATAAAATGGGTTCGGGAAAGCACAGGTCAAAATGCGCAGCGTGTGAATGTAGACGCACTTTTTTGCACAAAGCGCAGCAAAAACGTGTAACTGCAAAAAAGAGCTGCTATTACGAAGCGTGTGAATGTAGCGATAATCAGCAAGTGCAGATGTTTATTCTTTTAGCATTTAACTAGCTCTTTTAAGTGAATTACAGAGTAGACTGCCTTAAAAGGAACCAACCACCTCAGATCACCCTAATACACAGTTAGTACATGTCCCTGCACCCTAAGGATACCTTTCCAGCACTGTTTTTGTGTAAAATCTTGCATTAGTATAACTGATATAAAGAGTTTATAAAGTTACTAGCCTGGAGACATCTAGGCTATCCCTGCTTCTGTTATACTTCAGGGCTGTACATTGCATGGCTGCGCTCCCCCTCCCTCCGTGCATGCTGCCCTGCCGTGATGGGCGTGATCGTTATCTCCTCTGCACAGAGGGAGGGGGAGCACAGCCATGCAATGAATGCACAGCCCTGAAGTATAACAGAAGGAGGGATACGCCCAGATGTCTCCAGGCTAGTAAGTTTATAAACTCTTTAAATCAGTTATACTAATGCAAGATTTTACACAAAAACAGTGCTGGAAAGGTATCCTTAGGGTGCAGGGACATGTACTAACTGTGTATTAGGGTGATCTGAGGTGGTTGGTTCCCTTTAAGTACATGTTGTATGCATATACTCAGTGTGACTGGTCAGTAAGAGGTGTGGAGCACTTTAAGTACCAAGGGCAGCATGAAGGCTAAATACAGCCCTGCCCTGTTGACAGGTATAAGCTACTTTGCATACTTCTAAAATTAAAACCTTTTTTTCCATGGAGCTATTATACAGAGCAGCATTTTCCTTCTAAGAGCTCATCAGCAACTATGCTATGTTGCACTTAACCCAATTAAGCATTATCTGAGCTTTCAACGGCCTATAATTTACGTGTATTATTATTATTACTTATTATTATAGCGCCATTAGATTCCACGGCTCTTTACATGTGGAAGCGGCAAACAAACACAAGTACAAAGTATAGACAATCAAGTCACACAGGTACAAAAGGGGAGAGGACCCTGTCCGTGAGGGCTCACAGTCTACGAGGGATGGGTGAGGATACAGTAGGAGAGGGCAGAGCTGATCATGCGGTGGAGCGATGGACCGAGTCTCACTGTTGGCTGTAGGCTTATCAGAAGAGGTGAGTCTTCAGGTTTCTTTTGAAAGTTTTTAGGGTAGGCAAGAGTCTGATGTAATGGGGCAGAGATTTCCAGAGTATAGCGGATGCACGGGAGAAATCTTGTATGCGGTTGTAAGAAGAGATAAGAGGGGTGTAGAGAAGGAGCTCTTGAGGGGATCGCAGGTTGCATGAGGGAAGGTAGCGGGAAATCATGTTGCAGATGTACGGAGGAGACATATTGTGGATAGCTTTGTATGTCATAGTTAGGGTTTGAACCAGGGCCTTTGAGAAATAGGGAGCCAGTGAAGGGCTTGGCAGAGGGGAGAGATTGGAAATAGCGGGTAGACAGGTGGATTAATTGGGCTGCAGAGTTTAGAATAGATTGAAGTAGTGCAAGGGAGCTAGTGGGGAGGCCAGTGAACAGGACTGTACAGTAGTTGAGGCGGGAGATAATGAGGGCATAACAAGTGTTTTAGCAGTGTCTTGGTCAAGAAATGTGCGGATCCGAGAAATATTTTTGAGCTGGAGTCCGCATGAGGTGGCGAGGGATTGGATGTGAGGCTTCAAGGAAAGGGAAGAATCAAAGATTAACCCGAGACACCTATCGTAAGGGACTGGGGAAAGCGACTTTGGGGGAAGATGATGAGCTCAGTTTTGTCCTTGTGTTTTAGAAAGCGAGCAGCGAAGAAGGATGAGATGGCGTACAGACATTGGAGTCAGCTGTTGTACATAACACATTACAGCAGTATATGCCCACCTGAGTGGGTGTAAGGTCTCTAGGGGGACTGGGCACCCCCTAGAGACATTGAACAAAAATTTATTTATTAAATTTTAAGTTTTACAGAACACAGAATAGTTTGCTCATCCCTGCTGTAGCAGGGATAAGCAAACTATCCGGTAACCGGATTGCTCAGGATTACACATCCTGAGCAATCCGGTTACCGGTTTGCGGCTTCAGCAATCTGGTTGCCGGATTGCTGAATGTATGAAGACAATTGCGTTCACCGCATCCGGATCTGGATGCGGTGAACGCAATTGTCTTCATACATTCAGCAATCCGGGAATCGGATTGCTGAAGCCGCAAACCGGTAACCCGATTGCTCAGGATGTGTAATCACACTTTAAACCTGAATTGCGTTCACCGCATCCAGATCCGGAAGCGGTGAACGCAATCGGCTTCATACATTCAGCAATCCGGGATTGCTGAAGCCGCAAATCGGTAACCGGATTGCTTAGGATGTGTAATCCTGAGCAATCCGGTTACCGGATAGTTTGCTTAGTTTTCTACTTTTCAACGTGGCCTATCCAGAGTTAAAGCACAACTCCAGTACTTTTTTTAATTTCAGTGCTAAAGTGGTGCCAGTAATGTAAAATACTTGAGTCACAAGCTCTTAATGTAAGACTATGGCTAGGGTCACATCTACGGTTTTTTTTTTAAAACATGATCCGGTTTTGAGCTTTCAAAAAGCTCAAAACCGGATCAAGAAACGCTCCTCATAGGAGCCAATGCTAAAAACCGAATTGGGGATAGAAAGACACAGAAGGTCCCTAAAAAGCAACCTCAAATATATATATATCAATATTAGTAAATTTATTTGATGAAAAAGACCACACCAAGATAAACACACAAAATAAAAACACTTAAAAAAGCCAAATACAGCTTATAACAATACATATGAAAATGGTATTTCATAGAAAATTTCAACACCCTTAGCGAAACTGGTTACAATATAATACACTTCAATAAAGATTATACATAGTATTCATCCATGGAGCACATAATCAATTCATGTACATAAATAAATAAATAAATATATGCAAAATCAGCTCCCTATATGTAATCTAATTGTTTAAGTGTACGTTTAAGATTTAGGACATATCCCTTCATATACATGTAAGATTTTGTCCAAATACCTCACTATTACAGTATCTGCAGTCAGTTATACATACTAACAGAAATCATGCCCAGTACTACAATACATAGCTCTTCAGTATATCACAGAAGGTTAGCAGCACAAAGAAAGGGGGCAGTTGGTGCCTGATAGAAACAGCTATTTGACCCATACAAAGGTGAGGTACAGGTAGAGGTCCTATAAGACCAATATGAACAAGTACATAGAGGAGGGAGAGGAAGGGGTTACAAAGTCATGTAACCAGTTTACCAGTTCCAGATAGCATAAGGGTGTGAAAGGTGGCGCTCCCCACGCGTATCGCTGCCTGCGCCTGGCAGCTTCGTCAGGGGAAGTCTTTCTATCCCTGATTAACCCCTTATAGTCCCAGCGATCCCTAGCCCTCTATATACATAAATTGGTGGTGCCCTCCCACTCACTCGCTTCGCCTAAAAACCGAATTGCTTCACAAGCAATCTGGTTTCCTCTCTGGCTCTGCAGCCTGCGGAAAAAATCATGCAGGCTGCAGTTTTCGGAGCGGTTTTAGCATCGGCAATGCGGGAACCGGATTGCTCAGGATGTGTAATCCTGAGCAATGTGGTTCCCGCATATACTTTGCTTATCTCGACTGCCGCCGGGATAAGCAAAGTGTACTGTGTTCTGTAAAAGTTAAAATTTAATAAATAAATGTTTGTTTAATGTCTCTAGGGGGTGCCTAGTCCCCCTAGAGACCTTACACCCACTCAGGTGGGCTTATCCTGCTATAATCTGTAATGTACAAAAGCGCTGGCCTCCTCAGAGTGGCGTGCATGACCCCACAAACTGACCCCCCCGTGTCGTTATACTTGTCCCTGCACCCCCTCTTATCTTTTCTAGCTTTCCCTTTTGCTGAAGGAAACGATGTATTAAAGTAAAGAATACAGGTTATATTTACGTCCTGTGTGAGTTTCTGTTTCTGTAAGTGTCCAAAGGCGAGCCTGTCTGCTGCTCCCTCCGCCCACTTATTATTTATGCACGCCCCCTCTCGGCTTGCTGCAGTGCTCAGAGCCTGGCCGCGTCATGAAAGGGGCGGGGCTACCGATATGACACGATTTTAGCCCCCGCCCTTTCATGAGGCGGCCAGGCTCTCAGCAATGCAGCAAGCCGAGAGGGGGCGTGCATAATTACAAAGCGGGCGGAGGGAGCAGCAGACAGGCAAGCCTTTTGACACTTTTTCAGAAACAGAGAACTCGCACAGGACGAGGTGAATATAACCTCTCGTCTCTACTTTACAAAATCGTTTTTTCCTGCAAAAGTGATGGCTAGAAATGATAAGAGAAGGGTGCAGGGACAGGTATAAAGATGCGGGGGAGTCAGTTTGTGGGGTCATGCGCGCCGCTCTGAGGAGCCCGGCGCTTTCATTCATAAAAATGTACAACAGCTGACAGGAGTCAGCTATTGTACATAACAGATTACAGCAGTTTATGCCCACCTGAGTGGGTGTAAGGTCTCTAGGGGGACTGGGCACCCCTAGAGACATTGTACAAGCATTTATTTATTCAATAAACACTTTCACTATACACTATACACAGAACACTTTGCTTATCCCGGCGGCAGTATATGCGGGAACCGCATTGCTCAGGATTACACATCCTGAGCAATCTGGTTACCGCATTGCAGATGATAGAACCGCTCCGAAAACTGCAGCCTGCATGATTTTTACCGCAGGCTGCAGAGCCGGAGTTGGAAACTGGATTGCTTGTGAAGCAATCTGGTTTGTAGCATTGACTTCTATGAGGAGCGTTTCTTGATCCGGTTTTGAGCTTTTTGAAAGCTCAAAACCGGATCAGGTTTTAAAAAAAAAAAAAAAAAAACGCAGATGTGACCCTAGCCTATGTCTCTTGTTTGCCCTTCGGTGTCATCATGAGAGGAGAACATGGTTTCTTAGCAGCAGGTGTTCTGTGGTGTGGACTGCAATTTTTCAGACATGTCTGGGAGCAATCTCCTCTGCCTTGGCCAGAGTGAACATCTACTGTAAGTCGATGCTCAATATTGACATCTAGACTTTTCTTTGGCTAACTGCATATGGCACTTATTTTATTCTCTGCACCATTTTTCCGCTCACCATATTGTTTGATTATGGAATTATAGAATGGTAGAGTTCGAAAGGACCTCCTAGGTCATCTGTTCCAACCCCCTGCTCAAAGCAGGATTCACTAAATCATCCCAGACCGATGTCTTCCCAGCCTGTATTGGAAGAATTCCATTTAAGGGGAACTCACCACCATCCGTGGAAGCCTGTCCCACTCGTTGATCACCCTCCCTGTCAAAAAGATTTTCTTACAGTTAATCTGTGTCTCCTCCCATTCAGTTTCATCCCATTGCTTCTAGTCTTTCCTTGCGCAAATGAGAATAAAGCTGATCCTTCTACAGCTATTACGTCTCCTCTCTGTCTTCTTTTTAGCTAAACATTCCAAAATCCTGTAACCATTCCTTATAGGACATGGTTTCCATACCAATCTCTCTCCTCTGAAGTTGCTCCTATTTGTTTTTCTTTTGTTTTTTTCTTAATGTGGTGCCCAGAACTGGACACAAATTCCAGATAAGGTCTGATCAAAGACGAGTAAAGGGCGATAAATACTTCACATAATATGGACTGTATGCTTTTATTAATACATCCCAGAATTGTGTTTGCCTTTTTTGCTGCTGCATCACACTGTTGACTCATGTTCAGTCTGTGATCTATTCGCATACCCAAATCTTTTTCACACGTACTGTTGATTAACCTTATTCTTCCCATTCTTTATAGGCTTTTTTCATTTTTTTGCACATTGTTAAAAAAAATTCTGTTAGTTGCTGCCCACTGTTCCAGTTTGTTTAGATCTTTTTGAATCTCTCTCTCTCTTTTTGTTCAAAAAACTTTCCTGGTATAGAAGTCAGGCTTACAGGCTTATAGTTCCCTGGGTCCACTTTCGTCTCCTTTTTCAATAGGGACAACATTTGCTCTTCTCCAGTCCTCTGGGACTGCAATTTTCAAAAATTATGGAGAGTGGTTCAAATATTTCACCTGCAATCTACTTTAGTACCCTGGGGAGTAATTCATCTGGACCTCGAGACTTGAATTCATTGATGTTCAGAATGGGTTGTGCAGGTAAAAAGTATAGGCACAATTTCAATTCATGTTTGTGATATTCAAGTCTCATACTACAAGGGCTATAGGCAAAAATACATAGACACGTGGCCAAAATTGTTGGTACCCCACGTTACTGAAAGAAAAACCCACAATGGTCACAGAAATAACTTGAATCTGAGAAAAATAATAATAAATAAAAAATCTATGAAAATGAACAAATGAAAGTCAGACATTGCTTTTCAACCCTGCTTCCACAGAATTTTTAATAAATTAAACTATGAACTAGGGACCTGGAGAGAAATGATGGAACCTTAACTTATATATTGTTGCACAACCTTTTAAAGCAATCACTGTAATCAAGCAATTCCTGTAAAGGCCACTTCACACACACAGATATCTGAGTCCAATATCTGAACAGATCTCTGGTTGCAGTGAAATCATGGATACATTCTCCATGTTGTACACAGCCACAAAATGGAGCAATGTATCCATGATTTCACTGCAACCAGAGATCTGTTCAGATATTGGACTCAGATATCTGTGTGTGTGAAGTGGCTTAACTGCTCGCCAGGTATTTTGGCGACTTCTTAAGGGCAAACTGCTTCAGTTGTCTCATCTTTGAAGGTTGCTTTTTCCAGACGGCATGTTTTAGCTCTTTCCAAAGATGCTCAATAGGATTTACGTCAGGGCTCATAGAAGGCCACTTCAGAATAGTCCAATGTTTTCCTCTTAGCCATTCTTGAGTGTTTTTAGCTGTGTGTTTTGGGTCATTAGCCTATTGCAAGACCCATGATCTTTGACTGAGACCAAGCTTTCTGACACTGGGCAGCACATTTCTCTCTAGAATTCCTTGATAGTCTTGAGATTTCATTAATCCCAGCAAAGCTTCAAGACACCCTGTGCCAGATGCAGCAAAGCAGCCCTAGACCATAACAGATCCTCCTCCATGTTTCACAGTAGGGACAGTGTTCTTTTCTTGATATGCTTCATTTTTCCATCTGTGAACATAGAGCTGATGTGCCTTGCCAAAAAGTTCATTTTTGTCTCATCTGTCCATAGGACTTTTTCTCAGAAGCTTTGTAGCTTGTCAGCATGTAGTTTGGCAAATTCCAGTCTGGCTTTTTTATGATTTTATTTCAAATGGTGTCCTCCTTGGTCGTCTCCCATGAGGTTCACTTTGACTCAAACAACGACAGATGGTGTGATCACACTGATGTTCCTTGAAGTTCATCTTTAATCTCTTTAGAAGTTTTTCTGGGCTCTTTTGTTAGCATTCATATTATCTGTCTCTTTGATTTGTCATCAATTCCCTCCTTCGGCCACGTCTAGGGAGGTTGGCTATGTAGTGTTGTAGTGCAAATGATGAGGAATCCAGAGGCACACACAGATATGCTGAACTGCTCAGTCGAGCGTCCATACTTTAATGAATTCTCTTCCCTTTCCCAGCTCCCCCTTTTCCTGCCACAGCTCCTCCTCTATCTTACATCATTGTTACTGGGCAGAAAATGTAAACAGCAAATTACAGAAGATATAACAACATTACATCTCTTATCATCTTACAAAAAAACCAAAGTAAATAGTTAACCGTTCAAAAGTTCGCGTTGTAGAAAAGTTTTTTTTGTTTTTCTCTACTGAAGAACATAGTCCGCAAGGTGGACTGGTGGCCCTCGATTTGTTCTCCCAGGATAACGTCGAGACATATAATTTCCAGATAAACTCGGGGGGTCTTCTGAGGTATCTCCTATGGGAACAGCTGAGTTAATTTCCTCTGGCAGTATGTCGTCGCTATCTACTTCCTGTGCGTGCGTCGTCTCTGGGACGTAGCCACGAAGATTTTTAAAATGGGACACATTTCTAGTGACCTGATGATTTTGGTTTTTAGCAGTAATCATGGTGCCTCTGATTTGTGTGGCCTGAAAGGGCTCGGGATAGTATGGCGATGAAACTTGTCGCTAGGTCTCAGTCCCTTTACAAGAACCCAATCACCCACCTTTATTTCTGGATGCTTGTAACGGCGGCTACTTTTTTCCGCATACTGCTTCATTTTATCCTTAGAGACGGAATCATTAATAGCAATTGGGGTTTGGACCGGAAGTGACGGAATGCATGGGATTTTGACGCGCAAGGGCCTACTGAACAATGACGTTGCTGGCGGTATCCCAGTAGTGGAGTGTGGTGTGGCTCGGTACTGTCTAGGGAATCTATGTAATTCTTGTTGTGAGTCCTTGTGCTCCATAGTAGCAATCCTCAGGGTCTTGTTGATTGATTGCATGAATCGTTCCACTTCGCCATTGGCTTGAGGCCAATAAGGAGTTATTTTCCTGTGGGAGAAACCAAGATAAGTTGCCAATGACTGAAAGTCTGTGCTATTGAATGGAGGTCTATTGTCCGTCTTCACTGTCTCAGGTATGCCATAAGCCGAGGAAAATCTTGTCTAATTTTGGTATAACAGCCCTGGCCGAGGTAGTCGAAACATGTTCAATTACTGGAAACCGAGAATAGTCATCCATGACCACCAACAGGTAGGAGCGGTCCGGTAAAACACAAAAATCAACACTGACAGCAGTCAATGGGCTCTATGGCAGGGGTGTCATTTGTAAAGGCGCACGCCTATGGTCAACTATAGTTGCTTGACAAGGAATGCATGTTTGAATCAATGCCTCTACTTTTTTGTCCAGTCCAGGAAACCACACTTTTTCTCGAAGTAGTTGCTTTGTTTTTACCACCCCTTGATGAGCCTCATGGGCTAGATCAAGTACACGGTCCTCCAGTTTCTGAGGTATCACCAGGCGACTGTCACGCAACAGCAGATTTGAGTCCGACACTGAGAGTGAATGTCGTGCATTAAAGAAAGCCTCCAAGTAACCTACTCGATCGGGTGGTTGAAGGCGAGCCTCAGCAAGAAAACAGCTCCATTTCTTAGACCGAACCGATTCTATCACCAACTGAAGTTGGGGATCAGAGTCCACTGACGGTTGTATTTCCTCCATAGTTCATAGCTCTTGGCACTGAATGTGCAGCAACGAAATTTACATGTTCCTCGCTAGAACAGTTGCTGGAATGTTGTCCTTAGTAGGTTGTGGTATTGTGTGTCTTGAGAAATATCCACCGGGTTTCCAACTCCTGCCTCATATCTCAGTTGAAGATGGTAGTTCTGTAAGCGGAGCAACCAGCGTTCAATTCGTGGAGGGGTTTGGAAGAGTGTTTGTTGAAAATTGGAACAAGCGGTTTGTGGTCACTTACGACTGTTAACTTGTGTCCAAAGAGGTACAGATGAAAGTGAAGGCATCCCCACACAACTGCAAGAGCTTCCCTTTCAGTTTGTGAGTAGCGCTGTCTGTATCTGTTAATGTCGTTGTAGTTGTAGAAATGCAGCCATTGTTGGACACTTGTGTGAGAATTGCACCCAGGCCTACCGGGCTAGCGTCTACAATCAGTTCTGTGGACTTTAATGGGTCAAAGTAGGCCATGACAGTGTCACCAGTTAGGCTGGACTTCAACGCGTCAAACATGCTTGATGCTCAGTACCCCATGACCAAGGAATATCTTTCTTTGTGAGTTGTCTCAGGGGTTCGGAAATAGTGGCTAGGTCGGGTATGAATCGTCCACAGTATGTGACCAGTCCTAGAAAGCTGCGAACCTCTGAGGATTGATTGACCAGCAGACTTGATGGCAGCTACTTTCTGTGGATCTGCTGACACACCTTGTTCTGAAAAGATGTATCCAAAAAAATTTAATGACGTTTGGTTGAACTCACATTTTGATGGATTGACAGTTAGATTGCAGGCTTGCAATCTCTGAAACACTTGCTCAAGGTGACTGTCATGTTCTTCTTGGGTTGTTCCATATATGAGAATGTCATCACTGACGTTGAGGACTCCCGCTATTCCAGACAGAACCTGACTGATAACATTTTGAAAGATTTCTGCAGCTGATGAGATACCTAAGTTCAACCTCTTGAACCTACGCAGGCCCATATGAGTACTGAAAGTTGTGATGTACCTGGAGTCTGGATGCAACTCAAGTTGATGATAGCCGGATTTTAGTCAATTTTTGAAAACACCTTTGCACCATTCAGATCTGTGAGAATGTCATCAATAGTAGGCGTGATGTGCCTTTCTCTTTGAATAGCTAGATTGGCATGCCGCATATCCACACAAAGCCGTATTTTACCAGGCTGTTTTGGTTTAGGCGCAACAACGATTGGCGAGACCCAGGGAGTTGGGCCTTCAACCCGTTCAATAACATCAGATGCCTCCAGGTCTTGCAATTCTTGCTCCACAAGTTTGCGGACATGAAAGGGGATGCGCCTGTGAGGTTGGATGGAGGGCTGTATCGACTGATCAATATGTAACTTTATCTGAACGTCTTTTAGCTTACCAAGGCCTTTAAAGAGACTGGGGTACCTCTGCATAATATGTGGGACTGAAGAACCTGTAACGCTGTTGACCAGGTTCACCAGGCTAGAGACACTGCGCTGCTGCAGCTGAGAAGCGTATCTGCAGAGCACTCCACTTGTAGAAGTGTCGTGATGGATTTCCCTTCAGCTGTTAGTTCTGACTGAAATTTGCCACACAGGGGCAACGCAGCTGCGGAACCATAAGGGAAAATCTGTAGGCTGGTATTTTGTAGAGCAGGTCTATTCAGGAGTTGATTATAGATTGTATGACTGATGACATTGACTGACGCCCTGTGTCCACCAGGGCTTCCACTGGATTGCCATTTATGAGGATGACTCGTTTTGGATTGTTAATCATGTGCACAGCCCGAGATCCTTCCTCAGTCACTGAGAATAAGTAAGTGCTTTGAGCCTCGTCATTAGGCTGCAGTGCTTGGACCTTCTGTGACCTGGGCTGTACTGTGGGACGAGCAGATTGCTGCGGTGTAGATCTGCACACTTTTGCAAAATGGTTTAGTTTTCCACAATTATGGCAGGTTGTACCCTTTGCTGGACAAACATTCTGGTGAGGATACGACCCACCGCAGTTGTAACAAGTGGCCGCCTGTACTTGTGGTTTCTGTGTAAGCTTTGCTATAGAACGATGGTTGTGCTTTCAGTGGTCATCACTGCGCCTCACAGTAAACGCTGCAATGGGTGCCGTACCGGACATGATATTCATCAATGCTTTCTGTGGCTGATTGCTTTGATTGTCTAAACTTGAAGATTTCAAATGCTGCATTTCTGTGTGGGGAGAAGTGTTGCTCAATGCTGCTTTGCTCAGCTCATAGTCCTTGTCCTCCCCTGTGTTAGGCAGAGTAGTGAAGATATCATAGACTTGCTCCCCTGCATAGTGTAATAACATGCTTTCTTTCTTGTATCATCGCTATGTTCATGGCTTGCAGAAATATCTCAAAGCGCTTCAGCCATTTATCCCAACATGCTGCTAGGTTTGCTTGGGACTGATGCACATCAAAAGCTGGGAATGCAGGTAGACAAGCCATGATGAGCACTGATGATCTTGTGGCACTGAAATACCTTTAGCTGATGAATGAACGCTTCCTCGTCGCCAATTGTAGTGTTGTAGTGCAGATGACGATAAAATCCAGAAGCACACACAGATATGCTGAACTGCTCAGTTCGAGCGTGCCATACTTTAATGAATTCTCTTCCCTTTCCCAGCTCCCCCTTTTCCTGCCACAGCTCCTCCTCTATCTTACATCACTGTTACTGGGCAGAAAATGTAAACAGCAAATTACAGAAGATATAACAACATTACAGGCTACAGTTACATTTCTGAATAATATGTGCAACTATAGTCACAGGAATATCAAGCTGCTTGGAGGTGGTGTTATAACGTTTAACTTTAAATATGCTTGTCTATAATTTCTTTCTAATCTCCTGAGACAACTCTTTCCTTCTGCTTCCTCTGGTCCATGTTGAGTGTGGTACACACCATGTCACCAAACAGCACAAGTGAGTATCTGTAGCTCTATATATAGGCCACTGGACTGATTACAAGATTGTAGACACCTGTGATGCTAATTAGTGGACACACCTTGATTTACCATGTTCCTTTTGTCACATTATTTTCAGGGTACCTTCATTTCTGTCCAGGCCTATTTCATGAGTTTAATTTTTTTTAATTCTGTGGAAGAAGGGTTGAAAAGCAATGTTGATTTTCATTTGTTCGTTTTCATCGATTTTTTTTAATTTATTATTACTTTTGTCAGATTCAAGTTATTTCTGTGATCATTGTGGATTTTACTTTCATTAAACAAGGGGAACCAACAATTTTGACCATGTGTGCATTTTAAACCATAGTAGTGGACATCGTACAGTTAGGTCCAAAAATATTTGGACAGTGACTAACGTTTTAACATTTTACCTGTTTACCAAAACATATTCAAAATACAGTTAAATAATCAGAATGGGCTTAAAGTTCAGACTCTCAACTTAATTTTGAGGTAAGATTTTAGGAATTACAGTGCTTTAATATGTAGCTTCCTCTTTTTCAAGGAACCAAGATTAATTGGACAATTATATTAAAAGCTGTCTAGTGAGCTGCATGAGCTGTTCCCTAGTTACTCCATCGTACATTAAGCACGTAAAAGGTCTGGAACTATTCCAGGTGTAGTGTTTGCACTTGGAAGATGTTGCAGTGAACCCACAACATGTGGTCAAAAGAACTCTCAATGGAAGAGAAACAGACTATCATTAGGCTGAAAAGAAATAAGAAATACATCAAAGAGATAGCAGAAATGGAAGTAGTGGCCAAATCAACAACAATAAAAATTCTGCCAAAAAAAGAGTTCACTGCTGAACTTGGGAACTCAAAAAGACCTGGACATCTATCAAAGACAAGGTGGATGATCACAGAATTCTTTTATACTCACCTGGCACTGTCTTCAACTTTTTCTAGCATCACTCCAATTGGTCTCCTGTGATTTGTGACCTTACAAATGCTCCGGTGTTTCATGGAATGGACCGGGGGACACTTTTCAATACATCTCTATGGGGCCCTTGTTCTAGACTCATACTGGCTCTCACAGAGTTAAATTGAGACCTTGTGGCATAAATTCTGAATTCCGGATGGTCTGAAGTTATGGGCTCAAGATGCAAGATGGAGCCACAGGATTGGAGCAAAGCTGAGAGAAGATGATTATATGACAGGGTGCAGGGGTCTTACATCTACAGTGTCACACCAACACTGAAAAAAAAACCAGAACCGCTGGAGTGCTGCTTTAAATAATTATAGAGGTACACAGAACCCAAAACACGAAGATTCAGTCACTTTCCAAACTTCTGGATCTAACCAAAGGTTAGCAGCCTTCCTCACCAGATAAGAAATAAAAGTTAACGCACATTTTTAACACATGGTGCGTCCATTCAATACTGCCTCTGTTCACAATGCTCTGTCCATCCTTGCAATATGAGAATTGAAAGGACAGCACCAGATATGATGACTAAACCTTAGAAATGAATAGTTCCATTCTTTCTCTGAGGTTAAAGTTTGCTTTAAGTGGCTTTATTTTCCATATCAAATGTATTCTTCCTCACAACTCCTGTATGTCTTTTTCAGGGGAACGTCCTTTCCAGTGTAATCAATGTGGAGCTTCATTTACCCAGAAGGGGAATTTGCTAAGACATGGTAAACTACATACTGGAGAGAAGCCTTTTAAATGCCACTTGTGCAGTTACGCTTGTCAAAGGAGAGATGCCCTGTCTGGACACCTCCGCACACATTCAGGTGAGCAAAGCAGTTGTGCAGTTACGCTTGTCAAAGGAGAGATGCTCTGCCTGGACACCTCTGCACACATTGAGGTGAGCAAAGCAGTCCATGATAAAGTATGGTGGCACACACTTGGTATCTGTGGCATTTTCTTCAGTTCTTTAAAATGTTCTATAGAAGAATACATATACATACACATTTTTGAGAGTTGCAAAAATACTGTAAGACAGCTAATGTTTGTTCTATTAACCACAGTGGAAAAACCCTTCAAATGTGAATTCTGTGGACGTAGCTACAAGCAGCGCAGCTCTCTGGAGGAACACAAGGAGCGGTGCCGCATATATCAACAGAATGTTAGCGAGCCTGGTGAGTGTAAAATTTGTACCTAAAAAGTCATATATTTACCAACCTCCTTTATACACTCCCAATTTCACATTCTCTGACCTCAAGAAAAAGCACTCTATTTTGGCAAACTACTCTGGAATAGGGCAGAATATCGTACTGAGGTTCTCGCACAGAAAAAGTTTCTAACCAAGATCATTTTTGTTGACAACTCATCATATTAAGTGTTATTCGTAGATTGAATAGTAGATAGCACATTTCTGCATGTACAGCAGGTCTTTAAAACAATAAATATGGAGCAATATTGCTAGAAAACTTGACTCAACCTTAGATAACTATCTTACATGCTCAAACGTTGTCATGCACAAGTGCCTTCCCCCCCTTTTCTCCACTCTCCTTCCTCCATTGACCACAAATGTGAGGGGACAGGAAGCAATGCCTGCCATTAGACAGCGTGGATACCAGAGTTCTCGCCTTGTATTGTGAGAGAAGACAAAACCTCAGACCAGCTTAGTGGAAATACTGACAGAAAGAGACAGAAAGTGGTCAGAAATAACACATCTTGCAGAAGGCCTGTGTATTCTGCTCAGAGGGGTTATAGGACAGCGCTTGCTCGCTATGAGTTTTGTGCGGTATGGCTGGATCAACCATTATTTCTGCTTTCACCAAATGTGCAAAGAATACATTTTCCTTTCTACAATGGGTATGAATGCCTGCAAGATGGTACACATCGTACATGAAGTTAATAGTGTACCTTCTGAACTGTTTCTTTGCACTTTTACATAGTTTCAAGGTGAAAAATAATTGGAATGATCAACTATTGAAAATCATGATTTACCCGTCCAGTAATAGTGTTGGAGTGTGGGCCAGGCTACCAGTCTGACAATTTTACGCAGGCTTGTAAACTTGACTTTTAATTTTTTTTTCCTGGAAAGCTTATCAAAAAATCACGAAAAGACAATATTTTTTATGAACGAATTGAAAAACCACAATAAATCATTATGATTCTCAGTGTCTACTATTATTATATAACTAGATGGGTGTCATATGCTATTGTATCGGGACGACGGTGATGTCATGATTGGGGCAGGATCTGTGACACTGGGGGTGGGCTCACGCGGCGGTGGCATCTCTTATTTGGAGGGCGATGATATGACGATCGGGAGGGGCTTTGGGGCATCCTCGTGACCCATGTTGTTGCCATGTTTGTTCACCCTGTCATGTGCAGTAGTGGACCGAGTGTACAAACATGGAGGACGCATGCGCAGTTACAAATGATGTGATGTCATGATGGGGACGGGCCTGAGGTGGGCTTTTTTTTTTTCCAACATTTGATGTTTATTGAAGATTTTCTATTAAATCATACATCAATTAAGATACAGAAAACACTTGTATAAGAGATAACGGGTACTTTGGGGGAGGGGGGATGTGAAGTGGAGGGGGGAGGGAATGGGGGAAGGGATAAAACATTATTCTCTTGCAATAAATGTTTCTTTCCACAGACAATCGAGTGTATAGTACAAATTCAAGTATACCCTTGCTATACAACCAATAAGAGTAGCAGTATCCAACTACATTTCAAACAGACATGAGTGCTGAATAACGACCTAGACATTCTCCAAATCTTAAAGGGTCGGGACGGGGGTAGCCAAAGGGTGTGAGGCCCACAAATGCCAGGCCTGCAAAGTGGGTTTCTTATTCGAGATGGTGAGGGCCAAATGATATTCAAAATAAAAAATCGAGTCAACCCTATCAATTACTTCAGTAAGGGTGGGTGGGGTCGATGCCCTCCACTTTGCTGCCAAGCACATTCTGGCCGCCGTTAAGACATAAGCTATAATCCTGCGAAGGCCAGGCTGAAAACCCCTATACCAATGTGCAAAACAGCCAGCTGTGGAGATGGAGGGAAAGAAGCCCCCAGCACCATCGTGAGTAGACACGAGATTAAATGCCAGTAAGGGGATATTTTGGGGCAGGACCACCACATATGAGCAAGGTCTTCCCAACCCCCAACACTGTCTCCAGCAGAGAGATGAATTCTGCTCGGTATACTTGGCCAGATTAGTCGGGGGGAGATACCACTGTAAATGAATATTTTTCAGACTTTCCAAATGATTTATACATCGAGTTGACTTGGAGAGAGAGCTAATGGCCTCCTCCCACTCTTCCACTTCAGAAGCAAAGGTCAGGTCTCTCTCCCATTTTAGCATGTAATCTAGTTTGGGAAGACTAGTGCTTTGTAGATAAGCAGAGTAAATTATAGACAGGCCTTTTTTCCCCTGTGGGTCCGACAGGAGAAAAGTCTGAAAAGGCGCAGGAGGAGACGGTGATTGACTCAGGGTATGATGACATAAAGGTGACTGTAGAAAATGTCTAATCTGCAAGAACTGCAAAAAGGCACGCCCATGCTTGGGAGTCTTCAAAATTAACTTGTCATATGAGACCAGTTTACCCTTGGGGAGCAAATCCTCCAAAGTATGCACACCAGCTCAACTCCACAAGTCCAGGGCCAAAGAGGGTACGTGCATCTGTAAGGCAGAGATGGAAATCTCCGACAAAGGCAAAGTGGTCCAGTATCTCGGTGCACCCCTCCAGCACTTAAGCACAGCCTCCACAGTTCCCAGCCCAGGTGTTCTTTTAAGCAGACCCAATGACTCCGCAGCCAAGACCTGACGTAAACTTCCACCACTCGAGCAATGAGTTTCAATTTGAATCCAGCCCAACTGGTCTGAGGAACTCCACCATGCTCTGGCCTCCTCTAGGATCACCACCCTGTGATATGATTTCAGATCAGGCACCCCCATCTCCCCTTTTTAAGTGGTAAATACATTACATTCCTAAAGATTCTGGGTTTTTTCTTCGCCCAAATGTATTTATTAACTAATTTAGTTTTATGAGTAGTTTATTGGGGACAGAGAGCGGGATACAACGGAAGCAGTGCAAAATTTTGGGCAGCAAAATCATCCTGAAGGCCTGTATCCTGGCCATCCATGACAAGTCCTGAACAGGATAATCCTCCAAAACACCCATAAGTGCCTTGCGGAGGGATTCTATGTTGGTGGTCACAAGCGAGGAGGAAGAACACAATGTAATCCCCAAATAGGGAATGCCTTCTGTACACCATTGGAACAGAAACGAGGACACCAGCTGAGCTGAAAGGCCGGGAGGGACCCGAATCGGAAAAATCATTGATTTGAAGCATTGAGCTTATATCGTGTTTCATTGAAAATAGGGCGCCCCCCGAAAGTAAGGCATGCTTGGGGGGCACCCTACCTCCTAATATAAGGCACCCCCGATTATAAGGCGTACCTGCAGACTGTGGTGGCCCCCGCTCTCTGGTGTCCGCGCTCTCTGGTTGCCCCCCCGCTCTCCTGATTCCCGCTGTAACTGCTGATCTCCGCCCAGGTCAGGAGCCCTGCGTCAATTACAGCGCAGGAACCGTGAGCCAATCACAGCCCAGGAATCGCAAGCCAATCGGCGGCCAGCTGACATCGTGCATGGCCTCTGATTGGCTTGCGGTTCCTGGGCTGTGATTGGCTCACAGTTCCTGCACTGTAATTGGCGCAGGGCTCCTGACCTGGGCGGAGATCTGCAGCTACAGCGGGAATCCAGTGTGCGGAGGCCACCATGGAGCGGGGAGAGAGGCGGACACCGGAGTGCGGAGGCCACCGTGGAGCGGGGAGAGCGCGGACACCGGAGAGCGGGAGACACCAGAGAGCGGGGAGACACTTTCAAAAATCGGTTTGTGTGTATAGGTATGTGAGTGTGTGTATGGTTATGTGTGTGTGCGTATGGTTATGTGTGTGTGTATGGGTATGTGTGTGTGTATGGGTATGTGTGTGTGTGTTTGTGTTGTGTGTGTGTTGTGTGTGTATGGGAGGCTGCAGTGGGACCGTATATAAGACACCCCCAGAAAATAAGACATGGTCCATCTTTGGGACCAAAAAAAAATATAAGACGGTGTCTTATTTTCAGGGAAACACGGTAATATGAAATCTGGGTAAATAAGGTCAGGTTGGATATAACCGCCGGTAGGGACTCTCCCAGATTGGTGCAAAACATAATGATGTCGTCAGCATATAGGCCTATTTTATGATCCCTGTCACCCACCCGAATGCCCGAGACTAATGGATCCGCCCGAATAGAGGCCGCCAACTGCTCCACAACCAAGGCAAATATCACCGGGGAGAGCAGGCATCCCTGCTGTGTGCCATTGGTTATGGAGAAGCGACTAGACTGGCGGAAAGGACCCTAGCATTAGGATTAGTGTATAAACAAAGTATCGCCGACAGAATCAGACCCGCAAAGCTGAATTTCCATAGCTCCGCTCTGAGGTATCCCCAGTGCACCCTATCAAACCCCTTCTCCGCGTCTAAGGACAGGAATGCACTGGGGACCCCCCTCTTCTCTGTCAGGTCCACAAGGACCACCATGCTTCAGGGACCAACCTTCGCCTGCCTCCCAGCTACAAACCCCACTTTGTCTGGGTGAACCAGCGAAGGAAGAAAACGAGATATCCTATTGGCCAAGACTTTAGAAAAGATTTTCAGGTCACAGTTTAGAAGTGAAATTATCCTGTTATTAGCCGGTGAATCTGGGGATTTCCCGGGTTTTGGAATCGTAGTAATTGTAGCCTCCAAAGAGGATGGGGAAATGGTGCCCTTAGATTGCCATTGGTGAAAAGTGCGGACAAGGTAAGAAACCAATTGGGCGGAGAAGGATTTATAATATAAATTTGGAAAACCGTCTGGCCCTGGCGCCGAAAAGGTTTTGGTAGAAGCTATAACCTTAGATACCTCAGGTGCAGGGAAGGGCAAGTTCAGCTCAGCTAAGTGTCCTGCCGGTAAGGATGGGAGTTGTAACTTATTTAGAAAGTGCTCAATGGAAGTCAGATCTGGCTGCGGAGTGTCTCCGTCCTCTCTTAAGCTGTAAAGGGCTGCATAGTATTTTGCAAAGACATCTGCCATTTCCGCTGGATTTCTCACATTACTACCATTAGTATCCTTCAAATATTCATCATGCACGCTGCGCGTTTCTTAATTCACCAAGCCAAAACAGCCCCAGCTCTATCACCTGCCGCATAATATTTAACCTTAAGACGCCTCAGCCCTCTTTCATATTGCGCCAGCAGCAATGCCCGTAGCTGATGACATATCTGAAAGATTTGCGAGGCAAGGTGCGACAGAGTTAACACTTATTATTGGCTTCCTGCTGGTTTAACTCAAGAATCAGATCTGACCTGAGTTCATTTCGAGACCTCTTCAACTGAGAGGATTTCTGAATGAAAAGGCCCCGTAGCACTGCTTTATGCGACTCTCAAAGCTTCTCCTCGGAAACCTCCCCATTATCGTTTAAGTTAAAGTAGTCAGTCAAATTCTGAGTTACCGAGGTTAAGATATTCTGATCGGACAGGAGACTTGTATTGAGCCTCCAAGTACGTAGAGGGCTTCTCCGCCCTTCGAAACCAACCTCCAACAACGCCAGCGCATGATCCAACCAAGTTATCAGATCAAGTTCTGCACAGGCACTGGCCGCCAACGTGTCATCATCCACCAGGAAGTAATCAATTCTGGAGTATGACCTGTGCCTGTGGGAGTAGAAAGAGTAGTCTCGTTCAGAAGCATGTATATAGCGCCACACGTTGTGGAGGCGGAATTCTCAGCACAGCGGGCCCAACTCTTTTCCCTTACGTAAGGCGGGAGAAGAACAATCTAGGAGACGATCTGACACTATATTAAAATCTCCACAGATAATGCGTAAACCCTGCACCTCCTTCCCCACCGACCTGAAAAAGGATCTGAGAAATTTAAGTTGGGCTTCATTGGGGGCGTACACCGTGGCTAAAGTCAGAGTCGTTCCGCCTACAGAACAGATCAAGATAATAAAACTGCCTGCTGGGTCAGTCACTGTTTTGATCAATTTAAATTGTAGGGAATTTCTGACAAAGATACAGACACCCACCTTCTTAGCTGAGTAATTAGCAAAGAATATATGCGCGTAATTCTTGTGGTGGAGCCTCTTATTATCGCCCTCCAATAAATGTGTTTCTTGGACACATAAGATGTCTACTTTAGTGCGGTGGGCCTCCCTCCACAGAAATGACCTTTTAATTGGGGAATTCAACCCTTTAACGTTAAGTGTTACTGTTCTTAGGGTCCTTTCACATCAGCGGTATTTTCAAATCGCGGCTGATGCGGTGAAAAAACCGCATCTGCCGTGATTGCCGCATAACCGCTGCACTTGCGGCGCGGTTGCGGTAATCCCCATAGAAAGTATAGGGGGACTTCCGGCAAGTGCGGTTTTGCACTTGCGGCAGGTGCGGCCGCGAAAAAAACCGCAGTCAGCCGCGGTTTTTTTCGCGGCCGCACCTGCCGCAAGTGCAAAACCGCACTTGCCGCACCTGCCGCAAGTCCCCCTATACTTTCTATGGGGATTACCGCAACCGCGCCGCAAGTGCAGCGGTTATGCGGCAATCGCGGCAGATGCGGTTTTTTCACCGCATCTGCCGCGATTTCAAATAAACGCAGATGTGAAAGGGCCCTTATACTCATATTGGAAATCGTTATTATTGTCAAGCAAATTGGATATCACTTGTTATCAGGATACTAGGCAACAGGTGAAATGCAAGAAAGGAAAATGGGGGGGGGGAGGGGAGGGGATAAGGGAAAGGCGAAGAACAGTCAGACTAGACAAAGAACAAATAAATATAATACCAATGTAAACTAAACAAGGGCGGAACCCGTCACCAAGTTGGGGGGGGACAAACATCCCTCGTCCAGAAAATATGCGGCAGAGAGCCCGACCGAATCGGATGGAGTATCGGTCGTAAAAATGAAAATTCCGTCTCAAGCTGGGTTAGGTGAAGCAACCGACACCAGCAAATCCATGAGCCTAATGGTGCCGTCACACAGCACGATCTGGCCAGCGATGTCGGAAGCGATGCGCGGGTGCCCACTCGCTTCCGACATCGCTGGCCAGCTGTCACACAGCATCGCTGCGGCCGGCGACACCACAGCGATGCGGGCGGTGACATCGCTCGCTGGGCTGGGCTCAGCCCAGCGAGCGATCCGCAGCAACGCTGCGGTATAGGCTGGATCGCCGCCGACATCGCTCTGGCGATGTCACACGGCGCGATCCAGCCTTATCGCAGGTCGCCGGTTGACAGGTTTACGGTTCTTCCCGTAAACCTGTCAACCTGCGACCAGCGATAAAACGCGGTCGCGCTGCTCATTTACACAGCGCGACGTCGCTAGCAACATCGCTGATACGTCACTTTTTCGGCGATGTCGCTAGCGACGTCGCCAGGTGTGACGGCACCATAAGAGCTATGTTCATGACAAGGCTCTGCACAGTTCCGTATCCCGGGTTTCAAGCTCAGGAGCCCTCTGCATATGTGTCCGGACTTTTACTCGTGCGGTTGTCGGCTCGGGGTGAGGCAGTGGAGCTGGTACGTTGAAGATTCCACTCTTTAATCGCTTTATCAAATCTGGTGGGGGAGGTAAACGAATGCCTGGCACCTTTGTACCTGAAATTAACTCGGACCGGAGAGCCCCAGTTGTAGAATATGCCTCTGTCTCTCAATATGCAGCAAAAGAGGGCGAACTCATGTCTCCTAGCCAAAGTACTGGGAACAGGTCAGGAAAAACAGCCAAGTTCTGAAAGGCAGCAGACAATTGTGGCTTATTTCTCATAGCCAACAGCAACTGATCCCTCATTCTAGGGAACGTGAAGGAAACCAAGATATCTCTAGGGACATCTTTCCACAGCTGTGAGGGTTTAGGTAATCTGTAGGTATTGTCAACAGATAAATCAGCCGCAGAAGCGTCAGGAAGGACATTGTGCAGGAAGTCCAAGACTGCAGCCTGATCTTCCTCTTCCACTCCAGTCTCAGCCATCCCTCTGATCTTCACATTCCCCCTGCGTGATTTATCCCCTAAGTCCCACAGTTTAGCTTTCAGGGAATGCACCTCAGTGTCAGTGGTGTAGCGTGGGGGGCGGGGGAGGCGGTCCGCCCCAGGCGGCACGTGTGTGGGGGCGTCAGCAGAGACGGGGATTTGAAATTCCCGCGGAGGCCTGGGCAGCACATCGACGGCGGCGGCTCAGGCAGCTTAGCTCAGGCAGGCAGCGCTGCGCCGGGTAATTGTGTGGTTTGCTGAAGAGCCGCCGCCTGGGAGCTGCCGCCTGCCGCCTGGGATGCAGGCATATGGATGGGGCAGAGGGGTGCAGGGATATGGATGAGGCAGGGGGTGCAGGGATATGGATGGGGCACAGGGGTGCAGGGATATAGATGGGGCACAGGGGTGCAGGGATATGGATGGGGCAAGGATGCAGGGATATGGATGGGGCAACGGGGTGCAGGGATATGGATGGGGCAGGTGGTGCAGGGATATAGATGGGGCAGGGGTGCAGGAATATGGATGGGGACACAGGGTGCAGGATATGGATGGGGCACAGGGATGCAGGGATGTGGATGGGGCACAGGGTGCAGGGATATGGATGGGGCAGGGGTGCAGGGATATAGATGGGGCACAGGGGTGCAGGGATATGGAATGGGGCACAGGGATAGGATGGGAGAGGGCAGGATATGGATGGGCCATGGGTGCAGGGTATGGTGGCAGGGGGTGCAGGGATATGATGGGCAAGGGGTGCAGGGATATGGATGGGGCACAGGGGTGCAGGGATATAGTGGGGCACAGGGTGCAGGGATATGGATGGGCAACAGGTGCAGGATATGGAGGGCAGGGGTGCAGGAATATGGATGGGGAACAGGGGTGCAGGGATATGAATGGGGCTCAGGGATGCAGGGATATGGATGGGGCAGAGTGGTGCAGGGATATGGATGGGGCAAGGGGTGCAGGATGGATGGGCAGGGGTGCAGGGATATGATGGGCATGGGTGCAGATATGGATGGGACAGGGTGCAGATATAGGTGGGGCACAGGGGTGCAGGGATATGGATGGGGCAAAAGGGTGCAGGGATATGGATGGGGCAGGGGGTGCAGGAATATGGATGGGGAACAGGGGTGCAGGGATATGGATGGGGCACAGGGCTGCAGGGATATGGATGGGCAGAGGGGTGCAGGGATATGGATGGGGCACAGGGGTGCAGGGATATAGATGGGGCACAGGGGTGCAGGTATATGGATGGGGCACAGGGTGCAGGGATATGGATGGGGCACAGGGGTGCAGGATATAGGTGGGGCACAGGGGTGCAGGGATATGGATGGGGCAACAGGGTGCAGGGATATGGATGGGGCAGGGGGTGCAGGAATATGGACGGGGAACAGGGGTGCAGGGATATGCATGGGGCACAGGGCTGCAGGGATATGGATGGGGCAGAGGGGTGCAGGGATATGGATGGGGCACAGGGGTGCAGGGATATGGATGGGGCAGAGTGGTGCAAGGATATGGATGGGGCACAGGGGTGCAGGGATATGGATGGGACAGAGGTGCTGGGATATGGATGGGGTGCAGGGATATGGATGGGGCACAGGGGTGCAGGGATATGGATGGGGCAAAGGGGTGCAGGGATATGGATGGGGCAGAGTGGTGCAGGGATATGGATGGGGCACAGGGGTGCAGGGATATGGATGGGGCAACAGGGTGCAGGGATATGGATGGGGCAGGGGGTGCAGGAATATGGATGGGGAACAGGGGTGCAGGGATATGGATGGGGCACAGGGCTGCAGGGATATGGATGGGGCAGAGGGGTGCAGGGATATGGATGGGGCACAGGGTGCAGGGATATAGATGGGGCACAGGGTGCAGGTATATGGATGGGGCACAGGGGTGCAGGGATATGGATGGGGCACATGGGTGCAGGGATATGGATGGGCACATGGGTGCAGGGATATGGATGGGGCACAGGGGTGCAGGGATATAGATGGGGCACAGGGGTGCAGGGACATGGATGGGGCAACGGGGAACAGGGATATGGATGGGGCAGGGGGTGCAGGGATATAGATAGGGCAGGGGTGCAGGAATATGGATGGGGCACAAGGGTGCAGGGATGTGGATGGGGCACAGGGGTGCAGGGATGTGGATGGGGCACAGGGGTGCAGGGATGTGGATGGGGCACAGGGTGCAGGGATATGGATGGGGCAGGGGTACAGGGATATGGATGGGGCAGGGGATGCAGGGATATGGATGGGGCAGAGTGGTGCAGAGATATGGATGGGGCACAGTGGTGCAGGGATATGGATGGGACAGAGGTGCTGGGATATGGATGTGGTGCAGGGATATGGATGGGGCAATGGGGTGCAGGGATATGGATGGGGCAAAGGTGTGCAGGGATATGGATGGGGCAAAGGGGTGCAGGGATATGGATGGGGCAACGGAGTGCAGGGATATGGATGGGCAACGGGGTGCAGGGATATGGATGGGGCAGGTGGTGCAGGGATATAGATGGGGCAGGGGGTGCAGGAATATGGATGGGGACACAGGGGTGCAGGGATATGGATGGGGCACAGGGATGCAGGGATGTGGATGGGGCACAGGGGTGCAGGGATATGGATGGGGCAGGGGGTGCAGGGATATGGATGGGGCAAAGTGGTGCAGGGATATGGATGGGGCACAGGGGTGCATGGATATGGATGGGGCACAGGGGTGCAGGGAAATAGATGGGGCAGGGGTGCAGGGATGTGAATGGGGCAGGGGGTGCAGGGATATGGATGGGGCACAGGGGTGCAGGGATATGAATGGGGCACAGGGGTGCAGGGATATGGATGGGGCAAAGTGGTGCAGGGATATGGATGGGGCACAGGGGTGCAGGGATATGGATGGGACAGAGGTGCTGGGATATGGATGGGGTGCAGGGATATGGATGGGGCACAGGGGTGCAGGGATATGGATGGGGCAAAGGGGTGCAGGGATATGGATGGGGCAGAGTGGTGCAGGGATATGGATGGGGTGCAGGGATATGGATGGGCAGAGGGGTGCAGGGATATAGATACAGCAGAGGGGTTCAGGGATATGGATGGTACTGGGGTGCAGGGATATGAATGGGGCAGAGGGGTGCAGGGATGTGGATGGGGCACAGGAGTGCAAAGATATGGATGGGGAAAAGGGGTGCAGGGATATGGATGGGGCAGCGGGTGCAGGGATATAGATGGGGAAGGAGGTGCAGGGATATGGATGGGGCACAGGGGTGCAGGGATATGGATGGGGCAGAGGGGTGCAGGGATACGGATACAGCAGAAGGGTTCAGGGATATGGATGGTACAGGGGTGCAGGGATATGGATGGGGCAGAGGGTGCAGGGATGTGGATGGGGCACAGGAGTGCAGGGATATGAATGGGATGGGAGTGCTGGGATATGGATGGGGTGCAGGGATATGGATGGGGCAGAGGGGTGCAGGGATATGGATGGGGCAGAGGGGTGCAGGGATATGGATGGGACAGGGGTGCTGGGATATGGATGGGGCGCATGGGTGCAGGGATATGGATGCAGCAGAAGGGTACAAGAATATGGATGGGACAGGAGTGCTGGGATATGCATGTACACAGGGGTGGTGCTGGTGCAGGTGCCGGGTGCCTGGTGCTGGTGGCAGGTGCTGGGTGCCTGGTGCTGGTGTCGGGTGCAGGCAAGCTGAAGACTGGGAGCCGCAGAGGAAGAATCTGCCGGGATGACGGATCCAGAATCAGGAGTGTGGAGTCAGGTAAGGCGCTGTTACAGCCGAAGATAGCAGCCTGGGGGGACAGAATGGGATAGATGAATGGATGGATGGATGGATGGATGAATGAGGCGGCCTGGAAGAGTGGGCAGAATGGGATAGATGGATGGATAGATGGGCAGCCTGGAAGAGGGGGCAGATTGGGATGGATGGATGGATGGATAGATGGGGTGGCCTGGAAGAGGGGGCAGAATTGGATGGATGGATGGATGGATGGATAGATGGGGCGGCCTGGAAGAGGGGGCAGAACGGATGGATGGGGCAGCCTGGAAGAGGGGGCAGAATGGGATGGATTAATGGATGAATGGGGCGGCTTGGAAAAGGGGGCAGAAGATGGATGGAGGAGGGGGGCATGGAAAAGGGGGCAGAAGATGGATGGATGGAGGGGGGCATGGAAAAGGGGGCAGAAGATGGATGGATGTGGGATGGGGAGAAGGTACATGGAACATAGGGGAGAAGCTACATGGATGAGGGAGAGGCTGCGTGGAGCATGGAAGGGGAGAGGCTGCATGGAACATTGGAGGGGTATGAGGGGGAAGGATGAACTGCATCGAACATATGGATGGAGAATGAGCTGCATGGGACATATGGGGGGTGAACGTACTGTCCTGGTGATGTATTGCTGGTGGTTTTGGTCATGTACTGACAGGGGTTATAGTGATGATGTATTATTGAATTGATGGGGGTTCTGGTGATGTATTGACTGGTTTTGGTGATGTATTACTGTATTGACAATGGTTCTGGCAATATACTGACAGGGGTTCTAGTAATGTGTTATTGTATTGCTGGTGGTTCTGGTGATGTAGTCATGTGGATGTTGTAATCTTTAACTTAACAGACTTGATCCTAAAACATTATAGCGCAAGTGTGCTTGACTGAAAATATAGCTGAATGTCAATCAAACAATTGACTAAAGCCCCCAAGCACTATAGATAGGAGTCCTTTCGATCAGCCGGCAGCGAGCTTGCTCGGGTCTTCTATACACAGGAGTGCTCATTCTTCCCAGTATTCCTGTATACTGTATGAAAGCTGCTGTTAGGCCACTTTCACATCAGCAGTTTGCTGATGTTTCCGGCTGATCCAGCAGATGATGCCTGATCTGCCGCCTAAAGGCTGACTTGCGACACCGATCAGGCAAGCCCCATGCCTTGTCTATGGGGCTTGTGGTCGGGTGGGGCAAGTGCGGTTCTGCCAGATCCAGCAGGTCCCGCATTTGCTGCGACAAAAAACCCCACTGATAATTGCGGTTTTTTGCCGCCGCAACTGTCGGATTTGCAGAATTGCGGCAAAACTGCAATTGCCACAAGCCCCAAAAAAAATGAATGGGGGCTTGCCACAAGTGTAGCGCAAGTCGTCCCTTAGGCGGCAGATGTGGTAAATCTGCCAGATTCGGACAGAACCGCTGATGTGGAAGGAGCCTTAAATGTCTCTGGCTGCAGATTATCACTTTGAGGACAAAAGGATCCACAGCCTGTAATCAGACATGCTGGATCCTTATTTCCCTTGACCAATCATCAGTTAGAGCCCCCATACACATTAGACAGTCCTCGCAGGTTTGGCCAACTTTAGTCTTATGTGTATGGAGTTCCTCACTACTATCTGAAGACAACGAGCACTGACATCTGTGAACCCCCGGAGTTCTGGAAGTCAGATAAAAGATAGGACACACAGTTACAAAGGAAAACCTCAAAAGTCTGAACATATGAACAGCAGATCGTTTATTCATTTCTTTTAGCATTTATCCGTTGCTTGATCAGGCGGAATACCAAAGTGATTTGCCTGAAAAATAAAATACTGTGTCTACATACGCTTAGTCTGACTGATCGGGGGAGGACGCGACTGCTGAAGGTGCCTAGGGCGGCAGGAACTCCAAATACGGCCCTGAGCGGAGGCACTGCAGGACCTGTCTCCACCATGATGATCGGTGATAGGACCTGTGGTGACGTCGTGACTCAGAGATCCCGAGTCACATGATCACAACACGTGACCGCTACCCTGCCGGAAGATGGAAGGGAAGACACCTCCGGAGTCCGGCGGAGAAAATTGCTCCGGCCCCGGGCCCTCCTTGAGTCCTGCTTGTTGCCATACACTGGGGTTGTGCAGAGGTGGCGGTGCACAGTGACAACCCCAATAGGTGAGTGGCCATTTGACCCAATACTTACCCCCCCAATTGCGCCCCTTCTCTCTGTGTTTTAGTATAGTAGTTATATTCTTGTATATAGGGATATATATATAGAGAGAACTGCAAGAAGATGACACTGACATCCCCTCCATCATCATGGGCGACTTCAATATCCCCATTGACACTCCCCGCCCAGCCGCCTCCAACCTTCTTTCCTTGACCACTTCCCTAGGGCTCTCCCAATGGTCCTCCTCTCCCACCCACGAACAAGGCCACACGCTTGACCTCATCTTTACCCGCCTTTGCTCCCTCTCTAACCTCACAACCTCAGTACTCACACTGTCCGACCACCATCTCTTGACCTTCTCCGCCCTCTCCTCCCCTGCCACACTACCCCCTCTCCGCAAACTTGATCACCCTCGCCGAAACCTAAAAGATCTTGATCTTCCTTTATTCTCTGAATCACTCCTCCCTCTCACCGACCTACTCTGCGCTGACGACATTGACATTGCCACCACCCTATACAACACCACCATAATGAACGCTCTCGACCTAGCCGCCCCCTCACTCTCCATGCTCCACGCATTAACAGGCAACCCTGGCACACCACCCTCACTAAAAACCTGAGACGGGCGTCCAGAGTCGCCGAGAGGAGATGGAAAAAGTCTCACACCCCCGAGCACTTTGCTCTGTTCAAGCAATCCATCACTGACTTCAAGACGGCACTCGCTACAGCCAAGCAAGTGTTCTTCTCATCCCTTATAACCTCTCTGTCCCGCAACCCCAAACAGCTCTTCAAAACTTTCAACTCCTTACTTCGCCCACCTGCTCCTCCCCCTTCTCCCCTCATCTCTGCTGAAGACTTTGCGACCTTCTTCAAGGAGAAGATCGACAAGATCAGAAGCAGCTTCGGTCCACTATCCCCACACCTCCCCTTCCCACCTACACTGCCCTCCTCCTCCATCAGCCACTTCCCCCCCATAACTGAAGACCAACTTTCCTCCCTCCTGTCAAAATCACACCTCACCACCAGCGCCCACGACCCACTCCCATCCCACCTCATTCCCAACCACACCTCCATTTTCATCCCAGCCCTCACCCACCTCTTTAACCTTTCACTTCGCACTGGTACCTTCCCCTCGGCCTTCAAACACGCCCTAATCACGCCCATCCTAAAAAAACCCTCACTTGACCCTACCTCTGTCTCTAACTATCGCCCCATATCTCTTCTCCCATTCGCCTCTAAGCTACTTGAACAACACGTCCACTCCGAACTGTCCTCTCACCTCTCCTCGTGCTCCCACTTCGACCGCCTACAGTCCGGCTTTCGACCCCTCCATTCCACCGAAACAGCCCTGACCAAAGTCACCAACGACCTACTGACCGCCAAGAACAAACACCACTACTCCATCCTGCTACTCCTTGACCTGTCTGCCGCCTTCGACACGGTTGACCACTCCCTTCTTCTCCGGATCCTGGAATCCCTTGGCATCACCCACCTTGCCCTCTCCTGGATCTCCTCATACCTAGCAGATCGGACCTTCAGCGTCTCCCACTCCCACACCTCCTCCTCACCCTACCCCCTTTCTGTCGGAGTCCCCCCAAAGGTTCCGTCCTGGGACCCCTACTTTTCTCCATTTACACTCTCGGCCTAGGGCAACTCATCGAGTCCCATGGCCTCCAGTACCACCTCTACGCCGATGACACCCAAATCTACCTGTCCGGCCCTGACATCACCTCCCTACTCTCGAAAATCCCTCAATGCCTTTCCGCCATCTCATCCTTCTTCTCTGCTCGCTTCCTTAAACTCAACATGGACAAAACTGAATTCATAGTCTTCCCCCAAGAAATTCCACCCCACCTCCCAACCTATCCATCTGCATCAACGACTGCGCCCTCTCCCCAGTCCCCCAAGCCAAGTGCCTCGGGGTAATCCTTGACTCCTCCCTATCCTTCAAACCCCACATCGAGGCCCTCACCACATCCCTCCGGCTCCAGCTCAAGAACATCTCACGGATCCGCTCCTTCCTCACCCACGACACCGCTAAAACACTCATCCATGCTCTTATCATCTCCCGCCTTGACTACTGCAACCTCCTTCTCAATGGCCTCCCGGCTAACTCCCTCACACCTCTCCAGTCTATCCTCAACTCCGCTGCCCGACTCATCTATATGTCCTCCCGCTACTCCCCTGTCTCCCCCCTCTGCCAAGCCCTTCACTGGCTCCCCGTCTCCAAGAGATCCCAATTCAAAACACTAACCATGACCTACAAAGCCATACACAACCTGGCCCCACCATACATCTCCGACCTGGTCTCCCGATACCTACCCTCACGCAACCTCCGCTCCTCCCAAGAACTCCTCCTCTGCTCCCCCCTCATCACCTCTTCACACAACCGAGTCCAGGACTTCTCCCGGGCATCTGCCTTACTCTGGAACTCCCTACCCGAACACGTCAGACACTCTCCTACCCTGAGTAACTTCAAGTGTCACCTGAAGACTCACCTGTTCCGTCAAGCCTACAACCTGCCATGAGACCTAGGCGAACGCCCCATACATGACATTCCCCCATCCTACTGTATCCTTACCCACCCCTCATAGACTGTGAGCCCTCGTGGACAGGGTCCCTGCCCCTCCTGTACCTGTACGTCCTGATCGCCTAGATTTAGTGTACTTGTTCTTGTCTCCCTCATCCTCATGTAAAGCGCCATGGAACCCAATGGCGCTATATAAATAAATAATAATAATAATAATAATAATAATAATAAAGAAGATGAAAGTCTAGAAATTCAGAAATAATAACAACAGAGTTAGTAACAGACTAAAAATTAGATCTTTGAGTGTAGTGTGGGCTCTTTGGAAGCTTCCAGATTATCAACGACCAAAGGGCGGCAGCCGCAGCAAATTTTTTGACTGCCTCGGGCGCCACAAACAGTTCCTACACCACTGCTCAGTGTCCATAATAGCATAATCATCCGCCAATTGATTGTGTGCCTCTGCATACTCGGTCATCTTGCTTTCCAGATGTCCTGTCCTCTCCCCCAGTGCTGTCAAATCCTCTCTAATCTCGTGTAATACACCCCTCATGTCTTCCTGCAGGGACCTTCTGAGGGAACCTAATAAACTCTTCAGACAGTCCTGTGTCACCGGGCTGTCCTCCTCTCCTTGATCCACCTCTCCCCCTGTTCTGCTGGGAGAACGAGACAAGCGGGGAGAATGTCCCGCCTTTTCCTCTGTTGGCGCCATCTTAGCTGAGAGCGCGGGCTGCTTCTCTGATGTGAAGAAGTTCATTACCGTTTGTCCGGTGTCTCGGCAGCAGGGTGAAGCCTTCGGCATCACAGGGTGCTAGAGCAGAAGCATGCACTGCAGTGTAGGTGTAGAGGCCTGGGGGAAAAGCCGGTAAACGCCGTTATAAGAGCCAAGTCAGAGGAGCTCACAGACTATGCTTCCGGCTCCATTGGCTTCAGAACATGCCCCCCTTGAGGTGGGCTTTTGAGAAACTATGGAAGGGGGTGGTGCAGCAATACCGGCGACGGCAAGGGAGGAGGACCTGGGCCCAGAGGACAACAGCAGCATGCGGCGCCGCTGGCAGTACTGGGCAGTGTGCCCCATTGAATGTGCAGTACTGCCAGCAGCTGCCATCTTGGCACAACCATTAATTGGGTATGCCAATATGGTGACCGCAACTTTTTTTGCATTTCAGCTAACCAATCAGGTGACGCTGATGGCATAGTGTTTTATCGGGGACATCCAGACCCCAAGGCATTTATATAAGTAGATATTATTATATATAGTATAAAGTAAGGTGATTCCCAGTAGGGTATATATAAAAAATAAACATGCGGCACCAATCTAAGCGCGTCACCAATGTAACTCTCTGGTGCCCTTTTAATTAAGTTTTATGCACTCACCTCTTGCCATAAAACTTCATATGGTTTTTCCAAAGCCTCCTCACGCTTCGGATATTTATCTGGGTCTGCTGCTTGCCTTAAATTGATCCTGTGTTGTGTCATGCCACGGATTCCCACAGGCATAAAGATTCAATAAGTGGTAATCCAATTCTATGGTGGCCGTGCTCCCCGTGGTAATGATTTTAAGAACTTCTTGTCCACAAATAAAATTTATTGCTCAACACATGCGAAAATATAAAAAACGGATACAACGCGTTTCAGCGGAGACAACCGCCTTTCTCAGGTATCTGAATAAAAATACATATGACACTTTGCTTTATAGGTAATGGATAATTACAGCTTGCTAGGTATTCACATGAGGGTGTGGGTATAACCACACCTGTCCAATCAGTCTCATTGTCCGCTTTAGCTATAGTGCTTCATTACATAGTAAAAACATCCACAAACAGCAAATCACTACGCTAAAAACCACTAAGAACATTTATCAATAAAATTACTATCCACAAAAATCTTGAATTACATAAAAGTTAACAAAAAAAAAGTGTATTTTTTTTTTTTTAATTTGTTTTCTTTTTTTCTTTTATAAAAAATTTTTTCCTGAGGGTTTTTTTTTGTTTTTTTTAATAGGGATTATATATATATGTACTAACTACTAAATTCTTTCCACAATATCATTGAGACCATTGGGATGCAATGTTTGAAGGCGATAAATCCAATATGTCTCTTTGCGATTAAGCAGAGAATTTCTATTGACCGTTTCCACAGGTACCATATATACTCGTGTATAAGCCGACACCCCTACTTTTGCCCCCAAAACCTGGGAAAACCTATTGACTCGTGTATAAGCTGAGGGTGGACCCCAGCACAGGTATACAGCCCCCAGCAGTGTGGTATACACCAGCCTCCCCAGTGGTATATACAGGCCCCAGCAGTGTTACAGCAGCCTCCCCAGTGGTATATACAGCAGCAGCCCCAGTGGTATATACAGCAGCAGCCCCAGTGGTAGTATACAGCAGCCCCAGAGGTATATACAGCAGCCCCAGTGGTAGTATACAGCAGCCGCAGTGGTAGTATACAGCAGCCCCAGAGGTATATACAGCAGCCCCAGTGGTAGTATACAGCAGCAGCCCCAGTGGTATATACAGCAGCAGCCCCAGTGGTAGTATACAGCAGCAGCCCCAGTGGTATATACAGCAGCAGCCCCAGTGGTATATACAGCAGCAGCCCCAGTGGTAGTATACAACAGCAGCCCCAGTGGTAGTATACAGCAGCAGCCCCAGTGGTATATACAGCAGCAGCCCCAGTGGTAGTATACAGCAGCCCCAGAGGTATATACATCAGCCCCAGTGGTAGTATACAGCAGCAGCTGCAGTGGTAGTATACAGCAACCCCAGAGGTATATACAGCAGCCCCAGTGGTAGTATACAGCAGCAGCCCCAGTGGTATTTACAGCAGCAGCCCCAGTGGTATATACAGCAGTAGCCCCAGTGGTATATACAGCAGCAGCCCCAGTGGTAGTATACAGAAGCAGCCCCAGTGGTATATACAGCAGCAGCCCCAGTGGTAGTATACAGCAGCAGCCCCAGTGGTAGTATACAGCAGCACCCCCAGTGGTATATACAGCAGCAGCCCCAGTGGTAGTATACAGCAGCCCCAGAGGTATATACAGCAGCCCCAGTGGTAGTATACAGCAGCCCCAGTGGTAGTATACAGCAGCAGCCCCAGTCGTATATACAAGCAGCAGCCCCAGTGGTAGTATACAGCAGCAGCCCCAGTGGTAGTATACAGCAGCCCCAGAGTATATATACAGCAGCCCCAGTGGTAGTATACAGCAGCAGCCCCAGTGGTAGTATACAGCAGCCCCAGAGGTATATACAGCAGCCCCAGTGGTAGTATACAGCAGCCCCAGTGGTAGTATACAGCAGCAGCCCCAGTGGTATATACAGCAGCAGCCCCAGTGGTAGTATACAGCAGCAGCCCCAGTGGTATTATACAGCAGCCCCAGAGGTATATACAGCAGCCCCAGTGGTAGTATACAGCAGCCCCAGAGGTATATACAGCATCCCCAGTGGTAGTATACAGGCCCCCTCCATCGGTATACAGGGCCCCCCCCCCTTGCTGCCGCAAACCTGTAAAGGAATACATCATTATACTTATCCCTGTCGCTGTCCTGCCGCCATCGCGCTCCTTCGGCTTCCTCCGGCTTCTTCCGGCTTCCTCCTCTGACGCACAGACAATTACGTCATTGCCGGCGCCCACCGGAGGAGGAAGCCGGAAGAAGCTGGAGGAAGCCGGAGGAGCGCGATGGCGGCAGGACGGCGATAGGGATAAGTATAATGATGTATTCCTTTACAGGCTTGCAGCAGCAAGGGGGAACCCCTGTATACCGATGGGGGGGCCTGTATACCGATGGGGGGGGGGCGCCTGTATATGACTCGCGTATAAGCCGAGGGGGGGCTTTTCAGCCCAATTTTTGGGCTGAAAAACTCGGCTTTTACGCGAATATATACAGTATTTGTTCTAGAGGTGTCACCATTATATTAAAATTCTTATTGTGCTTGAGTGATAAATGTGTCGACAAACTATGTTTTAAAAACCCATTTTTTGCTCTATTTCTGTGCCCGTTCATGCGAGCACGTAAAGTCTGTGTTGTGCGCCCATGTTATACCTGGTTTCTCAGGCAGACATTTTCCCTAAATCGGATCCCGTTTTAAAATATACCAGTACTTTTTCAGAACCATGCGTATTGTTTTATTCCCCCTATTATAAGTTGTGATAAAATTAAATTTTTTCATATGCAGCATGAACCAAGATTTGAGGAAAATAAATATCCAAAAAAATTGGTTCATGCTGCATATTGAAAAAAACAGGGCAAAAAGGCAGGAGGATTGTTTGAGTAAAAAAGAAGGGGAAGAAAATGAGGTGATTTGTAAAAAAACAAAGGATAGAGAAGGAGGCAGGTGGAGATTTAATTTTATCAATTTATAAATGTCTATTATGATTGTAAGTGTCTATTATAATTGTCTACAGCCCATAATTCTGATATGAAGACAGTAGCTGTGTTAACTGTAAACTGTAAAGTGACAATTACAATCAAAATAATATTGTGATCTCTTTCAACTTATATTGATCTCCTGTGCCATCAACACCCCAGTTTGAGTAATCAATAAAGTGCATAGTAAAAAATAATAATATATATATGTTTCTTCAGTTTTTAAAAAAATGACGAACACATTATATTTTTTTTACGGAAAGGGCAAAAACGTGTCCTATTTTTAAGGAGTAGTCATCAACAGCAGGAACAGGGCACCGGAGCGCAATAGCTCCCGGGAGCAGCAGCAAACAAGGGAGGCAACAGTCCAGAAGCCCGGCGGTGCCAGCCTAGTAGCACAACACGTAATCCAGCTTATAGAAGAAAGACGGCACTCACCGGTGTAGTTTTCGTGCGTTTATTTCCGATCGCACATTACTTGGTGCAGGGAGGGGGACAGTGCTGAGGGGACGACGGCACCGTTTCGCGCTACAATGCGCTTCCACGGGTCATAGGCTATGACCCGTGGAAGCGCATTGTAGCGCGAAACGGTGCCGTCGTCCCCTCAGCACTGTCCCCCTCCCTGCACCAAGTAATGTGCGATCGGAAATAAACGCACGAAAACTACACCGGTGAGTGCCGTCTTTCTTCTATAAGCTATTTTTAAGGAGTGTTCTGGAATGTTTTAAACGGTTAGAGGTTGTCCAGTACTTAAACATTGATGACCTATCATTAAGAGAGGTCATCAATGTGTAATCGGCCGGGGTGTGACACCCGACACCCAAGCCGATCACCTGTCTTCAGTGCCTGCCGCAGCAGCTGGTGGTAATGCTCAATTACAAAGATGCCCCGCCTTCTGATAGTGGTCGTGGACGGTTACTGCACATCCACTTCCTATTTATTTGAATAGGAGTTGGATGTGGAGTACCCAGCCTCAGCCACTGTCAGAAGATGGGGCAGCTCCAGAATGGAACATTTTCAGCCAACTGCAATCATCACCTGCGCCGAGAACAGCTGATTGGCAGGAGTGTCGGGTGTCACACCTTGGCCAATCAGACATTGATGACTTTTTCCTAATGATTGGTCATCAGTGTTTAACTAGTGAACAACCTCTTAAACAATCCAAATTTCCTAACTGGTGCCAAAGTTTGAGGATCACCTCTCTCAGTTGCTTATTGAGTGTCCTATGTGTCCTTTAAATAGTTATTGGATTCTTTATTTTTTTTATTACATTGTACGGAATAAACCCAAGAAAGAAAATTAAAAAATGAGCATATTTCTGACTTAAGGTACTTAGTTAAGACTGTTTGATCAAAAAGAGCAAAAACAGTCCCACCGTGACAAGATGTGCCCAATCAGGATGGTCTTAGGGTGCCTTCACACTGCGGCGTGATCCGGTCTGGGGCTGTCCGGGATGACCCTGACAGCCGCGGACTGGATCAGCACACAGGACTGGAGGGCTAATATGCCCTCCGGTCCGGTGTGCAGCCACACGCAGTTCCCGCTGCTGATAAGTCAGCTGTGGTCCTGACCTGTCAGCGGCTGCAGCTGCGTGCAGCTGCACACCGGACCAGAGGGCATATTAGCCCTCCAGTCCTGTGTGCTGATCCAGTCCACGGCTGTCAGGGTCATCCCGGACAGCCCCGGACCGGATCACGCCGCAGTGTGAAGGCACCCTTACTCTAGTATTTAAACCTCACCTTACATCATTGACATCAGTGTAAAAAAGGGCAAAGAAGGACACAGCCCGAACTACAGCCACCTGTCTATGTGGAGCTAAATAGATGCAATGTCTAGCTCAGAGAGAAGGACCTTGTCATGGTGGGATGGCTTTTACGCTTTTTGATCAAACAGTGTTCTCTAAGTATACTATGTTATTACTATTACTATTTATACATTTATTTACTTACTATAGGGTATATGCTCATTTTATGTATTTTTTGTCCTGGGTCTTGTCTGTCATATAATGCACATGTATCTACTTCTGCTCCGGGCTGATTTTTTTCTGTATTGTTTATACTTTGTACAAATAGGGACGTGGTTCCTCTAGTGATGAGCAAGTGTAATCGTTACTATTTGCTACTCACACGAATAGTATGGTATCATCACTAGGTTCCCATCTCTGAGGTACACAGTTAATCTATATAGCTTCCTAAGGAGGGGTGGCTGCAGTTGCGCCCCATACTTTTTTTTCCGTATTCACATTGTTGTCACTGACAGAATTTAAGGTTTTGATACTTGGGCCGTGATAGAACCATCTTGTGTAGGTACATCTTGTTGTGGTGGGATGATTGTTCATCAAAGAGTGTTAGCTAAGTACCATATGTTATTTGTATATACTACTACTATTCATTTATTTAATTACAAATGGGTATATGCTCATTTTGTCTCTATCTTAGGTTTTGTGTGTTAAAAGCCACGGCGTGAGTGTGCTCTAAATATTGCACCGTCGTATACCATCATATGCTTCTGCTCATTTTCTTTTCTTTTTTTTATTGTACAGGATAAGTAAACTTTTACTAAATCCTTTTACATTCTTTTATCCCATGTTGCTTTATTTGTTTTACTCTTTCTTCCATTTCCTCTACAGCTGTTGAAGAACCTAGGCAAATTAAACCAGAAATGGGGAGCGATCGGGCATTGGTACTGGACCGTTTGGCCAGCAATGTTGCAAAAAGGAAAAGCTCCATGCCCCAGAAATTTATTGGTAGGTGCCTAATAAATAGTTTGTTTCGAAGATTAGACAAGGCCCTGCCAATAGGGTGATAACACCCATATATCTTCATTGTGTGACATTACCATGGGCCCCCCTCCATTGCTCCCCAGTGTTTATGGGCTCCTTAGTTTCACAACCTCTTTCCAGTTCTAATAAGAACATTCAGTCATGCAATGAAGATCATTGTCTGTTTACTTTGAGTGGGAAAGGGGAGTCTTACAAGAATTGAAGCATAACTTGAGAAAGGGGAAGGATTTATAAGGACAGCTGCAAATTTCAGGTGTCTGAAAAAACCTCAAGCATAATCTTATCAACGTTAATGTATATTTAGCAATGCAAAGATGGTAATGCCTGTAACACTGAAAGATACCACTTTACAAAGTGTATACTGTAAGTTATTAAACCTTAGTCAGGGCTTGTTCAGATGAATGTATGAAATGTCCGTGTGGCTTCCATACTCAAAATGGTTAACTTACGGACCGTAAAAGGACCAATCAAAGTGAATGTGGTAGCTCCAATCAATGTTTTTCCCTACGGACCAATGGTTTGCATGTAAAAATATCAGCCTGCACTACTTTATTCCATATTCTGAATAAGAGTCGCCCATTCTAAGTCAATGAATGGACAAAAAAAATCACTTACAGGTTACCATACGTATAACATTCATTTTATACTATTACATTACAATTATTAATATTGAAAATTGTATTTCACCTTTTATTATTTCTTAAATTGTTCATGGAAAAACTGTATAGAATATTATTAAACAAAAGGGACATATAGATGACACAAGGATGGAAAAAACAGACATACGGATGAAATATGAAAATGAGAAATGGAAATACAAGATATAATATTAATATTTTTCTGGATAAGAAGCAGATTATTTTTGAATTGCTCGTGAGAAATCAGTCTTAGGCCCTGTGCACACAGTGCATTTTTTGGTGCAGTTTTGTCATAAGACTGTATGCAAATCCTTGTGCCATCCTTGTGCCAGCAAAAGTCAATGAGAATCCTGATGTTTTGTGCACATCTTGCTTTTTTCTAGGGGGAGGAAGAGAATTAACCTTAAAAAAATATTCTCCCTCCTATGCCCTACCTGGCAGCAGAAGTTGACACCCTAAGATGCATAGTGGCGCCCCCACTCACCATCGTCTGACTCTATAACTGCCCTCACTTTCCATTACAGTGGCAACCAGAAAAGTGCCCACAATGATAACCACTAACCATGAAGGCAGTAATATAATTATTTGTGTGACAGTTTCGGAGAAAGTCCCACACTCCTGTAGATAAAGGTATATAAGGCATGCAGTGTAATTGATCTTCTAGAGCACCAAATACTACCTGACAGTAGGGGGTCAGCACCCTATAAATTTCATAATGGCACCCCCAGTCAACTGACTCCTTACTGGCCCTATGAACCTATAACAGGTAGAGCTTTCACAGGTATAGCATAAAAAGTGTGGTGTACTTAATTATATGTACAAAGCGTGTGAGTGGGAATCTGGATGTAGGGGAGACAGGGTAGACACTTAGAACAAGAATTAATTCTCATCACCACACAATAAAAGAAAAAAGAATGGATCTACACGGGGCCAATCATTTTTGTAGCCCTGATCACACCATAATGGATATGAAAATGCTAGTTTTGAAAGGTAATTTCAAATCTCAAACAATCAGGAGAGTCTAGGAATATAAACTTATGTTGACGTTTGACACATTCAGAGCAGGAATGAATGTGTTGCATGGATTTATGTCTTTTTACATCAATTGAGGAATCTTCAAATATTGGACTAACAAACACTTCAAGTCACATTGGGTGAAGTGGTTCAAAAATACTTGGTACAATGATTTATATTGAGTAACTCTTCCTGTAGCATATCCAATGTTTCTTTTTTAGGCTTGAGAGAGAATTGCTATGTGTATGTATTTTGCTAGCTCAATTCAATGATCTATAATGGCCGCTGTACACGTCCCGATATCGTTGTCCAACAACGATAAAAAGTCACGTGGTTCGGGCGTTCCCGCCGATATCGATCGTGCGTTGTATGGTGTAAATGACCAATTTGATGCAAGAACGATGCCAAAACGATATCAGGGGAGAATTGTGCAGACTCTCCAACTGCCCAATATTGGATGGACGATCTGGCAGGATCGTGCTGTGTGACAGCCCAACAACGATTTGGACCACAACTTCCCCTATTCACTCCCATGTTAAATGGTCGTTCCCTGGTTCGCTCTTACAAGGGGGCGTATACATCGTAGTGGCGTTGCCTGCCGATATCTCCCTGTGTGACAGCTCCTATGCGATCTTGGATTACTGCCAAAAATGTACGCGCTCCCGTGCCGTTGTATCCAATATCGGGACGATATCGGGACGTCTAAAGCAGCCATAACACTGGCTCTAAAGTTTTACCCTCTTTTAATCCCATGATCCATTTCCCCCTTCCCTTTTTTCTTGTCTACCCTCTCTATTTTCTTTTAAAAAGATTAATACCTGGGGATGGGTGTTACTCTAAAACAAATTGATTGATTGAACCGAAGTTGTATCCTTTGAGACCCATATGTATATTGCTGTGCATAATTGAAATATACAGTACCTGTATGTAAAATCATTAAACATTTGTTATTAAAAAAAACTAAATAAAAAACTTACCAAATACTAATCCTGGAAACGTAGCCAAAAACATCTGGATAACCACTAATTTAAAGAAAAAACAAGCAAAAATAACTTTAATCTATTAAAGTAAATGTATTGCCATAATGGCCTTGTTATATTGATTTAATGGATAAGTGTAACATAAAAATCTATAGCCTGGTTATTGTTTAATCTACTTTAGACATTACCAATAGCCTATTTGTACATTGGGGCACGGCTGTGGGTAGGGTTTTCTGCTCTGTCATGGCCCCTTTGCATTTGTAGGATGCTCCTTTTTTCAAACTTCATCCTACCACCGCCCTTACTGCAGGTGGCGCTTGCATACATCCATTTCCCAGCGTTCTCCAGCAAAATGGAGGAAGCGGCAGATGCTCAGATTAACCTCTGACGTTCAGCAAAATGTTGCCGGTGGCGGCGCATATACAGATGGGTATCTCAACTCAGTATTTTTTTGAATGTGACAGGAAACCATATGATGACTGCTGGAAAAGGTTATCATAGCTGAATCCTGACAGTGAGTGTATTACATACTGTCAGGAGTGGGCATGCTGGAGTTCTTAATTTTATAATTAAAGGGGGTTGTTCAGGTTTGAGATGAAAACCTGCAGATTGTGACTGCAGACTTCTGAATTCATACAGCATGATGTACACAAATTCAGGACTCGGTGTTGGAGTGCAAGTGTAGATGTTGATGTGAGCACAGGTAAGCAATATGCAAACTTCCAGTCACATTTTGACTACATATGTCTGGGCTTGCTTAATTAATTGTTATTGAGTGAGGTCACGCATGTTTAATTGACATGTGACCACATGTAAGCCAACCAAGTGTCATCTGCTCTCACCGCCAGCAGCAGTTTCCTGACAGCATGCAATGTGAGCTATGACAATTCAAAAGTCTGCGTCACACAGAATGATTGCATACTTTGATCACAAACCTGGAAAATCTTTTTACTGCTCTTAACTTAAAGGGAACCTGTCACCTGAATCTAAGTGCCTACACTATCACTAGCTGTCCCTACACCTTCCTAGCTGCTCCCTATCTATCCCTTTCTCATCTAAAGTGTCCCTATTAAACATGTGTAAAAGAAGTATAAACTTACTGCAGTCCCCGTGGTTGGGGGACTGGGTAGGCCTGGCCACATTTCATTCACCACTCCTCTGTGGTGTAGTGCACGCCCTGCTGGGCGGCATTATTCTGTGTCCTCTCTGCCCCCACCATTTGGAATCTCCCGCCCTCTGTGTCCTTCTATGCACCGGCCGGACGTCACATCCGGCGCAGTGCATTATGGGGCCGGTCACATGATCGGCCCTAGTGCATTATGAAGCCGATCACGTGATCGGCCCGGCTCCGCGCATGAGCAATGCGCTTATTGAAGCCGGGTCGATCACGTGATCAAGCCCATAATGCACAAGGGCCGATCACGTAACCGGATGTGACGTCCGGCCGGTGCATAGAATGACACAGAGGGCGGGAGATTCCAAATGGTGGGGGCAGAGAGGACACAGAATAATGCCGCCCAGTGGGGCGTGCACTACACCACGGAGGAGTGGTGAATGGAGCGTAGGCCCGGCTTCCCAGTCCCCCAACCACGGGGACTGCAGTAAATTGAAACTTATTTTTCACATGTTTAATAGGGACACTTTAGATGATAGGGAGCAGCTAGGAAGGTGTGAGGACAGCTAGTGATAGTGTAGTGCACTTAGATTCAGGTAACAGGTTCCCTTTAAATACAAATGTAGTAAATTTTAACTTGTCATATGGCACAATACTTTATTAACATAGCCATGTATCATGTATTCTTACAACTTATGGATTGTTACTTGTATACAGAATCAGAACCAATAACAGCACTTTCATATATCTCCAGAACCACATTTATAAAGAAATAAGTCACTAGAGCCTCCATTTGGACAAAAATACATCACCAGAAATACTATCATTAGATAAATAAATCACCAGAACCTCAATCAGTATATAAATACAGGTGCATCTCAATATATTAGAATATCATCAAAAAGTTAATTTATTTCAGTAATTCAATACATAAAGTGAAACGCAAATATTTTATATAGAGTCATTACAAACAGAGTGATCTATTCAAGTGTTTTTTTCTGTTAATGTTAAAAGTCCAATACACTAAGCAGAGAATCAATGTAAAAAGTACAATAATTAAAGCAGAGAAACAATGTAAAAAATACAGCACAGTAATTAGATACAAAACAATAAGCATAGAATCAATGTAAAAAGTACAATACAATAATTCAAGCAAAAATAAAGGTGACCCTGCTCAAAAGAGCTTACAATCTACAACAAGATAGGGGTTACACAAAATACAGGGGTTTATTACAATGATGGTCCAGGCATCTTGAGGAAGTGTTGGATAGAAATAAAGTTACACAAATGGTCACCAGACAATCTGTGTAGAGTTTGAAGAAGAGTTATGACCAGAGAGATAGTGAATGAGCTATATACAGTACAAAGGACTTCAAGTAGGGAGCATGATAGGCCACCTTAAAAAGATGTGTTTTTAGGGAGTGTCTGAAGCTATGCAAGTTGTGGATAGTCCTGATTTCTTGGGGTAGAGCATTCCAGAGATGTCCAGAAGGCAGTCATTGACACATTCCGCAAGGAGGGTAAGTCACAAAAGGTCATTGGAAATCAAGATCCCAGAGTCTTGAGGAAGAGTGGAGAGGCACAAAATCCAAGCTGCTTGAGGTCTTGTGTGAGGTTTCCACAATCAGTGATGGTTTGAGGACCATGTCATCTGCTGGTGTAGGTCCACTTTGTTTTATCAAGACCAAAGTCAGTGCTGCCATCTACCAGACAAGCTTTTTGGAGATGGAGATTTAATTTTCCAGCAGGACTTGGCACCTGTTTACACTGCCAAAAGTACCAATACCTGGTTTAATAATGACAGTATCACTGGGCTTGATTGGCCAGCAAACTCGCCTGACCTAAACCCCATAGAGAATCTGTGGCATATTTCCAAGAGGAAGATGAGAGACACCAGACCCAACCATGCAGATGAGCTGAAGGCTGCTATCAAAGCGACCTGGTCTTCCATGACATTGTTGGGGTGAACAGTTTGAAATGTTCACTAGTTGCTTGCTCCTGGCCTAATAGATATGGACCGAGTGCATGCACGAAAGAATAACATCAGACACACACAGTCAGATGTAATCTCTGCTTCGTCAGGCTATGGCACAGCTCCAAGTGCCCTTTATTTAAAAAGGCATGCACTTATATAAACTCAGTAAGGGGCTCGATTAGCCCTAAAATGGGAATAATTGGATGTATTCATTAGTTAATGGATTGGGGACTGGGCTAGTCCATTGGCGGATCCTTGAGGACATCAGGGTTGGTTGGTCCCTGAGGTCAGCAGGATGGGTTAATCCATGAAATCATGGGGGGTGTGGTCTTGATCTGGTATCTCCAAGCAAAGTGTCATTCTGTGATTGGTCAGTCCTTGTATGGAATTCAGCTTCCTCCCGTCACAGGACATGGTGTGATGAAACAGGAAATGGCAGCTATCTTTTGATCTAAACAAGCTTATGTAAGGTGAAATAATACACTCTATGTGTCATTTCTCTCAACCCCCTATGTCTTAAGGTTAATTAAGTATTTGATCTTACGGCTCCCCTCAAAAACACCTCATCAGTGCCATAGGCTGAGTGCCTCCATGCCACGACGCAAAATGATGCAGTAATTCATGCAAAAGGCGCACCGACCAAGTATTGAGTGCATTTACTGTACATACTTTTAATTAGGCACACATTTATGAATTAAAAATCTTCTTTTTTCAGTTAATCTTATATAATATTCTAATCTTCTGCGATAACAACTTTTGGGTTTTCATTGGCTGTAAGCCATGATCATCATCATTAACACAAATAAACAATTGAAAAATAGATCACTCTGTTTGTAATGACTCTATATATGTGTTTCACCTTATGTATTGAATTACTGAAATAAATTAAGTTTTTGATGATATTCTGATTTATTGAGATGCACCTGTACATCACCAGAACCACCTTCAGCATATGAAAACGTTACCAGGACTACCATTAGTACATGAATATATCACCATAACTACCATCAGAACATAAATACATCCTCTGAACCATTGTCAGTACATGAATACATCACAAGGACCACCATTCATACATGAATTCAGATTCAGCACCAGAGCCACCAGCTCACCATACTGTTTCCTCACACTTTTCCCCCCTCACTTGCTATACTGTCTCCTTATACATCCCCCTCCCCATACTTTTATTGTGTGCTTTTTCTCCTCTGCTCTCAATACTGTTTCCTCATACATTTACCCGGTCACACTCACTCTCTTGCTCACCATACTATGTCTGCACCCATTCCTTCTTTGCTCCCTGTACTGTGTCCCACCCATCCCCTTCCATTCCTCCCTCACTCACCACACTGTGTCTGCACCACTGGCAGACATATACAAAAAAGGGCCCATGCGCACACACAGTATATGGGTCCTTTGCAGTCCAATAGCTCATCATAATATATAATTCCACCTGCTTTGGAGGTGGAAATGGTTCCCTTACCTCTTGGGCCCCTGTTTGGCTGCACAAGTTGCACCATTGATACATCTGCTCCTGGTATGCACCCATTCACTCCTCACATTCCATAATGTCTACTCTTACATCCTCTCCCATACTGCACCCATCCCCTTCACTCATCATACTATGTCCGCACCCATTCCCCATCCTTGCTTACCATAATGTGTCTGCACCCATTCCCCCACCGTACATTCTATAATGTCTTATCTTACATCTCCCCTTCCCATATTGTGTCTACATCCATTCCCCTCTCCCATTTCTCACTCCTCCTTATCCCCATAGTACTTTCCCAAATCCCCCATTACAATAAATATCTGGTTTCTTCTGTTTATGCAGCGTTGGCAAATGGCGTCAGGAAGTGCTGGTGGTTAGGCCTTCAATTGTTCATGCACATGAAAGACATGAGTACAATTGATTGCTGGAAGTTGGCACATTACCTGTTAGTGTATTGGCTGTCAACTTGACAGCCAGCTCAGAGAAAAGCCGACTCACACTGCAGGGGGTGACAAAATGCAGCTGACGGGAAAGCACTTTGGACTGCTTCATCAGGTGACCTGATGGCACTCAGCTGCCGGCAGTTGACAGTGTAATTTGCAGACTCAAGAGCTGGGCTGCATCACACACATTAGCCTTCACACATGCTATGTAAAAAATAATGAAAAAAAATGGAAATCAATCATTTATTACTTAAGTTCAACTAGCATCTTTCCCACCTGTTCACAACCTGCTCTTCTTTTAAAAGGTATTGTCAGGTCTAAAGCCCATAATTCTGGAGTCACTATGTAACTTAAGACTTATTAATCCTCTCAGCACTCGCACTGGGCGCTGTAAGGATTCAGCAGTTTCTAAGCTAGGAATGAACTGCAGTTATGCAGTATGCATGTTCCCGACCAGAGCACCTGACTAGTGGGTGCGGCCTTGCTCCATACAAGTATATGAAGCAAGGCCGCACCCATTAGACTGCTACTCTCACTAGTTGGATACCCCTGCTCTGTACGTGTATATTGAACAAGGTTGTAACCACTAATCGTGTTGTTGCCAGGAACATGCATACCACATAATTTCAGTGTTCCCAGCTTAGAAATCCTCACAGCACACAGTGCAAGTGCTGGGAGCATAGCTACGTCTGTAGTCACATCAAGTGACTGCAGAATGATCAATTGTAGACCAGGAAACCCTTTTAAAGCATCACACAAGCGCTTTTTTTCCCTGTTGGAGTGGTGCTTTTTTTTTTATCAACTATAATGTTTATTGATATTTTCAAAATACAGAAGAGAAAACAAATCATTAGACAAATCAAGTCAATGTGTTAAAGGGGAGTCACACGCGTCAATGTCGTCAGTGAGATGATCGCTGACGACATTGACGGCTGATTGCTGGTGAGCTGTCACACAGACAGACTCACCAGCGATCAATTGACCAGAGACATCATGGAAACGATTTAAATATCGTTTCCACGATGTCTTGCTCCCGCTGCCAGCCTGCTGGAAGCGGGAGCAGGCTGGTCTCCAAGGTAAACTGCGGGTATCTAGGCAGCGCGCGCTGCCTAGATACCCGACGTGTACCTTAGTTACCAGCCCCCTCCGCTCACCGGCTGGTATCTAAGGTACACAGCGGGTAACTAGGGACCCTAGTTACCCGCTGTGTACCTTAGATACCAGCCGGTGAGCGGAGGAGGCTGGTAACTAGGGTACACGTCGGGTATCTAGGCAGCGCGCGCTGCCTAGATACCCGCAGTTTACCTTGGATACCAGCTCCCAGCGCTTGTGAGGAGGCGCTGGGAGCTGGAATATCGCTACTCCCGGTGTCACACGCAGTGATGCTGCGTGTCCACCGGGCGACACTCACCAGGTTTTAGAGCAGGTTCTAAAACCTGGCGATCATCAACCAGCGATTTATCGCTGGTTGATTCAGTATGTCACACGCGTCAATATCGCTGCAACGTCACGTGCAGCCGAGATCGTGCAGGCGATATTGACGCGTGTGACTCCCCCTTTACACTTGAAGGAAGAAAATTAAAACACCTGGATGATTACATTGTTGTCTTAAAGCCCCGAAGGGCTCCATGCCCACGTTATAGTCTTCCTCTCATTTCCTCGGAGGTGTTTATCTACATCTCCCGGGGAGCAATCCAGTTCCAGTATAAATTCTCATGAAGGAACATCCAGGTACGGAGGGTCAAAGGTGGCAATCACCCTCCTTGTATAACTAGCAATTAGCAAACAAATGAACAAGATCACTTACAAGAAAAACCAAGAGGGATTGAGAAGAAATCAGGCGGGGAAGTAGGAGAGAGAAGGGAGGAGAGGAAGGAAGAGGGAAGGAAGAAGAAGGGGTAAGGGAAAAGAGGGTAAGGGAACAGGACCCTTCAGGATCAGGGGGAGCTTCTCATCATTATATACCTACTTGGGCAGCAAAGTAATCCCATGGGGCCCAGATCTGATTAAATTGGTCTACTCTGGCCGCCAATAGGGCTGTCAGGTACTCCATCCTTCTAATGTCAGATAGCTTGATGAACAGATCTTTAATGGAGGGTGGTTCCAGTCTCCTCCAGAAGAGGGCAAAGAAGCATCTAGCCGCCGTGAGAATATGCAGAAGAAGCTTAGAGGCCAGGGAGTGGTGCTTTTAATCAAAGTCTCCTATTCCTGGTCTTATACTCACCCTCCAGTGCCTTCACCATTTTTTCGGCGTTGCTACAGTCTAACAATGCCACGTTGTGACCGCGACTTCTGATTGGCTGGAAGGTAAAAAAAGAGGCTCCCATTGTATTGAGTTGTGATCTCTGGCTCACATCATGTAACACTGGAACAGCAGGCAGCTCACAAACTGTCGAAGACCGACCGGAGCGAATCAGATAACAAATTAAGCCGGTGGAGGGTGAGTGTAGTTTTGTGACATGGGACTTAGACATAAAGCACCACTCAAGAAGTAAAATTTAAAAAAAAATGCTGAAGTTGTGCTTTAATGTACTGTAAGTGACAATGAAAAGAGTATAGAGAACTGTTTATAACCTCAGTGGTAGAGGTTGAAAACCTATTATTGAATATGAAAAGATAATGTTTGCTTTCTTGGAATGCTTAATTCAGAACATGCAGCATGCACAACCTTAGAACTGGATTTACTGCTCTGGTAGAACATGGAAATATTTCTTTCATTGCTATAGCATGTTTGACATCCAATGATTTTTGCAGGGTTGCTTGCAGGGTAATGTTTCAATTACTGCTGTAGATTTAAGATATGTCACAGAAAATATTAGCAAGCCACTTAAAAAGAAATAGGCTATAATAAGCATTTGGCAGTGCCGAGCTTTATAACACATCAGGTCCGTACTCATGCTCATTCATATTTAATAACTTCGATGTTTTCTGCACAAATGTGCTTTCAGTTTTGTGTTATAAGGCTTTTATGAAAAATTCCCTTCAAATATTTTATATATGGAAGAATACAAATGTACACTGTAAACGTTTTCATAGAAATTATATGCATAACATCTGGATGGAATCTATGTTGAAAAGTCTTCACAGCGTTTGTTTCTAAGGATGAACAATGGTTTTTTACAGCTTTTTCCAGGCATTTTTATGTTGTTATTAAAGTATTTTTGCATTTCAAACTTTTTACATTTTTTCCCCTAAAGTATGAATAAATAAATGGCAAAAGTGTGTGATACACAGAGAAGAGGTCAGGAACTTCAATGCCATCAATTGGAAGCAGCAATCCTGAATGTCAAAATCGATCCTTTAACCCTTTAAAGGGTGTAGCCACATGACTTTGAAAACAGAGTTTTTTGGTATGACTTCTTATTGTGACACATTTCAGGGTGTTTGCCTCTCATCAGTGTAAGTCTGGAAACACACTGTCCTAGTGACATGCAAATTACTCGCACGAGTCTCAGATCATTCACCCGGCATGTCCCCTGCCTCTTTGGACAGGATACTGTCACTGGTATGTTTTTCTATGTAGCTCCACTACTCCCATCCAGAGAGGGGGAGGCCATCCCAGGTGAATGATCCAAGACTCATGCAAGTAATTTGCATGTCACTAGGACAGTGTTTTTCCAGCCTAAGGGTGTGTTCCCAATTGCATATGACTCGCTGACTCTCACTGTGGCATCACCCGGTCCCGCCGCCCACTGACGTGCTGAGCCAACGCTGCATATTTTGTCCTTGCTTATTTGGTGCAGATTTGTTATGCAGAAAATCTGCAGCATGTCAATTATTGATCCATAGTTTGGTGCATTTTTCAACCTTTCCAGCCATTGACATCATTAAAAACTGCACCGTAAAAAGATGCAGAAAATATGTGCCAAAAATGCATCCCATTTTTGGGTACCTATTCCTGCCAGAAAATGCATATTAGGTGCAGAAAACCTCAACATCAAATATGCAACGTGGGCACATAGCCTTATAGGACATGCAAAGCAACAATGGAAATTTGGACATGTAAGTAGCTTGTTCATAGCGGAAGATATCAACAATAGTATTTAGTGAACAATACCATGCTCGGGGACTTGGTACTCGTAACGAGCATTTTGACGCTTGGACGGGCTTGACTCGTTTACTGGGTTTAATGGGAGTCAATGGGGTACTCTAGAATGTTTCTGGAAAATCATCCGGAAAAATAATCAAGCTCCACATTGACTTCCATTATACCCAGTAAACGAGTCAAGTCACTTGAGTATCAAAATGTTCGTTACGAGTACTGAGCACCTGAGCATAAAGTGCTCGCTCACTAGTAAGCAACTGTATTCCCACTTATTGGCTTCTCACACAGCTAGAGAAGTTCTCCTGTTTTGCGCTGATGAAGGGAAAATATCCCAACACCTGTGTCAGTAAATAGAGTGTCTGGTTTGGATTGTTAGGCTGGCTTCACACTACGTTTTGTTCCTGTCCGTAGGGATCCTGTTTCTTGCTGGAACAGGAATGGACAAGTCCAGATTGGCAACTTCGGATGCCATTTCTGTATCCGAGTCCAGGATCTGGACACAGAAAGAGCAGGGAGGAGCCCGAACCAGACAAGTGCTGTCGGCGATGTTCAAGTTCACTTTAGCAGTGACATATCAGCTGATCGGGTTGCCCCACCCCTCCCGGTCAGCTGATGCACAGGTCCTCAAGCCATCAGAGATTAATTCATGGCGGGACGCTCGGCGGATAGGTGAGAATTTTTTTTTTTTTTATTTGTAACCATCCCTTCACTTACTTTAGCAGTGTATATAGATACACTGTTAAAGTGAAATTACACACATGTATCACGGGTACAGAGCAGTGCTCTTGTTCTGGGCATGCTCTGTACTCTGGAACCAGATCGGTAAACTATTCTGTTTTTCCCCGGATCCGGCTCCATAGGCCCCCCTGTTAAGTGCCCCGGACCCGATAAGTTTCTGTCCAGTTTTGTCACCGGAGCCCAAAAATGCTGCTGACTTGAATACACAAAACCGGATGGCCAAATACGGCCAATCCGGCATCATAGGGATATATAGGAGGCAAAAACAATCCTGTTCTGTTTGTTTCAAAAACTATCAGAACAGGATCACAAAAAACATAGTTTGAAGCCAGCTTTAGCATATTTCACATGGCAAGGTCAATATTGACTTTAAGGCAGCTTCCAGTATGTGGCGCGACAGTTCCGGGCATCTTCTTTCTGGAGATGTTGCCTGCCTAATAACATTACCTGGGGAGCATTGTGTGGCCTATAACTCTTCCTATGCCAAATTGGCACTCTCCAAAAGGAGAAACTTCACTCCTTAGACTTCTCATAGCCATTTGGTATATCACATTACTGTATTGAGGTGGATTTTCTCTTCCTGGCACAATGTAAGTTCTCATGACCTGCACTAATGGCCTCCATAGACATAAAAGTGTATCTCAATAAATATAATTTCATCAAAATTTATTTCAGGTTATATCGTCTATGCAGACATGGGTTGTTTCTAATAGCTTGTACCACGCTCCTGTTTACGATGTCTAAAAAAGGATAATATAGGCTTATCTAAAATATGCTGCAGGAGGTTAGTGTGCACACTGACAACTACATTAAAGGGAACCTGTCACCTCATGCTATTCCCCTGACCTTTCACTAGCTTTCTCTACACCTTCCTAACTGCTGCCTAACCATCCCTCTCAGCTGTAAATGCTCCCTATAAAGATGTTTAAAAATGACTTATAACTCACAGGCTGTCGCTCAGTCAGGAGACTGGAAAGGCGGCTCCAGGCTCCAGTCTCCCCTCCTCGCTGCATCATTTGCACATCCCACTGGGCGTCTCATTTTTCTTCATCTCCTCCTCTTTTGGAATCTCCTGCCCTCCTCTCCTCCTATGATGCACCTGCCGGTATGTCATATTCGGAGAGAAGAGAGGAGAGAGGCGCTCATGAGAGGGACCCGCTGCCTTTAGGGGGAAGGGGAGAGAGGTCACTCCAGATGGTCTTTCACCTTAGGAGGTTGTGCTGACTCCGCACAACCTCGGTGTTGCATAGATGGAGGGGCCGCAGTGTAAGTGGTGATTCAAAGGAATGCGCCCGCCCTCCGGTCACGTGGTGGCAGTCAGCTGGCCAGGCTCTGACGTAGGGACAGGTCCTGGTGTGCAGATAGCACAGGTCATGTGAAGCAGCTCCGGACACAATCTCCCTAATGGAGATTAAATGATAGAAACCAAATAGACCTTTTTGTGTTAAAGGAGCGCTTACACAGGGATTTAGAGAGTTTAAAAGATAACTTAGCTTTTATTCACAACGCGTTTCAATGGCGGAACGCCATCTTCATCAGGTGAGCTTTTAAACTCTCTAAATCCCTGTGTAAGCGCTCCTTTAACACAAAAAGGTCTATATGGTATGTCATATTTGGCCCGGTGCATTGTGGGTCTTAATCACAGGGGTACGGCGCTGGCTTCTGGCACAGGCGCAGTGCTAGTGATAGGTCAGGGGGATAGCATGAGGTGACAGGTTCCCTTTAACTCCATCAAACACCTGGTTGTGTTTTTTTTGTGTATTAAGGACGTATCTCTCCTATTTGTTATTCGTCTCAATGTTCTTGTTCAAATGAGATGTTAGATGTCAGCATACAATAACTCATTTTATTACTTCCACATTACTTTTCTGTGATCCTCATTAGTTAATTACCTCGCTCTAAACAGTTATGGGGCTGTCACACAGGCAATTCTAATTTCTTTTCAGTTGATGCAGCTCAAACTGCATGAAAACTGCATGTGTGAAAACAGCCTTAAAAGGAATCTGTCAGCAAGATTTCACTCCCCAAACTATTTGTGCAAGTTATTCTTTCAAAGACAAGAGTAGCAATATGTTTACATGGCCAGTCTGTTCCTCCATTGAAAAAACAGCTTTTAAATTGATATGCAAATGAGACTAAATAAATGAAGCCTCTGTCACTCCAGCTCTATTTCTTCATATATTGTCAGTCAAATGGGAAAAGGTAGTGCTGAGCGAAAATTAGAGCTGGAGTGACAGAGGCTTCAGATCTACAAATAGCTCTTCAGACTCTGGAGATACAGACTGTCCATGTAAAGGCATTGCTAGACTTGTGTGTGAAATCCTGCTGAAAGATTACCTTTGAAGTATTCTTGGGAAAAGGGTTACAAAACTCAGTGTTGAAATGAATGTCACCTCAAAAATAAAAAGATTTCTTTCATTCTGTATGTATCGGGCTGCCATAATCCTCTTCTGAACTGATAACTTCCTAGGTGTGAGTCTTGTGAAACTAATTGTTTCTGTTTCATATTTACGCAGGGGGGAAATTTATTCGGGGAAATGTGCAAGTGTAATGTTTTTGTAGTGAGAGTAGCATGAAGATGAGGAGGTTGTGTATGCACCAATCCTGAGAAAACGAAAGACATGCATATTCTCAGATTATTTCAGGGGCAGACATATCATTGGTGCAACTTTTGCAGTCACACAGGGGCCCAAGAAGTCATGGGGCCCATTTACACCTAGCAAAGCAGGTGGAATTGTGCATTATGATGGGTTATTGGACTGTAATTGGTTCATACGCTGTTTTGCTCACAACACAGGCCCTCTTCTTATGTCTAAAAGTAAGACTAAGGGCTCATTCACACAGAACGGTTGATCACCTATCCTGTTGATCCAGAATTTGCACCAAAAACAGATCCTCTTTTTGCAAAAAAGCATCATAAGAACATTGTCCATTTGTGTTGCTTTTTTGCTCCATTTGTTTAGTGCTGCGCTTTTGCTTTTCAAAGCAGAAACACAGTATTATTCCGTTGAGGGGACACAGACATACAGACAGAGACACAAACATACACTTTATTACCTTCCCCAAGATCCACACTGTCCAGCGATGTGTTCCTTCCGGGCACAGGCAGGACTTTGGGAAGTCAAAAGGAGCTGGCCATGTGACTCTCAGACTGAGTCACATGGCCAGATCCTGTCAGTACTGTACCTGCTGGTCCTGCCGGTGCCTGGAAGGAACACATTGCTGGAGCTCGCCGTGGGAAGGCCGGGAAGGGTAAGTAATTTGAGCATTTATGGTGTGAATAGAACAGTAAAAAATAATCACAGACAGACTGTGGGAATACCAATCCATTTGTGGTGCTTTTTTAATATATATATATACGTGCCTGATTGCTGCCAGGTATGTTTTCCTCTGAAATCCTTTGGCATTTCAATGAAAAATCTATCAGAGAATTCGGCTTGGGACCATAACTGGCTCGTTGGCTTCTCCTTGTGCCACTGTAGGTTAGTAGGTTACTACTGGGTCACTTCCATAAATGACACGTTAATTGGGGAGTCCACCAACAGCTTTTGCATTAGGGTCTTGGAACATAATGTTATGCCTTAGTACTAGCTTGGGGGTCAAGCATACTGCGAGCAGTTCTTAGCCAAAAGCTCCTGGTGTGTCCCTTTTTTGTTGAATCCAACTCAGGACATATCAAAACATTGATATCAAAACACTATCCCCAGAAGGGCTCATTTACTCCATATGTAGATGTTATTCTGGATTAGGCATTTTTGTACAATCTGTTGTGGTTTTAGATGCTATTAGTAGTGTTCACCAATAAACCTTTTTATGCTTATGTGGCGCCCCTGCGTCCAGGAGGCCACAAAAGGGAACTGCAGCTAGGCAGGTAGGACACTTGTTGCACAACAACACCCTCACAGCCCACACAACCCACGTACAGAAGGTAGCATCCAGCCCTGAGATTAGAGACTCTATGAGATTGAGGGGTGGTGGATTTGGAGGAGTGGGTTGGGCACACATGTAGTCAGGTGACTTGACAGTATATAGGAAGGGGGAAGGAGGAAGGAAGTCAGTAGGCCACAGTGAGCTGAACAGCAAAGACCAGAAGCTGAGCAGACAGAAAGAATCACACGTCCTGTGAGTGTAAGGCCTAGGAGCGCAGAATCTGTACCGAGCCAGTGTGAGCCGGAGGAGAGAGAAAGCCCGTCCGAAGCTGATACCACCAGGAGTGTGAGAGAACGGAGAGGGACGGTGAAACCCGGGTCCTAGGAACACAGCTGAAGCTACTGACTGCAGGCAGAGAAGTCCCTCCTATGATACCGAGAGGAACAGAGAGAAAGGAGCCTGGTAGAGCCTCAGACTTGAGGATTGCTGGAGGCTGGGCTGAAGTAGAGTGTCGGCTCTAGAGGGGACCATAGTTTATCTGGCATTCCCAGACACCGACGGGGGACCACAGCTACACGTTAGGGTCCCTACCCCAAAGGACAGGCAGCTCAGTGACAAACAGGAGGACCCACAGGGGCCCGAGTCACCGCCATACTGTCCAGCGTTTCACACACACACCCGTGGAGACGGAGACCGTAATGGCCCGGAAAGGACACTAGAGACTGTGTGAGGGGTCACAGAGAGAGAGGCCTGGCTGCAGGGAGCAAAGGGAACCTGAGAAGGGAGTATGTGCCCGTGTATTAAGAACTGTACTTGAACTTTGTAAGAACTGTAACTGAGCTGTAAAGTGACTTGAAGAACTGAGAGTAAACACGGAACACCCTGGAACTGCTTCCCTTGTGTTTCTGCATGAAAGTGATTCTCTCCATACAGGATACAGCCTATCAGCACCAGCAAAGAGGAGAGATCCCTGCAGCGTCTGCAAAGTAAGTGTGCTACACACTCCACAATAGACTTAACCCTTACTGCCCCAGGGAACACAGTTCTACCCACTGGAACTATTACACCTAAGCTGCTATCCCATCATCTCCGGAGGTTCTGCAGCAGCGGCGGCCTCATCATTAGCCGCATATAGTGGGTGGCGTCACGACTGACAACCCCTGTAAATATCCCCTTTTACTGCCGAGCCCGGGACACGGACCGGACCAGGACCACCCGTGACTTCCCCAGCAGCAGACCGGTCCGGTACCGAGTACCCCCGTCCCAATGGGCCCGACAGTTATATGTTAAGCCTTTTTTCTTCCTCTTCCTCTCTGAAGAGACAATTTGCATTCTTAACAGAAGAGCATTTAAGTCTCCTAATACTGATATGCCAAACCTGACATGTCACTTTCAACAAGGAGAAAACTACAATCCTTTTTGCAACTACCGTATTGGGTGCCTATAACATCTATGTGCCATAATAGATCATATGGACAGATGTTGTCATTTTCAGACAACCCCTTTAAACCACCCTTGGCAACTTTAGCAGTCTGGAATATCAACTGGTTTTTGGCACATTAAACGCAAGAAACCTGGAATTGTTGATGTATGGAAGGTTTCTGGTGGTTTCAGTGAAGCCAGGAAAATTTACTGAATTCTGAGAGTCCAGAGGGTTTCACTTTTTTTCACATTCCTCCAGGACATTCCACAAGAGTTGACAAGTATGCTTTCAATGCAAAATGTTAAAGAATGGAAAAGCTGCATCACATTTTGCAAACTGTATTTTTAGATTAACGCTGGGACTCCATGAGTCTTGCAATAGCCATGACTACAGTATTTTAGAGCCTTCATTACCCAAAGATTTCACCATCCGCACATATATCATACCACTTCCACCCGCTTCCATGGTCCCTTCCCACAAATGACAGACACAGGGTTTTGGATTAATTTGGCCAAATTGGCCTTTATTATTATATACAAACAATGCCTTTAAACCATAAAAGGTGAGGAGGTTCTTGGAGCTTCAAAATCTGGTGAAAACCTTCCATAAATAATTAAACATCCAGCATTACCCCGCAGCCACAAGCTCGAGGGCACCAGTATTGCTGGAAAACCAATGATCAACATCACTGACTCCCAGGGATCCCACCCTGAAGACCTCCAAATCCACTAGTTACTTACAAATTCTGAGCCAACAATGGGAGGTCCATCCACCAGATGTATAACCCCCAACCACAATTTTTGCCACCAACTTCAAAAACACCCTCTCCACCGCATGTCGAAATGACCCAGCTGTTCTTCCCATCACCCTTTTTAATTTTTTATTTTAAACATAACACTTAACAGGGTGGGCGGGCAGGACCTCAGCTATGGTGCCTACGTGCCAGATTCCAGCCCTCCCCTCCTACCTCAGCTTATATACCCTCTAGCCAGCTAACCACCCTTCCCCTAAAAAAAAAACTCCTTAAACTTTTAAACCCAAACACTGCCCCACAAGCACCAATTCCCTACCATTAACCCCTGCCTAGCCCTACAAAAATGAGTCATGGGTCACTCCGTCGTAAGACCAGAAACATTTGTGCACCATATCTGCAACTATGGTACTTTAGAGCTGCAATTATGCTGTAAAAGAACAAGTGCCAAATCTTGCATTCAAGTCAATGGCAAATGTGTCACAAATTGTGAACAGCAACAGAGAATCCAACACATTTGGAAGCAAATAGGTCACATTGATTAGATGTGATCTTGTAATTTCAGTGTCATGATGTAACCCTAACCAAATTGGTACATAGCTTATATACAAGCACTGCTGTGTTAATGGGACCAGTGTCAGACTGGGATGCCAAGGGCCCACTACCGTAGTAGCATTCAGTTTGGTAGACCACTGCTCTACTACCGGATATGCAAATATTACATTACCCTAATTTACAAATTTCTCTAAGTTTCTATATAAATATATAAAATAATGAACTGGGTAGTTTGGTAAATGAATGATTAAATACTGCCTTCAAGTACATCAAGTACATTGTGACAACTACTGCTCATATAGGGATGTGGGTGACCCACGCTTGTATAATGACCTACCAGGGGATTCACTGTAACCTGAGACTGAATGTGAATAATAGACCAAAAATGCAATAGATTAGGAATTATTACCGTATATACTCGTGTATAAGCCGACCCGTGTATAAGCCGACCCCCCTACTTTTGCCCCCAAAACCTGGGAAAACCTATTGACTCGTGTATAAGCCGAGGGTGGACCCCAGCACAGGTATACAGCCCCCAGCAGTGTGGTATACAGCAGCCCCAGAGGTATATACAGCAGCCCCAGTGGTAGTATACAGCAGCAGCCCCAGTGGTATATACAGCAGCAGCCCCAGTGGTATATACAGCAGCAGCCCAAGTGGTTAGTATACAGCAGCCCCAGAGGTATATACAGCAGCCCCAGTGGTAGTATACAGCAGCCCCAGTGGTAGTATACAGCAGCCCCAGAGGTATATACAGCCCCAGTGGTAGTATACAGCAGCCCCAGAGGTATATACAGCCCCAATGGTAGTATACAGCAGCCCCAGAGGTATATACAGCCCCAGTGGTAGTATACAGCAGCCCCAGAGGTATATACAGCCCCAGTGGTAGTATACAGCAGCCCCAGTGGTAGTATACAGCAGCCCCAGTGGTAGTATACAGCAGCCCCAGAGGTAGTATACAGCAGCCCCAGTGGTGTATACTGCAGCCCCAGTGGTAGTATACATGCAGCCCAGGAGGTGTATACAGCCCCCCCCCCATCAGTATACAGGCCCCCCTTGCAGCACAAACCTGTAAAGGAAGAGATTAGTATACTTACCACTGTGCCGCTGTCCCGCCGCCGTCATCGCGCTCCTCCGTCTTCATGCAGCGTCTTCCGACTTCCTCTGGCGCGCAGACAATGATGTCATTGCCTGCGCCGACCGGAGGAAGCCGGAAGAAGACGGATGAAGACGGAGGAGCGCGATGATGGCGGCAGGACAGCGGCAGCGGGACAGTGATAAGTATACTAATCTCTTCCTTTACAGGTTTGTGCTGCAAGGGGGAGCCTGTATACTGATGGGGGCGGGCCTGTATACTGTATACACTGTATACAGTGTATACAGTATACAGTGACTCGTGTATAAGCCGAGGGGGGGACTTTTCAGGCCAATTTTTGGGCTGAAAAACTCGGCTTATACGCGAGTATATACGGTACTTCATTTCTGGTTAATTTGGTATTTACATATGTTTGTGATCTAGGCACATTTTTTGCAGTAGTGTTTAGTTCATTATTGAAGTATTTATGGTGTTTTTTGTGTTTAGGAGATATACTGCAATGACTGAAAGTATAAGTGGTTCCAGTGATTAGACCAATACTTGTGAAGGTGTAATTCTGCTTCAAATCACGGTTTTGTTCCTGTCCGTGGGGATCCTGTTTTGTGCAGGACTCCACGGACAGGAGCAAGCAGGTCTGGAAGTGTGCCTCCGGATGCCATTTCTGTTAGTCCGGGTCCGGGATTATGAGGGATCCGGACTGACAGAGCTGGGAGGAGCCAAGCCTGCAAAGCTCTGTCAAGTACAGTACTTTCGCTTTAGGAGTGAATTAACATACACTCCTAAAGTGAAGTGAAAAAAGCAGTGGGTAACAAAAATAAATGCTCACCTGTCCCGGTATGCAAAGCGTCCACATCTGATGCAGCAAGGATGCTGTAAGAACCTTAATCAGCTGATCAACAGTTGATCGGTAGCGGTCACGTGACACATCAGCTGATCACTACCAGCCGATCAGCTTTTAAGGTCTTTGCAGCATCAGATGTCTTCCTGGGACAGTCATGGAACAGGTAAAGTATTTGATTTTTTTTTATTTTTCTCACCATTGCTTTATTTAATTTCACTGGAACCGGATCCGGTAACCGATTCTGTTTTTTCCCAGATCTGGCTCCATAGGCCCCCATGTTAAGTGTCCCAAGCTGGACCGGATTAGTTTCTGTCCGGTTTTGTCACCAGACCCCAAAAACGGTGCAGACTCCGATTTTGGGGCCGGTAATAAACAGGAAGGAAACAAATCCAGGACTGAACTCCAAAACCAGATGGCCAAATGTGACCAATCTGGCATCATAGGGGTATATGGGAGGCAAAAATGGTCCTGCTCTGTTCTATTCAAAAGCCAGCCTAAAACACCGTGGGAAGGAAGGAGGTGGAAAAGGTGTTAATCAGCCATTTTATTAGCACTCAGCAGAGCTCTGTGGATAAAGGTTATTGTGTTATAAATCTTTTTATGAGGCTGAAGTCACAATCATTAAAGTGTATCAGACAGCGCCGTCTCCATTGCTTGTGAACCAATTCTGCTATTTTTCTTCTGTTTTCAGGGAAATAATATCTGTAAGAGTACGGCTCTCACAGTCATAAACAGCATGTCTGACTGTAATAACCAGAGACATGAGCTTTATTCTGCATTGTGCCAACGCAGATACTCTCATTAATCTCTTGTTGCGGTGGCTGTCAGGGTCTGTTCTGATGGTAATGTAATATAAAACTGAAACCTAAAATGACTTCTGACCCCCTGACTAATACACTCTTCTGTGGTATAAATTTTCCATTATCTGCTGACTATGTGCTCTACATTTGATGCTGCTTTTTACTGCAGTACTGGGCGTCGGTATTACATCTTTAAATTCCGAGGAACCTGTAAGAAAAGGGTTATAGCTACAATAAATAGATAACAACAGCAAAGCGTTATAGAAATTGCTAAAAAAAAGGAATGTTTTGGGTTGGGGTGTTTCAAAAAGAAGGCTTTGAGATTAAGACGAAAAACATTTTTCATATACCGTACTTCCTTCTCAAACTCTTCCTCTGTCTTCTGCATCTTATTGTTCAGTGCTATTATTAGGCCTGAGTCACAATTTGCCATAGTGAGATGATATGGCTGTATCGACTAATTCCTCCCACTGTGGAGAAAACGTCACTTTCTTTAACTGTTCTGTTGTTCATATAAAATTACTGTTGTGAATTTTCCACTGCAGATTTTGCCATATATCTGATTTAGGCTACATTCCCACAATGGGCTTTCGGTCAATTTTGATGTTGCAGAGTTTCTGCTCTTATTATTTAAGTTAGGTTCCTTGCATTTATTTCTTCGTTTTTGTGTACGGTTTATTAACATGACTTCTTGATGCTGCAGTTTTTGTCTCTTCTTGGAATGTTATCCTTTAAATAAAACTGAAATAGACAAAAGGCGCACATAGGGTTTCTCCGTGACAATTTCCAATAAGTGGTGAATGTAGGGTTCTCACCTATAGTGGTTGTGATCAGTCACAACCACTACACAGGCTTGTGTTAAAGATCCACAGCTGCTGCAGGTCCTCGGTAATCAGATCATGCAGGACGGAGACGGAAAAGGCAAAACACCGCCCTGCCGGGATAAAAGGAGGCTCCGGAGAATAAAGTATTAACAAAGGAAAATGATTTATTGCTATATGCGTTTCGAAGTCAATGACAAAGAAGTCATTGACTTCGAAACATGTAACAATAAATCAATTTCCTTTGTTAAAACTTTATTCTCCGGAGCCTCCTTTTATCCCGGCAGGGCGGTGTTTTGCCCTTTGTGTCTCCATCCTGCTTGAGCCTTTAAATAAAGCAGCTTTGTTTTTGATACTTCCTGATATTGGGCATTGACAAATATTTGTTGATATACTTTATTCATGCAAATCCAATTGCAAATTGTTCAGTTTCATAAAAATTTCATAAAACCTGAAATTTACATCTTTATTGGTGATATAACTGTGGAAAAGACAGGCACACAAGAAAAAGGCAATTGGAAGAGGTACTGAGTTTAAATTAAAATATCCAGTGAAAATTCTCTTTAAAATCAACACCATAAGTTTATTTTTTTCCATAACACGTCAGAGAGCATTGGTGAAATCTCAACTTTTATACTGTGTAATATACATACATTTTCCTCCCGTAGCGCAAGTAAAATTTCTGCGTATCTGTCAAATGAGAATATACCCTTAATATAAGTTTCTCACCGAGAATCAAAACTTGAGTGTGCTGTATATAGTATTGCATACTTCATTATTTTCCATATGGTGCTAAGTAGGAGTAGACTTGAATTATTGCATATATTTATTTCCTCTATAGGCTTGACTATAAACATTACAATCGGTCTATGTTTCTGTAGAGCAATGTTTCCCAACTCCAGGTCTCAAAAGCCACCAATAGCGCAGGTTTTCAGGATTTACTTAATATGGCACCGGTGATAATTACCTGCACAGTTGATGATTCCAATACTAAGGAAATCTTGAGAACATACCGTGTTGGTAGCTCTCCAGGACTGGAGTTGTGGAACACTGCTATAGAGGGAACTTGTCATTATACCAGCGTGGCATTTCTTTAAAGGGATGGCTCTTGAATTTTCCCCCCAATGCAGATGTGCACTAGGGGGCAAATTATGGCTACCTACCTACTTTTCTCATACGTAGGACATGGTTTGCAGACCGGTCACTATTCTGGTGGCTCTTCTCTAAACCTGTTACAGTTTTGTTGAGTTGTTTTTTAAATGTGTCCAGAACTGGACACAGTATTCCAGATGAGGTCTGACCAAAGAGGAGTAGATGGGGTTAATTACTTCACGTGATCTAGACTGTATACTTCTCTTAATTTTAACTAAAAGTACTCTTTTATAGTTTCAAAAAGTACTAAACAGTAATCCATGACAGAGGCTGTTGGATGGCAATATATTCCATAGTCTAAAGCTAGGAATCTGTTGATGAATTCATTGTGTATAGTGGTGGACTGGTTCAGAGATTCAGCCATGACATTTGAGAACACTCAGGAACTCTTGCTGTGTGGTAAATATGAAATACGAATGTGCAATACTGCATAGCTCGAAACATCATGGATTCAGCGAGACTATACTTATTTGAGGGCTTAGGCTGGTTCTACACTACCGTTTTTTAATATACATGTGAATCCAGCTGAAACTGGGTGCACCCGTATCCATTTTGGGCCTTATTGACTCTCAATGGCTTCACAGGAACTTTAGGATGCATCCAGTTCTTTACAGTTCCCCCTGCTCCGAGGTGTCCACGGTTTTTGAACTGAGCCCAAAAATACATTTTGGAGCGATTTTGGTCTCCATGACAAAACCGCGAACACCTGGATTCGGTGCAATGCTTGTTAAATTACAATGGTGCTCTATTGAACACAGATCCAGCGGAATCCCGATTTTTGGTCTGAGGATGCCCAGAACCAAGTTTGAAATGACACGCTCCCTAGGGGGCATGTTATTTTCCAATGGATTCAGTAAAAAAAGGTACACATCCAGATAAAACTTTCTTCTCGAGCATCGGTATTATTACTGATCTATGAGATGGGTCAGTGATAATACTGATGCGGGTACATCCAGTTTGTCAATTACAGTGAATTCTGGGGTATCCGAGGGGATGCAGGTTTTACCTGACTCCAAAAAACAGTAGTGTGAAATCAGCCTTAGTCTGATGTCCTAGCGGTCAGGGATTTGTACTGACTCCCTTTTATCGACTCTGTAGTGCCTCCTCCTTGGGGGTAGGCATGGCATCTCTCTGCACACACATAAATTAAGTAAACACTCTTCTTTGCTGGTCTCTCCCAGTACTCTAACTTGTGAACTCCTTGTCCATAGGCAGCACCTTTACCAATGAGCCACAGCTCAGACTGAAAGCACTAGGAGTATTTGGTATACTTGATCTGTAGTGCAAGCAGGGAACCCATAATCAGGTACTGCTTCTATACAGGTACAAAGAGATGCAACTATACACAGCCGTGTGTTTCTATGTAGCTGTATTCAAGAAGTGAACAAATAATCAGATTGTTTTATTCTTATAAAAGTACTAAAAAATAATACAAAGAACAATTGCAAAAATGACAGCTTCTTTCTAATTGCAAAGAATTTAATTTTCTCTTTTCTTGTGAGTCTCCCTTGCACTTGAGCTAACAGCCTCTACAGTTGAAGGCAGGAGCTAACCATTTGAACCAAAAGCTCTAGCAATGTCACAGGGAGAATTTAGTATACTTGAAGCTGCATTGCATCCTCTGACTCCACAGGCAGATTATACTGGTAGATTGAGATACATTCTATATGTCCCTGTATTCTAGAGAGAGAATAAAAGTGTTTTACTTCCTATAAAATTACTAAAAAATAATAAAACAGTTAAAATTACATTTTAATGCACGTTTAAAAAAAAAAAAATAAAAAAATAAAAATCACAAATCACCAACTAACATGGACACATTTGGTATTCCTGTAATCGTAACAACCCTGACATCTTCTTCAGACATCTGACATCTTCTTCTGCCAGGATAGAAAGAAATGGCAAATGGGTGTGGTTTGGGCCGTGGTTAAAATTAAAATCCTTCCATGTCCCAACAAAAAATAATTAAATAAGCTGAAACCCTCTTTATCCCACTCTCACAATGAGAAGTGGTGGCTTCTTCCCTGCAGTCTGCAGCGTGGTGTGATGCTAGTGACTTTTTGTTCTGCTGCAATTTAAGAGTTCCATGTCCTAAGGGCCAAAATACCATTAAGATTGATGGAGACCCAAGTGGCCAGCTGCAAGTTTTGCCTATCTGGCTCTGCCAGAATTGTCAAATGGGTAGTCCAGACCTGGGCAACTATTATAACTGTGCTTTCCCCACAAACATTTATATGCTAAAAATGTATCCTTGTGATGATAGAGATTTATTGGGGAATTGCTGTTCCAGTGAGCCGTACTGGTGGCACAGACATAAAAGGAAGGCCGACATGACAGGGAGTAGGGTGAGAAATGATGTGAATAGGGAGTTGGACATGACAAGCGTTAAATAATTAAGTGAAGGTTAAGGGGTGGCTCTATGGGATTGGGGTTTTTCATGTAGGAGGAGGGGCATGTTAGGGTGTTATAAGAGGGCATTGATCTTGTTGGATCAGCCATATTAGGCACAACCAGGCTAGAAATCTCCCACTCATCCTCCCCTTTTTTACTTTTAATCGTTTTTTTCAGGGGTGGCAGTTATATGGTACGACGTACTTCAATTGTTGGTTCAGGAGGAGATAGAATCAGGTATAGGAATGTAAATTTTTTGCTATTGATCAAGGTTCTAGACCACCTCAAGTGGAATTTAATCAACTGGCGGCAAGTAAGGGGACTCCCAAGTGAAAGACTGGAAAGTGCCCATGGGAGTTGGATTAGGGTAACAGGGCTAGGCTGGCTAACAGGTACCTTTGAGCTGGTGCTTAAACAGCTAGAGAAGAGTTCAACCTGAGCCCAGATGTTTGATTGTTACCCTTTACAGGTTAAAGTGGTTCGAGGACCACCCTCCATTTCATTATTATACCTGTTGTTTGTTTAATATAGGCTGCTTTGGACAATTTAATCCATATAGTTGACTTGTCTATTATTTTAGGTATATAGAGAGGGGGGCATTGAGTTGTTGGAGGAATCACACATGACTAGCCAATACCTCTTGTCATATAATTTCCTTACATATTAGTATACGCTCTCCAATCATGAACCAGCACTGTAACAGCTTTATGTAGAACACCAAGAGGACATCTCTTCACATACCATTATTTATACACTATGGCGTTTCGAGAATGCATATAATTCAAGGACCATTTGGACAATGTGATATCATCATTATAATAAAAATCTGTGATGCTGACCTTCATAAAAAGTAGTTTGTACTTGAAATATAATGACACAATGTACAGCAAGAATTCAAGATCTTTTCCCATAAGAACTTGACTAATATGAGACTTGCAAAATCCCTGAAGCCTATTATGTAGTACAATAAGAGCCACATTCGTTCATTCCCCTATGACATCTTACCCCTAAGTAACAGGTAATATCTCAGGAGTAATGAATATCTAATGGTCTGATGTATATACGACGTTGACAGGAAGCCCACTGATGACATGTTGTGATTCCTGGAGCCCTTGACATGACACTTGTGTAGATTGTTTATTCACCTTGGCTTGATGGCTATTTTTCATCTCTCATCACCTTCTCACCTTGAGCAATTTCTTCTGAGCAGCCGGTCCTTGTTCACACAGTGATTCATAGGAGTCTGTCTGCCGGGTAATACTACTGTATCAGTGAATGAGACGTCATGGTTGTGCAACATGAAAACCAGTGGTAGGGTGAGCTATACTCCGCAAATAAACTTGAGAAGGGAGAATTTACCTGCCGTGAGTCACAGGTATGATATTACATTAGTCTGTCATCTGTTTTTCCATCCTGCTATTCACTACTCACATTACTTTCAAACATGAGCTATACAGGTCGTACCTGGGGTACTCACGCTTTCTGCTTACGTAATCTTTGTACAATACATTGTTGTCATTTATTTTTACTTACATCACATTTTTGCTTGATTTATGTTCTTTACTTGATCCCAATCTGTTATTAAAGCTTTTGAAATAAATCCCAAACGTCATAATTACATTGTAACTCAGAAATCTCCATCAAATAATTAATTATATATTAGGATATAAATAATGTAAGAATTAAAGTGTTTCTCAGGTTAAGAAAATCTTTTCACAAATTAGGGCGCCTTCACACTGGCGTTCCCCTCCGCAGCGTTCTGCGGAGGGGAATCGCCATATGTACGCAGCGGCCGCCAGCTCCTATCTTTAGAATGGGAGCGCACGGTGCTGCGCTTGAGAGCGCATGACCGTGCGCACCCATTCACTCCTATATGTGATCTGTGCGCAGGCAGATGCCTGCGCACAAGTCACACACTCCCGCCCGCACCAGGGACGCAACATGTTGCATCCTGGTGCGGGCGGGAGTGTGTGACTTGACAGCATGACCGTGCGCACCCATTCACTCCCATATGTGATCTGTGCGCAGGCGGATGCCTGCGCACAAGTCACACACTCCCGCCCGCACCAGGATGCAACATGTTGCGTCCCTGGTGCGGGCGGGAGTGTGTGACTTGTGCGCAGGCATCTGCCTGCGCACAGATCACATATAGGAGTGAATGGGTGCGCACGGTCATGCGCTCTCAAGCGCAGCACCGTGCGCTCCCATTCTAAAGATAGGAGCTGGCAGCCGCTGCGTACATATGGCGATTCCCCTCCGCAGAACGCTGCGGAGGGGAACGCCAGTGTGAAGGCGCCCTTAGAGAATCAGTTAATAGTCATCCATTTCAGATCCTAGTCAGGATCTATGAGGCCTCATACAGACGTCCGTGTTGTACGTACTTGTCTTTTACAATTACTACATGTACCCATTATAATTTATAGTGCTAGTTATATGACCGTGTGTCCGTGCAGAGACGTCAATTTAAAAGGGCTAAGTCTCAGGTGCAATCAGTGCGCTGTCCATATTTAATCAATAGAGCGAGAGAGGAGGGCGCCACTATTAACCACAAATTATAATAGAGATCACTATGTATAGCAAGGCAAATTTGAGAGACGAAGAGAGAAAGAAGCATGTAAAAACAAGTGATACAGCCTAAATGGTATTCAAAAAAGTACACGATTTTATTTATTTAGCACTCAAATACAGAAAAAGACAAATACCACACACAATTAAAAACATTTAAAAGGCAAAAGTAGCCAAAAGGACCTTTCCCAAGAAGGGTTTAATGGGAAAACCAATCCCATGAACACACGGGCTGAATGGTATCAAAGGGGGTCAGTTGAAACCATAATGACAGTAGTAGGAAGCATGCATATAGATGGAAATAGAACAGTCAAAGTGGGGTAATCAAAAGGGCATGATGATTAGATAGTACCACACAACGTTTAGTAAAGAGTAACAAATAATTGCAAGTAGTTCATGCTGATAGCCTATAGAACTCATGCCACCAAATCTGCATGTATTATCCATGTTTTTTTCTGTGGATTTGCTGCAGATGGATTAAATACAATTTTGTGACATAGTAGTCACAGTTTTACATAATACATCAATATCCAAACGTGAGCGTAGAAAGGAATGAAGAAAGTGCCATGCATCTGCAAATAATCTGCAAATTTGAAATCGAAATAAAGCTTTTACTAGCACACCTTGTAAAAATAAATAGCAGTATTAAATTTGCAAGAGAAAATAAAGTATCCCGCTCACCATTTCAGTCTCCAATCCATATGGAGCTTGGCAATCAGTCCTGCCGTGACCACATCAATGCATAAAGAGATTCAAATCCAGCTCAAACATGTGGCATAACTGATTTATTTTAATCAAATTGCTGAAGGCACATTACCAAAGATACAGTGCACAGTGAACATGGCTCATGTCAACGCGTTTCGAACGCAAAAGTGCTCTTAGTCATGACCATGACTACTTCAATTTCAAGGACTTTGTGTTAGTGCCATAGTTTTGTAATGTGTACTTATAACGTGTAATGTGTAGTTTCAGGGCGGCTTCACACTGCGGTCAGGTCCTGTCCGGGGCTGTCAGGGATGAACCTGACAACTCCGGACTGGATCAGCACACAGAACTGGAGGGCTAATTTGCCCTCCGGTCCGGCGTGCAGCCACACGCAGCTGCCGCCACTGATAGGCCAGGACCGCAGCTCGCGAGCTAGCCACGGTCCTGACCTATCAGCGGCGGTAGCTGTGTGCGGCTGCACACCGGACCAGAGGGCAAATTAGCCCTCCAGTTCTGTGTGCTGATCCAGTCCGGAGTTGTCAGGTTCATCCCTGACATCCCCGGACCATACCTGACTGCAGTGTGAAGCCGCCCTTAGATGTCTATTTAGCTGTTACAGTTACCTTTTGGCCTTTACAAATGCAAATCTACAACAAAATCTTCAAAATCTGCACGATTTGGACTGGATTTTGCCATTGTGAATATTATTGCACATTTTAGGCTGCAGAAAATCTGTAGTGTATCAGCCTTGTAAACAGATTTGTAAACAGATGAGAAGGAATGCAATAAGCCCTTTAAAGGGAATCTGTCACCTCGTTTTTTCCCCTGTCTCCTTTCACTACCTGTCCCAGCACCTTTCTAGCTGATCCCTAACCATCCCTGTCTGACCTAAAGGTTCCCTATAATGGTTTAGAAAAATGACTTATAACTTACATACAGTCTAGGAGACTGGAAAGGCGGGCTACGGGCTCCATTCTCCCTTCCTCACCAGAATTCTTCATGCCCCGCTGGGCATCCTCACTTTTTGTCTTATGCCGCTTCATTTTTTAAAATTACCGCCCAGTGGCTGATGTAAAACGCTGGGCCGGGATGTCATATCCGGGCCGGTGCATTGTGGGCCTAATCATGTGATTGGCCTGGTGCATTATGGGCCTGATCACGTAATCGGCCCGGCTCCGGTGCATGCGCAATGCGCATATTGAAGCAGGGCCGATCACATTATTAGGCCCACAATGCACTGGGCCGATCACATGATTAGGCCCACAATGCATCGGGCCGGATATGACATTCCGGCCCGGTGTTTTACATCACTAGGGAGGCGAGAACTTCAAAAATAAGGCTGCACAACACAAGGAGTGAGGACGTCCAGCGGGGTGTGCAGAATGCCAGTGAGGAGGGGAGAATGGAGCCCGGAGCCTGCCTTTCCAGTCTCTTAGATGGAGACTGCATGTAAATTATAAGTCATTTTTCTAAACCATTATAGGGCCCCTTTAGGTCAGACAGGGATGGTTAGAGATCAGCTAGAAAGGTGCAGGGACAGGTAGTGATAGGAGAGGGGGTAAAATGAGGTGACAAGTTCCCTTTAAATAAAAGTTTAAATATCTACGTAGGTACGGTAAATCTCCATTTAAAGATAAGAGGGAATCTGCAATTAGGAAAATAAGAAGGTGTCCTATAAAACAGATGCTGGGATTATAGTTCAACAGTATAGCATTGCAAGTACCAGAATATAAATGTCTTGTTGTTTGCTTGTGCAATCGGTTTAGCAATATTCTTTTAACAGTTTACTCTTTATTTTTCCACAGGAGAGAAGCGACAATGTTTTGAAATTCCCTTCAATAGTTTCTTGTACAATAAAGATCACGATGTAATTCCTCAAAGAATGTTGGAGCAGAATATAGGAAGTCCTATGGCTTATCTTGGTCCAGGGGTTTTACGTCCGATAATTCACACTCCATCCACTCCCTCTGCTGAAATGGTGCCTATCATTAGCAGCCTTTACCCAGTGCCACTCACACATGTTGACATCTCCAATGGCCATCTACCCCCTCAGTCTCTAAGAGAGAAGAAGTTAGTTGCTGAACAGTGCCTATCTCCCAGCGCCAATGCTCAAGACTCAACTGACACCGACAGCAGCCACGAAGAACGAGCATCCTATCCATCAAACCCGAATATCACTCCAGTTCGGCCAAACAGTACTCTTCAGCCCCCTAAGGAGCATGCTAGGGTCTATGAGCTCCTTAAACATCCAGGGCTATCTCAGCGTGATCTGCTGCAAATGTTAAGCAAGGATGGGTTCCCAATGGGCGTGTACCGCTGTGATCACTGTTACGTCTTCTTTCTGGATTACGTCATGTTTACCATCCACATGGGATGCCATGGATTTCGAGACCCCTTTGAATGCAATATGTGTGGACATCGAAGCCAGGACCGCTATGAGTTTTCATCTCATATCGCACGAGGTGAACACCGGCACTGTATGAATTAGCACATCTTACCAGTTGCATCTATGATGAGTTCGAATTTCAATCGTTCACATTATGTTTTATAGCATATACAATTTCAGAGCAATAGCATGGAGAGTATGTCTCAATTAAGGTTGCAAATTAAAGAATACACGGCACTCCTGCTGGATGGGTGTACAAGTAGGATTCCACCCCAACTTCAATAAATATAGAGAATTTGGCACTCCTGGATGCAAATTAAGTAATTTATTGGTAACCAATCAATAAAAAATCATATGCCATTTTAGTATATGTATGAAAATTCAGGGGTCCAAATCTTAATACCTGTAAAGTAGAATCATCTAATTCTCATAAATCTTCATGATAATAACATAATTTGACCTTGCAGGCATTAAACTGTGGACCCCGGAATTGTCATTTGCCAGAAGGAAAGTTTCTGATTAAGGTTTGACTTTACATAGACTTTACATTATAGGATATTTGGGGGGATTGCCTACCACTGAGGCTGTTGTTCTTTATGTTCCTTTAGAAGCTTTATTAGGACTGACCATGCAGATTATTTTTAAATTACTATTTAAGTTCATTGCCTTAGAAAATAGGTATAACTGAAAACAATGTTTTTGATACTTATATTTTTAAAACATTTTCTGGTATTGTATGCTAAAATTTTCTATGTTTGCTGTATTAACAATTTTGTAAACCATAAAGTTATTTTAAGTGTTAATATATTGACTATTGTTCTAGACAAGGGATCTCCAACCTTTGGGTCACAGGACCACAATATATGGCTCACAGGCAGTGGCGTAGCAACTGTTTGTGGCGCCCGGGGCAGTCGAAAAATTTGCCGCGGCTGCCGCCCCTAAGTATTGGGCCAAATGGCCACTCACCTATTGGGGTTGTCACTGTGCACCACCACCTCTGCACAACCCCAGTGTATGGCAACAAGCAGGACTCAAGGACCTCTTTCCCCCACCACCCAACACTCTCCATCCCCCTGCACACACCATCTTTCTACACTCTCCATTCTCCCTGCATCCTCTATCACCCCCCTGCACCCTCCATCCACCGGCTCTCCATACCCCTGCAGTCTCAATCCTCCTGTAGTCTCCATCCTCCATCCGCCTGCACTCTCCATCCCCATGCAGTCTCCATCCTCCATCCCCCTGCAGTTTCCATCTTCCCTACATCCTCCATCCTCTTCCACTCTCCTTCCTCCATCCCCCTGCATTCTCTATCCTCCTGCACTCTCCATCCTCTGACACTCTCCATCCTCTGACACTCTCCATCCTCCTGAACTCCCCATCCTCCTGCAATCCCCATCCTCCTGCACTCCCCATCCTCCTGCACTCCCCATCCTCAATCCTCCTGCACTCTCCATCTTCCTGGAGTCGCCATCCTCCTACACTCCCCATCCTCCTGCACTCCCTATCCTCCTGCACTCCCCATCCTCCTGCACTCCCTATCCTCCTGCACTCCCTATCCTCCTGCACTCCCTATCCGCCTGCAATCCCCATCCTCCATCTTTCTGCACTCCCCATCCTTCTACGCTCCCCATCCTCCTGCACTCCCTATCCTCCAGCACTCCCTATCCTCCTGCGCTCCCCATCCTCCTGCGCTTCCCATCCTCCTGCACTCCCTATCCTCCTGCACTCCCTATCCTCCTGCACTCCCCATCCTCCTGCACTCCCCATCCTCCTGCACTCCCCATCCTCCTGTACTCCCCATCCTCCATACTTCTGCACTCCCCATCCTCCTGCACTCCCCATCCTCCATCCTTCTGCAGTCCCCATCCTCCTGCACTCCCCATCCTCCTGCGCTCCACATCCTCAGCACTCCCCATATTCCATCCTCCTTCACTCCCCATCCTCCATGCTCTTGCCTTCTCCATCCTCCTGCATTCCCCATCCTCCATCGTCCTGCACTCCCCATCCTCCATCCTCCTGCACTCCCCATCCTCCTGAACTCTCCTTCCTCTATCCCCTGCAGTTTCCATCCTCCAACCCCCCTGCATCCTTCATCCCCATGCACAGCCAGCCACTCTCTGCACCCCTCTCTCACACACCTCTTGTACCCTTGTTTATTTGGTCCCATCTTCTCTCCAGTTTCTTGTATGTTATTTTGCTCCTTCACGCTGGGTACTCCATGGCTCCGCCCACCCGGGTCACATGCCTGTGACATCATCGCAGGTCCTGATCTGCTGCTCCCTGGTATAGTTTCTTTTGCTGGGCCCTGAATGACACTGCCAGCAATCAGAGGCTGCGCCCATCACCCCAGGGCCCCGGGATGCAGGGTCCCTAATGCAGCCGCCATCCACCGCAGTGAATAACCTGCAGGCTGCTGCCGCCCCCACACATGTGCCGCCTGGGGCGGACCGCCCCCTCCGCCCCCCCCCACGCTACGCCACTGCTCACAGGTGACTATCAGCGTAGTACATTAGCACCAGGTTTAATAATAATAACAATAATAATAATATAATAATCTTTATTTATATAGTGCCAACACATTCCACAGTGCTTCACAATTCAGAGGTTCATATACAAACAATCATAATAAACAGTTATCAGAAAATATAAAATACAATACAAAGCATAATACAATAATTAAAGCAAAATAATGACAGCCTTGCTCATAAGAGCTTACAATCCATCTATCTATCAAACAGCTATGAAAAACAGGTCTCCAGATGGTGACTTTTATGAGTATCTCTGAGGAGCAAATCTGAAAGTACATATACTAGCCTTAGTGTTAGACTGGAGTTACACTAGTGTATGATTTGTGCAAGTATTGCATCACACTTCCCAGACTGACCACGGTTCACCTGACTCAAACATGTCAGCTGCATAGAAGGACATGAAGATGACATGCTCAGGTCAGGAGAGTTACAGCTAGTCCGGGCATTTTGTAGCAATCCTCTGAGAAGTCATACGGCAGTGTGAATACAGACTGAGAGAAATAAATTAAGTGTTAAGCTGTACATACTGCTGGATAGAGGGGGAGTTTGAAGCTTGATAGGATAGTGTGGTGGGAGCGTTTGATGTAAGAATACAGAATAAGGGTAAGGTGGGAACTCCTGAGTGCAAGAATGGTTGTTATTTTATCCATTATGGCCACTTTACACGCGGCTACATTTCTAGCTTATCCACAGGTAACTTACTGGCTGCAGTGAAATCATGGAGACATGGTTCTATCTTGTTGCTGTGTACAAATGGAATAATGTCTCCATGATTTCACTGCAGCCAGTAAGTTACCTGTGGATAAGCTAGAAATGTAGCCGCGTGTAAAGTGGCCATTATGGTGGCTCTGGGTGTCACTTCTTTGAGACAGGTAGGAGCTGGATGTCACAATTTGGACAGGCTCTGGATGTGGCTCACAACCTTTTTTTAGAGCTAATTGTAGATCTTGAGGTAAGAAAGGTTGGGGATCGCTGTTCTAGATATTAATATGAAATTGTTGCTTTGAAGTCAGTGAATTGTTTGACTCTTCTTTGCTAAATAAACTAGGTGTAATAATATCAATTATTAAAATAAATGTCCTGCCAAAATTGAAATCTCAGTAAGGATTAGAGATTTGACCTAACATTACCGTTCATTTGCTGTGCATAATACATTATTCTCTCTGTGGACCTTCATTAGTATTACATTATACACTAATGCAGGAAGAGCTGACCTACATCCTTGGACAGGTAAGAAATCTTCCTTCCCTTTCTTTCAAGACAATGTTGGGTTTACAAAATCTATTTTGAAATACCTTTTAAGGAAATATGTGTATAGCGGAAACTGACACTACCTCCCCCCCCACCCCCCCTCCGTTGAGGACAGCATAATTGAAAGGGTAATTGTAACTATAAGGAGAGAAAAGCAAACATAGGGTATTATCTGATGTCAAATGAAAAGAATGGTGTCAAGATCGCTCACCTTATTGTGTTGTGAAAGTCACAACACCACAGTACATATGTGCGGCTGAAGCAACCACCAGGTTACATGAGACCACATAGCGGAGATTGATAGGAGGTATAATGTGCTGCCGTCCAAGAGTCTCGAGGATGTCAGGAATCCAAGGATGTTATATCAAAAAGCCTTTATTCATCTCTACGTGTTTCATGAGACTGCTGATCACTTCTTCAGGAGATACAGACGATTACACACATGTGGCAACAACACCTACAGGTACACCTACATTCTTCATCAATGGAAACCTCAATGCCACTGGATATCTGAATTATGTAGCAATTTCAGATATCCAGTGACATTGAGGTTTCCATTGATGAAGAAATGGCTCCACTATCTTTGTACCCCATATACCACACCATACCATCAATTTTTGTGTTCCAACTGTGGGTTAGTGTCAGACCAATATCGGTGGTTTTGTTTGTTAACTTCACAATTCACAAAAAAGTTTGCCTCATCAATCATCTAAAGGCAATTGTCTATGCTGTGAAGATACGAGATGTGCAGCATCTGAAACAACAGATCCTGGAAGCCTGTGCTAGCATTTCTTCTGCGGTGTTGCTATCAGTGTGTCAAGAGTGGGAGAAGAGGGTTTAATTGACAATCCAACACAATGGGCAGCACTTTGAACACATTTTATAAGTGGTCATAAACTTGTAAATAACTTATGAAATAATAAAGTTAAGTTAAAACCAAGCAAACCATTTTTTTTCTTATGAAATTCTCAATAAGTTTGATGTGTCACATGACCGTCTTCCCATTGAAAAAAATAAAGTTGGATCCAAAATAGTCGACTTCAAAATGGCTGCCATGGTCACCACCCATCTGGAAAAGTTTTCCCCCTCCCATATACTAATGTGCCACAAACAGGAAGTTGATATCACCAACCATTCCCATTATATTTAGGTGCGGTGCATCCATATAAATGGCCCACCTTGTATATCCTATAAAATATAAGTGTTCATCCTGACATGCACCCCCCCCCCAGGGCCGTGGGGTACTTTTAACCGGGCAACAGTACTGCTGGGAAGTCACGGGGGTCGAGACCCAGCTTCGTGACCCTGGTGGTGTCAATAAAATTTCAGGGCATTGGGATTTAGGGATGGTTTTCGTGACGCCACCCGTGGTGTTCAGCTATTGATGGCCGGTGCTGCGCTGCGAGACCTCCAGGAGTGATGAGAGTGCAGCTAGGGTGGTATCGCTCCCCATGGGTGTAGCAGTACCCCGGGGCAACCAGTATAGTCTATAGTGGTGGTAGGCCATTGGGGGTGCAGGACTGAGGGCGCGGAATAACCGACAGACAAACAGTATGTAGTCTCCATTAACTTTACTGGTAGCTGCAGGTAAAAGCCAGGTACTGTCCACAGGTGATGTTGTGAATCCGGGTGGCCTGGAAGCAAGTTGGAGATCTCCTCACCCGGTGAGTTCTGAGGCCTCCCTGTTGAGCTACTCTTGGCTGGTCCTGGCTGCCTGTAGCTAAGCTGCGACCCTCTCTTCCAGCGTTAAGACTCCTCTCGCCCGTATGGCAGGCAGCTTGAGCCCTTCCCGGTCACCACTCCTCTGGTTAATGTCTCTGAGCTCTCCGATGCTGCTTTGCTTCCTGGGCTTTGTTAAGACTTGGAATCTCCCGGCCTCTCCTTTTGGCTGCCGGGCCTGGAATACCCTGACAACCTCGGACTCTGGTGTCCGCTTCTGGTGCTCTGCACTGGGGTGAGCCTGATAACTGGCTCCACTCCCCAAGCCTGCTTCTCTCCTTTCTCAGACCCTCTCTTACGGATCCCTCACGCTTGCTGTTCCTTACGATCAACTCTACCTGGGAGAAGCTTGGCACCGCTCCAGTCCACAGGTCATCTTCACAGTCCTCCTAGGAACTGAACTGCCTAACCCCGCCCCCAGGCCAGAATTTATAGGGGAGCTCCCCTGAACTCGGGTTGCAGAGCTCCCCCTTCTGTTCTGGAGTCAGAAAAAGTGTTGCATGCTTACCTGGTGTGGATACCCTTTCTTGCTTCCAAGCACGACATCACCCCCCGAGGGAGGCAATGCCATTGTGGCAACCAGACTCTGAGTTGCCACAATCCCCCATGTAATATTGTCCCAAATCCTGAGCCCCTTCCTTTAATAATGTCCTCGATCTTGGGCCCTTCATATAAAAAAGTCTTCCGTCCTAGCACCTTCTTTTAATAATGTCACCTGTCCTAGAATCTCCCTCATCTTGGCTCCTTCCTGAAGCAATGTAACTTGTCCTAGCATCTTCCTGCACTAATGTCACCAATCCTGGGCTCCTATTCTGTAATAATGTCCCCCATCCAGTGCCCTTCTTGTAATAACATCCCATGCCCTAGCACATTCCTGTAATAATATTCTACATCTTGGGCCTTTATCCTGTAATAATGTCAGTATATCCTGGACACTATCATTTATTAATATCCTCATCCTGGGCCCCTTCCTGTAATATTGTTCCCACTCCTGGCCCCTTTCTGGTATAATATTCCCCCTCCTAGGCTGTTTTCTGATGTAATGTCCCGCATCCTGACCACTCCTAATAATAAAGTCCTTTTTTCTTCCCCACCACATTTTAAAATGAAATAAACAATCCTTCTCAACTTTCCTATTCATACAACATTTCCCAATGTTTCTGACTTTCCTAGACTAACACTTGCTCACATTTTCCTATAATATAATGCAGGTGAGAGTGCTCAGGTCTCGCGGTCTTAGTGGCATTCTATTTCAGTAGAAGCAGCTATAAATTTTCCTGTAGACCCTTTAAAAATAATTGAACTTTGATCTTTTCCAACCTTACTTAGGGATAAGTACGGTTTATTAATTTCACAATATCAGTTGAGATCACTGCTTCCGACCAATACACTGGCTAAATTGAAGCTAGGAGTTAGCAAGATATTGTAAACGGTGGTGATGTTGAGAACATCAATTAAGGAGAACTAAATTGATTGCTTCAATATAAATGTTGTGGCGCTACTTAACTCCACATCTCAAAGGTGGATGAGCGGGTAGAATGATCTCTCTTGGGACTCATGGGGAGATATTTTAGTGTTGGGAAGTGGGAAGTGAAACTCACGGCTCAGTTGCTGTCACAGATTATGCGTTAGTAAATTTTCCTCTCCATTCTCCAAAGGACAAGGCTGTCAGCCATTGCAGATTGTGTCTCACAGGTGGTCTGCTCAATTCATTACTACACCATAAAGAAAAAAACATCTTTATTAACAAATACCTTGTGTTCAGTGATGGTGAATCAAAAAGGCATTTTGTTGTTCACCTGTTCTCTCATCTTGTATTTTTTTCACTTGCAGTATTAGTATGCTTATGTACATAACATTCATAACTTTCAATTTTTCTCTAAAAGTAATATTTTAGAGAAGTCTCAAAATTCTTGTTGTACTTTATTTGCTCTCCTACGGAGAAGTTTGATAGCATGGAGGTTAGTCTGCATTATAGTTTTATGATGGAAAACTAACTTCTAAAATACATCAATAACCAATTTTCCCATCAAATCAGCACATGTCAAGGCAGTTAGTGGAGTATACACTTGGTGAATCTGATGTCGAAGCAGAGACATCTCCATGGTGAGTGCATTCACATTATCTTTGGCATATTTGCAAACTCTGATATAGCAATTAATTAGTTGAATAAAAACTGTGAATGTGCTCCACCTTTAATTGGTATCTTAAGTGGCAGATCACTCTGTCTACCCTTCGTTCTGCCCAAAGTTGTAGCATCTTTCAAATTTCTAAATGTCTACAAACATTATAATTTGCAGTGTTCCTTCTCTGCTTTACCTCAGCAATTTCTCCACGAGTCTGCCCAAGGCTAGAAAACATGGTTTTACAATTCTTTTAATAATAAGTGGCGAACAAATCTGATGTTTCGAGGTCGGCCTTGGAGCAATTCCCCAGTATAACATCTTCATAAACTTTCAACTCAAACATCTATTAATGTAAGGCTCCAGGGCCGGCTCCAAGTTTTTGTGGGCCCCGGGCGAAACAGTCTCAGTGGGACCCTTTAACACATATAATATAGAAGCTGCAGGGCTGTGTATATATAATATAGAGGCTCCTGGGTGGGCTGTATATATAATTTTGAGGCTGTGTAGGGCTGTATATATAATATGGAGACTGACAGCCTGTATATATAATATAGAGGCTGCTGCTGAGCTGTATATGTAATACAGAGGCTGCAGGCTGTATATATTTGAAGGTTGTGCTGGGCTGTATATACCAATTAAAGAGGCTCTGGGCTGTGTATATTATTTGAAGGCTGATGCTGGGCTGTATATATTATTTGGAGGTTGTACTGGGCTGTATATATTTTTTGGAGACTGTGGAAGCCCAGCAGCAACCTCCAAATAATATATACAGCCCAGTAAAGCCTCCAAATGATAAATATAGTCTAGCACAGCCTTTATATTATATATACAGCCCAGCCAAGCCTCCATATTATATATATATTACAGCACAACCTCCAAATACTATACACAGCACAGCTTTCATATTATATATAGCACAGCAGTCTCCAGGTAATATATATATATAGCCCAGCTCAGCCTCCAAATAATATATACAGCACATCACAGCCTCCATATTATATATACAGCACAGCCTCCATATTATATATATATACACAGGACAGTGCAGCATCCATATGACACTACAAAAGTTTGAGGTCACTTAGAAATTTCCTTATTTTTGAAAGAATTTTTTTTTAATGAAGCTAACATTAAATGAATCAGAAATACACTCTACACATTGTTAATGTGGTAAATGACTATTCTACCTGCAAACGTCTGATTTTTAATGCAATATCTACATAGGTGTATAGAGGCCTTTTTCCAACAACTACCACTCCAGTGTTTTAATGGTACATTGTGTTTGCTAACTGTGTAAGAAGGCTAATGGATGTTTAGAAAACCCTAAAAAACCCTTGTACAAGTACGGTATGTTAGCAAAGCTGAAAACGGTTTGGCTGATTAGACAAGCTATAAAACTGACCTTCCTTTGAGCTACTTGAGAATCTGGAGCATTACATTTGTTTGTTCTATGAAACTCTCAAAATGGCCAGAAAAATAGAACTTTCATGTGAAACTCAACAGTCTATTCTTGTTCTTAGAAATGAAGGAAATTGCCAAGAAACTGAAGATTTCCTACAACTGTGTGTAGTACTCCCTTCACAGGAGAGCACAAACAGGCTCTAACGAGAGTACAAAGAGAAGTGGGAGGCCCCACTACACAAGTGAGCAACAAGACAAGTACATTAGAGTCTCTAGTTTGAGAAATCGACGATTCGCAGCTCCTTAACTGGCAGCTTCATTAAATAGTACCCGCAAAACACCAGTGTCAACGTCTACAGTGAAGAGGTGACTCCGGGATGCTGCCCTTCAGGGCAGAGTGGCAAGGAAAAAGCCATATCTGAGACTGGCTAATAAAAGGAAAAGATTAATATGGGCAAAAGAACACAGCCATTGTACAAAGGAAGATTGGAAAAAAGTTTTATGGACAGACAAATCAAAGTTTGAGGTGTTTGGATCACACAGAAGAACATATGTGAGATGCAGAACAACTGAAGAGAAAATTATTATTTCAAATAAAAATCGTTATTTCTAACCTTGTCAATGTCTGAACAATATTTTCTATTCATTTTGCAATCATTTGATAAATAAAAGTATGAGTTTTCATGGCAAACACAAAATTGTCTGGGTGAGCCCAAAATTTTGAATGGTAGTGTATATATACAGCAGAGCGCAACCTCAATATTATATATACAGGACAACCTCTATATTATATGCCCATCACCATCTCCATATAATATATATAGCACAGCCTCCATATAATATATACAGCACAGCACAGCCTCTATATTATATATACAGCACAGCCTCCATATTATATTTATAGCCCAGTAGCAGCCTCCAGATAACTTATGATATGGTTATATGCTATATTTGTCCCTGCTCCTGGTATATATCCACATCCTGACCCATCTTGGTACATATAATCCACAGTTGTGCTGCACACTGTAAAAAAATAAACGATTATACTCACCTTCCCTCCGTTCCCCTGGGCCTGTGTCTTCCTCAGTTGATGTCCCCACTGCATCTTTGCTGCAGGCTCCCGTCTGCATTTCCTCTTCATCGCCTGCATGACAGCACCAGTGTGATGAGGTCTCAGGGTGATGACCTCATCACTCTGCTGCAGTCGGCCAAGGAGGAAGCACCACTGTCCTGGGAGCCAGCATATGTATATTTTGCATATCATGCAAATTAGCCATGAGGATTGGTATCCCTGTGGCACACACTCAACTGCTGCCTCAGTGTCCCAGATTGGCCCCACTTTGTCAGGGCTGCCTGTCCCTGATGGGCCTGTCTTTGTCAGGGCTGCCTGTCCCTGATGGGCCCCTGGCTGTCAAGGCTGTCTGTCTCTGATGGGGAGTGGGGCCCCCCAGCTGTTCAGGGCCCCAGCACTCGCCTGGGTATGTCGGGTGCTGTTGCCGGTCCTGTAAGGCTTAAATCCTCAGTAGAGAGATTATGATAGGGGTACTAAACAGAAGTTCTTTATTACATCATGCAAACATTAAACAATATAAGAATAAAATTAATTTTCATATTTCTAAGGCCATGTTTTGTTTCAATTTATCTAGCCATCCACCTTCTGCTCTTTAGCATGGTAAAAAAAAAATTTCAGAGGGAAACTGATTTTGAGAAATGATCCCATACTTTCCTTTAGAATCTGTTCTGAATCTAATTTATTTTAAGGGGCTCTTATAAGAGTGGATTAAGACTAGCCAGGGCACAGGGCTGTTTAGAAGGCGAAGGCCCTCACCCCAACTCGAAGTATCATGTGACATGTCAGATGATCATCTTGTAATAGATCATATGATCAATACACAGGTGCAGAACGATAAAAGAAAAAACTATAAAACAGTGGAACGCATATGGCATTGCACATTTTTTCCCCTGTATATACAGCATTATACATAATGCTATATATAATAGAGCAGGGGTGGGAAAGTCATTTATCACAGCCCCCCAGTATTACAGCAGGAGGTCGCGTATAGCCCCAAGTATTAGAACAGTATGCCCCATAGAACACACAGCAGGAGGCCACATTTAGCCCACAGCACACAGCAGGAGACCGCCGTTAACCCCCAGCACACAGCAGCAGGCTGCCCATAACCCCCAGTACACAGCAGGAGGCCACACAAGCTGTGCTCCACATAGCCCTTGTATGCAGGCTGTGCTCACATAGCCTCCTGTATACAAGCTGTGCCCCATCTAGCCACCAGTATACAGCCTTTGCCACACAGAGCCCCCAGTGTACAGGGTGGGCCCCACGTACCCACCTGTATACAGCGTTTCCCCCACATCGAACTCAGTATACAGGCTGGGCCCCACATAACCCCATGTATACAAGCTGTTCCCTACATAGCCACCAGTATACCACATTTGCCCATAGAGACACCAGTATACAGGCTGTGCCCCACATAGCACCCAGTATAAAAGCTTTGCCCCTTATAGCCACCATATACACCAGGACATATAATAAAAATAAAACCACATACTCACCTCATTCCTGTCCTCCGTCACTCTGCTTTCATCAGACTGTATATGATGCCACTTACTGATGATGTCATGGCACCAGTGATGGGAGCTCCCCTGAGCTGCCACTGTGAATTGACGGCAGCATAGTTTCAGGGAACTGAGAGCGAGGTGAGTATCTGTTGTTGCACAAAGCTTTATAATGAGGACAATCTGGCCATGGGTTCCCCTGGAGCTGTGCGCCCAGAGACGTAGCCTAGATTGCCATCATTATAATCCTCCGATGGGCTCTTGTCTGAGGTCTGTTTCTTTAGAGTTGTGGCTTTAATTAATTTTATAGCTCTAAACTGAGGATATGTACAATATGCCATAACAAAACCAGACATTTGGCAGAAAATGTAGATGTGAAAATTACAATATGAGCCAGGAACAAGACCACTTGGTACCCCTAAGATACCAGAGTGTACCCAACTACCCAAGAGCCCATAACTGGACTTTCCCTCAGTTGAGGTAAAGATTCTGTTCACTGCATTTGCTCTATATTTAAAGTATAACCACTGTTTAAATTTTTATCTAACAATGTAGGGCAAGTCATTATAATAAACGTTCAAATATACTTTATAAATGAAATCTGGAAAAAAAACTTTAAAAAATCTTCTAGAAGATGTCCCCCCTATGCACCTGTGCTGTTTCTGAACCAGCAATATGCTCGTTGTCAGGGAAATCCATATTCAGCCCCACATGCTGAATACGGTCTTATGAGAGTGGGGGGGCCTACACAGCATGTCCGACTACAACTGATCTTTGTATAGTCAGTTTATCTCAGGCTAAGGGACAGTGATGAGTTTGTCTGGCTGTCAGCAGTGCACACAGCTCCTGTGATCTTATCTCCTCTGCATTCATATCGGCTCTGCTCCATGTTATCAGTTGATAGCTCCCACACACTCCCTGCTTACCCCGCCGCTATCCCTGTGATTCATTCAGGAGCTGCAGGGAAAGCGGGAGAGTAAGCTGGGAGTAACTGAGTTCACTTGAGGACACCATTGCCATAGCAAACACTATCAGCGGTCAGTATGGCAATGGTGATCTCACCGCTTATTATACCGCAGGTCTCAGCGCTGTCATTCAGTAATCAGAGACCACGGGGAGCGGATGCAACTTGCTCTGCACAGTCTCTGATGTAGCAGAGCTGCATGTGTCCAGGAAGACAGAAGACCAGGATCGTGGAGGGGTATGAGAGTGAAGAGGTTAATAAAGATGGAGTCCCTAAGTGTCTCTGTGTTTTTATTTATAATAAAATGATTTTTCTCTGTATTGTGTCTTTTTCAACCATTTATGTGAGATTCTTAATGGCTGAGTCTAACTTGGCCTGACATTAAGAATCTCAGGGCTTAATAACAGCTGGCAATACAAAGCTGGTATTAACCCCTTATTACCCAGCGTGCCACTGCCACCAGGGCCGCTGAAACAGCCTGGTAAATATTCCTGATTGTATAAATGCAGTCTCTGTGCAACAGCCAATCACAGAGGCTCTCACAGAGTATGAGCACTGTGATTGGCTGTTGCAGATCAGTGGAGTGAATATGCATGAAGCTTAAAGGGCAACCCCGGAAGCAGCAGCAGGAGACTGGTAAGATGTTCTAGCTATTCCTATCATCTTTCTATCTATCCTATCTATCTGTCTATTCTATTCTAACGTTTTCCAGCATGGGAAAGACCATGCAAAAAACGCTGTCAGTGTGCTGTGCGATTTTTTTGTTGCACCCATTGACTTACATTGGTGAGTCTCGAAGGAAACTTGCATCTAGTCGCTGCATGTTGCTACTTTTTTCTCATCCAGAATCTGGATGAGAAAAAAAGCTGTAAACAAACGCTCATCTGCCCTCACTAATTCATTTCCATTGGTCCAAGTGAAGATATTCTACTCATACTCATACTCGTCCGATTTCAACGCCCATGTGTCTGAAATCTTAGACAGTGCATGAATTTTTAGGGCTGCCAACTGGACTTCTAGGTCCAGAATGAGCAGGAATTTGAGGGAATAAATGCAGGCTATCATGAATCTTTTCCCATAAACACAAACATATAAATCAGTCCAAGCTGTCTGGTTCCCATTAAAGAGGTTGTCCTGTTTTAGAATAAATGTCTCTAGTAATGCTATATAATTTTCAAGCACGGGGACCAGGCAGACATGTTACTGCAAATATGCAAATTGAATATGTAGCACCCCAGGGTATGGGAACTCGGATGTCTGGCCCTCTTCGGTGGGGATATCACTGGTGGCCTACCCAGATCTGTGACCCTGGGGACAGCCCACAAGAAGGGGGGTTGTTTTAGTATTTACAAGAGATTAAGTCTTTGTCTCGTGATGCCATCTGTAGTACCTGGTGACTAGACACCAGTGCCGCCACAGTCCTCAGGAGGGTGGTGGTATTACGGCTAGGGGGGAGCAGCTCCATACAGGTAGAGCTAAACCTCCTGGGCAGTGATGATTGTGAGGAATGGAGCCAGGGTTTGGCCAGGTTGTGGATTAACAGGATAGTCTCTGCGGGTAACTGGGACAGGGGTTGAAAAACGCACACACACGCTGGTGAATGTCACTTTGCCTTTTACTTGTGGTATAGCAGGTAAAAGTCCGGAACACTGTTGGGTGACCAGGAAACACAGTTGAATCTGTCGAGCCCACTGGGACGGGGTTTGCTGCTGGGGGATGTCACGGAGGTCCTGGTCCGGACCGTGTCCCGGGCCCCGGCAAGTAAAAGGGGGGTATTTACAAGGGATTAAATGTTTGTCGTGACGCCACCCACGGTGTGTGGTCAGTAAGGGGGACCACCGCTGCTGCAGAACCTCCGGGGATGATGTTAGGCAGCTTAGATGGTACTGTTCTCCGTAGGTAGAGGCAAGGTCCACGGGGCAGTAGTTGTTATAGTCTATGGTGGATGTGATAATAAGGGATGATAGTGGAGACAGGTTGAAGGAACACACACTCACGTTTCTGTAGTTTCCAAAGTTTTACTGCAGATGTTGTAGCAGATTGTCCACGAAGTCTGTACTGGGGCCGGGTTGCTCCCACCCTGTCTGGGTCCTCAGCTTCCTCGTGCTGCGCTGTGTGTGTGTGTCCCTTCTGCTGCTTCTAGCTGAGCTGCTGGCATTGTCTCTCTCTCTCCTTTCTGGTACCCCTTGGCTAGGCAACTTGTGTCCTCTGTGTGCTGCTGACCCCGCCGTGTTGCTTTGCACTGGTACAGTGTCGATTTAGAAACTCCACTATTCCTGGATTTACTGTGCTGGGTGTGTCAGTCACAGTCTCGGATCCGGTGTCCGTTCTCTGTGCTCCTCTGGGGCGAGTGGTGATGGCACTCAAACTCCCAGATGTGTTTCTCTGTCTTTAGTTCTCCTTTCCTCAGACCCTGTCTAGGCCTGGAATCGAGTAGCAGATTGTGGAGAAGCCTGACACAGATCCTTTACACCACAATCTCCCTCTCTCAGTTCTCCCAGGAACTGAACTCTCTCTAGAGCTCTCCTCTAGACTTAACTCTCAAAGACTAACTACTTCCTCTTGACCTGGAGTATATAAGGGTTGTGCTCCCCCTCCTGGCCCAGAGGTGCTAGTGTCAGTCAGTGTGTTGTGGGGAGGGAACCCGTGTGATGTTACTGTGGCACGTTAACCCCTGGGGTGCCACAAATCTCCACAGTAAGTGGGTGTAAAGGGCCTGTCACACGCGTCAATATCGCCTGCACGATCTCGGCTGCGAGTGACGTTGCAGCGATATTGACGCGTGTGACATACTGAATCAACCAGCGATAAATCCTGGTTGATGATCGCCAGGTTTTAGAATCTGTCCTAAAACCTGGCGATTGTCGCCCGGTGGACACGCAGCATCGCTGCGTGTGACACTGGGAGTAGCGATATTCCAGCTCCCAGCGCCTCTCACAAGCGCTGGGAGCTGGTATCCAAGGTAAACTGCGTGTATCTAGGCAACGCGCGCTGCCTAGATACCCGACGTGTACCTTAGTTACCAGCCTCCTCCGCTCACCGGCTGGTATCTAAGGTACACAGCGGGTAACTAGGGTCCCTAGTTACCCGCTGTGTACCTTAGATACCAGCCGGTGAGCGGAGGAGGCTGGTAACTAAGGTACACGTCGGGTATCTAGGCAGCGCGTGCTGCCTAGATACCCGCAGTTTACCTTGGAGACCAGCCTGCTGCCGCTTCCAGCAGGCTGGCAGCGGGAGCAAGACATCATGGAAACGATATTTAAATCGTTTCCATGATGTCTCTGGTCAATTGATCGCTGGTGAGTCTGTCTGTGTGACAGCTCACCAGCAATCAGCCGTCAATGTCGTCAGCGATCATCTCACTGACGACATTGACGCGTGTGACAGGCCCTTAAGGCCTCCGTGTCCTCTTTTCCCTGTGTTGAAGCCCCTTCCCCGTGTAGAACTTGGTTGGCCTCCACTACTCTCTCTTCCCACCTGCGTTGTCAACGGGACACCTCTGATGACTACCGCCGTCTCTCACCACGGTGTCTGGCTACCTGAACAGTGATTAAGCAGGTGACCGGGTGACTGAAGTCTCCGCGGTTTGCCGTGGTTCTCTGCTGGGCGTCTAGCTCTCCTGAAGACGAGGGCCCCGGTGTCCAGTGTGTGGTTTGGGCGAACCTATGCTGGCTCCTCGGTTCCCACTTTCCTTCCTCTTTTCTCTCCTTGCCTTCCGTCCCCACACAGGACTGGTCAAAGGCTGTTCAAGGTCACCGGTTCGGGCCTAACACGGCACCGATCACCAGGACGTATTCGCAGCTCTCTTAGCGTCTGCACACTCCGACTAACTCCTCCCCAGCATCAGTATTTATAGGGGATCTTGCCTAAGGGCAGCAAGTTGAGCTCCCACTACTGTGCTGGGGTGGAAGGTGTTGGTTGTACTGGTGTACCTGCTGTGGATTTTCATCTGTGCTATAGGAAGGCCTGTGGGTACCTGTGGATGCAGGGCGCCACACATACTTCCAGCCACATTCTGATTAAACATGTCCGGCCTTGCTTAATACACTTTCACTGTTTGAGACTTTCATTTAAATCCAAAAATATTTGTACCGAGTTAGCCAGTAGATAGAAAAATATTGGAATCTGAGAGTCCTCAGTGATTGATACTTTTTAATGGCTAACCGAAAAGATGGTAAACTTAGCAAGCTTTCGGGACACTATGGCCCCTTCGTCAGGCTGATAATGGCACAAATTCTTAAGACACATACATATATACTTAAGCAAAAGAAAAAAAAAAAGAAAAGGAAAAAAACAGTGTTAGATGCTGTAGTAAATATGACAGATGATGCAAAGCAGAGTCAGGCTAGGGAGGGGTAGAGGAGCAGGGAAAGAGAAAACAAAATACTAAGATAAGCGTAACAAATTGTATTCTCGTTAACGTATATACTCGTGTATAAGCCTACCCCCCTACTTTTGCCCCCAAAACCTGGGAAAACCTATTGACTCGTATATAAGCCGAGGGTGGACCCCAGCACAGGTATACAGCCCCCAGCAGTGTGGTATACAGCAGCCTCCCCAGTGGTATATACAGGCCCCAGCAGTGTTACAGCAGCAGCCCCAGAGGTATATACAGCAGCAGCCACAGTAGTATATACAGCAGCAGCCCCAGTGGTATATACAGGCCCCAGCAGTGTTACAGCAGCAGCCCCAGAGGTATATACAGCAGCAGCCCCAGTGGTATATACAGCAGAAGCCACAATGGTATATATAGCAGCAGCCCCAGAGGTATATATAGCAGCAGCCCCAGTGGTATATACAGCAGCAGCCCCAGAGGTATATATAGCAGCAGCTCCAGTGGTATATACAGCAGCAGCCCCAGTGGTATATACAGCAGCAGCCCCAGAGGTATATATAGCAGCAGCCCCAGTGGTATATACAGCAGCAGCCCCAGAGGTATATATAGCAGCAGCTCGAGTGGTATATACAGCAGCAGCTCCAGTGGTATATACAGCAGCAGCCCCAGAGGTATATATAGCAGCAGCCCCAGTGGTATATACAGCAGCAGCCCCAGTGGTGTATACAGCAGCCCCAGAGGTATATACAGCAGCAGCCCCAGAGGTATATATAGCAGCAGCCCCTGTGGTATATACAGCAGCAGCCCCAGTGGTATACAGGCCGCCAGCCACCCCCATCAGTATACAGGCGCCCCCCCCATCAGTATCCAGGGCCCCCCCTTGCTGCCGCAAACCTGTAAAGTAAGATCACTATACTTATCACTGTTCTGTCGCTGCCGTCCCCGCTCTGCATCGCGCTCCCCCGGCTTCATCCGACTTCTTCTGGCTTCCTCCTCTGGCGCAGGCAATGCGGAAGAAGCTTTGCGAAACGCATTAGGGGGCCACAGCCACCAATAGGTAATACTCTGACCCATGAATTGACTCATTTATATGTACTTTGTGATTTTTGTGCTTGCTATGCACCCAGTTTTGGGGCAAGTTATTGGTACTATACTGGTTGCAAGGTAATATTGATTTTTGGATGTATCTTACATACTTTCATGTGGTCACCTATACTTGTGTGCTGTGCTGCATCACTTTTTAAATGCGGCTGTTGCTGCTATTTTAATAAAGTGCACTTTGCTTTTTAATTTTGGCCTGACTCCTGGTTGTATTATATGAATTATATGTTGTTTTGGAGGGCCTTTCATATTGGATAAAGGGTTTTCTGAATCTATTGGAGATTCACTGAAGTAGGACATAAAAAATCTAAAATAACTCACAAAACTTTCGCCATTTCTAATACCCATTGCATCTAGCAGGAGGCTGCTGGCTTCTCTGAGAGGTAGCACACGTGTCTCTATACCGGTGCTCAGTTTCCCGCAACCTAAAGCATGGGGGCGATTGTAGCTCCTGCGTCCAGCCATGCTGACAGGGAGATGACTGGTGGCATTTAAAGACACAAGGCTACCATAGGAAGTCAGCCACTCTAGTTCATGTGATACGTAGTGTCAGAGCAGCCTATTGGTCACGCCCATTGCTATTAGACAAGGCGGGCCGCTCCTCACCAAATACATGCATCACAAGTGGCAGGTGCCCCCTAGAAGGCCCAGTCTTAACTGCAAGCAGATAAAAAGATGCAATGAAACACTATAGATAACAATGTGAGGTGTTTGGTATTTTGGGCCAAAATAGCGTAAGCTCGTAACCCACCGTCAAGGGCCCTCACGTTTACGAGTCCTAACCATATGTTTGACCATATGTTCATATGTTTGTTTAGTGGCTAAACCACCAAACATTTAGCGATTCACCGAAGTAGGACATAAAAAATCTAAAAAAGCTCACCAAAATGTTGCCACTTCTAATACCCATTGCATCTAGCAGAAGGCTGCTGGCTTCTCTGAGAGGTAGCACACGTGTCTGTATACCGGTGCTCAGTTTCCTGCAACCTAAAGCATGGGGGCGATTGTAGCACCTGCGACCAGCCATGCTGACAGGGAGGAGACTGGTGGCATTTAAAGACACAAGGCTACCATAGGAAGTCAGCCACTTTAGTCCATGTGATACATAGTGTCAGAGCAGCCTATTGGTCACGCCCAAAGCTTTTAGACAAAGCAGGCCACTCTGCACCAAATACATGCATCACAAGTGGCTGACGCCCCCAAGAGAGCCCAGCCTCAACTGCAAGCAAAAAGATGCAATGAAACACTATAGATAACAATGTGAGATGTTTGTTGTTAGTGGCCTGTGGAGACCTGAAAATATTTAAGTGAGTTGTGGAGAGCAATAAATCGAGAGAGTTCACATAAGAAAAGGCAAAAGTTCATAGTCCTCAAAATGGAGTCTCTTGGAGCTGTGATATCCCCAAGTATCCTTTCAATTCATATAAAAACGCATTAATCTGTGATGTCCCCAAATGCCAATTCATTTTATATAGAAACCCATGAATCCATGTGATACACTTAATCCTGTTTTGAATGTGTCAAAGGTCATTATCAATTTGTATTCCCAAATTCTTCTCTCTCTCTGTGATTTGAAGTTGCTTTTTAAAATGAGTAGCCTCATATCGGATTCAGTGTTGTGGTCAGGGCTGGAAAAATGCTTTGCTACAGGTAGATCCATACGCTTTTCTTTTATTGAGTGGCAATGAGAATTCATTTGTGTTCTGAATTTTTGCCCGGTCTCCCCTATGTACATGCCACCTGTAGGTCATTTGTTACATATAATTAAATACACCACATTGCTTGTAGTGCAACTGAAGTTACCTGGGATATTGTAGTCCTGATCTGTCCCAGAAATCTTTATCTTGTCGGTTGTCATTATAGATGGACAGGTTTTGCACCTGTTCTGGTTGCAGGGAAAGGTTCCTGTTGCTGCTGGAGAGGACAGGGCGCTTCTGACAATGATGTTTTTTAGATTCGGAGGTTGTCTAAAACACAAGAGTGGGGGATCTGGAAATATTGATTTGAGTCGGGCATCTTTTTGTAGGAGTGGTTGCAGTTTCCGTGCAGCTCCTCTTAGCACCTCCAGACTTGGATTGTAGGTGACTACGAGAGGAACTCTGTTGTTTCTTCTCCAGTTTTGTACTGTAGGAGATGATTCCTTGATATTCTGGTGGCTCTTGTAATCTGGTTTTCGATTGCTCTTGGATGGTAGCCCTGATTCAAAAAGGTCTTTCTGAGGTCCTCAAGGTGATTGTCTCTGTCTGTAGGGTTGGAACATATCCGATTATATTTGATGGCCTGGCTATACACAATAGAGTTTTTTATGTGCTTTGGATGAAAACTGTCCCATTGGAGATATGTTGGACGGTCAATTGGTTTCCGGTACAGGGATGTCTCTATTTCATTGTTCCGTAGCTTAATGATGGTGTCCAGAAAGCTGATTTCAGTGCGGGAGTAGTTAAATGTTAAATTGATGGTGGGATGAAACTGATTAAAGTGTTCATGGAAAGTCTTTAGCTGTTGCTCAGACTCTGTCTAGATGATTAAAATGTCATCGATATACCGGTAGTAGGCCAGCGGCCTAATAGGACAAGAGGATAAAAAGTCACCTTCAGGTTTGGCCATGAAATGATTTGCATATTGTGGTGCCATTTTGCTTCCCATTGCTGTGCCAGTCTCCTGTAAATATATGTTGTCGTCAAATGTGAAGTAGTTGTGCGTGAGGATGAATTTTATAAGCTTCCCCACAGAGTCAGCATCTTTTCAGTTAGCCATTAAAAGGTATCAACCACTGAGGACTCTCAGATTCCAAGATTTAAATCCATGTATTTTTCCAGGTATTTTCTCATTTGTTGTGTTCCAGCACATCTGCTGGTAAAATGTATAGTTTGTATCCCCTTTGCATTGTAAAAATTTGACATGGGAACTGAGTGTCCAATAGGAGGAGCTACTTCAGCCTCTTGTCTAGAAAAGACAGCGCTGGGAAATTCCCTAGTGTGGTACAAGATGTGACACAGCGCACACTTCATGTGAGGGGTCTTATCACCACTTCCAGGGCTCAAGCCTCAAGCCTGGAAGTTCATCCTTCCCTTCACCACAAGACATACAGCCAGGCCTAATGCCTTGGATGTTTCTCTGAATTCTACAGCCAAGATGGCTAAAGACTTCTAACCCTGGATCCTCGCTCTCCGAATTAACCCATGCTTCTTCAGTAGTAGGTTGTTCTAACTGTACAGAAGAACCTTTTGCCTGTGTGTTGAAGAATTTGAGGGTCTCCCGCCTCACTCACAATTGACCTCTATAAAATATTCTTGCTATACATATCTTCTATACAAAAGACTTTGAACTTTCCTATAACTATCTACAAATCAGTTCCCGTGAACAAGCGACGGCGAAACGGATGTAGGGGGCGTGCTGCCTTGCGGGACTCAGAGTGGGTGACCGAGGCTGTTACCTGTGCTTGATATGGGTGAGTGATTTGTGCCTTGTGGTACTTCCTGATTATATGTCCCATTTGCTTGCATTTTACCACCACAAAGGTTTTTGACCTTATACCTTATGTGTTCACTCACTGAGTGATTACCTGCCTGTAGCCATTTGTGGGAATCTACCAATTGTACTTCATTGTATAACGTGTATGTGTCTGCTTTTATATTTGTACTAAAATAAAGGTGATATTTTATGTAACTGTAACTCCTTAGTGGTTTCCACTTGTTTAATAATTTGTTGGAGTGTTTGAATGTCCTATAACAATACACACCAAATATGGTAATCTATCAGTGACCATGAGAGTAAATATTATGGTGTGGTGTGTTACATTTTGAAAAATTCTTAACTATCTACAAATGTTACTTCTAAATAATACGAGTTCTTAAAGCTCCAGAACCTCAATTCCATGTCAGAATCTAACTCTGCACTGTACCCGCCGTTGACTACCCAAGTGAACGGTGAAGTATTTACTCCATGTTATATTTCCCCATTCCTGCAAAAGTAAACGCAACTGTTATCCCCGAGACCTGTGTCTGCGGTCATTATCACGGACGCTGCTTCAGGGTGGATAGCAGAGAACGGAGAGCCCTTCCATTACAAGGGCTTTACACAACCCCTTTAAGTTATCCCCTCCCCCCCCCCAACAGTCCACAGTGCTCTACTATTTACAGACTGTTCATCTTGAGTTTCCTGGAACATCCAGAGGAATGGTTCTACCCAGAGCTATGCTGCAACCTGTGCAAGTGCACATGGGCCCAAGAGTACTAAGGGGGTCCACATGTATCTTTAAAGCAGCTTCTACCACAGACATATAAAGGGAGCATTACAATTAGCTTTTGGACTGCAAGGCTGTGTGCCCATGATGACTTTTTAGTTTTTGATGCTGTGTATTTTTGTTGTATCAAAAACAGTGTCTTACAGTACCAGCAATGTGGATGTGATTTATAGAAATGTCGTTTTATTTTTTACTCAGCGTAAACTGACTTGCAGTGTGTGTTTCAAATCCATATTTCAATTTCTCTTGTGGTTATGCTGGGTTTTATGTCCAGAGTTTTCTTATAAACTTGCATTAAATCTATAGATAATAAATGCCCATGCAGAAACACATCAAAAACGGATGTTATCCACACATGACTGTATCAATAACATTTTGTTAAAGCCAAATACCAGGACCAAAAATAAAGCAGCTTTGTTTAAAACATCACATACTGTCACGCTTCCGGGGGAAGGCGCCCTAGAGTGGACCCACTGGGCCGTGGTACCGAACTCCCCTGGGTGACCTGATCCTAGTTTACCCAACCCCTATACAGGGATTGTCAGGGGCAAGCCCAGGGGTCTAAATACCACAGCAGTTGGTACCATGGGGGCGGCTCGTAGGGTTAGCCTATACTAAGGAAAGGTAACAGAGTACAAGGCTGGAGGACAGGAATGGTGCTACTGGGGAAGAGCACAGCAAGGGTTCCAGGACAAAGAGCACAAGGAAGGCCTGACCAACAGTCAGCAAGGCAGAAGCAAACTGACTTAATAATCAGGCACCTCCTATCAGAGGAGGTGGCCTGATATACCATGGGAAGAGCAGCTATTGGTCAAGGGGAGTGTCAGGTTGGACCTTGCCGGCCCCTAGAGTCACAGGGAAGGAGTGCACCTAGTGCGCAGCTGAATAGGCTCATGAAAATGACCACAGTAATGTGCTCATGCACGAACCCGGCGTCAGCTGACAGGAAGGCAACATGGCGACGGCTCCGAGACACAGCACGCCTGGATGCCAGATGCCCGGTCGGCAGAGGAGCAGGAGATGCCGACCCGGGAGAGGTGAGCTGGGAAGCGGTGCCAGGGGGCCTGACACATACCAAGAAGAGACAAAAGCCATAGCACCAAAAACGCGTTAAAAATACATTCTAATTTACATAATAGGTGCAGAAATTCTTTCAAAGATTAAAAACTCACTAAAAGCTCATTGAGTGAATATAAGCCAAAAGGGCTATACATTATTCATGCACAGAGGTCCTCTTCTGTCTGTGTCTGTCTCCATGGCTGCCTCTAGGAATTTCAGGGCCCCTCACTGGCAAAATTTGGGGGCCTCGTGAGACTTCACCTCATTTTCGCCTCCCACTATTGGAAAAACTCCACTTCTGCACCACGTCCTCACCAATTACACATATACAGTTTCCATCAAACACCAGATCACATACAAACATAGCTAGGTTTGCGTTGGTCTGGAGTGCAGTCAACTTTGTGATAACAAGTTTTGTAAATCATATACATCACATAGGAGACTGCTATATATACACTACATAGGAGACACTGAGGGGCAAATACAGAACTGTAGAGGGCTAGGTGGTGTATAGACTGCAGTGAGCTGAGCTCTGCAGGAGCAACAGGGATGTGGGAAGCATGGTATTACTGAGTAGTGTGCTATGATTATTCTGAGCTTGTGCTTATACACAGGGCCGGCTCCAGGTTTTACTGGGACCCGTGGTGGTGTCTACTATCCTCCATATAGCATAATGTGGCCTTTTTAATCCTCCATATAGTAGCCTCTATAATCCTTCATATAGAATAATGCAGCCTCTGTAATCCTCCATATACAGTTAGGGCCAGAAATATTTGGATAGTGACACAATTTTCGCGAGTTGGGCTCTGCATGCCACCACATTGGATTTGAAATGAAACCTCTACAACAGAATTCAAGTGCAGATTGTAACGTTTAATTTGAAGGGTTGAACAAAAATATCTGATAGAAAATGTAGGAATTGTACACATTTCTTTACAAACACTCCACATTTTAGGAGGTCAAAAGTAATTGGACAAAAAACCATAACCCAAACAAAATATTTTTATTTTCAATATTTTGTTGCGAATCCTTTGGAGGCAATCACTGCCTTAAGTCTGGAACCCATGGACATCACCAAACGCTGGGTTTCCTCCTTCTTAATGCTTTGCCAGGCCTTTACAGCCGCAGTCTTCAGGTCTTGCTTGTTTGTGGGTCTTTCCGTTTTAAGTCTGGATTTGAGCAAGTGAAATGCATGCTCAATTGGGTTAAGATCTGGTGATTGACTTGGCCATTGCAGAATGTTCCACTTTTTTTCACTCATGAACTCCTGGGTAGCTTTGGCTGTATGCTTGGGGTCATTGTCCATCTGTACTATGAAGCGCCGTCCAATCAACTTTGCAGCATTTGGCTGAATCTGGGCTGAAAGTATATCCCGGTACACTTCAGAATTCATCCGGCTACTCTTGTCTGCTGTTATGTCATCAATAAAACAAGTGACCCAGTGCCATTGAAAGCCAAGCATGCCCATGCCATCACGTTGCCTCCACCATGTTTTACAGAGGATGTGGTGTGCCTTGGATCATGTGCCGTTCCCTTTCTTCTCCAAACTTTTTTCTTCCCATTATTCTGGTACAGGTTGATCTTTGTCTCATCTGTCCATAGAATACTTTTCCAGAACTGAGCTGGCTTCTTGAGGTGTTTTTCAGCAAATTTAACTCTGGCCTGTCTATTTTTGGAATTGATGAATGGTTTGCATCTAGATGTGAACCCTTTGTATTTACTATCATGGAGTCTTCTCTTTACTGTTGACTTAGAGACAGATACACCTACTTCACTGAGAGTGTTCTGGACTTCAGTTGATGTTGTGAACGGGTTCTTCTTCACCAAATAAAGTATGCGGCGATCATCCACCACTGTTGTCATCCGTGGACGCCCAGGCCTTTTAGAGTTCCCAAGCTCACCAGTCAATTCCTTTTTTCTCAGAATGTACCCAACTGTTGATTTTGCTACTCCAAGCATGTCTGCTATCTCTCTGATGGATTTTTTCTTCTTTTTCAGCCTCAGGATGTTCTGCTTCACCTCAATTGAGAGTTCCTTTGACCGCATGTTGTCTGGTCACAGCAACAGCTTCCAAATGCAAAACCACACACCTGGAATCCACCCCTGACCTTTTTAACTACTTCATTGATTACAGGTTAACGAGGGAGACGCCTTCAGAGTTAATTGTAGCCCTTAGAGTCCATTGTCCAATTACTTTTGGTCCCTTGAAAAAGAGGAGGCTATGCATTACAGAGCTATGATTCCTAAACCCTTTCTCCGATTTGGATGTGGAAACTCTCATATTGCAGCTGGGAGTGTGCACTTTCAGCCCATATTATATATATAATTGTACTTCTGAACATGTTTTTGTAAACAGCTAAAATAACAAAACTTGTGTCACTGTCCAAATATTTCTGGCCCTAACTGTAACATAATGTGTTCTCTATAATCCTGCATATTGAATAATGTAACCTCTATTGTCCTCCATATAGCATACAGTAGCCTCTATTATCCTTCATACAGAATACTGTAAACTCTATAATCCTCCATACCGTATAATGTAGTCTCTATAATAATAATAATAATAATAATAATACTTTATTTGTATAGCGCCAACATATTCCGCAGCGCTTTACAGTACAATGGTACATATAAGAAAAATATACGGTACAGAATGGTAATACAGAACAGTAGTTACATACAATAAACATAGAATCAACTCAGGAAATACAATAAATAGGCACAAAATGAAGGTGACCCTGCTCGAAGGAGCTTACAATCTAAGACTGGATCGGAACACAAAGTACAGGGGCTTATAACAATGAATATCTTACGTCTAAGTGACTACTGTCAGGGAGAAGGATAGGCCGCCCTGAAGAGGTGTGTTTTTAGGGAGCGTCTGAAGCTATGCAGGTTGTGGATGGTCCTAATTTCTAGGGGTAGAGCATTCCAGAGGTTTGGTGCAGCTCGAGAGAAGTCTTGGAGTCGGAATGGGAGGTTCGGATTAATGCCGATGTTAGTCTGAGGTCACATTCAGAGCGAAGGGGACGGGTGGGGTGGTAGACAGAGATGAGGGTGGAGAGGTAAGGAGGTGCCGCACCATGAATAGCTTTGTGGGTAACAACAAGCAATTTGAATTGGATTCTATAGTGTACGGGTAGCCAATGTAGTGACTGGCACATAGCAGAAACACCTGAGTAACGGTTTGCTAGATAGGTGATCCTGGCTGCTGCATTGAGGATAGACTGGAGAGGGGAAAGCTTACTGTGGGGGAGGCCAGCTAATAAAGAATTACAGTAGTCAAGGTGGGAATGAATCAGGGCCACAGTGAGAGTTTTAGCTGTTTCCATGGTGAGGAAAGGGCGAGTCCATCAAAACACCGAGACAGCGAGCCTGCTGACTAGGCGTTATCGTGGTGCTGCACACCGAGAGAGAGATGTCAGGTTTAGGGAGGTTGGCAGAGGGTGGGAGCAGAAGTAGTTCAGTTTTGGAAAGGTTGAGTTTCAGATAGAGAGCAGACATGATATTGGAGACTGCGGTTAGACAGTCATATAATCCTCCATATAGCATACCGTGGCCTCTATTATCCTCCATATAACATACTGTGGCCTCTTTTATCCTCCATATAGCTATTGTGGCCTCTATTATCCTCCATAAAGCATACTGTGACCTCATACAGCATAATGTAGCCTCTATAATCCTACATATAGCATACTGTGGCCACTATTATCCTCCATATAGCATGCTGTGGTCTTCATTGTCCTCCATGTAGCATACTTTGGTCTCTATCATCCTCCACATAACATACTGTGTCCTCTATTATCCTCCATAAAACATATTGTAGCCTCTGTTATCCTCCATATAACATACTGTGGCTTCTATTATCCACCATATCGCATAATGTGGCCTCTATTATCCTCCATAAAGGCCATCCTGGTACATAGCCCCCATCATGGTATATCATCCCCCCTTCCTGATTCATAGCCCCCCCATCATGGTATATGGCTCCCATCATGGTACATCATCCCTCCCCCATCCTGGTATATCATCCTCTATCCTGGTACATGACCCCCCATCCTGGTGCATGGCCCTTCATCCTGGTATTAGGCTCCCCCATCCTGGTATTAGGCCCCCCATCCTGGGTATTAGACCCCCATCCTGAGCATTAGACCCCCAGCCTGGGTATTAGGTCCCCAACCTGGTTATTAGTCCCACCCCATCCTGGGCATTAGGCCCCCCCATCCTGGATATTAGGCCCCCCATCCTGATATTAGGTCCCCCATGCTGGTGGCCTGGCACACACAAAAAAAGATAAACTATTTTGCTCACCTCGCTAGCTCCCAGCACTGCACGTCCACAGCGTCCTTCTGTCTGTGTCAGCATCTGATCATGTGAGCAGTGCGTGCAACGATGAGGTCACTGAGCCAGCACAGACAGAAGGACACTGCGGACGTGCAATGCTGGGAGCTTGCAAGGTGAGTAAAATCACCTGCACATGATTACAAGGGGCTGCAGAGGTAGCGGGAGGTCATGTGGGCCCGCTTATTCGATAAGCCTAATATAATATTCATCTCTCGCCCTGCCCACCTCTCAGCGCCGACTTCAATGCTGAGTTTATGGGCGGGGAAAGAGGTGAATATTATATTATTCTAATGAGCAGGCCCATGAGACCTGTCTCTGCTGCCTGTTCCTGCCTGCTCCAACCTCCAGCAGTCCTGATAGGGAGTGCTCCCGGAGTGTGCGCCTGGCCCTGCAGTGAGCCCCTGGCCCTGTGTCTAGGCTGGGCCTCCCTGCGTACCACCAGCCACTGGGCCCCTCACAGGAGTCAGGCCCTGATGGTGGCCCGGTCTGTCGCTGCCCAGAGTTGTGGGATATAAAAATTAAGAAGGTAGATTTTTATAACATTGCAGATTTGCATGCCAGCCCTAATTTTATTACGGTATTTCACTTTATAAATATCCAAAAAATGAATGGCTCTTAAATAGAAACAAAAAATAATCTTACATGAAAAAATTAATTATTACAATCTTTTAGTTACAACAATAACAAGGTGTTGAAGGTGGACATTCACTATAAATGAGCACACATCCCTATGGCCCAGGTCTATTCATGATACACAAATGGAAAAGCAAAATGGAAAGACTGCAGTTAACCGAGAAAACCTCCAAATTAGCAGACATCATCTGTTTCCTGCCTGATATTCAGACACACAGACTGACTACATTATGGGAAGAATATGGAGAAATATGACCACACAATTTACCAATATGGCCTTTTTACACATGAGTTAGAAATGTATTACTTTCTTATGGGTGCCAATTCCGTAGTTGTAAAGCCACACTCAGCTGCCAAGCTGATTTTGTGGCACACCACCAACATACATAATGAGAAAACATTATATCTTATGTCATGTGTTGTGACTTATTCTACAGTGGCAGGCCCAGAAGATGCCTAACGAGGACACCGCACCGTGGGGATTTTCATTCATAAACTTGACAGCATGTTATTTTCATACAATATGATAAACATGTATAGGTTTATATGTTTACATAGTCATACAGCAAATTATACAGACACTTTGCATATATGAACCTAAATCTATACAGGGGCATCTCAATGAATTAGAACATCATCAAAAATCTAATGTATTTCAGTAATTCAATACATAAAGTGAAACGCATATATTATATAGAGTCATTACACACAGGGATCTATTTCAAGTGTTTATTTATGTTAATGTTGATGAATATGGCTTACAGCCAATGAAAACCCAAAGGTCATTATCTCAGAAAATTAAAGTAGGGAGAATGAAGGGTCTGAGAGATAAAATATCTAAATAGATATCAGAGACTTCACCTTGTGTGGTTGTGAGAGTCACAACCACTATAAAAGCATGTCATGGCTGCTGCAGTCCCCAGCGTGCTGCATATAGAGTAGGGAGGATAAAAGGTTAAAAATCACGCTGCCATATTCCACGAGACATCGAGTGTGAATATAATATTGATTTATTAGTTAATTAGCGTTTTAGGGTTCGCTGGCCCCTTCCTCAGGACAAATCAATATCACATTGCCATGTTTCAGGGAGCCCTGAAACACGTTGACTAATAAGTCACAGTGGCGGACCGTGTGCCAAGAGGGCCCCGGTGCAGCAGCTGATGGTGACGAGCGGGGTGGATTGGTGCTAGCGGGTGTTGGCAAGGAGGGGGGGGGTGTGCTATAGGTGCTGCAGCTCCTACCTGCGCCGGGCCGCGCAGTCCTGGGAGCCGGAGCGGCAGAGGAGCAGAGGAGAGGAGGGGCGGGATAAGCCAAGGGAAGCAGGAAGCTTCCCTCAGTTAACCCCCTCTCCTCTGACACAGGGTCATGGGGGTTGGCTGGGGGCCCCCCTGCAGGCTTGAGGGGCCCCCTAGCCGGTCGGGGCCCTGGTGCAGTTGAACCAGCTGCATCACGGTAGGTCCGCCCCTGATAAGTCAATATTATAATCACCGTTTGATGTCTCAGGGAATACAGTAGGACGGTTTATAACCCTTCATCCTCCCATCTTTGGGTTTACATTGGCTGTAAGCCGTAATCATCAACATTAACAGAAATAAACACATGAAATAGACCACTCTGTTTGTAGTGACTCTATATAATATATGATTTCACTTTTTGTATTGAATTACTGAAAAAAATTACCTTTTTGATGATATTCTAAATCATTGAGATGCACTTGTATACAGATGAGAAGTGATCCATTGGTTAGAATTAAGATGAACACCTAGGAATGTTAGAGAGGTTGTGCATTTTCCAATATTGTATGAGGTGACCTACACCTAATAGATTCCCATATGTTTCTCTCAGATCTTTAGTCAATCTTACACAACTAACGAGAATGACTTTACTCTTTAAACTAGACAAACACATACACCAATGATTTTGCTGAAAATAATAACTGAATCAACATCAACTAAACATCTCATTCTTTGGCTTCATTAACACAAGCAAATTAAAAATCATCTGATTATCATTAAAAAAATGGACGATTTTTCATCTGTAAGGCCGGCTTCACACCACGGTGACATCCGATCTGGGGCTGTCAGGGATGAACCTGACAGCCCCTGACCGGATTTGCAAACAGAACCGGAGGGCAAATATGCCCTCCGGTCCGGTGTGCAGCCGGATCCCTCTAATTGCAGCCGCAGCTGCTGATTTTTCAAGATCGCGGCCAGCATGGAGCTAGCCACGCTCCTGAAATTACAGCAGCGTGCAGCTGCCAGTGTCCGGTTTCCAGATCCTCCCGGATCGGGGCAATCCGGGCCCATAGACTCCCAGGTTAGGGAGCAATCTGGGAGGATCCGATTTGGGGAGCTTTTTCTCCCCGGACACAAAAATAGTGAATGCTCCGTTTTTGTGTCCGGGAGAAAAATCCGAATCATCCCGGATACTCCCGGACACATAGAAACCGGATTGCAGAGAGCTGCCATCTGGCTCCATCCGACCCCATAGGATACTATTAGGCCAAAATCCGGTCCGGAGCTGTCCGGTTTACACCGTGTAAACCGGACAGCCCCAGATCGGATTGTGCCGTGGTGTGAAGCCGGCCTAAGAAATCCATATGGCATACATTCTTAAACATCAGATATTAAAATTTACAAGATCAAATACAGTTTTCTACACTAAATTGTAATGTATCTGTAAAAATGAGATACTATATGTATAAAGAATTGGCATACAAGTTTTTGGGGCTGAAGCAAACACATGAATAGGTGAGTCTCATTCGACGTGGAAGGAGTAATGCATTCTGTGATTTTTTTTCATGTGAACATTTGCTTCTTGAAAAAATTGGCATCTGAACAGCTTTATTGAATAATACTGGTCCAATTGCTATCATGGGCCAAAAATACGGTAATTTTAACAAAGCCAAATGAGAGCTTGTTTGCCCACTTGTCAAAGGTGGCATTGGTGACATCAGGGGCTGACTGGCGAAGCAAAACCTGGGTGGCAAAATTTTTCCGGCAGCCCTTGGGTGAGGACCGGGGGGGGGTGCTGTAGGAAAATTTCGGCGGCCCGACTTTGGTGCGCCCCCCCCATCGCGCCACGCCCCCCTGCAGAGAGAGGTGTAGCTAAGGGGAGCCTAGAGGTTCCCATTATGGTTGGAGTAGTGGATGGTTGCTAGATGACCGCCAGGAAGGAGGTGTCAGTCATGTTTTGGGTGGGTCGCAATCATGTGGAGAGAGCTAGTTTGCCCCTATAGGGTCCATGAAGGCGTGAAAAGAACCACGGCAAAGTATATATACTTTTAGACTGACCACTTTTTTTCTTCGTACAAAATCATCCCCATGCATGACAATGCACCATCTCTTGGTACAGAGCATACCCCTGAGTAATTGGCTGCTATGGACATAAAAGTAGAGAAAACCATGGTGTGGTTACCAGTCTCCCCTGATCTCAGCCCTATTGAGAAACTTGGAAGTACCATTGAGAAAAAAAATCTAAGATGCTGTAAGACATTAACCGTCAAACCAGCAGCTCTGGGAGTCAATTCTGACATCCTGCAAACAAATGCAATCAGAAAACATCCAAAACCTGACAAGTGCAATAAATGCAATATTTGTGAAGGTGATCTCAAAGAAAGGCGATATACAATATGAGACATACTGGTAGGATGTTTTCATTGTGAGCCCCAGTGGGGACAGTGTTGATGATGTATGTAAAGTGCTGTGGAGTTCATAGTGTAATATAAATGTAAAAAAATATTTCTTCATATGTCGTCACAATACCGGGATCTGAGGATCTTCTATTTCGAGGTCAGGGGCTCTCTGATGCCATGTCGCTGCCTGTCTCCCTGTCTTCCTCTTTTGACACTGTAGTGCGGTGGACAAGAGAGCATTAACTGGTTAATAACGAGAAGTATGGAGTGTGTACTGAGCCATAAACCTCCCCATACCATGAAGTATGGTGTGTGTACTAACTGAGCCATAAACCCTCCCCATACCATGAAGTATGGTGTGTGTACTAACTGAGCCATAAACCCTCCCCATACCATGAAGTATGGTGTGTACTAACTGAGCCATACACCCTCCCCATACCATGTCCAGCAGACATTGTAGGATTACTACATGGATTTTATTATTAGGGCACGGACACACTGGGGTGAAACTTGAATAAGTGCAATGTGTGATTTTATCACAGTGCAGTCAATCAACGTCAGAAACACATTGGCGAGTGTCGGACGCTTTTTTCTCATCCAGATTCTGGATGGGAAAAAAAGTCACAACATGCTGCAACAGTATGCGATTCATGTGCGAGACTCGCCAATGCAAGTCTATGAGTTCGACAAAATCATGGACCCCACACTGACAGCACACGGACCATCCGAGAGGCATCAGTTTTTCTGATCATCATAATGGGAGACCCAGACAATGGGGTTTAGGGCACTGCCCTCCGGAGGCCACACTAGGTACTACAAGTTTGTAGACACCGCCCCCTCCGCATATAAACCCCTACCGCAGGGAAGACCCTCAGTTTTAAACTTAGTGTGCTCGGAGGTATCACACGCTTTGCTTGCACATCACAGCATTCTCACAGCTTACGTGATGGCGTATGAAGATAAGGTAGGTCCCGGTCGGGGACCTCCGGCAGTCTCCCTGTTCACCCATGGGGGAACACACAGGTTGAGGTACCGGAGGGCCTAGAGCCTGGGCACATGGTGTTCTCCCGGTACGCTGCCGCGCTCCTTCCCATCCCTCTTTGGGGGGCTCTGAGAAGTGGGAGACAGGAGCCTTGCACAGCTCCGCTCCGTCCGAGGCCTCCCTAAATGGTGCTTACAGACCGGACTGGAGCCAGCCCAGTCCGAGGCCTCCCTAAATGGTGCTTACAGACCGGACTGGTGCTGAACCCCCGTCCGAGGCCTCCCTAAATGGTGCTTACAGACCGGACCGGCACTGAGGCACTTTGTGTCTCCGGTGTGCCTGGGGGTAGTGTCTGGCACTTTATGTGTTTCATGACACTCAGACCGCGCGCACCCGCGGGTCCGCGGTTCTGGCGGTGTACCCTGTGCTGGGGTCACCATAGCTGACCGCCCTGTGGTGTCACAGGGGCTGCGGCTGCGGGCTACAGATGTTGAAGCCCTGGGTATAGTGTTATTACTATATCTCCCGCGCTGCGGGCTCCGGCACCAGATTTATTAAGATGGCTGCCTGGAGAGATGTGGAGCAGCCCATAGGATGATGTCATCGCTGGGCGTGTGGTGTGTGCTTCCCGCGTGTTTTTGGCTCCGCCCACGTTTTTACTGGCGGCGGCCATTTTCTCCTCACTTCCCTACTGGGGCTGGATGAGTGCACTGCTGCGCTCCCGGAGGAGACCGGTCATTACCCTCGCGGATGCCACACACACACCGCTCCCCTCCACCGCATTGAAGCGGTCGGTAAGCCGCCGGTGTTCCGGTTTCCTACTTGGCTTATTCTTTTCCTCTGCTGTCGGCATGGCCCCAGCAAAGAAAAGTGCTGTAAAGGCAGACAATTCTACCACTACCTGTGCTACATGCAACGGGACGCTGGTTGAGGGGTCCTGCAATAATTGCGGACGCCCAGAGGCACGGACTGATACTGCAGAATCTGCAGCTCCGGTGCTGTACCCTGAGGTTCAGGTGACCTCAGGGCAATGGGAAACACAGAATAAGATTAATGAATCTGTGTTATCCAAGCTGTCCTCCATGTCGCAATCCCTGGAGGCACTGACTAGGAGACTGGGAAGCCCAGCTGCTCCTTCAAGTTACCCCCGGGTGTCATCTCTTTCTGCTGCTAGACCCCTTAAGCGGGCTCGCCGAGATGAATCACCCGAGATCCAGGCCCTCTCTGAGGAGGAGCGTCACTCTGATGGTGTCGAGGATGATGGGGGTTCAATGCTTGAATCTATGTCAGAACCACCGGACGGGGTGGAGGATCTGGTGTCCTCAATAAACGAGACTCTACATCTCGTGGCACCCCCTGAGGAGGTGGAACTGCACCCTAAGGAGGTGTATCAGTGGCTGCAGCCGGAGGCTCGCCCATGTGGCTCCTTTATGGACCACACTAACTTTGGAAGGGTGGTTAGAGCACCCAGGATTCATCCTGGGCGGCGTTATGTCCGTAAATCTAAGGACACTCGCTTCCCCTTTCCCCAGGAGGTGCTTCAGGAATGGTCGCAGTCCCCGAAGGTGGACGCTTCCATGACCAGGATTGCTGCACGCTCCCTGTTCTCTGCCTCTGATAGCTCCTCATTGAAGGACGCGACGGATAGACAGGTCGAGCAACTCGCCAAGTCTTCCTATGAGGCTGTGGGGTCTTCATTTGCCCCTAATTTTGCCACGGTCTGGACTCTGCAGGCGATCACGTCCTGCTTAGATGGTATCACTGACCTGGCGGGGTCCAATACAGAGGTACTGGCGCTTACTGATAGGGCAAGGGCCTATGCAGATTACGCCAGGACTGCGACACTAGAAACTGCCACCCGCTCTGCTGTGGCTTCGGACAATGCTATAGCGATTCGCAGGTTGTTGTGGCTGCGTCTATGGGACTCAGATGCCACGTCCAAGAAGATTCTGCAGAATCTTCCATTCTCTGGCGACAGACTTTTTGGCACTGAGCTGGATAAGCTAATAAAGGATTCTGCGGAGTCTAAGATCCCACAGAATAAGCCTAAGCCACGGTATACCGTCAAAAGGACCCCAAAACAGTGGTCCTTTCGATCCAGCTCGCAGTCCTCAGCTTCGTCCGCTCGCACGGACAGAGGGGGCAAGCCCGCTACTCAGTGGCGCCCCAAAGGTCGTCAGAAGAAGTCAACGGGGCAGCAGCTGCCACCCCCAAACCCACTTCCGCATGACTCGCTCTCCAGTCCTGCCGCCCCACAGGTGGGGGGCCGCCTGTCCCGTTTTCAGGACAGATGGTTGCTCCACGTTCAAGATCAGTGGGTCCGAGACGTAGTCTCACGCGGCTACAGGATAGAGTTGACGTCGCGGCCGACACACCGATTCCATCGGTCTGTTCCATCTCCAGAAAAGGCTCAGGCTTTTCATCTGGTGTTGGAGGGACTCCGCAGAGACGGAGTAGTGGTCCCAGTGCCTTCCGGGGAGAGGTTTCGGGGTTTTTACTCCAACCTCTTTATTGTCCCAAAAAAGGACGGCTCCTTCCGCCCGGTTCTGGATCTAAAGTTGTTCAACCGTCACGTGTTGGTTCGGAAGTTCCGTATGGAATCCCTGCGCTCCGTGATCGCGGCTGTGTCACAGGGGGACTTCCTTGCGTCGATAGATATCCGAGACGCTTACCTTCACGTGCCCATTGCACCGGCTCATCAGCGCTGGTTGAGATTTGCAGTGGGGGAAGACCACTTCCAATTTGTGGCGCTGCCTTTCGGACTGGCCTCGGCACCGCGGGTGTTCACAAAAGTGATGGCCTCTATGATGGCTCTCCTGCACGTGCAGGGGCATGCCGTCATACCCTATCTGGACGACCTACTGGTTAGGGCGCCATCGGAACACCTTTGTCGGCAAAGCCTGGAGGTGACCATGAAGTCTTTGGAACAGTTTGGGTGGCTTCTCAATATCCAGAAGTCCACCCTGGTTCCGACCCAGTCATTGACATATCTGGGCATGGACTTCCACACGGACTCAGCCCTGGTGTCTCTGCCACGAGCCAAGCAGCTGGCGATCCACTCAGGAGTGCAAAATGTCCTCCTGTCACCACAATCATCCCTACGGGTATTGATGAAGCTGGTGGGGCGCATGGTAGCTGCGATAGAGGCGGTGCCTTTCGCACAGTTTCGCCTCCGTCCTCTCCAGCTGGAGATTCTCCGCCGATGGGACAAAAGGACGATCTCTCTGAATCGGCTGGTGGCACTTTCCCAACCGACCAGGGATTCCTTGCAGTGGTGGCTCCAGCCACGTCACTTGTCCCGGGGCCGGTCTTTCCTCAAACCGTCATGGTTAGTGGTGACCACAGACGCCAGCCTGAAGGGCTGGGGTGCGGTGTTCTTACACCACAGGGCTCAAGGCCTCTGGACTCAGTCGGAGTCGGCGTTGCAGATCAACGTGCTGGAGATCAAGGCGGTCTATCTGGCGCTCCTGGCATTTCAGAAATTCCTGTCAGGACAGCCCATTCGGGTGCAGTCCGACAATGCGACGACCGTCGCCTATATAAATCATCAGGGAGGGACCAGAAGTGCTCAGGCCCTCGCCGAAGTCCACCGCATTCTATCCTGGGTGGAGGACAACGACTGCCTGATCTCCGCAGTTCACATCCCAGGGGTCGAGAACTGGGAGGCCGACTACCTGAGCCGGCAGGGGATGGACGCCGGAGAGTGGTCTCTTCATCCAGACGTCTTCCGGGACATCTGCAGCAAATGGGGCACTCCGGATGTGGATCTGATGGCCTCGCGGCTGAATCATCAGGTGCCGCAATACATGGCGAGATCCTGGGATCCTCAGTCTCTGGGGGCAGACGCCCTGATCCTGAGTTGGTCCAGCTTCCATCGTCCATATGTGTTCCCACCTCTAGCTCTGATTCCCAAGGTTTTGTGGAAAATCAGGACGGAGTGCAACATAGCCATTCTAGTGGCTCCGGATTGGCCCAGGAGGTCCTGGTATCCGGATCTGTGGCAACTGTCAGGCGGACTCCGATGGGCTCTTCCAGAACGCGCAGATCTTCTCGCGCAAGGCCCATTCTTCCACCTCAATTCCAGGGCCCTCAGATTGACTGCATGGCTCTTGAGGCCTGGCTGCTAACATCCAGGGGCTTCTCTCCTACAGTGGTTGCCACTATGAATCGGGCCAGGAAGCCCGTATCCAGGAAGATATACCACAGAACGTGGAAAATCTTTTTCACCTGGTGTGCCTCTGCTGGACGGGCACCGTGGCCCTTGTCCATTCCGACGTTGTTGGCTTTCCGACAGTCGGGTCTGGAATTGGGCTTATCCCTCAGCTCCCTGAAGGGTCAAGTATCAGCTCTTTCAGTGCTGTTTGACAGGCGTTTGGCGCTCCTTCCTAAGGTCCGTCAGTTTCTGCAAGGGGTGTCTCGGGTGGTTCCACCATATAGGCGACCTCTGGATCCTTGGGACCTTAACATGGTCCTGACGGCTCTGCAGAAACCGCCGTTCGAGCCTCTGAGGGACGTCTCCCTCTCTCATCTGTCCCAGAAAGTGGTTTTTCTGGTGGCAATTACATCTCTGAGACGGGTTTCAGAATTGGCTGCACTTTCGTGCAAGTCACCCTTTCTGGTAGTCCACCAAGACAAGGTGGTGTTGCGCCCGCGGGCGGAATTTTTGCCGAAAGTGGTTTCCACTTTCCACTTGAACCAAGAGATCGTTCTTCCATCATTTTGTCCCGCTCCTGTTCATCAGGTTGAGCGCGACCTCCACACTCTGGATCTAGTGAGGGCTGTACGCATTTATGTGTCCAGGACTGCCTCCTTCCGGAGTTCTGACTCTTTGTTCATCCTTACGGCGGGTCGCTGTAAGGGGTCCGCGGCATCAAAATCGACCTTGGCCAGATGGATCAAGGCGCCCATTCAGGAGGCTTACCGTTCTGCGGGTCAGCCTCTTCCGGTGGGCTTGAAGGCGCACTCGACCAGAGCTGTCGGTGCTTCCTGGGCTTTGCGACATCGCGCTTCAGCTCTGCAGGTGTGTCAGGCGGCCACTTGGTCCAGCCTGCACACTTTCTCTAAGCACTATATGGTGCATGCCCATGCCTCTGCGGATGCAAGTTTGGGCAGGCGGGTCCTCCAGGCGGCGGTTGCCCACCTTTGAGGGGGACCGTATCTTTGAGGAACTCTTCCCGCCCTGGGGTTTTGATTTAGGACATCCCCATTGTCTGGGTCTCCCATTATGATGATCAGAAAAAAGAGAATTTTGTTTACGTACCGTAAATTCTTTTTTCTTGAGTCATCAATGGGAGACCCAGCACCCACCCAGTTGTTCTGTTGCATGTTTGCATTTGATCTGTTCCCAGTTGGGACAGTTTATTCCGGGTTGTTGCACCGTCTGTGTACGGTTCCTTTCCCGATGTATCGGGTGTGGTTTATTTTGTCTCCTCGCAGCTTATGAACCAAACTGAGGGTCTTCCCTGCGGTAGGGGTTTATATGCGGAGGGGGCGGTGTCTACAAACTTGTAGTACCTAGTGTGGCCTCCGGAGGGCAGTGCCCTAAACCCCATTGTCTGGGTCTCCCATTGATGACTCAAGAAAAAAGAATTTACGGTACGTAAACAAAATTCTCTTTTTTTTCACTGATACATTATCATTCTTCAGCTGAGACAACTGTAAAATGCTCCTGTAAATGATTCTACAGTAATAGCTGCTGAGAAACAAAACAGATTGCACATGGATGTGATCTAAGAAAACTGGTGGACACTCGCACAGCATTTGGATGTCCCAGTGGCCAGCCACACAGACAGCCCGCCACAGCCACACACAGAGCCACAACCACACAAAAACAGTCAGCCACATAGACAGCCAGCCACATAGACAGCTACACAGACAGAGAGAGCCACACAGAGAGATACAGCCACATAGACAGCCACACACATAGCCACAGCCAGCCACACACAGAGCCACAGCCAGCAACATAGACAGCCATAACCAGCCACACACAAGCAGACACAGCCAGCCAAACACAGACACAGCCAGCTACACACACACAATCAGCCACACACATACAGCCACACACAGCCAAAGCCAGCCAGCCACACATACAGCCACACACATACAGCCAGCCACATAGACAGCCACACACACAGCCAAAGCCAGCCACACACAGGCGCAGCTACCCACACACACACACAGCCAGCCACACACACAGCGAGTAATATAGACAGCCATTGCCAGCCACACACAGACATACAGCCAACCACACAGCCAGCCACAAACACACAGTCAGCCACACACAGCCAAGCAGCCCCAGCCACACACACACAGTCAGCCACACATAGCCAAGCAGCCCCAGCCTTCACACACAGTCAGCCACACACAGCTAAACAGCCCCAGCCACACACAGCCAGCCACGCAGCCTCAGCCCCAGACATACAGCCACAGCCACGCAGCCCCAGCCACACACAGACATAGTTAGGCACACAGCCAGCCACATAGCCCCAGCCACATAAAGACACAGACACACAGACAGCCACATGCAGCCACGCAGCCCTAGCCCCACAGTCAGCCACACAGACACATTTTGCCACACACAGCCAGCCACGCAGCCCCAGCAACACAGACACATAGTCAGCCACAGCCACGCAGCACCAGCCACAAAAAAACACCAGCCACAAAACCCCAGCCACATACGGACAAATAGTCAGCCACACAGACACAGCCCCACACACAATCAATCCTATACACACAATCATACACACACCTAATCCCATACACAATCCTATACATGCATACACAATCATATACACATTCAGACATACACATATTAAAGTGCTGTACAAATCATGTGAAAAGGATGACAGAAAAGACAGTGTAATCAGCTAATCCAATCTGCATACAGTGCACTGCTGCTGAAATAGATATGCCACAGAGAAATCAACCTGTCCAATATGCTAAAATTGCACCACTACCACTATTAAAGACAGATACAGCTACATCCAGATGAAGATGATAGTTACAGCCCAATTATATTGACAATGCAAATCTCCTGTAATAAATCCCTTCCCATGTATGGGGGGTTTGATGTTCAGGGACACTGGCCGCACATCTCCCACCTTTCTTGTTGCCCAATGTGAACAGTAGATTGCGGTTTCCTTTTGGCGGGAAGCACGATGTGGACGGAGCCTCGTCAGTATTAATAATAATAATAATAATAATAATAATAATAATAAAGCTTTATTTATATAGCGCCAACATATTCCGCAGCGCTTTACAATATAGGGTTAGAGTACAGAAAATATAATACAGTAAGTAATTACAATAGAGAACAAGTACAGTAGAATAATTGGATACAAAACAATAGGCATAGAATCAATGTGAAAAAAAAAAAAGTATTGGCTATGGCCGGCAGCCACACACAGCCCTCACTGCTGAGATGCCGGCACTGCACAGGTAGCCGCCGGCCGCATCCCAGTACAGAGAGGCAGAGGGCCGCCAGCAATCATGCTGCCCCGGCCCGTATAGCTGTCCAGCCCGCCCATGGGTACGAGGACTACTTTGCCCCAGGAGGCAGTGTTCCAGCCAGGGCCGGACTGGGACCAAAAAGCAGCCCTGGATAACAAGCCCCACCAGCCCACAAACTATAACACCCATCAGCCTCGATCAGTGAAATTTGCTTTTACGTTGTCATGACCTCATCACTTTCGCAGGCTGCTTTCACATCAGCGGTAAACTGATGTTTGCGGCCAATCCAGCAGGTGGCACCACATCTGCCGGATCAGCCGACTTGCAGCCCAGATGCGGCAAGCCCCATGCATATTGTACGGCAAGTGCTGTTCTGCCAGGTGCGGCAGATCCGCCACTTGCGGCGGCGAAAAAAAAACCCACCGCTTACAGCCACGTTTCTTGGGATCGTGGGGTCCCAGTGGTCAGATCCAGAGCGAAGGGCAAGTCACCATCTGTACAGAAGAGAAGTGATGACTTCCATATTGGGGATAATTAATTTAAACAACAGTTAAATGCTGAAAATCAAAGTCCAATACTGCCTCTCTGACAACAGGACAGAAGTGGTACTGTGCAGTGTATATATACGGAATAATACAGATACTGAGGATTACACCCAGTATACAGGACAGGAGAAGTGGTACTGTGAAGTGTATATATACAGAATACAGATACTGAGGATTACACTCAGACAGGAGAATTATACCCAACATACCCAGGAGGCTGTGCTTTATAGATAGGATGCTGTGGTATATAGATAGCCAAGACTCAGCCTGATCCTAAAGATGGGTAAAGATGAAAGGTGGAGGCAAAAAGTCCAGTGCTAGGCGCAGAGAGAACAGAATTCATGGAGACACCGGGAAGAACACAGAGAGAGCTCTCAGGAAAATTTTCTGTTGCTGCACATTACAGACTGCGGGCCGTATACACAACACAGACTGTCCGCTGTGTACACACTAGAAGCTGCCTGCTGTATACACATTACACAGTGCGGGCTGTGGGCACGTTACACAGTGCGGGCTGTGGGCACGTTACACAGTGCGGGCTGTGGGCACGTTACACAGTGCGGGCTGTGGGCACGTTACACAGTGCGGGCTCTGGGCACGTTTACACGCTGCGGGCTATGGGCACGTTTACACGCTGCGGGCTCTGGGCACGTTTACACGCTGCGGGCTCTGGGCACGTTTACACGCTGCGGGCTCTGGGTACGTTTACACGCTGCGGACTCTGGGCTCGTCGCACGCTGCGGACTCTGGGCTCGTCACACGCTGCGGACTCTGGGCTCGTCACACGCTGCGGACTCTGGGCTCGTCACACGCTGCGGACTCTGGGCTCGTCACACGCTGCGGACTCTGGGCTCGTCACACGCTGCGGACTCTGGGCTCGTCACACGCTGCGGACTCTGGGCTCGTCACACGCTGCGGACTCTGGGCTCGTCACACGCTGCGGACTCTGGGCATGTTACACGCTGCGGACTCTGGGCTCGTTACACGCTGCGGACTCTGGGCTCGTTACACGCTGGGGACTCTGGGCTCGTTACAAGCTGTGGACTTCGGGCTCGTTACACGCTGCGGACTCTGGGCTCGTTACACGCTGCGGACTCTGGGCTCGTTACACGCTGTGGACTCTGGGCTCGTTACACGCTGCGGACTCTGGGCTCGTTACACGCTGTGGACTCTGGGCTCGTTACACGCTGTGGACTTCGGGCTCGTTACACGCTGTGGACTTCGGGCTCGTTACACGCTGTGGACTCTGGGCACGTTACACGCTGTGGACTCTGGGCTCGTTACACGCTGTGGACTCTGGGCTCGTTACACGCTGTGGACTCTGGGCTCGTTACACGCTGTGGACTTCGGGCTCGTTACACGCTGTGGACTCTGGGCTCGTTACACGCTGCGGACTCTGGGCTCGTTACACGCTGCGGACTCTGGGCACGTTACACGCTGCGGACTCTGGGCACGTTACACGCTGCGGACTCTGGGCACGTTACACGCTGTGGACTCTGGGCACGTTACACGCTGCGGACTCTGGGCACGTTACACGCTGCGGACTCTGGGCACGTTACACGCTGTGGACTCTGGGCTCGTTACACGCTGCAGACTCTGGGCTCGTTACACGCTGTGGACTCTGGGCTCGTTACACGCTGCAGACTCTGGGCACATCTGAGACTGTTGGTTATATCTTGCATACACAGCACTATACTGTATATACAGGTCTCCACACTATATATACACAGTATATAGGCACACTAGTACAGCATGTAGTGTGGACCTGTATATACTGTATAGTGTTGTGTAGAGACAGAGAGACACACAGACAGACACTGTCAAACACACAGATAGAGACACTCAGACAGACAGAACAAGACTCAGAAAGACACACACAGACATGATACTCACATATACCAGTAGGACCTGTGATGATGTCACATGGAGGGGAGGCATCCGGGGTCACATGATCATCTCAGAGACAGATCAGGAATGTGATGAAGATGGTGGGAGGGCTTGGGACCTGCCCCTGTTATTCTGACTGCTGAGAGAAGGGCACTGCTTTGGGGAAACGGCCCCGCCCCCTTCACGTCCGTGGCCCCGCCCCCTGCATGCCGTGGCCTCTCGGTGACAGATTAAAGCAATGCTGAGGCTGGAGGAGCGGGCGGCCCCCGCACCCCATAAGTGGGTGGCTCAGTGCGGGCCTGGTTCCAGCCCTTGCAGTTGAGGAGGGGGGGGCTGTGGCTGCTATCACGCAGCCCGCACTCACCATGCTTCCTGCCGGGCATGTCCACTCCCGGCTCCTGTGCAAGCAGCTGCGGCCGCAAAGCAGCGCCGCCGGGCCGTTTCAGTATGGGCGGCCCTAGATGAGGGCAATTCCACCAGCCTGGGGGGCACTTGCCCCCCAGCCACCTGGGCCAGTCCGCCCCTGGGTGACATTCATACACGATGGCCCTGACTCAAATTTTTTACGCCAGAATTTAGGCTTTAAAAGCTGTGAAAAGTCACTCACGTTTGGTGCAACTCAGAGTTGCAACCAAATTTGGAGTCTTTTGGTAATATCGTGCCAAAGTTGGCCAGAATGTATGAAGCTGGAGAGAGATGGGGGCCATTCCTGACTGGATAACATTTGTGCCTTGGAGCACTGAAGAATATGTCACTTGTCGAATGTGACATCCGCCTCTTAATGAATCAGGATTAACTCTAATCTCTACCATGCCTCTAATTAAGGTTGAGGTCAATATCTCCAGTTTTGTTTTGCCTTTAGGTTTACACCACCAATTAAGAAAATGATTAGGGCCCACCTATGACTGGGGACATTACTGAGGTATATACACAGGAATCAAAATTAGAAAACAACACACCATTAACCTTAATGTTAATGTCATTGTGTTGTCCTTTGTGAAAATATCCTAACATTAGTAAAATAGCAGTTATCACTGTCTGCACCTGTAGCTTTATAATACCAGTCTAATCATCCCTGTCTGAGCTCATTGTGTAATGTGAAAGGTGAAAAAAAGCATTTATACACAACTAAATTGCATACATTTGCAATGAGGCAGTCAGTCTCCAGCTTGGAGGACGGAGACTGTTTGGCAGATTAATAGTTAACATTTCAGCCTCATGTTAGAACATGTTGGGAGACCTGATGTGATGTCACAACCATGTGACTACAATAGGAGGAGCTAAGTCCCTATAACATAATATGAGTTTGTTCGATTAGCTCCGCCCACATGATCATTTCATCACACAGGTCCTTTAGCCATGCAAGTTATTAGTGAGTTAACTATTATCCTTCCAGTCTCTCTCCTCCAAGGTGTAGACTGAAATGTAAGTGTATAATTTTCACCTTTCACATTACACTATGAGCTCAGACAGGGATGATTAGAATAGTATTATAAAGCTACAGGTGCAGACAGTGATAGCTGGGGGGGCATAAACCACCTGACAGGTTCCCTTTAATCTTTCTCTGTGCTACAGTCATTGATTGCCAGTGTATACTCTTGCATGTAGAAATCTACTGACACAAGGGGGTACGGTGCCCAAGTAATCTTCATAGTTGATTCACAGAATGTCTCCATTCACATCTAAAGCTAACTTCAGAATTCTGCTTGTCTCCTTCAACATTTATCTGTTTCCAATAACAATCAGAAAAACACCCCTCATACAGCCGCTAGACTCCAGACTATGTATATATTCACACATTGCATTTTTGGAGTGTTTTTATTTTTTTCTGTACCAAAAACTAGAGTAGTGGCAAGAAAAACTACGTACAATGCACACATTTTGTTGCATTTTTACATGCATTTTTGCAGCGTTTTCACTTACATCTTTCACCTATTTATTTTAATGGGTAAAAAGCGCTGCAAAAATGCTGAAAGAGGTCTTTTCGTGACGCCCACCTGTGGTGTTCGGCAAGGGATGGCTGACACTGCTTATTTAGGCTTCTGGGGCAGTTATGACTCGCCACTCAGGGAACGGGTACTCGGATCTCGGGCGTACTGTTGGGGAATGCTGCAGTGATCGGTGCTCGAGTCCGTGCCCTTGAGCGGTCATATAATAAGGGGGAAAATAAAATAAAATAAAGTTTGTTCGTGACGCCACCTGTAGGTCCGGTGATGGCACCGACGCTGCTGGAACCTCCGGGGGATGGGCAGCAGCAAGATGTTGTGGCTCCCTACAGGAAGGGCGCTGTCCCCGGGGTGTTGGAAGTAGCAACAGATGGTGGAATAGGGCAGCGCGGTCACTGTGGAGCAAGGCAGGTAAATCACAGTTCATAGAAAGAGTCACTGACACGCTGCTCACTCTGAATGTGTACTTTACTCCAGTAATCTGCCGGGTTACAGGGTAATGCAGTTCTCTTTGCAGAATAGTGGACTGGGTGGTTCTGGCATTGAGCATCGTCCCTCTGAAGCTCCACTGGTGTTCGTTCCCTATTACTTTCTCTGTCCTTACTTTGCTGACCTGCACGGATCGCGCTTGTTAGACCAGGCCCGTCGAGATATATGGGATCCCCTTATCTCTCCAAGGAAAACCTACTCAGTCTAGTGCTTCTGGTGGAGACCATGCTTGGTGTAGGGTGGTTGGATCGTGCTCCTAAGAAGACATCGACGGTGACCAGAAAAATGCCCACATGAAAAATGCCCACATGAAAAATGCCCACAGGAAAATTGCCCACAGGAAAATTGCCCACATGAAAAATGCCCACAGGAAAATTGCCCACAGGAAAAATGCCCACATGAAAAATGCCCACAGGAAAATTGCCCACAGGAAAAATTGCCCACATGGAAAATGCCCACAGGAAAATTGCCCACAGGAAAAATGCCCACATGGAAAATTGCCCACACGGAAAATTGCCCACACGGAAATTTGCCCACACGGAAATTTGCCCACATGGAAAATTGCCCACACGGAAATTTGCCCACACAGAAATTTGCCCACATGGAAAATTGCCCACACGGAAAATTGCCCACACAGAAAATTGCTAATTGCAGTATCACAAGGTTTCAGATCTCTGATATTTGAGGTGCAAGGTGAGGATGTTCACCTGATATGTGAAAAATGCCCACAGACATGAATGCCAACAGGAAAACAGGGCTGGAGAATAATACAGAATTTTAGGTTATATGCTCTGCAAGACGAGGAATGGTATAGAGGTGTAAGTGAGATGCTTTGCAGGACTGCGGATGGTATAAAGGTGTAGGTGAGATGCTCTGCAAGACGGGGATGGTATAGAGGTGTAGGTGAGATGCTCTGCAAGACGGGATGGTATAGAGGTGTAGGTGAGATGCTCTGCAAGACGGGGATGGTATAGAGGTGCAGGTAAGATGCTCTGCAAGACAGGGAATGGTATAGAGGTGTAAATGAGATGCTTTGCAAGACTGCGGATGGTATAGAGGTGCAGGTGAGATGCTCTGCAAGACGGGGATGGTATAGAGGTGCAGGTAAGATGCTCTGCAAGACAGGGGATGGTATAGAGGTGTAGGTGAGATGCTCTGCAAGACAGGGAATGGTATAGAGGTGTAGGTGAGATGCTTTGCAGGACTGTGGATGGTATAGAGGTGCAGGTGAGATGCTCTGCAGAACTGGGGGATAGTATAGAGGTGTAGGTGAGATGCTCTGCAAGATGGGGGATGGTAAAGAGGTGTAAGGCTGGCTTCACATTTGCGTTTGTGTCTGCATGCTGATGGCATGCAGACATAAACACAGTGCAAAGCAGGGCCTAAAGATGTGTCCGCAGCGGAGAGTGTCCGCCTGCGGACACATCACTGTGGAGCCGAGCAGCCAATCAGCGGTGTCCGGGGGCGGAGATCAGCACCGGAGATCTCCGCCTCCCGGCCGCCGGTAAGCTCCGGGACATGTCGGCGGGGAGAACAGCTGATCTGACAGCTGTTTGAATCTTCCCGCGCCGACACCGAGAGGAGATGTCGGCGCGGGAAGATTCAAACAGCTGTCAGATCAGCTGTTCTCCCCGCCGACATCGCTAGCAGATTACCAGCGGCGGGGAGGAAGAGGACAGCAGTGGCTCAGCTGATCTCCCGGTGGCCGTCGGTGAGCTCCTGTGACATCACCGGCGGCCACCGGGAGATTTTTCAATGGGTCCACAGCGTTCTCCTGCGCTGTCAAGCGCTGAACACTGCGGACCCATTGAAGACAATGCATTTTTTGTGCGCTTGGGGACGCTTGCTGATTTTCCAAGCTCCCCGAGCGCACAAAAAAATGCAACTGGCTGCGTCCCAAGTGCGGATGCTGGACACCGGAAGGAGCAGATATCGTCCGCATCCGCACCCGAACGCAGCAAACGCAAGCACTATGCGTTCCTATGTTAAACATGCGTATGGGAACGCAGCATAAGCTGCGTTCACATACGCAAATGTGAAGCCAGCCTAAGTGAGATGCTCTGCAGGGCAGGAGAATAACAGAATTGTAGGTGAGATGCTTTACAGGGTAGGATAATAAAGAATTATAGGTGAGATGCTCTGCAGGGCAGGGGGATAGTATAGAAATGTAGGTGAGATGCTCTGCAGAACAGGGAACAGTATAGGTGTGGGTGACATGCTCTGCAGGGCAGTGGGATAGTATAGAGGTATAGGTGAGATGTTATGCAATACAAGGGAATAGTATAGAAGTGTAGGTGAGATGCTCTGCAGGGCAGGGGGATAGTACAGAGGTATAGGTGAGATGTCATGCAATACAAGGGAATAGTATAGAGGTGTAGGTGAGCTGCTCTGAAGGGCAGGGGGATAGTATAGAGGTATAGGTCACATGGATGTCACACTGATGGTAGCTGATAAAAAAATGCATAATTGCATCACACTCGTACCACAGTCGCATGACCATACAGAAAGCACTCGCGCGACTGTCAATCATCAAAATCCCTCTGATAATGCATACCTTAAGGCCGCGTTACATACAGCGATATCGCTAACGATATCTCTGCAATGTCACAGGTTTTGTGACGTTGCAGCGACCTCGCTAGCAAAGTCGCTGCGAGTGACATGCCGCAGCAATCAACGATGAGCTCGCTGACTGCGGAATGGCCGGGACCATTTTCCCATCGTTGGTCTCCCGCTGTCCAACATCCATTGGCATGTAAGACAGGGACAACGAGCAGCGATCCCCATTCTGCACCCGAGACGTTGAGCGATCCCAGTGAGCGTCAGGGGACGCAGCATCGGTAAGTGGATCACCCAGTGTGACTGCAGACCAGCGATCACATAGCGATGTTACAGCGATCCCGGCCAGGTCGGATTGCTGGTGGGATCGTTGAAACATCGCTATGTGTAACGGGGCCTTTAGTGTGCCTGTACCCTATAGGTGAGATGTTCTGCAGGCAGAAGAATGGTATAGAGGTATAGGTGAGATGCTGTGCAGCAAAGAAGAATGTCGGCGGAAATTGCCCACATAGAATTGCCCACTAAGATGATAATGTATTAGACCTGCAGTCCCATGTAACTCCACAGATAATCCAGTGATACTCCTGTGAATACAGATAGCAGTGATGGCTCCTCTGAATCTGCTGCTGGTTCGGTTCTGCTGTTTTGGGCTGGTGGGAGGGAGGAGTAAGGCAGAATCACTGAGAGATGAGAGCAGACTGGATCTATCTATTGCAGATAATGACCGACTGCTGCAAACCACAGATCTTCAGCATTTCTGCACTAGGTCAACTGTAATTCACAAGATGATCACAGATCATGTGAATGCTCAACTGCACCTCAAATATCAGAGATCTGAAACTTTGTGAGGCTGCAAATGGCAGTTTTCTGTGTGGGCAATTTTCCATGTGGGCAATTTTCCATGTGGACAATTTTCCTGTGGGCAATTTTCCATGTGGGCAATTTTCCGTGTGGTCAATTTTCTGTGTGGGCAATTTTCCGTGTGGGCAATTTTCCATGTGGGCAATTTTCCGTGTGGGCAATTTTCCTTGTGGGCAATTTTCCGTGTGGGCAATTTTCCGTGTGGGCATTTTTCCGTGTGGGCAATTTTCCGTGTGGGCATTTTTCCGTGTGGGCATTTTTCCTGTGGGCAATTTTCCTATGGGCAATTTTCCTGTGGGCATTTTTCAGGGAACCGACATCGACCACTCCGGGTTTGTGGATCAGGGATTCAGCCTGCTGATCCACTTCGGAGCAGGTACTCTGGTTCGGACTGGACTAGGGCATTTGGTTACCTTCTTTCTTGGCCCCTTTCTCTTCTGGGCTGCCTTCCTTCAGGCCCCTCCCTCTGAGCTGCTTCTCCTTCTCTCTCCTCTCACGTTCTGCCTCCTGCTCACTGTGCTTTCCCGCTTTCCCCACACTCTTCCCACCTGGGACTGGGTTTCTCAGCAGAGGAGTTAACTCTTAGTCCCCTGCTCTGAGTGTGTGTGTGTGGTGCTGGAGCTTCAGGATTCCACTACTCATTACTAAAACAAAGCATGCTGCACCTTCAGTCAGGGGTGCAGTACCCTTTTGTAGCGCGCTCTTAGCGGGGCACTACAGATGGTGCTGCAGCCAGGATGGTGTCACCAGGCTTAGTGTGATAGTCTATTAGGACGATGATGATTATAGTTGGGGTGCAGGACGGAGGGCATGGGAAATAACAGTAAGAGACAAGTGTTTCAGTTTCTTTACCCTTTACTTGCTGTAACGTGGTGCAGTCCGGGGCACTGGTTACCAAGTTTTGGAAAGGTCCGGTCAGCCTGGAAGCATTTGGAGATCCACCTCGTCAGGTGGGATTGGAGGCCTTCCTGCTACAGTTCGGGGTCCTGGCAGCCTATGAGCTATCCTACGGCCCTTTTTTTGCTTGCTTGCCTTTGGCCCATATGGCAGACAGCACAAGCCTAACACGGGTACCACCGTTGGTGGCGGCTCCGAGCTCTCGATATGCTGTTGTGACGCCGGGTCTTCGGTGCGGCCAGGAGACGTGCAGCCTCCTGCCTTTCAGATTCGGTTTCCGGGACGTACAGTACCTGTGGAACCCCGAACTCTGGCGTCCTCTGTAGCGCCTCTCTGGGGTGAGCTCACTCGCAGCTCCGCTCCCCAGATCTTTCTCCTACACGTCCTCTCCTTTCCCTCTCCTTTCCCTCTCCTCAGACATTCTCCTTAACCCCTCCTCTGTGCCAGAAACAGGGCAGTTACCCTGAACCCAGGTTCTAAAGCTTCTCCTTCTGGCCCAGAGTCAGGACTGGTGTGTGAATGCTGGTGGTTACCTAGTGTGGGGAACTCCTCCTGCTTCCAAGCATGACATCACCCCCGATGAAGGAGGCAACATCACTGGGGCAACCGGACCACTGGGGTGCCACATTTCCCCCTAGTTAAACTCAGTATGTCCCAGACTGTGGAAACATAACAAACAGGTTATTAACAATAACAAACACGGTACATTATTAATAGAAAAAATAACAAAAATACAAAACTCTCAAATGATGAAAATTGTCAGTGAAGTTCCTGGGGTGAAATGGGTCCAAATGCGTCACCCCACAGGCTGCAAGTATACCTGGTGGGAACCGGTACAACCCACCTTTACTTCGTCCCTGGGCGTGGCTACAGGGCTTGAGAACATGGCCTTACTTTGCTTTTCGGCCACGCTGACGGTTTATTTTTAGACCAGATTGGGTTGGGAACTATTTACAATAACTGTTCTGGTCACACCTAATCCTGTGACCCAATTGTACTTGGACAGGTTATTTACGACAACTAATATGTTCTTACAGTAGTCTCTGTAGGCACTTTATGCTTACTGGTTGCATATATACATCGGTCTATTTACAATTACACTTTATAATTGGCAGGGGTCTGACCTTGTGTACTACGGGTTGACCTGCATAGTTCTGGTGTTTCTATTGACTTGGCCTGGTCCAGTGTGTCTACTGCAGGTGTGGTGGACTCACTATTATCTACGCTACGAGTAGACCTACATAGTAGGGGCATGCTGGGCAGTTTTCTGCGACCTCTTACATTCACCATGGGCACGACAGATTCGCCGCTAGCAGGGGGTAGATTTTTTTTTTCCACTGCGGATATGGCATCTGTTTCTGGAGCCGACTGGTCTTCCTGTTGATCTAAGGTCTCTGTTGCTTCTTGCACGGTCAACTGGGGGAATGTCAAGACAAGTACAACTATCGCTTGGTTCACTTGCGTCCAAGACTGGGGAAACTCTCGCAGTATGGTACGGATTTTCTCTTCAACCTCTTCTGCTTGTTGAGGAATGTCTTGATCTTCACCTTTCTCTCCCAGTTGAATGGGGCATACCTTTAGGTGGTCTCTTGATACTGCCAATGAGGTTCTTCCTCCATCTTTGCTGATGAGGCAGACCTTGCTGTTATCAAAGTGGGAGGGTAAGATGGTGTACGGTTCAGCTTCCCATTGGTCATCCAGCTTGTGCATTCTCCTTTTTCGCTTTAACACCTGTTCTCCTGGTGTCAATGGAGTAGCTGGGGCGTGCTGGTTGTAATTCCTCCTCTGCTTCTGTCTTGCCTGGGACAGACTCTCCTCTACGCACTGTTGAACTTTGCGGTATTGTTGTTGCTGCTTGGTATCCCAGTCTGCATCTGGTGGTACAGTCTCGGGTGTTAAGATTCCCATGTCCAGGTCGATGGGTAACTTGCCAGGTCTTGCCCGCATCAGGTAGGCTGGGGTACCGTTGGTTGAGTTCACTGGGATGTGGTTGTACAGGTCTACCAGATCTGGCAGCTACTCTGGCCACAGGTCTCGCTTTTCTAGAGGTAGAGTATTCAACAGGTCGATCACTTCCTGGTTCATCTTCTCGCACATACCGTTGGTTTGAGGGTGGTACGGCATCGTTCATATTTTCTTGCAGCCGTACAGGTTGCAGAACTATTAAAATATACGTCTGCCTCGAAAGCTGGACCTTGGTCAGATAAGCCTTGTTTAGGGTAGCCGTGCAGTCTACAGAAGTGCTATTGGATGGCTTTTGCTGCTGTCTTCGCTGTCTTGTCTATGATGGGTACGACTACCAGGAACCAGGAGTAGTGGTCTACAATCATGAGGGTGTAGGTGTAGCCAGACCTACTCGGGGTCAACTTCACATGATTCAGTGCCATGATCTCAAGTGGTTGTTTTGTGATGATCAGTTGTAAGGGGGCTCTCTGGCTATCGCGGTCTTTTCTTCTCAGGTTGCATGGACCACACTCTCGACACCACCTCTTGATAGATTTTCGCATACTTATCCAGAAGAATCGTTCATGAAGTAGGACCTCCAGCTTCTTCCACGCGAAGTGTCCTGCTCCATCGTGGTATGCCTCTAGGACCATTGGTGCATCCCACTTCAGGACTACTATCTGCCATACCAGTTCGTATGTGCGTGAGTTGATGTTTCTCCGGCATAGCTTACCCACGTAGATGGACAGTTTGGCCTTCTCCTTCCACAACTGTTGGTTTTCCTGTGGTGCATCTGGACCAGGGTGTGAGTCAGCTTGATTCAGCAGCTCTTTCACCAGGAAGACGGCCAGGTCGCTGTCTTGCTTTTCTGCCCATCCATGCTGGGGCAATGAACTGAACGACACCTCTTGCACGACACAATGCTAATCTTTTAAACAGTGAGAGCATTATGATGCACTTTGACGTTGGAAGGCCGACATCTCGATGTCCTCAAGGACTTCCTGGTCTTCTCCCGAGTCTGGTAAGTTTGGCATTCTGGATAGCGTGTCAGTATTGGCATTTTAGCTTCCCGCTCTGTACTTAATCAGTAACTCGTAGGTAGACATCCATCGCTGTTCCAGGGCACCAAGCTTTGCGATTTCCAGGTGCGGGTTATTGTCGGTGAAGATTGTAAATTATGCAGAGGCCAGGTACTGCTTGAATCGCTCTGTTACGTCTCAGACTATGGCTAGGAATTCCAGCTTGAAGGAACTGTATTTCATGCGATTCCTTTCAGTGGGACAAAGCTTCCGGCTGGCATAGGCGATCACTCTTTCCTTGCCTTTCTGCACTTGGGACAACACTGCTCCCAATCCCACATTGCTGGCGTCTGTGTACAGTATTAACGGTTGACCATAGTCGGGATAGGCCAAGATTTTGTCTCCCTTGAGGGCCAACTTCAACTGAGTGAAGGATGCTTCCACTCTGCTGTCCCACTTGATCGGAGGGCTCTGGTTCTTTGCCTTTTTGGAGTGGCCTACTAGAAGGTCTTGCAGGGGGGCTGCAATTTTGGTAAAGCCCTTGATGAACCTTCGATAGTAGTCCACCAACCCTAGGAACTGTCATACTTCACGGATGGTGGTGGGCTTCTGCCAGTCCCTGATGTCCCAGGGTCTAGTGTGATGCTTTATGCTCTTACCACATGCCCTAGGTACTGTACCTTGGGTTTTAAGAGATGACATTTGGATGGCTTCATCTTCAGACCAATGTTAGACAGGGCTTTAAATACCTCGATCAGGTGTTTCAAGTGGTCTTTGTAGGTTCAGGAGTAGACGATGACATCATCCAGCTAAAGCAGAACTGTATCGAAGTTCTTGTGCCTGAGACAACACTCCATAAACCCCTGGAACGTTCCCGATGTGTTGCAAAGCCCGAATGGCATGCAGTTGAACTCGCATAGGCCCACTGGTGTTGTAAATGCGGTCTTCTCTTTTCTTTGTCTGCCTCTGCCACGAGAACCTGCCAGTACCCACTGGTGAGATCTAGGATTGAGAAATAGTTAGATTTCAAGGCAGCTAATGACTCCTCAATTCTTGGTAAAGGGTAGGCATCTTTATGTGTAATGCGGTTAATCTGCCTGTAATCAACACACATTCTCATTGTACCATCTTTCTTTTTAACCAGAACTAACGGAGCTACCCAGGGGCTACAACTATCCCTGATCACCCCTGCCTCTTTCATTTCCCGTAACATGCTCTTGGCACACTGAAAGTGATCCGGGGGAACAGGACGGTATCTTTCTTTAATGGGCAGATGATCTCCGGTGGGGATATGGTGTTGGACCCCTTTTATCTGCCAAAAGTCTAGGGGGTTCTTACTAAATACCCATTCATATTCTTGAACCACCCGGTAGACCACATTCTTTTGGTGTGAAGGAGTGGAGTCAGTGCCAGTGTGCAGCTTCTCATACCAGTCCTCCAGCTGTTCCTCAGAGCCATTGTCCTCCGCCATTTCAGATGGGACCAAGGGTTCTACTGCCTGTATTGTGTTGTTGTTGACATTGAACAACTTGGCAGTGGTGCCATACTGGGGTAAATTGACCTCTTTCCCCCCACAATTCAAGATGCGTACAGGTACTCTCCCCTTGCGGACATCTACTACCCCACTGGCTGTCAGGATAGTAGGCCGGCTGTTAGAGTACACAGGTTCTACCAGGGCCTGGTAATCTCGACCCCTGATACCTAGGGCAGCTTGACACCATATTAACATTTCGGTTTTGGGAGATATTACAATGGGGAATGGGTCAGTCACCCTTACACTGCCGACTTCTCCGCCGGACAGTTCTACCTGTTGTCTCTGCATCAGGGCCCTGATCTCCTTTTGCAGTACCAGTTGTTGTCTGGAGCTGACGGTTTCGGTTACCTGCTGCATTAAGAGAATAATCTCGCTAAGACAATTCCCAATCACATTAATATTTAGGGTGATCATAGGATTACATTCTCGCCGATCAATATCTACTATAATCAAACCCTGTGATTTAAGCTCTACTCGCCCCACTTTAATGGTCACCTTTTTATACCCCACCTGAGGCAAGGGTTGATCATTACTGGTGATTATGGTCAGGTCATCATCTGGGTGATGGGCTAAGTCAGAGTCACCCCAGTATCGTTTATAAAGGATATATGGCATCATTGTCACCTGGGAGCCAGTGTCCAGTAGAGTGTTCATCGGGATGCCATCAAGCACTACAGGCAGGACTGGTCGTCCTCCCAAGTACTTGTCTAGCCAATTATGTGGGCCAGGTCGCCTTACTCCTGGGGATTGGCCCTCAGCCCCAGTGGTTACTCATTTAAAGGACAGAATCTTGCGATGTGCCCCACCTTGTGGCAGCGGCAGATGGGCTGTCTGGTCTGGGCTGTAGCGGTTGGTGTCCTTCCTTCTGGTCGGTGGGATCCTCTTCTGTCGCCACCATGGGAGTTCATCTGGACTGGAGGCCTGTTTGATCTTCTCGGTTGGCAAAGACACTTGTAGGGACTGCACTGTTTTTGTCACCGCAGCAACACTTTTGGTTAACTCTGGATTTGGAGGTATAGATCTGCAGAAGTGTCAGTACTTAGTGTCTGTGCATTGGCCTCAACAGGTGCATGAGGCAAGGACGCTGCCTCCTGGTGATACATTATTGCCGGGTGCCTGGGAGCGCTGTGCCACTAGGGGCTGTCCCTCGCAGCACACGGATTGCCTGATCCTTAAATTGTGCAAAGCTCATGTCGGGGTTCTGTAGAGCCATGATGCGCAGCTGAGTCCGGTGTGGGTTGTACAGGAGCCCCTTTATGAACTGCTCGGTTAGCAGTCTGTCTCCTGCACACTGTCACGGTCAATCTGATTAATGGCCTGCAGCACCTCCTGAAGGTTGAGGGCATAGTCTCCTACGCTATCCTGCACCCTTTGCTTACATTTGAAAAATCTCATCTTGATCTCTGCCGCGGTGCATGTATTAAAGATATTCATCAGCTTTACCAGGATGTTTTTCATAGTTCTTTTATCAGCATCCGGCCAGGACTTTACTTCCCTCTGCACCGCACCAGTCAACTGGCCAATAAGGATGCTGACCTAATGGTCCTCGGACAAGGGGTACACTTCAAACAGGCTACGTAGTCTCTCTTTGAAGTCACTGAGGGTGTGTGACTCCTCGAGAATTGTGGTAACCAGGCCGCTCCTGGGATATACAACATCGATAGGGGGATTATGGGGGCTGCGGCTGCACCCACTGCTGGATCCTCACCTAGGTTGGCCATCTTCCTCCCCCCTAGTTAACCTTAGCCAGGTTCTGAGTCTTTGTTCTGGATATCGATAGATTAGCAGGCGGCTGCTCTGAAGGCGGGATGGATCGCTTTCCAGGGGTTCCAGGTCGGAGCCTCCTGCTTGCCGCTGACTGACGTCAGAGCGCAGGGCAGGGTTTCTGTTCGCGCTCTTTCTACAGTTCTGCCCACGACAACATGCCCCGTCTTCTTTACATAGTTCAACACATTCTATAGCACGGTGGTACCAGGGTTCCGAAATCCTGTTCCTGACACCAAATCCAACGACAGCAAGGGTCGGGGGTACTCGGTAGCTGGACTGGCTGATTCTTTGGGAGGTCACGGTGGCTGTGGCCCAGCTTCGTGGCCCTGGCCGCGCAATGATGGGGGTTATGTACAGGAGATATTGATAGTCTTTTCATGACGCCACCTGTGGTATTCGGCAAGGAATGGCCAACACTGCTTATTTAGGCCTCTGGGGTGGATGGTGCTGCAGCCAGGGTGGTGGCGCTCCTCATAGGTGGAGCGGGGCCCCAGAGTTGGTGTGATAGTCTATTAGGAAGATGATGATTATAGTTGAGGTGCAGGATGGAGGGTGCGAGAAATATCAGGAAGAGACAAGGGTTTCTTTACTTGCTGTAATGTGGTGCAGTCCGGTGCACTGGTTACCAGGTTTTGGAAGGGTCCGGTCAGTCTGGAAGCATTTGGAGATCCACTTTGCTAGGTGGGATTGGAGGCCTTCCGGCTGCTGTCAGTTCGGTGTCCTGGCAGCCTATAAGCTATCATGCGGCCCTTGTTCTGCTTGCTTGCCTTTGGCCCATATGGCAGACAGCACGATCCTATCATGGGCTGGTGGCGGCTCCGAGCTCTTGATATGCTGTTGTGCTGCTGGGTCTTCAGTGCGGCCAGGAGACTTGCAGCATCCTGCCTTCCAAATTTGGTTGCCGGGATGTATAGTACCCGCGCAATCCTGGACTCTGGCAGCCTCTGTAGCGCCTCTCTGGGGTGAGCTCACTCGCAGCTCCGCTCCAAAGAGTTCTTTCTTACATGTCCTCTCCTTTCCCTCTTCCAGACGTTCTCCTTAACCCCTCCCCGTGCCAGAAACAGGGCAGCTCCCCTGAACTCAGGTTCTAGAGCTCCCCCTTCTGGCCCAGAGTCAGGACTGGTGTGTGAATGCTGGTGGTTACCTAGTGTGGGGACCTCCTTCTGCTTCCAAGTATGACATCACCCCTGGTGAAAGAGGCAACATCACTGTGGCAACCAGACCACTGGGGTGCCATGCATGAGATTTCCAAAATCTCATTGATTATGCTGTCGCTGTAAAATGAGGCATATTTTACACTAGATACGCTGCATAAAATATGCAGCAAAAATGCTGCAAAACGTCATGTGTGAACAAGCCTTGTGTGTGTAAAAGGGCACCCTTTTGAATAATAGAAAAGGAATTCTCCAGCAGACAGCCAAATCTTCATAAAGTACTTATATTAGTACATCAGACCATGCATAAAACAAACAATGTTGAGGAGGGGAACGCCACTTCAATCCACACCCCTTTTCTATTATTCGCCCTTTTGAATACACAACTTCCATTGTCATCAGAGGTAGAACTGTAAGTACCTAGACCCCAAAACAAGATTTTTAAGGACTCCACCTAATATGCCATTTAGGCCACATGCACACTTTGAGTATTTGGTGAGTTTTTTACCTCAGTATTGTAGCTAAAACCAAGAGTGGGTGATAAATACAGGAGTGGTGACGTGTTTCTATTATCCTTTTCCTCTGATTGTTACACTCCTGTTTTTTTCTTATAAATCTTGAGGTAAAAATGTCACCACATACTCAGTATGTGCATGTGGGCTTCTATTAGGGCTCTATTATGTGGGAAGAGGACCTTTGGGCCTCTGCACAGCCTATAGATTTACCTCCAAACAGTGAACATGGAGCTTATACCGCTTCACATTAAGTTCCATCTTCTATAGCTCCATATGACAGAATTGTAGGGACTATATATATATATATATATATATATATATATTATATATATATATATATATATATGCTGATACATATAGCAACATCTGCAAGGAGTTTGTATGTTCTCCCCATGTTTGCGTGGGTTTCCTCCGGGCACTCCGGTTTACTCCCAAATTGTAAAGCAGGGTCGGACTGGCCCAGGTGGCAGGGGGGCAAGTGCCCCCTGGGCTGGTGGCATAGCCCTCTTCTAGGTCTGACCCCACTCCAGAAATGGGCCGGCGGCACTTTGCGGCCGGAGCTGTGAAAGAGCCGGAGACATGCACCCGACAGGCATGTGAGTGAGCTCCGTCAGCACCCGCCCCAAAAAAATCTCCGTCAGCACCCTTCCCCCGCGCTCCTCAAAAATCTCCGTCAGCACCCATCCCCAACCCCCATCCCCCCGATCCTCACCTATGGCTGGCAGGACAAAGCTGCATTTCAAGCACCAGCCCGCCCCTGTTGTAAAGACATACTGATAGGATGTTTAGATTGTGAGCCCCAAGAGAGACAGCATTACTGATGTATGTAAAGTGCTATGGAATTAATGGCACTATATAAATGAATAAATATTATTATATTATTAAGATCTCTCCATACAGCACCTATTCGGTCAGTGTAAAGTGTGAGACACTTCCTAAAATGACCACTAGAGGGTAACAGCATCCCACCAAGAACTTAAAAAAATGGAAATATATATCGCTAGTACAAAATATATAACATCCTCGATTCTGAAAGTTATCTAGCTAATGGGTCAGATATGTTTCAGAACACAAAGGGTCATTATTGAATTTGCTCCATGTATTTTAAGTTTTCAGTGTTTTACACCAACTTCATCTTGTTTCAGGGGTCCGTCTGTGGTTTTTTCTTTGTGCCACTGTATGTGAGGTGTAAGGTCTTACAGATTTCACCTAATCAATCATTTCCCACAAAGCAGAATATTTGTTGCTAATTGTTGGAATATGTTTAGTGCAATAACTCCATTCCTGTGTATGTACCGCATTTTTTGCTTTATATGACACACCTTATTATAAGACGCACCAAGGTTTTTGAGGAGGAAAACAAGAAAACAAATATTTTGAGGCAAATAGTGTGGTGATGCTCTGTTATGGGGAGATCTGCAGATGATGCTGTTATGGGGGATCTGTGGATGACGCTCTGTTATTTGGGATCTGTGGTGACGCTCTGTTATGGGGAGATCTGCAGATGACACTTTGCTATGGAGGATCTGCGGTGACGCTCTGTTATGGAGGATCTGTGGTGACGCTCTGTTATTTGGGATCTGTGGTGATGCACTGTTACGGGGGATCTATGAACTACAGTACAGTGCCTGGAGTACCATATATTGTGACTACTTTCCTGCTCATCCTCATCCTGCTCAAGTGTTTCACAATACATTGTGAAGGATTAGATATATGATTGGTGGAGACAGTTCCCTCCACCAATCAATATCCATCCCTGCAGAGGAGGAGGAGAATGATTCTTCTCTCCCTCCTCTGCTTTAGGGCTGGCTCCATGTGCAGCGGAGTCCAAAAATCCTACTGCCGCTGGCTATTTCTGCATAATAACTCAGCACATGCGCAGATCGAGAGATCAGTGACCGCAAGCTCTATCTGCGCATGTGCTGGTTCTGCGGCCATTTTCTTAGAGTCTTGTGTGGCAGACACAGGCGCGCAATACGAGTTTCCCTCTGCAAACCGGAAACTCGTATTGCAAACTGGAAACTCGTCGCTCACGCCCAGATTTTGCAATGGCACCGGCCTGTGTAGCGGCGCCGCTGCAGCACCGGACTTCCACAATGCCACCCGCATACATCCGATCACCGCTCCAAGCCAACTGCATTACCCCACCGGCGACCTTGCCTGCTACAAGTCTCCCCCGCAGCCACCGCCAGCCGCTGGGTAAGAAAGGTTTTTTCTTAACTTTTCACCCTATTTTTTCACTATTCGCTTTGTAAGACGCACCCCCATCCCCACCCCCCCCAATTTAGGGGAAATAAAAGTGCAATTTAAAAAGTGAAAAATACAGTACGTGTTCTATTGCTAGGTTTGTGTGTAGTCTATAAAGTTAGATTTAAAAAAAGGCTCCCAGAGGCTCACACACAGGAAAGACCATGTGACTGTGACTCACCGTATCCGGGTCTTCACGTCTCGGGTGTTGCTTCTCCCGTCACGGTTCCGCACCCGGTAGCTGTGGGGCCCGGTGGTCAGATCAAAACGGCTTGACTGAACGGATAAGGGGTCAATTCTTTCTTGTCGTGACGCCACCTGCGGGAATTCCGGCGATTCCACCGGTGCTGCTTGGGCCTCCAAGGGATGTAGGGCAGCAAGATGGGACGCTCCCCACAGGATGAGCGGGAGTCCCCGGGGCCAGGAGCTGTCCTTGATGTAATATGACAGCTCCTTAGTACTGTAGGTGTAAGTTTAACAGTGCGGAAGGAAACACAGACACCAGCGTTCTCTGTAACGGGTCTTTTACTGCAACCGATAAGATGGTACAAGGTATACAGTCTTGGGTAACGAACCGGGGGGTCCTGGCAGTGACTGGTGTTAATTCAGAGCTCCGCGGTGTTCCTCCTCTCTCTATACTCTCTAAAGGGTTGCCGGAGTTGCCTTAGATTACCAGGTCAGGGTACTTGGGAGACTTCTATTTGGAGGTTCTGACTGTATATAAGCTGCAGAAGGTCCTGTGTCCCATGGGTGGGTCCCTGCTGGCAAGACAACGTAGATGGCGGCGGTGGTGAGATGCCTCTGTTAAGCGGTTCTTCACCCTGGTTTGCGGAACTGCGGTGAACGACTTGCTCGCCTCGGAACCAGTGATCCGGTGGGTGGTTCTTGGGTACGGGTATAATTGGACCCGTTAAGTAAGATGCCCGTGTTCCGGTCTAGGGCACCGATTAATGGCGACAGCCGGAAAGTGGACTTCAGGGCTGCACGGCACTGTGCAGAGCCCCCTTCTCCTTCGTTACATCTTCCCAACTCTTCTTCTTCTACTCCTACGCTACTTCTCCTACACTCTACTCCTACACTGCTCCCACCCGGACCTGGTTGGCCCTCTATTCTAATGGTGCATGTAGGGTATGAAGCTCTGAATATTAACCATGTCATCACCGAGACGGAGAATATTGCATCTTCAATCAGGGATGCAATACCCTCCTGTGACGCACTCGTTGCGGGGCGCCACACTCCCCCTTGGGAAATTACACTTGTCCCCAATTGTCACGAAACCCAAACAGTACAGGGAAAAGTTTTGCATTTTTATTGTAACATGAAATAAACATTTTTATTAACACACGATTGCTTAATTTTTCTTCCCGTTAGGGAGGCAACTATTACTTAAACGTTTCAAACTTCTTTAATGCAAAGAAAAACGGGTTAACCATTGCGGACCCGGCGGGTGGGTAACTGTCCTTGAATAAGTCCAGGTTTTCCGCCGGGCCGCTCTACTGGCACTCAGATAAACGGGGATTGTCCATGACAAAGTCACTGTTACAGTTCAAAACAAAGTTATTTGTTTAATTATGCAAACAACATTTCTTAACCCGGAGAGCGTACCACCCCTGATAACCAGCATGGCGTTCATAGGTGATTGCTTCTCCCCGGTAAAGATCGCGGTCGGGATGTCCCTTAGGGAGGTGCGATTCCACGTCCCAGCGGCCCACAAAGATCTCCTCATACACCCCTTCCTCCCAGACGAAATCCCACCCGGTGACCAGGTTAAATGATGTGACTATACCTGACTTTCGGAGTTCCTCCGGTAACTGGGGTTGACGGCGGGCCTCGGCATGGGCTCGCAGGTTTGCTTGTTCCTGGGCCCACCATTCCGCTCTGCGGCGCCAACGTATATCATCGTCGGACTGGCATGGAGTGTGGACGTAGTCCCAGCGACGGGTAGGGTGGTGACAGGTCAGGAGCTGGTCATATGTCTGGACCGGCACCCGGACAAGATGATCAGGGGCAGATGCCGCGGTAGAACCAGACCACTGGACCCGACCTGCTTGCAGCTGCTTGGCAGAAGCTTCCGTGTTGTCCTCCTCTCCGGAACCGGTGTGGCTGGAGTCCTCAAGTTCACTGGGGACCTCGTCGTCTTCTTCCTCGACGACCACATCAGGTTCTTTTGCTGGCGTGGACTCTTGGTCCGGGTTCTCCTGGTGGTTGGACTCTGGAGCTGTGGAATCTTTCTCTGGGTCATCCTGCTTCCGCTCCGGTAACCGGGTAGGCCTCAGTGAGTTCGGGGCCGGTCTCCGGTTCTGGAGTGGAACAGGTCACAGTCTCTGGCTTTGTAGCGGTACAGGTGGTAGGTTTCGGTTCTGAAGTGGAACAAATGGTAGGCTCCGGTTCTGGAGCAGAACAGGTGGTAAGCTCCAGTGCTGGAGCGGGACAGGCTGTAGGCTCCGGCTCTGGAGTGGAACTGGTTGAGAGCTCCGGCTCTGTGACAGGACAGCTTGTAGGCTCTGGTGATGGAACAGGACAGGCTGTAGGCTCCGGCTCTGGAGTGGAACAGGTTCTCCGTCTCTGCTGGACAGCCCGTGTGCAATCGGCTGGCCAGACTCGCACTCCAACTGCGGATGGTTCATTCCGTAGTTTTCATTAACCGCACCCTTAAGTCCTGCAGCGCAGTCTCCCAAAACTCAGGATCTCCGTCTATTGTGAGGACGGGACCCAGGCCCGGGTGGCTGATGGCGGCACGAGCCTCCTCCTCGACTTCTCTCATCAGCTCGTGGAGCTTTAAACTTGCCATTTTGCTTCTTCTAAGAACCGCACCCGTTAGACCTGGTAACCGTTCTTGGAACAGAGCTGTTAGTAAAGCCTTGCCACACCTGTTTCTTTGTCGTTTTTGTAGTCCATGGGCGGGCTGAAGTCTTTGGTTGTTTCCAGCAATCGGGGCGGACAAGAGTTTTGGCACCTCTGCCATGGCCCTCCCACGAAGAGGGGCGGAAGGCACACCCCTGGGCCAGCACATTGTGGTGCACGTGGCGGGATCCGCCATTTCGGTCGCCATCTTGGCCCAGTGGTAAAAAGGCGGGAAAAGTTCGGTTTTGTTGAATAAAGTTCTTTAAGCACACAATACCCATTGGGAAACGGGCCTTCTCGTATCCTGTTCGTGACGCCAAATTATGACTCACCGTAGCCGGGTCTTCACGTCTCGGGCGTTGCTTCTCCCGTCACGGTTCCGCGCCCGGTAGCTGTGGGGCCCGGTGGTCAGATCAAAAGGGCTTGTCTGAATGGATAAGGGGTTAATTCTTTCTTGTCGTGACGCACCTGCTGGAATTCCGGTGATTCCACCGGCATTGCTTGGGCCTCCGGGGGATGTACGGCAGCAAGATGGGACGCTCCCCACAGGATGAGCGGCAGTCCCCGGGGCCAGGAGCTGTCCTTGATGTAATATGGCAGCTCCTTAGTACTGTAGGTGTAAGTTTAACAGTGCGGAAGGAAACACAGCCACCAGCGTTCTCTGTAACGGGTCTTTTACTGCAACCGGTAAGATGGTACAAGGTATACAATCTTGGGTAACGGACCGGGGGGTCCTGGCAGTGACTGGTGTTAATTCAGAGCTCCGCGGTATTCCTCCTCTCTCTATACTCTCTAACGGGTTGCCGGAGTTGCCTTAGATTACCAGGTCAGGGTACTTGGGAGACTTCTATTTGGAGGTTCTGACTGTATATAAGCTGCAGAAGGTCCTGTGTCCCATGGGTGGGTCCCTGCTGGCAAGACAACGTAGATGGCGGCGGTGGTGAGATGCCTCTGTGAAGCGGTTCTTCACCCTGGTTTGCGGAGCTGCGGTGAACGACTTGCTCGCCTCGGAACCAGTGATCCGGTGGGTGGTTCTTGGGTACGGGTATAATTGGACCCGTTAAGTAAGATGCCCGTGTTCCGGTCTAGGGCACCGATTAATGACGCCAGCAGGTAAGTGGACTTCAGGGCTGCACGGGACTGTGCAGAGCCCCCTTCTCCTTTGTTACATCTTCCCAACTCTTCTTCTTCTACTTCTACACTACTTCTCCTACACTCCTCCCACCAGGACCTGGTTGGCCCTCTATTCTAATGGTGCATGTAGGGTATGAAGCTCTGAATATTAACCATGTCATCAGGGGTGCACCGAGCCCCACTGCCGCCTGAGCCGCGGCACTTGTTACCGGGGGGGGGGGGGTTTGTGGGGTGCTAGTGAAGCCTGGGCCTGCCGCCCCTTCTGTGACCGGGTCGCCACTGCCGCCTAAGCCGCGGCAGTGATTGCCTGCCGCGGCCGTGAGTGAGTACCGGGGGGGCGGGGGGGGGTGCTAGTGATGCCTGGGGCTGCCGCCCCTTCTGTGCCTCTCCCCCGGCGGTCGCCGCTTACCTCCGGTGCGCGGGGTGAGTGGCCGGCGCCATGACAGGGGGAGGCTGTTTGCATGAGTTGCCGCCCCCTTCTGCACAGCCGCTCCCCCTGCCAGCTGCCGCCTGAATGACAGGGCTCACACTGTCCAATGGACGGTGCGGCCCTGCATGTCATCACCGAGATGGAGAATATTGCATCTTCAGTCAGGGATGCAATACCCTCCTGTGACGCACTTGTTGCGGGGCGCCACAACTGTACTCAGTTTCCTGTGTCTGTGCATGAGAGGAGAAGCAGCCTGCTGATGCTGCACAGAAACACTTAAGATATGTATATTCCTGATTCCACAAAGCCTATGATATCTGTACCTGTTTATTGCTAATTAAAGCTCCGTTCTGTTGTCAACACGTTTTGAGAGTATCCTGAATGATCCGTTGCCAACACTAATGAACTCCTGCTTCCTTCTGGAATGTTTCCATGGACTTTTTATGTTTTTCTCTGCTTATATTGCTCCATTAATTTCACATAACTTTACAGACATCACCTCTGTCTCCATTGGGGCTCACAAACTAACTTCCCTATCATTATGTCTTTGGAGTGAAACTGGAGTACATAGAGGAAACGCACACAAACACGGTGAGAACATACAAACTCCTCGTAGATGTTTCTTTGGGTAGATTAGAAGCCAGGATCCCAGTACCAGGCCACAATGCTAATCACTGAGCCACCATACAGTGCTAACCACTGAGCCACCATACAATGCTAACCACTGAGCCACATAGAGTGCTAACTAATAGCAGCAATTTTTGCAAGCCATGTTTGAGCTAAGAAGTCGCAAAAATGGTTAAAGACAGACCATTTTTTACTTTACGTAATATTCATGAACCACTTGTGCTACTTTGATGAATTTGTCACAAAAATGACATTTAAAGATAAAAAAAGAAAAGTGATTAAAGATCTTCAACTGATGAATCAGGCTCTTAGTGATTTATGAGCTGAAATCAGCAGATTACCTGGTGTGTGTTTAACCTGGCCCAGGGATGGTAGTCGCGGGTGAGGACTTCACTTCTCTGCTCGCCTGGTCCGCTACAGGCACAGGTGGGTGTAGCACGCCACTAGTCAGCGCGATACAAAAGGGTACTGCACCCCTAACAGAAGGTGCAGTATGCTTTGTTCTGGTAAGGAGTAGTAGAAGCCTAAAGCTTCAGCACCACACACACACACCTAGTGATAGGGGACCAATCAGACGCATGTTACTAGGGTAACCAGTCCTGGTGGGTGGAGAAGGTAGGTTATAAAGTGAGTGGGGAAAGAGGAACAGTGAGAAGGAGAAAAAGAACAGAAGAGTACAGAGCAGAGAGAGTTGAGTAGAACAGCAGAGTATCAAAAGAACAGGAGAAGAGGAGAAGTAAGAGGGAGGGCACCTCAACCTGGTGACCAAGAAGTTAAAGGGGCAGAGAGAGGGTAATTGAATCACCCTGGCCCAGTCCGAAGCGGGGTACCGGCAATGATGTGGATCAGAGGTCCATCCCTGAACCGCAAATTACTGGCGTGGTCGATGTCTTCTTAGGAGCACGATCCAACTGCCCTAAGCCAAGCACAGTCTCCACCAGAAGGACTAAACAGGGTTGGGTCCCCTTTGAAGTGATAAAGGGTTCCCATATCACCTGACGGGCCTGGTTCAAGAAGTGGGATTGTGCAGGGCACCACAGTAAAGGACAGAGAAAGTGATAGAGAAGGAACATCAGCGGAGCTTCAGAGGGACATTACTCACTGCCAGGACCACCCGGTCCACTATCCGGACTGAAAGAACTGTTTACCCTGTAAGCCTGCATATTACTGGAGTAAAGTACCCGTTCAGAGTGAGCAACGTGTCAGTGTTCCTTTCTAATGAACTGTGGTTTACCTGCCTTATAACTCGCAGCGGAGGCCGCGCTGCCCTATTCCACCATTGCTACTTCCAACACCCCGGGGACTCTGCTCTGCTACGACATCTTGCTGCCGCCCATCCCCCAGAGGTTCCAGCAGCACCGCTGCGATCACCGGACCTACAGGTGGCATCACGATTGACTTTATTTTATTATTTTTCCCCTTGTTATGTCTGCGGAAGGGTACAGACTCGGACACCGACCACCCGTGACATCCCCGTACTAGTACACCAAGCCCTTGGCCCCAGACATGAGGAAGTAGGTGTGGTGGTTTTACCCGATCACAGCAGTTCTTCCCGGCTTTGAGCCAGCTTCACATTATTGAGTTCACACTGTACGGTTCCACGTCAGTGTTATTAAAGACAAGTTCACAGCAATTTAAAACAGCACACAGTTTACTTATTACACAGTTCAAACATTAATTCACATTGCTGACTGTCAGGCAGGAATTTGAGATTGCTCATGGTTCTGGATGCACAGGGAACCTGACAGGTTCCCTTCAACATTTCAATACATTGTGACTCTTCCATTACGATTGTAGATAAGCTCACACCGGTTACCAAGGCGGATGGGAGGGGACCTGACGCCTTGCTGTCCTCTGGGTAGCCAGCCACGTTTCAATCTATATTGCTGCGGTGGACCTATTCCACTCAGCTATGTTACCACTTCTGGATAACTCCTTGAGTCTACCCACAGTGGCTGTATCAATCAGTTAACAATGAACTCGCCACTTTCCGCACTGTTCATACTAGCCCTCTGGAGGGGCAGAAACGCACTCTCTGATAACTCAGGTTCACCTCTTTAGAAATACACTGCAATCTGATCCCGATCACCTTTACTTCTCCCTGCTCAACACTTATGCCTTGGTTTACCCTTCATACCACACCATGGTTACTGCACTGAGAAATTACTCCACTGAACTTCTCTGAAACCAGGAAAAACCCAACATTATTGTATTATTGTGGGGTATTTTCTCAATATTTTGCATTGCACTTGCAGTTGCTAGGCAGATATCCTTGCTCCCTGAAGTTTGTCCAAATGCCTTCCCTGTAGTTGATCATGTGTTTGCTCCTCCCTTCTTCCCCAGTATTCAGTTTGTTGTAGCCATTTTCTGGACCACAAGTGTACTTCCCTGTAAGGATTACTCTTTTCACCTGTTGCGTTGAACTTAACAACAAGATTTCAGAAGATAACAGCTCAGTTTCTTCTGGTCTTTACTACAAGTTAGTGTGACTGAGTTGACACTGTCTGAGGACGCATGGCATGCGAGTACAACAGCTAATAATTATCTGAGAGACTGATGATTTAAACGCTTAGAAAGTTATAGTGCCTTGAAGAGTTGGAATAGTGAAAAGAGTAGCCTGTTACTAAGAACAGGATACAGCTTCAATCCAGAGAAACTTACATCTATCAAGCTAATTGTGAAGCCACAGCACAGCAGCTTACATAGAGTCTGCAGACACTGCCTGCACTTCTGCTTAGAAATTGCAACATTGTATGTGTATCTCCCCAGCAACTAGGAGCAGAACAGCTCCCACCTTTGCATTCTTGTGTATAATGGCTGAAAAATGAAGGGTCTCTCATTCCTTGCCTCATCTAAAGCAGCAAGAAGACACAGATCCTCACATAGCTTGCAGTGAAAGATCCAAACGCTTAACTAAACCTACATGGAAGGTTAAAGATAACCTTGAAACCACCAAAGTTAAATTGCTTCCTAACATAACATCCCTATGGCAAAGAGTGCAGAATCAAGTGACTGTTTTATCTATGCCTGGCACTCATAAATTACCACCTGAGGGAGTCCTGGAACAAGTGTACTTAGCAGTGTTTCAAAGACACCTGTGAGAAATATTCCTCTGTCCTGGTGAGATTAAATAAGCCAGAGTCTCTAAAGGAACTGCAGGACTTCCAACAGCTCAATGCTGAACAAGACTGCACTGTGCACAACATCATGAACAAAACAGAAGCAAAAGTCGCGCAAACGTCAGAAGTGTCATCACACAGATCCAGGTCTGCTAAGAGCGCAAATCCTTCTTTTAAATTAAGCTCATCAAGGTACTTGACCCTCAGTGATCAACTTATAAGAGCACGTGCCGAAGCAGAAACTACAAAAGTGCAAGCTGTCTTCTCCCAAAGGAAAGCAGAGATGGTAACAAGTGCAGCTGCTGAATCTGCATGCAAGAAGACAGACATGGAAGCTGAATCTGCACGCAAAAAGGCAGAGATGGAAGCTGAATCAGCATGCAAGAAAGCAGAGGTGAAAGCCGAGAATGCACATAAGAAGGCAAGGGCTGGGAGCTTGCTATCAACCTTATGGAGACAGGCAGAAGAAGGCAGAAATAGAAGTCCTAGAGAAGGAATGTGAACATGCGACAGCTATGGCAAGGTTAAAGGTCTTTGAACAAGCTCTAGGTGAGATCATGCTTCAATACACAGCCAGACATCGCAACTCAGGAAACATCATACACCGATGTCTACATGCAACCTGACAAACTGGTAACATGCTATGCTTCTGACAATTGCATAGCTCCAGTCCCGCATAGAACAGAGACTGTATATACTAAACTGGTTGCTGGTCTAAACGCCTATCCCACTCTGTAGCTTCCCACATTTTTGGGCCAAGAAGCTATGACTCATGCAAACAGCGTTACTCAGCCAGCAAGTGTGCTCCCAAAGTCAGAAAAAAGACATGTCTGACTTTGTGAGGTACATGATTCACTGAGAACTCACCAACACCGGTTTCACAAGGTTCGACGACCAACCAGAAAACTACAGAGGGTGGAAGTGTGCTTTTAAAACCGCAACTAGTGACCTCAGCATTACTGCTGCTGAAGAGCTGGACCTGCTGATCAGGTGGCTTGGACCACGATTTACAGAGCGAATCAAGAGACTCAGATCTGTTTACATCAGCGATCCAGCGACTGGTCTCACAACCACAGGGACAGACCAGAGAAAGGTTTCAGCAATCCTGAAGCTATAGAAGACGCATTGCTCAAACAATTACAGGATTTTCCTAAAATACCCGGCAAGGACACTTCAAAATTCCAGGAACTCAGCAACTTGCTGTCCGTGCTCCAGCTGGCCAAGACGGACACACATCTAGCTGGCCTCAGCTACCTGGACATCGCTCGTGGGGTGAAACCCATAGTCGCTAGGAAACACCATGGAGATAACACTATCCACACTCGTCGAGTGCAACCAAATACCGTTCAACAGGGAAGAAATCCCAAAAAGCTGCTTTTCATCCTCCTCACCTGAAGGCCATAGCCAACAAGATTCCAGCCCTGGACAACAAGGCAGACATTTTATTTCTCCTTGGCAGAGACATTCTTCGGCTGCATAAGGTGCATCAGCTAACCAACAGACCACATGATGAACCGTTTGCTCTGCACCTTGATCTAGACTGTGTCATCATCGGCAACGCCTGTAGTGACAAGTTGAGGAAACCAAACAGGATCTCCTCCTAGAAAACTCATGTTACATCAAACGATCACAGCATGTCTTTTCTGCTATACCCACATCACTACTGGGTAAAAGAGAAGTCAAACGACACTAGGTTTTGACAGCAATCACCCGACAGCACAAACACGCTTCATCCTTGAGACTACAACCTCGAGTCAACAGCACTCAACCCTACAACCAAGGATAGCTGACCTGCTCCCTACAAAGAAAGATAAGGCAGTCATGAGGGTCACGTGTATTGAACTCACGGGAGATGAATGCAACAACTGGGTAGCTCCCTTACCTTCTCTTCCTACAAACACTGACTTGAGATAGAATCCACAGCAAACATCTGCAAAGTTCCCATCTTGTGATGCCTATCACCATCACAAGCCTGGCCAGACCAAAGTGGTGCTGGACTCCAGTGCTCAGAATGAGAGCCCCTCCCTCAACAGCTTACCCCTTACTGAAAATGGTAGTGTTCTGCCCATGCAATGCAGCCTAAGAAAACTGCGGGATGTCAAAAAAGACACGCTCACTTCCCAAGTAACAAACAGCCAAGAACTTGCTATCAAACGAGGAGTCTTGCCTATTAAAAATAGCATCCACGATCCTCTTGGATTTAAGACACCCATAACAGTTCAAGACAGGACACAGCTGAGTGAGCCTGCAACTACGCTGCCATCTCAGAAACAACAAAGGTGGGAGACGAGGAAGAAGTCTCTAAGGGCCTTACAGCAGCTCCAAGTCCTACACCGTCATTCTCTAAAGTCTCTTTCAGCTGTCATCAGGAGCCAAATTTATGTTTCCTATGATCATTCCTATCATCTGCGGAGGCTATAGCTGTAGCAGCCTCTCTGAATACTTCAAAAACCGACAACAAGGTACATTGCAGTTTTGTCCTGGACAAGGTCAAGCTTGCTTTAGAACCTGCATGCACTGTATCAAGACTGGGACTCTGTGCTGACGCACTAACAGTAGAAACTTGTACGGACTTGAATTACTGCATTTATTGTTGCATATTTTGTGTTCTCTCTTCTCTGTTTTTCAGGCCTATGAACATCGAGGGACAGCACTGACTACTCACGTCAAACAGAGACATTATGAAATCTGAAAATTTCATACGGGGAGTGTTGTGTCCCACGAATGGGAAAAATTAATAATCTATTTTCTCTATATTTTGCATTGTACTTGCTGTTGCTAGGCAGATTTCCTGCTCCCTGAAGTTTGTCCCTATAACTCCCCTTTAGTTGATCATGTGTTAGTTTGCTCTGCCCTTCTTCCCCAGTGTTCAGTTTGTTGTAGCCATTTTCTGGACCACACGTGTACTTCCCTGTAAGGATTACTCTTTTCACCTGTTGCATTGAACTTAATAACAAGATTTCAGAAGATAATAGCTCAGTTTCTCCTGGACTTTCCTACAAGTTAGTGTGACTGAGTTGACACTGTCTGAGGACGCATGGCATGTGAGTACAACAGCTAAAAATTATATAAGAGACTGAAGATTTAAACGCTTAGAAACTCATAGTGCCTTGAAGAGCCAGAAAATTGATATCCCCTTCACTATGGGCCGGCTTTTTCCAGTTAACTCAGTCAGCCCCATGACTAAACCTTCTTTTCTAGCAAGGGAAACCAGGACAGGTGACACATAATGGTGAATAAGAGCAAATACACACACAGGGAACTTAAACACCTTACTATCACCAGAGGCGTAACAATCGGGGTCACGACCGGGTCTAGGAGTACAGGGGCCGCTGACCGCAGCGCCTGCTTCACATGGATGTGCATCCCCGAGGACGCACATCCAGGTCACTCAGTGGCAGACCACGTGGCCGCTATTAGGCATGTATGTCGGGGAGGCCCAGTGTCAGTTCCGGCACTGGCCCAAATCCTGTCTGTCATCACACAGAGCAAGGAAGAAAAATGGAGCGCTCCCTCTAACTTCATTCCCCAGCTGTGCCTGCACTCTGACATGTCAGTGCAGCGGGGCACGGCGATGTCACTATTGCACACCACTGTGCTGAGATGCGCAGGATGCTTGCAAGGAGACTGGAGCTGCGGGAGAACCAAAAGAGGTGAGTACTCATTTATGTTTTTTAATCAGCGAGTATACAGTGGCTAGAAGACTGTGGGGGGGGGGGTGCATTTTACAATATAGGTGTGGATTATACTACACGTAGGCTGCACTATATGCTATATAAGGCTGTATTATACTATATGGAAGGACATGAGGTTGCACTATGCTATATGGAGGGCCTGCATTATACTTTATGTAGGGCTCTGAGGCTGCATAATACTATATGGAGGACTATGAAGCTACATTATACTATATGGAGAGCTAGGAGGATGTATTATACTATATGGGAGGCTATTAATATAATATGTATATGTATTCATTTATATAGTGCTATTAATTCCATAGTGCTTTTCATACATTTGCAACACTATCCCCATTAGAGCTCACAATCTAAATACCCTATCAGTATGTCTTTGAAATGTGAGAGGAAATGTGAGAACTTGGAGGAAACCCACATAAACACAGGGAGAACATATAAACTCCTTTGCAGATGTGGTCCTTGGTTGGAATTGAATCCAGGACCCCAGCGCTGCAAGGCTGCAGTGCTAACCACTAAGCCACCGTACTGCCCTATTAGGCTGCATTATACTATATGGAGGGATATGAGGTGGCATTATACTATATGGATAAAAATGAGGGTGGAGGACTATGGGGGCTACCTTATGCATGGAGGACTATGGGAAGCATTATAATACATAGATGATTATGGGGGTACATTATAATATATGGAGGAAAATGTAGAGGCATTATAATAATAGGAGGACTATGCTGGATAAGAACCATATGTACCATATATACCAGGATGGTGGACATATATACCAGGACAAGGTCCATACACCAGGAGGAGGCCCATATATACCAAGATGAGGATCATATATAGAAAGATGAAGACCATGTATAGCAGGATGAGAGACATTAATTCATAAACATAATGAAGGTGGAGAGGGGTCTATTTGTCATTCTTTATAGGATTTAGAACAGGGGTCCTGAACTCCAGTCCTCAAGGGCCGCCATCAGGTTAACAATAACAACAATAATTTAGTGGATGCTTTTTTTTCCACCTGTGTGTCAGCCTATCATTCTATTCCTGGTCTAGGATGTAAAGGGATTGTTTACTGTTAGTATAAAAGTCTGCAGGCACTTCATGTGGCTGCAGACTTCTGAATTCAGGTAGCATGTGGTATCACATGTATGCGATTTGTATACTTCCGCTCACATTCTGACCAGACATCTTGTCCACTCCAGGTACACTTCTACTGAAAAAGAAAAAGCATGACTACTCAAACCTCGTGACGCTTCTACTAGCAATACCATAGAATCCTGACAGTGTGTTCAGCTGACATCCCAAAGGTTATATATTTACCAGGAAGGGGGACATATTTACTCACAACAGGCCCAGGATGGAGAACATATATGCCAGGATGGGGGACATTTTTCCTTGGCAGAGGCCTAGGATGGGGGACATTAGAACAGGATGGGGGGCATTACTACATAATGAAGAGGAAGTGAGGCAACACATATCCTTCTAGGATTTAGAACAATGGTCCCCAACTCCAGGCCTCTAGGGCCGCCAAAAGTGCACGTTTTCAGGATCTCCTTAGTATTGCACAGGGGTTGGAATCATTACCTGTGCATTTGATCACATTTACACCTGTGCAATACTAAGGAAATCCTGAAATCCTGCACTGTTGGCGGCCCTCGAGGCCTGGAGTTGGGGACCTCTGATTTAGAAGGTTACGAGGGCCCATACATCTTAACAACATGGGGGAGCAGCAGTGCTCATCTAACTCTAGTTATGCCACTGGGACAATGCCTTTAAGTCTTTAAGGATGAAAATTTGGCAGATAAGAAAATATTTGGATAGCTGGATCAAATCTTCACTTTTGTTATCTGCTACCGGGTAGATTTTTGTTTGCCATTTTATATCCAGTGTGAGAGAATCCTTTACAGAACTAGAAGTACCAAAATCAGATGTAATAATGGACAAGATGTCGTCACACCTTTAAAACTGTGCTTCATATCTTGAAGACACATACAGGGGTATCGCTGGTGTGATTTTATAGTGGCTCTACTTTCTCAAAAAGGCTTATGATAAGGGTGAGTCCGGGTCTCAATTGGACCATTTAATAGTCTTATAGTGTGTATGTGATGAGAAGGATTAGAAGATTATCTTGTCAGACAAGCACAGAGCCATATAGGATAATGAATAGTCATGGAGAGAGTGGTGCAGGTGATCATCTTCTGAGGAACTATCACTCATACCAGCCATATATATCTTCTTTTCTGCAAAGTGAATCATTATATCATAGCCAAGATGCCTCAGGGTGACATACATGTTGGATCATATGAGTTTGTGTGTTTAATTCACAATAGACACTATATTAAGAAAACTATTTGGACACATGTGTTAATCACTCAATTCAGGTTTTTCAAGCAGTCCAGTGGCAGACACTGAGAGCTTGAGGGTCTCTATACAAGAAATGTGTTTGGGCCCTTTTCTTTTTATGGTGACAAAGCTACAGATTATATAAATGTGTATTTTATTCAGCATTTTTCCTGTCAACACATTAGGATTTTCAACAGAATTTTCTTCTAGAAATCCTGAACTTCTGCATATAGCCTGTGTCCCCATACACACATTCATATAGGTCTCCGATAGTGTCATTCACAATTATTGGGAAGGAGAATATGTCATCAGGGACTTCTAATGAACTGGCGGGTGAGTGGGAGAGCATGCTATCAGGTACTTAGCAGAATTTGGACCTGGGCCACTACCTGCATGTTGGTCAGATATTTGGGCCCTTGTAATTCCTATGAATTCCTATAAAACATCCTGGCCCCTTCCTGTAATAATGTCTCCCATCCTGGGTCCCTTCCTGGTATAATGTATCTCATCTTGATATAATGTACCCAATCTTGAGCACATTCCTGGTATAATACTCTCCATCCTGGCCCCTGCCTGGTATAATGTCACCCATCTGGCCACTTCCTGGTATAATGTTTGCCATCCTGGATTTTTTCCTGATATAATGTCCCCCATCCTGGGTTCCTTCCTAGTATAATGTCCCCTTTCCTTGCACCTTTCTATAATAATGTCCTTCATCCTGGCCATTTCCTCCTGGTTTAATGTGCACCATTCTGTTATGGCTCCTCCTGCTATAATGTCCCCCATCCTGAGCCCTTTTCTATAACATTGTCCCTTATCCTGAGCCCCTTTCTATAATAATTTACCCCATACTGAGCTCATTCCAGCACCATTTGGTGGTGAAGGGAAGGTGCAGGAGGCAGGGTCCACAGAGGATGTGGCAACTGGGCAAGACTGCGGGACCGGAGCTGGGGCTGTGTACCACCCAGGACTTCCAGAAAATGGCCACGGATCTCAATCTGTGCATGTGTCACCTCAGTGACCATTTTCAGGAGGTCCTGAGCAGTAGAGGCAGAGTCGCAGCTCGCCAATGCCTGCAGGAACCCAGAAAACGGCAGCTGCCAGCACACATTGCCACGACACAGACCCTGCTCCAAGCTCACAGCCTTACCCCACTGCCCACATCCTCCATGGAACCTGGCTCTGGCACCTTCGCACCACCACTGCAACCACCCCCCTCCCCGGTAAGGTATGGTAGATTTAGGATGGGGGGTCATGTACAAGGATGGGGGACATATATACCAGGATGGGGGGCCATGCGCAAGGATTGGGGCCATATATACCAGCATGGGGGGTCATGTACAATGATGGGGGATACATATACAAGGATGGGGGACATATATACAAGGATGGGGGCCATATATACCAGGATGGGGAACATATATACCAGGATGGGGAACATATATACCAGGATGGGGAACATATATACCGGGATGTAGGACATATAAACTGATTATAAGACGGACACTGGCGTTATAAGTCGGACCTCATTTAACATTAAAAATATTTTTTTAACTCTTTTCTTTCACCAAATTTGGGATGTGTTTAATAATCTTGTGCCTCTTATAAAAATACAGTACATAAACCTTTTTTTCCTGCTGTTTTATTGGATTTGTATATCTTTTGATGAGTGAAAACTACAGCGGAGACTATGTGGACCGGACATTTGGCTTGAATTGGGTCAGGTATGTTTTTCACACTGTGATAGACAACCACATGGGTCCCGACGGCGTTACTTTTGAGAGTACCTATAGTACTGAAGACTGCAATTTTTGCCAACCAAAGAAAGCTCAACTGATCCCCAACAGAGACTGAGAATGACAAATTGGGATTACTTGAGTACACTGATTTATGAGACTTATAGGTTTCCTATGATTTAAAGGGTAACAGTGGTGGTGGATTCTTTTTAAGCGTTTTTTTTATCTTTCCTCTATAATGGATCATTTGTGACTGCAAAAATAATGAGTGCAGCGCTATACTTTTTATCAAAACTATTAATACTTGGCGAAACTAATGACAAAGTCCATTTTTAAGGCAATGGGATCCACGTGTATATGCTTGAATCTGTCATATAAACAGAAGTCATGATGTTGGTGTGAACAGAGCCTGACCCCTAAAATCTTTTACTGACCCCTAAAATAGGGTAGTGAACATGTTTTTCTTTATTATTGTGACACATTTGGATACATATAAATAAACTGTTCCTCTTCATATGTAGATTGTGTTTAAAGATTTCTGTACAAAATAAGAGAAAATAGAGGAAAAAATATAATATCCTTTACGATTTCTTATATAAAATATTTGACAATGAACTGGCCTTGTAGATATTTACAGTACAGTGCCCTCAGCAACAGATGCACAGTTTAACATTCCTTTCCAGACACAGTTCGGGTGCCCTTCTCCTGCCATCTCTCAGAGGGCATAGAAGATTATGGAAAGCTTGTCTTCCACTGGAATTCAGCCACCAAATGTCATTCCGCTGTCTTGCAAAGATGATTGTAGCATCACCAAGAAGAGAAAATGTTTAGCTTATTGACTATGTGCTTCCTGATACAACTTCATCCACTCAGACGAGGATTTGGATCCACACAGTAACAATCTAGTAATAATTTACAAATCCCAGCAGAGAACTTGTGCCATCTTTCACACAGTGATGCATCAATCAGTTTGTGGAAACCTCCATCTTAAATCGTAATTTTTTCTTCAAGACGTCTCTTCCGTCCTTCTTTTGTGGTACTCAATACTCTTTACAGGGCTACAGAAGTGCAGTAGTGCTTCAGGGTGCATGGTAGGATCCCTCTATTGATCTGGTGGAACTCAACCAACTGGATAAGGTCTACGAATTTGGTTTGTCCATCATCCATCGAGTAGAAAGGCTTGCCATCTTCCTCACACTAAAATGAGATAAAAAGTAGTCAAATGTGTATTCAGTATAAATCTATGATACGTGGTGCTGTAGAGCAATGCATATTCGTGTAGAGTAATGTTATCAACTCAACTGGTAACTGAGAAATAAAGCTCATACTGTTATCAAATGTTCATGGCTCCATACATATTCATGTATTGTCTCAAATCTATTTTTACTTCCCACCAAATAATGATAGAAGTCATCCACAACAAGCTGGCAATGGCTAATATTAATATTGAATGGAAATAATTCTCATTTACATGCTACAGATAAGTCATTTTTTAGGGTGTCAAATTGTAATAATTAGCCAGTGTAAAGGGGTTCTCCTACCAGGGTTGCTCCTATCTTAGAGCTGAGGCTGCCTTCACACTGGCAGACGTTTTGATCTGTGTGGATCCGCCATGAACAGAATGCCCACGGATCAGTTTTCGGCCCCATTGTCTTTCAGTGGGGCGGAAAGGACTTCCGTGGGCATCCTTGTGTCACCGTTTTGCCGCAGATTCTTGTGAATCCGCGGCAAAACAGAGTTTTCACGGAGATCAAAAACGTATCTTGTTACTTTTTGCAGAGACTAAAAACTTAAAGTGATGCTGCGGATCCACACAGATCCGCGGCACCACGTGAAAAATCAAAATGGCCTATGGGCAAGGAAAGCTGCGGACAGTACGTATCCCTGCGGATCTGTACTTCCGGCCTATGACGTGTGAACTGCCCATGCACAATTCATGCGAATGACGAAGTTATTAATGACACTCCCCCTAGGGGGCGTGTCATTATGATCCGTAAGGATCCATGAAAAGTGCGCTGATGCTGCTTGCAGCATCCAGTTTGTCAGTTGCATGGGAATCCGTGGGTGCACAAGGTTTTCCTATGTGCCCATGGATTCCAAAATAGACAGTGTGAAAGCAGCCTTAGTGGATATCTTAAACAGGCGTCCTCCTTTTGCAATTTTATCAGATACTAATAGCTAATCAAAAGGAGTATTAGAAGTTGGATCTGTAGTCATCTGTTGATCGCCAGGCTGGCTTCATTTTCTAAAGATTAATGGAAAGACAGATACAAGAAGGGGGACATAAGTATCTGCGCTATATATATATACTGTGTATATATATATATCTATATATGTATAGATATATATATATACACAGTACAGACCAAATGTTTGGACACACCTTCTCATTCAAACATTTTTCTGTGTTTTCATGACTATGAAAATTGTAGATTCACACTGAAGGCATCAAAACTGTGAATTAACACATGTGGAATTAAATACTTAACAAAAAAGTGTGAAACAACTGAAAATATGTCTTATATTTTAGGTTCTTCAAAGTAGCCACCTTTTGCTTTGATTACTGTTTTGTACGCTCTTGGCATTCTCTTGATGAGCTTCAAGAGGTAGTCACCGGAAATGGTTTTCACTTCACAGGTGTGCCCTGTCAGGTTTAATAAGTGGGATTACTTGTCTTATAAATGGGGTTGGGGCTATCAGTTGTGTTGTGCAGATGTCTGGTGGATGCACAGCTGATAGTCCTACTGAATAGACTGTCAGAATTTGTATTATGGCAAGAAAAAAGCAGTTAAGTAAAGAAAAACGAGTGGCCATCATTATTTTAAGAAATAAAGGTCAGTCAGTCCGAAAAATTGGGAAAACTTTGAAAGTGTCCCCAAGTGCAGATGCAAAAACCAGCAAGTGCTACAAAGAAACTGGCTCACATGAGGACCGCCCCAGGAAAGGAAGACCAAGAGTCACCTCTGCTGCGGAGGATAAGTTCATCCAAGTCACCAGCCTCAGAAATCGCAAGTTAACAGCTGCTCAGATTAGAGATTAAGAGTTCAAGCAGCAGACATATTTCTACAACAACTGTTAAGAGGAGACTTTGTGCAGCAGGCCTTCATGGTAAAATAGCTGCTAGGAAACCACTGCTAAGGACAGGCAACAAGCAGAGAGACTTGTTTGGGCTAAAGACCACAAGGAATGGACATTAGACAAGTGGAAATGTGTGCTTTGGTCTGATGAGTCCAAATTTGAGATCTTTGGTTCCAACCATTGTGTCTTTGTGGGACGTGAAAAGGTGAAATTCCACCCCACCTCCCAACCTATCCATCTGCGTCAACGACTGCCCCCTCTCCCCAGTCCCCCAAGCCAAGTGCCTCGGGGTAAACCTTGACTCCTTCCTATCCTTCAAACCCCACATCGAGGCCCTCACCACATCCCTCCGGCTCCAGCTCAAGAACATCTCACGGATCCGCTCCTTCCTCACCCACGACACCGCTAAAACACTCATCCATGCTCTTATCATCTCCCGCCTTGACTACTGCAACCTCCTTCTCAATGGCCTCCCGGCTAACTCCCTCACACCTCTCCAGTCTATCCTCAACTCCGCTGCCCGACTCATCTATATGTCCTCCCGCTACTCCCCTGTCTCCCCCCTCTGCCAAGCCCTTCACTGGCTCCCCGTCTCCAAGAGATCCCAATTCAAAACACTAACCATTGCGTACAAAGCCATACACAACCTGGCGCCACCATACATCTCCGACCTGGTCTCCCGATACCTACCCTCACGCAACCTCCGCTCCTCCCAAGAACTCCTCTTCTGCTCCCCCCTCATCACCTCTTCGCACAACCGAGTCCAGGACTTCTCCCGGGCATCTGCCTTACTCTGGAACTCCCTACCCGAACACGTCAGACACTCTCCTACCCTGAGTAGCTTCAAGTGTCACCTGAAGACTCACTTGTTCCGTCAAGCCTACAACCTGCCATGAGACCCAGGCGAACGCCCCATACCTGACATTCCCCCATCCTACTGTATCCTAACCCACCCCTCATAGACTGTGAGCCCTCGTGGACAGGGTCCCTGCCCCTCCTGTACCTGTACGTCCTGATCGCCTAGATTTAGTGTACTTGTTCTTGTCTCCCTCATCCTCATGTAAAGCGCCATGGAACCTAATGGCACTATATAAATAAATAATAATAATAATAATAAAAACGGATGGACTCTACATGCCTGGTTCCCACCGTGAAGCATGGAGGAGGAGGTGTGATGGTGTGGGGGTGCTTTGCTGGTGACATCGTTGGGGATTTATTCAAAATTGAAGGTATACTGAACCAGCATGGCTACCACAACATCTTGCAGCGGCATGCTATTCCATCCGGTTTGCGTTTAGTTGGACCACTATTTTTTTTTCAACAAGACAATGACCCCAAACACACCTCCAGGCTGTGTAAGGGCTATTTGACCAAGAAGGAGAGTGATGGGGTGCTACGATGGTTTGGGGTGAACTGGACCGCAGATTGAAGGCAAAAGGGCCAACAAGTGCTAAGCATCTCTGGGAACTCCTTCAAGACATTATATATATATATATATATATATATATATATATATACTAGATGGTGGCCAGATTCTAACGCATTGGGTATTCCAGAATATGTATGTAGTTTACATACTCTGACTGACAGAACTTGTACAGTCAACGTGAGTGAACTACACCGCTCCTCCTGTCACTGCTCCTCCATCTCTCCTCCTGTCACTGCTCCTCCTGTCCCCGCCACTTCAACTCCCCTCCTGTCACCGCTCCTCCTGTCCCCGCTCCTCCATCTCTCCTCCTGTCACTGCTCCTCTTGTCCCCGCTACTCCTGTCCCTGCTCCTCCATCTCTCCTCCTGTCATCGCTCCTCCGTCTCTCCTCCTGTCTCCACTCCTCCTGTCACCGCTCCTCTGTCTCTCCTCCTGTCACCACTGGTCCATCGCTCCTCCAGTCACCACTCCTCCTGTCACCACTGCTCCTGTCACCGCTTCTCCTGTCACTGCTCCTCCGTCTCTCCTCCTGTCACCGCGGATTTCCATTACAGACAGAAAGATGCGATTCGACAATTATATAGTAGGATGTAGCAGAGCTGGTGCTGTATTTTTTGTGCATTGTGATGTCTGTATGTACTGCAATAAGTACTGCAATAGATTGACCTGCACTCCAATTACAAACTATGAACGATATACAAACTGTTTCAGCTCTGCTATGTCAAACTCAACTGTGCTACATCTACACTTATATACTGCTCCCAGCTTTCCAACAGTTGCCATGTATATATTTAGATGTAGCAGAGCTCATGCTGCGTTGTTTGTGCATTGTGATATCTGTGCTGCTGTAGATTGAGCTGCACTCCTAAAACAAACACTACAATGCCACCTGACCACCTCAGCTGTGGCAATGGTGTCACATCTTCCATGATATCCTGTGCCTCTCCCTCTGTGTGACTGAGAATGTCAGGCCATCACTGCATGATTACTCGCACAGTGGAAGCACCCACTTATCAATATGCATAAGCCATGGGATACCCACTGACGTGACTTATGCATACTGATGAGCGGAAGCTTCCACTGTGGGACAAGTCTCATGCAGTGATGGCCTGACATTCTCAATCGCATAGAAGGATAGACGCAGGATATCATGGAAGATGTGGTACCGCAGTACGGGGAGAGGGTAACAACAGGGGGAGGGGGGCTGAGAATTCACAGTGCGGCGAGGGGTGGCAAAGGGGGGCTGAAAGGACGGACACTTTAAATAGCCGGCGGGAAAGCCGACTTCACCGCCGGATTTCCCCGCCTGCTATTTGAAGTGAAGCGCGGTGTCTCTGTAACGGAGTCTTGCGCCGCTGATTGGTTGCGGAGCGGCCAATCAGTGACCCAGGATTTCTGTTACAGAGAGAAAAAGCGATAAGGCAATAATATAGTAGGATATATATATATATATATATATTGGTTGAGGCGGCAGGTAACCAGAAAGCACCCCTATAAGTATGCAGACAAATAAAAACCAGAACCATAGTGGATTTCTGTCCAAAAATTCTTAGAATATTTCCAGCAATATCTGGAATCAAGTGCTGGAGCCCTCTCTATGGTCATCAGAGGGGTAGCCCACAGTAATAGTGACCATGATCCTCACGTTTCATGGCAAAAGTTGCTGACTTGGTTGGTAGAACAGCATATAAATGGGCTGTTCATGAATTAAAAACATCTCAAAGACCAAAAACAACGGAAGGACAGGAGTGGTGCTGACCGGTCATTTATAAGAGCCTTGTTACATTCATTCACTGTCTATGGCGACTTTTATATTCGACAGATCATTTTATGTAGAAGACAATGCAATCGCTCAGAATAATTCCACTAAACTCATCAGAAAGGATTAAGCTAGAAAAAAAATCAAAACATGTATTGCAAGCTTTCATATGAAAGCTGAAGGCATGTAAAGAAAATGTAGTTTGGTAAGTCAGGATATGAGCTCGCCTGTCATCACGGTTCATGAAATAACCATTCCTGGAAAAAAAATGTAGAAGTTGCTAGAGGCACATTGCATTGTCACCTCTCGTGACGTTCAGTCCACATTCCTAGAAAGCAACTGAATAATACAATCCCCCCCTTTATTTTTATCTTCTTCCCTCTTTATTAGATTACATCTTATTTCATAAAAGGCCATCATTGTAGTAGCATGTTGTAGAGACAATTTGCCTTTTATTCTTATTTACAGTACTTATGTTCACAATTTAAGATGCGTCGTCATGTCAGATCGTAATGCTTTTATACACATGAAATAGTTAATGCATTTTAACTATTTTGATCAGATTTCTGCACAGATACGATATTTGGTGTAAATGGTCATTCCCAACTACTGACAGTCATCACCTAATAGTAGCTTTGATAATAGATCTTTTAGCCTATGGCTGCGAGTCAGTTGTCTTGTTTGCCAATGACATACACCCATTTGACAACTGGCTTACAAACAACTTTTAATGGGTGGAGAAAATGAAAATAAAAAAACGTTTTAAAATGATGCCAACATTAGATAGGGGAAAGATGTCTCTACCTTTATGCACCTCTTAGTTATTGTTGTTACCCTTCACATCTGTGGTTCAAGATAAGCTTTGCAGATCTATCTACACTCAACACCAACATAACAAAGTTATGGAATTATGAAAATCACAGGATGGATAGACATGGAAATGATATGCAAATGATGAAAAAAATGGAAGCAACATCTAAAAACATCTTGGTTTATTCAGCATCAAGTATAAAATACATGCACTTATGTGGCTTGGCTGCTATTAATGAGATTATTAATGGTTGTCTGAGGAATCCTCCAACAAATTGCCAATGGGCACCAAGATGTACTCGATAAGAGACAAGCTCGGAGATGCTGCAGGCCATGGTGGCACTTTTATGCCACACAGCCTGCTCACAATGGCATGAGCAATATGCAGCTTCAGTATAGTCACATTTAAAAATGATTTCTAGATACTTTGGAGACCACATGGGCAATCAGTGGTATGAGCATTTCTCCAAACTCATCTCCAGCTACTATTTCATCCAAGACAAAAGCAGGACTCATCATTCAAGAGGATAAACCACAACTGCAGTCTCCATTGCTCTATTTCAGCTTTTGGTCTTCATACGCAGACCATGTAGACAACACCATGAAGACACCTTCATGAGGGAACGTTACATTGGTCCTAATCCCACAATTATCATGTGTGGTGGTATAATGGACAGGTTCTGGACTCATCTACTTTAACTGTTTGGCATCAAATTGATTTGGTAATAGAACTAATGGTACAGCCCTCTCTCCAAAGTGGCACCAGGAGCCATTTTTCAACATGACAGCAACCTATTGCTTGTGCTACTGTTAGCACCCTGCGTGGCCTAAATGTGGTACTATGGTCTGCAGTGTCTTCCATTGAGCACATCAGGTACACTATTGGCCTGCATTTGCTTAAAAAGCTGTCAGCAGCAGATTTTAATGATTTATATGCTCAAGTGCATTCGGAACATTTTTCAGATAACTATTAACCAGATTGATAACTTCCAGAGGTGTGTATTTTTTGTTGTGGGGCACTTATAATCAATACCATGTAAATTAAGATGTTTTTGAAAATTTTGATTTCAGCCAGGTATATTTGACCCTGAAATAATGTGGCGTTTCAGAGAAAAACAACTTTAAGGCTATATGCCCACTGGACCTTTGTGCTGCTTTATTAGACTTGCGTTTGTCACAAGAAGCAGCACAAACGTATTGCGCTTGTGCTGCGTTTGTGCACATTACAAATGCACCCAAATAAGGGGACATGGACAGACAGACACAAACACACAGAGAAAGACAAACCGACACGCACTTTCTTACCCTTCCTGGCGATTCCATGGTGAGCTGCGGTGATGTCTTCTGGGCAGGACCTGTGGGTAGCCGAGTATGGTATTTCCAGGACCTTGCACCATGTGACAGCCTGAGTCACATGGGGCGCAGGTCAAAGAAGTCACCTCCGCAGCTCCTGCCGGTGCATGAAAGGACAAAATCACCGGATCTCATCGTGGCATCACCAGGGAGGGTGAATATTGGAGCGTTTTTGCTGTGGAAATCACAGTAAAAAAGCATCAAAAACAGATTGTATGAATACCAATCCATTTGTGATGCTTTTTTTTGGGGGGGTTTAGTATAGAGTCAATGGGGAAACACAGGGCATATTAATTGACAAGCTACTGTTTGAGCGCATCCGATTTCTGCAGCAAAAACACACGAGTGCACAAAATTTTTAAATCACATAGAGTTGAGTGTAAATGCTGTCAGTGAAGCATTTTTACAGCAGAAATGGATCACCAAAAACGCAGCACAAATGCCTTGTGGGCACTTATCTGCATAGAAGTTAGATATGAGGAGCCCTAACTGTTTCTCCCCATCCACTTACCTGGAGTGACAAGGGTCTCCCCATGGATAGGCCTGTCACTTAAAGGGAGTGGGCTGGGAGACCTGCCTGAATGACTGCACCCATAAAAGAGAGTGTGGTACTCCTGTGACTAGGGGTTTTGCATGTCACGTAAGGGACCCTCAATTTAGCCATCCACACACCTTAGTGCAGGCGGGACGTGGATGAACCCGTTGTCAGGGAGACCCAGTCCCGTGGGTGGTGATAGGTGGGTAAGTGGAAGAGCGGGAAGACGGTCAGTGAGAAGCTGAGGAGAGCTCCTGTGGGGAGCGAGGACTACACGCCAGCAGAGGAGCGGTCGAGAGAGAGAAAGGGATCCTAGGGGCACCAGGTGTTGTGATGCACCCGAATCCGGTCCCGGTACGTCTACCGTCCAGAGGGGTTCAGTTCCGGAATGGAGGACCGGCTCCAAGAGCGGGGCGGGTGTTCATCCCCGAGCCGCCAAACCGGAGGCACGATCGTCTGTAGGAAGTCTTGGCCAAGACCCAGCGTAATCCCCAAAAGGATGTATAGGTTCCGGAGGACCGGGAGAGGAACCCTCCAGAGGAGGATCCGTGGGAGCTGGCCAAGGGATTTGCGTGCAGGAGCGCTACTAAGAAGCAGGAGAGAGAGTGCAGTGAGGGATAAGAGAAAGGAACGTCAGGCACACCACCGAGGGTCCCAAGTGAGATGTCCTGGTCCCCTGGTGACTACCCAGGCCAGCAGAACCCGTTAAATCTGTAACACCTGTATGCTGCTGACCCACCCCAGGGCCGTGGGATACCCAGTCCCAGGCGTTAATAAAAGGGGTAGTCACGGGCGGCCTGTGCCCGGGCCCGTGGCCCTGGTGATCGCTGAAAAAGGGGAAAAAATGAAATAAAATAGAAAGTCTTTGTGACGCAACCCACGGTGTCCGGTAATGATACCGGCGCTGCTGCAGACCTCCGGGGATGATGGATGGGGCAGCTAGATGGTGACGCTCCCCATAGGTGGAGCGGGATTCCCGGGGCAGAGATAGAAGAATGGAGAATTCACATAGGGAGGCAACTTGTCAGATGGAGCTGGAGGCTGACCATCTCGGTGAGCAGTAGTATGGCTCCTCCGGCACAAGCAATAATCACACCACACGGTCTTAGTCTCTGAACCGTGCTTTACTAGCGACTTAGGCAGCACAACAGTTCTTTACACACACAGTTCACAGGTACTGCTGGCCTTAGCAGTCACCAGAGGATTAGGATGTTTCACAGGGGACTTTTTGTGATGTGCCTGCTTTACCTTTTATTTGTCCTACGTTCCCATGCACAGAGCCCACCGCTGATCCCCATGAATCCTTACGACTGACGCCCTCGGAGCCTCCGGTGTGGAGTTGTCACCTCTGGGCCTCCTCTTGGAGTCTTTGCTTCTGGGCCCCCTCCTGGAGTCTATCGCTCTCCGAGTCTCCTCGATCCTACATGGGGCCTTAGGAGAATTATGGCAGGGTTGTTACGACCCCTAAAGAGGTGTGTGCTGTCCGGTTTCTGCGGCTCGGGGATAAACACCCACACTGCCTCTGAGCCGGCTCTCCGGGTTTGGGAGTGGCTCGGACTGGATCCCTCTGTCCGGTAGACGTACCGACATGGATTTGGGTGTTAGCTAACACCCTAGGATCCCCTTCGGTTACCTAGGGTGAGGTGCCCTCCACTGCGCTACTTACAGGGTTCCTCTCCAATGACTTTCTCCTCTTCCTGACTAACTTTCCCACTCTCCACTACACCACCTAAGCTCCTCACCCCGAGATCGGTTCCCTAGCAACAGTTAACCCTATTGGTCCCCTAACCTAAGGTGTGTGCATGCATGTGGTGAGGGTACCTGATTGACATAACAGTCCCCTGGTCACAGGGATACTACACACTCTGGTCTGGGTGCAGTACCCCTCAGTGGCACCCCGACCAGTGGGGCACCACACTGCCTGAAGTCTGCCAGTAAAACCCATACAGAGCTACAGACTGTGTGATGTATTTTCATTTGCCTATGCCTGAGGAGATGCACACGTTGTTAAAACTGTGACAGGGCCTCTGAGAGAGCTGCTTCCCAGTGTAAATCCCTATTCACCACAACTTCCCAGGGGACTCCGCTCCACCTACGGGGAGCGTTTCCAACTAGCTGCATCATCATCACCCCAGAGGTCTGCAAGCAGCGCCGGTATTATTACCAGGAACTGTATGTGACATCACGAACACCTTTTATTTTTATTTTTCCCCTTTTTCAGTGACCACCAGGGTCACACAACCGGGCAACAGGTCCCGTGATATCCCCGTGAACTACAGCCCGGAACCAGGTACCCGACGGCCCTGGGGCGGGTCAATTAGTTTCCCATTTTGTTCAGTCCATAGAGGCTTTTAAGTATATTTTTCTCTCAAGCTCTGAAGCGTTAAAGAATTAAACAAACCTGATTGAAATCATGCAGCCAGTGTATGACACATGCTGCCCATGGATCAGGCAACATGTAACACCTGTCAGGTTCCCTTTAAATGACCGCCAAGCAGTAAACAAGTAGTTGATTAGTGATCATTTAACACCACAATTTGGGTGGTGTTATAAATGAAGTGGCAAGCTATCATGTCTCTTCCGAATGGAAGATGATCATAAATGAACTTACAGACCATTATAATAAAGCTTCAGAATACAGACATGTGGCTACCAACTCTCAATATGATCTTTACTGCATGTAAGCAATGGGTACACTGTAAGCCGGGACTCTCCGGCTGTTGAAAATCCCAACACCCAGCTGACTCTTGTAACCAACAGCAGTTTTTCAAGGCTTAGAGACTATTGTGTGTGTACATATTCATTAGAAAAAAACAGGATTATTAATTAAAAATGCTGGTCAAGAGATATTTATGAGTGTGAAATAGATGGGGATAGCCAGAACAGACAGGTGCAAGGAATTCAAGAGCAGAATAATGAGATCCTGTGAACGATAAACAGGTCAAAAGGCTTGTAATAAAATATGCTGCAATCATTATAACTGGCTTATCTGACAGTTGGGACAGAATTAATGACTGTCACGTTATCAATCTGAGGCTGGTAGTTAAACAAGCTCATTAAACTCTGCTGCTTCACAGTCATAATTGCTGGACGCATTGCAGAGCTGCAGTCCAAGTTCTCCTGTTGCTGTCACATACCGGTAAGATGAGGTAATGCTTGATCTTCTGTAAGTGACACAATGACAGGACAAATCCTTTGGGGTTTCTTGTGCTTTCTCGTACTAGGAAAACTCTGCAAAGAGACAAAGAAAAAATGTTTATGAGAATAGCCTACAGGTCTCCTTACGCTGACATGGCACGCTGAACAAGGTAAAACACATTTACTTTTAGACCCCCTATCAAAGACCTCTCATCAAGCCAAATAAAATCTCCAGTTTTGCACTAGTGAAAGGCAAACACCCAAAATACAAGTCTCCAAATGGAGAGTTTGGTTTGGCTTTTTAACCTATCTCATGTGGAAAAAGCTTGTTAAAAGGTCGATATTGACTTTTAAGATTGCTATATCCAATGGGTGGTGCTAGAGTTCAAGTCCTCTTCCTCTTTGAAGAGACAGTTTGCATATGAAAGTGAAGTAATCTGTAGACCAGGGGTCCCCAACCTGTAGCTCAAGAGCCAAATGTGGCTCCTGGGGCCCTAGATGTGTGGCTCGTGACTGTCTTCTGTCTTGATGCATCAGCACCATGTCTAGCAAACACCTATGAGAGCAGGTCTCCAGATGATGACTTTTGTGAGTAGCCCAACACAGCAGCACAGCTGTGAAATGGGGTAAGGTAGGAACCCCTGGATCTTGGTGTACTGCCTCAATGTGATTTTTGTGGAAAAGCTTTGGCTGTCATTATACCAGTGATGGGGACTCTTGTTGTCACTACTCTGGGGTTTGGGAGCTGAATGTGGCTCACAATGATCTTTTATTGCTGAATGTGGCTTACGACCCTCTTTTCTAAATGTGACTCTCCAGGTCAGAAAGGTTGGGTATGTCTGCTGTAGACTATGGCTTAATGGGAATTCATATGAAATAATAGAACATTCAACTATTTACTGATTGGAGCTGGTCCATCTGATCAGATTCTCGTGTTCCAGAAAGAAGGAGAAGTAGAGTTGATTAAGTGCTGCTCTTACTTAGACTTTGCATGAACATTGATGGCCACTGGCCACTACATGGCCCCACTCTCTGTTTTCAAGTTCTCTACACAATGGGTGGCTGGGAGCTCCACGGTGCAGAGAATTAGTGGAAGTGACCTCAATGCTTTGGTTCTCACTTCTCAGGATTTTGCCTGAGGTCAGATCACCACGGTCATAATCTTATCCTAATAATATGCCAGGAATTTTTTTCCCCTCTACAATTGCCATGTCCTGGAAACAAACTACCAACAGAACCACTCAAAATGGTCAGATTTTATATGAGTATTGCAGTAAATTTACAACTGAAACACGCCGTGTCACTAAGCCCTTAATATTTTCCAAAACAGGTAAAACAACCCATCACGTAATGTGTATGGAAACCAGCAAGATGATGTTGGGGAAGTAAAGAATCTGGCAATTTCTAATGCAAGCACCCAAACTATTTGTACTCCTGGTCAGTGGTCTCTGGTAGTGGCTTAAAGGGAGACCTCCATTTGCCTCAAGAATCGGTGCTTTGAAGAGCCCATGTGAATGGAACAGTGTTCAATTATGTACATGGCCATTCCATTCACTCTTAGTGGACCTGCCGTAGAATGCCAAGTGTTGCGTTTGGCTGCTCTACGGCACTTCCATTGAGAATGAATGGAGCGGCAGTGTACATGATCTACCACTCCTCTATATACATGGAGCTTTTCAATGCCTCAGTTCTTGAAATCGGAGGGGTCCTAGAGGATGGACCCCTAGCGATTGAGAAGTTATCCCGTATTGTATAGATTGCGGATAACTTCTAAACTTAGGACAACCTCTTTAAGGTGCATATACTCTATCATGAATATCATGAATGAGCATTCTTAGGAAATTCTGTTGATAATAATTTTTCAGTGCCAATGAACCTGAAGACGAAGAATTCTGGTTATTGCAGCAGATCAGTGCCATAGAGCTATTAAGCATATAAAATAATTGAGGGATAATAGTAAAGCGTGCACAGACTAATGACTCAGTGTCAGACTTATGAAGTGTGATTTATAGTGAGTTGTTTATGCAAGGCAGGGTATAATGATCTGTGTCCTGATGACAGGTCTACATTACGTCAAAGCAAATCAGGAGCTTCTGGAGAATACAATGTTTACAATAAACAGGATAACAATAACATATGAGGACTGATATTTAATGGCTGCCATTCCCATGCTAAAAAATGCTTAATTAATCACTGGGGCTGATGACAATATGATTACATGGATCTTACCCATCCACCATTCCTTGTTGTGTTATGAGGCGTTGAGTCTCTTCTCGGGACAGACGCCCATGATACCACGGCTGAGTCTTGTGTATCACTGACAAGATGGAAATACAATAGGTGTAACTATTAATGAATCGTAACGAGTGCAGCTTATACGACCGAAGACAAACAAAATCATGGAATAGATATTCTCTATATCGACAAAAATATTGTGGCCCCTCTATATTATACCTGCAGGAGCTTTTATGACATCCTATTTGAAATCCATAGTTGGTTGGTTGGTGCCTTCTTTGGAGCTATAACAGCTTATCCTTTTTTGGGGAGGTTTCCCATGTGATTTTGAAGGTATATGTAGGAATTTTTGTCAATCTATTATATAATTGCGAATGGCTTTTTTGCCCCCGGCGTGGTCATGTGGATACGCGTGAAGCATTGGCTGCGAAGCGGCCATTGTGAGTCAGAGACTCGCCGTTCTAGAATCCCGATGCATGTGCATCGGACTCCCAGCTAGTTTATCCATAAGAGAGTTTGTGAGGTCAGACACTGAAGTAGGGGGAGAGGACCTGGCTCACAATGTGTGTCCTAGTCCATTCCAAAGGAGTTAGATGGGGTTCAGGTCAAGGCTCTGTGTGGTCAGTATTATTCTTCCACACTAAATTCACCCAATCATGCTTTTATGGACCTAGCATTGTGCCTTCCCAAAACTGAAAGCCACAATTGTCCACAATGTCTTGTATGCTGAAGCATTAAGATTAGAAACAAAAAAGGACTAGGTCAATACCTGAGAAACAAGCCCAGATCACTACTCCTTCTCCTTCCACTGTGCTTCTTTTTAGTGCACAAACGCAGCAAAAGCAGCACAAACCTATTGCGTTTGTGCACATACAAACACAGCACAAAACCGCATCACAAATAAGGGGACACACAAAGACAGACACAGACAGACACACACAGATAATTTCTCACCCTTCGGCGAGCCCATGGTGACCAGTGATGTTTTCTTCCCAGGTAACAGGAGGGCCTGTGGATTTCGTCCAATCAGAGGCTGGCCATGTGACAGGTTGAGTCACTTGACTGGTCACATGGTGTGGTGCATGTCCTCAAATCACTTCTCCTGGTGCCCGGAATGAAGAAATCACCGGGGATCACTCGGGATCACTGTGGGCTCGCTGGGGAGGGTGAGTATTGGTGCATTTTTGTTTTGGAAATCACAGAAAAAAGGCACCACAAACAGACTGTGGAAATACCTGTCCATTGGTGATGCTTTTTACTGGGGTTAGAATGGAGTCTATGGGGAAAACGCAGCCCAAAAATCGGCAAGTTAATTGCCCCAAGAACGCAGCACCCACAAACGCACATGTGGGCAAAGTGTCTGGAGAATCATAGACTTTCATTACAAAGCTGCATTTTTGGTGCAGAAATGCAGCAACAAAACGTAGCAAAAACGCACAATGGGCACATAGCCTTACTGCGAGATAGTGAACATGTTTCCACTGCTCCAAAGAAAGTAAAAGTCCAGCTTTCCAAGATGACTCTAAACAATACAGATTTATTGTCCTCATCTTGGAGGCTAATGGAGGATCATGTGACCAGAGGAAAAAAGTGAAAACAAGTCCAGCCCACCTATCCTGAGTGCTCCGGATCATAAGTTCCAGTAATAATGCAAAATCCAAGAAAAAAGCAAGGATCCAGCACTTCTAAAAGGGTACGCTTTTATTATATCATGTTAAAAATATTGCTAAAAATGGAAGCAAACAAGCATGCAAAAATACATGATGATAGAGGTTAGGGATCCACCTTAATATGGTGCTGGATCCTTCCTTTTTTTCTTGAATTTTGCATCATGTGATGAGATCTGCCCATCAGCTTCTCCAATAGAAAAACAGCTTTCCCAAGCTCCTTTTTTTTTTTTTAAGTTACAGAAGGCTGATGGTCAAGTCTGGTCACATGATCCTCCGTCAGCAGCCATGATGAAAATAGCATGGCCGTCTGTAAGTAAAACTTTGTCAACAAGTGCAGCAGGAGAACCTGAAACATTTATATATTAGTGCCCAAATATTAACCCCAAAACATCTGATAAAATAAAGAAATTAACCCCTTTAAGGACTGTCTGAGTTATGTCACTACACTGTATAGCTATAGAAACTTAGATGTAGCTAAGTGATTATTCTTGCATTGATCCAGCAGTCAGGATGCCTTACGTTGCTGCAAACACTTTAAACCCACATCTGGTAAAGTCTAATATCCCATGAAGTGTGGGTTAAATAGGAAAGTTATGTTATGTAGCAAAAGGATATCCTAAGCTGAGAATTTTACAAAAAAAATACATTTACATTGACAGCAGGACACATACTTGTGCAGTATTTACAGTAAAATTGGTAATGGGTATTCTCATCCTATTGAACAGACCTGCACTACTTGGCGTTGTCTGGCACGGTGTGGGTAGACTATACCGGTGAGTTGTTTTTTTCTGTAGAAGAATAGACACCATTACACATATATCACTTCACGTGACAGCACATATTATCAGGCAGGAACACAACAGAATTTATATCATTTTGCATCTGTCTGGGATAGTTTAGTGAATCCTGCTTTGAGCAGGGGCTTGGACCAGATGACCCAGGAGGTCCTTTCCAATCTACCATTCTATGATTCTATGATAATAATGGAATGAGGGATAACTGTATAACAAAAATAATATTTTTTATTATTAGCTGCTCAAAGGCAAGAGAAAAAGCTAATAAAAGATGAGATACAAGATAAACCCTGTGCAGAGTTATATTATATATATTGGCAACAGATTATGAAATTAATCAGTCACTATTGTATGGGTGGGAGCAGCATTTTATTATCACCAATTGTGGTAAAGAATGTACTACTTGTCATCTAATTCCTCCTGCCCAAACCACTGACAGGATAAATCAGAGCTGCACAATTGCAAATATATTTTTCTCTGAAATGCTCTGGAGTTTCAAAAAAATATCTGACTTAGGTACAATAGCTGGCGAACATACATAGCTGGCGCCACACCTGATTGGCTCTTACCAGTGCTGCTCCAGGTGATTGAATGGTCTATCACTATGGAAGTGACCTGTCAATCACCTGCATCAGCACTGGGTGGAGAAGCCCAGGGGCAGTGCCAGGCTAGTCTGACTAAATCAGAGCCCACATGGTTGTAGCCAGGTATATTTTATTCTAAGGTTTTAGAGGATATATACTTTTGGCTTTTTTTCAGCACTGGAGTGGTGCTTTTAATCAAAGGCTTCCGGCATTTTCATCTTTTAACGGCATCGTGCCGCTCCTTCGCCACCATCTTTGACCACAACTACTAAGTGGCTGGAGCTTATGTTACAAGCTCTCAATGCAAGTTAATGAGAGCTGGAATGAGGCTTTCATAGACTTGCATTGAAGGGTGACTTTTGGCTCGCCCCATGAAACATTATAACGATCCGGGGGACACAAACTGCCTGAGAGATGCAGGTTCAGCAGCGATAGAAGATAAAGAAGGCGGCAGATGAATATAAGAGACCTTAGATGAAAAGCACCACCTCAACCATAAAAAAAGAAATGCTGGAGTGGTGATGCTTCACAGTATACATCCTCTAAAACCCAGGAACGTTTCAGAGAAACTATATCTGGCTACAATCGCACAGGATCTGAATGGAGTTTCTGCAGGATGAATCAGATGACAGGTTCCTTTTAACCATGTCTAGATCACACGTTATTTTTCGGTGCTATTACATATTACTATATATCAGTAAATATTATTTTCTAATCTGCATATACACAGTAGACATTGATAGATAATACCTACCCTCCAGGACTGGGCCTCTTCAAGGGCCACTGAAAGTGCTTCAAGAGGATTCTCTATTACTCGACCAGTACACCCCGAAAAATCCATGGGAACCAAAGTACTATCAGATACACTGCGCTATAAGGAAAAAATAGACAGGGATATGTTTTTATAGACTAAATGGGTTATCATTATACTAAAAGAAGGTTTAATGCTGCTTAAAATAATGACAGCTTTTATACTGAAACAGTGCCATTCATTTTTGGTATCTAATTTGGAAACTCAGACCTATTCTAGTCAACAGTGACCATATGTTTGTGGGAAAACAAATTAGCCATGTTTTTCTTATCGTTCACAATTATTACCTGCTGAAAACAGTAGGCGTTTAACTTGGTAAACTTGTCATATCAGTCATACTAGTGCATCTCAATGAATTAGAATATCATCATAAAGTTAATTTATGCCAGTAATTCAATTCAAAAGTGAAACGCATATATTATATAGAGACATTACAAACAGAGTATTCTATTTCAAGTGTTTATTACTGTTAATGTTGATGATTATGGCTTACAACCAATGAAATCCCAAAGTTCATTATCTCAGAAAATTAAAGTAGAGAGGATGAAGGGTTAAAAACCAAGTGGTATTCCACGAGACATCAAAGGGTGAATATAATATTGATTTATTAGTCAAAGTGTTTCAGAGCTCCCAGAAACACCCTGAAACATGGTAATGTGACATTGATTTTTGATGATATTCTAATCATTGAGAGGCACTAATATATTAAATTAATTCATTAATTAGTTGTGCTGAATAAACAAATAAAATAAATAAGATGAACACTAACATCGTACACAATGAATTTTAGGCCACTCACCAGATAATGTCCTGACCGGCCTGATGCATAAATAATATCAACCAAATTCTTATTGCAATGATGACAGGGCAAATGTGCCCTATGCTGTGTCATATCTATCATCGGGCTGTTCTTTTTTGTCCTCAGCCTGGTAACAGACCTCTTGCCCATCTAACTGAAGGCAACAAGTCGATGGTATATCTACCGTATGTCTGCAAACTTGACATTTGAAGAGCAAGTCCACAAAAGAAATCCAGCAGATGGATTATCTGTAACAGTGGTCATCCTGCCAAGACCCGAGTCCCCTAGCCTGTCTGTCTTGATTCATATCGGTCTACAACCCACCTCGACATAGCAGCTTTGTCTGATAACAATACAGATAGCTGTGCTGTTCTGCTGATATGTCACTTCAGGTCAACTCTGGAGACTATTGCGGAAAAGTGACCTGGGATCCCTTTGTGGAGATAATGATAATCCCTCAGACTCTGCATCCTTGATTAACCTCAAGCAAAATCCCTTGGTCCCCCCTTGGTTCTTCACACTCTTGTAATTAATTTATTATGCTGTTATAACATTTTCCAAGCTGGTAGACTTTGTTTTCAGAACTTTCATGTGCCAATGAGATGTTATATTTGTGATCTATGGACGTTGGGGGGATGCTTGCATGTCTACGACTGCCATGAAAGTGGTGTTCACATCGTTCAAAATACATCAGCAGTTCTTCACTTTTGAAGCATTGGTATACAGAATCTTAATATCTAATGGCCTTACACTAGAAATTTTGCCCATCCAATAAAAAGCCAATTTAGACTAATTTATCTTCTGGTCAATGTGTTTTTGAGCTATGAACAAGTGTGACAAATACCAACTTATTTCCAATGATTTTTGTAAAGAAAAGTTGCTGCATTTAGAAAATTACCGTATTTATGCCGAATGTCAGACCTACATTTCATCAATGGAAGCCCAGTAGTGGCCACAGATTTTGGCAGAGAAATGACTGATGGTTTGGTAGAAATCGATGTTCTTTAACAAATTGTATCGTCATGAACACAAAAATCTTGAAGTCGTTCAGAAAATGTCAATCTGAAATCTTTAATGTATGCCCAACTTTATGAAGATTACCAATATCTTAATCTTCAAGGCTAAAATGGATTTCCATGAATAGATACAGATATATCTTTTCTTAATGTTCCATCATGGCTCAGTTTAGGGATTCGATCCAATAACCTGTTGCAGCATGATTGTTCCTCTGTCTGCTGAGCTATTGCCTTTTTCTTCCCTATCCAAATACTGATGGTTACAATTGTAATTGTTCTCCCTTCTTGGTTTGTTCCTCTCCAGGTGTTTCTCATTTACCCATTTTGGTCTGCCCTATCACATTTTGTGCTGAAATTTAATATTCACCTTTGACTGTACTTCTTTGCTGGCTATACATCAAGTTGAACTTGTGCTTAGGAGTTCCAGCTCTTCAATTAAGGGGATTACCTGATTAGTTCCTGCAGTTAGTCGATTTGTTTTTTCCATCTAACACCTTTTCCTTTCACCTCTTTTAGGTTTCTGGGAGCTTTTACTTGATCTGCTTATTTGTAACTCTCCTTAGTTTTCCCTTTTGACCTTATTTGAATGTATTTTATTTTCTCACTCTGGGCTTTTGTATTTTCCTGCATTCTTCCTCTTCCCTTGTTGGCATACCTTCCTCTACCTTCTGGTCTTTCAGGAGGTAAGAAAAAAAACCTCAATGGCCTTTTAGGGAGTGAGGTCCAAGATGGTGTTTTGAGAAGTGTGGCTATTTCTAGGTTGTATAGGAGGGACCAATTTTGTGCGGATGCGTCATCTCCGTTAAGTAGGTCTTCCTTCTTTCCATTGCCTGTGTGTGTGAGTGTTTACGTTTATAACAGTAATGCTTAGCTTTTACAAGCAGAACGATTTATCCTGCTGAACTAATATTATTTATACCACCGAGTTTTCACTAATCAGATGGGAACACTTTACTAGCGGCAGCTGGAAGGTTTTAATTTTTTAATATATTCACAGGGCTGAGATTGTTCAGAACAATTATACTGTACATTCATAACAGGTTCAAACCTTAACTATATAATGATATACTGCATTTAATCCTCATACTCATAGTAATTGGACACTTGCTGATATACATAGTATTATATGCTACATAATGTCAAGAAGACATATCTCCTGCATAAAAGCAATAACTTTAAATGTAAATGTCATTTCATTGAAAAAAAAAAACAAACAAACAATATTGCACTGATTGTTAATGATGGGTCACACAGCAGCTGAGATCATGCTTTTTTTAGTGCCTTGTGACTTATTTTCTCACATTTTTCTGTGCTCTTTTACAAATTGAATTTTATGGCTCTGTGGGCGTGGCCAGCAGCTGATCAGGAGCAGCACAATTTGTGTGTATTTCCACAGGTTCTGAAAGCAGACTGATAGTAAGCTCTGTTGGGAGCCAGCAGAGAAGGGGTAACAGAGATTGTGGCTGAGCTGTATGGAGCCAGATGACAGATCAGAAGCTTGTGGCAAGGGAGAGGAGTTTGCACTGATGCTGACCTTCTGACATTGCTTAGCAACTTTGCTGTAGGCTGAGCTAATCTGATAAATTGTTTCCTCATGATCTCCAGTCCGCAGTGTAGGTCATGTCCATTTCCCTTATGTAGTTGCATGTCCCATATTCACTGAAGATGGATCTGAGTGATAATGAACATGTGTCTGCTTCACACACAGTGCAAAGGGGACACCTTGTGGAAGGTTTATGAATGGCTTTCAGCCAGAATTTTCTAATGAAGTATATTAGAAAGCTTATTAAAATCACTTGCCCTACATTATTATTGGCTAAAAATTTAAACGGTGGTTACGCGTTAATAAATCCAATAGATGTAGTGAGCCAGAAAATTGACATGTACTTTAGTGTACGACCAATATCCTTGTGGCTCAATAAATGAGACACTGACCTGTAGGCACAATAGTTGTGTAATACTTGTCGGCTCAATTACTGAACAGATCTGTAACAAGAAGATGTTATTGGGCTCGAATCACCTCATTATATTTCCACCTCTCCTGCTTTATAATGAATGCCATGTGTGGCTACTCATTAAGGTAATGATATCAGCAGAAGATATGTGGGCTAATGTAGTTGTAGGCAATGATCTGAGTAATTATGTGCAGACCACAGCCTGCTATGAAGTTAAACAGAAGCCAAAAGCCTGTTACACACATGTGGTATGGTGAACCTTAGAATTGTCCATGCAATACAGTGATGAGTGACACCATGAGTTGAAGAGTCTAATTTTGAATATTTCTATGGGTCTCCTCTTCTCCATGTATACAGCATTGTGACCTACTGTTTCATGCTAATAGAGTTATTATAATACCTGTTTTTTAAGGTCTGTCCAGGACTGGGGACTGCGCCTGGACAGCTGATAGTTTTTATACAGCTGTGCTCCATACTGCAAGAAAGAGAGAAAGTTGGTGAAAATCTTCTTTTTTCAGTCTCAATACATAATATAGTCAAAATCAGAATATCTAGCTTGTATGCAGTATATAGGGTCTGCAGAAATCTCAGTGAAAATTAAGACATAGCCTCCTGGAAAACATGTTTTCCTAGACAACTGCAGTACATGATTTCCTGGAACACCACAAGATATGAGTTCACAGACAATCCCAGGTCATAACCTTCTTGATAACTGCAGGACATGGCGTGCTAGAAACCCATTGGCAGTTTTTCCTGGACAACCACAGGATTTGACTGCCTAGAAAATCACGAGTCTTAACATCACAACCATAGGACGTGGCTTCCGGAAATACTACAAGACATGGTGGCTTCCCGGACAAAGACCTGAAATGACTTTCACTCTTACCTTAAACAGACGGATAGCAGTAAGCCAGCAAGTACGAGATGGTTCATCTTCACTGCACAAAATCTTAAGACCCTTAGTGCCGCTCCTCATCTTGTAAGGCTGAAAAGGATCCAGTACAACCATGTTAGAAGAAATATGACCAAGATAAGACAAAGAGCTTGGAAATAAGATAGCTGACAAATGCCATAGCACTTACCTTCAGACAGAAACCAAATTCTGTAGGGGCGCTATAGAGCTTCTTTCCTTGTGTCAGGCAATAGGCATTGGATTCATTCACATCAGCAAAATACTGTAGGTGGCGAGGGTCCTGGGAAGAAAGATAACAGCAACAATAGGAAGAGTTAATCTAATATATGTATGGTCACAACATGTCACACTTAATACTTTCAGAACCAAGAGACATATTTGGCTCTCACAAGCTGCTCTCTGGGAGGCCGAAGTAGCAGGCACGCAGTGTGACTACTGCAGACGCCGTCCACACAGCATGCAGTGCACTTAATAATTGTAATATTCTGTAAATTTCTGGCACTAGCAAATTTACCGAATATTACAATTATTCAGTGCACCAATAATACTGGAATTTTTATACATATTTTCATACAATCTTTATAATTTTTCAGTTGTGACTGGGGATTTAAAAAATCTTAAAATGCATGAAACCATTCATATGCCTTACTGGTGCCAACAGTATAGTAACATAGTTTCTTTTTTTACGGTTGAAGGAAGACTTTTAGGGTGGTTTCACATTTGCGTTTCACAGCGCAGCGGATGCTGTGCATAAAAGTTATGAGATATGCAAGCGTATTGCGCACTCATCTATAACATGGAGTGCCCATTCGAGCGCAGTGACATTTTTGGGCATGCATTTGGGTGCGTATGCATACCGGCGCGTATAATTTCCGCTGCCGGAAAACGCTAAATGTTTCATTTTAGGGGTGTTGAAAAATGCGTAAACTTCGTCATGCACACAAATGCGGATAAACCAGGCATTTGTGTCTATGCATATGCAATCGTACGCAAGGTCTTGCGGATGCGTGCGTTACATCCGCACGCGTATAAGCCAATGCGCATGCCCAGGAAGATCTCTTTGTGGGAATACGCATTGGCTTATATGCATGCGGATCTAACGCAGGCATCCGCAAGGCCTTGCATACGATTGCATACGCATAGACAATAATGCCTGGTTTATCCGCAACCGTGCGCATGCGGAAGCTTGCACATTTTTCAACACCCCTAAAACGCAACATGCTGCGTTTCCCGGCTGCGGAAATTAGACGCGCCGGTATGCATATGCACCCATACGCATGCCCAAAAATGTCACTGTGCACGAATGTGCACTCCATGTTATAGATGAGTGCACAATACGCTTGCGTATTTCATAACTGCTATGCACAGCGTCCACTGCGCTGCGAAACGCAAATGTGAAACCACCCTTAGTCCAACTAGTTCAACCCATAGCCTACCATGTTGATCCAGAGGATGGCAAAAAAATAACATGTGGCAATACTAAGGTTCACATTAGGGAAAAAAATTCCCTCCTGACTCCACATACGGCAATCAGACTAGTTCCATGGATCAACGCCCTATCAAAGAATCTAGTATACATAACCGGTAATATTATAGTTTTCAAGAAAAGCATCTAGGCCCTTCTTAAAGGTTAGTAGTGACGCACCCATTACTACATCATGTGGCAGAGAGTTCCATAGTCTCACTGCTCTTACAGTAAAGAATCCACGTCTGTGATTATGATTAAACCTTCTTTCCTCCAGACATAGAGGATGCCAGAATAGCAGTAGAATCAAGAGCAATGTATGCAATGGTTTTGCATCTAAATAAAGCACCAAAAGATTGTTGGTCTTCAAGTTGACCATATAACAATCATAGCTAGAAATCTTCCTGCAATGATTGTCTTAATAAGACATTTATCAGGGTATGTATAGATTGTGCAGATGGTTTCCCATGCCTGAGGGCCATCTTAAGGTACCGTTACACGGCACAACATCGTGCACGACATCACTCAAAAGTATGTGTTCAACGATGTTGAAACGACATCGTTCATGCGTCGTTGCGTGTAACAGAACAATTCAACTACGATAATTAGTCAAGTTGGAGTTGACAGGTTTATGAAGATGTTCAAAAACCTGACGATGTCGTTCAAGCGAACTGCTAGCATCGTTCTCTGTGACACCGCGATAACGATGTCATGGACGACTTTGCCCATTCACAGCAATGAGCAGGTATCGTTCACTGAGTTGTGCAAACGAAACTTGCTCATAACATCGTTGGTGAGTAGTCCACGATATCTAGACGTGTGACATCTCACCAGCGATGTTGAAATGATGTCAAAAACTACTGCGTGCCGACGAGATCATTGCAGACATCGTTCCAACGTCGTGCCATGTAACAGTACCCTTAGTCAGAACAGAGATCTAATAAGGTTTAGTAACTAATACTTTGGTGGATTCTGTCCACCAGTCTTTGGTTAGGCTACTTTCACATCAGCGGTTCTCACAATTTGCAGCAGATCCGATAGTTTTGCCTGATCTGCCGGAAGCCGGAACACTTGCAGCAAGACTGCGTTCGACCTAATGCATTCCCTATGGGTCTTGCGGACATGTGCGTCACTTGCGATTTTGCTGCGATTCGGCCAATCCGGCACTTGTGGCAATGGACAAAAACCACCGCTAGCAAGTGCAAAACCACAAGTGCCACACATGTCCGCAAGTCCCATAGGGAATGTATTACTTCGAACGCAGTCTTGCCGAAAGTGTTCCGGCTCTGGCATATCAGGCAAAACTGCCGGATCTGCCAGTGATGCCGAGAAAGGCTGATGTCAAAAGTAGCCTTAGGTTGAATGGCCAAGATGTAATACTAAATTTTCCCTGCAGAGGCAGTGGGGTTGTTTTTCATGGTGACATCAGCTGATAACCAATGCTATTAGAAGATGTATGATCAGTTTTGCCATAGGATCAGTTTTGACAGCTTATTCAACAAGACCACCTGTAATATAAAGTCAGGTGTGTGGCCTTGAAGGTTTGATATGCTCTCTCTTATTCTCATTTTGGATGCTACAAAAAACTAATTATTGAAGAGACTTTCTTTGTGGTTAAATTCACAGAGAGTTCCAAGATATAGAAATTGGTCTATGATCATGCTCTTGTACGATAAAAACACTTCTTGTAATATTAGTCAGATTTTTGTGATTTTATTTCTACGTGTTTCGGGGCAACTAGGCCCCTTCCTCAGGACAAATAACAGATGTACCATAGAAATGGGACTATGACTGCAGTCCCGTATATCTGTGATTTGTCATGAGGAAGGGGCCTAGTTGCCCCAAAACACATAGAATTAAAATCACAAAAATCTGACTTATTACAAGATGTGTTTATTTCGGATGGCAGCGTGGTTATAGTCCCATTTCTATATCGTGGAACCTTCTGTGAATTTGCCCCGTGGGAGACTGCTGCAGACTGTTACCGTCAGGATACTAAACAGATTGTGACTCTCACAACCACAAAAGGAGAGCAATGCCAACTCATAAGTTCACCATTGTTCAAAGCAGGTATACCCTATGTGCGTCATTTTGTTTTCCAGATTGACTTAAGACTTTGCAGTTAAATTGGCAGTCAACGCCCCGAGTAATGGTATCCATTTGATTCACTATACACCCCTAGAATTGCCTGATATATAATTACCTTGGACGTCCCCTTTGCAGAGTAATAGAGGCCAGAGCGCCGCAGGAAAAAAAAGAAGCGTTTCCATACTTTTCGACCACTCTCCTTCATATGTAAGTAGCCTTGGATCTCAGGCCAGCTGCCTGAGTTGAGGAAGTTCTGTCAGGGAGAATAATCATCAGGTTTCAGAGAGGTTACATAAAGTGATCTTGGGTATCTTTCCATTAGCAGCCCAGACTTGCTTGAGTTGTCAAGTCTCTGTAATCCTAAACTGGCTGATGCTTGCTTCAGCCTTCTCTAAACTGTCCAGTCACTGTACAGAATGTCCAGGACACTGTCACGCTATCAGCAAGGGCTGAGAAATCCAGATTTGAAGCATCTGAGATGGCCTGAACACAGTAGGTCAAGCTCCTTGTCTCTACTTCTTAATTACCCACCTGTATTAGCTCTGAGTGAGATAGTCCTTTGTGAGCTTCTAAATTACCAGCAATCATGTCCTCTGGGAATAAGGCATACTGCGAAAGAAAATAAGAAGATATAGGACAGCATTTATAACTACAGCAAGAATATACTTCCCTTTGAATGTCAGATAGAAACAAAGTTTTCAGCTCATCCTTTTATACTCTATGTATTTTCTTGGACATGATGCTATGCAACTGTATAAAAATGGATAATCTTTAAATGTAGAGAGATATAGGACCTGCTTTATTAAAGGGGTTATCTAGGACTTTTGTATTTTTTTTTCTTATGGGGCTAAAAACGTACTGGCAGGTAGTTGGGAAGTGGTGGTTGGATTCTGCTCAGCGTCATGATCTGTTGACTCAGAGGGTCAGGAACTGCTTCTAAGACCGGAGACACACTGATACTCGCACGAGTCTCACATGACTCACCCAGAATGGTCGCCAGCTCTCTGGACACGACAGAAGCGCATCAGCTGTATTTATTTCTACGCAGCTGATGCGCTCCTGTCCAGGAAGGCGGCAGCCATTCCGGGTGAGTGATGTGAGACTCATGCAAGTATTTTGCATGTGTCTCATCCAGTGTGTCTTCGGCCCTACAGTGATTCTGCGACTTCTGTAGACATCAAGTTGACAGATTTTTCTCTTCTGGTCTCCTCTGTGACACTCTGCTTATGTCATGTAGATTGACAGCTGGTTCCCTGCTTGCTGCCTTACTAGCAGAGCAGGAGTTGGCTGTCAATCAGCAAGATGTTGACACTGACGCCCTGTTTACAGGTCAAACCAGAAAAGGAGGAACTTCTGTGATGACGTGAGGTCAAATGAAACAGCAGATCCTGAGTAGACCTTAACCTATGCTGTATGCACTTGTGGTGCCCCTGCGACCAGGGCGGCCACAGGGTGAACTGCAGCCAGGCGAGGAAGACGGTTGACCTTAGGAACACCCACACACTGACGCTATGCCTAGGACTTTAGGTTAGGCAAGGGGCAGCAGGGGTTAAGAGCAGTGTGGGAGGAGAGAAAGAGTAGCTGAACAAGTGGGTGGAGAGACCGACAATAAAACACGGGAACACCAAGTTAGAGAGAGTAAGAGAGTAGAGTTAGTCAGTGAGCGGTCAGAAAGAACAGCAGACACCACTTCCCAGGAGGAAAGGTTCCCTGGAGGATACAGAACCCTAGAGGCAGATTTCCTAGGGAAGAAAGCATGCTCCATAGCCAGAGGTGAGGGAAAAAAAAGCCACAAACAACGACACCCCACATTATACCTGGGTCACTGGAGGGCTAGACAAAGGACAGTCAGAGAGCCGGCTCTGTAGAGGTGACCAGGGAGACCCTAAGACCCCAATCACGAGACACACTGGCGTGGGGCAGGTACTCTATGACCTGCAGCCTACCAACCACCATGGTCTAGGAACACAGCCATCGAACTAGGGCTAGTGACCCTGAGATAGAGGGAATCATCACACAAAAGCCCGCGACGGCCAGACCAAACCCATGAGTGAGGACTTAGAAAGAGCCAAACAAGGCCCGAAAGGAACTTGAGGGAGGCAACGCAGAGGAACCGTCTGAGCTGCAGTAGAACCTGGGTGCCCGGAGCAGTGTTAACTTGTAAGAACTGTGACTGTGAGAACTGTGACTTGTAACGTGCAGCTAAAAGAACTTCAGTAGAGTACCCGGTAAGCTCACCATTTCCAACGCCGCAGCAGAGATCTCTACCTGCGGAGTCGCTTCCCTGCTGTCCCTGCGTGTTGACTGGAGAAGCTGCAGCACCGAAGTAAGTGAAGTATCCAGAGTACGCAGCCCTTTACACTACACCTGCCCTACCTGAGGAGGGCTTACCATCCACACTGCCCTAAGTCATCGTCCCCAGCAGGAATACGGCAGCGGTGGTCCCCACTGACCACATATCCTGGGTGGCGTCACAACAAATTCCCTGTAAATAACTCCTTCCTTTATGGACTGAGCGCAGGTCACGGGACCGGCCCCGAGTACCCACGGCCTGGGGGCGCCTCACGCTGTGATATGAATTGCTATTGTAAACTGTGGGCTATAAAGCCTGTTCACACTTTGAGGATTTAACATACCGGTAATTTCATATTCTATGCTAAAACAAGCTCCATATTAACATTCATTGAATGTCAAAGGGGGGTTTAAAATCCTCAATCATACACAACTGGAAATCCCCACACAGATTTATGGGTATGTTCACAGTAAGTCTTTTTTTCTGGTGTTTTTTGAACATGTTCATCCCTAAAAACACAAGAAAAAAGTGCTCAAACACCCTCAAGTCTTTCTATGTAACAATTGCATTGAACATGTTCAGGCATTTGAACATCTTTTATACTCTTGAGTCTTTCAAAAACGCCTTGTTAAGAATGGAAAATGCATGTAACTTCTTTGAAGTGACTCCTTATGGAAAATGTTATTGACTCGCCCTGGGGACCATGAGGTACTTGGAGGTACTTGGATTCAGGCCCTCTCGATGTCGTCGGGGCTGCGGGATGTCACAGTGGCGTGACCCAGTCCATGGTCCCCTCATCGGGTGATCAGTAAAAAGGGGTAATTTGAAAATGGGATGAAAATAAAAATAAAATAATAGAGTTTTTGTCGTGATGCCATGGAAGGCGGTCTGTAGGGCCGCTGCTGCAGTCGGGACCTCTGGGGATGATGGGAGTATCAGCAGTGATGGATTGGCTCTCCATGGGACGAGTTTGGCTCTCCACTGCAGTCATCTCCCTACCTCGGATGCCGTTCGTGTACGGTGCCGCTGTTCTGGCTAATCACAGGCCACGAGCCGCCTGGGCAGCCAATCACAGGCCGGTAGCTGATGTCATGCACTAACTGGCCTGTGATTGGCTGTCGAGCCTATGATTGGCCAGGAAGCGGCGTCAGCAGAGAGAGAACGGTGCCGCTGGACTTTATGCATCCGGCGGTCATGATCAGCCACCTGGGGACATGGATGTGCATCCTGAGAGACGCACATCCATGTAAAGCAGGTGCAGCCAGGGGTTGCAGGGGTCGGCGGGCCCCTGTACCTCCAGGCCTGGTCGCACCTGCGACCCCTGCGACCATGGTTGTTACGCCACTTAAAAGGAGCACATCTAATGTTTTAACCCGGCTTCTCCTGCATCAGGCATCAGTCCTTCAGTCCACCCAACAGAGGATGATGAAATTATCATATGTCTAATATTAAGGAAATCCTAAAAACATAACCACTTGATGACCCTTGAAGACTGCAGTTAGAGAACACTGCTTTAACTTTAGGTGTCTTCTGTTGAGATTCTGACCGTGGTCTCTTTGGGTTTTTGTTGTGGATTTGTGTTGCTGATTACGCGTTATAAATCCGCGGTAAAACACAATTCAATATAAATAAATGGGATTATGAAGAGTCTATTCACATATTCCACATCTATTTTGTGGCGGATATGGTCATGCTTTGGGAATTTTCAGCAAATTCTCACCATTACCATGAAAGTATTTGATAATCCACAATTGAAATCAGCAAATGTGAGTTTAATTTTCTATAGATCAAACACAAGACAATTCCGCCACGTGTGAACTTATCCTTAGTACAACCATGTAGCTGTCACCATGTCTTGTGCATAGTGAATAAAAGAAAACCATTTAAACATGGAAAACACACTAGTAAAGACTGGGTAGTTATACCTTCATAGTGATTTATGTCTAGGTTACTATGGTTCTATATCTGCATAATTGCCAGCTATGCTGGGATAAGTTAGTAATGGTATTTGCCACTAGGGCTATTAACTGAAGGTTCAGCAGGTACCGTCCTCCCTTCTCTTTAATAGTGATACTGAAGCATAATGACTAACGTATTCAGTAATGTAGAAGAGTCTGACCAGAACATACTTGAATGTCAGGCCAGAGAAGAACATGTAATTATCAGAACAGGCTCTGTCACAACCATTTATCTGTCTTCTTGAAGACATAACATCCTTTGTACTCACCGGAGATCCCCGAAATAGTTCATACTTGGCAAAATTCTTGCGAAAAATGAACTTGCTATCTCCTCCAGCTGGCCACATGGCCTGCACTTCCACCACGGACTCGTGATCTTCAAGGCATCGTTCTGCAGGGTGGAGGAGAACATATTTTAATGAAGCCATTGCTAGGACAATATTGTGTTTAGTTTGGTAACAACTACCAATGGAATCCATTACCATGCCCAAAAATGATTGGAATAAGATTTTCATATAAATCTGCACAACCAGGGCTACATAGTCAGGGATAGGATCTGTGATAAGGATAAGGAACGGATTCCCAAAGCTAGCAATATGATTGTGTGCAAGAGCTGTGTGCAATATTATTTTATGTATCCCTATTTTACTATCTTTTTAGGCTCTGCTTTCATCTATCAGGGCCTCTGAGTGTCTTCTCCCTTTAAAGCTATTCTGCCCACCAAATGTAAGTCAATAGACTTCATTAGCCTCTGTTGGTTTCTATCGTAGGATGGATCCAGTAGAGTGTTGTTGCTTCCAAAATAAACAAAAGTCATAATTCTGAGGTCAATTGAACCTAAAAGTCAGTAGTCAGTACAAATGGCAAAGCCAAATGCAGTGTCGTAGATGGCGTCCCTATGGGCTTACATATAAGCACCCTGTATGCTGATAAATGGTACCTCCACGAGGCATCCAGTTCTACCTAAGAAATGAAGCATTCTGGGATAATGGCTCAATGATACCTCCTACCTTTGCAAAATACCATGATTTCCTTTAAATCTGTAACACCCTCTTTATGGCTCTATATACAGATCCCTAATATATCATATATATTTAGAATATATCATATTAAGGATTTGTATATGGATTTGTGCAACAAGCACTAGTGAGGCAGAGACCAACATCTTACAGATGATTTTGTGTCATTCTGTCATATTACATCATAAATGATCTGTTTTACTCACCAAGACCCAGATGTGGATGAAGCTCCACTAAGGACCAGCTCTCGTCACTTAGGCAGTGTGCCCTCTCTACCAGCATGTCACATAGATGCCGTGCCGTGGCTCCTGCTGTCACTTCTAGGGATCGACATGTGCCATCTTCGCTGTATACTTTCACCATCTGCTCTTACAAACAGAAGACATTTATATCACTAATACCTATCCCCATAAGTAACCTGCATTTTATGATGACCCAATGCTCTATCACTATCTCCCACCTCATTGAACCTTATTATTGTCCTATCGTAAATATTAAAATAGGGACTACACACTGTGACAATTAATAATTTGTGTGTAATATATTTTAGTTATAAGAATTGGTTTTAGTGAATTGTAATTTTTGCATTGTGCAGCCATTATCCAAGGTGAAGCCTTGACATGTTATGTTACTAATTGGTGTCCAATAAGATCTAATAACATCAGTAGTAGAGATGGTATGAATCAATTGGCAGGACAGAGTCCGCCCACCATGTCTGTAATCTGTGACCTCATACCAGATGCCATCCCCAGTTCCTCTTATAATTAGCCGTTCTGTGCAAGGTCAATGTGGCACCCCAGAGTCCGGTTGCCATAATAGCGTTGTCTCCCCCGGGGAACCATGTGGTGCTTGGAAGCAAGGGAAGGTACCCACACCATGTGAACTACCCACACAACACCTTCCCAACGCCAGCCCAGAAGGGGGAGCTCTGAAACCCAATCTCAAAGGGAGGTACCCTCCTTTAAATTCTGGTATGGGCGCGGGGTTAGGCAGTTCAGTTCCTAGGAGGACTGTGAAGAAGTCCCGTGGACTGGAGCAGAGAAAGGCTCATCCCGGGACGTAGGCTAGCCACCGTGAGGGACCCGTAGGAGAGCGTCTGAGGAAGTGGAGAAGTAGGTCTGGAGAGTGGAGCCAGTGCCGGTTGCCCCATCACCTAGCGCAGGAGCGGACACCAGAGTCTGAGGTTGTGAGGGACTGTAGGCCCAGCAGCCAACACCGAATAGCGGGAGATTCCAAGTCGCTCGCCCAACATGAGGCCCAGGAGACACAGTAGCACTAGAGAGCTCAGGGAGAAGTAGTCAGTGGAGAGAAACCCAAGAAGGGCTCAAGCCGCCTGTCATACGGGCCAGAGACAGCATACAGGAGAGGAGAGGGACGCAGCACAGCTACAGGCAGCCAGGACCCACCAAGAGCAGCGCAGTAGGGAGGACTCAGAACTCGTCAGGTGTGGAGGACCTCAACTTGCCCTAACACCTTTTCTGGACAGTACCCTGGATGAACCTACTACTCTCTTCAGTAAAGGTAACGGAGACTACAACCCCTGTGTCTGTCAGTTATTCCACACGCTAAGTCCTGCACCCCCAACGGCCTACTACCCCCTAGACTCTAACGGTTGCCCTGGGGACCCACTCCTCCCGTGGGGAGCTAAACCATCAAAGCTGCAACTCCATCTTCCCCAGAGGTCCTGCACAGCAGGCTGCCTTCCACGGGTGGTGCCATGATACACTCTTTTTATTTTATTTATATTTTTCTTTCTACTCCTTTTTAAACCCCCCTTTTTACTGGCTGACCAATTGGGGACCACGGACCGGTTCATGCCACCGTGACAGCATCCCACAGCCATGACGACATCCAGAGTGCCTGGTTCCGAGTATCCCACAGCCCCTGATGGAGAGATTCAGCAATATTGCAGTGTAACGCAATGCAATGTCGGCTAATGAGAAAAAGAGTCATAGATGCTGCCAGGTAGGTGGTGGTTCGCAGGGGGACCATCCGTTGGCACAGATTACTGACATGTCTGCTAGGCTAGGTCACGTGAATTGACTTGCACCAACTTTAATCTGTAGCCTTGGATAGGATTTGTCAGTGTGATACTCACATGAGGACCCCCTTCCAGAGGGGAACTGCTGTTTGGTGTGTTGCTAAGGATTGGGGAAGAATTGCAAAGTTCTGGGAATGGATTTGGGATGTCAGGAAGTGATGATGATCTTGACTCCTCATCTCGTAATCGCCTGTAATAAAAACAGTATTCAGTAAGTCTTCTGGGAAAATTTTAAAGGTGTTACTCAGGAGTATTTTTTTACAATGAAAAAAAAACTAACAGGCAGATAGTTGCTAACTAGATATGCAGCGAATAGCTGTCAATCAGCATTACATCAGCAGTCACACCCCGTCAACAGAGCACAGCAGATGAGAAGCAGCTGATCTGTAGATTTGGCACCATCAGATGCCATAGAATTATGCAGGTAGTGATCTGAAGTGGACAGAACAGGCACTTTGTTAGATACAACATGGATGATACCTACGTCATAGTTGATATTGACTGGTTGTGTAACTTGAAGCTTGTGGACACGAATGCAAATTCTCCAGTAGGGCTCTTAATTATTACAGCTTTTTACTAGTATTGGCATTCAGATATGGGTATCCCAGATGTGAATAAAACCCCTGCACCCACTATAGTTACGCATCTGAAAATGTCAAATTTTAATAATCTAGGAACCCAACTTTAGTGAAATAACTAGCAAAAAAAACCTTTGGCTCAAATCTGAAGCTCAACACACACCTTCCCTATTATTGCTTACCCCCATCTTCCACTCTGTATTAACAATGGTTGTGATCTTTTAACTTCTAAAGATAGCAGGTCAGCCTTTTCTGGAAGCCCCTTGTGCGGTGCCAGGCCACGGCTTGTGCTCCCTTCCCTTTCATATGGGTTGTCTGGTGCAGGACTGTGACTGCTCTCCAAAGCCTCCAAGTCCATACTGCCCCCTAGAAAGAAAAGAAAGAGAAGTTACATAATCTCCTGAGAACCTAATATATCTAAATGATCTCATCTTCCATGATCTAGACACCTACGGTATCTTTATAATTATTACCGGTACTTAAGTTAAGGCCAGATAATTTCTTTAGTTAGGTCTGAGCACTGTCCACCAAAACTCAGAATGTTCCAATGCCTTCAAGATATTATACCTTCCTTTTCTTGACTTATGAAGACTATAGATAACATATGAAACCAGTTATCAAGTTTTGTAGTAGGCCATATGGCCAGAAGGCAGCAGCTGACCTAGGAGACCCACAAATCCAGATCTCCCATTCACATCGGGATAGATAATTGGTAGAGATGGACTGAAATGAACCTTTAGAAAGTGATTGCCGTCTGTGACAATGTGACAGATGGACAATTTCCATGTGTGCTGTGCCTTTAAGCTGTAAGGTTGCTGTTTGGCTTTTGCTGTTGGCATGGATTCTGCTTCTTCAGCTAATTTTCTTTCCTGGCTCTGACCTGCACCCGACCTGAATCGCTCCTCCTTCTGGATTTAAAATGTAACTTTGAGGAAGGCTGGCCCTTGTCATACCTGTATTATTAACACGTTCGGCACAGCCAGCAGCCTCCGCACAACATGGTATGGCTCGGCCTAAGGTGTGGCAGGGAGTAACTGGATTATTATAGCTCAGTACAACAGGTAAAGGTGCTTACAAAGATTGGGGCTGCAACATGTGCCTTGTGAAGTGGGGAGACTATAGACCCCATCACGGCCTGCTGGAACTTGTAGTTCTAAAACAGCTAAATGTAAACCGTCAAGTTCATCTGCAGCTGCTTATGAAAATACAGGATCTTCTGAGTGTCCACTATCTGGTGGCCATTCCTAACGGAACAATGAATCCGAATTGGGTTGTTTTACACTTTTCATAGGAACTGATCTGGTGTAATGTTGTGGCTGACAGAGGTATATGAAGGGTCAATGAGCAGTGATTATCCTATGTGTGTGGCCCAGACATAAGCAACTGATCTGATAAAGTATCAACCAAGTCTCATTCTGTTAAATACCAGAATAAAAGACATGTTGCCTTCTGCCAAATGTGTCAATTTAATTTCACTGCAGCAACGTGACATGTAGGTCTGCCAAGGAGGCTCTATCTTTACAGCAGTGCTGTAAAGTGAATGCTGTTCTTGAAGCAATACATCTATTGTACAAAATAGAGGCCCCAGGACACATCTAATTGGAGCATTTGGCTAACATGGTACTGAATTGTTAGGTTTATATGCAGTGATGAGGCCTTATGGAAATCTCGGAATAATGCATTAGAGATTTATTATATAGGCGGCACTGACCACCACGTGCCAATGATGTCTGCACTTTCCCTGTTATGAGAGGTGTATATTGTAACCAAGGATGTAACTACAACAGGTGCAGAGGTTGCAATGCACTAGGGTCCTGCAGCCAAGGAGGCCCAAAAAGTTCTTTGGCCTATAGAAAAAAAAACAATGCTATTAAAGATTTGCAATTATTTGGGGCCCTGTTGGAGCTTTCGCATTGGGGCCCATGAACTTCAAGTTACACCATTGATTGTACCCATTACTATAATGTGCTGGCCCACCCTTTACGTAATGGGAAATATTGTGCCGACACAGCACTTCCATCAACGAGCAGACAGTATCCCCTAGGCTGCAAGAGGCTTAGTGATGATTCCTGAAGTGGCAAGCAAAACTGCCATTACAGGCTATACTGTATGGCTAATAGATGACTATGGACTTGATTTACCAATACTAGCATTTTGTCTTGATGGGGGGTAGGGTGGATTGCAAGGCTGATGAGTTATTAGGCTCACTCCTCCTAATGAATCAAGTGAGGCATGATGTGACATGCACCTCGCCACAAATCTTACTCCAGTCAGGGACCGGAATAACATCATTAATTAGACGAGCAGGGGTCAGCACACCCCCTCCCCATCTCTGACGACTTGGCTGGGGCTGGTCAAAAATGGATGTGCTAAACATAGCAACACTTTTGCACAGCCTTCCTTTTCAAAGTTTTTTTAGACCAGTTTTGTGGCATTAAAGCTTTCATGCATCAAGATCTATATATTTTTATATTGTACACCGACTTTTGAAAAAATCTTCCCTTTACTGCAAACTTCAACCCTACCTGATGCCCACTGATTGCCTTCTTTGCTCAGACTGGTATTCCATTCCTCCTGCTTCTAAAATGGTCAAAGCAATGGCAAGAGGAGTAACAGTGGTAAATCTAAGCCATACCGTCCCTGTGTTGTGCGAAAGGATAGGACTGACCACTGCACTCCCCATGCAACTATGGCAGTCATTTGAGCAGAAGTAGAAGCAAGAGGCGAATGGAGGACACCCGAGACAGGTACTATACATGGAAAACAGTGGAGGGTCACTTTAAGGAGTGGAATTTGATTATGATTTGGAGAAATCCTGGACTGTCATCTTAAAAAATACCTTTATTCACACATAAAAGGAACAGGTAGAGAAACCAGTACAAGTAATCCTCAAAACCTTAAGGAATGCTTGATTATTGTTATTATTCCCTCTTATTTATTTAGCACTGACATGTTAGACAGGAAAACTATAGAAAATGGATTCATTCAAGTCATTGGGCATTGTCTTTTAGACAACAGTAAACCAGTCATCCAACTATTAGGGTATTATGAACATGGATTTGTATCAGTTAACTGAGAAGGTTTTAGCCTCTGTCCATATTCTTAAAAGGAAAGACAAGCTTTCCATTGGAGTTCACCCATTAACCAACCAATCTTAGGGTACCTTTATACGTTGCAATATTGCATGTAATTTCACTTGCAACTTACTGGTTGCAGTGAAATCATGGACACATTGTTACATTTGTACACGGCAACAAAATAGAACAATGTGTCCATGATTTCACTGCAACCAGCAAATTGCCAGTAAAATTGGTAGCAAAATTGCCACGTGTGACGGTACCTTAAGTGACCTCTGAATCCTAACAGCATGAGTACCATGGGCTACCAGATTTCTCTGGTATTGGAGGCAAGACTGGGCAATCACTATGTATTTACCGAGCCCACACATGTCTAGTTGGAATGTGGCTGACTCGCCCCTGGCGGGGACCGTGGGGTAATCTGGACCGGGCCCTCCCGATGTAGTCGGGGTTGCGGGATGTCACGATGGCGTGACCCGGTCCATGATCCACTCCTTGAACGATCAGTTAAAAAGGGGAAAAATTGAAAAAGGGATAAAAGAAAATATAAAAAGAAAAGAGTTTTGTCATGACGCCACCCGTGGGAGGCAGCCGGTATAGCCGCTGCTGTCGGGTCCACTGGGGATGATGGGAGTAGCAGCTATGTTGCTTTAGCTCTCCACGGGAAGAGAGGGTCCCCAGGGCAACCGTAAAGTCTGTGGATGTGATAGTTCATTGGAGGTGCAGGGTTTAGTGTACGAAATAACTGACAGACACAGGGGTAACAGTTTCTTTTACCTTTACTGGAGCAAGTAGCAGATTCATCCAGGGCACAGTTCACAAGTGGTGTTAGGGGTTCGGAGCCTGGAAGCAAGTTCAGGTTTTCCTCACCTGGCAGGTTCTGAGGCCTCTCTACTGCACTACTCCCTGTGGGCCCTGGCTGCTTGGAGCTGTGCTGTGACCCTCTCCTCTCTTGTCTGTCTTGGCCATGTGACAGGCGTCTTGAGCTCTATTTACGTTCTCTCCTCTCACTGTGTCTCCCTGAGCTCTTTGGTGCTGCGGTGTCTCCTGGCCTTGTGGTGGGCGAGCAACTTGAAATCACCCGTCCTCTGGTGTTGGTTGCTGGGCATAAAGTCCCTTGCGACCTCGGACTTTGGTGTCCGATCTGCGCTCGGTGCTGGGGTGAGCTGGCTCTGCTCCACTCCGCACACCTACTCCTCAACTTCCTCAGACCCTCACCTACAGGTCCTTCACACTAGCTAGTCAGTTTTCTCAGACGGCCCTGGCACGGCTTCCGACCGTAGGATGTCTTCTACAGTCCCTAGGAACTGAACTTTCTCACCCCGCCCCCAGACCAGAATTTATAGGGGACCTACCGTGAACTCAGGTTTTGATCTCCCTCTTCTGGCCTGGAGTTGGGAGGGTGTTGTGTGCGTGTGCTTGTGTTTCCCCTGATGTGGTTACCTTTCCTTGCTTCCAAGCCCAGTATTGTGGCAACCGGACCCTGGGGCACCACATGGCAATAGCTATGCAAATTGCATACTTGTGATCACATGACAACCCAGTTTTGTGCCAACATGACAGAATCCTGACAGTGTGTGTTGTGCACACTGTGAGGATTCAGATTCGCGTAGAGCAAAACAAATGGAGACTTTAGATCTTCAGCCCCTTTAAGTGGCAACTGTATTAGTTTCATGAGCACAGCTATGGTGGCACTGAGACTGCAGTCATACCAAAACCCTAAATGCCCCACTGACTAATCAGAAGTCAATATTACTTAAATGACAAATGATGGCAGAGTATAGGTTCCTTTCCATAAATTCACTTAATGGAAAATCTCCTCCATCCTCACTATACCCTTTTAGAGGAACCAGTCCATTGATAACAACTCTTGGGACATTAGTATAATGCTCCAGACAGATCATTGATTCTGATTGCACTGTATCCTTCAATAGCACCATACAATTAGTGTAATGTCTTAGGTCACCAGGCAAACCTCAAGCATGTTTCCCAAGTGTTCGGGTCAAATAAGGTCACAGATGCTAGGGCTTATACTTTCCAATTATAAATTTAACCACCTCTCACCTTGAGCGGATAACAATATATATGCTAAAAATGACATACTATTCGCATAGCTGGAATGTATTCTTGCAGTTTACTGTATGGAGATAAGACTATGGAATTTTTTTTTAAGTCAGGCTTTAAAGCAACAGAGGTTAATACAAGTATGTGACCCAGATGGTTCCCACACAAAGGAAACGAGACAGTTTGCATTTTTTTTCTTTCTTGGTCCTCTTGCGGAACTTGAAGTGTCTACAGCTGTCAATCCTGTTTAACCCCATCCAAGCTAAACCTGGGAAAAGTGATACTCAGCGCACCTGCACAATTTCTGAACAATGAACATCCAAGATTTAGTGTAAGTTATTGATGTTTTTCCAAGTGTCCCATTGGCTCGGAGCTAGTCACAGTCCTCAAGGGGCCATTCTCTGTCAATCTGCCCATTGTGTCATTTGCCTGGTTAATTTAACACAGTGCTATTTCAGGCAAGGCTTGCTCCTCGCTTGCAGTGGGGCATTTAAACAAGCAGAACTCGCCATGCCTGACTTGGGTTAAACATGACCTTTTTTTCCAAAGCTATTGAAATAATTTAAAGCAAATATTTAATTTACAACACTCAAGAATCTCATCTGTTGCTTTATTTCCTGCATGGATCCGTGATACGTGGAGCAATTAAGACTGTATAACTACCCACTGAATGGCTTATTAAATTTACTCGCATCTCTGATTAAGACTTTTAATCGGATTGCGTGGATAATCATTTGACTGCCATCTCTTCATTTCCAGGGCTTGTTTTTCCTAACAAAATTACTTTAGCCACTATGCAAATAACATTCACCTTAATCTGAAACCAAGCACAGCACCATTGCAGTCCTAAATAATAAACTTTAGCTAGCAAGGCTGTTATGTTACCTAGGGAAATTAAGCATTTGCCTCATTAGAATATTAGGAGAGCCACCAATGGCAAATGAGTACTCTCATAGTAAATGTTTATATCATATCAATTAGGGGGCCGTCACACGCTGCGACATCTTTAGCGATATTGTAAGCGATCACGTGCACGCGCAATCGCTTACAATATCGCTCACATCGCTGGTGAGATGTCACACAGACAGACTCACCAGCGATGCGGAGCCGCGATCTCGCTCGTTACTATGGTACACATCGGGTAACTAGGCGCCGCGCGTCGCTTAGTTACCCGACGTGTACCATAGTTACCATCTCCCAGCATAGGCGCGGTCGCTGGGAGATGGATCATCGTGGTGTCACACACCACGATGATGCAGATCGTTGCATCGTTCATCGCTAGATCTGAGAACCGAACCTCAGATCAGCGATGTCACGATCAAGCGATTTACCATCGTAAATCGCTTGATTACATGCAACGATATCTTGCCCGATATCGCTTAAGCGATCAAAAAGGAGATCGCTTAAACGATATCGTGCAAGATATCTCACCGTGTGACGGCCGCCTTAGATATATCATAAGACGTTGGAGGGAAATCTGTCAGCAGTTTTTTGCTATGGAATATCAGAGCTGCATGATATATGGGTATAGAGAAGGGGTCTCAAACACATGGTTCACTGAGCTACACGCCGGGTCCGTGGAAGACTCAACGATGCGGCGGTTCAGTCAGTCCAGGGGGCCACCGTGGTCCCTGCTTTATTATGTCGGTGTATGACGTCACCTGCAGGCCTCTGATTGGCCGGCGGCTTGCATTGATCTAGCTAAGCGAGATACTTGTCTGAGCAGCACCCGGAAGTCATAATAAAGCGGGGACTACGGCAGCCCCCTGGACTGACTGGATCACGGCATCATTACGTTTTCCATGGAGCCTGCGGGGAAAGATGATGCTGAGGAAACGTAGGACAGGTGAGAAAAGTATGAGTATGTATATGTCTGAGAGTGTCTGTGTAAAACAGGGAAAATTACTGCAAAAAGAGGGACCGGGATGGGGGACATCACTACAAAAGGGGACTAGGATGGGGGACATCGCTACAAAAGGGGACCAGGATGGGGGACATCACTACAAAAAGTGATCAGTATGGGTGACATCACTACAAAAGGACAAAAAAGGGGGGGGGACGACAAGAGGCGCATTAGTGCCCTTATCACTAGACACTAGGACGTGCAAGTGGTGAAAAATGCAATTCACTCACCTATTCCAGTTGTGTGACCCACAACTGGTTTGAAGGCTCATAGATTAGTATCCTGATGGCTGCTGCAGGACTCCCACCGGCTCCACGCACGTGGAGATGTATCAAACAATATAGGGAAAGACGGTGCTATCCGGTCCGCCCTGCCAAATTCATTTATATCAAAGAAACACCAGTCATCGATGTTAAGATCCAAATCTTCCTTTATTCACCTCCTACGCGTTTCAGTGCCCACCTGGCACCTTCATCAGCGTTCCCTGATGAAGGTGCCAGGTGGGCACTGAAACGCGTAGGAGGTGAATAAAGGAAGATTTGGATCTTAACATCGATGACTGGTGTTTCTTTGATATAAATGAATTTGGCAGCGCAGACCGGATAGCACCGTCTTTCCCTATATCACTACAAAAAGGGATCAGTATGGGGACTTTACTAAAATATGGGTCATTAATACAACAAGGGTACCATGATGGGGCCAATACTACAAGGGAGCTAGTGTAGGGGACATTACTACAGGATGAGGACCAGGTTGGGGACATTACTACATAATGAGGACCAGGATGGGGACATTACTACAAGATGAGGACCAGGATGGGGACATTACTACATGATGAGGACTAGGATGGATGAGGAACAGGATGGAGATTACTGCAATATTGGGACTGGACATTACTACAGGATGGGGACATTGCTAAAAGAAGAGGATCAGGATTTGTACTTTACAACATTGAGCAAAAAGTTTTGGTATTACTAAAAATGTCACTAAAGGTACTGTTACATGTTTCAATGTCATTTAGATATCACCAACGATCTCGGTCGTTAGGTAGGGATGAACGAGTACCTTATTATTCGTGCTCGCTATACTCGCAATGAGTAGGTAGCGGTACTCGCTACTCATTGCGAGTATAGCGAGTATGAATACTTTCGCAGTGTATCTATAGATACACTGCGAAAGTAGCCTAAAAGTGAGTAAAAGTTGTTAAAAAATAATAAACTTACATACTCACCTGTCCGACGCCTGCACCGGGACCGGAAAACCTCACCTCCAATCGCTGGACAAGGACCTTTCACTACAATCAGATGGCCGGTAGCGATCTGGCCAATCAGATGGCGCCACGTCACAACTACGTCATCGCTAGCGGCCACCTGATTGGCCAGTTTGCAAGGTCCTGATAGTACATCTAGAACCTTGCAAATTGGCCAATCAGGTGGCCGGTAGCGATCACGTAGTTGTGACATGGCGCCATCTGATTGGCCAGATCGCTACTGGCCATCTGATTGGCTGGTAGTGAAAGGTCCTTGTCCAGCGATCGGATGGCTTCTCTGGCGGTCCCGGTGCAGGCGTCGGAAGGTGAGTATGTAAGTTTATTATTTTTTTAACAACTTTTAATTACTTTTAGGCTACTTTCGCAGTGTATCTATAGATACACTGCGAAAGTATTAGGACTACTCGCTACTCCCGAGTACACATAAGTACTCGGAGAGAAGCGAGTAGCCCAAATACCGCTACTATTCGGCGAATACCGAATAAAAGCGAGTATACTCGCTCATCCCTATCGTTAGGACATCTTTTTGACATTGTTTGTGAGCTTCACACGTGTAGATATCATGGACGACGCACCAACAATTTAGTGAGCAGGTATCGTTCACACAACCCAGCTGTTTGGCAGCTTGCTGACAAGTATATTGTACACAGGAAATTTGCAATCAGTGGTGGCTGGGCGAGGTTTCACAAATGACCCTAAATGTCTTATATGTGGCACTTAGTCCTCTTATGATAACCTATTGCTGTTGAAACACTTATTGGATTAAAACTACAGCAAGCTACTGAGTAAAGGCCGGGTTATAAGTAGCGATGTGCCAGCGACCCAACCAATGATTGGGATCGCTGGCACATCGCTATGTGATCGTTGGTGAGATGCCAGACAGGCAGACTCACCAGCAACCAGCGACCCGTGTAACGACCTCGACATTGTGGAAAAGAATATAAACTATTCTTTTCCATGATGTCGAGGTCCCACTATTGTATTCAGCGGGAGAACACTGGCAACTTATTAATATTATAAAATATTATTCCATAACAGCAGCAGGTGTGTATCAGATAAGGAGCAGGGGACTTAGATTTATAACACCATTACAATAGTAAAATTTAAATAAAAAACTTGTGCTGCATTAATAGATGATGTTAGTGTCACTTTTAGGGTCAGTTTTATTCATCAAATATTCACGTTCCAAGTACAGACCTAGATGTCTGACAGTACTGTCAGGAATATAAGAAGCTGTTGAATTTGGGTTAGGGCCACGTCACACACACAGATATCTGTGCAGAGATTGTTCACAGATCTCTGGTTGCAGTGAAATCATGGACACATTGTTACATTTGTACACAGCCACAAAATGTAACAATGTGTCCATGATATCACTGCAACCAGAGATCTGTGAACAATCTCTGCACAGATATCTGTGTGTGTGACGTGACCCTTAGGAGACCCTCTGCAGTCAATACTTAAACTGCGAATGTTGGACATGAAAAATTGGCCTTTGGGGTGTGCAACCATTAAAGACTCCAAATACACTAGGATAATACTAACCTCGAATATGGCATTTCTGGCAGACCCAGCCAACCATCTAATGTGTGCGGAGTCTCCCAACTCTGAAGTCAGAGGAGAGAAGGCTAGGGCATGATTCACATTATTTTTACTGCCAGTACTGTCTATCAGTAGCTTGCTATCAGGACTATATGGCTACATTCACATGCGGTGTAATAGCCACGTATTCCTGCTTTTACGCAGCGCTTTTGAGCTCATGTAAAACCAGTGCAAAACAAAGCTGGTTACTCCTTCCAGCAAAAGCTATGGCTTTTGCTGGAAGGCGTGCAAATGCAAAAGCATCCGGCAAAGAGAATCGACATGCCAATTTTTGGCATTTTTTTCTGCCCGCTTTCCCCATAGGCTACATGTCAACATGGCCTTGGGGAAAGCGCGCCGAGAAAAACGCGCAAAAAATAGCCACTGCTGAATACACAACCATGAAGGGGAAATTCCCTGCTTTTGGAGTGTGAAGGGGCGATAGGGATGGAATCAGCGTCGCCTACTGATTTCCCGGAGGCGTGCCACAGCGTGCTGGAGACGCCCCCCCCAGCGATGATTGGTGGTGGCTACTGTGTTTCCATTGGCTGTCCCTTCACAGGGCGCCATATTTGAACAGCTGTCCATTCACACTACACAATGGCAATAGTGTCATGTATTAGCCAGCATTCCTGCGCACCCTGACCAATCATAACGCTATTGCGTTGTCTAATTAACGTTTGGGGCGCGGTGTAAAACAATTTGGCACGCCTATGTTCTCGCTACGCTAAACAGGTACGCCCACATTCTTTTGGAGATTGCGGCGTGTGAAGCGGCGTCGGGAGTCTACCGGATGTTTCCAGCTGTTGGTGTGGGAACTTCCGGGACGACACATTGCCTTAGGTTGAGAGCGAAATTGCGGCGTGTAAAAACGCCTTCGGCGTTCGGAGGCATCCATGAAAAATGTGTACACGCACGTTATATTGCCTCCGATCGCCGCCAAAAGTTGCGGCGTATAAAGGTACCCTTATTGATTTTTGATAACTGTTGACATATCAATGAAAATCTGCTTTGAAAACTGAATCATAGTGAAACTGTATGTTTTTTGTCTGGGAAGATTGTACTATACAGTTTGTCAATATCTGGGGTCATCTTCAAGGTAATATGTAAAGCTTCAGACAGCAACTAGGGCTGTCAATACTTTTATAATTCAGGTCTTTACAGTTGATGTCTGGTTTCTATTGCATGAGAAAGTCATACTTCAGGTATTTATCTGAAACACTTCATTGTAGTCTATGAGGAAACATGTAGATAAAAATGTAAGATAAGCCATTGTCATAGATTATTACACAATACAAACAGCAGTGTGTTTCTAAAGTGTAATAAATCAAATATTAGTTTATATGTGCCATCAAATCTGATATGAACTGGCTGATCAACCCAATACTATCTTCTGCAGATACCAGATGACTTAGCTGTGGCTAGTAAGGAGCCTCGTGCCTTAATTCAGTTTCTTTAGGTTCCCAGAATTTAACATATGTTAGAACAAATTATCATCTTAGAATCAGATTTTTTTTTGTATTTTTCAATTTGTATTATGGCCACTTTACACACACCAACTTATCTGTCCAACTTCTGAACAACTTACTGGTTGCAGTGAAATCATGGACACATAGTTCCATTTGTACACAGCCACAAAATGGAGCAATGTGTCCATGATTTCACTGCAACCAGTAAGTTGTTCAGAAGTTGGACAGATAAGTTGGTGTGTGTGAAGTGGCCTTTAGAGAACCCTACTGTCAACTTTTTCCGAAGCCTAAGATGACTAATTACAGACAAATATAAGTTCCATTCAACCACACATAGCGCAAACTCATTTTACCCCTTAATTTTGAGGACCCCAACAGAACAGACTTTTAATGAATTACTTCAATGGAAACACTTGATTATACTCGAACAGTATAGTTTTCACAAACCTCCTAGAATCTGATTGCCCATGCTGTGGCCGAAGAGACACCAAAAGGGATTGTTCATTAAGAAAAAAATAAATACAACATTTACACGCCCAATTATGGCATTCTGAGTACATAAAGGAGTCCTCTGTTCTTGGCTAGAGCTAAGGCTGGTTTCACATCACAGCAGCATCAGGTCCGGGGCTGTCCGATGTGAATCGGACAGTCCCCGACCTGATCTGGACACAGAAGCGTAGGGCCAAATATGCCCTCCGGTCTGGTGTCCAGCTGGATTCTTCTTATAGCAGCCGCAGCTGCTGATAATTCAAGATCATGGCTAGCAGGGAGCTAGCCGCGGTCACGAACTGTCAGCAGAGCATCAGCACCCGGCGTCCGGCTCCCAGGTGCGGCTCCGGTGCGATCCGGCGCCATAGACCCTCCATGTTAGGGGGCGCCAGATCGCACCGGACCGGGAGGATCCAAGTGTCTCAGATTTTTCCTCCCAGACACAAAAATGTTGCATGCAACGTTTTTGTGTCCATGAGGAAAATCCGAATACACCTGGATCCTCCCGGACAGATGCACGCCGGATGGCAGATAGCTGCCATCCAGCTCCATCTGGCCTCATAGTATTCTGATCCAGGGCTGTCCGGTTCACACTGGACAGCCCCGGATCGGATCATTCCGTGGTGTGAACCCGACCTTATTAGAGTGCGTATAAAATGTGCTTCTCACTCCAGAAGACCTGTCCTGTCCTGTGTATGTGAATGGGCACTATGTAAAGGTACAATTCCCCTATGGTGGCACTGAAGCAAAATTGACCACTGAGGCCTGTTTCACACATCCGTGCAAACCACGGATGTGAGACATGGCCGTTTGTGGGCGGGGCTTGTATCATGTGTCACGGATCGTGTGATATGTGTGCTGTCCATGTGCTATCCGTGGATAGCACACAGACAACCTGCCACTGCATACTCACCAGCCTCCAGAACCACTGTTCCTCTCACTTCCGGTCCACTGTTGGGCTTAGTGAAGTGAATATTCAGGAGTCTAATGAGTGGCCCCGGAAGTTAGAGGAGCTGTCAGCGCTGGAGGGAGGTTAGTATAAAATTCTTTATTTTTATGTTTTTAACTTTGTCTGTGGTCCATGCACACTGATGTTACACTGTGAACATCCGTGCACAGGACATTTTGCCCCAAAAGCGGTCCGTGGTGCAGGTAAATAACAGACATGTGGCCGTGTGGAGCACACGGACACGCGTCTGCTCCAGTCGGACACACGGTCCACGGGGTACCATGGACATGTGAAGGGGGCCATAGGAAATAATGAGCCTCCTTATGTCCGTGCCTCCGACATGTGTCAGCACTGACCGTACGCGTGCCAGAGGCACGGATGTGTGAAGGAGGCATTATAAGGTTTCCATAAGATAATTGCTAATTACTCAAAGTGATAGCAGGCGGGTACCTTGTGGTCAATCTATTGTCAAGGAACTTTCTTGAGTAAAGATTGTCTGAATTCCAGAAGCAGAGAATCCCAGTGGTATTACAGTGATCCAAGCTGGTGGTAAGATTATATAAATACTCTGTTGTGATCTAAGTTGGAGATATACTTGCTATATATTGTAATGAAGAAATCATTTTAATGACTTATCCAAGGAGATATTACAATCATTAAGGCTGGTAAACATTGAACTTGATGGACATAAGTCTCAATGACTATGTAACTATCTGGTTACATTTAAACAATAATATACTCATCCTGATAAAACATTTATAACTTCTACATAATAACTGTTCCATGTAATTGGGAGATTATAGATTTGAAAAGTTGATAAATGGGGACTGTGGAGTTACACAAAAACATTACAACTTCTGGAGTTTTCATGCCACATTTGGCCAGCTCTGCTAAAATGGAGGGTGCTGGCGAGGAGCATTTCTGACCAAGCAGAAGGATATACACAATACAGATAAGAGGTGCCAAATTCTTTAAATGGCATGTGCTTCTTAGGCTGGCTTCACACCACGCTTTTTGGGATCCTGTTCTGTCCGTTTTTGAAAAGGACAGAAGAGAATCCGTTTTCTGCCTCCCACGTATCCCTATGGTGCCAGATTGGCCATAAATGACCATCTGATTCTGCTAGTTCAGTCCCAGGTTCGTTTCTGTCCTGTTCTTTCCTGGCCCCAAAATCGGAGACTGCTCCAATTTTGGGCTCCAGTGAATAAATCGGACAGAAACGTATCGGGGGCGATCCAGCGCCTATAACATGGGGGTCTATGGGTCCCAAATCTGGGAAAAAACAGGATTGTTTCTCAGATCCGGATTTAGTGTACTGAGCATGCTCAGTACACTGAAACTCATCTGCTCCCGTAATAGAGGTTTAAATCGCCTGTCAAAACCGATCAGCGGGTGATTTAAACCACTGAGCTGCTGCGGCCATGTGTCACATTAGCTGATCGGGTGGCTGCTCCTTCCCGATCAGCTGATTAAGGTCCTTTAGCCACTGGAGGTGGATGCCTCACATTGTGGGACACTTGGCGGAGAGGTGAGCATTTCTTTTTTTATTTTTAACCATTCCTTTCTTTAATTTCACTTTAGCAGTGTAATGTAGATACACTGCTAAAGTGAAAGTAAAAGTGCCAACACCACTTGCCTGGCTCATCTGTGTCCAGATCCCTCAAAATCCCAGATCCGGACACAGAAATGTCACCGGAGTTTACAATCCGGACCTGTCCGTTACTGTCCGTGTGGTCCTGCTAAAAGCAGGACCCCATGGACAGGAACAAAACTGTGGTCTCAAGCCAACCTTAAAGAGGACCTGTCACCCCCCTGGGCTATGCTAACTGAATGCAGCACTGAATGCATCATGTCTGCTGCATTCAGGGAAGGGGTCCCCCATGTCTCTAGCCCCCCTGTAAGCTGTTAAAAAGATTTTATGAAGTGTACAGATAAGGAGTCCGGAGAGACTTATTCAGTAATGAGTCATTGCTGTTGCTGGGGTCCTCCCCACCTCCAGCCCTCTCTGTGCCACCTCCAGCCTTTTCTTGTTCTGCCTCCTGTATGTGTCATCGCTGTTGCTGGTGTCCTCCCCACCTTCAGTCCTCTCTTGTTCAGCATCCTATATGGGTCATCGCTGAGGGCTGGAGGTGACACAGAGGGCTAGAAGCGCGGAGGACTTCAGCAACAGTGTTGACTCATTTCTGAGTAAGTCCCTCCGGACCTGTTATCTGTACACTTTATAAAGTCTTTTTAACAACTTACAGGGGGGCTACAAAAATGGGGGACCCCTTGCCTGAATGCAGCAGACACGCTGCATTCAGTTAGCATAGCACCAGGGGGGTGACAGGTCCTCTTTAACAAACTTGGTGCATTGTCCCCCAGTAAGCCATTCATTAGACTAGCTTATGAAATGCCGGTCTTAAAGAATCAGTAATTAAAAGTGGAATCTTAAAGGGATTGTCCACTACTAGGACAACCACTTCTCAGTCCCCATGAAGGCCTCATTAAAATAAAAAAAAGCTTATACTCTCCTCCAGTGCCTGTGCTGTACTGTGATGGTGCTCTGTCTGGAGGTGAGTACAAGATTTTTTTATCTTAATGGGGCCAAACATGCGAAATGAGAAACGGTTGTTCAAGTAGTGGACACATCCTTTAAGATTGAGTCCTCTCCAATGTACTGTGCTTACCTTGATCAGTCATTTTGTTTGACAGAAACAAGAACATTAAAGCTACATTAACATTGTGCGTTTTTGGTCTGTTTTTTCTCATCAGTTTTTGTAGTCAAAACCAGGAATGGGTGTTAAATACAGAAGTGGTGAGGTGTTTCTATTATACTTATCCTCTGATTGCTGAACTCCTGATTTTGGCTATAAAAACTGATGAGAAAAAATAGACCAAAAATGCACAGTGTGAATGGAGCCTTACTTCTAAAAATGTGTCAATCACTGAAGTTCCCATTGCTGGGGCCATACTGATTCTGAGAGCAGCAGAGATCCATCTGAACTGAGTGACACTCAAGTATGTGCATCAGTATGCCCTCAATTCATTGTCTATGGGACTACCGGAGATCTCAAGGCATTATGACACGGCCACTCCAGGGCAATGGGGATACTTGGGACATGGTCAGTTGTTGCGGTCCTTTTTCGTTTGGGAGATGTCACGGCGGCGACCCGTCTCCGTGGCCTAGGTGGTGTCATTTAAAAAAGAGCTAGGGATGCTGGGCTTTGTTGACGGGGATGGGAAAAGGGGTATTTGTGACGCCACTCATGATGTGCGGCCAAGTGTGGCCGCCACTGCTGCAAAATCTCTGGGATGATGACCGGCAGCCTGGATGGTTTCGCTCCCAGTGGGTGGAGCAGGTTCCCCAGGGCAGTGGGTAGAGAAGTCAGTTCATTATTGGCCAGTGTTCCTCGGGTAATCAGCACCTCGGTGTATCAGGCAGCCTCTGCAGTCGGTGGGCGCCGCAAAGAAAAGTCTTACACACATCTGTCGGAGTTCTGTACCTTTACTTCAACATTTCAACCAGGCTGCCAGGTGCTTCCCTCTACCAATCTCCGGTCCAGCTTTTTTGTCAAGAACCGGGACAGTGTTGTCGTGACCCCTGGGTGCTCCTTGTTCTCTCAGGGTGTTTCTTTCACTGGTGGTATTCTCAGCACCTCTAACTCATCTCGCCTCTCTCATAAGTGCCTCCGTGCACAGAGCCCGGGTACCGACAGCCACAGGAATTGACTGGCACCGCTGTCTAGTGCTGCGCCTTAGTATGGATGCCTTCTTCGAGATGTGCCAGGTTTGTGGCCACAGTTCCCTTTAAGATCTCATGGCCTCCGGTGCAGCGGCTCGAGCCTACAGCTGCTGCACCGTGATCAGGGTTGGTCCCCTCTTTTGTCAACCAGCTCCTCTGTTCCTCTGCCAGATATGGGTGTACGGATGATCTTAGTCTTCTTACACACCCCAAGGGCTCCTTCCCTCTTCTACACCTTCTGGTCTTTCCCTCCCATAGCGAGCATGACCGTGCTCCAGCCCGTGGGAGCTAACACCTTCACCACCTCTTGACTCTCACTCTGACTTCCTACTCCCTCTCTGTCCTCCTCCCTAGTCTCTCTACGTTCTACCCCGTGTCCCCTTTTCTGAGACTGGGCCCACCCTCCATTTCTGCCCAGGGTTTTACGTGTGTGTTGCGGTGTGAGGTCACCATCCCAGTATCTGAAGAACAGGGGCACTACTCTCCCGCTAATGGAGGAGTGCAGTACCCCTGGTGGCGGCCAGACCAGTGGGGCACCACAATTACATAGCGATTGATTTGAGCTGTGATACGCATGAGCAATTGCCACTCCATTCATAAGGGGCTCTACTATACCCCATTTCATGAAACGGTGGGAGTATCAGTGGAGAGACCACTATGGCATTTGGGCTTCGTGCACATTTAGCATTTAGTGAGTTTTAACCTCAGTATTTGTAGCTAAAACCAGGAGTGGGTGATAAATACAGAAGTGGTGATGTGTTTCCATTATACTTTTTCCTCTGATTGTCCCATTCCTGGTTTTGGCTACAAATCCCGAGGTAATAACTCACGAAATACTCAACATGTGCACATGGGCTTAGTAATCAGATAGTTATCACCAATCATAGAACTAGCATAGGCGTAACTTGAAGCTCATGGACCCCGATGCTAAAGCTCCAATGGGGCCCCTAATTAATGCAAGTCTTTAATAGCATTAGTGTTTTTCTATAGGCCAGAGGGACTTTTGGGGCCCCCAAGGTTCCAAGGCCCAAGTGCGATTGCAACCCCTGCACCTATTGTAGTTATGCCCCTGAGCATAGGTGATAACTATCAAACTTGGTTCAAACCCTTAATGTTGCTAATCTTTTACACAATGCAATAGAAGAATCTAAGCGGCACTCATCGGTTCTTCAAACTGTCTATTTTCGAGACATATAAAGGGTCGGCAGTGAGAGATGAGGGTGTGCAATATTTTGCATACAGGTTTTCAGGTAAAATCCTTCAATTCACTTAAGGCGGTCCGTGAAAACTGAACATAAGACTATTACCCTGACCTCATAACATATTCACAACATACTGGATTCGGCAGTTCCTGAACCCTCCTTTACATCAAAAGTGTAGTAGGAACGGAGTTGACCTGATATAAGCTGTGCACAATACATGATGGCTCAGCAGTGAAGAGGTTAAGAAGGAAGAAAATATGTCGTATAATAGTGTCTGTGAGGAACAATACCGATTTGTCGCCAAAGCTTTTAGAGGGAGTGCCATTGCCCCAGGTATACAGAACACCCCACACAGCCTCGGGGACAGGTGTGTCTTTCCCTGCAATGTGCCAAATCATCCAGATTTATACAAGAACAATTCACTGTTGGTAGCTGTGACTGGCCCCATCATATAAACATCAGAAGAACTAATCTTATTTCTCACTAACTGATTTTGTAAGGACCACCTCAACTACAGGGCCCCATCGCAAACCCTGGGATTGGACATGGTGTTCCTCTCATTTGTCTGCCTTCCATTTTCAAGAGTTGGCCTTTACCAGCGTCTTCTCTCTGCATTCTTCATGAATGCGTCTATACAGTGCTGTCTTAAATCAAGCATGAAAGTTGTCTTAAGATTGCATCAAACAATAAAGTTATTGTAGCTAGCGCTAATGCTGTACATTAAGGATATGCAAGTGCGTAAAAAAAGCACCTGACAATGTGGTACTTTTTACGATGGGAGGAGATAGTACCTCAGGGAGGCCTAGATTTATATTCTATGTCTCTAGTCTCCCTCATCAGAATCCTTGGTATGTCCTATAGCGGCAGACAAAAAAATATAGTCTACTAAGTATGTTCTTGCAACCAGACAGGAAATTACACAATGGTGGTAATCTTGTGTATAGTCAGAGGAATGCATAGTCTCCGATGTATGATTGGCATACTTGTCATAAGAGCCTCCAAAGAAATACAGAAGAACATTAGGGGTGATACTTTTATAAAGGGTGTTGACAGATATTATTATAGCTTTGTTCTAGGAATAGCATGCATACACCATTTAGATTTGACACTGGAAGTCAATAGGAGAATATCTATGGGAAAATCAACAGTTAAGTCACTGGACAAGGTCTTCAAATCAAGGAATATTTCACTAGCAACGAAGACGCTGCTCGTACATAGTCTGGTCTTTTCTGTAGTACCAAATGGAAGTGAAGCATGAACAATAAAAAATCTAGACAGAAGAAGAATCAAAGCTTGCAATATGTGGTGCTGGACAAGGATGTTATCAATATCAGGGATGGCAAAAAGAACAAATAAATCCATTTTGGAACAAATCAAGGAACATTTCACTGTAAATGAAGACACGGCTCATACAGTCTAGTTTACTCTGTAGCAACATACGGAAGTGAAACATGGACAATAAAGAAACCAGACAAAAGAATAATCAATACCTCTGAAATGTGGTGCTGGAGAAGGATGTTATCAATACCAGTGATGGCAAGAAAAACAAACAAATCCATTCTGGAACAAATAAAGCCAGTTATGTCACTGGAAGCAAGGATCACCAAGCTATGACTTGACTACTTTGGACACATCATACGAAGAGAGAAATAACTGGAGAAGGACATCGTGGTAGGAAGAATAGAAGGAGCAAGCAATGAAGAAGACCAGCGACCTGATGACTTGATAATGACAACATAATGGCAGAGAAGACCCTGGTGCACCTATCTAGGTTCACACAAGATCAATCTTCCAACAGAGCATGTAGCCATCAATTCGCCATGGCTCGAGACCATGCTGAAGGCAAGTAAATTCTAAATAATATTCAAGAAGTCTTATATATTCAGATCACAAGAAACAGAACAAAATGAGAAATCCATCAGTATATAGTCAATGTTCTAAATACAGATGCATTAAAAAAAAAGCAGATCAGTTAACATCAATTTTTTAGACTTTTTTTCCACTACATATATAAAACCAATTGGATGATGCTAGAAAATAAGACAATTGATTTACTAACTATATAAGCAATGGTAGATTTGGTATTGCAATATCTGCCTATTTACTAACAAGTGAATGAACGAGTGAAGCTCAAGGGAGTAGATTTCATATCATTTTATCAATTATGTCAATATAACTGACATCCAAATTAAGCCCTAGCCTATTTATTGATATACAGACATTACAAAGTATAGCTAACATTACAACATTTATCATTTCCAAGTATATAACAATGGAAAAGATTTAATAGTCTATGAATAATATTACATAAATACATAGTTTTGTGCCCGTGTGGCACCTCAGGGGCGGACATAGTATTGGTGCAACTTGTGCAGCCACACAAGGGTCCAAGATGTAAGGAGGCCTCTTCTACGTCCAAAGCAGGCAGAATTGTGCATTATGTTGAGCTATTGAAGTGCAAAAAGCCCATATATTGATCTTCCACAGGGACCCTTTCTGTATCCACTCCTGTGGCAGCTATTGGGCTACTGGACTGATGGCCCCTTCCAAGTTGGTGTTACCCCCAATTTATTGTGGTCTCCATTGCTGTTGCACTGTTGACCAACAAATAGCTTGGAATTGTATTAGAGTCATGAAACCGAGACAGGGGCACCAGGATGTTCTTCACGGGCGGTAGCTTTATTGTTGAGTTAAGCGGTAAGGCAAACAGGGGCTTAGTTTTTATTGCTTTCTGAAGCCTCATTGTGCTCTACTGGTCTTTAGGTAGTAAGGTTATGTGCCTACATTGCGAATTTGGTGCTGAAGTTTTCTGCAACCAATTTGCATCTTCTGGCAGAACAACAGACCCAAAAACGTGCATTTCGGGTCCATTTTTGACACGTATTTGATGTGTATTTAGAGTGTTTTTCCTCCTTGCATATTTTATAATGAAGTCAATGACTGAAGAGCTGAAAAAAAGCTTTAAAACCAGATCAATAATTGACATGCTGCTTCTTTTTTCTGCATCCAAAATCTGCACCAAATATGAATGGAAAAAAACGCTGTGTGAACACCGCACTTCTGAACTCTCATAGACTTTGCTGACCTTATAATATACCTGCGTATTTTGAGAAATCTGCATCAAAAAAACGCATCAAATAAGCAGCGTGGGCACAAGGCATAAGGTTCCCGACTTTGTAGTCCTGGCATAATATATTGGAATCCTGTCTGTGCCGTGATGTCAGCGGGACAGATTCATATACACATTCAGTGACTTTTGTGTGCGGTCTACAGTCTGTTTGTTTTTGCCTTTTATTGCCACGCACAAAAGTACACAAATCCTGAAAGATGTGGACTATGAAACTATCAATGATTACCCAGCTACTAATAGAAAGCAGAGGTAAAGGCCACTGAGTGTTTAACCCCTATGTGCTGGCATCACTGCAATCTAGGAAAAAAATGGGTTAATTGTTAGGTTTGGCTTCTCTTGTCTGTAAACCTGTGTGGCAGGAGTTAATAATTGACTTGATATTCCTCATGCATGAAATGACCTCTTGTTATTCTGTAAGCGACAGCAGAGGGAGGTAGGGAAGGCAGCAATCAGTGAAGCGACTGATCCAAAGTCTATCTATAGGGAAGGCAATGGGAGGGTGCCATGACGCAGCAAGTGCCATTTCAATGCCACCCACCCTTCATCTAGCAGTTATGCAAATTCCATTTACTGGTTTCTCCGTCAGTATTGGGTTCATTCTTGCAGCAGATTCATCCTGACAGGTGTAGCAACTTAGCAATGTCTGTTCCACATCTTTCTGCTATTCTATAATCCTGTGTACACTTTCCCATGGTGAAATGGGATAACAGTCTCCATTAGGGTCTAGTTACGGGGGCATTAAGGAGCGCTAAGGCTTAACACAAAGAAGTAAAGCTGGATTTAATCATAAGCTTAACACTGCAATACTGTTGGATCAGTTTTGCTTTCTTATGGCAAATTCTGTTATTTTCATTCCACCCTTCTAAATATATTCATGCATTAAAGTCCAGAACCAGAAGCTGTTTATCAGTGGTGTAACTTGAAGCTCATGGGCCCCAATGCAAAAGCTCGAGCAAGGCCCCCCCAATCATTGCTAATCTTTAATACCATTAGTCTTTTTCTATAGACCAAAGGACTTTTGGGGTCCCCTAAGCTCCAGGGCCCAGGTGCAATTGCAACTCCTGCACCTATTGTAGTTACATCCCTGCTGTTTATCAGTTGACTCGCCCACCAGGGCCGTGGGGTACTCGGATCCGAGTGGCAGTTCTGCTGGGGAAGTCACGGGGGTCGAGACCCGGCTCCGTGGCCCTGGGCGGTCAATAAAAAAAAGACTGTTTTAGGAATACATGTGACGCCACCCGTGGTGTGCGACTATGGGTAGCCGTCACTGCTGCAGAACCTCTGGGGAAGATGGATGGGTAGCTAGGCTGGTGTGGCTCCCCACAGGTGGAGCGGGGTCCCAAGGGCAGTTATAACAGTTTTTGTAAGGGATGCTGGACATTGAGGTGCAGGATAGAGGAACGGGAATAACTGGAGGCCACAGCGCTAAACATTTTCTTTACCTTTACTGGTAAGTTGCTGATACAGTCCGGGGCACTGGTTTAGATGTTACTGTGGAGCCAGGCAGCCTGGAAGCAATCAGGAGATCCACCTAGCCAGGTGGGTTGGAGACCTCCCTTCTGCACTGTGTGATTTCGACCGCTGCATGAAGCTGTGCTAAGGTTCTCTTCCTGCTCCTAGTCTGTACCTGTATAGCAGGCAGTGCGAGCCCTGTTCCAGGGGTCACTCCTCAGTGCAGGCCCTGGGCTCTAGTATGCTACTGTGCTCTAGGTGTTAGGTAGGCCAGGGGACCTGGAATCCCCTGCCTCTCCGGATTTCTGCTGCTGGGCCATTAGTACCGGAACGGCCTCGGACTTCGGTGTCCGGATTCCGGTGCTTCTCCTCTGGGGTGAGCTCGACACTGCTCTGCTTCCCAGGCTCTCCTCTCCTTCCTCCTCAGACTCACTCTGTGACTGTTCTCTAAGACTGTCGGTGGCTTTCTCCCTAACCCCACCTCCAGGCCAGAACTTTTATAAGGAAGCGCCCCTTAAGCCGGGTTCTAGAGCTCCCCCTTCTGGTCTGGAGACAGGACAGTGTTGGATGCTGTGCCACCTGAATAGGGGACCCCCTTCTTGCTTCCAGGCGTGACATCACCCCCCGTGAGGGAGGTAATGCCACCATGGCAACCGGATCCTGGGGTACTACACCTTCATGACTCCAGAAGGCTATTGCTATAAATGCCTACTCATACCCACATCCACTTTCTCACTTAACCCCCAGACTTTTAAGGAATTTGTCACTGTTTTGTTATACCAACTGAGAGTATAATATACTACCGATAGCTTGATTCCAACTTACTAGTCTGCTTGCTTCAGATTTAATAAAGTCCCTGTTCTCTCTGCTTTAGATCTACTAGTTCTATGAATGCTGAGCATCTTACAACCCCACCCATACCACCAGTGTAGTAACTTGAAGCTCATGAGCCCTGATGCAAAAGCTCCAATGGGGCTCCCAAATATTGCAAATCTTTAATAGCAGTAGTCCTTTCTATAGGCCAAGGGAACTTTTGGGGCTCCCCTAGGCTGCAAGGTCTTGGTGCGATTGCAACCCCTGCACCAATAGTAGTTATGCCCCTGCATACCACTGATTGTGTGCACTGTGCATAAGCCGGAAGCTGCCAATCAGTGATGGGAGCGGGGTCATACAGACTTCATAAATATGCTGGACCACATGACAGCAGGTTAATATTCTTCTACTGATAATATCCTGCTGATAAAAAAGTGATTTCATCATACCTGCAGTACTCAGCCTAGTAAGGGACAAATCGCTGGAATGACCGTGCTGTTCTCAGATTAGGTAGCATGATTGACTGTAATATTGAATACTGAAGTAACTGACCATCTTGCTGGCAGTCAGAAAGCATATTGTCTACTTGCAGCTTCTGATAGAAGCCAATCAACGTTCAATGTTCTTGATGACCACTTTACCGGAAAGTTCATTGAGTCCTTCTTTGGTACACTCACACCTGTTTCGGTCTTTGACTAGGCCTGATCTATACTGCTGCATTCTATAAGCACACACCTTGTACTCTGTAGACCCAACCCCATCATGTACGCTTACCTTGTTACCAGGAAAATGTCATCTTTTTTCTAGGTGTTTTACAATGTAGCATATTGTTACCTCCACAATCTCTTTTCAGTAGGTTCTAATTTCCCAATCATAGAAAAATTTGACACGTAAGTTATGCAGAGAATGTGGTGTTTTTTAATTCCTGCTGTTTATGGACTTGTAGTAAAATCAGATCCAAGATGGTAAATCAGATGGAAATAGAAGAAGAGTGATATGAATATCCGTGCTGTCACTGGCTATTATATCTGGAATGTAGGTTGAAAGGATTCTGAAGTCAAAAGTTTATAAAAATCTCAACTCTGGCAGAAGATCAGGCCCTTTAGGAGAGCTAGACAGCTTGTATAATTCCATGTGGACTCGACATGAAGACCATCAAAGGGAAAAACTGTAGATGGTGATAATGCCATGTCCACTGATTAACTTTGGATAGAAGAAGCTCAATAAGATTTTACAATTCTTGATTCTTTTAAAGTAGAAATCTAGGAAGGGTCTACTTTGTATAAAGTTTTAAATGGGACCGTATTTGTAAGGTCTGATTGTTCTGTACTCGAGCAAGTCCTTTGCATTTTCTGAGCGTACTCTGTCCCTCCATCGAGTCACCCATCTCCCCTCACTGGCCATGAGAGGTTGGGTGTCACCTCCAGAGATGATGCAGCTGTTTGCTCTGGACGTGCATTACGATCTTAGAGACTTAGTTCAGGTTGTGGTATTACTGGCAGACGGGGCAGCAATGCTCCTAGTGATCATGCTTTTCAGGGCCCTCAGGACGCTGGGTTCCCTAGTGTTAGCTGTTGCCAGCAAATATGGGACACTATGTCTGCTCGTTCAGCTATGTGGTGGGAGGTTCCTTCTACTCCACCCTCCTTGCCAGGACTGTGGAGTCGGAGTCGTGAAGTCAGAGTCTGTGTCCATTTTGGGTGGAGTCGGACTCAGAAAAACTGAGGAGTCAGAGTGGGATGTTTGGCTTACTAAATTCACAGCCATGGTTGTGGAGTTTGAGTCTTGGAGTCGGTGTCCATTTTGGTAGAGTTGGAGTCGGGTTTAGGGAAATTGAAGAGTCAGAGTTGGATGTTTAGCATTCCGACTCCACAGCCCTGCTCCTTGCCCCAATCTTTGCCTCTCTGGGCTGAAGCTGGAGATTGGGCATTGTCTCAGAGTGTCAGGTGATCCATGAAAGGGAGATTTAAACCAGAAAATATCCTCTCCTCTGTGCTGATAATTTTAGTAGTGCTTGGTTGGTAAAGGTTAGCAGTTAGGATTGTTTCTTCTGATTTGCAGTTTTGCTCTAGCATTTTGGTCTAGGCTCTGTCCTTACTTTTCCTTATACTTTGTTTTGCACTGCTTTTCTTGTTTGCACTGGTGTGTTTGATCCGACTGTGGCCTATGTGTCTAGTCCCCAGCCATGCCACTACTTGTCACCTGGGATGGGCTACGGTAAAGTCCCCTCTTCCAAGGCCAAGTGCACATGCTTTGTATTTGTAAGTTTTTTTTACCTCAGGATTTGTAGCCAAAACCAGGAGTGGGTGATAATACAGAAGTGGTGCAGGTGTTTCCATTAGACTTTTCCTCTGATTGCTCCACTCCTGGTTTTGACTACAAATCCTGAGGTAAAAAACTCATCAAACACTCAGCACGTGGCCTAAGGGTGTGCATTAGCATAATGGCTAGCACTAAGTGTATCTGGCATACGGCGCTTTCTGGTCACAGTCTAGTCATCTCACCACTACCATAGCATTACATAATAATCAGCCCAGATTTAATGGATCCAGCTAAGCAGCTGTGGAACAGATGCAGAACCTGTTAGGGCCCTTTCACATCAGCGTTTTTTTCAAATCGCGGCAGATGCGGTGAAAAAACCGCATCTGCCGCGATTACCGCATACCGGCTGCACTTGCGGCACGGTTGCGGCGCGGTTGCGGTAAACACCATACAATGTATAGGCGGACTTGCGGCAGGTGCGGCAAGTGCGGTTTTGGCACTTGCGGCAGGTGCGGACGCGAAAAAAAATGCTGTCAGCCGCGTTTTTTTTCACGGCCGCACCTGCCGCAAGTGCCAAAACCGCACTTGCCGCACCTGCCGCAAGTCCGCCTATACCTTGTATGGCGTTTACCGCAACCGTGCCGCAAGTGCAGCCGGTATGCGGTAATCGCGGCAGATGCGTTTTTTTCACCGCATCTGCCGCGATTTGAAAAAAACGCTGATGTGAAAGGGCTCTTAAGTATGTTTCAGGATCTAGCTTTAGCGGTTGGGCAGCATGCTCAAGCTCTAGCTCAGTTAGTCCCTGTAGCTTCTATACCCCTCTTGTCAGGCCCCAGGTTTGGAGCCAAGTCATACACTAAGCCCAAGGTCCCGTCGCCAGGATATTTTACTAGAGACCATAAGCAATTTTATATTTTCGTTAAAGTTGCAAATTATATTTGCAGCTCACACTTATTTCTTTGGGGGACAAAAAGTGTCAGGTGGACTTAGTTATTTCTTTATTTAGAGGGGATCTTCAGACATGGGAGGTTATTTTAGCTGATGAATCCCCAGCCCATAATTTCATTGTGGAATTTTTTTAAGGCACTGGGTCTTATTTATGATGAGCCGGACCAAGCCATTATTGCAGAAGAAAACCTCAAAGCACTTTGTCAAGGTAACCATGAAAAGTGTTGTTCACGGTTTAAGCGGTGATCTATTGATGGAATGGAATGGGGTGGAATGATGCAGCTTTGCAGAACATGTTTTTGGGTGGACTGGGGGATCACTTGAAAGACAATCTGATGCATCAATCATCGCCTCCAAGTCTGGAGGTTGCCATGACTTTTGTTGTGTGCCTTGACAGAAGGAGACGAGAAGGGCTACAATATAAGACCCCTGCTAGAAGAGTGTTGTCATCTCCAGAGTTGCCTTCTTAAGGGAAGGAGCATATGCAATTGGGATAAGTGGCTCCTTCGCATGTACAAAGATGACACTGTTGGAAATGGAGATTGTATTTGGTGGTTGGGGATATGGTGTGGGTGTATACTAAAACCTTAGATCTCAAGGTACCCTTCCTTAAGCTTGAACCCTTGAACCTCCTTTCCCCCCCCCCTCCCGGTTTATTTGACGTGATCCCATTTTAAAGGTTATTAGGAGAGTTTCCTCTGATTTGCTCCTATGACCTGACATTTTGGTCTAGGCCCTGTCGATAGCTTTTCTTATACCTTGTTTTGCACTGCTTTGCTTTTCTTGTTTGTAGTAATGTGTTTGAGCCAAATGTGGCCGCTATGCCCGGCCACTAGCCACCCCGCTATTTGTCACCCGGGAAGGGCCTTGCCAAATTCCCCCTCTTCCAGGATCGGAAGGTGGGTGAAAAGTACCTGTCCCTTAAAGGTCTGCATTAGCGTGATGGCTAGCATAAACTGTGATTGGCATACGGCGTTTACTGTGTTTTTTATAGAGTGATACCAAAACTTGGATATATAAAAACAACTTTGTTGTTCAAATGTTAAAGCTCAGCACAGGACAAATAGAAAAATACACACAAAAGACAGGCACCCGAACTAAGACAACAGGATATACTGCGTTTAACTGGCCAGCAGTCCAATCATCTCACTATTACCTTAGCATTACATAATTGTCTTCAAACCATGACTCCTCATTAACAAATGTTCAGTCCTTCGAGTACTAGTCCAAAAATTGACCATATTTAAATACAGGAAAATGATCTTCCACTAACAAATATAAGGATTGTGGAAGTAACAGTCTCAAATGTGTCCAGGTGCCTTAGGCTGCTGAAATCCCCCAGCAGGGCCGGACTGGGACCAAAAAGCAGCCCTGGAAAACAAGCCCCACCAGCCCACACACTGTATCAACAAACAGCCCCAATACGTGAATTTTGCTTTTATGTTGTCGTGGCCCTCACCACATTCTTTAAGGAGTTATCTGAAGAGGCACATGTGAATGGTGCAGCAGAGGGAATAATCAACCACAGCTCTATTTACATGGTGCTCTTCAAAGCTCCGTTTGTCAGGATTGTGGGGTCTCAGTGGTCAGCAACACAGACACACAGCCAGCCACACACACAGCCTCAGATAGCCACACAGCCTCAGCCAGCCACACACAGACACACAGCCAGATACCCACATACAGCCACACAGAGCTACAGCCACACACAAACAGGTATCCACATAGACAGCCACCAGCCACACAGCCAACCACACACAGCCAGCCACATAGACAGCCACACATAGAGGCAGACAGCCACACAGACAGCAACAGCCAGCCACAGACACAGCCAGCCACACAGCCAGCAAAATAGACAGCCACAGCCAACCACACACAGACACACAGCAACACACACAGCCAGCCACACAAACAGGTACAGCCAGCCACACAAACAGCCACAGCCAGCCACACAAACAGCCACAGCTAGTCACACAAACAGCTAGCCACACAGACACACAGTCAGTCAACCACACAGTCCCAGCCACACAGTCAGCCACACCAGTCACACACAGCTAGCCACACACACAGACAGCCAAAGCCAGCCCCAAAGCTACATCCAGCCACATAGACAGACATACACAGCCAGCCACACAGCCATCCAGCCACACACAGCCACAAACAGCTAGCCACATAGACAGCCACCAGTCACACAGACACAGCCAGCCACACACAAATAGCCAACCACATAGACAGTTACACACACATCCACAGCCAGCCACAGAAACAGCCAAAGACACAGTCAACCACACACAAACAGCCAGTAACATAGACAGCCATAGCCAGCCACACACAGACCACAACACAGCCGCAGCCAGCCACACACAAAGCCAGCCACACACACAGCCACAGCCAGCCACACAAACAGCCAGCCACACAGACACACACAAAGCCACAGTCAACCACACAGTCCCAGCCACACAGTCAGCCACACACAGCCCCAGCCACACACAGAGACAGTCAGCCACACAGACACACACACACAGCCAGCCCCAGACACACACAGCAGCCACAGCCACGCAGCCCCAGCCACACACAGTCAGCCAAAACCACACAGCCCCAGCCACACACAGCCAGCCAAAACCACACAGCCCCAGTCACACACAGTCAGCCCAGCCTCGAAGCCCCAGCCACACACAGACAAGTGCCTCAGCTGATAGTGAAAGCACCTTGCCTTGCTCTCCTCGGCTTTGGCTTGCTATCTCGCACTGCCCCAGGTCCGCAGCTGACAGGTCAAAGGAGGAGTGAGGAGGAGACTGTACGCTGGGGTATCACTGACAGGGAGGAGAAATCATGTGTACAGTTTGGCCCCTTGTCACTGAAATCTAATTAGTAGCAAACTCTAAATTCTGATTCCAGAGGAACAACAAAGCGGATTTCTTGACCAAAGGTATCAATTTACTCAGTATTAAAGAGTTATTGCAGCCATGTGTTAACTTTCCATTACAACATGGTGCTGACAAGTTCCCTTTAAATAAAATGAAATAGGGGGAAAAATGACTTAAAAATCTGGAAGCACAAGATCTAGCTGAAAAGCTAAAATTAATGATGAATACTCCACCCTCTTCTCCTAAAGTAAACCACATATTCTTTATCATTCATGTGGAACTCAATATTGAATTGCATTCCGTCAGTCACAAAAATTGTAGAGCAGGAAAAACAAAACAATTGTGGTTCCTTAACTGTGAGATTTCTGACGGGATTAGCTCCTTAGAAAACAAACACATTCATTATAAAGCCCTATCCAGTCCTGGTGGATAAGAGGTTTCTAAAGAACTTGTTTGATTACAACATTACTAGAATAGAACCCAGATTTTATGCAGAATCCTCCTTTAATAGGACAATGCAGAAATCTACATACTAAAATAAGAAAGTAAAAGGAGAATGAATAATTGTTATCATCCATTTTCTTTTATCCATATCCACAGTACATCCCGGTTGATCATGAGTTCTAGTAGAAATTTCATCTTTTTTTATATTTCTCAGCTTTTCATCACCAGTTTATAGAATTAAGAGATCTTTGAGATATTGAGAAAATAAATTGGTGGACAAAAACGCTGCCCTGTTGAAGAGAAATCAATCTTAGAAGTGATATGGAAATCAGGATGGAAGTGTTCTGCGTAGGATGGAATTCTTTGCCTCGGTTCTCAGCTCATCTCCAATGTATAATACCAATTCCATCCAATAACCCAATGGACGGCAGAGGTAGACTGAGAATGGAGTCTGGAGCTGAGACAGTTTAAGGCACATCCTACCTAGAGCACTTCCAGTCTCATTTGCAGGTCACTTCTAAAGGGGATTTCTCTGAAACAAATTAGCATTTTGTTTAATAAAGGTATCGGTTATGCCCCATGAATGGGAATGATTCATTGTTGTATGTGCTGCATATGGCATTTTTCTCTGTTGCAAGGCAGAAGTACTGCCTTTGGTATTTTGTCCCTTTCCTCTATCTGTAGCCCTGTGATGTCAATTTTACTCCTCCCTTCCTCCCCATGTAATTGTTTTTCTGCCATCTTAGTATGGACACATGTTTATTGCTCTGATGAAGAATCACTCTTTTTACCTACTTCATTGTACATCAATACAAGATTTCAACAAAAATCATCTCCATTTCTCCCGGACTCTTAAGGGGGTGTCACACGCGTCAATGTCGTCAGTGAGATGATTGCTGACGACATTGACGGCTGATCGCTGGTGAGCTGTCACACAGGCAGACTCACCAGCGATCAATGGACCAGAGACATCGTGGAAACGATTTAAATATCGTTTCCACGATGTCTTGCTCCCGCTGCCAGCCTGCTGGAAGCGGGAGCAGGCTGGTCTCCAAGGTAAACTGCGGGTATCTAGGCAGCGCGCGCTGCCTAGATACCCGACGTGTACCTTAGTTACCAGCCTCCTCCGCTCACCGGCTGGTATCTAAGGTACACAGCGGGTAACTAGGGACCCTAGTTACCCGCTGTGTACCTTAGATACCAGCCGGTGAGCGGAGGAGGCTGGTAACTAAGGTACACGTCGGGTATCTAGGCAGCGCGCGCTGCCTAGATACCCGCAGTTTACCTTGGATACCAGCTCCCAGCGCTTGTGAGAGGCGCTGGGAGCTGGAATATCGCTACTCCCGGTGTCACACGCAGCGATGCTGCGTGTACACCGGGCGACCATCGCCAGGTTTTAGGACAGATTCTAAAACCTGGCGATCATCAACCAGCAATTTATCGCTGGTTGATTCAGTATGTCACACGCATCAATATCGCTGCAACGTCACGTGCAGCCGAGATCGTGCAGGCGATATTGACGCGTGTGACATACCCCTTACTTCAAGTCAGTGTGGTTGAGTTAAAACTATCTAAGGATGCTTGCATGTGAGTACAACGGTCAATACGATTATCAAAGGGAATGATATTTCAGGCACCTATGCTTGCAGTGCACTGAAGAACCAGAATAGTATTGATTTACTTGGGGTCATATAACCTACACGTGTAATTGGTTGGTGAGGAGGTGGTAGAATAATAGAGTGCCTTTAAGGATATGCTTATAATTGTTCATTGGCTTAGGCAGAGCATCTCTTTTGATGCACAGTCTTTACCACATATAATTTATTTGCTCAGAAATGTTTTATAGAGTCTCTGTAGCAATTTGTCAGTAGACGTGCATCAATATGTAAGTTTAGTGAATAGGTGCTTTGTCTTCTTATGCTTTTATTACAGCCACCTTGTAAGACAGGTTTTCTGATTTTCGAGGAAATAGCTGATATATTACTGTACTCGGTATAACAAGTGATAAGGAATCGCAATATTTTTTCTAAAGCAAATTCAATTGTAGGAAATTAACTTTGCATGTGTAAATGTCTATGGCTACCTTTTAATTTCAGGTTTTGCCTCAAAGGTTATGTACACCTTTGCTTTTAGGATGCCAATGAACAATTAAAAAATGTTTAAAGTTAAGAAACTTTCTATGTAGTCTTCAGTAAAATTTTTACCGTTGTAATATCCCTATCTCCAGGGGACAGGGAGATCAGCTCCTGTCTTGCCACCGACATCCCCCTGTTTCCCACACTCTTACTCGCTCCCTCAGCATCCCTCCATTCTGCTGCACCATCCTGTCGTGTCTTCTGGGGTGTGGAGGAGTGTGCATAGGGAGCGCACGCCACAGTCTGATTTAATTTAAAGGGTCAATGTACCCTTTTTTTAGAAATCACCTCTGAGCCAATCGCTACCTTAGGGAGGTGCCTGGGCAACTTTGTACTACTGTTCAAACATTGCTGTGCTCAGGTCCTATGATTAGTGATTGCTCACTATAGCTTTGCCACTGTTTTGCTATTAATGCCTGGCATTTTCCTTTAAGGGCTGGTGTCCTGGTTATATGGCTGCCTGGAGTCTTGCAATTCTTTCCTCCAACCTTGCGGACTCAGTCGGTACTTTCCAGACCCCTCTGGACCATCCTTCGGTGACACAGCTTTGTACCTCCTTCAGATCCTCCTAGCTATCCCGGTCCCATGCTGGCTATCCGGTTCCTTGGCTTTCTTGCTGCCCCTCATAGACTCTGCTCCCTTTGGGTCGCCTCCATGGCTGTGCCAGGACAGCTACTGTACAGGTTTTCTATCGACGATACTTTCTCGGGGGAATTCAGTGCCTCAGTCCAGGGGGTCCTCCCTTGTGGGCTCTCCTATTTTGCCTTCAATAAATTGTTGCATTAATCTGACGCTCTAGTATGGCTGGTTCCTTGGGTTCAGCTTCCACGGAAGTCTCTGTGATCTAGTGGGTCCACTATCCACATTACCTCCTCCTCTGGCGTGACAACCATTTTGCATAATAGCGAGCAATAATTCAAAACTGCCCCTCAGCTTTCTTAGAACATCCAGACTACCTTAAATGCCCACTTTTGGGCAGGGTATACATAAAACATTCCCCAGTTTCAATTTGTAATCCCAAGGAATCAGGGACAGTTGGCAACTATGTTGCTGTAAGGCATTTATCCACCCAAGTGATCTGTTAAACAGATCCAAATTCAACACAGTTTCTGCTTCTGATGGGGGATATACACAGATCTAAGGGGGAAGTATCTAAAGTATTATGGAGGGAAGGGAAAATAGGCTATAAACATCAAGGAATAAGGTTGATCTGGAGCTGTGCTGATACATAAAAAGAAATGTAGACAGCACCCAGGATACACAAAAAACTGACATCCAGCATGTATTACACTGACACATCCAGCCTGTATTATCGGAAGGGGCAAGAGAAAAATCTGAAACTTGGATTACTGTAAACTGCATGATGTATGAGAATGAATGATGAAATGTAGTTGGCTGACTGATTGCAATCTGATATTTAATATACCTTATGTAGAAATCATTGTTTCTATTTCAAATGTTTTTACAGCCTTACAGATCACACTCGATAATTCTTTTAATTTCCATCAACAGGGTTTCTCTCTAGTTGTAGTTTTTACTCATCTTATTTTGAAGAACATATATCTAAAAATACTTATTTCAAACTTCTTCCACTGCAATCTTTTTTTCCATTGTTCACTAAATAACATAATAATGTGATCATTTAGTGTGCAATACCAGAAAAGTATAGTTATTGCTTAAAAGGAATCTGTCACCAGGTTCTTTCTATCTCATCTGAGAGCAGCATGATATAGGGAAAGAGACCCTGATTGCAGTGATGTATAACTAAGGCCGGCTTCAGACTGCGTGTCTGATCCGATCCGTAGCTGTCCGCTTGATGCAGACAGCCGCGGACCGGATCAGCACACAGGACTGGGGGGCTATTACGCCCTCCGATCCTGTGTGCAGCCGCACGCAGCTCCCGATGCTAATAGGTGAGGACCGCGGGCGCCGCGGTCCTGAGCTGTCAGCTGGTTCAGCTGCGTGCGGCTGCACACAGGATCGGAGGGCATAATAGCCCCCCGTCCTGTGTGCTGATCCGGTCCGCGGCTGTCTGCCTCAAGCGGACAGCTACGGATCGGATCAGACACGCAGTCTGAAGCCGGCCTTAGCCTACTTGGTTCAGCATTTGAGACATAATCAGGGTTCTTACATGTAGAATGTATCAGAGCTCAAAAAGCTGCCCTCATCCACACCACAGCTCTCTGTTTATAGATAGTGAGCTGCTTATTAGAGGAGGGGATGTGGTCAGATCAGGGATCACACATTGCTGTAGAGGCTGTAGTCTGAGCATTGATAAACTGAAGGTGATTAAACCTTCAGTGTAAGTAAACAGCACACAGTGACACATTCCTCAATTCAATGTTTTAACCCCTCCCCCATGCTGTCCTAAATCCAGAAGTGGTGACCATGTTTCTATTATACTTGTCCTCTGATTGTTCCACACCTGGTTTTGGATTACAAATCCTGAGGTAAGAAACTCACCAAATACTCAACGTGTGCACGGGGCCTAATAGAAACACGTCACCACTTCTGTATTTAACACCCATAGCTGGCTCTGGCTACAAATACTGAGGTAAAAACCTCACCACATACTGAACATGTGAACGTGGCTAAATAGAAACATGGTCAACAACTACTGTATTTATCACCCACTCCTGGTTTTGGCTACAAATACTGAGGTAAAAAAACTCACCAAATACTGAATGTGTGAACGTGGCTTAATAAAAACATGGTCACTACGTCTGTATTTATCACCCACTGCTGGTTTTGGCTACAAATGCAGAGGTAAAAACCTCACCAAATACTGAACGTGTGCATGGGGCTTAATAGAAACATGGTCAGCACGTCTGTATTTATCACCCACTCCTGGTTTTGGCTACAAATACTGAGGTAAAAAACTCACCAAATACTGAACATGTGAATGTGGCTTAATAGAAACATGGTCAGCACGTCTGTATTTATCACCCACTCCTGGTTTTGGCTACAAATACTGAGGTAAAAAAAAGTCACCAAATACTGAACATGTGAATGTGGCTTAATAGAAACATGGTCAGCACGTCTGTATTTATCACCCACTCCTGGTTTTGGCTACAAAATACTGAGGTAAAAAAAATTCACCAAATACTGAACGTGTGCACGTGGCCTAAGAGGGCACTAGAAATTGACAAACCTGTGTATGTAACTCACACCCTTGGACCAGGATAATTTCCTTTCATTGGTGTAACCATGAGAACTTGTTTTTTTTGGTAGAAGTTGTATTTTTCAGTCATATCCATTAATTTATTAATTAAATTTGTGTGGAAACATAACAAAATGAAATAAAAACTATTGTCATATTTTTTTTTTATATTTAAACTGTTGTGACGTTCACAGTGCAACATAAATAATAGCTAATCGATTATGTGATCAGTATGATTAAAGCTAACGTAAATTTAGAAGTTTTTTCTAATTACATTTACACAAAACCTTTTGAAAAATAATTCTGAAAGACATCATCTTTCTACTTCTTAGTAAATGTTGATGTGTGATATACGGTACATTTTGTTTGGTACCATATTGTGGTAGTTTTCATTAGTATCACTTTGAAAAAATGTTGACCTTTTTTTTTGCTTTTTTTTATACATTTGGAGGCAGCATGAGAAAAAAATTATGCAAATTATATTTTAGTTATTTGTTACTGTTTGTTCATTTGTGGCATTTACTATTCAGTGTAGTTAACACGTTCCCTTCATTGTGTGTCATTATGATTAAGGTGAAACTACTTTATCATTAAAAGGCTGCTTTCACATCAGTGTTTTGCTGATGTTTGCGGACAATGCGGCAGATAGGCAGCCGATTCGGTAGATGTGGCGCTAACGGGCAACTTGCGGCCCAGATCCGGCAATCCCCATGCATTATCTATGGGGCTTGCTGTCGGGTGCGGCAAGTGTGGTTCTGCCAGATGTGAAAAAAAAACGCTGCTAGCAGCGTTTTTTTTCGCCGCAAGTGCCAGATCTGGCGGAACTGCACTTGCCACACCGACCGCAAGCCCCGTAGACAATGCATGGTCCTTGCCAGACCCGGGACGCAAGTTGCCTGTTAGGCGGCCGATCTGGTAGAAGCGGCGCCATCTGCCGGATCGTCCGCAAACATCAGCAAAACACTGATGTGAAAGCAGCCTAAGGCCCCTTTCACATCAGCGTTTTTTTAAAATCGCAGCAGATGCGGTGAAAAAACCGCATCTGCCGCGATTACCGCATAACCGCGACACTTGCGGCACAGTTGCGGCAAGGCCCATAGAATGTCTATGCGGGCTTGCGGCAGGTGCGGCAAGTGCGGTATCGGCACTTGCGGCAGGTGCGGCCGCAAAAAAACCGCGGCTGACAGTTGAAGGGTGATTACATCCGAAACAGTCGCTGTTGTCTGCACCTCCAACACCCCCTCCCCTGCAACCTGCACCCTGCTTCATGCCGGAAGGCTGAATAAAAAAGCCTGAGACCAACTCTACATATGGGTGAGTGCCTCTTTTCTTTATATATTTGGACTATTATCTAGTGCTGACACAGGCGAGCACCCCCATTGAATGACTATCTGCTGCTATATTGGTATAGGTGTCCAGTGCCCCGATTCATTCTTTGTGAAGTTTATACTTTATCATTAAAAGGCTGCTTTCACATCAGTGTTTTGCTGATGTTTGCGGACAATGCGGCAGATAGGCCGCCGATTCGGTAGATGTGGCGCTAACGGGCAACTTGCGGCCCAGATCCGGCAATCCCCATGCATTATCTATGGGGCTGACCGCGGTTTTTTTCGCGGCCGCACCTGCCACAAGTGTCGAAACCGCACTTGCCGCACACTAACCGCAAGCCCCATAGACATTGCATGGGCTTGCCGCAACTGTGCCGCAAGTGTCGCGGTTATGCGGTAATCGCGGCAGATGCGTTTTTTTCACCGCATCTGCCACGATTTAAAAAAACCGCTGATGTGAAAGGGGCCTAACATAGTCAGGACTTTTTTGTTATCTATTTGTTGACGAGCACATCATTTTTCTTGTGGGAAGAGACTATTTTTCATGTGTATTATTAAAAGGGATATACAATTTGTGCATTCTTCTTTGAGGGACAGTAGGCAGACTGCGCAAAAACAGTAATTTTTGCATTGATTTTCAACTTTATTTTTTTACACTGTTAACGCAGTATAAAAATTGTAATGGTTGTTCAGTTTATTATTATATAGGTATGATAACAGTTATTTTTTAACTGTTCTTTATTTTTTTTACTTTAAAGTATTTTTTTTCAATGTTATTTTAAATAGTTACACAAGAGGCATGAACATTATTTTTTTATCACTTACAGGTGCATCTCAATGAATTGGAATATTTTTAACCCCTTCATGACCTTGCCATTTTTTGCAATTCTGACCAGTGTCCCTTTATGAGGTTATAACTCGAGAACGCTTCAACGGATCCTAGTGATTCTGAGATTGTTTTTTCGTGACATATTGGGCTTCATGATAGTATTAAATTTAGGTCGATAATTTTTGCGTTTATTTGTGAAAAAATCAAAAATATGGCAAAAATTTTGAAAATTTTGCAATTTTCAAATTTTGAATTTTTCTTCCGGTAAACTAGAGAGTTATGTGACACAAAATAGTTATGAAATAATATTTCCCACATGTCTACTTTACATCAGCACAATTTTGGAAAAAAAAAAAAATTTGTTAGGAAGTTATAAGGGTACAAAGTTCATGAGCAATTTTTCATTTCTCCACCAAAATTTAAAAAACCATTTTTTTAGTGACCACATCCCATTTGAAGTCCCTTTGAGGGGTGTACATGACAGAAAACACCCAATAGTGACACCATTCCAAAAACTGCACCTCTCAAGCTACTCAAAACTACATTCAAGAAGATTATTAACCCTTCAGGTGCTTCACAGGAACTAAGCAAATTGGAAACAAAAAAATGGATATTTTAATTTTTCTAACACAAATGTTCTTTTATCCTCAATTTTTTCATTTTCACATGGGCAAAAAGATAAAATGGATCCTAAAATTTGTTGGGCAATTTCTCCTGAGTATATCGATACCACATATGTGATCATAAACCACGGTTTGGGCTCACAGCAGGGCTCTGAAGGGAAAGAGAGCAATTTGACTTTTGGAGCTAATTTTCCATTCAAAAAGTGATATGGCGCGCCTTCACTTCTGAGCCCTGCCGCGCGTCAAAACAGTGGTTTATGACCACATATGAGGTATCAGTGTACTCAGGAGAAATTGCCCAACAAATTTTAAGATGAATTTTATCCTGTTACCCATGTGAAAATGAAAGAATTGAGGCTAAAAGAACATTTTTGTGAAAAAAATGTACTTTTTCCATATACAAAGATCAATTTGTAAAGCATGTGGGGGTTCAATATGCTCACCACCCATCTAGATATGTTCCCTGGGGGGTCTAGTTTCCAAAATGGGGTCACTTGTGGGGGAGCTCCAAAGTTTAGGCACACAGGGGCTCTCCAAATGCGACATTGTGTCCGCTAACAATTTGAATGGAAAATCACCTCAAATTGTTAGCGGACACCATATCGCATTTGGAGAGCCCCTGTGTGCCTAAACATTGGGGTTCCACCACAAGTGACCCCATTTTGGAAACTAGACCCCCCAGGGAACATATCTAGATGCATAGTGAGCACTTTGAACCCCCAGGTGCTTCACAAATTGATCCGTACAAATTAAAAAAGAAAATTTGTGTGAAAAAAAAGTATTTTTACCTTATTATGGATCAGTTTGTGAAGCACCTGGGGATTCAAAGTGCTCACTATGCATCTAGATAGGTTCCTTGGGGGGGTCTAGTTTCCAAAATGGGGTCACTTGTGGGGAGCTCCAATGTTTAGGCACACAGGGGCTCTCCATACACAACCTGGTGTTTGCCAACAATTGGAATTCTTAGTGGACACCAGGTCGCATATGGAGAGCCCCTGTGTGCCTAAACATTTGAGCTCCCCCACAAGTGACCCCATTTTGGAAACTAGACCCCCCAGGGAACATATCTAGATGCACAGTGAGCACTTTGAACACCCATGTGCTTCACAAATTGAGACGTAAAAATGAATAAAGAAACTTTTTGTGAAAAAACATACTAGTCTAGTAGTTACAATTCGCAGCATAGGGGACCCTATACATTTGGGTCTCTCCATGCTGAGGATTCCAGCCCCCTAGCTGCCAAGTTGTACCTGGCTGGCAACCAAAAATACGGCAAAGCTCCATGTAATTTTATTTGTAGAATCTTAAAAAAAAATGACATGGGGCTCTGCCATATTTTTGGTCCAGCCAGGTACAACTTGGCAGCTACGGACTGCCACCAGCCCCCAGCTGCCTCATTGTACCTGGCTGGAACCAAAAATACAGCGAAGCCCTTTTTTAATTTCTAGAACTAATTCTAGAAAAAAAATTACGTGGGGCTCCGCCATATTTTTGGTCCAGCCAGGTACAACTAGGCAGCTGGGGGCTGGAATCCTCAGCATAGAGAGGCCCAAGCGTTTTGGGCCCCCCATGCTGCGAATTGCAGCCTGCAACCGCCCCAGAAAATGGCGCATTCATTGAAGTGCCATTTTCTGGCGCTGTACCCACGCTCTGCCAGTTGCCCTGGTGCCGGTGGCTAACTGGGTAATAAAGGGGTTAATGCCAGCTTTTTATTGGCAGCTGGCACTAAGCCCGAGATTCATAATATAGGGCCAATGTTAGACCCGCCATTAGGAATCTCTAGTACGGTAAATAGTCAATAAATACACACAGAGAAAAATCTTTTTATTTGAAAAAAAAAACACAGACACAATTCGGACTCCATCTTTATTATGAAAAGATCCGACGTAGTCCACAACGAAGGTCCCACGACGCTCGATCGCTCCAACGTCGTCCATAACGAAGGTCCCACGATCACTTCCAACAGCTAGATCCTCAGGATCCAGCTGTAGAAAGTGATCTGACAGATCCAGCACAGTGATCACATAATGGTCACTGTGGATCACTGTGCTGTAGCTGTCAGATCATTTCCTGCAGCTAGATCCTCAGGATCCAGCCGTAGAAAGTGATCTGACAGATCCAGCACAGTGATCCACAATGATCACATAATGGTCACTGTGAATCACTGTGCTGGAGCTGTCAGATCACTTCCTGCAGCTCAGGATCCAGCTGTAGAAAGTGATCTGACAGATCCAGCACAGTGATCCACAGTGATCACATAATGGTCACTGTGGATCACTATGCTGGAGCTGTCAGATCACTTTCTACAGCTGGATCCTCAGGATCTAGCTGTAGAAAGTGATCTGGCAGCTCCAGCACAGAGCTGTCAGATCCGGAGGCGGTGAAGAGGACGAGGAGGAGCGGGACGCAGTGGAGACAGAGCGGCCGCCGGAGGAGTGAGTGGGAGAGGCGATCGCCGCTCTGGTGATCGGGGGGTAGGAAGAGGGAAGAGAGGGGGTGACAGGAGAAGTAGGGGGGAACTTAGGAGGAAGCGGGGGCAGGCAGGAGGAAGCGGGCAGCAGGAAGAGGAAGCGGGCGGCAGGGACAGGAAGCAGGTGGCAGGAAAAGGAAGCGGGGGTAAGAAAGATGAAGAGGGGGCAGGAAAGAGAGGTGGGGACAGGGGGGCAGTTAGAGGATGACAGGGGAGAAGATTGGAGGGTAGGGATAGCAGCGGCAGGCAGGGAAGCATTACAGGCGCGGTGATTTTCACTTTCACTTTTGAGTGCCAATCACCGCGCCTGTAGCCGGGGGGGTGGAGGTGGGGGCAAATCGACCCCCCCTGGGGTGTTGTACAACTCCCCATGTACCTGCAGGCCGAGTGACAGGTCAGTGACACCCTCACTCGACCTGCAGGAGCCTGATCATTCCATGGCCCAGGGGGTGGGCCAAGGGTCTGGAAGGGGTTAAAAAGTGAATTTATTTCAGTAATTCAATACAAAAAGGGAAACGCATATATCACATAGAGTCATTACAAAAAGAGTGATCTATTTCAAGTGTTTATTTCTGTTAATGTTGATGATTATGGCTTACAGCCAGTGAAAACCCAAACTTCATTATCTCTGAAAATTAAAGTAGGGAGGATGAAGGGTCTGAGAGATTAAATATTACTTAAATAGGTATGAGAGGCTTCACCTTGTGTGGTTGTATGAGTCACAACTACTACAAAAGCATATCATCGCTGCCGCAGTCTCCAGTGTGGTGCATATAGAGTAGGGAGCATGACGAGTTAAAAACCACACTGCCATATTCCATGAGACATCAAAGGGTGAATATAATATTGATTTCTTAGTTAATGGGTTTCAGAGCTCCCTGAAATGCCCTAAAACATGGCAATATAATATTGATTTGTCCTGAGGAAGGGGCCACGGAGCCCTGAAACACATCAACTAATAAATCAATATTATATTTACCCTTGAAATCTCGTGGAATATGGAAGCAAAGTTTTCAACCGTTCATCATCCCTACTCTATATGGACCACACTGGGGACTACAGCAGCCATGATATGCTTTTATAGTGGTTGTGACTCTCACAACCACACAAGGTGAAGCCTCTGATACCTATTTAGGTAATATATCAGACCCTTCATCCTCCTTACTTTAATTTTCTGAGATAATGACCTTTGGGTTTTCATTGACTGTAAGGCATAATCATCAACATCAACAAAAGAAACACTTAAAAGAGATCACTCTATGCGTTTCACTTTATGTAATGAATTACTGAAATAAATTAACTTTTTGATGATATTCTAATTCATTGAGATGCACCTGTATATATTATAATGAACTCTTAATGAACTTTAAATCTGGAAACACATTATGCGAGATCCATGAGAGATATGTTCATGACTCACCCCGATTGGCCCCTGCCTCTCTGGAGAGGAGCGTGTTAGCTGCTTGTTTTCCCATGCAACTGACACTCTCCCATCCAAAGAGGCAGGGGCCATTCCGGGTAAGTCATAAGAGACTCATGAGAGTATCTCACAGAGTGTGTCTTGAGCCTTATATGAATTATACCTACCTGTCAGAATTGTAGACACACACATCATATTAGACTCTGCCTTTTGACAAAGCCTGATAGGCTTCTGTAGTCAGCAGACCTGTAGGCCATTGTTAAGTCTCTGGTTACCATAACAATACATCGGCATCCAACAATTGTGTTGCAGAGAGCTCATAGGGTGAGAGAGAGAGCTCCCTCTTTCTGTGTAACCTCTTATATACTCCTTACAAAATTTTCTCTGTAAATGCAGGATTAAACTTTCTCCCATTTTATTCCTGCAGAGTTCCTGTTCCTGGATCTGTCAACTCTCTTATTCTACTCTCTTCTCTCAGTCTAAAGCCAAGTTCACACACTATATTTTTGGTCCGAGTGATATCCAGGAAAATTCTGAACCAAATGTTATTCAATTGGGCTAATTAGATGTGCGTGTTCCTTTTTTTACTGTCAGAATCTGTGCAAGAATTTGTTTTTTCCCTATATCAGATGTGAAACACCTATTCAAGTCTATGCATGTGCAAAAAAAAGTTTGATATATTGATCAATCATACAGTATCCATTTTATTATACGTACAGTGCAATTCTTTAAAGGGATTCTGTCACCCCCAAATCGCCTCCTAAGCTATTAAAACATGTCCCTGCATCCTCCCATCAGTAATCCCACACTCCTTTTTGCTAATAAATGCATCCTGTAAAAGTGAAGAAAAACGTTATACCACTTACTCATTAGTGATGATAATGAGTATAGTGGCTATTTTTTAGTCACCCAGGCGGGCCCATTTCGTCATGATAGCACGCCTTAATAGGCGTGATCTGTCTCACGGATCAGGGATAATGCCGATTCGGGAGCATACAGTTTCTTCCAGCTCTGTACCTGTTTTCGCCAGATGTGGGGCAAATAACACATCCCCTAGGGGTCGTGTTATTTGGAACTGCGTTCTGAACATGTGCAGTTCTAAAAGCTGGAACCGGATTCAACGGGATCCGGAGTCCACCGGATCTAAGGTTCCATTGGGCACATTGTGATTTTACTTGTGGTGCCCCGGATCCAGGTGCTTCCGGGTTTTGTTAAGAAGACCAAAAATGCACCAAGCTGCATTTTTGGTCTCAGTGAAAAAAAAAACGGAATACCCAGATCCGGGAAAAAAGTAAAGAACTAGATGCACCCACAAGTTCATCCGGCCCCAATGAAAGTCAATGTGGCTGAAAACTGATGCGGGTGCATCCAGTTCAAGTCGGAGTCACATGGATGGCGAAAAATGCCAATGTGAAACTAGCCTAAGCAACATGTGCATAACACTATAGAATTCTCATTGACTTTGTTGGCATAAGGATTTGTGACCTGCACCAAAAAACATATAAAAAACGCAACGTGTAAAATATGGCCTTAGGTATAGCAATTGGGAGGTGGTTGTACACTAATCAAAGTGTGGAGAGGGGGGAAATATCACAGAACATTGTCAGCAGATCTTCTTTATTACTCCACCTGGACCTACAAATAGTGGGGTAACTTGAAGCTCATGGGCCCTGATGTCAAAGCTCCAACCGGGCCCCATATATATTACAAATGTTTAATAGCATTAGTCTTTTTCTATAGGCCAAAGGGACTTTTGGGACCCCCTAGGCTCCAAGGCCTGGGTGTGATTGCAACCCCTGCACCTGTTGTAGTTACACACCTGCCTACGAATAACTTTTAAAGTCGGGGTAGTCCCTCTAATTCCTCTAATGTTAGGGAATCCGTAAATTATGGCATTCGCTAAAGTTCCTGGATTAACGAAACAACTTGTTGACAGTTTTAATAAAGCTTTTTTCCAATCTGATAACATTATAAATCAACTTCAAAATAGGTTAAATATTAAAAAGTCCTTTGATAATATAATATGCTGAATATAAAAATTGAGGTAATTCTTGGTTAATCATAACATTTAGCGTATGTGAAATATTTCTGCAGCAATGTGATATAAAGAACTACTGGTCTTGATATGTCTGAGCATGAGACATCTGCTTTGTCGGAGGCAGACGACTCACTGCCCCCATGCCCCCTTTCTAGGACTATATATTTAGCTGTTGGCATGACACTGCAACAGCTTTGATTTCACAACATACATTCCAAAAAGAGGTAGACGCTCATGACGGAGTTGGGTTACGGATTGTAACAGAGCCAACACTGGAGGGCACGTACACTGCCCTTCCCCATTAGCATCCTGCAGGGCCAGCAATCCACACATCATCTCCAAGCTGTCAGCTCTGGGAGGCAGAGGGCATCAGAAAACATTATACTGGACACTATCTGTAGTCTAATAATGGCTATATAGGGAAGATTTGCAAGTTATAAGCCTTTTCAGGGCCTTTTCAGGACAATTCTGTGTTGCAAGACAGATGGTAAGGAGGGGCCTAGTGACTAACTCAGTAACTAAGAAGTTGACATTCTATGAGATATTGCAACATGTATTATATAATGAGTAAACAAAGCGTTTGCATTCAGTCTGGGCAGCTCCGGTTTCACTCATTTGGAGCTATTTATTTCAGTCCTGATTATACATCAGCTCACAGCAACATTTTCAGCCACAAAATATCCAGAAGTTATGTTACATCATGAAACCGGCGACACTCTTAATGGTATTTAATGATATTTAAAAGATAGCAACTCTTTATAATAGTCTTTTAAGGGGTATGTCTCCTTATTATCCCCTGTCTCACTGGAGTGCTGCCAATGGCAGCAGACTATGGGACCGCTATGGAGGCCGTGAATTGGGAAGGCCCGTTTCCAGTGCTGGTATTGGAGCCCACTGCCTGACATTGCTGTATTGACATTGCAGATTCTGATACATTTCAAAACAATGATGAAAGAGGGAGCTCTCTGCTCCCTCCTCTATACTTCTCCCACTGTGTCTGCACTCTGATATCTCATGCACAGCGTGTGCGATGACCTCACTATTGCACACCTGCCATGCTGAGATGTGCAGAGCTACAGAGCACACGCCACTGCAGAGACTGAAGCAGTGGGCGATCGAGAAGAGACATTTTTTTTTTAAAGTCGGTCAGTATACTTGTGGTTGATGGTCATAATACTATATGGAGAACTATGAGGGATGCATTATACTATTTGGAGGACTAGCAGGGGCGTACCTACAACAAGTGCAAGGGATGCAATCACCTCCGATCCCTGGAGATCTGGGTGCCCCAAAAGTTTCTTTGGCCTATAGAAAAAGACTAATGCTATTAAAGATTTGCAATAATTGTGGACCTCGTTTGAGCTTTTGCATTGGGGCCCATGAGCTTAAAGTTATGCCACTGAGGACTATGGAGGTGCATTATAATATATGAAGGACTATGGGGTAAATTATAATATAGAGGACTATGGGTAAGCATTATAATATATGGAGAACTATGGGGTGTGCATCATCCAATATGGTTTATTATGGGGTGTGCAGTATAATATATGAAGCGCTATGGTGGGTATACCATACTAAATAGAGGACTATCCGGTGCATTATAATAATAATTTGTATTTATATAGCGCTAAACATATTACACAGCTCTTTCCAATTCAGAAGGAACATGTACAGACAATATGAGACAAGACAGATTAACACAAATTCAAAAGATAATAAAAGGAATGAGGGCCCTGCTTACAATCATGAGCATTATATTTTATGGAGGACTATGGGGGGGGTGGATTATACTATGTGGAGGACTATAGTGGATACATTATACGATATGAAGGACTATGGGGGTGCATTATACTATATGGAGGACCATGAGGGTGAATTATACTATACGGAGGAATATAGGGGGTGTTTTATAAAATATAGAGAACTATGTAGAGAATTATACTATATGGAGGGTTATGTGTTGCATATACAATATAGAGCAATATCATGGGGTGCATAAAATTATTTACAACCCTTGCAAAGTAATATTATTTGGAGTACAATATGGGCCAATTATACTATATGGAAGGCGGCTATGTGAAGGTCAATATACTATGTGGAGGGCTATGATAGAGCCTTAATACTTTATGGAGGTCTTTTTGGGGGTCCTTATACTGTAGGCAAGCAATTATACAGTGAGAAAGATTGTGTGGGGTCCACTGTACTGTGCGGAAGACTATGTGGAGGCCATTATACTGTTTAGAGAGATAGTGGGGCCCATTATACAGTGTGAAGAGTTGTTAGGGTCATTATGCTGTATGTAGGCTCATTATACTGTATGGAGGGCTATGTGGGGGTCACAGCTAGGGATCATACTGTGTTGGGGTCACCATACTTTGCTGAGGTAATTGAGAGGGGTACAGAAGGGTCATCACACTGCTTGTGTGAAGGGTACTGTGCAGAAATTCACTGTGGTGATATCGTACAGCATTAGTGGGGCACTTTTGTTGGCATCACACTTTATGGGTCAAATGACAGGGGAATCTAGGTGCTTCAATAGAAGGAAAATAACTTTGTAAGAGTTGTAAAATTATGAGACATGTTCTTATGTGAGCCAGACAAATATTAATTAATTTGTTTTTTGGGGGAGAGGAGATTAAAACTTGCTCTGTCTGTTTGGTGTTCCCCAAAAACACTCTCGTTACATGAAGTTTTGCTGTCCACCTACTAGAAATCAGCTATGGGACAACATAGCACCAAGTGTTGAACTTCTCTACAGCGCCCACTACTGAGGGAGATAAGCATTGCAGAGCGCCAAATCAAATTAATGAGTTGCCAATTTAACGCTAGGTCATCTGGAGACAGAGCTGCTACAAGGGTATGACTACAAAGTGCCGGGTCTCAAAGTACATTTTTCATGGGTCTCCGACAATTGCCATTTGTCAAAACCATGTAAATTTTAGAGTAAATACACATTTCCAGGGTCACATTGGGATAAAAAAAACTACCGTCTCAGTAAATACAAGTCCCAGCATGACATGACACATGAACAGAGCAAGATGCGACAATGGTAAATCCTGACAGGACTTAACATCAATACAGGTCTCAACATCAGGACCTTGTATAGACTACTGTATACATTGTAATGATGCTGGCCAGGCGAAGACGCTTGTGTGTGGGGCTCCATTAAAGAGAACAAAAGTGTCCAGTTTTCGCACTTATTTTATTGCTCCTCTAAGTATTCTGTTTTTAGTTTTTTGTTGCTGATTTTTAATCCAGCATATGGTCCCAGGGATAAAACCTTTTTATTCAGGGATAATTCTGTTCTTTCCTAAAGAGGCGTTGTCTATAGGCTTCCCTGAGGCGTGTCTTTAGTAAGAAACACCCTTTGTGAAAGAACAAACTTTAGAACTTACTGAAAAGTTTCATATTTCTGGAATTATACGATGGATTTTAAAAATAAAACAAACTATGGATTATTCAGGGGAGCAGCTGGAATAAAGTAAGAAAAAAAACTGTACACTTGACCTCACGACCACCTCTTTAAATCTGTACGCTTCATAGCAGCTGATACACTTGTAGGTACAGGGTTCATTATGGCATAAAACAAGTGGGTCCCTTAACCTTTAGGGCCTGGTCACAACTGTGACTGCTGCAGCCTCCTATAGCAATGCCTATACCAACAGGGACACCATATTTTATTTGTTCACAATAGGTTGTAATTGACCTACACCTGTCAAACTAAGATGTCTAATACTTTATTTTTGCTGCTTTGCAAGGGCATTATCTTTGGACATCTGACAACTGATAATAATCATGTGATTGATAGAAGCCCTAAATAATTTATATTCATCTAACTATTTCCCTGTTGGTTCGGTAGTTCGGTTGGTCTTCCCTTTAGTACAGTGATGACATATTGACTTTGCACACGTGACTGCTGCCCTCAATTATTGGCCTTAGTGTTTATATGCCAACTGTGCCACCTCCAAAACTAAAGCTGGTGATTGGCCAACGTTGGGCAACCCCTTTAGCTGAAGCTAAAGCAACTGATACCAAGTCATGTATGCTTGCATCACACATCTGAAGGTCACATTTTGGATGGCTTGTCGTAAAACAACCTGGGCCCATAGATAGAGTAGGATACAGTCTAGATCTTGAAGCTACAACTTGCCTATTTTGGACACATCATACAAAGAGAAAAATCACTAGAGATGGTCTAATGCATTGGTCGCCGGTCCTGGGTATTCGACCGTCCGAGGATTAATCAGATGGACGTCACGGTGGCGATCCCGGGGGTCATGGCCCATACCGAGCATATTAAGGGGAGTTATTTACAGGGGAGTGAAGTTTATAAAGTTCTTCGTGATAACATCTGTGGTGCCTCGTTAGAAATGACCAGCGCTGCTTGCAAGGGTTCCCAGGAGATAGGTGGTTAGGCAGCTTGGTGTATCACTCCCACCGGGATTTAGTGTAAATTTTGATGTGAATGTTGGTGGTTGTAGTTGTAGAAGTTGCAGTGAGGCGCAGAAAGGAGTAGACAGACACAGGATTGCAGTTCTTACTGGCTCTTTAATGAAGATTTTTCACAGTTCTTGCGCAACTGGGGTGCTGTGTCCCTCCAGTTTGCAACTTGGCCAGCTCACAGGTCATCCAGGTTCACCTCTCTGAGACACCAGGTGTATGCCTTTCTTTGCTGCCCACTCTCACTATGCTGTTCTCCTCTCTGCTCCTGCATCTTTGTGCTGACAAGTCCCAAGGCAGGAGACTGCAGGCACTTTTTGAGCGACGGCCTGGCCAGTCCTCTCAACCCTCTATAGTCCCTTAGCCTGGGACAGTGCATGGTAGGTGGCCACTGCACCTGCAGTTCAGTGACCTCCGGTTTCTTGGCTTGGACTTGCAGATCCACACCAAATTGGAGTTGGAACCCTTTTGCAGCCCGCTCCTCTACCCAGCTGTCCAGCCAGCTGTAGATCCGTGTCCCCAAGCCCGGAGATTAGCAGCTGACCTTCCCACATAGGTTCCGCTCTCTCTCCAGCTGCCTGGGTTCCCTGGAACTCACTCCTCCATAATGTTACTTCTTCTACTCCTAACTTCAACTGTCTAAACGCCTCCTCCCACCCCCACAACTAACTCGTCCCTTCAGCCAGGGGATTAGCTGCTCACCTATGAGCCTCTTCCACCCATCATCTCCCTGGCTTGGTGGTTGGACTGTGTTGGGTATGTTTGTGTCTCAGCAGGGTTCCGACTACCTGCGAGTATGATACTACACCTATGGGATAGGTTCAATACCACTGTGGCGACCAAAACCGCAGGAGCGCCACACTAACGTACGAAGAATAGAAGGTACTAGGCAAAGAGAAAGACCAGCAACCCAATGGCTTGATACTGTCAAGAGAACGGCGGAGATGACCCTGGTGGACCTATCTAGGCTTACACAAGAAGGATCTTCCTACAGAGCGTTCAATTATCAAGTCGCCATGGCTCAAAAACGAGCGGAAGGCCGATAAATAAATAAAGAAATTCAGTCTAGATCCAAGGTTATACCAAGGTAATATATACATGTCACACTGTGTTCATACTGTGCTTTTAATAGCTGCTCAGTGTATCATTAAAGCTTTGAGGGCCCTTGATTTAATTTATTCAAGTAGGGGCTTAGAACCTTAGGAAAGGCTGGTCTTAATGGGTATCTTAATGGGGAATGTTACAAATGAGACATGTCACGTCATTATACTTATCTTATATCTAACATCTAGACAGGACATAGGGGTTTTGAACAACTAGAATACAATACTGCTGCAGGCTCGTAGCCGAAAAGGTTGCACAAACCATCTAAAGTGGTTGTTATCAGACTGGCAGAAGTGTATTCTCCTAACAGCTGTGCTTCTGTGTCATAGTTCCCATTCCAAAACCCTAGAAAACAACATTCACAATCAGAGAAATTACAGCACAAAGTGTCACAACTAATAAGAAAATGAAGATCATAGCATGTCTATGTTCATCTCTGAATCCAGTTTTACAGTGTAAGTATTCTACATGAACAGATGAGTGCCTTACATTACTTATCTTTGTACATATAGGGGCATACCTCCCCTGAACTGTGCATTTAGTCTATATGACTTTCCAAGGGCAGGTGTGAAATAGTCAGGCTTGGGTCCTGCTCTATCACCATCTATTTTTAAGCCTGCTGGCACGTAGCGAGGTAAACTAGAACAATTGGGATCCATACTGTGTGTGTGTACACCTTGTCACAGAAGAATGGCTTTTACACTTTATTGATCAAAATAATGTCAACTACGGTAAGTACCTTATGTCATTTACATGTACTATTACTATTTATTCATTTACTTACTGAAGGGTATTTGCTCATTTGTTTTTATCTTAGGCCAGCTTCACACTGCGGTGTGATCAGATCCGGGGCTGTCCGATGTGATTCGAACAGCTCCGTACCCAATTTGCAAACAGAACATATTGCAAACATATTTGCCTTCCAGTCCGGTTTGCAGCCGGAGTCCTCAATTGCAGCCGCAGCCGCTGTAATTTCAAGATTGCGGCCAGCGGGGAGCTAGCCGCGGTCCTGAAATCTGTGCAGGGGGACGGTGCTGAAGTTTAGCAGAGCTTGCTGCTAAACTTCAGCTGCCGGTGTCCGGTTCCAGGATCCTCCCGGATCTGGGGCAATCCGGCGCCATAGACTTCCATGTCAGGGAGCGCCGGATTGCCCCGGATCCAGGAGGATCCGATTTGGGCAGATTTTTCGCCCCGGACACAAAAACGTTGCAAATCGAATTGTCCCGGATCCTCCCGGAAAGATGGAAACCGGATGGCACATAGCTGCCATCCGGTTCCATCCTGCCCTATAGGGCTGTATTACAGCAAAATCGGGTCCGGGGCTGTTAGGTTTACACCAGACAGCCCCAGACCTGATTCTACCATGGTATGAAGCCGGCCTTAGGCTTTATTTTTTAATGGCCACAGTGTGAATGTGGACCTACACATTGCACTTATCCCAATATGTGTGCTGGCTCATGTCGAATAATAGTAATCAAAGGTGGACTATTACTTCAGATTTAGTGTCACGTACCCACTTCTCAACACGTGACTTGGGGTTGCGCTTGCAAGGGTTAGTCTATCTCCTCTCACTCAATCCAGCACTCAACCTCTGTTCTAGGCTGGAAAGTGAGCATAAATCGCACCCCCAACACACACCACACTTCCCAGCTTCACAGCACACTGCAACCACTCATCAAACATACAGTGTGATGTGTACCTCAACTGATATTGTCAGCCAATCAACATCAGGATCACACACTTCCTATTCCTATTAATCCTTTTAGAACATACAAGGTTCCAATTTATTAAAGTTTTATGCTTTGATATAAAAAGTTAAAGATACAAAAGATAATAATGAAATGGACAAATAGATATGCAAAACTGTTATAAGGGAGAAACTTACCGAAATATCTAAACTTTGCAGTTTTTTTCTGCATCCTATGGGGAAAGAGGTATGAAATATGGATCACAGCAGTATTTTAACTGCCCCATATACAAAAATCTTTCTTTGTGGAGGGCCCAATTTTTAGCCTCAGCCTGGATTTCGAAATTCTAGCATAACCTTTCAATTTTAATATACTAATCCCAGGCCTGTGAATGGACCATGGCTACTTTAGCAATGAATTCATTATTTTCAACTGTTCTTTGTCTCACTGCATTTTCCTTCCCTCCCATATTAGATAGAGAACGTCAGGCTGCCACTAGGCCGCATTTGGTTGATTCCTTTGAAGGCATCAGAAGTGTGAAGTATTCACTTCTGTGCATTCTCAGGAAGACCCCCTGGGGCTTCAGATCCTGAACACATGAAGACTACAAGTCAAGGTAACATAGGTTATGACCTCTGGCAAATGTCAATTAACTGTTGCTGTCTTAATTTCCCCTAGAAATACATATTTTCCTCTACATTTACTAATATATTACCAATTTTACAATTGCACGGGAATCTTTTTTAAATGGACTTTCCTTTTAAATCTGTAAGATTTAGTATTGATGTCTGTTGTCACCATGATTTCACGGGAACATGCTTTACAGATTTCACTAGATCCTATATTATCCTAGGACAATAAATCATTCAATATAAACTCTTCACTAAATACCTTTTCAGCACAAGGATTTTCTAGTTAGGGTATGTCTTAAGAACTACAGGGGATTGCTGACTTAAGAAATAAGAAGTTGTCTTCTGACGCATTCATCAAATGTCAGGTTTACAGGCAGTTGAATAATTCTTTTTGATCTGAGCAAAATCCCTATATTCTCAGAAAAGGGCTTAAGTTACAAATGTGAGAAGACTTATTTGAATAATGTTTAATGACTACAATAATCTGCCACAAAAAAATAAGTGAGTCCTGTCGCTGGTTCTTACGCCTCAGTTTTATTTTTTCAGGGAAGCATACTTAGAGGATGTGGGACTTTAAAGTAATGGCCTATCTTTATGCGACAAGTGGCCTTTGCTCTGCTTCTCTGTGGTTTTCATGAAATGCAATCCCCACTGATAGAATAGGTCATCAATAAAATATTCCTGAAAACCTCTTTCAAAGTTTTATTCACTTTTGATTGTCATGATGAACCTAAAGGTTTACATACCCTTTATAAAAATACACATTGCAATGTTTTTCTCATTATCTGACATGAAATCAGAATAAACCTTTCTTTTTTTAGGTCAATACGGTTTACCGTAATTATTAATAGTTGCCAAAGGCAAGAATAATGAGAGAGAGAGTGTTATAAAGCATTGTTATTACTTTCTGCAAAGTCACAAGTTCACATACACTAAGATTACGATGTCTTTAAACAATTTGGGACAGCCTATATGATGATGTCATGTGTTTGGAAGCTTCTGATAGGTTTATTGGCAACATCTGAGTTAATTAGAACACACCTATGGATGTATTTTAATGCACACCTGAATTACACTGCTTCTTTGTGTAGCGTCATGGGAAAGTCTAAAGAAATCAGTCAAGATATCAGGAAGAGAACTGTAGACTTGCACAAGTCTAATTCATTCTTGGGTGCAATTTCCAGATACCTGAAGGTGCCTAATTTATCTTTCCAAACAATCATATGTAAGTACAAACAAGATGAGATTGTCCATCCATCATACCACTCAGAATGTAAACTTCTGGTTTCAACTCTATTTTATCATTTCAGGTGAACAGCTCCTAGACAGATGTATGTGGTTCCAGACAACATTACTAACCCTGTGTAACCCAATCCAGGAGTCATGTTATATTAGCCATATACATAAGATAGTTGTTGGGCAAATGCATTTCTTGCTTACTCTACCGTACAAGCATGCTTGGCTGAGCTGTGTGCTTATTTCTATGGGGAGATGGTAAAAAACGTATGTTAGACACTTCAGCATGTTGAAATTTCAAATGCTGATCATTTTTTCTAATGACAACAGCCTTTAGAAAACTCACTATATACAATAGAAGATAGCCAGCAGATTTCACCAAAATTGGCATGTTCCGCTAATTTTTATTTAGTGTTTATAAATAGTGATGAGTGAGCACCTCCATGCTCGAGGGCTTGGTACTCGTAAAGAGCAGTTGGGTGCTTGGATGGAAATCAATGGGGAACTAGAACATTTTTTTAGAGTTCCCCACTGACTTTCATTATACTCATGGACTCGAGTTACGCCCATCCAAGCATCCAATTGCTTGTTACGAGTACTGAGCACCTGAACGTGGTAGTGCTTGCTCATCGCTATTTATAGCCACTGTTACTCCCTTTAAACTTGTCTATTTTTAATTGTCTATAGGTCAACAACACAAAGTGGCAAAAAGTATGGAATCTATTGAAAATGATGTTAAATACTATTGTAAAAGTATCACAAGACAAAAGCAGCCATACTTACCAGTGGTCACAACACTAATGTACTGCAGGATACCGCAGGCCCCCATTATAAAAGGCAAAGGGGGGCACAGGTGCACAATACTGAAGCACAAAAACTCACACGCCTATCATTCATGTGGGGTAAGTGGTGGCTTTATAGTATAAATGCACACAACTATGGATAGTATAAGATGCTGGTCACACAGCTAAGTGTAGAGCACCATGCAGAAGATATGGAGTTTCCTTTTTGAAACTCCCATGCAAATCTATGGAGAGAGAAGTACATGGATATCCACCCACCTCTGACAGTGGTACGTGACTGAGCCCTGTTCTTGAGGTGGGTCCCACACCTATCATTTATTTTTGTCCTAGCCCATGAATATGCCATAAATGTACAAAATGGGTGTAACCCTTGAAGGAACAAGATGGGAATACATACTGAAAGAGTTAAAAAAAAAATCGCACTGTACATGCCACTATAAACATATTTCAGGAATATAAACACAGCCATTTATGTATATCTGCAGTTTTATCACTAGTCTATTCTCAATCCCCTTCATTGTTAGCTTTCTTTAATATATAACTTACTGTATGCTCCCAGTTTAACACCATAGAGATGTTGGCAGACAGCGCTGACATCGTTCCAGCTTTTTTTGGGAGCACAATAAAGAAAACGTTGGCTTAGATTGGAGAAGAACCCAGCTACAACTTTAATAAAACAAGTAACATAACGATGAGGTGAGATACAGTCATATACCTGCCATTTCATTGGCCCAGGGCCGACTCCAGGTGTGTTTGGGCCTTTGGGTGAAAGATTCATACTGCATCCACTGTGCACCCTACGCTCAGCTTATAAGCATAGATAGTGCTTGTGCAGATCACCATACTCCCATAGCTTTCATTGGCCAGTGCCATCTGCCCACGTTTGCCTGGTGCTGTGATTTAGATATGTGTGTTGCTCCTGTTGGAGAGACTCAAACCAATTCTACATTTACAATAGCTTTTATGTTACACATACCCCAGAGGCTGCCATTGTTTTATTCTGCAGATAAGAGCCTTACTTCATGTCTAGGTTTCAGATTAATATTAAAAAGTTGACTTCCGTTCTAACTACCAGAGCCAATGATTAGCTTTTTGTGCAGTAGTTTGGATATACCTACAGTTTCTGAGTTAATTATTAGGCTATGCTTAGGCAATGTATCTTGCATCATGTCATTGTGGGACTACACTAAGCACAATGCCTTGCCAACTACAAGCTAATGCATGTGTAGATCAGGCAACAGTCGGGTCAATCATGGCTGTAGTTAGCAAATATGTCCAGCTAGCAAAAAAACATACACTGGTGATCAAAATTAGAGAATAACACAATTTCCTTGATGTTAAGGTTATTGTGTTGTCCTATGTGAAAATATCCTAATCTGAGTAAATCAGCAGTATTTTAAGATTATTTCATAATCGAATATATTCTAAATCACAGAATAAAAATGTAAGTGAGATAAATGAAAAAGAACACTGATCAAAATGAGAGAACAGTTTTCAGATACTTGCACGTTATTGGTGTTAATCTGGCACTTTATGCTAATTTCCTTAATTATCTGACAACCCCTATTTAACTGGCAGCCTAACTTTACAGATTGCACTTACTTTACAAAAATTGAGTGCCATTTCAAATTGATTTAAACCCTCCGGCAGCAGGTTGTCCAGATAAACAAAAGGGTCACCCTATCAGCCAATGCAAGAGAAGTTGGTCAGTCCAAGCTGAGCTGTGCAGTCGGTAAGCCAAACCACCGACTTTGACTGTTCAATTTCTCTGATTCCGAACTCCAACTTCGACTCCGACTACTCGACTCCAACTCCTCATACATGGCTCATGTTTAAGTGATACATTTATTGTAGTACAATATGAACATGGCTTTTAACCATTATTATGACAACATAATCAAGCTATTTAGAAGATAGAACATATTACCGTAATTCATAATAATAATATTCAGCACATTCTGCATTGAACTACTGTACTCAATTTATTATATATTGTAGGACTCAGAGTTGGTCCATTTTCTACCGACTTTGACTAACTCCACGACTCCGACTCCACAGCCCTGGTTCCAAGTCTGTGATTTCTAGAATATTGCATCTTTACAACATTACAAACTCTTTCAAGTCCCCCAGGAAGGCTAGTTGCCCCCGAAAGGCAAATGTAAGAGAGGACATGATAATACAGAGAATCTCTATGGGTAATCATTTCAACACTGCAGCTGGAATAGCTCTCCAGTTCAGCACTGAACAGGGTAAGGATCTGTCTCATCATACAGTGTTACAACGTTTAAGAGCATTTGGACTGAAAACCCACTCTGCAGTGACCAAACCTCTCATTAGCAGAAATAATCGAAAGGCTAGACTCACCTTTGGTGAGGAGCATGTTGTGTAGGCAGAGGAGAATTTGGCCACAGTTAAGTTTTAGTTATGAAAGCAAGTTGAATTATTTGGGTCTGAGAAAAAACATTATGATCATTGACAAATTGGGTAAAAAATGAACCCAAAATGTGTAAAGAAGTCAGTGAAAGGTGGTGGAGGAAGCGTCATGGTTTGCGGAATGTTTTCTGCTGCAGGGGTTGGACCTCTCATACCGCTACATGGCAGACTGAATGCGAGTGTGTATCAGAACCTTCTTCAACAACACATGGTTCCTTACTTGCGTTCAGCACTTAATCAGCCAGCAATTGTGATGCAGGACAATTCTCCCTGTCACACAGCAAAACTGGTAAAGCAGTTCCTTGAAACGGTAAACAATGAAATGGCCAGCCAAGTCCTGATCTAAATCTTATAGAAAACCTCTGGAAAATCCTTGGTGACAAAGTTATGGCCAAGAAACATACAAGAGTCACAGAACTGTAGAAGAGACTGGAAGAAGAGTGGACCAAAAGCACACCAGAGCAGTGTGAGAGACTAATGATGTACTGTGTCCACAGATGTGCTGAAGTCATTCAAAGCAAAGGCCTGTATAAAGCAAAGGCCTGTACACTTCCTACCGATTGGTGACTATTGTAACCTTCACAACATTTAGTTTTAATCTTTCTCTGTGCTACAGTCATTGCTGTTCTCTAATTATGATTATCATGTTTTGTATAAAATAAAGGTTTTAAGCTGATAAACTTTGGTTATTTTGGAAAACACCGTTCTGGTGGCATGGTGTACCCCTTACACAAAAACCACTAAATGTTCATCACTGTAGATTATATTCTGTTTGAAAAAATCAAGTTATTTTACATTGTCCTCTAATTCTGATCCCCATTGTAGGACCTATATCTTAGCTAAAACATTCAAAGGCAAGTCATTTTTCTTGGGCGCAAAAACAGTCTTGTGGGTCATCAGTTTTTTTGGTCCAGTTTTGATGAGAGTTTGGTCAGCTTAACGTTTAACATCAAAGTTTCATCAAATTTCCTCATATGAAAAACAAACTGATGGAAGTTTCTCAAGCTTCTCCTGTCTGAGAAAAACGAACAGCACACGGATGGCATGTTAATAGTCCGATGTTTTCATGCCATGCACTTGGCAGTTTGAACCATAACTCAGGTCAAAATCGGCCATGTCTCCATGACTGTGTGTGGACTAATTGGCCCACTAAAGGTACAGAGACTTGTCAACAGCTTCAGACTATAACAGATACACCAGGCTTACATCTTCTACGAATGTCTTGCCGATATAAACTTATTAGTGTTACATGTTCTCCTATTATAGATCATTTATTGGGAGCGCACTATGGTTGGCCAGCTGTTGGTTTCCTATAAGTCCCATTAGTTCTTCCGGCTCTAGTAATAAGAAATAATTAATCTGGGTTATATCAATCATTAGTAATTAACCTAGTTGAGTTCAAGCTATAGGTGTTTTACGGTGATTAGCACCAGTGGCGTAACTTGAAGCTCATGGGCCCCGATGCGAAAGGGACCCCAATTATTGCAAATCTTTAATAGTAATAGTCTTTTTCAATAGACCAAAGGAACTTTTTAGGCCCACTAAGCTCCAGGGTCCAGGTGCAATTACCACCCCTGCACCTGTGGTTGTTACGTCCCTGGTTAGCACTGCAGCCTTGCAGCACTGGGGTCCTGGATTCAAATCACACCAAGGACTGCGAGGAGTTTGTATATTCTCCCTGTGTTTCCTCTGGGTTCTCCAGTTTTCTTTCACACTCCAAAAGACATACTGATAGGGAATTTAAATTGTGAGCCCCAATGTGGGCAGTGATGATCACATCTGTAAAACACTATAGAATTGATAGTGCTATATAAGTGAGTAAAGTAAATTAGTACATTAAAAGATCTACATTTCTAGAAGAACTTCCAGACCAAAGTAAAATCTTTCCTAAAGCAATGTAAAGATATGGCTTTAACACAGAATTACTCCTTACTGTGAACAATTGCAATTATTGCATCACGCTGGGCTTGTTTTTTATTATTTACATAGGGCATGTTTGCTTCACATTAACAAATTATTGTATTTTTCCATTTTTACACTGACAACATTCTTTACGCACCATGTACTCTGTTCAGTGTGGGAGGGAAGCTCTGTTTTTTATCTGTTGTTAATAAATCGCCAACATATTCTGCATCTCAGTATAGAGATTGTCTCTACTCTCTCATACAAGCTGGTAAGCCAAATGGAGGAAGAAATAGGATAGAACTATACTGCCATGAAAGTAACACCAATCCAAGAATAATGAAAATAATGATTTTTTTTTATTTTTATTATTATTCTTGGATCATTATTCTTATATCCTTGTTACTTCCCATTTCTTCCTCCATTTGGATTAACCCCTCCAGGGGTGGTGCGGCAGCTGTGTCTATGCCACTAATGGTAGTTGTGGTTCATCTCAACTACCCCAGGGGAGATTGTTGTCCCTTCCACGGACTTTCTCTCACACCCCAGATAAGACCCTATCTGAGGTTTTCTTGTGTTTTCCATTGTATACCCTGATACATGCTGATAGTGTCAGAACCTTGCTATATGTCAATAGTTTTTTGTAGATCCATGCACTTTGGTGAATATAGGTACTCTAGATGCATTATCTAATAACCAGTCTTTTTTTTCAAATGGATAGGTGATACCCAGAATAACCAGAATGAAGGAGTTTCGAATTCCATGTGAGAACAGGGTAGAAGTTAAGCATGGCTGATACGCTCCGAGTACTATATTCGGCAGTATCGTAGATACTGGGGACTACACAACAAATTTTGGATCTTGTCACCAGCGGTTTGACTTGAGTAGATATGTGAACATTGGTGATGACTCTTCACAATTAGAAAAACTCCATAGCCACTTTAGCTAGGGCAAAGAACCAGCATGAAGGCTCAAGATGACTTCAAGACATTCTCCACTCTGGAACCCTCCTCTGGGACTTTCAGAAATTGGAGTGGTGGTCTTGTTCTGTTTTCTTCCAACATGGTGCACACTTGATTGTCTTGTACTTTCACTTACTTATTCTGTTGGACTGCCATCTTTATAGTCTACAATAGAGTGAGCCTTTAGCACTCCTTTTTAAACTTTGTCTTAGGTTTCATTCAGGTGGCAGTATTTTCGGTCAATGTGCAACGGCAACACACTGATAATAACATTGTAGGTGGCAGTGCACACAAACGATGATCAATATGGCAAAAAAAAAAAAAAGAATTGCAGCATGCACTAGTCTGGTCCTTTCTTCACATCTTCTGCACCTGAGCACATTGTGGATAAAGCACACAAAGCTGCACATGAAGCTAGTCACGTCTGCTATTTGTGGACATGCCTGGCCCTATTTTATCGATGGTTGTATGAACTGAACTTTACTGATGTAGTACCTGCAGTAATGTTTAGAAGGGTGGACCTGTCATGCATATTTCCAACAACATAGCTCAGAGTCATGGAAATGTATATGGACAAAAAAGCATGACACTCAGAAAAAACGTGAGGAAATATGGGACTTTTTAGCACTTTACCACTGATTCATACCATGACATAATAGAACAATGCTGTATTTCACACTGTATCTAAATTACAATAACTATACTATGTAAACATCAGGAACTGCAGCTGAACCTATTGACCCATGCCCTTTCAGTTTTATAGGGTGGATTTCTCAACCATGACGCAGGGACCAGTTCTATGGTACATGAACCCTTATTTTGAAAGGTAAGGGAAGGCACATCCAGACAACAGCTTTACTGAAACTGGGTTAAAAAATGAATGCTTTCCATTGTGGTGTATACATAAACTTACATCTTTCTGGTAAGTTATGTGCCATTGCTCATAGTCCATCAGATAAAGAATCATTGGAAGCCTAGGAGGTTAGGATTGAGGTGGAAGGGAATGAGGGCAATATTCTGGATTTTGGGGAATTCCCTTCTGCCTTGACGAGAGGATCTGGATATATGGTTAGAACAGCATACACAAGAATCAAGGACTAGTATTAAATTAGTTAAAAAATAATGAAAGAGGTTATCCACTATCTGGACTCAATTCCCATTTTCCCCACAAGTTAAATAATAACTTCTATTCACCTACATTGCTGGCACTGGCACCATTACAGCAGCGTAAGCTTTGGTTTTCCCAAGGATTATGTGACATTATTATGTCATGCAATCCTTATGGCCAATCAACAGCTACTTCATTGTCCCCTCCATTGGACAAATCAGACATCTGGAGGAAGTCAGAGCTGTGTCTACTCACTTTGCTCCTCTGGATGTCAATTACACTTGAAGGAGGGGACAGTGAGGTGGCATTGATTAATTGCAGAGATCGTGTGACATAACAATGTCACATGATCCCCAGGAGAGCCAGTGCTGACCCTGCTGGAATGTCACTGGCATTGGAGGTGAATCTAGATGTTATTATTTTACTGGGGATAGAGGAGAAGTTGTCTGAGCAGTGGACAACTCCATTAAAGTAGTTGTCCAGGAATAGAAAAACAGTCCTGCTTCCTATGGAAAGAGAGCTACACCTGAAACTAAATCACTTTAACGAAGCTGAGCTGCTCATCCATTGGACTTGTGTGGTGGCAAGTCCACAGGAAAACAGTCATTTTTCACTAACCTTGTACAACCCTTTTAGGCACTTCAGGAACAAATAGTTTCAATGAGGCAGAAGCCTTCTAAATGACCTGCTGAATCATACCCTGCCTAGTAATATATACTATTCTTTATGTGTCCACATCACAAAACCAAAACCAGTTTTACAGTTAAGTCATCGAAAAGCAGCTGTGATGCAGGAAAACATCCATAGCATGTCTGTCTACCAGGCATACTGTATGTAAGGGAGAAATGTATATTATTCTACATATTTCAGGTTCCTATTTTAAGATTATAACCTCGTGGGAACGAGTTCTTTGTATTTTTCCACTCTGGAGATGGAATCTGATAATTTAGTTATGTGGTAGTAAGGGAAGTTAGAATGGGATCCATTGGTAGAATAAAACTTCTGGATGTATCCTACCATTGCTCCCAACCAGGGCTGATCTTATAGAAAAAAGAGGCTCTGGTGAGCAAACGAAGTCAAACCCCCATCTTTAAAATGTTTTTTTTGTGCCACTTTAACAGCTATTTCTAAAATAATACTGCCATGCAATGCCTACATAATAACTACGGTATATTTTATCCACATAAAACCACAATATAGTGCTCTCATGACTCTGCGATATACTAATCATACAATCCTGCACAAATAAAACTATTCACTGTCCAAATCATGTTATCAATACTCTCATACAGTGTCCATTTAATACCTCCAACAGCTACACCATTGTCTCTATGGTTGGGAACACCACTCATTATAAACAAGCACTCTATTGACTAGTGGAATTAACGGTGGAAAAAAAACGTGTTTACCCAACTCTCATTTTGTTCCCTAGGTATCTGTCCTGAGAACCCCTAGAAAATACCCAGAAACTGCCCAATTTCCTACCCTCTGAGATTGTCTCTGCTCCCAGCAAAGCATCAAGGGCTGTCATCATTGGAAACAAAAGAAAACATGTTCGGAACAAGACATGTCATCACGCAACATTTTCACAGAAAAATAATAAAATTGTACAATCCCAATTTGCAAATTATCTCTGGCGACAAACAGAGCATGTCATAATAATATAAACATAGTTGCCAAAGGTTTTGTTTGCTATATAAGCAATACCTGCCCATGCCTACAGCACTGAGAACACGAATAGTGCCAGCAGTAATCACACCCTTGAGTCTGACCATTCATATTGAACATCTTACTGCGTCAGCACTATTTTAACATATAGTTTTGCCAGCCAATACAAAAACTCCTTGACAATACTATGAGGGTTACCTATGTCTTAACCATTAAACATAACTGCTATACCTATTAAATAATGACATGACCATTTCTTTGGACGAATGGCCACAGCTTTATTAAACTTCAAGTATATATATATACTTCCCGTGGCTCAGCATGCCACCCCTTATTTCAAACATAACCAATATGTATACATTCCAATAACCATAACCCAAACACCAATAGGTATGTCCATGAAGCCAACAAATATCCTGTTCCCTGGTATCCTAAACCAGCTCAGAGGCAGGGGCGTAACTGCAACAGGTGCAGGGGTTACGATCGCACCCGGGCCCCGGAGCCTAGGGGGCCCCAAAAGTCCCTTTGGCCTATAGAAAAAGACTCTTGCTGTTAAAGATTTGTAATAATTGGGGGCCACATTGGAGCTTTCGCATCGGGGCCCATGAGCTTCAAGTTACACCACTGCCCAGAGGACTACCTTGGCTGTGACCAAACTGACCCAAGGTGTGGGGTGTTAACGTTCCATCGTTAAATAACCCCCCGAACTTGAAGGACCTATACTCACAAGTTCACAAATTCCTTTTACAAAGCCACTACCCCATGAGGGACTTTGTACCACCAACCGAAATTGGTACTTCCAGTCTCTGGAATCGGATCTATCACCCCGCTGTGACAAACAGAACTCCACTTATTGACAGTCATTATATATATATATATATATATATATATATATATATATATGTATATATACTGTATATTTCTATATATATTCCTTTTCTGTCTCTTCTTTAATTGTTTGTGCTGTTTATTTATTTATTTTTTTACAGATTATTAGGGTGGGTGGGCAAGCCAAAGGATCCACCGCAGTCACAAGGGGAGATACCCCTTTCCTCTATACACCCCCTATCCAGCCAGCCCCCTGATCCTCCACCAAACACACTACCCCATTCCACCAATCCCTGGACCCAGCAGAATGCACTCCATTTTGTAAACCTTTAAACCCTTCAGACCCCAGTCCCCTCCCGATCATCATGGGCTCATTCGCGCACCGATATTTAGGAAGAGACAGAGCGCTCTCGGCACTGTCAAGGAGCCTTGGAAGGATCCAAACCCATAGATAATAGTGGATAACCAGAAATGTGATGAATTAAACGCTTTATTTTTAAAAGTAGCGAAGGCCAGTTACAGAAGATATTTTCAGTCTACATACGAGCTTTTTTCAGTTTATGTACTGCAATGTGATTACTGCTTGGAGACAGAGGTGAGGTGTAGCAGCAGTGCCCACCACTTTTCTGGAGTGCCTTGGTTATCTACTATTATCTAAGAGCAGCATAGAATAACAGTCACAGATACCTCTCAAAGTGCCAGGCACAAATGGCCTCTAGAACCTAGTATGGGTTAGGTTTTCCTGTAGCTGTGCTTCTTCTCCAGCATGCCTCACTGGTGACCTCCTCATCATATAAGTGGCAGTGAGAGGCCTGGCACAGCAAATTACAATAAACCAACCCTATATTGCTTTCTCCACTTTATAATGGCCAATAATTTTCTACGTCTCACCATCCTGTTTTGTGAAAACCTAATACCAGATCTATAAATCAGACATACAGGGTCAGATTTAGGTTGTGGCTAACTTTATTGCCTAAGGTCGGAGCCCATCCCAACCTCCTTTTCCAGAAACAACCTAAATTTAGAATTCAATCCTTCGCTTCCTTAGATCACAAGGAAATGTAAAGTTAATCTCTCTACCTTCTTGGACCACCAAGGAATTTACAATACACCCATTAAATACACAGGACCAGTTGTGGACATATCATTGGTGTAGTGTCCCAAGGAATATGGGGGTCCATTTCTACTTTTAAAGCAGGTGGTGCATTTCGATGAGCTCTTAGGCAGGAAAAGCGTCCATATACTTTTCTTGCACATGGGCCCTTTTGTGTCTGGGGCCGCCAGTGCACAAGACCATTAGGAACCTTGAAGTTTCCAGACAATTTGTCTTAAAATTGTTTCCTTTCCATGATCCCATTTTTTATAAAAACCTTATTCGCCATAATGAGACTTATTGTCCTGATGAAATATCATAGATCTGGAAAGTATCATAAGCAACAATCTAAAACCGGTGTGAGCCCATGAACTCGCTCATCCATCACCCATATAAACCCCACTTATGATGTCAGCAGCTCCCAGTATCATTGCTTGTCTTCAGGTCAGAAAAGCAATGTTAAGCATGTGAAGTCTGCTCTAGGAATGTAGACATTAAATGTAGTATATACATGTACATGTTACAAAATTTTGCGTTAAGTGCCAGCACATTCCACAATGTATCAGGGCACTAATGCTGACATTGTGATAGAGTCCAGGAAATATAGGATCAGCCTTATCTGCAGCTAAAGCAACTGCAAGCAAGGGGAGCATAGCAGCAAGGCAGGCGGAATTAACCTCAGGAGATTAAGAGAATCAGAGCAAAGAAGTAAAGTAAGAAATCACCTGGGATTAAAACGGTAACACAAAATGCCCCTGAGGTTAAATAAGTAAGATGCCAGCAGAACCATTGCAGCAGCACAATGCCAGCACCGATATAATTCAGCATACTCTGGTGCGGTATATACTGCTATCCACTGCGGAATACTCTAAAACACTGTCTGCTATGTATATGACTGACGAATGATACTCCAGCTCCAATTCTGTATTAATGCTGCCAACTGTATATTACTCGCTGACTATAAGGACTACGCATCCAGCTGTTAACCCATACCTGTCTGTACTCTACTTGCTGCCTACGCTTCAAGATAGTTAACCTTTATGCTTTAAACTAGGGTTTAAAACTTTAGCTAGATGTTGCTGGTATTTGTAGTTCCTCATCAGCTGTGGCATGTCCCCATCCTAACTAGAATATCCAGTTTCCCAGTGAATACAGACTCTACGTAGAATCGTTCTGTATTGTGATTATCCCTCCTGAGCCTGTATACTGTACATGCAGTCCAGCCTATGTAGCACTCCTGCTGATAACACACGTACACACACAAATCACATATTAAGTCACGCCGCTGCCCCTGCTTCTTCATCAGAGGGGTCTTATCATTAATAATAAGAAGTGACAATTTCCTACCTGTACCAATGACCAGTACAGAGATCCAGGGGGGCGGCGGGGGGGCTCTTCACCGACCGGAGAACTGGCAATTCCTGTTTATCCTCCTCTCTTTATCTACCTGTCTTGATTTACATGGGCACTCCTCCCAGGTGACATCACCTGGAAACACTTTTCCCGCCCTCTTGAAATATGAATCAGAGGCATCTTATAGAGTAGCCCAGCCAGGTGCCTATGTATAAACTGTAGGGCTGTCAGCTTTAGTATAGGCAGCAGATGTGCTGTCTCAGCCTGGTGTCTGGGCGTGCACATGTTGCTATGTACTTAAATGCTATCTTTCCTGCTGCACGTGTAATAATCATGTAAAATCTCTGCAGCACACAAATGTAGGTATTAGGGAGGTAGATGTCATGTGTGACCATACTGTGCATTCCCTGCTTAGCAGCTCTGAACTCTTGGACCGGCTCCAATGCCCATGTATAAGCCTCTCCTCCTCTGTCTGTTGCTTGGGAGGGAATTAGTAGCTGAGCTGCACGTTTCGTTAAGAGATGGGAGGGTACAGGTTGAGTGAGGGATGGCACCAGCTCTTAAAAGTACCAAACGGGATGTCCAGAATGTCCTATATTCAGGGCCGAATATAGACAAAGTGGGGCCCTAAATGCTCACATATTGCAAACATTTAGGTTGTATTTACATGTACTGAGGTCAGACTGGTAATTGAGCGTCATCAACAATATTAAAGTCCTTAGTGCTTGTTTCTGTCCTCTGTACACCCAAGAATGGAGGGTGCGAAACAATCACTATAGATCAATCTGTCCCCATACATCATGTTATCAGCAGCTTTTCTGCAGTTCACACAAGGTGATGTGCTGCCGAGAACAATGAATTCTGGTCCACTATAAACAATACAATCACCCGATAAATGAACAGCATTTTCCTCTTTTGTTGGGCGAAAGCATGAGTACACTGAGCACATACACACTCACATATATGTATAAATACATGTATATATAAACACAAGCATATCACACACACATGTATACAGAGCACTTATATAAACATACAGAGCACATATACAGTACAGACCAAAAGTTTGGACACACCTTCTCATTCAAAGAGTTTCTATATTTTCATGACTATGAAAATTGTAGATTCACACTGAAGGCATAAAAACTATGAATTAACAAATGTGAAATTATATACTTAACAAAAAAGTGTAAAACAACTGAAAATATGTCTTATATTCTAGGTTCTTCAAAGTAGTCACCTTTTGCTTTGATTACTGCTGTGCACACTCTTGGCATTCTCATGATGAGCTTCAAGAGGTAGTCACCGGAAATGGTTTTCACTTCACAGGTGTGCCCTGTCAGGTTTAATAAGTGGGATTTCTTGCCTTATAAATGGGGTTGGGACTATCAGTTGTGTTGTTCAGAAGTCTGGTGGATACACAGCTGATAATCCTACTGGATAGACTGTTAGAATTTGTATTATGGCAAGAAAAAAGCAGCTAAGTAAAGAAAAACGAGTGGCCATCATTACTTTAAAAAATGAAGGTCAGTCAGTCCAAAAATTTGGGAAAACTTTGAAAGTGTCCCCAAGTGCAGTTGCAAAAACCATCAAGCGCTACAAAGAAACTGTCTCACATGAGGACCGCCCCAGGAAAGGAAGACCAAGAGTCACCTCTGCTGCGGAGGATAAGTTCATCCGAGTCACCAGTCTCAGAAATCGCAAAAAAAATCGCAGAAAAAGGTTAACAGCAGCTCAGATTAGAGACCAGGTGAATGCCACACAGAGTTCAAGCAGCAGACACATCTCTACAACATCTGTTAAGAGGAGACTTTGTGCAGCAGGCCTTCATGGTAAAATAGCTGCTAGGAAACCACTGCTAAGGACAGGCAACAACCAAACTTCCTGTTTGTGGCACATTAATAAATAGGAGGAGAAGAACTTTTCCAGATGGGTGGTGACCATGGTGGCCATTTTGGATCCAATTTTAATTACGTGTATCCATATAAATGGCCCACCCTATAAATGGCGCACCCTGTGTATATATGCAGGGGCAGATTGGCCCAGGTGACAGGGTGGCATTTGCCCCCCATGTCGGTGGTTCAGTCCATGTTTAGGGCCGCCCAGACAGTGAGAGCGGCCGTGTGACTGGGCATAGCGGCTGCATCCGCTGCACTCACTTGAGCAGAGGCAGCAGGCGAGCCAAGGAGTGCACACCCCCACCACCCGCTCCTCATTTCCAGCAGCACCCCCCATCCAGGTCCCCACTTGGCCCCCGGCTGTAGAAATAGGACTGGCACCCAGGGCATGGGCAACCAGCCAGCCCCTGTATATATGTATACTATCAAGAGAACACACATAGGCTCAACTAGACACACAGAAACCCACCCTCAGCACATACACGCATATGTGTACACATAAACAACAGACAAACATGTGTGCACTGACCACACATACACACCCACGCACATGTCACATACATGTACACAGAGCACATACATAGACATATATAGTATATATATATATATATATATATACACACATACTATCAAGAGAGCATACAGTCTAGACTCAACCACACACACACAGACACTCAGACACATACACACAAATGTGTACACACAAACAACAGACAAGTATGTTTGCACTGACCACAAACTCAGACACACAAACATACACATATCACTCACACATGTATACACATAATGAGTGCATACATACACATATGTGTATATACATTGTACATACTATCAAAAGTCCACATGTTCTCAACCACACACAGGACACACACACACACACATCCATTCACATCATTGGGTTGTTTGTGTAATGAACAGGTTGACTCCTCCAGGGAGAGACACTTTTTGTAACGACTTATCCTCTGACCAAGAGATTTGAATTATGAACACAGGATTTCTTATGTTAATAAGGAATTACTTAAAATGTTTAATAAAATAGGTTTTACAATCTGGTGAGTCAGTAAGAAACATTTTCACATAATCGTCTACTTAAAGGGAACCTGTTAGATCGCTCTACCCCTCTCTCTCCTCTCACTACCTGTCCCTGCATCTTGTTAGCTGTTCCCTAACCATCCCTGTCTGACCTAAAGGGGCCCTATAATGATTATGAAAACTGACTTATAACTTACATATGGTCTCCATCTAGGAGACTAGATAGGCGGGTTCTGGGCTCCATTCTCCCCTCCTCGATGTGTCCTAGCACGCCCCGCTGGGCGTCATCACTCCTGGTGCTTTGCCATCTCCTTTTTGACTTTCCCTCCCTCTCTGCGGATGTAATGCTGGCTGGAATGTCATATCCGGTCCAGTGCATTGTGGGCCTAATCACGTGATCAGCCCGGCTCTGGCGCATGTGCAATGCGCATATTGAGGCCAGGCCGATCCCGTGATTAGACCCACAATGCATCAAGCCGATCACGTGATTAAGCCCACTGTTAGGTCCCCTGGCACCGCTCCCCAGCTCACCTCTCCTGGGTCTGCATCCTCTGCTCCTCTACCAATCGGGCATCCGGCGTCCAAGCGTGCTGTGTCTCGGAGCCATCGCCGGGTCCCCTTCCTGTCTGCTGACCACCGGGCTCACACATCAGCACACTACAATGGTCGGAGTCATGAACCTAATCAGTGGTGCACTAGGCTAGTTAGTAAGCTTCTGCTTCTCTGCCTGGTTGTAGGCCCTCCTTATGCTCTCCTCTGGTAGACCCATTCCTGCTCTCCTAGCCTCTGGCTCTGATCCCTCGAATGCTCCTTAGCTATACCGTAGTATAGGCTAACCCTATGAGCTGCCCCCTGGTACTAGCAGCTGTGGTATTTAGACCCCTCGGCTTGCCCCTAACAATCCCTGTATAAGGGTTGGTTAAACTAGGACCAGCTTACCCAGGGGAGTTACCCAGTGGGTCCACTCTTGGGTGCCTTCCCCCGGACGTGTGACAAAATAATAAGGCCATGGACCCCGCTGGTACCTCGTTCTCAGCGCAAAAGGACCTGGCTTATCTTCGGGAAAATCAGAACCATATTATGGCTTTCCTTCACTCCATGGATACCCGGTTAGCCTCCCTTCAGACTTCCGACCCTGCGTCCGCCACTCAGCTGGCGAGCCTACAGCAGGAGCTGTCCGTGCAACGAGGTGAACTATCGTCTGGTCTCCCTGCAGTCTGCAACCACAGCTTCAGCTCAAGCCACAGCCTATGAACGGTCTCCAGGAGGCGTCCCGAATCCTCCACCTCGCCTTGGAAAATTTCCTACATACAGCGGTGACCCTAGAAAGTGCCGCGGCTTGCTCAACCAGTGTCGTCTACACTTTGAACTGCTGCCACAGCAGTGTCCCCCGATCAGGCCAGGGTGGCCTTTGTGGTGACCCACCTGGAGGATGAGGCCCTGGCATAAATTAACCCTCTATGGGAGCATGATGACACCGTGGTCTCTCACTTGTCGACCTTTCTGGAGACATTCTGTAAGGTCTTAGATGCGACCCGGCCGGGTTCATCGATTACAGAATCACTCTTTAACCTCCGTCAAGGGACCCTCACCATTGGGCAGTACGCCATACGCTTCCGCACCCTCTCCTCTGAGTTGAGATGGAATAACAAGGCGCTGATTGGAGCTTTCTGGTGTGGCCTGTCTGGCAGGATAAAGGATGAACTCAGGGGTTGGGATATCCCAGCAGAGCTGGAGGACTTGATCTCGCTAGCCACTCGCATCAATTTGCGTTTCCAGGAATGGAATCCGTGAATCCGCCAGGGAGAGGATATCCATCAGGCTGTTTCCCTCTGAACGCAGTCTGCCCAGTTCTCGGCCCGTGAGGCCTTCCGCCGCCCCCTTTTCCGAACCTATGCAGGTGGATGGAGTCAGAATGGCAGAACAACGCTGAGAAGAGAGGCTGGCTCATGGCCTATGCCTGTACTGCGGAGATGCATCCAATCAGCGCTGGTAGTCTCCTGAAAGACCGGGAAGATTCCTACGCCTAGGTCAAGTAAGAGAGGCCATCCTAAGCGAGAGCAATGCCTCTCAACCCCTCACTCTGCCCGTGCAGGTGATACGTCCACAGAGACGTTTCTCTGAGCTGGCCTATGTGGATTCTGGGGCAGCAGGAAACTTCATTCGGCAAGAGGTGGTGACTCGGCTTGGAATCCCCGTAATACCTCTGTTGACGCCTCGCATAATTGTGTTACTGGATGGCAGACCGCTGCAGGAGATCTTCACCAAGGTGATGGAAGAGGTGGAGGTGCAGATCGGGGCTCTACACCGTGAAAGAATTGCCTTCTACGTCCTGCCCGGTCTCTCCCATGCCCTGCTCCTCGGGCTTCCCTGGCTCCGGACTCAAGAACCTGCCCTGGACTGGCACTTTGGGGGTGTGCTGCGGTGGGGTCCTCTCTGCCAAGAGAGATGCCTGCAGTCCGTTCTGCCACCTTGTTCCCCGTAACCGGATTCTGTTCTTCCTGGTTTACCGGCGGCCTATTGGCAGTATGCGGACATCTTCAACAAGACAGAGGCAGAAGTCCTCCCGCCTCATCAGCCGCATGATTGCCCTATAGACCTGGTTCCCGATGCTACACCACCCGGGGACGAATCTACCCATTGTCCCCAGCCAAGTCGCAAGCCATGTCTGAGTATATCACAGACAATTTGGCCAGGGGCTTCATCCGAAAGTCCACGTCCCCTGCCGGTGCAGGGTTTTTCTTTGTGAAGAAGAAGGAGGGCACCCTTCGACTCTGTATAGATTACAGGGGCTTTAATGTGATCACCATCAAGTACAAATACCCCCTGCCGCTGATTCCGGATTCCGGATGGACCCGGAGAAGCTCTCCATCGTTCTGAAGTGGCCCCGTCCTGTGGGGACTAAGGCAGCAGTTCCTTGACTTTGCAAATTATTACAGACAATTCATTCCCCATTTTGTCTTCCTTGATCAAACCAATCATGGCTCTGATCTGTAAGGGAGCAAAGTCCTGCAACTGGACCCCGGAGGCCGAAAAAGCCTTCTCCACCTTAAAGCGCTCCATCTCCAAGGCTCCTACCTTGCACCGACCAGAGGTAAACAGACAGTTCATTCTAGAGGTAGATGCCTCCTCCATAGGAGCAGGGGCTGTGCTCTCCCAGAAATCCTCTTCGGGTTGGTTAGTCACCCGCGGGTTTTTCTCCAAAGCATTTACCACATCGGAGCGCAACTATTCTATCGGTAATCGTGAATTGCTGGCCATCAAATTGACATTAGAGGAGTGGCGACACCTCCTCGAGGGTGCCGTTCATCCGTTCATTATCTTCACTGACCATAAGAATCTGGCTTATCTTCAGTCCACCCAGAGGCTCAAAACCCCGCAGTTCCAGTGGTCCCTGTTCTTTCCCCATTTCAATTTTGAACTGCACTTCTGGCCTGGCAGCAAAAATATCAAGGCTGATGCCCTGTCAAGGTCCTTCCAGCCGTCGGATGTGAAGGAGGAGTCCTTCCATATCATTGACCCTACTAAGATAATCACTGTGGCTCCCTTATGTATAGCTGGACTTCCGCCAGGTAAGACTTTTGTGGCACAGGATAAGAGGAAGAAGGTCCTGTCATGGGGACACTCGTCGAGAATTGTTGGCCATGTTGAAGTTAAAAAGTCTCTCTCTTTGATCTCTCACTATTGGTGGCCTATTATCCGTCAAGACGTCCACGATTTTGTTGCTTCATGTCCATCTTGTGCTAGAAATAAGGTGTCCAGGAAGTTGCCGGCTGGACGTCTACTGCCTCTCCCAGTTCCATCGGCTCCTTGGAAACACATAGTCATGGATTTCATTACGGATCTTCCCTGCTCCTCCGGCTGCACGGTCATATGGGTAGTTGTGGATCGCTTCTCTAAAATGGCCCACTTCGTCCTTTGCCCGGTCTACCAATCCGCTCCTGAGTTGGCCAAGGTATTCATCAAACACATCTTCCGGCTCCACAGATTTTCTCATCATATCGTGTCCAATAGGGGAGTCCAGTTCCCTTACCGATTCTGGAGGGCGCTGTGCAAGCATATGGACATCACGTTGGACTTCTCCTCTGCCTATCATCCTCAGTCCAACGGGCAGGTGGAGCGCATTAACCAAGTCCTCACCACCTATCTTCGGCACTTCGCCAACGCTTTCACGATAACTGGACCTGTCTCCTCCTTTGGGCAGAATTCGCTTACAACAATCACTCTAGTGAGTCGTCAGCTAAATCTCCTTTTTGTCATGGTATTCGGGCAACATCCTGGTTTGCCCCTTCCGATCTCCTCAGCGTCCGGCAACCCGGCGGATGATGCATTGTCCTTAGACTTCTCCAAGATCTGGAGAGAAACCAGAGACGCTCTTACACAAGCCTCCAGCAGGATGAACAGACATGCCGATAAGAGACGTCTGGATTCGCCATCTTTCCTCCAGGGTGATAAAGTGTGGCTTTCTTCCAAATATGTCAGGTTGAAGGTGCCATCCTACAAGTTAGGGCTGCGTTATATCGGTCCCTTTGAAGTCCTGGGACGCAGCAACGACGTTGCCTTCAAGATGAGACTGCCTGCCTCGCTTCGCATCCCTAACTCCTTTCATGTCTCATTGTTGAAACCAGTGGTGCTCAATCGCTTTCATCCATCCTACGGCACTGTGCCACAGCCTCTCAGCTCCGAGAATGTCTATGAAGTCAGGGACATCCTTGCCATGAAGAAAAGTAGAGGTAAAATACTCTTCCTAATTGACTGGTTTGGCTTCGGGCCTGAGGAGAGGACCTGGGAGCCACGGGAGAACATTGATGGTGAGGTTCTTAGCACGCCTTCAGAGGAGGGGCGTGAGGGAGGGGGTACTTTTAGGTCCTCTGACGCCGCTCCCCAGCTCACCTCTCCTGGGTCTGCATACTCTGCTCCTCTACCGATCGGGCATCCGGCATCCAGGCGTGCTGTGTCTCGGAGCCATCTCCGGGTCGCCTTCCTGTCTGCTGACCACCAGACTCACACATCATCACACTACAATGGTCGGAGTCATGAACCTAATCAGCGGAGGACTAGGCGCGGTCGCGCTCCTTCCCTGTGAATGTAGGGGCCGGCACGGCTCAACCTGACACTCCCCTTGACCAACAGCTGTCAGTCCTCCAGTATATCAGGCCACCTCCACTGATGGGAGGTGCCTGATTATTGAGCTTCTGCGTCTCTGGCTGTTAGTCAGGCCCTCCTTGTGCTCTCCTCTGTTAGACCCATTCCTGCTCTCCGGCTCTGATCCCTCGAATCCTCCTTAGCTATACCGTAGTATAGGCTAACCCTATGAGCCGGCCCCTGGTACTAGCAGCTGTGGAATTTAGACCCCCTAGGCTTGCCCCTGACAAACCCTGTATAGGGGTTGGTTAAACTAGGACCAGCTCACCCAGGGGAGTTCAGAACCACGGCCCAGTGGGTCCACTCTTGGGCGCCTTCCCCCGGAAGTGTGACACCAATGCATCAGGCCGATCACGTGATTAGGCTCACAATGCACTGGACCCGATATGACGTTCCAGCCGGGCATTACAGCCGCAGAGAGGGCGGGTAATTCAAAAAGGAGGCGGCAAAGCACCAGGAAGGATGAAGCCCAGTGGGGCGTGCTAGGACACAGCGAGGAGTGGAGAATGGAGCCTGGAGCCCACCTATCCAGTCACCTAGATGGAGACTGTATGTAAGTTATAAGTAATTTTTCATAATCGTTATAGGGCCACTTTAGGTCAGAAAGGGATGGTTAGGGATCAGCTAACAAGGTGCAGTGAGAGGTAGTGATAGGAGAGAGGGGTAGAGCGACCTGACAGGTTCCCTTTAAATTTAATTTTTAGCAAAGATCTTCGGTATACTTCATACTAAATCTACTGTTACACAAAAAAGTTACATTTGAATTATTAAGCCCCACCATGGTTTAAATTTAGAAATTAAGGAGTTCCCCTGACCCTAGTTACATTTTATAGATAAGATTATACATTAGGTTGTTAGTAAACCCATCATGAACATCCAAAGAAAGAAGCCTGTGGGATGGGGGGGGGGGGGGGGGGGGAAGGCGGGCACTGCTGCTGTTGTTATTGTAAGGAATTTAACTCTTTCATCTCAGAGCGATTTTTTTTTTCATTTTTGTTCCTTTCCTATTATTCCAAGAGCCATGGGTCTTTCATTTTTCTGTCAATATAGCCATATGAGGACTTTATTTTTTTGTGGGACGAGTTGTACTTTTGAATTAAACCATTCTTTCTACCACATTGTGTACTGGAAAACAAGAAAAAACTATATCGTGAAACTGTCCTCAAAAGATAATATCCAGATCAGTATTAGTGTGCACATACCAAATATGTTTGTTTGGTTTTATTTTATTTTGCTTTTGTCACCATTATCCCGAGACTCATAACATGTTCATTTTTCGGGATATGGGGCTATGTTATGGCTTATTTTTTGTGCACTGAGCTGACGTTTTACTGATACAATTTCAGGGCAGATAAAACTTATTAATCGCCTCTTACTGCACTTTATTGCAAGGTGAGGCAGCCCTAAGGATGTGATTCTGGCGTATTGATTTTTATTCCTGTTACGCCGTTTACCGATCTTATAAATTCACTCTATATTTTGACAGCTCAGACCTTTATGAATGCAGCAATACCAAGTATGTGTATTTTTTTTTATTGTTTTAATGCTTTTGTTTGTTTTAATGTTTTAAGTGTATATATTGTAACCATCAAGTGTAGCTCCTGCTGTAGATCCTTTTGCCTCCAAGGATGTTGGGGCCCTGGGCAATTGCAACGTTAGCCCCTTCCCCCCTCAAACGTCAGCCCTGCCTATATTGCCTAGAATAACTTGTCCAGCATATTCAATTCAGTCATATACTATAGTAGCAATCCAAATTATTCAGTTCCCATTGCAAATTTGGTTTATTAGCACAATGCACAAACATATTGCTTTAATGCAATAAACCAGTAAAACAAGAACAATTTAAATAGCTCACAAGTTTAAGTGAGTTATACAAACAAAATGACACTTTAATTCTTACACCAGTCTCAGAATTATTCAACTACTTCATGACAAGTGCCTTTGGTACATAGTGGAGCACCCTATGACGATTTGGTTAATATGACCAGCTCAAGATATAATGCGTAGCCAGACAGCAGCTTCTGGCAACATCCTTCAGTTCTGAATAGGCGAAGTCGTTAACGACATCGTTATCAAGGTGTCACACACACCGATGCTGCAGGTTTGACGGATGATCATCGTCTAGTTTTAGGTCCGGTTCAAAAACCTCCCATCAACAATCAGCCGACTTATCATTGATCGTTTCCACTTGTCACACACAACGACGTCGTTGCTCCACCCAAAAAGCCGTAACATACAAACGATATTGTTAACAATATCGTAGTGTGTAACAGGCCCTTTAGTCCGTTCCTCATGAGCAATGGACCAATGTCGATTTAGGGTGCATTTACATGGTCTGACTATTGTGAATGAACAAACATTTGTTTCCTGATAGTCGGCCAGTGTGAACAGTCTTCCAATCCCTCAATGGTATAATACTTATTTGTCGGTGTAAATGACTTTTAAGCTTTATCATCGTCATCGTTCGTGGGATCACACCGCCCACTGTAAAAAGTACATGTGCTGCCGAGAACAATGAGTCTATGTGCACAAAATGATTTATTATCGATCATCTTGTGTGCATGGGCGAAAAGGTTAGCTTGTCTAAGCAGGCTATTAAATAACCACACATTGTCAAACATTTAGCCAATCGGCGGTATTTAATGGTGCAAGTCCGACACTGACACTGGGGGTGCAGGATAATGACACTGACAATGGGGGTACAGGATAATGTATAACTGAAAGTTAATGGCTCCCAGTAATTGCACTTTCAGTACTGCAATAACTTAATGTTGTGAATATAAATTTATATAGTTGCTCGCTATGGTACAATACATATATTTCTACAAGTATGTATATTATGTGTGCCATCAATATATACGGCATGTTTAAAAAAAATATTTATGCAGTGTCTGTTTTCTATTCCCACTGAGCCCAACTTGACTTATCTTTGCTTTGTAAGTTAACACATCTGTAAAATAGTGGGGGATTTTACAGTCAGCTATTGTTGCTTTTGACTGTGCTCAACTATTTGATTCCTGATCATCTCTTCCAGCCCCCCCCCAACAAATATGTATATACATGTAAAGTGTAAGTCCACCCTTAGCCCTATTTCTAACATGCTAAAAACATCAGAGCTAAAGATGAGCAAAGTTTTTAAGGTTGAATTCGGGTCGCCAAACTTCCTAGAGTTTAGTAAACCTGTTTGGGTTCAGATACTTTACGTTTGCAAAGTACTGGAACAAGCATTGATGTTTTCGGGTACAGTGGTGCTTCACCCAGTATGATCCATGTGCAGTCTTTGATCGGCTCGAGCTGGGGTTAAAAGCTCAGTTTGTGGGTGGTGTGTGTCCAAAATTAATTTGAAAGAAAAAAAAAACATCCTCCCACCCCACTTATTGGTGGCTGTATATGGGTGGAGAGCTGAACTGCCAATCAGTGACATTGGGGTCATGAACAGTGTGCCAAAAAGTAGTGATGGGCGAATCCTAAATTACTCGGAATCGCTTGACTCTAGCGAGTCCGAGCACAGGACTCGCTACTCGTTGCGAGTCTAGCGAGTCCAATGTTAATGAATGGGGAAGCGAGTAATAGCGAGTAGTGTGAGATTTACAAATCGCAGATGTGTCTCGGAAGCTTCAGCCTGAAGCAATCCTAGTTTTGTCATTTATTTGCATTGCTCGTTTACTTTGTAAGTAATCGCTGGCTGGGAAACTCGCACAGATAAGAGTCCTGCTTTCTCCTCTGTGCTGGCTGCCAGCTCCAGGGTCCTAGAGCCTGCCTGCTGCCTGATGTAGCAGTGCTGAGATTGTTCTCAGTCTGCTCATTCCCTGTGTACAGACATGAATGTCTGTGCACAGAGATGATGTAGCAGAGCTGAGATTGTTCTCAGTCTGCTCATTCCCTGTGCATAGAGATCTATATCTATGCACAGGGGATGTAGCAGAGAGGACATCGCGTTTTGGACTGCGTCGGACGGAAGAGGATTTTTTTAATTAAAGATGGAGTCCCTAATGGCTTTTTTTTTTATTTCTAATAAAAAATTTTCTTTGTGTTGTGTTTTTTTTAAAACAATTTAATAGAAATTCATGGCGGTCATGTCTAATATTGGCGTGACCGCCATAAATTTCGGGCTTAGGGCCAGCTGATAATACAAAGCTGGCCCTAACCTCTTATTACCCAGCGTGCCACCGCTACCAGGGCCGCTGGAAGAGCGGGGTTCAGCGCCAGAGGATGGCGCTTCAATGAACGCGCCATCTTCTGGGGCGGCTGCGGGCTGCAATTTGCAGCGGGGGGTGCCCAGAAAGCTTGGGCATCCCTGCGCTGCGGATTCCAGCCCCCAGCTGCTTAGCTGTACCTGGCTAGACATAGAAATTGCGCGGAGCCCCACGCATTTTTTTTTTATTATTTCATGAATTTCAGAGTCAGAGTCTCAGAGTCAGAGTCAGAATCTCAGAATTTCATGAAATAATTTTAAAAAAATGCGTGGGGCTCCGCGCAATTTCTATGTCTAGCCAGGTACAGCTAAGCAACTGGGGGCTGGAATCCGCAGCGCAGGGATGCCCAAGCTTTCTGGGCACCCCCCGGTGCAAATTGCAGCCCGCAGCCGCCCCAGAAGATGGCGCGTTCATTGAAGCGCCATCCTCTGGCGCTGAACCCCGCTCTTCCAGCGGCCCTGGTGGCGGTAGCACGCTGGGTAATAAAGGGGTTAATACCAGCTTTGTTATACAAGCTGGTATTAAGCCCGAGATTCTTAATGTCAGGCCACGTTTGACCCAGCCACTAAGAATCTCCAATAAAGGGTTAAAAAAACACAGAGAAAATTTTTTATTTGAAATGAAAAAAAAAGCCATTAGGGACTCCATCTTTAATTAAAAAAATCCTCTTCCGTCCGACGTAGTCCAAAACGCGATGTCCTCTCTGCTACATCCCCTGTGCATAGATATAGATCTCTATGCACAGGGAATGAGCAGACTGAGAACAATCTCAGCACTGCTACATCATGTCTGTGAGCAGGAGGGCTCTAGGACCCTGGAGCTGCACAGAGAAGACAGCTGGACTCGGCTCGCAAAGAAACAGCAATTACTTTGCGAGTTTCCCTGCTATCACTGGCACAGTAGCCGAGTCTAATGCAAACAATGGCAATCCTAGTTTTGTCAGCGTTTCTGACAAAACTAGGATTGATATTGATTTGCATTGGACTCGTGCGAGTAATCACTGGGAAACTCGCAGAGTACCGAGTCCTGCGAGTCCCTTACTACTCGCCGAGTAACGAGTCCTAGCGAGTAGATTCGCCCATCCCTACCAAAAAGTTCAGCTGCTCCGCCCGAACCCAAACTTCAAAGGGTTCCCTCATCACTAGCCTCAACCAACAAACCCCTAGCCAGTCCAGGCAATTTTTTGAGTTTCATCTCAAGCTGACTCGATGAAGCTAATGACGTTCCTGATTATGTGTAACAAAACCTGACTTGTGATCTTATGAGTGATTTTAATTGAGGGGTTGTATAATTTTGAGATTGCAGTTGTCAGTAAAAGTGACATTTTGTGCTGAATTTGAAGACATCACTCAGTTTTCACTGTTGGGGTGAAGCTTTTTACAGATTTTGCATTGGCCTTCTTAGGTAGTAGAGGGAGTCTGTCAACCCAAACTGATAGTATAAACTAAGCACATAGGCCTTGATTCACCAAAGTCATTGCATATTTCTTTCTGGACTAAAAATGTTCTTTTGTTTGGGTGACTTATCCATTATTTAATTTGCACCTGTCGTACAGTTAACTTTTCATGGTTTCATCTATTTCTTTTTTTTCAGCATTATGGGTGCGGTTTTCCGAATCCAGGTGTTTTATCCTAATTCATCATTCAAAGTTGAAAAATGGTCGCATAATTGTACTCCAGTCCTATTAGTATACCAAATCTATTTTAGTTTATTTCTGAGTTCATACCAGTTTAGGCACGAGGGTGCCAGCGACAATAGAGATACCAATGCAGTGACTTGGTGAGCAAGACTTTATCGGTCGAAACGTTACTTCTCTGTCATCTAAATGTGATTCACATCACTTATTTACATATTGAAATAAGAGCATGCAGTGATTGTCCTTCAACTATTATAAGGGTTGCCTACAACCCATTCACTTTGACTTCACTAAACGGAGTGCATGCCAATCCTATGATTTATATTTATTTAAATTAATTTTATTTTTGCACAGTTGAATATTTATGTGCAACATTTTAAAGGATTTTTCATTTTTTTGCATTAAAAATATGAAAAAAGACAAAATAATCCCTGAATCTGTGCTTTGTAAACCCAAATGCACCATTTTTAAAAATCAGGTGCAAAAACAGGCAAAGAAATCCCAAGAAAAAAATGAAGAGTTGCTAATTAGGCTGATCAGTGCACCACTGGTGTGGTCAAGAGGCTGAGTGCACCATACTGGTGATTGACAGCACTGACTTCTCTGAGCTCTCTCTGCAAATAGTGCACACTCCACACAAGCCAGTACTGTCAATCACTAATGATGGAGGTGAGACGTGCAAAACCAGTGGTGAACTGATGTGCTGAGCATGTGGGCCACGGGTGCACTGAGCAGCCTATTTAGCACACTTGATTAAACTTCAGTTTCTGCAGAAAAGAGGTAGCCATTAAAATACTAATGTTGTGATGTTCATTGGGACTGTGTACCCTACTTAACTGTGTGCTTCACTTATACTCAAAGCTTAGGCTAAGAGACTCCCTTGAATTTATATCTTTGCTTAGAAGCCCATTCTCACACTTATTTTGTCTTTGGTTCTAACTAAGATCCATGATATATCTTTAACGTCTGGTTATATGTTTGGCGTAATACAAAGACAGAATAATAAAAATAATAAGTGTGATGAACGACACAATTGACTCATCTCATTGAGACATCTCAACAACCACCACAAAATGACAAATTCAGCTGCCGCTCCCAGTGCAGGTGAAAAAACAGGATGGACATGTGGGTCATAAATGATAGAAAGCACAGGCATGATGAAGGGGTTGTAAAGGATTAGAAAATATGGCTGCAAAAACAGCACCACTCTTGTCTATGGATTATGGCTGGTAATGCAGAGCGGATGTATTGAAGTAAAGTAAGACTAATTTGTAATACTCGCAACCTATTGATTTCTGTAGAATGGATTGGGACAAAAAGAACACTTTTTTTGTTATCTTGTGCAACCTGATTAATTCATCTTGTTTAACAAGAAATAATCGTATTTGTCATAATTACACTTTTTGTGCTAGAAGCAGTGGTGTAATGATCGCGGTCACAGGGGTCACGACTGCGACGGGGCCTGGACCTATAAGGGGCCCGCACAGCCAACCGCCCCCTGTGCCCACTTTACAATGGATGTATGTCTCCGAGGACGCACATCTGTGTGAGTGCACAGCAGCACAGGCCGCTTTGAGGCCGGTGTGTCGGGCAGAGGAGCCTGCTACTTCCAACTACTGCTGGCCCCACCCCTTCCCTCGCTTCATGTTACTTACCACAGCGGTACTGGTGTGTGTTCCACTCTGGAATGCATATAGCAGGTTGGTACTGTCTTCTCCACACTAGGAGTAGGTGGCACTTCCTGCTTTATGCGTTCCACAGTGGAACACAAACCGGCACCGCTGCCTCCTCGTGAGTCTTCAGTTTTTGCATAGGAGGCCAGAGCAGTGGGAGAAACAGGGAAGGTAAGTACAGATTTATTTTGAGTACACGGTGGCCAGAGGACTATGGGAGGAGATGGGGGGTGTATTATACAGTATGAAGAGTTATGAAACTGTATATATGGGGCTGTACTACATGAGTCTGCACTGTATGAAGAGATATGAGGCTGCACTATATGGAGGGCTATGAGGCTGCCTTATACTATATGGAGGTCTTTGGGACTGCTTTATGCTATATGGAGGACTGAGGTGGCATTATACTGTATATAGGACTATGAGGCTGCATTATACTATATTGAGGGATGTGAGTCGGCATTATACTGTATGGAGTGCTGTGAGGCTGCATTATACTACATGGGGGGCTATGAGGCTGCATTATACTGTATGGAGGGTTGTGAGGCTGCCTTATACTATATAGAGGGCTCTGAGACTGCATTACGTTATATGGAGAACTAAGGTGGCATTATACTGTATAGAGGACTATGAGGCTGCATTATACTATTTGAAGGGATGAGGGGCTGCATTATACTGTATGGATGAATGTACAGCTGCATTATTTCATATGGAGGTCTGTGAGGCTGCATTATATTATATGGAGGAGGGCTGTGAGGCTGCATTATACTATATGGAGGACTATCAGGCTGCATTATACTAAATAGAGGGGTGTGAGGCTGTATTTTACTGTATGGAGGAATATGAGGCTGCATTATGCTGTATGGAGGGCTTTGAGACTGCATTATACTATATGGAGGATAATGGGGGGTGCATTTTTATAATTGGATGACTACAGGGGCTACCTTATGAATGGGGGACAATGGGATGCATTATAATACATATATAACTATGAGGGTACATTGTAATATAGGGAGGAATATGGGCATACATTATATTAATTGGAAAACTATGGTGGCGGCAGGAGGAAGACCATACATACCAGGATGGGGGATATATATACAAAGATAAGGGCCATATTCCAGGATGAGGGACATTAATACATAATGAGGGTGGAGAGGGTCAATTCGTGAGACGTTATAGGATTTAGAACGTTAAACGGCCCATACAACTGACCAACGTGTACGTAGGGAGTCTAGGGGCAGGTCTAAATTTCACACTGGTGACTGTCGGACTCTACTTACACCACTGACTGGAAGACACTTTTATTCCTCTGAGTGTGTTCTCACATTGTGGAAAATAGAGTATGAATGACTGGTGTGAACCTGAGCATGAACATCCCATGGATGACTATCAAAACTTGTGCAAGGGAGAAGTGGACCAATCATCTTTTGGTAAATGACAGACTGTCACAGCTTTGCACCAGTTTTGATCATTTGACCCACACATTTTTCCTAATTTAACACGTTGGTGTATATCAACATGGAACAGTCAAGGATCAAGAATAAACTATTTTAACTTTTTTCTTAGTAATGTATAATTTTATGAATAAATGTGTAAAGGAGACAAGTTGAGTAGCAGAATGTAAGCCTTAAAGAAGGTTGTCATTCTGGAGTGAAATGTACCTAATTCATTAAAGGCACCTTACAACTGCCATGTGCCAAATACAGAAATGTTACGCCAGTCAGGAATTAGGGTACTTTTCTTGCAAATCTAAGCCACTAAAGTGGTGAAAATGTTCATAAATTAGATGGGCACGCTTAGCCACATACCTTCCCACCAATACTCCATCCATTTTATCATAGTTGGACAGAACTCACATAAAAATGCCAAAATTCATCAAATTTTAGCACAGTTTTTGAGAAGTGCAAAAATATTTTGAAGGTATTTTACACCAGAAAACTAGCAAATACTTTCATGAATCGGGGCCATTGTTTCTTGGTTTGTAAATTCCTCTTAATGATGTAAAATATATTGACCAGGAGTTCTAGATGTGGTTTATTGTTTGGTCATCAAGATTGTTAGTCCTTTAGCGTTACCCAGGGTGCACCACGTGGTGGTGGACTAACGTTGCACAACCTTGAGATCTCCATAATAAAACTGAGTGGGTCAACAATGTATTATATTTCTGAATTTGTTATATCTTGTCTGTAATTCTTGATGTGAATCATTGTTATGTAATATATTGTGTATAGACACTTCGTCATCTGCTCACCTGCATCTGTCAGCATTTAGATTTGATTCCCATCTTGCGACTGCTAATCCTTCAAGTCAAATACTTGCTGTTAAATATGTATGTAATGACGATCATTTCTCGTTGACAAACAGGTCATAGATGAAGACACGTTAGGATGTGAACATTTGACAAATTAATAAAAAGGAGCTCCAGTAAGGAAAAGCTAACTTAACAACTATCTCAGAATGTCCCAATGACTCCTGGAGAAAGTGAGAAACCTCCTGAACCCCAAGAAAAAGATGTCTAATCTTGTGATTGCTCTGTCATAATCATTGTCCTTCTGACAGGACATTTGACTAAGTTAGAAAGTGTATGAAAAATAATTTAAAATTAGGTGATTAGACGGGGCTGGCTGCAGGCTTACATGGGCCTTTGGGTAACAGAGGAACAGTGGAGACATCTTTCAGCTAGGCATAATGCATGCCTACTCAGATTGCTACAGGCTTTACAAAACCTAGTGGGCCCTAGTTCTTATGGCAGTTCTGGAGAAAGAGCTTGTAAGATGGGGACTCAAAGAAACCAAAGAGAAAATCCTTATATCATAGTCCATGCACTTAGACCGGCGGTGGGGAACTCCAGGACTAAAGGGCCACCAGCAGGTCATGTTTTCAGGATTTCCTTAGTATTGCCCAGGTGATAATATAATCACCTGCACTGGTGATGATTCCAACTCCTCTGCAAGGAAATCCTGAAAACATGACCTCTTGGTGGTCCTCGAGGCCTGGAGTGCCCCACCTGCCTTGGACAATGCACCAGGCATAACATCGATCAGTTGTACCAGGAGTGCTCCTTTAATACATGCTTCCAGCTAGTTCACAACAGGGAGGTTCATTTTTTAGGTTTTCGCTTTTTTTTGCAGAAAGTATATTGACAGTTCGGCAGGTATAAGCCAAGATAAAAGGTAGCCAAGCTAATATATCAATATAACCATTGAGGCACTTACCGTCTTCCAAGCTGTCTTCATTCACATCACACTCTATGGTCTCACAGCTCACCCGTCCTCCACCGTTCTCCTGCAAATGACAACTTTGAAATCTAATTATTGCCTTATTTGATTCTATCCCATACCCCTATTACAGATTTTTTTTATATTTACTTCAAACATGACCTTTAAATACAAATGACTATGTAGTCCTCCATATTTATGAATTCTGTATAATGCTGCCTCCATCACTAATTGGCGGCTTTCTGTCTATGCACAGTGTACACAATCAGCTGAATGATCTATAGTGACATTTAACCCCTTAAAGGGAACCAACCAGCAGGTTTTAGGTCTATAAAGTGAAGCCAGTGTCTTCCAGGCTCTGGGATACTGAGTGCAATCATACCTTTACTTCAATGATTACATTTAGAATTTCAGAGATAAACGTTATAGACGTCCTTAGAAAGTGTGCAGCAGGGGGACGGCGTGTACAGCACATTAGCATAAGAGGAGCTGGGTTTCATTTTATTACTTCCCTGTTTGAGCTAAGCCAAAGCCTCTCTCCCTCCCCTCTCACTCCCTCCCTGTCACTCTACCAGGCAGGTCCTGTGTGCCTCAACTCATCACTTCACTCTCCCCCCCTCCATCCCCTCCATCTCCTGCTTCTGCTGAGAGTTGTAGTGTTACTGGATCTGCAGACTGTGTGATGGAGCATGCTGGGAGTTGTAGTGTCTCTGGATCTGCAGACTGTGATGGAGCATGCTGGGAGTTGCAGTGTCACTGAATCTGCAGACTGTGTGATGAAGCATGCTGGGAGTTGTAGTGTCTCTAGATCAGCAGACTGTGTTATGGAGCAGTGCTGAGAGTTGTAGTGTCTCTGGATCTGCTGACTGTGTGATGGAGCATGCTGGGATTGTTGTGTCTGGATCTGCAGACTGTGGGATGGAGCATACTGGGAGTTGTAGTGTCTCTGGATTTGCAGACTGTGTGATGGAGCATGCTGGGGATTGTAGTGTATCTGGATCTGCAGGCTGTGTGATGGAGCATGCTGGGGGTTGTGGTGTATCTGGATCTGCAGACTGCGTGATGAAGCGTGCTGGGGGCTGTAGTGTCTCTGGATCTGTAGACTGTGTGATAGAGCATGCTAAAGGTTATAGTGTCTCTGGATCTGCAGACTGTGTGATGGAGCATGCTGGGGGTTGTAGTGTCTCTGGATCTGCAGACTATGTGATGGAGCATGTTGAGGGTTGTAGTATCTCTGGATCTGCAGATCCTGAGCCAGTGATACTACAACTCCCAGCATGCTCCATCACACAGTCTGTAGATCCAGAGACACTACAACTCCCAGCATGCTCCATGGACAGATCCCTAACTGTGATCTGTGATGAGAATAACAGGGATCTATCCAGGTCTGTTAGAGGAGACAAATCAGGATGTGTAGAGACTGGATGTGTATAGACTTGAGGGTGCAGGGGGCGGGGGGCTTCTATTGCTTGTGAAATCATAGTCAAGCAGGAAGATAGAGGAGGAGAAGGAGATGGGTGGGTTTGGCAGAGAGCAAACAGGGGAGTGATACAAAGAAACCCAGCTCCTCTTATGCTAAGTTGCTGCACACGCCATCCCCCTGCTGCACACTTTCTAAGGACTTCTATAACACTTATCTCTGCAATCATACATGTAATCCTTGAAGTAAAAGTATGATTGTGCTCAGTATCCCAGTGTGTGTAAAGTAGTGGCTTCACTTTATAGACCTAACACGTGCTGATTGGTTTTCTTCAATGCCTACTGTTATGTATTCGCATCACACCAGTTCAATTCGTTTGTATGCATATGTAGATTTTAATTCAAGCAATAAGGGGTTAAGATTCCAACATCTAAAAGGAGGCACTAGAGTTCCTGTCCACTTCCTCTCTTAAAGTTTTCCTATTTTAAGAAGTGACAGCATATTGCAAGGATATTCTGTCACTTTATGATTGATGGGGATCATAGAACTCAATAGAGGTTGCAATGAAGTCATCCAGTGCTACATTTTGAAGGGAAATTCTCTGTAAATGATTTCCAAATTATTATTTATATAGCAACTTCCAAATTTCTCTCCTGTTGGAAATATATATATATATATATATATATATATATATATATTTATATATTTATATTATATATGCTGTATATACAGTGTGTTGTGAAAGTATTTGGCCCCCTTGAACTTTTCAAGCTTTTGCCACATTTCAGGCTTCAAACATAAAGATATAAATTCTAATTTTTTTGTGAAGAATCAACAAGTGGGACACAATCGTGAAGTGGAATGAAATTTATTGGATATTTTAAACTTTACCAAATACAAAACTGAAAATTATTTGGCCCCTTTTTTTCAGTGCAGCAAACTCACTCCAGAGGTTCAGTGAGGATCTCTGAATGATCCAATGTTGTCCTAAATGACTGGTAATGATAAATAGAATCCACCTGTGTGTAATTAAGTCTCCGTATAAATTCACCTGGTCTGTGATAGTCTCAGGGTTCTGTTTCAAGTGCAGAGAGCATCATGAAGACCAAGGAACACACCAGGCAGGTCCAAGATACTGTTGTGGCAAAGTTTAAAGCTGGATTTGGATACAAATAGATTTCCCAAGTTTTAAACATCTCAAGGAGCACTGTGCAAGCGATCATATTGAAATGGAAGGAGTATCAGACCACTGCAAATCTAACAAGACCCGGCCATCCCTCTAAACATTAATCTCGAACAAGGAGAAGACTGATCAGAGATGCAACCAAAAGGCCCATGATCACTCTGGATGAACTGCAGAGATCTACAGCTCAGGTGGGAGAGTCTGTCCATAGGACAACAATCAGTCGTACACTGCACAAATCTGGCCTTTATGGAAGAGTCGCAAGAAGAAAGCCATTTCTCAAAGATATCCATAAAAAGTCTCAATTGAAGTTTGCCACAAGCCACCTGGGAGACACCAAACATGTGGAATAAGGTGCTCTGGTCAGATGAAACCAAAATCGAACTTTTATTGCCCACAATGCAAAACGATATGTTTGGCGTAAAAGCAACACAGCTCATCACCCTCAAAACACCATCCCCACTGTCGAACATGGTGGTGGCAGTATCATGGTTTGGGCCTGCTTTTCTTCAGCAGGGACAAGGAAGATGGTTAAAATTGATGGGAAGATGGACAGAGCCAAATACTGGACCATTCTGGAAGAAAACCTGTTGGAGTCTGCAAAAGACATGAGACTGGGACGGAGATTTATCTTCCAACAAGACAATGATCTCAAACAAAAAGCAAAATCTACAATGGAATGGTTCAAAAATAAATGTATCCAGGTGTTAGAATGGCCAAGTCAAAGTCCAGACCTGAATCCAATCAAGAATCTGTGGAAAGAGCTGAAAACTGCTGTTCACAAACGCTCTCCATCCAACCTCACTGAGCTCCAGCTGTTTTGCAAGAAAGAATGGGCAAGAATTTCAGTCTCTCGATGTGCAAAACTGATAGAGACATACCCCAAGCCAGGGGCGTAACTACAATAGGTGCAGGGGTTGCGATCGCACCCGGGCCCTGCAGCCTAGGGGGGCCCCAAAAGTCCCTTTGGCCCATAGAAAAAGACTAATACTATTAAAGATTTGGAATAATTGGGGGCCCCGTTGGAGCTTTCGCATCGGGGCCCCTGGGCCTGAAGTTACGTCACTGCCCCAAGCGACTTGCAGCTGTAATCACAGCAAAAGGTGGCGCTACAAAGTATTAACTCAAGGGGGCCGAATAATATTGCACACCACACTTTTCAGTTTTTATTTGTTTAAAATATGTAATAAATTTCGTTCCATTTCACGATTGTGTCCCACAAAATTCGTCGCGAAAAAAATAGAATTTATATCTATGTGTTTGAAGTCTGAAATGTGGCAAAAGGTTGAAAAGTTCAAAGGGGCCAAATACTTTCACAAGGCACTGTATATATACATATATATGTATACATCCAAGAGGAGAGAAATTTGAAAGGTGTAATATAAATAAAAATTTGGAAATCACACGCATATATATATATACCGTACACACATATATACACATACACTAGTATTAGTTGTATTATATGTGCAGGTTAATAACAGTGTTAAGTCTGTGGCTGTGGATCGGAATGCGGAGTATCTCGCATATATGTGTCCGCACAGCAGGTACACTAAATAGCTCAGTAAACCTGATCTTGTTCATTTCACTGCTTGTTCTATAAAAACCTTGTTTTCCTGAAATGTATTTAATGTGATTATTAAGCGAACGACACTGCCCTCTGCTTCCAGGGCAATATGCGAGATATGTTGAACAGCGGACATTGGTCAGTCACCTATACAGAATCACACCACCAATGATTACAGAAAACCTGTTACTTCAAGAAACACTATTTACCTGTAAATTTGAAGTTACCTGCAGGTAAATAGTAGGTACAGCCAACTTACTGAAACAGCGGGTAAAGGGAGAAAATGAAGTTTTATTTTCCCTGCAATCAGTCGCCTTCATTCATTGGGGTGGTGCAGAGCCTTATTATAGTTACTGCTCACATCACAGGGTGTGCGCTGTAATCACTCTCCGCCACTTTGATTGACAGCCTGTTGCCGTGTTGCCATGTGTTTTCAGAGCAAGCTAAACAGGGTTTAAATACTATTTACCTGTAGATTACTCCTATATCACTGGATAAACAGCATTTCTGAATGTGAAAGGTTCCCTTTAAATAAGGCAAGGACAACCTGATCTGTGAGTTCCCCACTCCACAGGTTCTATATCAGATTGGTATTTATATACAGTATGTCATATTTTATTGAAAGATACACTTGTAAGCCCTAGATGAAAGTACATCCCAGTGGTAAGAAAGATCTCTAATCTATCTAGTCACGTATGTTTTAGTAAATACTCCACATAAAATATCAAGTTCAACATTATTTAACGCACAGTATGTTGCTGCCCCTCTGTTGTTCTTCTCGGACACATATATCACAGCATTACCCAAAGCAAGATTCCCGGGCACTAGTCTTGGCCCACTATCATACCCCTTCTCATCACTGAGCTAAGCGGTGTTGCACTAGTCTCAGAAAACAAGTCCATGCACTCATAAGAAAGTATGAGACGGCACTCACCGCTTGTGGAATTATAATCTCGGCTTCTTTATTTCATCCGTGCAGGTTACAAGCAATGGTGGAGGGAGGGGGTGCGGAGGTGGATGACAAGCGCTCCATTTCGGGTTGGACCCGTTGAAGCACATTCAGTGCGAAACGAAGCTCCCGTCGTCCACCTCCGTACCCCCTCCCTCCACCATTGCCTGTAACCTGCACGGATGAAATAAAGAAGCCGAGATTATAACACCACAAGTGGTGAGTGCCGTCTCATACTTTCTTATCACAGCATTACCATTCCCTTTGTGAACGGGTTTGTCCTTAAACAGTCTGATAGCAGTGACGTAACTTGGGCTCTGATGCAAAAGCTACAACAGGGCCCCCAAATATTGCAAATCTATAATAGCATTACTATTTTTCTGTAGGCTAAAGGGACTTTTGGGCCCCCCTAGGCTCAAGGGCCCGGGTACGATTGCAACCCCTGCACCTGTTGTATTTACGCCCCTGTCTAATAGTATCAGATCTGATTGGACTGTATTAGCTTGTGTAGGAACACGCCCCCTTGCCAAGGGAAAGGGTTAAAATAAATTGTCAATTTAGGCCTGCATTTCCAGAAAGAACAACAGTGCAGTGTCAGTACATTGAACTTTAGATTTTCCAGTTATGAAATTTCATTGGAAATATAAGTACCGTATTTATTTAAAATGATATAAATTAAGAGAGATGACAATTTTTCTTTAAGGGATTGTTCACTATGTTTACATTGATAACCTTTTTTTAGGATAGGACATAAATATAAGATCTCTTGGGTCCACTAGCCAGCACCCATACAATCAGCTGTTATCACCTTCAGCAGCAACCAGATGTACATAATGTCCTGGACAGAACAGCACTGTATAGTGGCAGCTCCCGGTATTGCAGACCAGCTCCTATTCTCTTCAATAAAAGCTGATCTGCAGTACCTGGCAGCGGCCACTATGCAGGATTACGGTGCTGTGGTGCTTTACTCCATGCCAAACTAACCAGGGGATCCTGCCGGAGGTGATCAAGACAGATAGGTGGGTTACTGGTTATTGGACCCCCATGGATCTTCTATTTATGGACACCCCCTTTAAGCAGGATATGCTCTGGTTCTCTAAGTTTGCTCATTCACATTTACTAATCCAGATCCATCTGTATTTATGCGATTATCTCCCATATTGGTTGCTTGTCATGTGTCATACAGCCAATCAGGTTTGTGGGTATGCTTAACATATATAGATGGTCTTTGACAGAGCCCCATAACGGAGTTGGCAGAGTGGGTGCAGTAGTGCCCATAAGCAATTCTCAATAAAGCATTTAATAGATTCCCCAGTTTAAAAGACTACAGTAGGTTTACCTGCAGTCCTATGCAAATAGCAGATAACAAGTTCTATTAATATTATGGGCCAAGTGAGAAATTCCCCGCTGCCATGTGTGACAATCTCAGCTCTGCTACATTTGTACACCACAAGCTCAGAGCTGCCTTGTTTGCTCTATTACAATATGGCCACTTTGTGGAAAGTTTCCTGACGTGCGGTGAGCCCCTTCCCCATGTGCTCCTGTCACTTCTTACCTTATTCTCAATGAGCAGCTCACAAACCCTCTTCTCCTTCGAGACTCTCTTTTTCCCATTCCTTTTGTGAAAACAACACAATAATTGTTCTAGGACATTCCTCCAACAGAGTCGTTTTTTCCTCTGCCACCCAACTGGGTGAGAAGTTCTCTTCTCCTCGCCCAAAATCATAGGGCACTCTGCACCACTCAGAGTCCGGCAGCCAAATAAATTAAAAAAAGATTAGGCTTGTGTATGTTCACTTTCCATGTCTTTGGTGACGACAGGAAGCAATAAGCTGCTGTGTCAGTAGTCCTAGAGGTTCCTGTATCCAAGCATCACCAAGATGTCGAGGCTGTCCAGGTGCTGTACCCAGAAATCTGACAGCTTCCTATCTCCGTCCCTCCAGCCTGTATATGCCTGGGACTCTGCAGTGACGAGGACTCTCAGTTGTTGACACAAATCACAAACATAGTGATAGCAGACAGAGTCCAGACAGTCCAAAATATTCTGCTCTCCACGTGGAGCCGTCCTTCGCTGTATTTTGGCCTTAGCATCCAGAGCAGACGTAGAATTAGATTGCAAGCTCTTGGAGTCACACTTGCAGTGATCCTAACTTTAACCCCGTCATAGATCTGCAGAATTTTGTGCTAACGTAATGTGCAGCTATGGTACAAAGTGCTCTTGGCGTTATCTTCAGACATTATAGATCAGCGTCTTATCTGCAGTATTGTTAAAGGGAGCGTGTTACTCGCCAGTGCCAACCGCCTTGGCAGGATCCTCGGTAACAATACCAACCGAACAGCTGGCTCTGCTCTGCTAACTTTTCTAGTGATCTTCAATAGACAATATGACTAAGGTGGTATGGCATGCATCAGCAGTGAAAAGTATGACTGGTGTGACATGTGGCCTGGGTGTTGGGTGCCCGTGACGGAAGCAACACAAAAATCTGCCGTAGCCTGCGTAATAGATCCAGGGCTAGGATAACACATTGAATCTTTACTTCCAGAGATGAAAAACCTAGGCACATTTTACTGCAGTAGAGGAAGCATAGCGTGAAGCTCATGGTTCTTAAAATGAAGCTATTATCAGAAAATGACCTACTGGTTTACATCAGGTTGTGTTCCATGTTTTTTACAAAAAAATGTGACAAGTTTTTTTTTCATTTAATGATCTTTACTAATAAGGTAAAAGGCCCCGTCACACACTACGATATCGTTTGTACGTCATGGCTTTTTTCCGGTGGAGCAACGACGTTGTTGCGTGTGACAAGTACAAGCATCGGTGTGTGTGACACCTTGATAACGATGTCGTTAACGACTTTGTCTATTCAGAACTGAAGGACGTAGGCGATCAAACTACCGCAAGTATCGTTCGCTTGTCGCGAAATCGTTGCTGCGTCGTTAAAGATATCTCTACTTGTGACATTTCACTAGCGATCACTGAACGATGTTCAAGTGATGTAGGTCAAGTCGGATCGTTGGGACGTTTGTGATGGGGCCTAAACTTAGTAATGCAATTTTCACACTGGTCACTGGAGCTTTTTTAGACCCTTAGTCTGATCAAAAAGAGTTTTCATCAGTTTCATTGTCATCAGTGGCAGGATTATAATGATAGGTAACAACACTATATACAACCGAAAATAGTGGATCAACCTATCACAAAAGGCAATGTCACGGCTAACCCTGCTCCATCTCCCTTCACATTGACTTTTGCACTTGCTCGTAGGATAGTTTTATACAAAAAGATTGGTTCAGGATCCAACCATTACGGCCATGTACATATGTTGTTTCTTGAAACAAAAGGAAGTATAAGTCTAAAAACATCCCAGAGGTCAGTGAGAAAATGGCAAGATTTCTATTGTTTTTTTAATACAGATTGTGCTATGTAAGAGAAAAATGTATTGAAAGGTAAAAAAAAATACCACAATAGGTCACTTTGTGATAATAGCTTCCGTTTAAAGACAATCCGTCATGTGAAAAAAAGCTAGTAACCTGCTATAGATATGAGGTTTGTTTGCAGGTTAATAGCATCCTGAACCTGCCTGGAGCCCACACTTAGAGCCCCTCTGCTATGAGAAAATTAACTTTATCCTTCTCTGCAATGTTCATCTTTCAGTCATCAGGGTGGCACTGCCATGGGTTCAGTCATGACTCCGTGTATAGTGAGCGACAGGTGTAATCACAATGCCAGCAGTGACTGACGGGCAAAAATGAGTCCCAATCTGAGTCAGCTGTCTGTCAGTGCCGGGGATTAGTTACAGCTGCCACTCACTATACACTGAGCCGTGACTGAACCCGCACCGGCGCCACCCTTATGACTGGAAGCTGTACGAAAGTGGAATAAAGTAAATTACCTCTTGGCAAAGGAGCTGTAAGTGCGGACACCAGACAGGTTCAGAATGTTATTAACCTGCAGATTAATCACATACCTGCAGGTTAATAGTGTTTCTTCACATGATGGGTTCCCTTTAAAGCTAAATAATCTGGGAACGGAGATACTGGCAGCTTCTTATGTAGCAGATGACGCTTTGGGCTCAGTGCACCTGCAACCGTTTGTAGCCTCAACAATTACTCCCCTGTGCAGTAACACTATGTCCTTGAAATTTTGCAAATTCAATTGCACAGTACTGGTTCACCGTGATCCATGTTGTATAATTGGGTATTTACTCTTAAAACAAAAAAGGGTTTGCATAATGAACTTAGGTCTATAGTATTGAGTTTTCAAAAGCTAACTCAGTAATTCACGTGGAACAAAATCTGATTTCTTTATCAGGTGGTTTAGGCTGCATTCACATTACAATTCTGTCAAGTTTGGAGGCTTATTTCTAAGGCCCTGAGAGATGGCCTCCTTTCCAGTGGTGTCCATCTTTTTAGGCAAGGGCAAAAACACGGTAAACTACCGCAAAATGTCTGTTCATCAATTGAGTCACAAATAGGTGGCAGAAAATTAAAGTTATCCCAGCCTTATAAAAAGTAATTGAAGCTAGTCTAAGTCTATATGTGGCGCCCCACCGGTCTGGACGCCACAAGGGGTACTGTACCCAATCCAGGGTGTGGTTCTCCAGTAGTCAGGAGATGGGGGATGGTAGGTGTAAAGATCCTCAACACACAAGCACACACATAGGACCCAGGGGACCCTGAATAAACCACGGGGGGAGGGACCAGTGCAACAATAGGGGTAGAGAAGTGTGGGTGGAAGGAGAAGAAGTTGCAAGAGTTGAGTGAGAGTTGGAGTGGAACAGTGAACAGCAAGCATGCAGAGTTGAGAGAGTGCAGAAGTCGAGTCGAGTGAGGAGAGAATAGCAAAACTGCAGAGAAGGGGACTTGAGCTGTGCCACGCTCATCCTGGGAAACCGAGAGGAAGGAATCCTAGGGGCATTGGCAGAGCTGAAGATGCCCGTGCACCCGAATCTGGGACTGGCAATACCAGACGGAGGGGTTGTGGTCTAGAAACAGGGACCGGACCTGAACGCGGCACGGGAATCTAATACCGAACTGCTGAACCAAAGGCTATGAGCTTCATAGGAGCTGTAGCTTACACATCTGGCGTATACCTAGAGAAAGCAGCCGGACAAGGTTTTCGGGGACAAGGTACCAGTGACCCACTAATACCCAAGGCTGCTGGATCAGGGCTCTGCGCGCAGAGGTGCTGGCAAGCACAGGTGCTGAGGAACGGAGACCAGTGAGAGAGGATGGGACAGGCACACCACCGAGGATCTTATACCTGCTATCCTGATCTCTACCCCGATCTCTTAAAGACTACACAGGCTGGAGCTTATCTGAGAGACTTTGTAACATCATATGACCTGTTGAGAAGTGTTGTGAGTAAACCCGGGTGCAGAGTTGCAGAACTGTGTGAGATTGTGTTATTTGCGCAGCAACCGGCTGTGAAGGCCACTGACCAAGGTAACGAGGCCTAAAGCTGACCCCTGTCTGCTGGATATGGCCAATTCCTACAACCGCTGCCCTGTAGACCTGCTCTAACCGTGGGTAGCCACTCCATCCCGGCTGCCCGTCCATCATCCCCAGAAGTTCTGTAGCAGCTACCCATAGCCGAAGACCACAGGTGGCGTCACAAACATTTTATCCATTAAACCACCCTATCCCTACACACTCCCTAAGAACACTTTAACACTGAACCCAAGGTCACGGAGCCGGGTCTCGACCCCTGTGACTCCCCAGAAGAAGCATTAAAGCCCGGTTCCGAGTGCCCCGCTGCCAACAATACATATCCACACTTGCCAACAGTCCTAAATTTGCCCTTTACTGTCCCGTTTCTTCAAATACATTCCTGGGCACAGCAGTCAGTTTTTGGTGTCACAAACAGTATGCAAAAGGCCTGGTTAAACCTGGTCTTGTGTGCCTTAAAAAAACTTTTGAACTGTTGTGTAAAATAGACTTTGCAAATGGCAACCATGAGAGACTGACACCATGTGCTGGCCCGGGGGCGTGCCTCGGCCTCCCGTCGTGGGATGGGCCAGCAAAAGGCACGAAAGAGCAGACCCGCCCCGAGTGCCAGCCGAAAACCAAGGGGGCCTGCTTAGCACCGTGCTGACTCCACCCCAAGAGATGATTGATAGTCGGAGGGATGGGATGCAGATGAGAGTCGATAGCCAAAGAGAGACAACACAAATTGGCTGTGCTGTGAGCAAGAAGAGGAAAATGGCGGCAATGGGTCATGAAAATCTGGCAAGTGAGAAGACTGAGGAGAGAGCAGGTGTCTCCGTGGATGAGGCAGGGAGCCTGGATCATTCTTTGCCAGTGTACGCTGATTTCTGGAATGCTGCCTCAAAGGACTTGGTCATACAACTCAACCAAGCTCAAGGTTGGGGGTTCAAGGCCTGGAAAAAGAATGTGTTGACGCAAATGGTAGCGAGAGTCGTAACCCTTAAAAAGTTTAAACCGCTTGAGGCCATGTCAGAAAAGCCACAGCCGACTACCAGAGATGCTCTTACGCAGGTGGAAATAGAGGCAGAGATGGTGCCCAGCCCGCTTCCGAAGGCTCTTGACCAACCATCCAGGTCAGGAGTCACGGAGAGTGAATCGGGACGGTGTAAGCCTGTAAAAGCCGATAGGCCAACCCACTGGGTGAGATGACAGGAGGAGCTGGCCGATCTTCAAGCTGCAGCCCGGATGCAGGAAGCTGAAGTGTGAAGCAGACCTGAGGCCAACCCGATGGAGGACTATTGGAAACAGAGGCAGCGTGAGGAAGGATAGGAGCGCCAACAACGCCAAGAGAGGTTGTGGGCCCAGGAGGAGGAGAACCTTCGGGAGAAAGAGTGTGCCCGGAAGACCCCTGCTACTGACCCGACGCAACGCCATCGCGCACAGGTGCAGCTACACATAGCCGCAAACCACAGGTGGCATCACGAACATTTTATCCCTTAAACCAGTGTTTCCCAACTCCAGTCCTCAAGGCACACCAACAGGTCATGTTTTCAGGATTTCCTTATCATTAGACAGATAATGGAATTATCCCCTGTGCAAGTGATTAAATTATCACCTATGCAATCCTAAGGAAATCCTGAAAACATGACCTGTTGGTGTGCCTTGAGGACTGGAGTTGGGAAACACTGCCTTAAACCACCCTATCCCTACACATTCACTAAGAAAGCTTTAACACTAGTGTTGAGCGAACATGCTCGGCACTACTCGTTACTCGCACGAGTATCACTGTACTCGGGCGACTCGCCGAGCACCGAGTAATCTCGCGATACTCGTGCTGTGCTCGTGGTCGTCATCTCTCCATGTTGGCGCTCTTTTGAGAGCCAGCCCACGTGCAGGGATTGGCTGACAGACCACTGCAATGCCACAGCCCTGTTAGTTGTGGTATAGCAGTGATTGGCCGGCCTGCACAGCGTCACCGAGCCTTTATAAGTCCCGGCGCGCTGTGCTCGGCACACAGCCTTCCAGACCGTGAGTGTAGGGAGAGTGTCTGCTGCTGATTAGGGACAGATTTGCGGCCCTCATAGGTAGATCCGGATCAGGGCTGCAAACTGCTGCTGACCACAACAGTCCTTCTCAGGACTAATCTAGGAGGACATAGGCAGGGTGATCCAGATCGGAGTCCAAGATTTCCAGTGACCAGAACAGTCCTTCTCAGGACTAATCTAGGAGGATATAGGCAGGGTGATACAGATTGGGATCCAAGCTTTTCTGTGACCATTAGAGTCACCACACTCTTGTACTTAGTACCTTAATACAGGTTAGGGACTAAAATTCTCTCTTCAAACCATTACAGTCACCAGACAGGTGTACGTACTTCCTTAATACAGGTTAGGGAACTAAAATCCTAACTCTTGTCATCAAAACAGTCACCAGACAGGTGTACGTACTACCTTAATACAGGTTAGGGACTAAAATCCTCTCTTCAAACCATTACAGTCACCAGACAGGTGTACGTAGTACCTTAATACAGGTTAGGGAACTAAAATCCTAACTCTTGTCATCAAAACAGTCAGCAGACAGGTGTACGTACTACCTTAATACAGGTTAGGGATTAAAATCTCTCTCTTCAAACCATTACAGTCACCAGACAGGTGTACGTACTACCTTAATACAGGTTAGGGACTAAAATCCTCTCTTTAAACCATTACAGTCACCAGACAGGTGTACGTAGTACCTTAATACAGTTTAGGGAACTAAAATCCTAACTCTTGTCATCAAAACAGTCACCAGACAGGTGTACGTACTACCTTAATACAGGTTAGGGAACTAAAATCCTAACTCTTGTTCCCAACAGTCACCACACTGTTGTACGTCATAATTCTACAAGTTAGGGAACTAAAATCCTAACTCTGTTCATTCAACAGTCACCACACTGGTTGTACGTATAAGCTTTATACAGTTAGGGAACTAAAATCCTAACTCTTGTCATCAAACAGTCACCAGACAGTGTGTACGTACTACTTAATACAGTTAGGGAACTAAAATCCTAACTCTTGTCATCTCAACAGTCACCACACTGTTGTACGTCATAAGTTTCTACAAGTTAGGGAACTAAAATCCTAACTACTTGTCATCTCAACAGTCACCACACTGTTGTACGTCATAAGTTTCTACAAGTTAGGGAACTAAAATCCTAACTATTGTCATCTCAACAGTCACCACACTGTTGTACGTCATAAGTTTCTACAAGTTAGGGAACTAAAATCCTAACTCTTGTCATCTCAACAGTCACCACACTGTTGTACGTCATACGTTTCTACAAGTTAGGGAACTAAAATCCTAACTATTGTCATCTCAACAGTCACCACACTGTTGTACGTCATAAGTTTCTACAAGTTAGGGAACTAAAATCCTAACTTTTGTCATCTCAACAGTCACCACACTGTTGTACGTCATAAGTTTCTACAAGTTAGGGAACTAAAATCCTAACTCTTGTCATCTCAACAGTCACCACACTGTTGTACGTCATAAGTTTCTACAAGTTAGGGAACTAAAATCCTAACTATTGTCATCTCAACAGTCACCACACTGTTGTACGTCATAAGTTTCTACAAGTTAGGGAACTAAAATCCTAACTATTGTCATCTCAACAGTCACCACACTGTTGTACGTCATAAGTTTCTACAAGTTAGGGAACTAAAATCCTAACTCTTGTCATCTCAACAGTCACCACACTGTTGTACGTCATAGTTTCTACAAGTTAGGGAACTAAAATCCTAACTATTGTCATCTCAACAGTCACCACACTGTTGTACGTCATAAGTTTCTACAAGTTAGGGAACTAAAATCCTAACTTTTGTCATCTCAACAGTCACCACACTGTTGTACGTCATAGTTTCTACAAGTTAGGGAACTAAAATCCTAACTATTGTCATCTCAACAGTCACCACACTGTTGTACGTCATAAGTTTCTACAAGTTAGGGAACTAAAATCCTAACTCTTGTCATCTCAACAGTCACCACACTGTTGTACGTCATAAGTTTCTACAAGTTAGGGAACTAAAATCCTAACTATTGTCATCTCAACAGTCACCACACTGTTGTACGTCATAAGTTTCTACAAGTTAGGGAACTAAAATCCTAACTCTTGTCATCTCAACAGTCACCACACTGTTGTACGTCATAAGTTTCTACAAGTTAGGGAACTAAAATCCTAACTCTTGTCATCTCAACAGTCACCACACTGTTGTACGTCATAAGTTTCTACAAGTTAGGGAACTAAAATCCTAACTATTGTCATCTCAACAGTCACCACACTGTTGTACGTCATAAGTTTCTACAAGTTAGGGAACTAAAATCCTAACTCTTGTCATCTCAACAGTCACCACACTGTTGTACGTCATAAGTTTCTACAAGTTAGGGAACTAAAATCCTAACTCTTGTCATCTCAACAGTCACCACACTGTTGTACGTCATAAGTTTCTACAAGTTAGGGAACTAAAATCCTAACTCTTGTCATCTCAACAGTCACCACACTGTTGTACGTCATAAGTTTCTACAAGTTAGGGAACTAAAATCCTAACTCTTGTCATCTCAACAGTCACCACACTGTTGTACGTCATAAGTTTCTACAAGTTAGGGAACTAAAATCCTAACTCTTGTCATCTCAACAGTCACCACACTGTTGTACGTCATAAGTTTTCTACAAGTTAGGGAACTAAAATCCTAACTATGTCATCTCAACAGTCACCACACTGTTGTACGTCATAAGTTTCTACAAGTTAGGGAACTAAAATCCTAACTCTTGTCATCTCAACAGTCACCACACTGTTGTACGTCATAAGTTTCTACAAGTTAGGGAACTAAAATCCTAACTCTTGTCATCTCAACAGTCACACCACTGTTGTACGTCATAAGTTTCTACAAGTTAGGGAACTAAAATCCTAACTTTGTCATCTCAACAGTCACCACACTGTTGTACGTCATAAGTTTCTACAAGTTAGGGAACTAAAATCCTAACTCTTGTCATCTCAACAGTCACCACACTGTTGTACGTCATAAGTTTCTACAAGTTAGGGAACTAAAATCCTAACTCTTGTCATCTCAACAGTCACCACACTGTTGTACGTCATACGTTTCTACAAGTTAGGGAACTAAAATCCTAACTCTTGTCATCTCAACAGTCACCACACTGTTGTACGTCATAAGTTTCTACAAGTTAGGGAACTAAAATCCTAACTCTTGTCATCTCAACAGTCACCACACTGTTGTACGTCATAAGTTTCTACAAGTTAGGGAACTAAAATCCTAACTCTTGTCATCTCAACAGTCACCACACTGTTGTACGTCATACGTTTCTACAAGTTAGGGAACTAAAATCCTAACTCTTGTCATCTCAACAGTCACCACACTGTTGTACGTCATAAGTTTCTACAAGTTAGGGAACTAAAATCCTAACTCTTGTCATCTCAACAGTCACCACACTGTTGTACGTCATACGTTTCTACAAGTTAGGGAACTAAAATCCTAACTCTTGTCATCTCAACAGTCACCACACTGTTGTACGTCATAAGTTTCTACAAGTTAGGGAACTAAAATCATTCCTAACTATTGTCATCTCAACAGTCACCACACTGTTGTACGTCATACCTTTATACAGGTTAGGGAACTAAAATCCTAATCTCCTGTGACCTCCACAGTCACCAGGCAGTTGTCGCTCTATACAGGCAAAATGCGCAAAGGCGTTGGCAAGGGCGTTGGCAAGGAACAAGGAAGTGGACGTGATGGTGGTGCAGGCAGAGGCCGAGGTCGTGTGCAAGCACTCATTTCGCAACAACAAAGGGCCACATCTCCTCGCTCGCACGTCCTGTCCCAAATTCTTGGGGCCCGCAGCAGTACACCACTGTTGAACCAAGACCAGTGTCAACAGGTTGTTACTTGGATAGCGGATAATGCTTCTAGTCAGATGGGCACCTCCACAAACACCCTGTCTTCCGCACGGTCAACTGTCAGTAGCCGTGATACTGCACCGCACATTTCCCAACCTGATCCTCCTTCCTACCACCTGGCCGATTACACGTCCACGGACATTACAGATCCCACACTAGGACACTCGGAAGAGCTGTTCACGTATCTATTCGCAGAATCTGGCCTGTCGCCACCTCCTCTTGAAGTGGGTCATGAGGAGATGGTATGTACAGATGCCCAAATATTTGAGCAGCCGCGTTATGACGAACGGAACGTTGTCAAAGTGTCTCAACAAGGGGTGGACGATGATGAGACACAATTGCCAGGAAGTCAGGAGGAGGATCAGGGTGCAGAAGAGGAAGACGACGTGGTGGATGATCCAGTAGCTGACCCTACATGGCAGGAGGATATGCAGAGCGAGGACAGCAGTGCACAGGGGGAGGGAGGCGTAGCATCACAACAGCCAGTACGAAGCAGGGGTGCGTCCGCAGGCAGAAGGCAGGCAACCATTCCCCGGAACAACAACACGACTCAAGGTGCCTGTGCAAATGTTCGGTCTTCCCGAGTCTGGGAGTTTTTTAAGTTGGCTCCAGAAGACTCTAAAAAGGCCATTTGCCACACCTGCCATGCCACTATCAGCAGAGGTACGAAAACTAGCAGCCTGACCACCACCAGCATGATCAGGCACATGTCAGCCAAGCACCCGACTTTGTGGGAAGTACCACAGAGTCGAGGAGCGTTGCGTGCTGATGTCACTGCTACGTCTTCGGCTGTTGTGCATGCAAGCCAATCCCCTGTCCATGCTGGCCGCGAACAAGCCTCCGGTCCTGCACCTGAAGTTGCTGAAGCACAAATTACGCCACCATCAACCACGTCCTTGTCCCAGCGCAGCGTTCAATTATCCATTCAGCAAACATTTGAACGCAGGCGCAAATACGCTGCCAATGCCCCACATGCCACAGTCCTCAATGCTCACATTTCGCGACTCATAGCGCTAGAAATGTTGCCTTTCCGTCTGGTGGAGACGGACGCATTCCGCGACCTGATGGCGGCTGCTGTCCCACGTTACTCGGTCCCCAGCCGACACTATTTCTCCAGATGTGCCGTCCCTGCATTGCATAACCACGTGTCCAACACCATCACACGTGCCCTGAACAATGCTGTTTCAGCCAAAGTCCACCTAACCACAGACACGTGGACAAGTGCTTGTGGGCAAGGCCGCTACATCTCCTTGACGGCACACTAGATTAATATTGTGGAGGCTGGGACCCAGTCTGAGCGAGGGACGGAACACGTCCTTCCCACATCAAGGATAGCAGGCCCTACCTCTGTCATGGTTTCACCGACACTCTACAGCTCCGGAATGTCATGCTCCTCAGCCTCCTCCTCCACATGCGCATCCTCATCCACTGTACCCTCCACACCAGTCCCAAGCTGGAAGCACTGCAGCACTGCCTCTGCAAAGCGGCAACAGGCTGTGCTGAAGCTAGTCTGCATAGGTGACAAACCCCACAATGCAGAAGAGGTGTGGACAGCTCTGAAACAGCAGGCAGATCACTGGCTCACACCTCTGAACCTAAAGCCAGGAAAGGTCGTGTGTGACAATGGCCGGAACCTGGTGGCAGCTTTGAGGCGAGGGCAGCTGACGCATGTTCCATGCGTGGCCCATGTGCTCAACCTGGTGGTTCAGAGGTTTGTGAAGTCATACCCGGAGATGTCTGACCTGCTGGTAAAAGTTCGGCGTCTGTCTGCACATTTTCGCAAGTCACCTGCTGCTTCAGCCGGCCTTGCAAGCTTTCAGCGCCATTTGCGTCTTCCGGCCCACAGACTGGTGTGTGATGTCCCCACGCGTTGGAATTCAACGCTGCACATGTTGGTCAGGATATGTGAGCAGAAGAGGGCAGTTGTGGACTACCTGCATCACCTAAGCCGTCGGGAAATGGGTCAAACTCCACACATAACACCTGAGGAGTGGAGATGGATGTCGGACCTATGCACCGTCCTCCAAAACTTTGAGGACTCCACCAAGATGGTGAGCGGTGATGACGCCATTATTAGCGTCACCATACCACTACTCTGCCTTCTAAAACGGTCTCTGCTGAAAATAAAAGAGGATGCATTGCAGGCAGAGCGCGATGACTTAGAGCAAGAAACTGTAGTGGGTGTGGGTGAAAACACACAGCCCAGCCTCATGTCATCACAACGTGTAGTGGAGGACTATGACGAGGAGGAGGAGGAGGATGAAGACATGGAGCAACTCTCAGGCCAAATTGGGGATATGACATGCACACCAGTCATACCCTCGATTCAGAGTGGCTGGCCAGAGGACAGGGGAGATGAGGAGGAGGAGGAGGAGGAGGAGGACAGCATGTTCAGTCATCGTGTTGGTCTGGATACTGATGTGATGGCTGTTAAGAGTCTGGCGCACATGGCTGACTTTATGGTAAGCTGCCTGTCTCGTGACCCTCGCGTTCAGAACATCTTGGCCGACAATCAGTACTGGTTGGCAACACTCTTAGACCCACGCTACAAGGAGAACTTTATGTCTCTCATTCCTGAGGCGGAGAGGTCAGCCAAAATGCTGCAGTTCCAGAGGGCCATAGTCACGGAAGTTGTGAAATCCTTCCCTCACAAAACGCTAGCGGCATAGGTCAGGATTCGATGGACAACCAAGGCGTACGGCCGAGAGGGGCACAAGTCCAATCCGCCAGAGGCAGGGGAACTGTCTTTACGATGTGGGACAGTTTTCTCAGCCCCTCACGTACCACAGCCCCTGAGGTGCGGGGTAGTGCCACCAGAAATGCTAAGTTCGGGCAGATGCTGAAGGAGTACCTTGCAGATCGAACAACTGTACTGCGAGATTCATCGGTGCCTTTCAATTATTGGGTCTCCAAGCTCGACACGTGGCATGAATTGGCTCTCTACGCCTTGGAAGTCCTGGCCTGCCCTGCCGCTAGCGTTTTATCAGAGCGTGTTTTCAGTGCAGCAGGTGGAATCATCACTGATAAACGCACCCGCCTGTCAACTGAAAATGCGGACAGGCTCACTCTGATCAAGATGAACAAGGGTTGGATTGGGCCAGACTTCACCACACCACCAGCAAATGACAACTAAATGTTATTTTGTTATTTGAATCTTACATGTACCTCCACTCACCCATGGGTACACACTTCCGTACTTTGGCTAATCGCTGGACTGCTACTCCTTCTCCTCATGTGACACCATGATGAGCGTTAGAATAGTTAGGCTCTTGTTTGAGGTATACCGCAGTGGTAAATTTTTTAGCCCATTCTGTTAGAATGGGCATTACAACGACAGGAGACCCGCTCCTTTTCAATGGGAAAAATGTTTCTAGGTACTCCTACACGTCTCTATCCAGGGACAAAGAGGAGCCTCCCAATTTTTGGCTGCCCTGACCAAAGGGCTATACTACAATACACCCACTTGAGGGTTAAAGGCCCTCCTGCACGTCTCTATCCAGGGACAAAGAGGAGCCTCCCAATTTTTGGCTGCCCTGACCAAAGGGCTATACTACAATACACCCACTTGAGGGTTACAGGCCCTACTACAAGTCTGTAAGCATGGGTCATTGTTGAACCTCCCAATTTTTGTCTGCCCTGACCAAAGGGCTATACTACAATACACCCACTTGAGGGTTACAGGCCCTACTACATGTCTGTAAGCATGGGTCATTGTTGAACCTCCCAATTTTTGTCTGCCCTGGCCAAAGGGCTATACTACAATACACCCACTTGAGGGTTACAGGCCCTACTACATGTCTGTAAGCATGGGTCATTGTTGAACCTCCCAATTTTTGGCTGCCCTCACCAAAGGGCTATACTAGAATACACCCACTTGAGGGTTACAGGCCCTACTACATGTCTGTAAGCATGGGTCATTGTTGAACCTCCCAATTTTTGGCTGCCCTCACCAAAGGGCTATACTAAAATACACCAACTTGAGGGTTACAGGCCCTACTACATGTCTGTAAGCATGGGTCATTGTTGAACCTCCCAATTTTTGGCTGCCCTGACCAAAGGGCTATACTACAATACACCCACTTGAGGGTTACAGGCCCTACTACAAGTCTGTAAGCATGGGTCATTGTTGAACCTCCCAATTTTTGTCTGCCCTGGCCAAAGGGCTATACTACAATACACCCACTTGAGGGTTACAGGCCCTACTACATGTCTGTAAGCATGGGTCATTGTTGAACCTCCCAATTTTTGGCTGCCCTGACCAAAGGGCTATACTACAATACACCCTGTTCTTGTTAACAGGCCCTCCTGCACGTCTCTATCCAGGGACAAAGAGGAGCCTCCCAATTTTTGGCTGCCCTGACCAAAGGGCTATACTACAATACACCCACTTGAGGGTTACAGGCCCTACTACAAGTCTGTAAGCATGGGTCATTGTTGAACCTCCCAATTTTTGTCTGCCCTGACCAAAGGGCTATACTAGAATACACCCACTTGAGGGTTACAGGCCCTACTACATGTCTGTAAGCATGGGTCATTGTTGAACCTCCCAATTTTTGTCTGCCCTGGCCAAAGGGCTATACTACAATACACCCACTTGAGGGTTACAGGCCCTACTACATGTCTGTAAGCATGGGTCATTGTTGAACCTCCCAATTTTTGGCTGCCCTCACCAAAGGGCTATACTAGAATACACCCACTTGAGGGTTACAGGCCCTACTACATGTCTGTAAGCATGGGTCATTGTTGAACCTCCCAATTTTTGGCTGCCCTCACCAAAGGGCTATACTAAAATACACCAACTTGAGGGTTACAGACCCTACTACATGTCTGTAAGCATGGGTCATTGTTGAACCTCCCAATTTTTGGCTGCCCTGACCAAAGGGCTATACTACAATACACCCACTTGAGGGTTACAGGCCCTACTACATGTCTGTAAGCATGGGTCATTGTTGAACCTCCCAATTTTTGGCTGCCCTCACCAAAGGGCTATACTACAATACACCCTGTTCTTGTTAACAGGCCCTCCTGCACGTCTCTATCCAGGGACAAAGAGGAGCCTCCCAATTTTTGGCTGCCCTGACCAAAGGGCTATACTACAATACACCCACTTGAGGGTTACAGGCCCTACTACAAGTCTGTAAGCATGGGTCATTGTTGAACCTCCCAATTTTTGGCTGCCCTGACCAAAGGGCTATACTACAATACACCCACTTGAGGGTTACAGGCCCTACTACATGTCTGTAAGCATGGGTCATTGTTGAACCTCCCAATTTTTGGCTGCCCTGACCAAAGGGCTATACTACAATACACCCACTTGAGGGTTACAGGCCCTACTACATGTCTGTAAGCATGGGTCATTGTTGAACCTCCCAATTTTTGGCTGCCCTGGCCAAAGGGCTATACTACAATACACCCAGTTCTTGTTTACAGGCCATCCTGCATGTCTGTATCCAGGGGCATTGGTGAACCTCCCAATTTTGGACTGCCCTGGCAAAGGAAGATACTACAATAGAACCAGTTCCTCAAAATGGGCACATTATTTCTAGACAGGGCTTCATGTACGTCTCTTGTCAGGGTCATCGGAGTGTCGCACAATGTTTTCACGTAAAATCTTTCATGTAATCACAAAAAGTAACATACACCAGCTGTATCTCACTATTGGGTATGTGCCCTTAACATTTCCACCCTAAATATTCATTTTGGTGTCATTTTGGAAGGTTTTCTGGACACTCCGTAAAATTGGCGTGAAACTCGGACAACATTGTTCACAGCTGTGACTTTTGAGTGAGAAATGCTTCCAGGGGTCTTCCCCATGGTGTTGCCATGTCATTTCAGCACTCTTCTGAGACTTTTGTGACATTTTTAGGGTTTTTCCAGGCAGCCGGCAGTCATTTCATAAAAATACTCGTGTCTCCCATAGGATAACATTGGGCTCGTTACTCGGGCCGAGTACACGAGTATCTCGGGATGCTCGGCCCGAGCTTCGAGCACCCGAGCATTTTAGTACTCGCTCATCACTATTTAACACTGAACCCAGGGTCACAGAGCCTGGTCCTGACCCCTGTGACTCCCCAGAAAAAGCATTAAAGCCCGGTTTCGAGTGCCCTGCGGCACAACATATACACACTTGCCAACAGTCCTAAATTTGCCCTTTACTGTCACGTTTCTTCAAATACATTTCCAGTAAACATATGTGTGTATTATTCCTAAAAGGGAAAATGTTTATTTAACTTCCATCCCAAATCGAAAGATCCACATGGCTTGTGGGAAGTTTATAGACCGAGAGCTTAAATGTCCCTAATACATCAGTCAATCAATATCTCACATTAGTGTTCAACCCACTTGAATCATATAACCAAAAAGTCCAAAGGACACAGGGATGAATTAAAGAACTTAAACAATCTTTATTTAGGATTATCAGTACAACAATGAGAAATCCTTCAGAATCATAAAAATAGCATGGTGCAATTTGGACCATATATACATTGAAAGAGCAACTGGAGTTCTGATGGAAACTCAGAGTTAGTGCTATTACTGGTGGTACATTTTTGGGCGGTGCCCAGTGACCAATTTTAGGGGCATATGTGACAAGATATTCCTTCAGGAATTAAGAACCAGGTTAGGAGTTATTAATCCAATCTATTTGTTTCCATATGTTCAGTAAGATTCAAATACATACAGTTGATCATCAAAAGAATTACTTGACATAACCCTATTGCATTTGATAGGGGCTTGTATCATTCTTAGATGCCACACATATGTTCTTATTTACTATAACTAGCGGATCTAATTGGAATTAATTCATATCCTAGCCGTACAGCTCGGTGTTAGTGTTTGTATCCCCCATGAATCTCTTTGATTTCATGCCTCATATTATGTATAACCATATGTAAGCATTATCAACATCAATGTGTATGATTGTGATCCTTAGCGGTGGTGCTCTGTGCAATATCAGGCCACCATCACCAGGACTCACTAATCCATTGTATTAATTTGGCTCATAAATATGGCCCTGTATCACAGGGTCAGAGAAGCATGAGGAGAGTCTCTGGGAAATACTCCAAAACACCATAGGCTGAACCACCTTCAGGTTTGATCACATACCTCTAAAAGATGTTATTAACCGTCACACTTGGTCACCGCCTCACCCTGACGCGTTTCGTCTGAAAGACTTTTTCAAAGGGTAGTGTGCTACAGTAATGTTGGTCAGTTTGCTTAATAGCATGTGTTCTGGACTTCTTCTGCATCCAATATTGATGACCTTCTGGGCCTGTTTATGTGGGTCACCCTTGTCCGTCCTTATTGGAAGCCTCGCTGGAATTCACACTTTCTTCTAATGTTTTGCAGTCCTGTCTTGTTCAATTTAATACCTGCATGTAAGAAATTGACCCAGTCTGGACTATTGTTAAGGATGTATTATGTGATCTTTACAATGCTTTCCATTTCTGGCAGGGCCTCCAGTCTAGGGCCTCTCTGATTTCCCACCTGCGTAACAATAGACCGTGCCTTCCACAAAAGAGCAAAAGTAAAGGTAATTGTGTCCAACTGCTGGGGAAAGTGATAGCCATTGTTTGCACAGCTGCTGGTGGATTGTGATATAGAATTAATGGAGTATTTGTTGTATAGCACACTTATATGTGGATGTGTCAGCCATTACCCCAGGTGTCACAGGGGAATAAAAGGTATCTGATACTTTCTTTAAGTGAAAGGACTTGGAAAAATAAGATAAGCGCAATTGTAAACCTGTCAAAGGGTGTAAATTATCCTGAAGTGATGATAAACCAGCACGTATGTACATTATTTTATATGCAGGAACAAAAGTCATACAGCAAAATGTCATGCAGTCTATCACTGTATCTGCCCAGAAGAAGCCACCGCAAGGATGTGATAAACCTAAACCCAATGAGTAGCTGCAAAATTATCACCATCACTAGTGTGAGATTCTGGAACCCTAAGGTACTGTCACATGCAGCAATTTTGCTAGCAATTTCACTGGCAATTTGCTGGTTGCAGTGAAATCATGGACACATTGTTCTATTTTGTTGCTGTGTACAAATGGAACAATATGTGCATGATTTCACTGCAACCAGCAAATTGCCAGTGAAATTGCTAGCAAAATTGCCGCGTGTGACTGTACCTCAGTTAGTGAACATAGTGCATATGCACACTATAGGGCCAGGTCAATAAGACTGACTTGCACATGCCAACCTTAATGAAGGACTCAATGGAGTATAATGGCACATACCACTTAATGAAGTCAGCACACCTTCTCAGCGGTGTAAGCCTGCATTCACTTTGCCAAAAATAGAGCACTTCTGGCGTAAGAAATGCCAGCCATTTTGCTGAATTTGACAGGCAGGCATAGCTACTCCTCGCGAAATCCACCTATTTTGACAGCGCTGCTTTAAACTAGCGTGAAACCACCAAAAGTCACAACTTTTTTTGTATAACTCCACTTTTGTTCAAATTTTTAAAAGTGTTTTATGCCAGTTTTCTGGCAAAAACACTTGGACAAATCGACACTTGTTTTTTTTTATTGAGTTTGTAGAGTTGTTAGTTTTTGGGGTGTGGGCACTCTTGCCATCTTAGAAGGTCGTCACTCTGTAAGGGGTTCTTGGGTTCTGCCCCTTCCCCCTGCAAACAAGTCGGTCTAGGGTTCTTTACCTCTCCAATGCTCTGGAGAACACTGTGTATATACAGTACAGACCAAAAGTTTGGACACACCTCATTCAAAGAGTTTTCTTTATTTTCATGACCATGAAAATTGTAGATTCACACTGAAGGTATCAAAACTATGAATTAACACAGGTTGAATTATATACTTAACAAAAAAGTGTGAAACAACTGAAAATATGTCTTATATTCTAGGTTCTTCAAAGTAGCCACCTTTTGCTTTGATTACTGCTTTGCACACTCTTGATGAGCTTCAAGAGGTAGTCACCGGAAATGGTTTTCCAACAGTCATGAAGGAGATCCCAGAGATGCTTAGCACTTGTTGACCCTTTTGCCTTCACTCTGCGGTCCAGCTCACCCCAAACCATCTCGATTGGGTTCAGGTCTGGTGACTGTGGAGGCCAGGTCATCTGGAGTAGCACCCCATCACTCTCCTTCTTGGTCAAATAGCCCTTACACAGCCTGGAGGTGTGTTTGGGGTCATTGTCCTGTTTAAAAATAAATGATGGTCCAACTAAACGCAAACCGGATGGAATAGCATGCCGCTGCAAGATGTTGTGGTAGCCATGCTGGTTCAGTATGCCTTCAATTTTGACTAAATCCCCAACAGTGTCACCAGCAAAGCACCCCCACACTTCCTCCATCTATGCCACACGGTGGGAACCAGGCATGTAGAGTCCATCCGTTCACCTTTTCTGCGTAGCACACGGTGGTTGGAACCAAAGATCTCAAATTTGGACTCATCAGACCAAAGCACAGATTTCCACTGGTCTAATGTCCATTCCTTGTGTTCTTTAGCCCAAACAAGTCTCTTCTGCTTGTTGCCTGTCCTTAGCAGTAGTCTCCTAGCAGCTATTTTACCATGAAGACCTGCTGCACAAAGTCTCCTCTTAACAGTTGTTGTAGAGATGTGTCTGCTGCTTGAACTCTGCGTGGCATTGACCTGGTCTCTAATCTGAGCTGCGGTTAACCTGCAATTTCTGAGGCTGGTGACTCGGATGAACTTATCCTCCGCAGCAGAGGTGACTCTTGGTCTTCCTTTCCTGGGGTGGTCCTAATGTGAGCCAGTTTCTTTGTAGAGCTTGATGGTTTTTGCAACTGCACTTGGGGACAGTTTCAAAGTTTCCCCAATTTTTCGGATTGAGTGATCTTCATTCCTTAAAGTAATGATGGCCACTCGTTTTTCTTTACTTAGCTGCTTTTTTCTTGCCATAATACAAATTCTAACAGTATATTCAGTAGGACTATCAGCTGTGTATCCACCAGACTTCTGCACAACACAACTGATGGTCCCAACCCCATTAATAAGCCAAGAAATCCCTCTTATTAAACCTGACAGGGCACACCTGAGAAGTGAAACCATTTCCGGTGACTACCTCTTAAAGCTCATCAAGAGAATGCCAAGAGCGTGCAAAGCAGTAATCAAAGCAAAAGGTGGCTACTTTGAAGAACCTAGAATATAAGACATATTTTCAGTTGTTTTACACTTTTTTGTAAAGTATATAAATCCACATGTGTTAATTCATAGTTTTGATGCCTTCAGTGTAAATCTATAATTTACCCCCTGTACCTTGTGCAACCCCTATCCCGTTGTAGATTGTAAGCTCTTTTGAGCAGGGTCACCTTCATTTCTTGCTTTATTTATTGTATTCTCTTTATTACATTGATTCTATGCCTATTGTTTTGTATCCAATTATTGTACTGTATTTGTTCTCTACTGTAATTACTTACTGTATATTTTCTGTACCCTACATTGTAAAGCGCTGCGGAATATGTTGGCGCTATATAAATAAAGCTTTATTATTATTATTATAATTTTCATAGTCATGAAAATATAGAAAACTCTTTGAATGAGAAGGTGTGTCCAAACCTTTGGTCTGTACTGTATCTGTATGGGTTGAAAAGTTATGTATTTACTAAATGTTGGCCCGATGCTATCACATCGGGAGGGCAGTGACATCAAAATGGGGCGGGCTCTGTGACGCTGGGGATAGTGACTATCTCTCCCCCCTGTCCACTGTCTGTCCCCCCCAGTGCTCTCTCCCAATGTATGTAAATAAATCAATTTTTAGTTAAAAACCTGTTTCTGTGTTTTTGTTTAAAGTGTTTAATTTTCTGGTAAAAAATGTGTAGGGTTTCGCTGTACTTTCTATTGCCAGCTCAGGTAAACCCAGGCAGCTACTGGCTGCCAATCCCCACTGCCTGGTGATACCTTTGCTGGCAATGGAAAATACATGGAAGACCTATTTTTTTTTTAGTTATTTAAATAAATAACTAAAAAAAATTGGCATGGGTTTTGCCATATTTTCTGTTGCCAGTCAATGTAACCCAGGCAGCTGAGACTTGGAATTCTTAGCTTGGTAAGGCACAAGCATTCTGGCCCCCCATACTGAAAATTCCAGCCAGCAGCCACCCCAGAATTGGGTTCTCCATGTGAGATGCCAAAACCGGCGGTTAATCCGCTCTTTCGGCTGCCATGTAGCGGTGGCAGACCAAGTAATAAAAGGGTTGATGTCAACATTTTTTAGCAGCTGACGTCAAGCCTTATTGCTAATGTCAGCCATCAGTGTGACAGAGAGCCATTAGCTATATTTTCAGTAAAGAGAAAAAGCAAACAATCCCAGTAAATTACTTTCTTACATAGAAAATAGACAGAGATACCTCATTATCCACTTAATTAGTTCCCACCAAGTTCCCGTCCAACGTAATCTTGTAAATACTGTAATCTTGCGATGGGGCGGTGTGATGCGTCAAGCCACCGCCATGTGTGTGCATGTGTGTTTATATGTGTGCATGTTTAAATGTGTATCTTTGCATGTATGCACATGTATATGTGTGCATGTATGTGTGTGTATGTGTGTGCATGTATGCATGAGTATATGCATGTATGTATGCACGTGTTTGGGTGTATATGTGTGTGTGTGCATGTGTGCAGGGGCGGACTGGCCCAGGTGGCAGGGGGGCAAGTGCCCTCTGGGCTGGTGGTATAGCCCACATCCAGGGCTGCCCCCCCTCAGAAATGGGCCTGCCGTCGGCGCTTCGCCCGCCACCCCCCCCTTCCTCCGTTCATCAAAAATTTCTGCTCCCCCCCCCCGTCATCAAAAATTTCTGCTAGCAACCCCCCGGTCCTTGGATCTGGGCTGGCAGGCCACAACTGCCACCTGGGGCCAGAGGCACCAGCCAGCCCCTGCATGTGTGTATATGTATGATGTGTATGTGCATGCGCGTATGAGTGTGTATGTGTGTGCATGTGTATGTCGGTGTTTGCATATGTGCACATGTATGTATGTGTGTATATGTGTGTGAATGTGTATGCATGCATGTATATGTATGTGTCTATATATGTGTGTATGCGCATTTGTATGCATTTATGTATGTGTGTATGCGCATATGTCTTTGTATATGCGCATGTGTTTATGTGTGTCTTTATGTGTGTGTGTATGTGTGTGTATGTGCATGTGTGTATCTCTACATGCATGTGTGTGTCCCTGCACCACTTATCGCAACTAGGAAAGTCAGAGGCTCTGTCTGTGTCCTGTGTGCAGAAGGAGATGGGGTGCGGTGCCTTTTGTAGCCACCAGAGGGTGCCCGCATGGACTTCATCTCATCCACCATATTCCACAAACAGAGCCCCTGACTTTCCTAGTGGCGCTAAGCGGTGCTGCGGGGATGTCGGACGGATGGCGGCAATGTTGGGCAGCGTTGGCTATGTTGGGTGGGTGGTGACTATGGCAGGTGAGTGGCGGCGATGTCGGGTAGGTGTGCGGGTGGCTTAATGTGTTTGCAGCCATGCAGATGGTGAGATTTGAGGTGTTGTTGACCAGCACCATATTGGTGGACCCATCACTTGGGTGTCCCAATATGGCTTCCGGCATACTTTCGGCCGGCGCAGTGGACTGTGGGATTCGGATACATCACGATGGAAATGGATGCCGGACAACATTAGGTGAGTATTATAACAGATGTGTAAAGTTGATAAGTGTAATAACATATTTGTAGCCACCTAGTGATCAAGGTGAAGACTGCTCCCCGGTGCCAGTCAGTTATGGAAGGTATTATTAATAATTATTTATAGTACTCTGGGGTGAGGCCTAGTCAATAAAAGGGCCTGTAGTGTAAGTTAATAGGAGTAGGAGTGTTCCCCAGTGTGAAGCAAGACAAAGAGCGGGTTATTTGGAGTTGGACCCATGATTAATACGGCCAGACCTTTTGGGGCACCCCAGAATCTGGGTATAGGAGTGTAACGTGTGTGGATATGTGACGCCCCAGCAGTCTGGTTGCCACTAAGGGGGTACTGCACCCACACCCGGGGGCAGCATTCCCGTCTGCGGCAACCAGGTTTGGTAAGTCCAGTCACCCGCGAACACACCCAACACACCCAGTCCCAGGGAGAGCGGGTGAAAGCAGGTAGTGGGACAGCTCAGGCATTCCGTGGGATGGCGGAGAGAGAAAGGTGGTGGGTGGAAAGGGAGCAGGAAGTGGTAAGGAAAAAGCAACGGACAAAGGAAAAACACCACAGGAAGTAGAGGTCAGTCATCGGAGGAGGTCAGCTGAGGAGAGGACAGAAAGAAAGGACTCGGAGGACATGAGCAGCGATGAGGCTTGACCTGGGTTCCGAGACCAGAGAATACGAGTAGACAGAGGGAGCCCTAGGGGCACGGGCAGTGAGCGATCCACCCATGCATCCGAATCTGAAATGAAGTGGAGGGGCAGGGCGAGAACCAGGTGCCTGGCCCTGAATCTGGCGAGGAGACTCCATGCTCCAACCACAGAACCCTGGTGGCCGTGAGATCTTGAGGAACTGTAACCAACTCCCGGCACATTCGCCGAGAAGGCAGCCAAACTAGGGCCAGGGTACATGGCAAGTCGCCCAACCAAGGTCCGTGGCTGCTGGATTGGGGCTCTGTGTGTGGAGGCGCGTGCAGGAAGGAGGAGAACAGGCAGCACTGATGAAGAGGGGCCCGTGAGGGAAGGCACAAGAAAGGGGTGAACTGGACAAACCATCCTGGTTGATTAGGACTACCCAGACCGCCACTGTACTTGAGCTGTAAATTGTGTTGCGTGTGGAAGAGAGCTCAGTTAACCTGGTTTGGAACTCAGCATTGTGTCAGACTGGTTATTTCCCACCTGAGGAGCAGTAGACCGAAACGCCGCGCAGGCAGCAGGAACCTGCCTGAGAGTTTCCCCGCTCTCGCCCTGCAGCTAGCTCAGCCCCACTGGCTCTCCAAGAACTCCAATACCCCTTTACTCCAGATGCCCTGGGGACCCCGCTCCACCTGTGGGGAGTGATACCATCCTAGCTGCCATTCCAACATCCCTAGAGGTCCCGGCCTGTGGCAGTGGCTACCAACAGCCGCATACCACGGGTGGCGTCACGACAACCACCCCCCCTCAAGATGCCAGAGGACTTCGAGAGCGAGAGAGAGAGGCCCGGTTCCGAGTACCCAATGGCCCCAACTGGGGTGAGTCAGATAGAACTCTTCCCATAATTAAACTCTACCCCGGCCTTAATCAGGCCTTCACGAGAGGCAGCTGACTCTCACCGTACTGTTCACAGTGGACTTCAGCATAGACTCGGTCAAACGGGTCATCACAGTGCTGGCAGTGATGGAACTTTTGTCTAACGGTGGCCCTAATTGTTCCTTCGACGGATCCCTGTGGATTGGATAGGGCTAGAACCAAGAGAGACTAGATGAGTTTCTAAGATATTTCCACAGCTGTAATCATAGATCTCACTTCACTTTTTTCATCTACAGAGTAGCAGTCTGAACCAGGATGTTGCACCCACTTATAGATGGATAGGTGAGAAAGTAATTTGGCTAAGAGAAAAGTTCCCCATTGAAACCCTTTTGCAGTGACAGACAATTACAGACAGGAAAAGCTGTCTCGCAAGACCTACTCTTTATAAACTTAGGGGCGGGAAGCTGTGATTCCCAGAGAGCTCCAAATAGAAATCTCAGCCTTGTTGGCAGGGCCGTATTTGGAGTTCCTGCTGCCCTAGGCACTGTCAGCAGCCGCCGCCCCCCCCCCCCCGGCTCCTCCGCCCATTGCGGCCCCTCCCCCCATCACGGCTCCTCCCCCCTGTTGCAGCCCCTCCCCCCGTCACAGACAATCTTCCCCCCAAGCTTCATGTAGCTTCTCCCCCCACACTTCATCATGTAGTACATATAAAAGGTTCGTACAACCACCACACTACAGAGACCTACTGACAGGATGTTTACATTGTGAGCCCCAATGGGGACAGTGTTGATGATGTATGTAAAGTGCTGTGGAGTTCATAGTGTAATATAAGTGCAAAAAATATTATTCTTAATATGATGTCACAATACCGGGATCTGAGGATCTTCTATTTGGAGGTCAGGGGCTCTCTGATGCCATGTTGCTGCCTGTCTCGTTGTCTTCCTCTTTTGACACTGAAGTGCGGTGGACAAGAGAGCATTAACTGGTTAATAACAAGAAGTATGGTGTACTAACTGAGCCATAAACCCTCCCCATACCATGTCCAGCAGACATTGTAGGATTATTACATGGATTTTATTATTAGGGTACGGACACACTGGCGTGAAACGCGGATGACTGCAATGTGTGATTTCATCACATTGCACTCGGACCAATGTTAATCAATCTCTGTGAGCAGATTGGCGAGTGTCGGACGCTTTTTTCTCATCCAGATTCAGGATGAGAAAAAAGTCGCAACATTCTGCGACAGTCTGTGATTCATGCGCGAGACTCAGCAATGCAAGTCTATGGGTCCGACAAAATCACATACTGCACACTGACAGCACATGGACCATCTGAGAGGCATCAGTTTTTTTCACGGATACATTCTCATTCTGTAACCGAGAACACTGTAAAATGTTCCTGTAAATGATTCTACAGTAATAGCTGCTGAGGAAATTTTAAGGCAGGGGAGACAGTGTAGCACCATGTCCTCAGCTCCGTGCTGTGCAGTGTACCACCATGTCCCCAGCTCCGTGCTGTGCACAGTGTACCACCAGGTCCTCAGCTCCGTGCTGTGCACAGTGTACCACCAGGTCCCCAGCTCCGTGCTGTGCACAGTGTACCACCAGGTCCCCAGCTCCGTGCTGTGCACAGTGTAGCACCATGTCCTCAGCTCCGTGCTGTACACAGTGTACCACCATGTCCTCAGCTCCGTGCTGTGCACAGTGTATCACCATGTCCTCAGCTCCGTGCTGTGCACAGTGTATCACCATGTCCTTAGCTCCCTGCTGTGCACAGACAGTGTACCACCATGTCCTGAGCTCTATGCTGGTGCTGTGCAGTGTACCACCATGTCCTCAGCTCTGTGCATAGACAGTGTACCATCATATCCTCAGCTCCGTGCTGTGCACACAGTGTACCACCATATTCTCAGCTCCGTGCTGTGCACAGACAATGTACCGCCATGTCCTCAGCTCCGTGCTGTGCACAGACAGTGTACCACCATCTCCCCAGCTCTGTGCTGTGCACAGACAGTGTATGGTACACTGTCTGTGCACAGCACGGAGCTGGGGACAGGGTGGTACACTGTACACAGCACGGAGCTGGGGACAGGGTGGTACACTGTACACAGCACGGAGCTGGGGACAGGGTGGTACACTGTACACAGCACGGAGCTGGGGACAGGGTGGTACACTGTACACAGCACGGAGCTGGGGACATGGTGGTACACTGTACACAGCACGGAGCTGGGGAGATGGTGGTACACTGTGCACAGCACGGAGCTGGGGAGAGGGTGGTACACTGTGCACAGCACGGAGCTGGGGAGAGGGTGGTACACTGTCTGTGCACAGCACAGAGCTGAGGACATCCCAGAAGAGACAGACAGGCCACAGACGGACAACACTGAGCCCATCTGGAAAAACAACTCCCAGCACCCAACACACTGCCCAGAAATCATATAGGACAGGCAGGAGAACTACAACTCCCAGCATGCCACACCCTGCCAACACAGGAAGGTGGTGGCAGCTGCATGGAGGCAGACACATGGTACAGCCGCCATTATCACCACACACAGCGCCAGCCACAGCCCCAGTCCTCCTGGATCCCCGTCCTTCTCTCCTCTGTCCCTCCTGCACCTCCGTCCTCATCTCCTCTGTCCCTCCTGCTGCTCCTCTTGCACCCCCTTCCTCCTCTTCCCTGTCCCTCCTGCTGCTCGGCTGTCCTCCTGCACCCCGTCCTCCTCTCCTGTCCCTCCTGCTGCTCCTCTTGCACCCACGTCCTCCTCTCCTCTGTCCTCCTGCACCCCCGTCCTGCTCTCCTCTGTCCCTCCTGCTGCTCCTCTTGCACCCCCGTCCTCCTATCCTTTGTCCCTCTGTCCTCCTGCACCCCTGTCCTCCTCTCCGCTGTCCCTCCTGCTGCTCCTCTGTCCTCCTGCACCCCCGTCCTGTTGCTCCTCTGTCCTCCTGCACCCCCGTCCTGTTGCTCCTCTGTCCTCAGGCACCCCCGTCCTCCTCTCCTCTGTCCTCCTGCACCCCCGTCCTCCTCTCCTCTGTCCTCCTGCACCCCCGTCCTGCTCTCTCTGTCCCTCCTGCTGCTCGGCTGTCCTCCTGCACCCCGTCCTCCTCTCCTGTCCCTCCTGCTGCTCCTCTTGCACCCCCGTCCTCCTCTGTCCTCCTGCACCCCGTCCTGCTCTCCTCTGTCCCTCCTGCTGCTCCTCTTGCACCCCCGTCCTCCTATCCTTTGTCCCTCTGTCCTCCTGCACACCTGTCCTCCTCTCCGCTGTCCCTCCTGCTGCTCCTCTGTCCTCCTGCACCCCCGTCCTGTTGCTCCTCTGTCCTCCTGCACCCCCATCCTGTTGCTCCTCTGTCCTCCTGCACCCCCGTCCTCCTCTCCTCTGTCCTCAGGCACCCCCGTTCTCTCCTCTCTGCTCAGGCACCCCCGTCCTCCTCTCCTCTGTCCTCCTGCACCCCCGTCCTCCTCTCCTCTGTCCTTCTGCACCCCCGTCCTGCTCTCTCTGTCCCTCCTGCTGCTCGGCTGTCTTCCTGCACCCCGTCCTCCTCTCCTTTCCCTCCTGCTGCTCCTCTTGCACCCCCGTCCTCCTCTGTCCTCCTGCACCCCCGTCCTCCTGCACCCCTGTCCTCCTCTCCGCTGTCCTTCCTGCTGCTCCTCTGTCCTCCTGCACCCCCGTCCTCCTCTCCTCTGTCCTTCTGCACCCCCGTCCTGCTCTCCTCTGTCCCTCCTGCTGCCCTTCTTGCACCCCTGTCCTTCTCTTCCCTGTCCCTCCTGCTGCTCTGCTGTCCTCCTGCACCTCGTCCTCCTCTCCTCTGTCCCACCTGCTGCTCCTCTTGCACCCCCGTCCTCCTCTCCGTTGTCATTCCTGCTGCTCCTATGTCCTTCTGCACCCCGTCCTCCTCTCCTGTCCACCTGCACCCCCGTACTCCTCTCCTGCACCCCCGTCCTCCTCTCCTCTGTCCTTCTGCACCCCCGTCCTGCTCTCCTCTGTCCCTCCTGCTGCCCTTCTTGCACCCCTGTCCTTCTCTTCCCTGTCCCTCCTGCTGCTCTGCTGTCCTCCTGCACCTCGTCCTCCTCTCCTCTGTCCCGCCTGCTGCTCCTCTTGCACCCCCGTCCTCCTCTGTCCTCTTGCAACCCCCGTCCTCCTCTCCTCTGTCCTCCTGCACCCCTGTCCTTCCTGCTGCTCCTCTGTCCTCCTGCACCCCCGTCCTCCTCTCCTCTGTCCTTCTGCACCCCCGTCCTGCTCTCCTCTGTCCCTCCTGCTGCCCCTCTTGCACCCCCGTCCTCCTCTTCCCTGTCCCTCCTGCTGCTCTGCTGTCCTCCTCTCCTCTGTCCCACCTGCTGCTCCTCTTGCACCCCCGTCCTCCTCTCCTCTGTCCTTCTGCACCCCCGTCCTGATCTCCTCTGTGCCTCCTGCTGCCCCTCTTGCACCCACGTCCTCTTCCCTGTCCCTCCTGCTGCTCTGCTGTCCTCCTGCACCCCGTCCTCCTCTCCTCTGTCCCTCCTGCTGCTCCTCTGTTCTTCTGCACCCCAGTCCTCCTCTTTACTCTTCTGTCCCCTTGTTTCTGTCCCCCTGTCCTCTTCTTCTCGGTCCCCCTGCGCCTCTGTCCCCTGCACAGTTTCCCCACACTTTTAGGGTCCTCACCTGGTGCTGGCTGCTGACATCGGCTCCCTCTGAGCACAGTGATGAGCTCCGTGATGAGCTCTGAGCACAGCAGGAGCTCCGTTGCCAGCCGCACCATCCTCAAATGCCTCCGGCTGCTTTCCCGCTGTCTGGGTCAGGAGGAGGCGGCTGGGTGCAGGGGCGGTTGGGTGCCAGGGCGGCTGGGTGCAGGGGCGGCTGGGTGCAAGGGCGGCTGGGTGCAGGGGCGGCTGGGTGCAGGGGCGGCTGGGTGCAGGGGCGGAAGGGTGCAGGGGCGGAAGGGTGCAGGGTCGGCAGGGTGCAGGAGCCGCCAGTACCGCCGCCGGCGCCACCACCGCAGCACGGGAGCACAGGAGACAGGAGGGAACAGAGCGGGAACTTCAAACTTCCCCTCCTTGGCGGGCCCCTCCTTCTCCTCTTCTCTTCCGGCTCTTCTGCCTGTGAGGTGGGCGGGCGAGGCGGCGGCGCGGCCCAGATGATGAAGGAAGGGGGGGGTATGGGGGCGGGGCTTGCGACCCGGCCGGCCCGGAGCCAAAAAAAAAAAAAAAAAAAAAAGATAAAAAAAGAAAACACGCCTAGACACCGCCCCCTACGAATGGCGCCGCCCTAGGCACGTGCCTAGGTGTGCCTAATGGAAAATACGGCCCTGCTTGTTGGCACTGTGATGTCATACAGAATTTTGAAACTACCGTATATCCTAGCCCTACACTGATTATCCCCAAAATCCTAACAACAATCCACACACACCTGGATTGCAATTTTTCCTAGTACCCAAGAGGGGATAGAAAGAATGGCTAGCAGAAGCCGGGTGGATAACCTTGTTTGGTACTCAAGCATCGCACCTCCCAGCGGAAAGCTATGACCCATGACAGCTTTTTTGGGATCTTTCAGGTCAAGCACAAGGGGAGTGAAACAGCCTGAGGGTGGAGAGGGAGAGACCAAATGGGAGGTTAAAAGTTACAGGCCATATTTCTTCATTGTTCACTGTCAAGGAGCTCACATTGCATTAAGTGTTGGGAGTAACCAAAAAAACCCTGTGGCCCTATATACACTGCTACTGTTTGACCCCCCGCAACAAGAAACCAGTAACTAAATTACATGTGAATGCATATACCTTTTGATAATTACCACCTTTATTTGCATATCTGACCATAATATCTGTGTATCCCTCGTGTATATATTGCTGTCATCTAGTGAGCCTTACGACGATTAAATATATTACTATAAAACTTAATCCTTGTTTACTCTTTTATCTCGATCCACAAACCCACATGCATTGTGTCCTTGGTTAATATTTCATGCTACTTGGATTGGTTTCTGGCCCGGTATAACCTGGCCCGGTATAACCAGGCTTATACAGAACGAGGCTACTGGACTGGATGGGCTGTTTCGCTGGGGCAGTAAGAAGGGTCTCCCAGTGTCACATATTGACTGCCTTTGCAGTTCTGGAGTGTTGTTGCTGTGCTATTTGAGTTTTTTTTTCCTTAGTCTGCTCTGCGGCTGTATTGGGGGAGGTAAAGGTGAAGGGGTGTGACTGAGCTTTTCGCCCTCCAACCCCTCAGCCTTAAGTAGCTCTGCTTCCCTCCACCAGATGTTACAGATTTAATTAATTTCTAATCTAGGACCAATGCTGTGAAGTCGTGCTCTGCTGAGCTGTGCTGTTGCTGCCATGGACTTTCATTTGAAGCTGCTGGGTTTTCTCGTTCCGTGAGTATAGGTAGGGGCTCTTAGCCTAGCTCTTTTTCAGGAGCTTAGGAGAAGGATGGGGACTGGGACCTCCTCACCTTCTGAGGTACCTCTGAGAGCAGGGCGAGCCAGGGACCCCCAGCATAAGGATCAGATTAGCTCCCCCTGAATCCCTTCGCCCACCTCACCATCCAGTTTTCTGATTCCCTCACCCCCTAAGTGTGACACCCAGCTTGTTAGGGCTGGGAGCAAGTGTGGAGTCACGCCAGAGGATTGCGTGAATCACCCTCTTTCACATCTTGTGCCTCCCTGTGCCCATGTAGACAGGGGGTGTCTGTGTAAAACTATGCCAAGCTGAACTTACTGTATGTACCCTTGGGGTGTGTAACATCATGTGTTTGCCAAAGTGACAAGACCATATCACATGGCTCCGACATATTAGAGACGTCAGGGTGGGCTGCGAGGTGCGGTATTTGTCACAGATTGGTGGCAGTGGTGGGATAGGGATGATAGTGTGTGGGACCTATACTACCAGACATTAAAAACTATCAGCAGTAGTTTTTGCTGCTGGAGTCCTAAGATCAGCTCAGCACTAGGCTATTAGAGTGCGAATACTGTAAAGTGTGTGGGTGCATCAGATTGCAGCGCTATGTCAGTGACCATAGGTCGCAAAAATGTCCTATGGCATCAGGAGCAAACATAAATAGAGGACCGTGGGTATGGGTGGTGTGGAGGAGGTGGAGGACAGAGGAGGAGCACAGCCAAAGGTCCTCAAGGAGCCCATCATCGACCGTCAGCCCTGCAGTGAGCAGCTCACCACTTGCCCGTCCCTGCAGCAAGCTTGGATGCCCTTCTTTGATCTGCCATCGCTCGTCTTGAGGCTGGAGACCAGGACTCCTACAAAATCCTTGTCGCAGAGCGCTGGGCAGCATTTGAAGCAAAGCGTAAGGATGAAGAGCAGAGCATCGAGCAGAGCATTGGGCAGAGCGTGATTACCAGCTGGAGCTAGCTCATCTTAGACCCCCGCAGCCCACTCTAGCCAATCAGGAGACCAAAGGTCTGGTCTAGGGACTTCCCCTTGCTGGAGAAGGATGGAGACTTGGACTAATTTCTGCTGGCCTTTGAGCAGACCCGCTGGCAGAATCATCTGGCCCTTGATCAGTGAGCCAAGTACTTGACCCCCCATTCGAAGGGTAAGGCTGTAGACATCCTTGGGACTTACCTGCAGGGAGGAGGAGCAGGACTATGAGATCATCAAATGGGCCCTGATCCAACAGCTCACCCCAGAGTCTTAGCACAAGAAGTTCCGGAGCCTGCAGGGGAGACCAAAGAATACCTGGACTGACCAAATGTGGGCTCTCATAAGAGACACTGTGCACTCGACCAAGGGTTTGGAGCTCACCACCAGCCAGAAGATTCGAGTTATTTGTCACTGAACAATTCCTGTGGAACTGCCCCTCTGCTTGACTCTCCAGGTCGGTGATAGAACCCCGATGGTGTCGCCTCTGCAAGCAAGTAGGACGCTACGAGGCCATATGTCCCCTTTGCCATAAGGCCCCCATCCCCGTAGCCATCCACTGTTTTGTGTGTGGTAAGTCCCTTGACAATTGCCAACTTATAACCAGGCCATGACCATGGGACTGCAGGACACTTGCTGAGATGTCTCTAATAAGGCCTTAGCTGGTGTCCCTCCAGGATATGATTACCGGAAAAAACGCTCACTGTCTCCGGGATAGAGCTGTCGAATCGTTGCTGCCCATTTTCCAGGTTTATTTGGACTGGGGTGCTGGGAGTGGAGTGAGCAAGATGGGAATATCTGCTAATATTCATGCAAATGTTTTGCTTGGGACATATTTGGAGCGGCTAGTGTCCCAGTATGTAGCCACTGAAAACCCAAGTTGTTATTGTGGAGACCCGAGGGTCAGTGGGTGCTCTCGTTTGCTGGCCCAGCCGCCTTTACGAAGACAACGTGGACCAGGGCTCATCCCCAACTGAACGCCCGAGCTCCTTAACTGTGGGTGGAACACTACTCAGACAACACAGGGTGAGGGAATCACAATATTAAGGCTTTATTGGATCCCCAAAAAGTTAACAGCATATAACGCATAACCAAGCACAACACATAATGTAACAGGCAACAGTGTTTCACCCTTCCGCTGGCTCACCAGGGTTTAGAATCTTTGTACCTCAGATCTTCCAGGGCTATTTACTCCAAACCAGTGGCACCCTGCTTTTGGCAGGCACCCACTGAGAAAGAAATAATGCCAGATTTAGGAAGCTGACTCAGCAGGGCAAAGTCTGTAGGCAGGTGACTGGATAGTTGCAACCTGCGTGGCTTCCTTCTTTGTCATCACAGCCGAATCCGATAGTTCGATGCTGAAGTCCTTGTGGTTTTATAGTCCAAGTTCTGATCCCCTTGGTCGGCACCGAAATGCCTAAGCCTGGGGTTATGGCTCGCCAACCGGACCCGAAGATCCTAGATTACCTGCCTGTATCCAATACAGTGTACCTCTAGCCGGGACCGAAATCCCTTGACTGAGGTCACTAGACTGAATCTAACTAACCCTGGTTAATGAACACATCTCCTTATATACCTTCAGCCCTCATTGCAGGATATTGGGGACGTCACGATTGGTGCAATAACACTGTCTTTTCATTGGCTGGACCTCAAGCCTCATTTAACATATTTTTAGTAGTATTGCAATCCTGGCAAGGTAGAGTGACATACTGATTGACATAGTCCTTACAAAGGAATGTTAGTAGGATTAAGTACTGTCAAGTGAGAGCCACATACAGATGGTTCACCTAGCACCTAGAAGGATACATTTACATAGTAATACAAAAGGCAGTTAGCATAATTAGGTTTTCTGAGCCTCTGTCCCTCTGACAAAAAGACAAAAAGTTGAGATGATTACATACACACAGTCAACATTTCCAAACATCTTCAAGACTGGTAAAAACAATGAGTGTCCCCTCACAAGGTAGGAATTAAATCACAATACAAAGAGGCAATATAATTACATTATGTACGTCAACAATGGGTATACAAAATACAGTCTGGCTAGATTTTAAGAACTTAACCCATGAGTGGCATATTCCAAGTTGCAACAAAATACCATATTGTCTGGGTTACATAAGAAATCAACATATGTTCTACATTGAAGGAGTCCATTTAATCACAGTGATCCCTCAGACAGAATTGAAATGTCCACTGCTTATGATGATGTTGTCAATGTTTTGGATGTGCCTTCTGCAAAGGGGTAAGTGGGCTCTGAGGCTTTCACGATGACATACAAGGGGCTAGCATCTGTGACAGGGGAGGAAGACACAAAAAGGTGTAAAGATGCCCTCAGGTGTAATCAGCCAGTGTGCTGGAACCTTTAGTCCTCAGTAGGGGAAAGAGGGGACAAGGTACTGCAGAGGGGAACCAGTGCTTGAAGTGGGACCTGTCATAGGAAATGTAGTGCTCCTCGGTAAGCCCTCACAGCAGAGTTCTGAGCAGTTGTGGGCAGAGGCGTAACTACAATAGGTGTAGGGGTTGCGATCGCACCCGGGCCCTGGAGCCTAGGGGGGCCCCAAAAGTCCCTTTGGCCCATAGAAAAAGACTAATACTATTAAAGATTTGCAATAATTGGGGGCCCCGTTGGAGCCTTCGCATCGGGGCCCCTGGGCCTGAAGTTACACCACTGGTTGTGGGGAATAGGGGGAGAACAAGTCATTGAGATTGGGGCTGTCACAGGAAAGGTTGAGCTACCAGGTAAGATACAAGTGCAGGATTTCCCCCACAACGGGATGTCAGGAGGCCCTGTTAGCCCACCCGAACCGGCAACTTGGTCAGGAGCCAAGGGGAAGTGGGCACTACTCACGGCTACAGCGGCTGTGCACATTGTCAGCAGGAGTGGGAGACCAAGAAACCTCACAGAGGTCCGACGGCTTCCCCCCTTCCCACCCAGTCGCTACCAAGTGAGACGGAGACCTGCAGTCTCGTGCATTCTGGCCACATCTAGTCAAGAGTTTCAGGTTACATTAGAAGCTGGAGAAAGCCGAGAAGCTCTTAAAGAGCAGATCGCTCAGGCCTCTCTTGGATTCAGACCATGAGCAGGTGGTCTGGGTCGGTATTGGTCCAACAGTGTTCCCTGGAGGCATGGCCCAGGAACAAAGAGTTAATGGTACCCTAATCATGCAGAGCAGAGTTGTTGCATATTACACGTGATATTACGACAGCCAGACACCTAGGGATCAGGCCCGTCTAGCCCAGCATTTCTGCTGGTCTAAAATGGGGATCGATAGGACTTCATATGACCCTTTGTCAGAGAGCAGGGTAGGCAGGGCGGTGCCTCAAAGCCCCACTGGTAACTCTGCTCATCATTGAAGAGCCTTTCATAACATGATGAAGGCACATCAGGAGCTGGAGGCCTGTGCACTCCATGTGTGCAATCTGCCCGAAGTGTGAGAGGCGGAGATGCTCCTGGATATGCTCGCCCAGGTTAGGGTGGATCGATCAAGGATATGGAGGTTGGCAACCAGCTCTTGGAAGACCAACGGTCCCAGCTGGGGGTCACCCTGCACCCCTTCCGGAGTTGTTCAGCAGCCTACCTGGAAAGACAGAGTCAATCATTCATCAAGTTGACACCAGGAACAGCTTTCTGATCCGGTGTTCAGCATATCAGGCCTCCCTAGAGGCGCAGCAGCACATGCGCCAGGTGATTGAAGAGATGCTGAAACTGGGAGTGATCTAAGCATCCAGAAGTGCTTGGGCCTTGCACCTTGTCTTTGTCCCAAAAAGGAACCAACAACCCAGTTCTGCGTGGACTACAGGGAACTCGATGCTGTCACGGTCATGGATGCGTTCCCTAGCATCGATGACCTGCTCGATCCATTGACTGGGGCTAAGTACCTGGCCATCATGTATCTGAGTCGGGGATATTGACAGATTTCCCTGACCCACGAGGTGCCTGTATTAACCCTTTTGGACTGTATAAGTCCATCATGATGTTGTTAAAGAATAAAGCATAAAGAATGCCCCTGCCACTTTTCAGGGGATGGTCAACACACTGCTCAAGGGACTAGAAGGGTACGCAGCCACATACCGGATGACATCGCAATCCTCAGTCCCACATGGTAGGATCACCCGGAGCACTAGTATAGGGGCCACTGCTCCACCCTGATCCGGTGACACACAAAGCGAGGGGGATGGATCCATATAACCAAAACAGACAGGAAGAGGTAGTGGTTTGACCACAGTGAGCAATATCCCAGGCCAAGGGGGCTTCTTCTGTTGTATGGCCAGGGTCACACATACCATACGTTTTTGGCTTAAATCTGTTTTTGGGAACATTTTGAAAAATTTTTTTCAAAGTCCAAAAATGCATATGCGTTAACACATGTGTGTGTGTGCGTTTTTCAAAAAACGCAGGTGTTTTGTGCAGCATCCCAAAGAACGCTGCTAGCAGCATTTTTGGGTGCATCAAAAAAAGCATGCTTTTTTTTAACATGGGGACCTATGGGAGACGCATGTGTTAACGCATGGTACTTATAGGCACCATACGTTAACGCATGGATATTTGCAAGCGTTTTTTTTGAAAAAAAATTACTAAGTCCCAAGAGTTCCAAAAAACGGCCAGTACCTCAGGGGACACTATTGGCACCCTTTGAAAAACGGATCAGTTTTTCTAAGGGCTGAAAAAAGTGGATGGGCATGTGAGACCCTGGCCTATGACAGTTTTTTTCTGAAAGACCTTCAAACTAAAAAAAACTGTAATCTGTAGCATCTGCAATACCAACCTGAGCACCAATAGCATGCAGAAAAACCTGGCAGCCAAGCACCCCAGTTGGATGGGCGGTATGCCTGGTTACAAAACTCGAGTCTCAGGGTGAAACCACTGTCAAATCACCTGTGCTATGTCCTTCCCAATATGCTGTCCAAGTAGCAGGTACTCATGGCTCCTGCCCACAACCGGAGGTTGCACAGACACAACAATCATCAGCAATCACATCCACTTTGTTGTACCAGCATGGCATTCAGTTATCCCTGCTCCAGACATTGGAAAGGAAGCAGAAATCCTCAGCCATCCACCTGCAGGCCCAAACACTAAACGCCCACATTGCCAAATTGCTAGCCCTTGAAATGTTGCCGTTTCGGCTTGTGGGAAATGAGTCTTTCCGCAACCTCTTGGTGGTGGCTGCCCGACGGCACTCAGTTCCCAGGAGGAAAGAATGGTTACTGTTTCTCCTGGTGGAGACACTGAATTTTTGCCTCTTTTTAGTCTGCCACGCATGGTACAGTTCATGTCCAACTGCCTTTCCAAACACCCTTGCGTGATACACATTTTGGCCACCTACAAATACTGGTTGTGCACCTTTCTCGACCTGATATACAAGGAGAAGTTTCCTTCCCTCATATCGGAGTCAGACACACGTTCTTCAATGCATGCATGCCAGTAGGCCTTTTCTGACAAGTTGCTCAAAAGATTACCCTCAGACAACGTTGATAGCTGAGGTATCGCTTCTTTTCACACACAAGGAATACAGGTGAGAGACAAGCACACCAGGTGCAACACAGGCCAGGTTTAATTGTCCAAAAACTGGGCCATTTTCAATAAACCATCACATCATAACAGCTATCTGTGGGTGTAACTATGACAAGGAGGAAGAAGTTGCCTACTTTATGCCCCTAAACCAATCACTACCTGTCACTGCAGCTTCCTACTACATTCCTAACCATCCATGTCTGAACTAAATGTGTCTTGTAATGGATGTGAAAAATGCTTTTATAACTTACATTCTACTATGAGAATAACCAGGGTGTCATCAATACTGTAGAGTAGACAATGGGGGCGTTCTGTAAGGCTGCATGTCCCCGGTCATTATTTTGTAATCATGTCCCAGTGGGCTTGATAATGTAATGCAGAAGCGCACTCCTGAGTTTGAAATCTGTGGTCTTCTTCCAAGTATGATGTGTCGGCCGCACTTCATTTCTGGTCCGCCGCATTGAGGGTGCTATTTGGTGTACTCCATGGCTTCCAAATGTGCACTGCGCATGTCACATAGTCGCAGAGTGCAACCAATAATCCTCCACACTGCGCAGGACCAGAAATTCTGCGACCGTGGTGTCATACCTCGAAGAAGACATCCAGATTTCAAAACGGGCCCTTACAGCCTTGATAACATGCTGTTTATTCCCATAAGAGAATGTAAGTTATAAAAGCATTTTTCACAGCGATTACAAGACAGATCTGCTTCACCAGCATGGCCACGAGTTGTGCCCGCTGCCGAGTTGTGCCTGCCGCCACCTGGATGGACCCGGTGAGCCTCCACTGCTTCTCTGCAGCCCGATCCCCCTGCAGGGGATCAGGCTGCAGAATAGTAATCTGGCAGCCCGGGCACTGTGGATCACTGCACCAAGGCTGCAAGATCACTTTCTGCAGCTCGATCTCCATGCAGGGGGATCAGGCTGCAGAGTAGCAATCTGACAGCCTGGGCGCAGTGATCCACTGTATGGATCACTGCGCCAGGGCTGTCAGATCGCTTTCTGCAGCTTGATCTCCATGCAGGGGATCAGGCTACAGAGTAGCAATCTGGCAGCCCGGGTTCAGTGATCCACTATGTGATCACTGTGCCAGGGCTGTCAGATCTCTTCACTGCAACGTCGGGTGACCTGATCCAAGCCTCAGAGATCATGTGATCTCTGAGACTTGGGTTTGCACAGTGATGCTGCACTGTATGGCAATGATCTGCCATACAGTGCAGCATCACTATGACACCAGAGACTGCAACAAGAGGACACTTGATCTCTTGCTGCAGTCTCTGGATGTAGCAGAGGCAAACGAGCGTTGTGGGACCTTCGTTGTGGACGTCGGAGGCGATCGAGCGTCGTGAGACCTTCGTTGTGGACTACGTCAGATCTTGATAATAAAGATGGAGTCCGAATTTAGTTTGTATTTTTTTTTTTCAAATAAAAAGATTTTTCTCTGTGTGGTGTATTTTTTGACTATTTACTAGAGATTCCTAATAGACGGGTCTAACATTGGCCTGACATTATGAATCTTGGGCTTAGTGTCAGCTGCCAATAAAAAAAGCTGGCATTAACCCCTTTATTACCAAGTTTGCCACAGGCACCAAGGCAACTGCAAGAGTCTGGGTACAGCGCCAGAAAATGGCGCTTCAATGAATGCACCATTTTCTGGGCAGCTGCAATTCACAGCATGGGGGGCCCAGAATGCTTGGGCCTCCCCATGCTGAGGATTCCAGCCCCCAGCTGCCTAGTTGTACCTGGCTGGACCAAAAATATGGTGGAGCCCCATGTAATTTTTTTTCTAAAATTACTTCTAGAAATAAAAAAAAATGGGCTTTGCTGTATTTTTGGTTGCCAGCCAGTTACAACGAGGCAGCTGGGGGTTGGTGGCAGTCTGAAGCTGCCAAGTTGTACCTGGCTGGACCAAAAATATGGTGAAACCCCACGTAATTTTTTTTTTACCACTACAAATAAAATTACATGGAGCTTTGTCGTATTTTTGGTTGCCAGCCAGATACAACTTGGCAGCTGGGGGGCTAGAATCCTCAGCGTGGAGAGACCCAAATGTTGTGGGCCCCCCACGCTGCAAATTGCAACCCACAGCCACCCCAGAAAATAGCGAATTCATTAGAGGCGCCATTTTTTGGTGCTGTAACCAAACTCTTCCAGTTTCCATTTTGGAAACTAGACCGCCCAAGGAACTTATTTAGATGGGTGGTGAGCACTTTGAACCCCCAGGCGCTTCACAAATTAATCCGTAAAAATTTAAATGTACTTTTTTTTGGCAAAAAATTTTTTTAGCCTCACATTTTTCATTTTCACATGGGCAACAGGATAAAATGGATCCTAAAATTTGTTGGGCAATTTCTTCTGAGTACACCGATACCTCATATGTTGTAATAAACCATTGTTTGGGTGACAGCAGGGCTCAGAAGGGAAGGAGCACCATTTGACTTTTGAATGGAAAATTAGCTCCAAAAGTCAAATTGCGCTCCTTCCCTTCTGAGCTCTGCTGTGCGCCCAAACAGTGGTTTATGACCACATATGAGGTATCGGTGTACTCAAAAGAAATTGCCCAACAAATTTTAGGATCCATTTTATCCTGTTGCCCATGTGAATATGAAAGAATTGAGACTAAAAGAACATTTTTGTTGGAAAAATTAAAATGTCCATTTTTTCTTTCTAAGTTGCTTTAGTTCCTGTGAAGCACCTGAAGGGTTAATCATTTTCTTGAATGGAGTTTTGAGTAGCTTGAGGGGTGCAGTTTTTGAAATGGTGTCACTTTTGGTTGTTTTCTGTCATGTACGTGACTCACCGCTGCCGGGTTCTCAGGTCTCAGGCGCTGGCTGCGGTCACGGTTCTGTGCCTGAGGCTGTAAGGGCCCGGTGGTCAATGCACGGTTAAATAAGAATAAAGATTTGTTTCGTGACGCCACCTGTGGGTGTCCGGTGATGGCACTGGCGCTGCTTGGACCTCTGGGGGATGGGCTGCAGCTAGATGGGACCGCTCCCCACAGGACGAGCGAAAGTCCCCGGGGTCAGGAGCTGCACTGGTGGAGTACAGCAGCTCAGTTGATTTGGTAGGTGAATGGGTTAACAACAGTTCGGAAATAATGCTTGGACACAGTGCTCCTCTGCTTCGGTCTTTACTTTGTTCTTTCAAAGTCAACAGGTACACGGTATAACGGTTTCCAGACTTTCAGTTGATAGACCGGGTTGTCCCGGCGATGAACAGTGTCCCTCCAAGGCTCCACAGTGTCCTTTTAAATCTAGCTGTCCCTGCTTACTCTTCGCGGCTATAACGTACCAGGTCAGGATACAGAGGAATTTCTAGTGGGTGCCCTAGCCGTTGGCCTGGCGGCTCTAATGGGTCCCTGGACCTCAATGGGGGATACCCCTCCTGGTACAGCGGCGGTGATGGTGTTTTGTGAATGGCGCTTCTGTGAAGCTCTCTCTCTCACTCACTCCAGGATTATGGTACGGCATGAAGCATCTGCACCATCTCGGAACCAGAATTCCAGTTGAACTGGGCTCGGGTACTCTCTCTCTACCCGTTACTGGTTTTCTTGGCCCCCTTCACTTCAGGGTCACCAGCTCCTGGTGCCCTCCATGTTAGTAGTCTCGTCACGACTCCTTCCTTGTCCTTGTCTCTCCCACTTACTAACTCTCTTTCTGCTCTTTCCCCACACTGTACATCTCACACACCTCCCACCAGGATCGGTTGCCCGGTAAACGGGTATCTGATTGGTCCTCTACCTCTAGATGTTGCATGTGGTGTATGGAGCCTTGGGATTAACCTGTTCATCACTGAGACGGAGGATACCGCACCTTCAGTCAGGGGTGCAGTACCCTCCTGTGACGCACTCGTTGCGAGGCGCCACATACACCCCTCAAAGAGACTTCAAATGTGATGTGGTCACTAATAAAATGGTTTTGTAAATTGTGCTGGAAAAATGAGAAATTGCTGATGAGCTTTGAACCCTTATAACTTCCTACCAAAAATTTTTTTTTCCAAAATTGTGCTGATGTAAAGTAGACATGTGGGAAATGTTATTTATTAACTATTTTGTGTCACATAACCCTCTGTTTTAACAGAATAAAAATTCAAAATTTGAAAAAATTTCAAAATGTTTGCCAAATTTTGGATTTTTTCACAAACATTATCAACCAACATGAAGCCAAATATGTCACGAAAAAACAATCTCAGAATCGCTAGGATCTGTTGAAGCGCTCCAGAGTTCTTACCTCATAAAGGGACACTGGTCAGACTTGCAAAAAATGGCACGGTCAGGAAGGCCAAAATAGGCTGGATCATGAAGGGGTTAAGTGACCATACCAGCATTCTTCCTGATTCTTCACTATCTTTTATCTATTGGGTGTCCAAGCTTCACATTTGACCCGACCTTTTCTTGTACGCCTTGGAGGTGCTGGCCTGCTCTGTCTTTAGTGTGCTGCCTGAGCAGGATTTTAGTTCTGCTGGAGCAATAATAATGGATAGGCGCACACGCCTATCAACGGAAAATGCAGACAGGCTGACTCTGATAAAGTTGAACAAGGGCTAGATTTTACCAGTCTGTGTAAGTCCTCCGGATGACAACAACCCAACCTAAATTCACCAAAAATGTTCATTTTTTGGAAGTTGTCTTAACGTCCATCCCTTCCCATTCAAACCCATTTTGAACTTGAAATCATATCCTACCCCTCCTGCTTTTGCAGCATGTACTTCAGGGTCATATAAGATATATATGTATATAGCCCCCATGGGAAAATTTTTTGTACGTATTTGTACATTCCTCACTGGCCTGATTACTGTAGAGGTCCCGCTCCTAACAATGCTAATACATTATTTTAATCTGTGGCCCTCCTCAGGGTCTCTTCCAGTATGTATGACACAGCCCCGAGGGGTAATATTTTGTACAGCCTTTGTACATTCTGCAATGGTTAAACTACTATTCCCAATCTCTGCCAATGCAAATACAATATTTTTATCTGAAGCCCTCCTCAAAGTTTCTTTCCGCGTGTATCAGAGAGCCGGATTCTGATATTTGGGTCCGCAGTTGGACATTGTGTTAGAACAACATTGGCATGCTCTGGCCTATGACGTCCTTCACCCAAACTGTGTAACAGTGCCCATCACCTCATTAATATGCTCCACACACTTCTCCAGGTGATTGAGACTCACAAAGAAAACCGACACAAAGGTTCATCATAAAAACAAAAACACATTTTATTAGATATCATGTAAAAACAAATAAAAAGCATGATGGTAGAAGCAAGATGATATACGAAGAAGGCGCGGTCAAACAAAGTTAATAATAATGCTACTGCAAAAATATAAATTAATTAACACCACTAATATATACAACCCCCTGTTTATTAAATAAATAATAAATTAATATTAAATATGAGTGGTATCATGACCCTTAGTATATCACATTCAAATGTGTGTATTTTTTAAAATTTTATATATTTTTAATTTTTTATATACAGTATAGAAGCTCTCAAATAGCCAAAGGGTTTTTATTTTTTAAATCATTTTTAAAATACATAAAAAAAGTATTGGATATGATCACAAAGATACTATAGACTATAATCCACAACCACAAAAATAAATGGCGTGTCAGGACTTATAAATGTATGCCATAAAGGAAGCAGGGTGAATGCCACTGCAAGATCAAGAGTAGAGATAAGCCCTTAGGAATATCAGTGACATATACATACTGTATATTAAATGGAGTGTTCAATATTAGTTAAGAAAAGTAAGTGTCTTAAAAGGGATTTTTTATACACAGATTTTGGAATAGAGGTCATATATAACAGGACCACCTCTGAGGTAGGAGGTAGAGTTATCCCGGTGACTTCAGTGATCACCTTCAGTACACTTTTCCAACAGAGTTCAGGGATCAGGGATGACCACCATATATGCGTCATTGATCCTGTCTCATGACCACATCTCCAGCAAAGGTATGAGGTTTCCGTATACCACCTATGCATAGCCTGGGGTACTCTATACCACCTTGAAACTATTTTAAAACTAGTTTCTTGTGAAATGGTGGCAATGAATGATTTATAGGACAAAAAAAAAAAACATCTGTTCCATTGTTTTACAGTAAATGTTTTTCCAAGGTCTTTCTCCCAAGCTCTGCAGAAGGAAGGGACCTCTGCCCCTTCAACCGCAAGTAGTCTGTATAGATTTGATATGGCATGTTTAAGTGGAAGATCAGAAAGGAACCAGGTCTCAAAAGTCGTCAGGGGGCGGCTGATGTTATGATCTATAGTTAGACAAGAAATAAAATGTTGGAGCTGCATGTGTTCAAACCTGTGACGTGCACGTACGAGATCTCTCGCAATCCCTTAGGATCAAACAAAGAGTCTCCTCCTGATAATCGGCAGACACTTTTCAAAGTTTGTAATAGGCTAAATGGTATCTCAATCTTATGTTTGGATAGGTCAGATCATGGTCCAAGGGAGGGTTGCCACTGACAATGGGCAAACAGTCTGCGTAAACCGTACCCACAATTTTGACTTTGAGTTATGTAGCAGATCCAACACTCTTGCTTATGCTGCCACCCTATGATAACGACGGCAATCAGGGAGACCCATCCCACCCATCTCCTTTTGTCTAGTTAGAATATTAAATTGGAGTCTTGGACGTCTCTCCGACCAAATAAAGTGACCAAAATATCGTTTGACCTTGTTCCAGAAGAATGACGGTATGTGAATCGGGACAGTCTGTAAGAGATAGAGCAGACTAGGAAGTACTGTAATTTTCAGAATGTTAACCTTTCCAAACCAGGAGAAATTGCCTTGACTCCAAGACTTCAGATTTCCTTCCAAGCTAGATAAAAAAGGGAGAAAATTAAGAACAAACAATTTAGACAAATCTGAGGGTATCTGAGTCCCTAAATAATCTATTGCTTTGTTCAAAGGCCACTGGAACGGGTACCGTAATTAGATTTCAGTTTATCAAAACCAGGGGATACCAACTTATTTATAATAAAAATATATCTTTTATTCGTATCAAAAGTTAAAAATAAACACGACCACAATTCAGACAGACAGACAGAGAGAGGGGAACCATGCACAAGGTAATGTACATATATTTATTAACCAGAGAGAGGAAGGGTCACACTCTTTACCCCAAGTATCGTAATGCATAAAATTACATATGCTCTAATGTCTCACAGGGGTAGAACAATAGAGAAATAGCTTTGTCAAACAAGAGAGAAACACATTTCAGAGAAAGGGAAAAAAAAAAAATTTAAATTCTACCTGTTTCTGCTAGTGACGCTCGATCCAGCGTCAACCAGCACAAAGCCGTTACGGCTCCATGGTTACAAAGACCACGAAGCGCAGAAAAACTTAAATGCGCATGCTCAGACGCATCTAATGACGTCGGTGCGTCGCAGGTTCGTGGAACGCAAGCGGTGACAATGCGCATGCGTGAAACACGCAACGAGGAAATAGTTCATATACAAGGAATATGAGCGACGTGATGGCTGTCAGCCATACAACCGTTGCTAGGAGAGTAAGGAGCCTCACTAATAAAGAACAGAAGAATGAAATATCTGTTGGGGTAGCAATGTATAGGGAAATTATGCTAAGGGAAGAAAAGGAGAGATTAAACACTAGTCCCATAGGTTAAATTTTCTTAATTTAGAGGGAGGATAGACCTTATTTTGTTATGTGTCTTAATGTACCTGGGATGCATAAGGGTGCATAAGGGGCGATCAATATAGGAAAGGGGGTGCAATTGAGAGAGCATACATATTTACCATCGAGATTCACAAATTGTAAACAAATGCTTTAAAAAGTTAAAAAGAAAGCATGGTTTGCTCTCAAACATAGGTACCAGGAGCTATATATATTTAATTGTTCCTGTTTTTGATGTGTGTCCCTTCTGGGGTAATAACATCAAAAAGGCCAGTATTTATATTAATCAGATCACCACTGTGTCACGAAAAACAAAATGTAAACTAAAGCTATAATAATGCAAGTATTACTACAGGAAACAGGTATAGCTCAATTGCTCATTGAGCCCATTAGGGTGGACACTATTAAAGCTGTAGATCCACCTTGCTTCTTTTTGAAGAAGGATTCTGTCAAAATCTCCTTTTCTGGGCGAGGGTTTTGGTACTTCCAAAGCTCTGACTTTTAGACATTTTGGGTTCCCCAGATGGAATTCACGTACATGCCGTGCTATTGGGGTGTCCCTGTCGTTTCTCACGTAACCAAGATGTTCCCCAAATCTTTTGCGCAACTCTCTCTTAGTTTTGCCAATATAGTCTTTAGGACATGTACAGGTGATCACATAGCTCAAACCTTGTGTGCTACAATTGGCAAAGTCACGTAAAACGCTGCCTAGATACCTGGTGTTTACCATAATTACCAGCGTCCTCCCTGCTTACAGGCAGCGCTAACAGGGAGGATGCTGGTAACATCACCTTCAGCAATGTGGAGGTGGCTCCCTGGTCCCTGATCGCTGGGGAGATCTGCCTGTTTGACAGCTCCCCAGCGACCAGGTCATTATCGATGTCGGGATCGCTGGAGCGGTCATTGTGTGTGACAGGGCCTTTAGATATATAACAACAGGGTTAAGGGGCATCCTTGTCAGGTTCCATTTTTGATGGATAATGAATCTGAAAGAGTACCATTTATTTTAAGATTGGCCGAGGGAAGTGTGTATAAAGCTAGTATTTTTGAAGTGAGTAAAAGCCCTATGCCAATATGTTTAAGTGTCTGGATCAAAGCTGGATAGGCAATTCGATCAAAAGCTTTTTCAGCATCAAGTGATAAAATTAACAAAGGAATCTTATGTGTGTTGGCATGATGAATTAAATCCAGTATCTTGATCGTATTATCCAGAGCTTCTCTGCCCAAAACAAAGCCCACTAGATCTAAATGGATTAAATCCAGGACCAGAGGGGTTAGTCTTTGGGCTACTTCACACACTGCAACATCGATAGCGATGTCGCTGAAACGTCACAGATTTTATGATGTAACAGCGACCTCTCTAACGATGTCACAATGTATGACCCGAAGCAGCGATAAGGCCCCTGCTGTGAGGTCACTGATCGCTGCACATCGTTCAGGACCATTTTTTGGTCCTTTGTCTCCCGCTGGTCAGCACAAATCGCTGTGTGTGACAGCGAGAGACCAACGACCAGCGACCTCACGGCCAGTGCCCAGCGCTGCACATTAGACGCTGGGCACTGGTAACCAGGATAAACACCGGGTAACTAAGCAGTGCACACTTCTTAGTTACCCGGTGTTTACCCTGGTTACCAGCGGACCTCCTGCTTAGCCCAGCCTGTAAGCGGGAGGACGCTAGTAACAAGGATAAACACCGGGTAACGAAGCAGTGCGCAATACTTAGTTACCCGGTGTTTACCTTGGTTACCAGCGATGTCGTTGCTGGCTGGTCGCTGGTGAGTCTGCCTGTTTGACAGCTCACCAGCGACTGCAGAGAGACTTTCCAGCAATCTCGGCCAGGTTGGATTGCTGGTGGGATCGCTGGAAAGTCTCAGTGTTTAAAGGTGCCCTTTGTGCAATTAGTTTGGCATAAATTTTCAAGTGCCACTGTTATTTTTAAAGCATGTTACTTTTGTTGTTTAATGCAGCTGCCAAAGTGATTGCATCACAGATTTCTATTTTGTCTTGTATACTCAGAAATTTCTACTATACACAAGCTGCACCGATTTTCTAAGACATCTAACGTCGTTAGTTTGAGGAAAGTACTGGTTCTCCTAAAGGCTCCGTTACACGTTACACGGCACGATATCCTTAACGATATCACTTAAACATCACAGGTTTGGAGTCGTTCAAACGACATCATTAGTACGTTATTGCCTGTAACACCACTATACGACTACGATAAATCATTTGATCGTTGATTGCAGATTTGAGAACATGTTCTCAAATCAGACGATCCACGATCAGCCAACCTGCTGCATCGTTCTGTGTGACTCCGCGATAACGATGTCGTTCACAATTTTGCCCATTCACATCAGTGAACAAGTATCGTTCGCAGGGTTGTGTGAAGGATACCTGCTCACTACATTGTTGGTGCGTCGTCCATGATATCTAGACATGTGACATCTCACCAACAATGTTGAAACGATGTTGGAAACGACTACGCTCCCGCGAAAACATTGCCAACATCGTTTCAACGTCGTGCCGTGTAATGGGACGTTTAAAGAGAACAGCTGAGTTGAGACTCACTGACAATGCTGCATAGGGGGAAAGTATGTAATTAGCCCCGAGTAGGTTTTTGGTTTGGCATTTCTCCCTGGTCATGTTGCAAGGCTTTGTGAATGTTCAGACATTAACTTATAGAGTAGTTACCTCTCCTATGCAGTAGTTTGTTTTGTTGGCTGTCAATGGCAATGTGTTCATATTTCATGTATGGATGGCATGTTTACAGCTATTTTGACACTGTTTGGGGGGTTTGTGATCACCTTTTCCTATTTATTACACAGTTATATCAGTACAGCTATGATATCACCCCTCCCTTTTATTATTCAGCCATATCACTACAGCAGTGTCACCACACTAATTAAGTATACAGCCACTAGGTGGGGGTCCACTTCTATCACACTCTATGGGTGACACGATGGCACTGCAGTCTTGCAGCACTAGGGTCTTGCGTTCAATTCCCACCAAGGATAACATCTGCAAGGAGTTTGTATGGTCTCCCTGTATTTGCATGGGTTTCCTCTGGGCACTCTGGTCTCCTCCCACACTTGAAAGACATACTGATAGAATGTCTGATAGATTGTGAGCCCCAATGCAGACAGTGCTGCAAATGAATGTAAAGTGCTATGGAATTAATAGTGCTATATAAATGAATAAATATTGGGAGATGCTAGAATGTGTGTTATTATATGGCAGTTGAATTGTCTAAAATGCAAGCAACAAAGTAGGCATACGTATGCAAAATATGATGAATGCTGATGTTGATTAAAAACGGTATCTCAATGCTACTGGTTATGTGTGTGACCTCAAATCTAGCAAGTGGAGCGATATTGTAAATGTTTTGCTGTACTGATATTGTGACCTTTACAACCTGAGCACTACTACGCATCAGCGGGTGTAGTAATATGGCAGACGCGTTAGCTATGATATGATGATAAATGCTAGACTGTATGTGCTCCTTCCATGCCTGACATGACTTGCTTGATTGCGGGGTGGTCAAAGGCTGCCTTTGCATGATTCTAGTGGAAGAGAGGAAATGTCCATGCCCTCCAAAGAAGCCGTTAACATCCACCAATGAAGGCGGCCACGTGTTGGTTGGTTGGCATAGCGGTGTTGCCTATGCAAGGGTGGTCTTGGCCCCCTCCTGCACCCCCCCCCTCCTGTGGGTCTTATTCCCAGACTCCTATTACAATTCTAATAATAATAATAATCCAATGCTGTCCAATTCTGTCCGCTTTGCCCAAAATCGGAGAAATCTTCGATTTTGGGGACATGAAAACAGCAGGACACAGTCGGATTCCTGCACACACGGATGGCTATGGATGCTATGAAAGACCTTCTCCACAGACTTCTGTGCATGAAGATGATATTGTGGTATGAATTGCTGCTTGATCTGCATCTACCCTGCAATGGCTTGTGGTGGGAAAAGGCGTAAGTACAATGTTAGGTTGGGATGGATGGAGTGCTTGTATGTGACCCTCACTCTAAGTCTCCAAACACTTGATTGCAATTTTACAGTCTTTAGGAAAGTGTTCAGTAGAAACACAACATTGGTAGCATACCCCAAACGTCTCAGAAGTTCCTTGCATTCTGGAAGCAATTTCGCTCTGAAGCCAAATGCCGTCTTTACGGGATGTAGCTTCTTATGAATGGGACACTGGCGATTTGGTTTTTCAACCTTTTTTCCTTTGCTTCTCTTGTCTGGAGCTGATGTTGGTTTGGGAAGAATATCAGTCTATTTCACTAACATTGGACCTCTGCGGCTTTTGTCATCTGAACATAAACTCTCATGTTTACGAGGAAATGAACTAAGACTGCTGGATTCTCCATAGGAAACACTTAGGTCGGTCTTATATTCTGCAATGTCTTCGATAAATTCACAAAAGTAGGAGAACTGAGGAAAGACTTGATGTTCTCTTTTGTACCTTGATCCTAGTGGGGTTAACCTCTCTTGCACATTATATGGCAGCTTGGAAACTATTGGGCTTACCCCAAGAGCAGTGTCCCGGCCCTTTAACCTTGGGGGAATTACCTTCCTATATAGCTAGGATCTTATCTGCCCATTCAAGCAGATTTTTAATCTCACATAGGCTGGGGTCACACACACAGATATCTGGGCAGATATTGTTCACAGATCTCTGGTTGCAGTGAAATCATGGACAGATTGTTCCATTTGTATACGGCCACAAAATGGAACCATGTGTCCATGATTTCACTGCAACCAGAGATCTGTGAACAATATCTGCCCAGATATCTGTGTGTGTGACCCCAGCCATAGAGGCATATCAGGTTAGGGTCCTGAGTGATGAGTGAGTGTAATTGTGGTGCCCCTGCATCTTGGTCGCCACAGTGGTACTGCACCTACTCCACAGGTGTGGTGCCATGCTCCCAGGTAAGGTGGAAATACAAAGTTGAGACACACAAAAAACACCCAACACCAAATCCAGACTCCAGGTCAGGGAGATGCAGGGTAAAAGATGCCCCCTGAGGGAGCAGACCCCATTTGCTGGAAGGATGAAGGAGTAGGTTTAGGGGGTGGAGAGAGTTAGTGAGTGAGTAGTTAATCAAAGAAGAAGCAAGAAGGAGTTCTAATGAACACTGGTACTGGGAACTGGCAGGTCCAGTAAGCAGGTCAGCTGTAAACCCGTAGTTCGAAGAACCCCGAATCTACAGCTGACCGTCCAGGAAGGGTAGAAAAATAAGCTGCAAAGGGGTGCCAGCCCCAAATTGGACTGGATCTGTAAGATCAAGCCAAGAACTCAGAGGCCACTGAGCTGCAGGTGCAGTAGCCATCACCGTGGACCCTCCCAGGCTAAAGGACGATAGAGAGTCAAAGACTGGCCAAGCCATTGCTCACAAAGGGCTTGCAGTCGCCTGCCTTGGGATCAGTAGCACGAAGACGCAGGAAGAAGGAGGAGAACAGTGTAGTGAGAATGAACAGCATGGAAAGGCATACATTTGGTGTCTCAGTGGAGTGGACCTGAATTACCTGGGAGCTGTCCAAGCTGCAAACCCTGGAGATATAGCACACTGGCTGAGTTGTAATCGAACATGAATCTTCAGAAAAGAGACTGGTAAGAACTTCAACCCCTGTGTCTGTCCACTTCATCAGCACCTTCCTGCATTTATTACAACCACCATCTTGCACAACCTACTACACCCCAAGGGCGCGCTCCATCTGTGGGGAGTGTTACATCAAAGCTGCCACAACATCTATCCCCTGAAGACCTATACAAGCAGAGCTGGTCATCCCTGACCAGACACCACAGATAGCATCACAAAAAAACTCTATAAACTTTATTTTCCCTTGTAAATAATTCTCCTTTTAACTACCGATCACGGCCACGACTTCCAGGGAGAGCCACAGTGACAACCCCTGAACTGTTGAGCCCTAGACAGTCGAGTACCCTGGCCCAATGACCGCTGCAATAATTATTGGCATCACGAACAGGATTCAGAACCCTGTTAAACCAGATCATGTGTGCCATAGACTGTGTAATAACAAACTGTTTAATGACAGCCGTCATTCTGTGAAACCATGCGCTGGGCATGGGGGGTGTCGCGCCCTCTCATTGTGGGAAGAACCAGCTAGCGGCACTAAAAATTGTGCCAACCACCTCTACTGATTTTGAGCAAAATGACCTGCTCGTGAGCTAGACTACACCACCCCCTGCTGAACAACCCGCAGCCCTCTTCCGTGCTGTTTCAGCTCCTGCACTTGCTTCCAAATCATGCATTTCTGCTCTCCTTTGCACAATAGCTTGTATCTTAGTTGCGTCTGCCTCTACACATGCTCTTATAAACTGCCAACTGAAAGTTGACTATTTTGATTAGCTTGATTTAGATGAATGTTTTGAGTGCTTGGTGAATCTAGATATGTGAGATTACGTCTCTTAGACAAAATATCACATACTATGCGGTCTCTCTCAGAATTAATTTGTTGAAAACTCTGCAGCTCATTTAAAAAAACCTATGTATTTTTTCCAGAATACCAATGTAATTTTTACAAGTACCTTATATGATTGATATGCTACCGTATGTACAATTGTACTAGGGCTCCCTCTAGTGCTAGCTTGTGAGAAGCAGGCTTTAATACATTGGTCATGTGACTCAGCACCTCTTACCATAAGAATGACACATTACAAAAGAATTCACATTTTTAAGTCTCTAAACTATCCATAACCTTTGTCACGTATTCACTGCTTTACAGTCCTGGAGTGTTGCTACCATGCTATTAAACTGAGTTTTTTTCTCCTTAGACTGCTGTGTGTGGCTATGCAGGTGGAGGGGTGAGTCATAGCCATGGGTGGAGGGCTGTATATTATCATTCAGATCTTCAGTCCTCCAGCCTTGAAATATCTCCACTTCTCTCCAATAGGTGTCGCAGATTGAGTTCATTCTCATCTAGGACCTGTACTGTGCAGACGTGCTGCTGGAGCATCTTCTGTCCCCTTCCATTGGAGTGGTGTCCTTTTCCTGGTCCGTGGGAGGACGTAGGGGCTCTTAGCAGAGGGAAAAACTCACAAAAAAACTGCCAGGTAAATATCCATTTCATTCAGCAGCAGATTGTCAGCTTCCCTGGAAGGCAAACCAGGTGTCATTAAACCGGTGCACGATCACTTGCAACCCACAGATGGGGGCGGTTGTGGCACCAGCGACCAGCCATACTGTCAAGGAAGCGACCGGTGGCATTCAGACACAAGGTTGCCTAAGGGCTCAGTCACTCCTGTGTATGTAAAGCATAGTATCAGAACTCGGCCTGTTAGTAACACCCAGAGCAGGTGGGCCGGTCCGTACTGATTAAATGCTTCACCAGTGTCTTATGCCACCAGAGGGCCAAACCTGAACTGCAGATGAAAAAATAACTAAACTATAAAGATGAAAAATGTGAGGATTTCATTGGATATTTTGGCCAAAATAACGTAAGCTCATGGACCCTCGTCATGGTCCCTCACGTCCCACGAGTCCTATCTCATATGTTTGCGACATATGTATATTTATAACTAGATTCACCTTAGCAGAGGGCAGGTTTAGGACTTGAGGGAAAGGGTAGTAGCTCAAACCTCCTCACTTTCAGAGGTACCTTCGGGAACAGGGCTAGCAAGGGACCCCAAGTCCAGGGCCTCCCAGTTGCCCTTGCCCATTCCCTTTACCTCATCTGCTCCACATGTGACATAATCTGCGACCTACTATATTTCCCTAACCCGTTATGGCTTCATCACGAGCTTTTGCACGTCTGGTGGAGGAATTCTCTGAAGTTTCTACCTTACACAACCAGGTGGTGCACTAGCTTCAAGAAGTGGTTGGGTATCTCGCTGCAGCTCATGCTCTAGCTAGACCAGAACCCAATATATCCCCCCCTGACCAATTTTTTGAGAGGGAGAGATAAGTTTGTTTTCTGGGAGGTCTGTAAGTTGTACTTTAGGCACAGCCCTCGTTCTTCAGGGAATAAGGAACAGTGCATGGGGATTATACTCTCCCTTCTGAAGGGGGATCCCCAGGCCTGGGCCTTCTCTCTGATGACCGATTATCCATCTTTGCAGTCGGTGGATGAGTTCTTTGCAGCTCTGGCCATGGTGTATGGTGACACTGATGCTGTATCCTTGGCTGAGTCAAAACTACAGAAGCTCAGGAAGGGAGTATGGCCAGCCAACGAGTATTGCTCTGAGTTCAGGAGGAGGGCTACTAACACACAGTGGAATGACCATGCGCTTATGAGTCAATTTTATCTGGGTTTGTCAGATCATATTCAAAACTCCATGACTTAGTACACTGCTCCGGAGTTACTGTAGGCTGCTATGGTGCTTGCTATTATGTTGAATAGACACCCGAGAGACCTGAACCAAACCTGCCCCTGGTGGCCATCCCTGCTGTGGAGGTCACACGTGTGGGTCCTGATGTACCTAAGCAGTTGGGGAAGGTAAATTCTCATACTAGCTCATCTGCAGTTCATCGGTTTGGGAGGTCTTGTTTCTTTTGTGGTCAATCTGATCACTTTATTAGGGTCTGTCCATACTGTGCTAAACCCATTTCTCAGCTGCTGACATCTCTTGATAAGCATCTAAGTACTAGATGGTCAGGCCTGCTCCTATGTCTCCAGCGGAGGTGGTTAAACACCTACCGAAGAATAGGAATTGTTCTCCTTTTTGGGTCCAATGAAGAGTTGGCTGAATGGTGCCAGATCTGCTTGTCCGTTTTTTGTGGTCACAACTAGAATCTATTCTTTCTCCACCATATCCGAGCCTTGTACCTACACCACCTGGTTATCTGGTCAGATGAGGTGGGCTATTGCTTTATTGTTAGTAGACAGCTGAAATCTGCCAGAATCCGCTTTGGACCAAGAAAAATCTTCGTGATGGCCAATAAGTCTGTATAATGGAGTTTGATCAAGTTGAAATGGGCTGAAAACTGACTTCTGTATCTTAAAGTTTTTCCCCAAATGGTACATTATGTACAGGGCCGGCGTCAGCACCCGGCGCACCCGAGCAACTGCTGGGGCCCGGACACTGGGGGGAGGGCCCACTGCGCCCCTGAGCCCTCTCTCCTTTACCGGTGGGCAGTCACGCTGATTGCAGCCAGCCTGTCATGTAGTTTGACACTGCAGCCGGCGCCACGTCTATTTCCTGTATCGCCACACACACGGCTGCAGCTCACACTACATGACAGGCTGGCTGCGATCAGCGCGACTGCCCACCGGTAAGGTTAGAATGGAGAGAGGGGGGAGGCAGCACTAAGGGGCCCGAGGATGGCATGTAGGTGCAGCTCTCAGAGACCCGCGGGCCCCAAGGATGAGTGTGGGGGCAGCTCTCATGGGCTTCCCCCGAGGATGAGTGCGTGGGGGCAGCTCTCATGTGCCCCCTAAAATGATGTGTGGGGGCAGCACTCAGGGGCCCCTGAGGCTGAGGTGTGGGGGCAGCACTCAGGGGCCCCTGAGGCTGAGGTGTGTGGGGGCAGAACTCAGGGGTCACTGAGGCTGAGATGAAGGCCAGCGCTCAGGGTCCCCTGGGGGTGAGGTGGGGTGGGGAGGCAGCGCTCAGGGGTTCCTGTCAGGGGCAAATTACACCCAAGGGGAAGACAGGCGCAGGGGGAGGCAGCATGCTGAGGGGAGACAACATGCAGGGGAGAGACAGCATGCAGGGGAGAGACAGCGTGCAGAAAAAGACAGCTTACGGGGGGGGAGGCACAGAGGAAGATAGTGTGCAGGTGGAGACAGGTGCAGTGGAGAGACACAGAGCATAGGGGGAGACAGGCGTGCAGGGGGGGGACAGTGCAGAGGAAGGAGAAAGACACAGGGGGAGACAGGTGTAGAGGAGAGACACAAGGCACAGGGAGAGGAACAAGCACAGGTAAGAGACAAGCTCAAGGGAGAGGCAGAGACAGTGCACAGGGGAGAGAGACTGCACAGAGAGAGTAGAGACCGCACAAGGGGAGAGACATGCACAGAGAGAAGAGAGATGATGCACAAGGGGTGACAGGCACAAGAGGGAGAGACTGCGCACAGGATGGGAGAGACAGACAATGAGGGAGAGACAGCATGGTAGGGATTAAATTTGCGAGGGATATATATATATATATAATTATTGTCTGCAACCTTTATAAAAAATTATATATATATATATATATATCAGCAGTATGCTAATGGGGGCCCACTGAGACTTTTTCTCCCAGCGCCCACAAAAACCTGGAGCCTGCCCTGATTATGTTATATAGAGATCCTTGGAGACCCTATGCAGATCCCAGATTTCAGAAATTTGTACAATATCCGTTTTGGACACTAGATGGCAGTGGATTCACAAACTGAGATTGTATTATAACAGTGAATTACAGCATTGTTATGTCTGATAACTGATTCAGTGTTGGTAGAAATACAGTGCCTGTTAGGCTGGTTTCACACTTGCGCTCCCCGCCACTGCGTATTGCGGCGGGGAACCGCAAGCCGAGCACATATACCTCGCGCCCCTATGTCTATCATGGGGAAGCACGGTGATGCGCTCGGCTGCGCATGACCATACGCACAGATAGACTTCAGTATGTGATTTGTACGCATGCAGATGCTTGCGTACAAATCACACATTCTCGTCCGCACCCTGAACGCGGCATGCGGACGAGAATGTGTGATTTGTACGCAAACATCCGCGTGCGTACAAATCACATACTGAAGTCTATCTGTGCGCATGGTCATGCGCAGCCGAGCGCATCACCGTGCTTCCCCATGATAGACATAGGGGCGCGAGGTATATGTGCTGGGCTTGCGGTTCCCCGCCGCAATACGCAGTGGCGGGGAGCGCAAGTGTGAAACCAGATTTATAATCTAGTTTGATCAATTAATAGTGTTAAAGTACTCTAAGTGGAAAGTGTTGTGCACTTCAACTTTAAATTATGGGTGTCTTGTAGAGAAGCAGAAGCATCTCTTAATAATGCCAGCCAAGAAGACCACAGGATGTCTGCCGAGGGCGAGTGCTTGTAGGGGTACAGGGCGACAACTCCCCACTTGGTCCACAACCCCTCCAACAGAGCAGTGAATACAATTGCTGGGCAGGACAAGCTCCAGCTGCAGCAACGGGTAACAGTGGGGAAAGGGGGAATCCTCACCCGACAGGAGGTGCCACACCCTATGGATGCTGCTGTGTGCAAGGCAGTGCTGAGATGGCGATCTCACGTGGGAGTCTCTCACCTTTGGGGTTCTCTACTGCTGAGCTGTGCTTCACCACCAGAGGTGACCAGAGGCACTGCCCAGGCTGGAGACAGGTGGTGGCCCACAGGAAAGACTGCAGTCTCAGGACCTCAGGTAGGTTGTGTCTGATAGTACTGCAGCAGAGCTACTATAATGGGCTCAGAGGTGTCTCTCCTGCTTAGCATCCAGGGTGCTACTGCACACCGGACCGGAGGGCAAATTAGTCCTCCAGTTCTGTGTGTTGATCCAGTCCAGGGCTGTCAGGTTCATCCCGGACATCCCCGGACCGGATCACACCGCAGTGTGAAGCCGCCCTTAGTTGGCAATGACTGATGCTATGTTTTCTCCATGTTAATGATCTTTACTCCAGCAGTTTTCAGTTGCTGTTTGTTTGTGGCCTTTCTGTCTGACGTTTAGTCTTTAACAAGTGAAATGCGGCTCTATTGGGTTGAGATGAGATGACTGACTCAGACCCCTTTCACATCAGCGTTATTAGAAAAATGCGGCAGTTGCTGTGAAAAAAACGCATCTGCCGCATTCACCGCATAACGTCCGCACTTGCGGCAAGCCCAATGCATTGTTTTTGGGGCTTGCGGTAAGTGTGCGGCAAGTGCGGTTCCGGGAGTGGCGGCCGCGAAAAAACCACTGTCAGCCGCGTTTTTTTTTCACGGCCGAATCTGCCGCAAGTGCCGAGACCGCACTTCCCACACCTGCCACACACTTACCACAAGCCCCATAGACAATGCACGGAGCTTGCCACAAGTCTGCCGCAAGTGCGGACGTTATGCGGTAAATGCGGCACATGTGTTTTTTCTCACGGCAACTGCCGCATTTTTCTAATAACGCTGATGTGAAAGGGCCTTAGCCATTCAAAAATATTCCACTTCTTTGCTTTGATAAACTCCTTACTTTGGGTCATTGTCCATCTGTATTATGAAGCGCCAACCAATCAATGTGGCTGGATTTGAGCACACAGTATGTCTCGGAAAACCCCAGAATTCATCTGGCTGCTTTTGCCCTGTGTTTTAGATCAAGAGCTGTACCATGCATTCGCCATACTTTTTACTTTCCATCATTCTGGTGGAGGGTCACCTTGGTTTCATCTGACCAAAGAATGTTCTTCCAGTGCTGGATTTCTAAGATGTCTAATCTAGCCTTCTTATTGTTGATGCTTATGAGTGGCTTGCAACATGAAGGGATAGCTCTGTATCTACTTTCATGCAGTCTTCTCTTTATGGTACATTTGGATATTGATACGCCTACATCCTAGAGAGTGTTGTTCGCTTGGTTGGCTGTTGGGAAGGGGTTTCTCTTCACCATGTTAATTATTCTGTGATCATCCACCACAGTTGTCTTCCGTGGGTGTCCAGGGCTTTTTGCATTGTTGAGGTCACCAGTTTCTTTCATCTCTGAATGTATCAAACTGTAGATTTTTCCACTCCTAATATTGTAGCAATTTCTCAGATGGGTTTTTTTTGTTTTCGCAGATGAACAATGACTTGTTTCACCTGCATGGAGAGTTCATTTGACCACGTTTACTTCTCATCTAAATGTTTAAAATGCAAGTGATGAGCCCTGGGCAAGGGGTACTCGGAAACCGGGCCTGAGTTGATGGTTTAACTGGGGGAATCACGGGTGGTCTGGTTTCCGCTTCTGTGCCCTGGCTGTCATTTGTTAGATGGTGTGATAGAAACAAATAGGGTATTAGCGCTCGGATTGCAGCCAGACAATGCTCACGAGATATTTACCTCAAGGCTTTATTGAATCAGTGTAGAATTCCAATTCTCCACAACGCGTTTCTGCGCTTAGTGCGCCTTTCTCAAGTGGTTACTGGAATCCTTTCTTACAATTATTTAAATACAATGTGCAACATGAGGGGGAGGGGCAAAAGAGGAAGTTTCACAAAGGTATAAGAAAAAACAGGAATGGATCAAGGAACGGATTCCATGTCCACTATTACATGTATAAGTGAATGAATTTAAAATAAACAACGATTTAAAATGCAATCATAAATATAAGTTAAAAACACTATAATAAAAACCACTAAATTGCTAACTCAGATTAAAATAACACGCAATGGCGATTATTATATGTGCATGGAAAATCAATAAAACAAGATAAAGTTGGGCCATAAAAATTGAGCCATAAATTGTGTTGGGCCATAAAATATTTCGGGGAGCAACTTTCCTGAAAAATATAATAAAAAAATATAATAAAAAAATATAATAAAAATCCTTAAAATAAAATGGTTAAAATAAAAAGGAATTGGTTCTTCTAAAAATGATTAATTGGTATTCTCAAGGGTGAGGTTCAGTCCTTCTGGTGATAGCGTGCCCATTTTGAAGATCCAAAAGGATTCTCTTCTATTCAAAATATTAATTCTGTTGATAATGTTCTCATTTACCTGTTCAATTACCAGAAGTTTTAATTTAGAGGGATCTCTATTATGGGACAGATCAAAGTGTTTGGAGACACTGTGTTTTGTGAAGCCTGTACTGATGTTGTGCCTATGTTTGTTAAGTCTTGCCCTCATGGTTTGTGTGGTCCTTCCTATGTATTGTTGTCCACACGGACACTCAAGTAGGTAGACAACAAAACGGGAGGAGCAATCCAACCTCTGTTTAATTTCGTATAATGAGTTGGTGGTATTAGATTTAAAAGTAGTGCTGCCATCAATGATGATGCTGCAACATTTACATCGGCGAATCCCACACCTGTAACATCCATTAGTGAGATGGGATGAGGATGTCACAGATGTGGTTTCTTTATCTTTAATAGGCAGTACTCTGCTGGGAGCCAAAATGTTGCGGAGGTTCCTCCCTCGCCTGAAAATAATTTTAGGTTGTCTGGGAAGGATCTTGGACAGGATGGGATCTCCCTGTAGAATAAACCAATATTTTTTCATTAAGGTGTAGATATTTTTATATGATTTATTGAAGGTTGTGATGAGGTTGCAAGAGTTGGTGTTTGTGGCCACCTTTTTTACCTTATTATTGTCAGTCAATTTCCCTAAAAATTCATTTTGTGTATGGTTTTTGCATTTTAAATATGCATCCTTCAAGAGTTGGCTAGGGTATTTCTTGGCTTTGAACCTCTCTTTTAAGACTTTGGCTTCAGCAGCAAAATCGCTATCTTTAGTACAGTTCTTCCTTATGCGGAGATATTGTCCGTATGGGATATTCCTGATCCAGGAGGGCAAGTGGCTACTATTAAACTCTAAATAGCTGTTCACGTCCACCCTTTTAAAAAACGTGGACGTGCTGCAATTACCTTCCTGGTCAATCCTAATTAGTAAGTCCAAGTACTGGATATGGGTGTTGGATATACTCATTGAAAAATTAAGGCCCCAATTGTTGTTATTGAGGTAGTCTACAAAAACCCTTGCTTCCTCTTCATTACCTGACCAAAAGATGAGTAGGTCATCTATAAACCTCTTATAGAATTTGATATGTTTAATACCTGATGGGGACTGTGCGATCGCTCCAGACTCGAATGCACCCATATATAGGCCGGCATAGCTGGGCGCGAATCTGGTACCCATCGCACAGCCCCTGGTCTGTCTATAGAGTTTATCCTGATCGCCAAAAACATTGTTGTGAAGTATAAATTCAATACCCTGCAATAAAAATTGTCTCTGTTTATTGGGTATACCATTGTCTTTTGATAAAAACCGATCTATAACTTTCAGACCTTTATCGTGAGGGATATTGGAATAAAGTGAATTAACATCAAGGGTGATTAGTAAAACGCCTGGAAGTGAAAAAATATTGGTTTATTCTACAGGGAGATCCCATCCTGTCCAAGATCCTTCCCAGACAACCTAAAATTATTTTCAGGCGAGGGAGGAACCTCCGCAACATTTTGGCTCCCAGCAGAGTACTGCCTATTAAAGATAAAGAAACCACATCTGTGACATCCTCATCCCATCTCACTAATGGATGTTACAGGTGTGGGATTCGCCGATGTAAATGTTGCAGCATCATCATTGATGGCAGCACTACTTTTAAATCTAATACCACCAACTCATTATACGAAATTAAACAGAGGTTGGATTGCTCCTCCCGTTTTGTTGTCTACCTACTTGAGTGTCCGTGTGGACAACAATACATAGGAAGGACCACACAAACCATGAGGGCAAGACTTAACAAACATAGGCACAACATCAGTACAGGCTTCACAAAACACAGTGTCTCCAAACACTTTGATCTGTCCCATAATAGAGATCCCTCTAAATTAAAACTTCTGGTAATTGAACAGGTAAATGAGAACATTATCAACAGAATTAATATTTTGAATAGAAGAGAATCCTTTTGGATCTTCAAAATGGGCACGCTATCACCAGAAGGACTGAACCTCACCCTTGAGAATACCAATTAATCATTTTTAGAAGAACCAATTCCTTTTTATTTTAACCATTTTATTTTAAGGATTTTTATTATATTTTTTTATTATATTTTTTTATTATATTTTTCAGGAAAGTTGCTCCCCGAAATATTTTATGGCCCAACACAATTTATGGCTCAATTTTTATGGCCCAACTTTATCTTGTTTTATTGATTTTCCATGCACATATAATAATCGCCATTGCGTGTTATTTTAATCTGAGTTAGCAATTTAGTGGTTTTTATTATAGTGTTTTTAACTTATATTTATGATTGCATTTTAAATCGTTGTTTATTTTAAATTCATTCACTTATACATGTAATAGTGGACATGGAATCCGTTCCTTGATCCATTCCTGTTTTTTCTTATACCTTTGTGAAACTTCCTCTTTTGCCCCTCCCCCTCATGTTGCACATTGTATTTAAATAATTGTAAGAAAGGATTCCAGTAACCACTTGAGAAAGGCGCACTAAGCGCAGAAACGCGTTGTGGAGAATTGGAATTCTACACTGATTCAATAAAGCCTTGAGGTAAATATCTCGTGAGCATTGTCTGGCTGCAATCCGAGCGCTAATACCCTATTTGTTTCTATCACACACTTGCACGCCTTCCCATCCGGGAAGTGCGAGTCTGAGCAGCTCGGCTCCCGGACCTTGCCCACAATTACACGCTACCTCCATCTGCACGCCCCGTCACTCACCGACTCGCACAACGAAGGAGCACGGCTCAGCCAACGTTGTCGGACCCCCACGGCTGGAGGCCTTGTCGGATCGCCCCTCGCTCGCCAGCCGGCGAGTCGCTTCCCGGCTTGCACGAACAAGGACTGGTCCACGTCCTCGCACGCTTGGCTTATCCGACCCGGTGGTCACGCTTAATTGTTCCCTGCTCGGCGGTTAGTTGTGCGACCCAGGCACAACACAAACAGGTGAGCACTTGAGTTATATAACCGCTTTTAACACAGTGATCAAGCAGTTTGGCGCAACCTGTTTTATTTTTAATTTGTTAGATGGTGGGGAGGGAATATTTACAAGGGAACGTGACGCCACCTGTAGTTCCCGGTAATATAGGTACCGGCGCTGAAAGCCAGCCTCTGAGGTGATGATGGGTGCAGCAGAGTGTGGTACAACTCCCCACAGGTGGAGCTTTACCTCAGGGCAGCGGTGATGGATTATGATGATGAGGGGGATGAGGGGAGTAGTTGTCACAGTTCTTACCCCTCTGATTAGATGCTGCAGATGGTGATGAAGTCCTCCGGGCACCGGCGAGAAGAATGACAGAGACCAGTTCAAATCTAACTCTACTTTACTGGGTACCGGCAGATGTTAAGATAAAACACGGTACAGCCTGGTTTACCGGGTGTCTGTTGCCGGTTCAGGGTCCCCCTTATGGAGTCTCCAGATGTTCCCTCTTAGTCTTTCAGGGTCTACTTTACTCTTCTCTGTCTTTACCACCCTCGCAGAGCTCTCCCGCCAGTCCCACGGTCTGTAGCTAGTAGGTAAGGTTTGTTCCTTACCGGTACGGACGGGAGCAGCAGGAACGCACTCTCTCTCCTGCCACCGGAATTCGTCCCGTTACCTATAGTGTCCCGAACCAGTTTCAGTCCTGAGGGGTGACATGCCTTTGTGGCGCTAACAACAACCCGATTACTAGGGGCCCGCAGCTCGTCTGTTTGCAGCCAGAGATAAACTACTGACCGCCTCGGCTTCCCGTGCTGCCAATGTTCCCCAAACGTGACCAGCCGGCTCCAACCAGTCCTGGCCTGTTTCCCTCTGTCCTGGGCCCCCACTTAAAGATGGGGATCCCTCCTGTCAGCGGTACTATCAGGCGCGTCCTTCCTAACTGCCTTCCCAGAACTGTCTGTTTAGCTGTCATTCAACTCTTACTACTCTCACCTAGGCTCCACCCCCTTTTGGGACCTACTAAATTATCGGTCCACCCTATACTAGGTGGCACTAGGTGTGTGTGTAACATTAGACTCCACATGTTAAACCCTGAACCTACAACTTACAGAGATTATAAATAAATGTATTAAGTGCAATACCTCTCTGTGGCGCCTAGCCAGAGGGGCGCCACACACCCCCTTTGTGAAATACACCCGTCTGCGGGTGTTGAAACCAAACCGGGCGTAAGTTGACATTTTTATTAACAGGTTAACCGGGTAACTTTCAAACATGTATAAACGATAAAACTTTTAAGTTTACTCATATTCTTCCCTTGCGGGAGGCTCATTTCTTGTAACGTTGCAAACAATAATAAATCACACTTTAGTCCAGATCAGCCCAACAGGGAACCGGGTAACATGTCTCTGATTAATGTTCATCAAGAACTGCAAGAAAAATAACAGGGCAGTGCAAGAAAACACATTTAAAGTAACAGTTTGCATTTTTGGCAATGCAATACTGGGTCAGGCTCTTCACTTTTCAACTTTGCTGACCCAGATTGCGAACCACCCGCGGGGACCTACGTGGCGCTCGGAACTGATCACATCCCCATGATACAGGTCCCAGTCCGGGTGGCCTTGGGGAAGATGTTCGTCTACATTTCTGCGGCCCACATGCACGTCTGGATAGAGGCCTTCCTCACGGGCAAACCCATACCCGGTACTCAAGTTAAAAGTTCTGACCGCCTCCTCTTGCGTTAGTCTGGGGGAGTGGGGGCTGGTTACGGGCCATGACGTGGGCCTGGCGAGTCTCAAGTTCATTGGCATACCAAGCCTCACGCTGTCGGTGTCGTTCAGCCTCGTCCTCTGGGTTCGGTTGTGTGAACCATGGATGACCTACAGGTTGCCAGGTGTGCCCGTTGTCATCTGTATGCCGCACTGCTCTCCTCTCTCCAGCCACAGCAACTGAAGCTGGTACCGCGACCCTCCATAGCTCACGGGGCTTGGCCTCCTCCGTATCACCGATGCCTTCTTCCTCCTCTAGATTCTCCTCCTCCCCGACACCAACCTGGCTGTCCATGTACTCAACCGGCTCCTCTTCAGTCAGCTCGGGCTCCTCTGAGAACTGAATGAGGTCTTCCACCTCGGCGACATCCTATTCTCCGGGCTCCACAAGTGGTGTGTTAACTAGTTCCGGGGATTCAGCAACGGGTTCGGGGGTTACTGGGTGGTCTATCTGAGTTGCGATAGTCACCCAGCGCTCTTGGTCTCTCTGAGCTGCAGCCCTTTGCCGCCGGTTTAATTGCAGCATCATCTCCGCTCCCCACCGCTGGACGGTCCATTCTGTGGCCTCCTGGATTTGGGCCCAGAGGTCGATAAGAGCGGTCCTCCAGAAGGTACCGTCCTCACCATCCGTTTCCAGTGTCAACACACCTGGAGCGGCTCGGTCAACCATAATGTCCTGCTCAATTTCTTGGATCAGCTGCAAAAAGCGGTACTGTCAGGCGCGTCCTTCCTGATTGCCTTCCCAGCACTGTCTGTTTAACTGTCTCTCAACTCTTACTTCTCTCACATAGGCTCCACCCTCTTTTGGGACCTACTAAATTATCGGTCCCCCCCCTACGCTAGGTGGCCTAGTCCTGTGTGTTTGTGTAACATGAGACTTCACAGGTTAAACCCTGAACCTACAACTTACAGAGATAATACATTTATTTATAAAGTGCAATACCTCTCTGTGGCGCCTAGCCAGAGGGGCGCCACACAAGCACCACACCTCAAATCAACTCCAGGCCTCTTGTGTGCTTAATTGAGAATGAAATAATGAAGGAATTGCCCACACCTGCCGATGAAACAGCCTTTAAGTCACTTATTCAAATACTTTTGGTCCCTTTAAAAACAGTGAGGCACTTGTAAAGGAGCTGAATCTCCTAAACCCTACATCCAATTCTAATGTCGATACCCTCAACTGAAAGCTAAAAGTCTAGACTTTATGTCCATGTTCATTATAGAACTATAAATTGAATATATTTCAGAAAACAGGTAAAAGAAAAACAAAATTTGTGTCAGTGTGGAAATACATATGGACCTAACTGTACATTTGTACACCGGCTGATAACATCATCATACTGACATGTCGCAGAAGAGGTAACGGGAACTCTCTTGGAGCTGCACCGCTATTCTATATTGTCAGCTGAGGAGATCTAGCTAAGCGCCCTGCCCAGAGATCTGCGCTGCTGATGGTGGACCACAAACCATTTTAACAAGGGTGCACAACATTCCTTGGTTCACATTCCCATGCTGAACCAATACCAAGGGCTGCACAAAAATGAAAGGGGTACCCTATCATGTAGCAACCTGAGTTGGTTGTCTCAGGCAGCACCACCTGCTAGTAAACAGAGGGTGGCATCCACGGGGGCTGTACTACCACCGGGCACCCCACGGATGCCGCTCCCACTCCTATAGTTTAGGCTTCTGCTGCCAGCCGCATTCTCCTGAGTCCAGGCAGCCGCTGTCTGCCCTCTGCAGCTCAGCATAGCGGGACACTATGATGTCATCACTGAGCAACCCGCTGTGCTGAGCCATGCAGAGTGGCAGACACACACTGGTAAGACCGTAGCAGGGAGGACCAAAGAGAGAGGTGAATATTTACTCTTTTTTATTTTTTAATCGGTGTGCACACTGGTGGGAGACTATGGAAAACTATGTGATGTGCAATATAATATAGGAGGACTATGGGGGGTTGCGACATGCAGCCAGGCCTGGGGGTACTCGGTAACCGGGCCAGTCGGTGCTTGGGAAGTGATGGTGGTGGTGACCCGGCTCCATGGCCCTGGGCGTGCAGTACAGGGGAATATTTACAGGGGATCGTTTGTGATGCCACCTGTGGTACTCGGCCAAAGATGACCGACGCTGAAGGTGATGACCGCTGAGGCAGATGGTAATGCAGCCGCGGTGGTATAGCTCCCCACAGGTGGAATGGGGCCCCAGAGTAGATGTAAGGTTTGTGAAGGCTGATAGTCAGCAGGGCTGCCTGGAGCGGAAGGCACTGGGAATAACCAGATGACACCAAGGATGCAGTTCTTTACCTCTACTTGCTGATCTGGCGAGGCATAACCAGCCAGGTGCTGTGCTCCTCCATGGTGCAAACAGGCCAGATCCCAGGTGATCGAGACTGCTCCTCGGAGACACCATTCTTGATCTTTCTTGGTTGCTCTCTCCCTGCACTGTATACTCGCCATCCTCCCCATCGGACAGGGTCCTCCGAGGCTGATGGCTGCGGGCCTTGTCGTGCGAATGTGGTGGCAGTGTCCCCTGACCCTAGTTCTAGCCACTGTCCTGGCGATTATCCACGGTGGGTGGCCACCACTCTTGCAGAAGCAGTGACCTTCGATTTTCCTAGTTGAGGCATGCAGCGGCTCCTGCCAGATCGGGGCTGGTCCGCTCAGGCAACCTGTCCCTCTGCCCAACTCGGGTTGGGCCAGATTCGGGGAACACATGTGGGTCCCCCACTCCCGTGTCCCCTAGGACTCCTCTGTCCCACGTCCTCTCTGGACGTCCTTACTCCTTCAACTCCTCTCTCTGACTCCCCTCTCCCCTTCTCTCCCTATTCCATCTACCTAACCCTGGCGACGGGGCCCTCCCCGAATAGAGTCTGCCAAGACCCCCAAGCCTGGAATTAGGATGGTGTTGGATGCAGGTGTAGTGTCTCGAACTTGCAACCCCTCGCACCTGGGAATGGTGACAGCACACCTATGTGGCGACCAGTCCGCAGGGGCGCCACAGGTGCATTATACTATATGAAGGACTTTGGGAGTGCAATATACTATATGGAGGACTTTGGAGGTGTAATATACTATATGGAAGACTATGGGGTGTATTATACTATATGGAGGACTATGGGGATGCAATATACTATATGGAGTACTATGGGGGTGCATTATATTATATAGAGGACTATGGGGGAACATTATACTACATGGAGGACTTTGGAGGTGCAATATGGATTACTATGGGGTACAATATACTATATGGAGAACTTTGGGGTGCATTATACCATATGGAGAACTAAGGGGATGCATTATATTATATAGAGGACTATGCAGTGCATTACAGTACAAGTAGGGCTATGGGGATGCATTAGTATATATGGAAGACTATGGATGATGCATTAATAATATATGGAAAACTATATGGAAGCCATTATAATATTTGGAGGGCTCTGTGGGAGTCATGGTAATACTTGGAGGACTATGAGGGAGCCTTTATACTTTATGCAGGGCTGTTTGAAGGTTGTGTTGGGGGCCATTATACAGTGTGAAGATGTGTAGAGGCCATTATACTGACTGTAGGTCCATTATACTACATGGAGGGCTGTGTGGGGGTCACAGTTGGGTATCATACTGTACTGGGGTAGGTGAGGGGGTTACAGTAGGGTCATCATACTGTGCATGTTGAGGAATTCACTGTGGGGTTATCATACTGAGCGTGTGGAGGATACTGTGGAGAAATTCACTGTTCAAATACAGTGTTTGTGGGGCACTTTTTTGTTGGCATCATACCCTATGGGGGCAATAAAAGAGGAATCAATAGAAGAAAAATTACTTTGAAAGAGCTGCAAAGTTATGACATGTGGGCCTATGTGACCAAGCCAAATTTTTTTGGGGGGGGCGAAGGGCCCAATTAGAACCTCTGCTATGGGGTCCCATGATTAATATGTACGTCTGGTGCAGGATGCATTGTCCCTTTCACATACGCCTCTGCTGCAGGACTGATTGGCTGCAACCTGCACACCGCGTCCAATGCCGCCCCTTGGAACATACAGGCATCCAGACGTACTTCTCCCGAGTAGCAGTTTGTTGGTGGCGCTCGTAACCCTTCCCGCTCCCACATGGAGTTCCCCTTTAAGTTTGTATTTATTAAATGTGTGTATATGTGCATGTAATGTGGTGTAAGTGTATTACTACTGTATACTCAACTACTGCTGCTCTATTTGGTGTCCAGTGATTTCACAACTCTGCAGACTCTCTAGGTCAAACTGGACTCTGCGTGACCCGGAAGTGACTTTCACAATGTCAGAATGAGGCTCCATAGGCTTTCATTGTAAAAGAGACTCCCTGCTCATGCATAGACCACAGAGTGAGCCAGATAGTTGCAATTGAAGTGATGTCACTCAGAAGAGGAAACATCTAGGAAAGCAGTGGTGGGTGAGTATATAAAGTCACTCACACTACACTATGTGCAAATACAAAACACACATTTAATGACAAAAAAAAAACTTAATGGGTATACTTCTCTTATTGCCCACCCCTGGCAGAAAGCATAATATCATCAGCGCTTAAGACAAATAACCACTAGATGTCACTATTGCGCTGTGTGCAATTACACAGTGACTAGAGTGTTATCTGCCATCACTGACATCTCTTGCAGGATTTGAGACCCAGGCGACACTTGCACAAACCAATGGTACAGAATTCAGATGGGCATCTTAAGGGGATGTCACACGCGTCGATATCGCTGTCAATGTCGCTCGTACGTCACGGATTTTCAGTCGCTCAAGCAACGTAAAAGTGACGCAGGAGCGACATTGAAGTGTGTGACCAAGCCATGCAACCAGCGATATGTCGCTGATCGCCGATCGCAGGTTTCACTGCCAGACGTAAAACCTGTCACTCATCGCTCAGTAGACCTTGTGCATCGCTGCGTGTGACACTAAACTCAGCGACGTATTTTCTATTTTGACAACGTACAAGCGACTAAATAAAATCGCTCGCAAGATGGCGACATCACCGCATCGCTGGGTCATATTGACGCGTGTGACATCTTACCTGCGATAATTCTACATCGCTCAGGCGATTTAATAATTTGTGACGCATGAGCGATATCGCGGGCGACATTGACACGTGTGACAGACCCTTTAGATGCTTGCTAGGAAATTGAAGAAAAATTAAATAGTAGAGTATATGATCAAGATATTTTAAGGGGAAAAACAACATTAAAATATGACTACTTTATTAAATTCACATTAAAGGGAACAAGTCACCTAGATATAGCCCAGGCTATCACTATCTGTCCCTGCACCTTCCTATTACTACTCTAACTATCCCTGTCTATGCTTAATGTGTGTTGTGAGTGTGTAATAAAATGTATTTATACCTTAGTGGGGCATATGTTAATTAACCGGGGGGCGACCATTGCTAGCCCCCCTGGGCGTCCTCTTTGGTCCCTCTCACCCCCTCCAGAAGTCTTTATCACGCCCCGATGGGCGCAATATTAAAATCAAATTTCACGCCCCCAGCCTGGCACACTCAGCTCTGCTGTGCAGCCTTCCTGTGGTATCCGGAACTGCAGGCCCCACAGCAACCCAATGTTTATCTTAGCAGCGCTGTGCGACACATAGAAACCCGAGGTTTACCTTAGCAGCGAAGCAGATGTGACCACTAGGAAGCAACTAAAAGTCCTTAAGTGAAGGTGACATCATCTGCCTCTCTGCAATACAGCCTTATGCTTGGACCTCACATATCAATTGATCATATATCTACACTGAAGCATGATAAAAACAAACTACACATATATTACACATTGAAGAGAACTTGTTCTGATAGAGTTTATATTATCGAATTATCAAACAATCATCTCATAGAATCAGAGAATGGTAGAGTTGGAAGGGACCTCCGTGGGTCATCTGGTCCAGCCCTCTGCTCAGGCCAGAATTCACTAAATTATCCCAGAGAGAGGTTTGTCAAGCCTCTATGAAGATTCCATTGAAGGGGATCTCACCACCTTTCGTGGCAGCCTGTTCCACTCATTGACCACCCTCATTGTCACAAAGTTTTTTCTATTATCTAGTTCTGTGTATCCTCCAATTCAGTTTCATCCCATTGCCTCTAGTGTTTCCTTGTTCAAATGAGAATAAAGCTGATCCCTCTACAGTGTGACAGCCTCTAATTACATTGATTTAATGGACGTGTCATTAATTATTCTGTGTACTATTGTTTTAATACAATCAGTGTTTTATCAGCAGGAGATTAACACTGCTGGCTAGGTGCCCAAAAGAATTCTGGTCCAACTCGGCCCCCGAAACGGATTAGGAGTGTGACGACCGTCCGCTGTAAGGCTGAGCTGCTGGTAAGGCAGCACCCCGAGAAACCCCGAGACCCTTAACCCCTATACAGGGATCTGGAATTATAGCAGAGCCCAGGGGGTAGCTACCTATGGGAGCAGCAGAGCAGGGAGGTCGTCTAGGAAGGGAAAAATCAGGAAGCGAAGAACGTAGTCAGGATTCCGAGTCAAAACCGAGAGGGAGCGAAGGTACAAAATCGTCAGGCAGTAGCAGAGTCAAAAATCCAGGCAAATGTCAAGGGCAAAAACCAAGAGGGCAGCTGAGGTACAAAATCAATAGGCAGAGGCAGAGTCAGAAATCCAGGCAAGGTCAGACACGAAACTAAACACACACTATCACTGGGGAACCAAAACTATATCTGGCGGCCTGCAAGCCAGGCTCCAATGTACTTGAAGGGCACGGCTACCTCCCATAGGCTGGAGCTCACAACCTGATGACCTCATCCGGACCGCCCCTAGATCCAGGCCAGATGGAGATGCACGACTGGCTCCACCCACGTCACCTCTGACAGAAGAACGCAGGCTGCGCCTAACGGACACCTCTGCAGGGCCCTTTCCTCTGCGACCAACACCACCCAGAGGGGAAACACAGCGGCGCTCAGCGACAGAGGCAGACGTCACGGGAGCAGTTCCATATGAGGACAAGGCCCTCCTATCACCGGCGCCACCAGCCGAAGGAATCCGGCTCCTCCCAGCGGCCGAGGCAGGAACACCAGCCACCGAGTCCAATGGCGATGTGACAAGGAGCTTACTGTCAATAGACAAAGTACACAGAGAGCTGTGGCGTGGGCGTGGTTAGCTTTCTGAGCTCTGCTATATCTAAAAACACTGATTGTGTCACAATTGCTGCACCAGAATTTTTCAATGCTGACACAAGTCTCTTTCCTCACCTGTTAGTGCTGCTGCTGGTCATATCTATGGAGATGCACTACACTCTGGGGGTGGAGGGAGGCATTAAAAGACTCATAGAATTGTGGCGCCCCTGTGACCAGGGCAGCCACAGGGTGAACTGCAGCCAGGCGAGGAAGATGGTTGACCGTATGAACACCCACACACTGACATACACTGACCCTACACCTAGGACTCTAGGTTAGGCAAGGGGTAGCAGGGGTTAAGAGCAGTGTGGGAGGAGAGAAGGAGTAACGGAACAAGTGGGTGGAGAGACCGCAAATAAAACACGGGGACACTCAGCTAGGAGAGTGATAGCGAGAAGGAAGTAGTGTGAGAAGAAGAGGAGAGAAAAATAGAACACAGAGAGAGTGAACGGTCAGAAAGAACGGCAGACATTCCCAGGAGGAGAGGTTCCCTGGAGGATGCAGAACCCTAGAGGCAGATTTCCAAGGGGAGAAAGCTCGCTCCATAGCTGGAGGCGAGGGAAGGAAGTCACAAGCAGCGACACCCCACAGTGAGACAGAAGGAGCCTGGTGATAAAAAGCTGAGAGGGGCACTCCTGGTGCAGTATCAGGGGTCAGTAGGGGGAAGGGGGTCGGTGGATTGTTGGTGCTCACCTGTCCTGGTTATGCTGCCAGCATAACCAGGTGTTGTAGCCTTACTGCGTCTCGTGCAGCGGCCGTCTCTCCCTGCTTCCAGGTCTCAGGCTGACACGTGAACAGTCACACGGTCTGACATCAGCACAGGTCCTTGAGAGCTTTAGCTATTAGATCCCCCATTCTCCTCAATGACACAGTTTTATCAGAAGCAGCTCTGCACCGCTCACCAGGAGTGCTTGTAGATTAGTTAAGGATGAACAAGCGGTTTAAGCAGGCGCATTCTGAATAAACTCCGGGAAGTTTGTCCAATTTAATTATAAAACTTCTTTACTGAGTATTACTGGTCTCTCTCACTACGCGTTTCGGCGTACTCTCCGAAACGCGTAGTGAGAGAGACCAGTAATACTCATTAATGAAGTTTTATAATTAAATTGGACAAACTTCCCGGAGTTTATTCAGAATGCGCCTGCTTAAACCGCTTGTTCATCCTTAACTAATCTAGAAGGAGCCTGGTGAGCCCACATTATACCTGGAATCTGAAAATATGAGATGCACAATAGGGTCTTATCCTTCGGAGTAAAGGGTGGAAATAAACCAAGTGAAATCAGCCCACCTAATGCAGTTGTGCCAACCCACAACCAAGTATGATTGCTCAGAAAAAACAGCTGCTGCATGGTCTGCACCTCCACGGAATCCGCGGTGAAGACAAAATAAAATACAGGACGAAGTGCCGCTTGACCCACACTGCTGTCAAAAGACTACCAGAAGTCAGGATTTCTGGGATAAGGTGTTGCTTTAATTGAATTAAAGCAACACCTTATCCCAGATATCCCGACTTCTGGTGGTCTTTTGACAGCAGCGCGGGTCAAGCGGCACTTCGTCCTGTATTTTATCACATTATACCTGGGTCACTGGAGGGCTAGGCCAAGGACAGTCAGAGAGCCGGCTCTGTAGAGGTGACCATAGAGACTCTAAGACCCCAATCACAAGACACACCGGTGTGGGGCAGGTACTCTATGACCTCCAGCCCTACCTACCCCCACGGTCTAGGAACACAGCCATCGAACTAGGGCTAGTGACCCTGAGACAGAGGGACTCATCACACAAAATCCCGTAACAGCCAGACCAAACCCGTGAGTGAGGACAGAGAAAGAGACGAGCAGGGCCTGAAAGGAACTTTGAGGGAGGCAACGCAGAGGAACCATCTGAGCTGCACTAGAACCTGGGTGCCCGGAGCAGTACTAACTTGTAAGAACTGTGACTTGTAACGTGCTGCTAAAAGAACTTTGAACCAGTAAAGTACCCAGTAAGCTCACCATTACCTGAGACTGTTCTTTGCAGCGCTGCTGCAGAGATCTCCACCTGCGGAGCCTCATCCCTGCTGTCCCTGCATGCTGACTGGAGAAGTTACAGCACAGAAGTAAGTGGAGCATCCAGAGTACGCAGCCCCTTACACTACACCTGCCCTGGGGACCCTCAGCCCTACCCGAGGAGGACTTAGGGCATCCATGCTGCCCTAAGTCACCATCTCCAGCAGGAATACAACAGCGGTGGTCCCACTGACCATATACCCCGGGTGACATCACGACACTTCCCCTGTAAATAACCCCTTTATTTGTCACATCTGGGACAAAGGGACTGGGACCAGCACCTTGTCATCCCAGAGACAGTACAACCTGGTTTCGAGTACCCCGGTCCCTAGTGTGCGACAGAATGACTCCTGCTCTGTGTGCTGCTGACACCCACCTGTGCCGTGCTGCTGATCCGCGGGGAGGTATCAGAAGAGGGAGTGGGCTGGGGAGATTGCTGAGGTGGGACATTAACCCTATCATAACCAGTATAAGGGGGAAGGGACTGTGCAGAGCTCCTTCTGGTGCAGCCTTATCTACTATATAATCACCAATAATATGTGTCACAGACTTCTTATGTCGCTATCCCACAATGCATTGCGGCACCATTGCGGGATAGCGACACAGTGGCCAGAAATCTAGCTGACAAACAAGCCACCGCTACCGAGCACCGCTGATCTCCCGACGGTAGCCACTGCTCATTGGCGACCGGCAACGCAGCCAGGAGTTGAGCGGTATCCGTGCAACTAGAAGTACGCTGGCCGCCATATGGGAATAACCAAGTTATGGGTATTCCCATATGGCGGCCAGTAGTGGTGCTGCAGCTCGCTCTCTCTCCTCCTCCCCCCAGCAGCACCATCCTCCCCGCTCTGTTCTCACCCTCCATTGGCGTACCATTGCAGGCTGGCTGGAGGAAGACATTCTGTTTGGAGCCGGTCATGTCACAGGCCCTCTGTGACGTCACATCAGCCCGCCCTGTCACATGACTGGCTTCACACTGATTCTCTTCAGCCTGCAATGGTAATGCTAGTGGAAGGGACAGAGCAGAGGACAGGGGGACACAGGGGCACAAAGGACAGGGGCAGAGGACAGGGGGACACAGGACAGGGGCAGAGGACAGGGGACACAGGGGGAGAGGACAGGGCGGCGCAGGGTCAGAGGACAGGGCGGCGCAGGGCCAGAGGTCAGGGTGGCGCAGGGCCAGAGGACAGGGCGGCGCAGTGCCAGAGGACAGGGCGACGCAGGGCCAGAGGACAGGGCGACGCAGGGCCAGAGGACAGGGCGACGCAGGGCCAGAGGACAGGGCGATGCAGGGCCAGAGGACAGGGCGACGCAGGGCCAGAGGACAGGGACAGAGAACAGGGGGACACAGGGAGAGAGGACAGGGAGACGCAGGGGCAGAGGACAGGCGCAGAGAACAGGGGGCACAGGGGCAGAGGACATGGGGACACAGGGGCAGAGGACAGGGGGACACAGGGGCAGAGGACAGGGGGACACAGGGGCAGAGGACAGGGGGACACAGGGGCAGAGGACAGGGGGACACAGGGGCAGAGGACAGGGGGACACAGGGGCAGTGGACAGGGGGACACAGGGGCAGTGGACAGGGGGACACAGGGGCAGTGGACAGGGGGACAAAGGGGCAGAGGACAGGGGGACGCAGGGGCAGAGGAGAGGGGGACACAGGGGCAGAGGACAGGGGGACTCAGGGGCTGGGGACCCGGGGGCAGAGGAACGGGGGACACAGGGGCAGAGGACAGGGGGACACAGGGGCAGAGGACAGGGGGACACAGGGGCAGAGGAAAGGGGGACACAGGGGCAGAGGACAGGGGGACACAGGGGCAGAGGACAGGGGGACACAGGGGCAGAGGACAGAGGGACACAGGGGCAGAGGAAAGGGGGACACAGGGGCAGAGGACAGCGGCAGATGACAGTGGCAGAGGACAGCGGCACACAGTGGCAGAGGACAGCGGGACACAGTGGCAGAGGACAGGGGCACGCAGACAACCGGGGCAGAGAATAGGGGGAGATGGGCAGAGAACAGGAGGCGGGGCATAGAACAGGGGGAGGCGGGGGCAGAGAACAGGGGGAGACAGCTAACAGCTAACCACTGAGCCAACATATACAGTGCTGACCACTGACCCCCCATATACAGTGCTATCCAGTGAGCCACCATACAGTGCAAAACACTGACCCACCATATAGTGTCCTAACCACTGAGCCACCGTATACAGTGCTAACCACTGAGCTACCGTATACAGTGCTAACCACTGAGCCACCATATACAGTGCTAACTACTGAGCTGCCATATACTGTGCTAACCACTGAGCCACTATATACTGCGCTAACAACTGAGCCACCATATGCAATTTTAACCACTCAGTCACCATACAGTGCTAACCACTGAGCCACCATATACACACCATACAAATCTAGCAACAACAGCATACTTTCTGGAGAAAGGACTGTACTATTCAGCGGTTAGTTCTACGACATCTGTTCATTTCATCGCACTCCCGATCCAATAGCATTGGGCCTATTTCTAGTAACATTATAAGCACTGCACACAGTGACATTAGTGACTTATTGTCTATCAGCCAATCACAGACCCCACTTTATAAGCAAATCTGTGATTGGCTGACAGGAGATGATATGCCAGTGTCTTCTGTGCTTTGGAGCGGCAGATTGGAGCTGAAGCTGCAAGAGAAGATACCAATTGACCATTTTGAAACCATGGAAAATTGTGCAGCCGCTCTTATGCAGGTTATGTAAAAATCTGGTTTGTGTTTATTAAAAAAAAAATGATATATGAACATGTGGGCAGAAGTGGTTACCTAAGGAAAGCGTTTGTCACATGTCCACAAATTGTATGCCCAGCAGCCTGCTGGTGACATGCTCTAGCCTGCTCTGTACATAGACCATAAGCACATATGAAAAATGTTTCATGTAGCTTAGTACACTGGATATTATTGGGTTAATCGGTTTGACAAGGGCATCATACTTACCAAATATACAATTGTTGGAATGAGCCCTGTTACACCCCTTAAAGTATTTTGATCACGATTCTCAGTGCAAGTGGCCAGTGACATGATGGCATGTATGCAATTTGCACACTTAGGCCAGGGTTACACGTGTGAGAGGGATGCGAGACACTTGCACGTCTCACATCGCAGTCTCGGCTTGTTTTTTTTTCAGCACCTTAAGAATCAGCAATCTGGTTCCTCAGTTGACGGCTAAGGCCGGTGGTCTCCACGTGTAACGGGGGATGTGTGGAACCCCTGAGGGTGCAGTTGCCACTGGGGTACTGCACCTCAGCCAGAGGTGTGGTACCCCACTCTCGGATAAGGAGGGGGCACTACCTGATACCCACACACCCGCACCCAACGCCACACCACTCTATGCCATGGAATCTGGGCGGACCCTATTAAGTGAGGGCCTCATATAGGCTGGAGAAGGAACCAGGTAGAGGGGTTGGGTGAAGGAAATAGAGAAGGGTAGGACACCCGGAAGTAGAGGGAACGTAAGGAAAACGTTAGTCAGTCAATCAGTCAGTCGGTGAGTGGACGGTTGGAGAGGCATCTTGGGGACTGGAGCGGATTGGAGCTCATCCCAGGATAAGAGAAGTGAGTGGAGAGATGTAGGAGCCGGTGAGGGGCTCAGGAGACAGAAGGGTTCCTAGGGGCACGGGAAGTGAGGGATCCACCCATGGCGCCCGAAATCCATGCCGACCGTAGTCGGGTGGAGGGACCAGGTCGCGGTGGGGAGCAGACCTAGACTAGTGGAGAGACTGTAGAGCTCAACTACAAAAAGAGAGGCTGTGGTATCTGTATATGTTAATAATGTTATAAGGCTCAGCGCTACATCTATTTATAAGGATAGGCACTACAACTTGTTTGGTGCAAACCTTTTTGGTATGTTTATTAAAATATCAGGAAGAGTTCGTTAAACAATATAAAATATCACTATACAAGGATTAATAAAAGTGGGGGTTAAGCAGTGGATAATATGATAGTAGTCCAGCAGTCCCACTTTATACTCTGATGGTTGTTATGGTGTGGGTCCTTTTTTTCTTATATTATTCTTGTATGGCCTGTAAGCACAAGTAGCCAAATTAAAAGTTGTGCCACCATATGTGTTGGTGGCCCCATTTTAAGAATAGGGACACATGACTGTTCAGGATGCTGTCACGCTGGGTGTGGGGAGACACCCAGTGCTGGAAGACAACGGGGGGGGGCGGGTAGGAAAGAGACCCTAATGCTAAGGGCAAAATGGGAGATGCTGATCCCTAGGTAAACTAGCACTGGCACCATGCTCCCCTAACGTCCCTATACAGTTTCCGCAACTGTTGCCACCAGGTTACCTATTCCCTGGCTGACACTGAACTACTACTAAATAAGGATCAGAGCGGGTGAACACTGGTCAGCCTGGCTAAAGATAAACACAAGGGAAACAAACAAATAGGGAAGGGAAGAAACACTTAGGCTGGTTTCACATTGCGATTTAGTTAAATCAGATGCTGTCCAATGAAAATTGGACAGCATCGGATTCAAACTGATCCCTGCAATCGGATGCCAAACAGGCATCCGATTCCGACATTTTGCAGGATCAGTTTGGTCTGTCACCTCGCTCCCTCTCCTCTCTGCGTCCTGTCATCTCGCTGTCCCCCTGTGGTCCCCTGCTATCCCCCTGCTTTTCCCCTGTTTTCCCCTGCTGTCCCCCTGTTCTCCCCTCTCCTCTTCTCCCTGCTCCTCCTGTCATTCCAACATAAAAAATCTTTATTCTCACCTGCCAGCGCTCCCCATGCGTCTCCATAGAAATCCCGATCAGTCACAGGACCTGCGATGATGTCAGAAGCATCATTGGATCACGAGCGGTTACCACGGTAACCGCTCATGTGACCCGATCAGCTGATCGGGTTGTGACATCATCCCAGGTCCTGTTACCGAGCAGGAAGCTGATGGAGTCGCCGGGGGAGCACTGGCAGGTGAGAATAAAGATTTTTTATTTTAAACACTTGAATTTAGTTATATTTCACTTCCGCAATGTATGTATATACATTGCGGAAGTGAAATTAGGTTGCACACAATACTTTTAGTGTACTTAGCATGTACTGAGCATGCTCAGTACACTAAAATCGGGTCCGAGGAGACATCAGATGTTTTCTCGGACCCTGCTCCATAGGGCCCCATGTTAAAGGCATCGGATTGGATCGGATTTGGCATCATTGCCATCCGATTTGCCTCCGATCCTATTCTCTCCGATTTTTTTCAGGAGCCAAAATTGCAGCAGTCTACGATTTTTGCTCCTGCAAAAAAATGGGACAGAATTGGATCGGAGGCAAATCGGATGGCAATTATGCCAAATCCATCCGATCCGATCCCTATTGGATAATATGGGGGGCTGATTCGGATCCGATGCTGTCCGATTAAAATCGGACAGCATCGGATTTAACTAAAACGCAATGTGAAAGCAGCCTTAGCTTGAAAAGATCCACATCAAGAAGCTGGGTCTTAGTGACCTCCAGCTTTCACTAAAAGGGAAATCCCTCTTAAAGCGACAGAGACATTTTTTTTAGGATTTGGACTGTTTGGCCAAACACTGGGACCTTCTGCGAGTGGCCTCTATAGTCTCATCTGTGTCTCCTGATACACCAGTGACAGATGCTTCAGGATTTGGATGGATATGCACACAAGACAAAAATATGCAATTGTGAAACCAGCCTAAGGTTGGGTTCTCATTTGCGTTGTGAACGCAGCGTAACCGAATGCAGCCAAATGCATGCACACTGCGTTTGTATGTTTAACATGGGAACACATAGTACCTGTGTTTGGCTGTGTTCGGTTGCGGTTGGATGCGCATAATTTGTGCGCCCTCCGAATGCAACATGATGCATTTTTTGTGCACTCGCAGACGCTTGTTTTATCAGCAAGAAAGAATGAATGGAGCTCAATGGATCCGCAGTCCTCCACATGACAGCGCAGGAGAATGCTGCAGATCACATTAAAATCTCTCCTGGTGGCCGCCACTGAACTCCCGGCCGCTGCAGAGACCGCTGATTGGGTGGCCAGGCACCATACTATGTGAAAGCATGCAGAGAATCCCCACTGCGTATACATAGTATGGCAGCGTTTGGCACCAGACACATGCAGACACAAACGCTAGTGTGAACCCAGCCTTAGATATAGTGCCCACATTCAGTTTCCTCCTCACTATACACAACTAGGGTTCCGCCTACAGGAAGAAATAATGTGCAGTGCTCAGGAATACAGAACTATGTGGAGGAGGGAGCTAACAAATCCTTCTCCACTCCTCATCAGGCCTTTGAGCAGCAAAGCAGAAACGAAACTTGGCAAGCAGCAATGTCATGAAAACTGAAACTAGGTCTGTATTGGAAAGCAGTGTGGCAGATTTGCATATAGGAAGGCGGCCCAGGAACTGCTTTCTATGTGCTGTTGGCACAGGGAGTTTACATCCTGAAGGAAAGAAACATAGCGACTGGACCTATACGGGTATGTTAATATAGGCTAGGAAGTCATGCATAAAAAACAATGCAATGTTTCTCTAGTATACTTGCTTGTATTGAGTGCAATTGGAAAGATATCCTTTCTAATATATCTAAATAATTTTCCTCAGTATAAATTACATTTCCCTTATAATAAGATCTGTTTTTTTTCTGGTGAGCTTGTGATTTTACACAGCAACCAATCTGAATATGAAGAGTATGAAATACTGACAGAGCATGGATACAAGTTGCATTTCACACCATCTCAAACACCCTAAAGTGTTGTAGTCACTGATCATAGATGGCTATAGAGCGGTCAGGACTTGCAGAGAGTTTCGCAGCAGCTACAAATCACAGATTACTAGATTAGATTAAAAAAAAGGTTGATGATTTATTAATAAACTGGTTGTTCCGCCACCCTGACAGTTCACCTGTTGGTGTTGGCCTTAGGCACTATATGCATATTATTTTCTATTAATGCAACAACAACACAGAGCAGACGCCACGTGTCGTGTTGGAGCTATGTTTTATTCCAGGAGAACGCTATGCAATCTGCTCCTTTATCAATTACCACGTCAAGTGTAGCTAAAGGTTTCATTTCAAGCAGAAGCTATTGTATAGCTGCCAATAGTTAGAATTAGAGGCGTCGCCTACTCTGAATATGGAATTGTATTTCTCATAAGGTATGTCCTATATTTTTTCTTAGAAGCTACAGAAGGCAAAGCTGTCTCAGTACAGCAGAAGACCAAACGTGTACAACCCATGGATTCTACAGTGGACGCCCATCCCAATGTGACACAGCAGGATCATGAGGTACCAGTAGACAATATACTCATATTGTATATCAAGATGTACACATTGTTTTTTACTGTGTAACGGAACATGGAGTGATGCATTAAATAGAAGTCTCCTGCCCCTTAACTTTATACTCACCTACTGGCAGCTTCATCTTTTTCTGTTCCACTCTGTACCCGTGGCACCATCTTGTTCCCGTAACTTCTGCATTGAATAAGTGACATCCAGCTCACTCCATGTAACACTGGAACTTGCAGCAGGTCACAAATCACAAGAGACCGATCGGAGCAGTGCTGAACACTGTGGAGGGTGAGAATAAAGCAGGGGCAGAGGACTCAGATCTAAAGCACCACTGCAGTGATGAAATAAACAAAAACCACTGGTGTGATGCTTTAACACAACTAAATAATTTGTACCGGGAATGTGCTTGTAATCCAAATAACTTGTAAGCAAATTTTCCCATAAGAAACAATTGAAATACAGATGATTTGTTCCGCAACCCAAAAATATCGACCGTATTCATATAAACTGATTACAGTTTTGCAATTAATTGCAATTCTATGGTATATACAGTATACATATCTGCAGGAAGTTAATCAGTTACAGCACCTGCAGTTGGTTTAGTAGCGGCTGCATCATGTCCAGTCCGGTGCATTGTGGGGGATTATCAGGATTATGGGCTGGTTTTGGTATGCGCACTGCGAAGAGAATGTAAGTTATAAAAGCATTTTATACAGCCATTACAGGACACATTTAGGTCAGACAGGGATGTTAGGGATGTAGTAGAAAGCTGCAGGGACAGGTAGTGATAGGTTTGGGGGAATAAACTAGATGACAGGTTCCCTTTAACACTGATTAAAGAGCATAAAAGATATCCCACCGCGACAACTTGTTTCCATGGGGACAGTCCTCTTTAGTGTTAAAAGTACCTTGCTTCAGTGACATCAATGTAATGTCACTGATCTAACTACAGCAACCGGTTCATGGGACGATATCTGCATAACTCGCAGAAAAATACAAAAATACAGAAAAAAAATGAGACAGAGCATAAGTTGGTATGTGCAATAGTGAAAAAGTGGAGTCACCGATGATGCATGTCGTCATCTTCTTCAAATCCTTTTATTCTATACAAAAATTAAAAACATCATAGCGCCCACGCAGGAGCAGCTAGACGTGTTTGGACAAACGTCTTAGTCATTAATATAATGAAGGAGAGAGGGCACCGCTCCAATAAAGTCGATCCGCAAGGTATCGTTGCCAATAGGTAGAACGCACACAATCCGGGGTGCCAGTCTGAGAATGTCCAGATAACCATGCAATTTGAGATGAAAAAAGACGGCACTCACCGGGGTAGAAGCAAACAGCGGTGTCCTTTATTGAGGGAACGTCTGTTTAAAAGAATAAGCTATCTCCTCCTTCACTGATCTCGCATTGAACTACACGTTCTTATTCTCAAAATTTCTATAAAAAATGTGTACGTTTTTAAACGAATGGTCTGTCACACACATGATTAACAAACACACACTTAGGGCCGCTTTACACACACCAACTTCTGTGACCAACTTCTGAACAACTTACTGGTTGCAGTGAAATCATGGACACATTGTTACATTTGTACACGGCCACAAAATGGAGCAATGTGTCCATGATTTCACTGCAACCAAGAAGTTGGACAGATAAGTTGGTGTGTGTAAAGTGGCCCTTAGGCCAGGACACCAGATTAGGTTTACCACAAGATAGATAAGCAAGTTGCCTCTTCAGAAAGGAAGGCATCTTGAACTCTAGGGCCACCTATTGAAAGTAGCCATCCTAAAAGTCATTATTGACCCTTTAACAAGCCTGGTCATATGATTTAGGATAAAAGCCAAATCAGAATCTCAATTTGCAAACACTATGTATTTAATTTACCAAAGCAGCTTATAAGTCATGTCACTCTCCACAAGGAAAAACCTTACCCCGTAGATCCCACTAGAATCAGAAATACAGTACCTTGTGAAAGTATTTGGCCCCTTGAACTTTTCAACCTTTTGCCACATTTCAGGCTTCAAACAAAAAGATATAAATTCAAATTTTATGTGAAAAATCAACAAGAACTGGGACACAATCGTGAAATGGAACGAATTTTTTGGGATATTTTAAACTTTAACAAATAAAAAACTGAAAAGTGCGGTGTGCAATATATTCGGCCTCTTTACTTTCAATGCAGCAAACTCACTCCAGAAGTTCATTGAGGATCTCTGAATGATCCAATGTTGTCCTAAATGACTGGTAATGATAAATAGAATCCACCTGTGTGTAATCAAGTCTCTGTATAAATGCACCTGCTCTGTGATAGTCTCAGGGTTCTGTTTCAAGTGCAGAGAGCATCATGAAGACCAAGGAACACACCAGGCAGGTCCGAGATACTGTTGTGGCGAAGTTTAAAGCCGGATTTGGATACAAAAAGATTTCCCAAGTTTTAAACATCTCAAGGAGCACTGTGCAAGTGATCATATTGAAATGGAAGGAGTATCAGACCACTGCAAATCTAACAAGACCCCGCTGTCCCTCTAAACTTTAATCTCGAGAAGACTGATCAGAGATGCAGCCAAAAGGCCCATGACCACTCTGGATGAAATGCAGAGATATACAGCTGCCACAAGCCTCCTGGAAGACACACCAAACATGTGGAATAAGGTGCTCTGGTCAGATGAAACAAAAATCTAACTTTTTGGCCACAATGCAAAACGAAATGTTTGGCGCAAAAGCAACACAGCTCATTACCCTCAAAACACCATCTGCAATTTCAAACATGGTGGTGGCAGCATCATGGTTTGGGCCTGCATTTCTTCAGCAGGGACAGGACAGGGAAGCTGGTTAAAATTGATGCGAAGATGGACGGAGCCAAATACAGTACCATTCTGGAAGAAAACCTGTTGGAGTCTGCAAAAGACCCGAGACTGGGACGGAGATTTATCTTCCAACAAGACAATGATCTCAAACATAAAGCAAAATCTACAATGGAATGGTTCAAAAATAAATGTATCCAGGTGTTAGAATGGCCACAAACACAAATCTCGGCGGCAAAGGACTCTTCAGATCTTTTAGTGAGACATTATTCCTTCTAATAGATTCAAACCTGTTGTGTATTTAATTCTGTGCACTATATGTCCTGTGGGGAGCTTCTATCTTGTGGAAACAGGATAGAGACTCCAAGCAAGGATGAGGTCTCATTGCCACACAATTCTAGACCAAAAAATCTATTTACCAGTAGTCAAACATTTCTGTGGTCCAGGACATAATATGAATAATATGAGGTTTGTCTTATTTAAAGGCCATTTCATATCACAGAAACATAGATAGGTCTGTGAATTCACATTCATTACAACATTTGACTCTGTCAGATCAGGTTTAAATGTATCAGAAGGATTTATGACTCACTATAAGATCTGAGGAGCCTTTTCCAGCCACACTGAAGGCACCAGGTTGAGAATTTACATATAAACTAGGACCATAACAACTTTCACACCACTACACTTGGCTAATCAAGGATTCTCTCCCTAAGCTCTGTGTTTTTTTTTTTAAATGTTCATTTATTATACATTGCATCTGCTCTGGTTGTATATACTTGTATTTTGTTTGATATTGAGTCATACCATGGCTGATGAAGACAAGTGAAATGTCTCGAAAGTTTGCTGCTTTGTAACATCTGTAACGGAGCGGCTCGCTGGCGACGTCAGGAAGCACGAGGAGGCAGCTTTGCATAGGTGAGACCAGAAGGGTTTATTTGCTCATAAACCATTCCACAGGGAAAAACACACACAGCAAACACAGAATCCTAATCACCTTCCCCCTGTGCCTAAGTCCAACCTCCCTTACATAGCCGGACACCACGCCCCTGGGAGGGTATGTGAGTCCTGGACCCGCCCATCACTCTCAGGACTCATAAGCCGGCCCCTTGGTTACTAACAACTCCCTCAGTGTTGCTCTCCACTAAGAGATGCTAATGCCGGCTTACATCACAGACCTCAGGTAGGCATGTGACACATACCTGCCATCCACTATGCGTCCCCTTGCCCTCTTACACACCTCCCCCCTCTGCCGAAAGCCGTCGGGCTCGGCACCGCGGACAACCAAACAGGGGATACGGGAGAGAGCATCAGCGTTGCCATGGAGCTTTCCCGCCCGGTGCTCCACTCGGAAACGAAAGTCCTGCAGGGCCAAAAACCAACGAGTGACCCTCGCGTTTTTCCCCTTCGAGTCCCTCAACCACCGGAGAGGGGCATGGTCAGACACCAACCGGAACTGTCGCCCCAACAAATAGTAACGTAGTGTGTCCACCGCCCACTTTATGGCCAGGCACTCCTTTTCAATCACGGAATAACGCATCTCACTAGGGGACAGTTTCCTGCTCAGGTAGAGGACCGGGTGTTCCTCCCCCTGAATCTCCTGGGACAGGACTGCCCCCAAACCGTTATCTGAGGCATCCGTTTGGAGAACAAATTCCCTCTTGAAGTCGGGAGCGAGCAAGACCGGTCGCCTACAGAGAGCCTCTTTCAATCCCGAAAAGGCAGCTTCCGCCTCCGTCGTCCACTGAGCCATAGACGACTTAGTCCCTTTCAAGAGGTTAGTCAAGGGTGCAGCCATTACAGCAAACTCAGGGATGAACCGCCTGTAGTATCCGACTATACCCAGGAAGCCTCGGACTTGTCTTTTAGACGAGGGTCGCGGCCACTGCTGGATCGCTGCGACCTTTGTGATTTGGGGCTTGATCATGCCTCTGCCGACAACATATCCCAGGTATTTGGCCTCGGACTTCCCCAGGGCACATTTCTTTGGGTTTACCGTAAACCCCGCCGTCCTCAGAGCATCCAGCACCGCTTGGAGCTTCACCAGATGGCTCTGCCAGTCGAGGCTGAAAACCACAATATCGTCCAGATAGGCAGCGGCGTAGTCTTTATGCGGCATGAGAATCCGATCCATGGCCCTTTGAAAAGTGGCTGGAGCCCCCTGCAATCCAAACGGCATTCTGACATAGTGAAAGCACCCATCCGGCGTAGAGAACGCGGTCTTCTCTTTGGCTCCCGATGCCATAGGGATCTGCCAATACCCTTTGGTGAGGTCTAGGGTAGTGATGTACCTGGCGGGTCCCAGGCGCTCGATCAGCTCGTCGACTCGCGGCATGGGATAGGCGTCAAAGTTGGAGACCTCGTTCAGTTTTCGATAATCGTTACAGAATCTCCATTCGCCGTCGGGTTTCGGTACCAATACTATGGGGCTTGACCAACCACTCTTGGATTCCTCTATCACACCCAATTTCAGCATCCGGGCCACCTCCTTGGAGATCACCTCCCGTCGGGCCTCGGGTATCCTATATGGCTTCAGGTTCACCCGCACCTGTGGTTCCGTCAGAATGTCATGTTCTACCACGGTGGTGCACCCTGGCAGCTCTGTGAACAAATTCCTGTTCTGCTGTAACAGCTCTCTACACTGCTGTTTCTGGCTTTCGGAGAGGGTGTCCGCTATGGTCACGGCTTCAATGTCGTTCACCGGCCTGCCCACCGAGCAGGGCACATCTTGGGCCTCCCGATCTCGCCATGCCTTGAGGAGGTTGATATGATAGATTTGGTACGACTTCCTTCGTCCCGGTTGGTGGACCTTGTAGTTCACTTCGCCGAGCTTCTCAACGACCTCATATGGCCCTTGCCATTTGGCGAGGAACTTGCTTTCCACTGTGGGTATCAGGACCAGGACCCGGTCCCCGGGATGAAACTGCCGGATTCTGGCGGAGCGGTTGTAGACTCGGGCCTGAGCCTCCTGGGCCCGCAGGAGATGTTCCCTTAGGATCGGCATCACTTTCTCCATTCTCTCCTGCATCATGGCGACGTGCTCAATGACACTCCGATGAGGTGTGACTTCGGCTTCCCAGGTTTCCTTGGCTACATCTAAGAGACCGCGTGGATGTCGTCCATACAGGAGCTCGAATGGTGAGAAACCCGTGGAAGTCTGTGGAACCTCCCGAATGGAAAACAGCAGATACGGTAGGAGACAGTCCCAGTCCTTCCCATCCTTCTCTACCACTTTCCTTAACATGCCTTTGAGGGTTTTGTTGAACCTCTCGACAAGGCCGTCTGTTTGAGGATGGTATACAGAAGTCCTCAGCTGGGTGATCTGAAGGACCCTGCACAACTCGCTCATCACCTTACTCATGAAGGGGGTACCCTGATCTGTCAGGATTTCTTTTGGTAACCCCGTGCGAGAAAACACCTGAACCAGCTCCTTAGCTATGCTCTTCGCCGAGGAGTTGCGTAAGGGAATCGCTTCGGGGTACCGGGTGGCATAGTCCAGGATAACTAAGATATACTGATGACCCCGAGCCGATTTCACCAGGGGCCCCACCAAGTCCATAGCTATTCTCTCAAAGGGGATTTCGATGATGGGTAATGGTACCAGGGGACTACAAAAGTGCCTGGTAGGGGTGGTTATTTGACAGGTAGGGCAAGATTGGCAGTATCTCGCTATCTCCCGGTGACACCCAGGCCAATAGAACCGTTGCAGTATCCGGTCCTGTGTTTTCTCTACCCCTAGATGACCCCCTAAGATATGGGAATGGGCCATGTTGAGTACTTGCTGCCGATACGGCCCCGGTACTAACAACTGTTCCACCCGGTCGTCCTTCACCTTCGTCACCCGGTATAACAATTCCTCACTTAGCATAAAATGGGGGAACCTAGTGTCGCTCCCTGGCTCCTGTGGGACCCCGTTGATGACCGTGACACTATTGAATGCTTCCCTTAGAGTCAGGTCTTTATGTTGGGCTGTCCCAAAGTTCTCCCTGGTCGCCCCCAAGTTCAGTACCGTGGTCTCGGGCGGTGCTTCCTCCTCATCCCCTACGAGGACACCAAGCGGGAACTCAGTCATGTCAGAGTGGGGAGAGGTCGTTTCCACGGGCCCCACTCCCGGACCCTGCCCCCACAGCTGCCAAAATAAACAAAAGTCCCGGCCGATAATGATGGGGTGTAGCAAGTCCTGGACGACTCCGACTTCATGAGTCCTCACCCCATGTGCCATCTCAATGTCCACTCGAGCTACTGGATAGTCCTTGGCGTCACCGTGGATACACCGCACTCCGACCCTTTTCCCAGGGACCAGGATAAGTGACGGGAAGTCCCTCACCAGAGTAACGAGGCTCCCGGAGTCCAACAGCCCGACCACGCTCCTCCCGTTCACTTTCACCGGACACGCTGGGGGCCCTTCGCTGGATATACTGGTCATACTGCAGACTGAGTATGCGAAATAAGAACAGCGGCGACCCATGCTGCAATCCATCTGTTCAGGGGTCAAGGGACACCGTGCCGCAATGTGGCCTGGACCATGGCATCTCCAACATATGATCTCGCCCGTAGGGACCTTGGGCACCGCCTCCCCCGCCCTTAGGGACCTTGGACGCCCCACCCCCTTTTGGGCCTCGGCCCGCGGCTGGGTCCCCCAGTAAGGAGCGGGCAATCTGGCCCCAGGCCCTTCCATCCCCTGGTATCTCTCCACCAGCCCGATAAGGTCATCCGCGTTCTGGGGATCACCCTGAGCAACCCAGGTCTGAACGGATCGTGGCAGGGAGTGTACAAACCGATCCATCACGACACGCTCCACCATCTGTGCTGGCGTAGAGCTCTCCGGCTGCAGCCATTTCTGGACCAAGTGCAACAGGTCGAACATTTGGGAGCGAGGCGGTCTGTCTCGATGATACGCCCATTGGTGAACCCGCTGCGCCCTCACAGTCATTGTCACCCCCAGGCGGGCTAGTATCTCCGTTTTTAACTTGCTATATTCCTTAGCGTCTTGCAGGGCCAAATCATAATAAGCCTTCTGAGGCTCCCCGGATAGATATGGCGCCAGCACCTCTGCCCACTGTGCTGGTGGGAGCCCCTCTCTCTCTGCAACACGCTCAAAAACAGTCAGAAAAGCCTCTATGTCATCTCCTGGAGTCATTTTCTGCAGGGCTCCTCTCACAGCTTTTCTAATAGAAAAATCGCCCACTGACCTTGTCTCTGCTGACGTGCTCCGGACCGCCTCAGCCAGGATATCGATCTGCTGCTGCTGCTGCTGATGCTGGTCTTGCTGTTGCTGACGTTGGAGTTGGATCTGCTGTGTCAGCAGCTTGGTGGTCTCTTGCTGGGCCGCCTGTTGCTGTTGTAAGAGCTGGAGATGTTGAGCCTGCTGGGCCTGCTGAGCTTGTACCAAGTGTCTCATCAGCTCCTCCATGATCTCCGGAGGCTGTGACTGAGTCAGGACAGACTTCACCCAGGACATAAACACCAAAGCCCACCGGTCTCACGTCTTCTGCTGGGAGCTGTGCCCGCATTCTCCACCAATTGTAACGGAGCGGCTCGCTGGCGACGTCAGGAAGCATGAGGAGGCAGCTTTGCATAGGTGAGACCAGAAGGGTTTATTTGCTCATAAACCATTCCACAGGGAAAAACACACACAGCAAACACAGAATCCTAATCACCTTCCCCCTGTGCCTAAGTCCAACCTCCCTTACATAGCCGGACACCACGCCCCTGGGAGGGTATGTGAGTCCTGGACCCGCCCATCACTCTCAGGACTCATAAGCCGGCCCCTTGGTTACTAACAACTCCCTCAGTGTTGCTCTCCACTAAGGGCCCTTTCACATCAGCGTTTTTTTAAATTTGCGGCAGATGTGGTGAAAAAAACCGCATCTGCCGCAACTGCCGCATAACGGTTCCACTTGCGGCACGGTTGCGGTTTTTTCCATAGGAAGTATAGGGGGACTTGCGGCAGATGCGGCAAGTGCGGTATTGCACTTGCGGCAGGTGCGGCAGAGAAAAAAACCGCAGTAAGCCGCGGTTTTTTTCTCTGCCGCACCTGCCGCAAGTGCAATACCGCACTTGCCGCATCTGCCGCAAGTCCCCCTATACTTCCTATGGAAAAAACCGCAACCGTGCCGCAAGTGGAACCGTTATGCGGCAGTTGCGGCAGATGCGGTTTTTTCACCGCATCTGCCGCAAATTTAAAAAAACGCTGATGTGAAAGGGCCCTAAGAGATGCTAATGCCGGCTTACATCACAGACCTCAGGTAGGCATGTGACACATACCTGCCATCCACTATGCGTCCCCTTGCCCTCTTACACATCAAATACTTTATTTTTTTTAGCCATTAAAAGGTATCATAACTACAAGATTACTATTTTGTTTCTCCCACTGAGAGCAATCAATCTTGAGTCATTTAGAGCAGAGGTCCCCAACTCCAGGCCTCAATGCCCCACCAACAGTGCAGGTTTTCAGGATTTCCTTAGTATTGCACAGGTGCTAATGTGATCATCTGCACAGGTAATGATTCCAACCCCTGTGCAATACTAAGGAGATCCTGAAAACCTGCACTGTTGGTGGGCCTTGAGGCCTGGAGTTGGGGACCTCTGATTTAGAGGGCACACCAAATTGACACTGGTATACAAGCTGTACAGTGAATTTTTGACGTTGTTATTATCTTCAGATGTGAGTGTTGTACTCACTTTTTTGATGAACTGTATGTGTGTCTATATATACAGTACAGACCAAAAGTTTGGACACACCTTCTCATTTAAAGAGTTTTCTTTATATTCATGACTATGAAAATTGTAGATTCACACTGAAGGCATCAACACTATGAATTAACACATGTGGAATTATTTACTGAACAAAAAAGTGTGAAACAGCTGAAAATATGTCTTATATTCTAGGTTCTTCAAAGTAGCCACATTTTGCTTTAATTACTGCTTTGCACACTCTTGTCATTCTCTTGATGAGCTTCAAGAGGTAGTCACACTGGAAATGGTTTTCACTTCACAGGTGTGCCCTGTCAGGTTTAATAAGTGGGATTTCTTGCCTTATAAATGGGGTTGGGACCATCATTTGTGTTGTGCAGAAGTCTGGTGGAGACACAGCTGATAGTCCTACTGAATAGACTGTTAGCTGCTTTTTTTCTTGCCATAATACAAATTCTAAGTAAAGAAAAATGAGTGACCATCATTACTTTAAGAAATGAAGGTCAGTCAGTCCGAAAAATTGGGAAAGCTTTGAAAGTGTCCCCAAGAGCAGTTGCAAAAACCATCAAGTGCTACAAAGAAACTGGCTCAGATGAGGACCGCACCAGGAAAGGAAGACCAAGAGTCACTTCGGCTGCGGAGGATAAGTTCATCCGAGTCACCAGCCTCAGAAATCGCAGGTTAACAGCAGCTCAGATTAGAGACCAGGTCAATGCCACACAGAGTTCTAGCAGCAGACCCATCTCTACAACAACTGTTAAGAGGAGACTTAGTGCAGCTTCATGGTAAAATAGCTGCTAGGAAACCACTGCTAAAGACAGGCAACAAGCAGAAGAGACTTGTTTGGGCTAAAGAACACAAGGAATGGACATTAGACCAGTGGAAATGTGTGCTTTGGTCCGATGAGCCCAAATTTGAGATCTTTGGTTCCAATCACCGTGTCTTTGTGCGACGCAGAAAAGGTGAACGGATGGACTCTACATGCCTGGTTCCCACCGTGAAGCATGGAGGAGGAGGTGTGATGGTGTGGGGGTGCTTTGCTGGTGACGCTGTTGGGTATTTATTCAAAATTGAAGGCATACTGAAACAGCATGGCTCCCACAGCATCTTGCAGTGGCATGCTATTCCATCCGGATTGTGTTTAGTTTGACCATCATTTATTTTTCAACAGGACAATGACTCCAAACACACCTCCAGGCTGTGTAAGGGCTATTTGACCAAGAAGGAGAGTGATAGGGTGCTACGCCAGATGACCTGGCCTCTACAGTCACCAGGCCTGAACCCAATCGAGATGGTTTGGGGTGAGCTGGACCGCAGAGTGAAGGCAAAAGGGCCAACAAGTGCTAAGCATCTCTGGGAATTCCTTCAAGACTGTTGGAAGACCATTTCCGCTGACTACCTCTTGAAGCTCATCAAGAGAATGCCAAGAGTGTGCAAAACAGTAATCAAAGCAAAAGGTGGCTACTTTGAAGAACCTAGAATATAAGACATATTTTCTGTTGTTTCACAATTTTTTGTTAAGTAAATAATTCCACATGTGTTAATTCATAGTTTTGAAGACTTCAGTGTGAATCTACAATTTTCATAGTCATGCAAATAAAGAAAACTCTTTGAATGAGAAGGTATGTCCAAACCTTTGGTCTGTACTGTATATATGATATATAATATTTAGATATAGATATATTTAAAGAAAAAATAAGAGCAGCACCAGGAACAACAATTAATCTTCAATTGGTGCAAAGTCCTTGACAATGTTCTATTGCCAACCTATAGTTACCAAAAATAGGACAGCACTTAGCAGATGGCAGTTACTTCACTTTATTGGCCCATACCAACTGAACATTTCAGTTCACGCAGAACCTTCTTCCAGCAGTGCTGGAAGAAGCCTCTGTATGAACCGAAACGTTCAGTTGGGATGGGCCAATAAAGTGAAGTAACTGCCATCTGCTAAGTGCTGTCCTATTTTTGGTAACTATATACATACAACATTATATAATATCATACATATATATATACACACACACACACGAGTAGATATATTGATAACAGACCCTGGATTGACTGCAGGCTTTTTGTGTCCAGCCTCACAACATCATTAACAGAGTGGTCTTAAAATGATTCTATATAAATCCATAAAAAAGTGGGAAAAACACAAAATGTATTAATAAGGTGAGCATGTATAGTCATAAGCTCTATTTATCTCATTCATGGTGAAGTCTTAATAATATGTTAAAATGAAGCTTCCTAACAGGAAATTGTGTCCTTCTCTGTGTAGGTGAAGAGTGATGCACTTGTTAATGCAACAAGAATCAACGATGAAGTCGTGCAGCCAACACCAGAGGTAACCAAGCAATTGATAAGTGATGTCAAACTCCAACTTTCCCATATGCAGATGTTGTCTTCGCAAACCATCAGTAACATTCACAGCAATGTTACCATGATGCAAAAGAACCATACACTATATCAGTCAAATCTCAGTAAAGTGTTCCGTGACTGTCATCACTTACTGGAAATGGAGGAAGAAATGAGGGTGGCCAAAAGTAAGAAACAAGAAGACCAAGTCATGCTGAGGTTGGAGGAGAAAACATTACATCTGGTTCATCTTATGGAGAAAATTGAAAGGACAAAAACAAAAGACCAACTCAGTGTCATTGAAGATATGTTGAAGACTTTGGACAAACCTGAAGAACTAGATATAGCCGAGCCTCCTGTGCAGCTCCGAACATCGAAACAGATGATGCATATGGTGAAACCAGTACCAGAACAAATTCTATTGGATCCACAAACTGCTCATCCGAATCTCATCTTGTCCCCAGACTTGAAACAAGTGAGATTTGATCCAACTCCCCAAAGGAAAAAAGTAACTACACAATCTTTTGAGCCAGGGTTATATGTTTTGGGAACACCAGGATTTAAGTCCGGTCGGCACTACTGGGAAGTAAACATAGGAAATAAAAGTAATTGGCTCATAGGTGTTGTGAAGGAGTCGGTGAAACGCAAGGGCTTATGGGAGTTGAATTCCTCAAATGGCTACTGGGTTTTACGTAAGCAAGGAGATAATATATTTTATGGCATCGGGAATATTTGTGAGAGGCTAAGCTGTAATTCTTTTCCTATGAGGATTGGAGTCTGCTTGGATTTATTTCAAAGCCATCTTGTCTTTTATGATGCCAATACTACAGATATCATTTTTCAAGTGTCTCTCTGTTTTGTTAAGGAGACACTGCTTCCTTTTTTCTGTCCTGGATATCCTATGAGAGAAGACGATTGGTGCCCACTAAGTATATGTGACTAGGAATATAAGCATCATTTGTGGCTTCATGCACCTGTTGTTCTTAAGATTTCCAGATCATTGACTAAAATTTTCCATGCATATATGATAATCAAAATGCTGTTTTGGTCAAGAGCTATCTCTTTGTTTGATTTCAATATGGACAGCAGAGAATTCTGCTCCTGAACAGCTCTGGTAGCTTATCTTTTCGAGAACCTAATACCTCCATTATCTAGAGAAACCCAAGACTTGTGCGGGAATAGGGTTACAGACTTTTATTTGTACTATCAGAGCAGTTCGGAATCCTGCCCTATGCCCATGGCTGATTATTTTCTATCTACCAACGTGACAGGTGGACTTTTCTGGAGTAACCTACCTTTGCTAATAACAGTAATCTCTACCAATTCATAAATTGTCTCTCCAGGTATCATGCAATACTAATAAACTTCTGCAGTTTAATTCTCTGACTTTGCCTTTCAGCAGAATCCGACCCTTTCATCCCTATTAACAGTTCTAGATCCACAGTTATAGATTGCCCGCGGGTTAGGAATTTGGGCAAGATGTACAATAAGGGTATGTGCTTACGGTTCTGAGTGAACCCGTGGGTGGCCGCAGGGAAACTGCAGCCGCCCTGTACTCACCATGTGCGCGCGGGTCAGGGGCGGCTTCTTACTGCAGTCACCCGATGGGAGCCGCTTCCGACTCTGCATGAAATGAACATGCTGTGGAGGAGCGGAATGCCGGCAACCCGCACCACAGCTGTCAAAATGCTGCGGTTGGGTTAAGCATAGTGACCTGGGATTTCTACAGAATCTATCCACTACACTGATACTGTACTACGCAGCGTTTTGGATGCAGCGACAAGATTCTGCGTCCAAAAATCTGCGTATACTGATCGCAAGTATACAGCCTCATAATGTACTTTGTTCACTTCCACAGTTGTAGGAGACCTTTGGTATCCCTCGCTCATACATGCCCAGGTAGTTTCAACTGAAACATGCCTTGAATGCTTAATTCAATGCACCCACCATTTCTCTCTCATTGTATCCCTTCATTGGTATTGTTAGCTCCCGGGGCCCTAAAGACTTCATCTATGTTCTCTATACACATATTTTGTTGTCAAAGATTGGTTGTTCCTCAATGCCATTGGGGGCGAGATGGATAGTCCTAATTACCTCATTGTCGGCTGAGGACTGGATAGAAGTGATTTTTTTCTGATTGGGCACAAGATGAGCAGGAGCTTTTCCACAGAATACCAATGTTGCCATTTTCTGAACGCTGACTTTTGACGTATGATATAGTATAGTCTTGCCCCTCAATAACCTCTTTTAGAATTAATGTTTTAGGTTGCTGTCCTCTCGATTGTCAATCCCTATAGTGTGTGAACCTAAACTGGCGTTATTTGGGTTGTTGGATGAAGAACAGTGACAACATCACACTCAAATTTTTGTCAGGGGAATGTTATTCTTGGCTTGGAAAACAATAGGTCTCCATTGGATAGCTACAAATTACAAAAAGACTGACTGCCACACCTAATGTGTGTGAAAAAGGTGCTAGCAGAAAAAAAAAAAAAAACACATAGGTACGAAAGGTTATTCCACTACACACTAGAACACTAACAATTAAAGGAAACGCTTGGCAAATGTATTGGCCAATACAAATGAGCCCGATAACCACGATAAAGTGCATCTCATGCATTGGGACCCTAACCTGAAATGCCTCTATTTGCAATTATAATCTGCATTTATGTGCAGGTAAGATCCTTGCTATAAGGGAAAGGGATTCTACTATGGCTAACGGACAAGGTTGCACAGACAGAAAAAGTTACTACAAATTACAAAAAGACTGACCGGCACACCTAATGTGTGTGAACAAGATACTAGCACCGCGGTTCTCGGGCTCATTTGCATTGGCCAATACATTTACTAAGCATCTCCTTTAATTCTTAGTGTTCTAGTGTGCAGCAGATTAAACTTTTCTATCTATTGGATGGCTGACTAAGGCTAAGGTCACACTTTGGAGCATGCATCCATTTACTGGATGCATTAATGGATCCAGTTTCTTAAATTGCCATTTTCATGTCATTTTTGCCTCAGTTAACGCATGCGTTTCCCATAGGTACCTATGCTAAAAAAAACCGCAAGAGTTCTGAAAAAGCTCCCAAAAACGTTGCAGACCATGTTTTTTGCGCTAGTAGCAAAAATGCAATGCGCTAAATGTAATGCAATTTCTTGCATTTTTTGCTTGGGGTCTATGGTTGCGTTAACGGATGCGTTTTTAAACATCTTGTCAAAAACAGATCCAGTTAGCGGATGCATGACGCAGGTGTGGCCCTGGCCTTACCCTCCAATGGGCAGATATAAAGTCCTGGTTAACACTAATGTTTCTTATGAAGAAATTATCTTTCCAAATAGGAGATGCCCAGCTACGTTTTGGGGTCTTTGGGCTGGTAGCCTCCTAATCATTGACCCTCAAGTATTGCAGTAGTTAAAATGTTCTTGTTATGTTACTTTACTGCTGAGTTCTGTTTTTTTTCCTTCTTCCATCTCAGCGTTAAAAGTTATAAGCCTAAGGCTACTTTCACACACAGCGTTTTGCTGCGTTTTGTTAGGATGCGTTTTTTGGTGCAAAACTGCACCAAGAACGGATCCTCACAGAACGAAGCGTTCTATGTGTGAATACCGCTGCGGTTTTTTTCCTGTGCTTTACTTACGTCGCCGTGCTCCCCCGGTGACCGCCGGTGATCTCTCCTCATCCCCGCCGGGTCGCAGTGAGTGCGGGCTCTAGGACCCTGCAGCACCATGTGACCGGTGATGTCGCTCGGTCACGTGGTGCTGTCATGGTCATTCTTTTTGCGGATGCCGTTTGCAGCGTAAAATTACAGACCATGTGAACGCATTTTGGCAAAAGCCATTGCTTTTGCTGGGATGCAAAAATGCGCTGTGTTTCACTGCATTTATGTAGTGCTAAATAGCGCTGTGTAAATGCCGAAATACGATATGTGTGAACGTAGCCTTATAACACTCATGGCTTGGGTCTTAGTCCTGATGTCTTTTCAAGCCAAGAGACATACGGTACATTCTCCAAAGCTGTCAAAACTACTACTGTTTGGTAGTAACCACTTAACTGAGTGCATATATTGTTCTAGCTCATTGCGTTTTTGTTTTGCTACAAGTTAAATTAAATAAATTAAAGAATATATATCTCTTATCTGTCGGGGAGGGTACAGTGGTCCTTATACACATTAGGTGGTCATCAGATCCGTCCTCCATCATAGACTTGGCAAACTTTAATCTAAAATGTATAGGGGGCTAAGTACAGTAGATTTTAACTTTATTTAGTAGCAGGACAAGAAGACATCCACAAACCCTACATGATGAAATGCCTTATATTGTTGTTTACTGTCATCCATTTCCGCTTTAAATTCTTTTTTTCTGGCTTGTGTCTCTTTTTAGTAAAATTTTTGCTCAATCTAAATAGTATTTTAGAATACAAATATAAAACTTGTAGATAAGAAATGGCACAATGTTATGGCTGCCTTGCTATATGATAACAAAAAAATACCAAAACATGTTTTAAACCCCTTGCCAGTAGCGTTGATGCCTTGTATATCACTGAAACAAGCACTGCAGCCTATCACTGGCCTCAGCAGTCACACTAGTACATAATTAATGTGACCTCTGAGGCCAGCGATTGGCTCCAGTGGCTATATGAATTATGTTGGTGACATAATTGCTGCAGGAAAATCGGAAGCACTGCAGTGACAGCAGGTTTGGAAGGCGAGTTATAGTTAGTTATCATGCTGCCTTCTAAGTTAATTTTCAGGACATCTCATGGATACCCCTTTAAAAACTTTTGTTGTTATTTTTGTCTGGTCGATCCCCAAGTTCAATAATAACATATAGGCAGTCTGCATATCTACCACTAGAGGGAGTTTTCTGCATACAGCTAACTTCAATAAGAACCAGTATGCAATAAGTCTTTAGGCTCTCCCTAGTGGTGGCTACAGACATTGAGCATTTTCTAATATCTTAAGTATAATGAGAAAAATTAAAGTGGCACTCACTATCCTTAAAGAAATATCCTTTATTGACAAGTTTTAAAATCAATGCAGGACAGGGCAGCAGGTATACAGATAACAGCCGTGTTGCTTCAAAATGAGCTTCAACTGGTGTCTATCAACAGAGATGCTATTCCACCTAAATTGGAACGGAACCCAAAACCTATATTTCTTATCATAACACCCACATTGCTGCAGTGTAACTCATGAATCTTACATTTATATGTCTTGGGCTGTAAACACACTCTCCTACTTACATGAGTCTCTCGGATTAGGCTGGATCAGCGACCTTGAATGGCCTCTCCCATGTACTTTTCTTGCATGTATCCAGGTATTTTCTCACTTGTTGTGTTCCAGCACCATCTTCTGGTGAAATGTATAATTTATATGACTTTACAATATGAGGTCTGACATGTGAATTAAATGTTATCCTATTGGCCGGTGATTCACTCATAAGGTCCAATGGGAGGAGCTACTTCAGTCTTTTGGTCTAGACCAGTAGTTCCCAAACTCCAATCCTCACGGCCCCCAACAGATGATGTTTTCAGGATTTCCTTAGTATTGCACAGGTTATGGTATCATGATCAAGGAATTACCTGTGCAATACTAAGGATATCCTGAAAACATCTGGAGTTTGGGAACTACTGGTCTAGACAGACAAGAGCTGGAAAATCCCCAGTCTGGTACAAGATGTGACACAGAGCAGAGCTCATGTGAGAGTCCCCTCACCACTCCCAGGCCCAAGGCCTGGAAGTTCATCCTTTCCTTAACCACTGGATTTACAGCCAGGCCTAATGCCAAGGATTCTTTCTCTGACTTCTACAGCCAAGATGGCTAAACACTTTTAAGCCTGGATCCTCACTGACCGGATTTACGCGTGCTTCCTCCACAGTAGGTCGTAGTAACTGTACATAAGAACATATTGCCCGCGTGTTGAGGAATTTGAGGGGTCCTATCTCACTCGCAATTGTCCGTTATTTGCTTCATATATTTCTGCACGTGCCGGGACAAACTGTGAAAGTAATTCAGGATTTCAGTTCTGTAAAACTCTCTTGCTATATCTACTCTTCTGCTTTAAGCTACAAAAGAATTTTAACTTTAACTATAACTACCTACCAAATAATACAGGTTTTTAAAGCTTCAGAACCTCAATTCCATGTCAGAATCTAACTCTGAACTGTACTTGCCGTGGACTACCCAAGTGAACTGTGAAGTAGTTCCTTCATGTTATATTTCCCTGTTTCTTTGAAAGTAAAAGCAACTGTTATTCCTGAGACCTGTGTCTGTGGTCATTCTCGGCTATGGACGCTGTGTAGTGGTGGCTTTACATAATTATACAATAAAATACCTTGTCACTCCATATGGTCCTATATGCACCTTATACTTGATGTTTCATGTGGGCTTCCAGGTGCCGTTTATGTAGCTACATACATAATCAACTAGTAGTTACCATAAATTTGCCTCTGGTACTTCTGCTATTAGGGTACCTTTACACGCGGCTACATTTCTTGGGTGGCTACAGGTAACTTACTGGTTGCAGTGAAATCATGGAGAGATTATTCCATTTGTACACAGCAACAAGATAGAACCTTGTCTCCATGATTTCACTGCAACCAGTAAGTTACCTGTAGCCACCCTAGAAATGTAGCCGCGTGTAAAGGTACCCTAAGAGATTAGCCATAACATGCACTGACTTCCTTTTTATATAAAATGCACTAAGCAGTACCGTAATAGCTTTTATGTAATACCTGACGAAGGCTCATAAGAGTTGAAACGTGTTGTATGCTGTATTAATAAAACTTGGTTTTGGAATATATCATCGGATCCTACCCATTGTGTACCGGGAGCGCATACTACCTGGAGAATAACTACATTTAATCACTAAGAGATCGTATCTGACATTGCTGACAGCTCTGATCCTCCCGCCCCCATGCTGACTGTAGTAAGTTAAGATCTGAAAGTGTTTTACCCATGTCCACTGTAGCACATCAGTACTTACATAAAAGCCAGATAGCAAGGGAGTTAAACAGACACTTTGCCATAATCAAGATATTATCCCTGAATTGTATTGTTGCACTGGAAAATGAACATTACCAACCAGTTATGTTGTCTAGTGTTGGCTTCTGTCCGGTTCATGCTGGCCCTTTGTATGGAATGCCTAAATGTGGTCACTGCTAGAGCGCCAAACAAGGCACTCTCTGATTTACAGCTTGCATAATCTCCATTTGAGGAAAAGTTCCGTAAATATAAATGTTCGGCATGGAGCTGAGAAGTATATTTTGTGTGGCTGCTTGGTGTGCAGGCTGGTTAAGATTACAAGTCAACTGTGCTCAACACCAAATGTGGCACCACACTAATATTAGGACATTCAAAGCCTGCATCTGATAGGGCAATGAAAAGCTAAGGGTATGCGTACACAGTTTATTTGAGGCAATCAAAATCAACGAGTTTTCTAGAGCAAATTGCTGCAGAGTATGATCCCTCTTTGGGCATTTTTTTGGGGGGAAAAATACCTGAAGCTTTTTAATTGGAAAGAGGCAAGCTTGGAGTGGTGTCCATTAGTAGAGAACATTCACATTAGATTTCCCCAGCAGGTGTTTTTCAAAACCTAGCATACTAGATTCTACCGCCCATCTGAATGTTAATTCGAGAGAAAGTGGCTGATACCGACAGAAAATGCTGGAACCTGCAAGAATTAATAGATGATGGAACTAAGGGTCACAACATCCAGGTGGTATATGTGATCAAAATTCCTGAAAGTCGTGGAACTACAAGCAGAAAAATGTACACATAACTTCAAAGATGCTATGACGTGACTACCAAATTTATACATACAAAGTGGATGTAAAATGGCCTTGCCTTAAAAGGAATAATGACTGAATGAAACACTGTTGAGTTTTACTTGTTTAAAATCACAGAAGTCCAGTTTCTAAAATCCAAGTGCATATTCCGCATGTGAATTAGAGTTAGTAGGGTACACATATAACAAAATAGTGTGATAGGTGCATGTGTGGAGCCCACTGGGACAGTGTACTCGGTATCGAACCGGGGTACTGCTGGGGATATCACGGTGGTCTGGGTTCGCACCGTGTCCCGGGTTCCGCAATAAATGGGGGGATATTTACAGGGACGTTTGTCTTGACGCCACCCACGGGTTGTGGTCAGGGTGACCACCGCTGCTGCAGAACCTTCGGGGATGATGTTTGGCAGCTGGAGATGTATTGGCTCACCACGGGAAAAGCTTGATTCCCCGGGGCAGTGCTCGTAATAGTCTATAGATAGTGCTATGGATGTTGTAGGATAGGGGTAGCAGTAGAGATGATGGTAGTTTTTGAGGGCACGCAGGGTTTGAGCACAAGGATCACACACACTCATGGTTTTGACGTTTTCCACGGCTTTACTGGAGTTGTTGTTCAGCAAGTACTGTCCACAGAGTCTGTACCGGAGCCGGGTTGCTCCCACCCTGTCCAGGTCCTCAGCTTCTTACTCCTGTGCCTTGTGTGTGGCCCTGCTGCTGCTGTAGCTGAGCTGCTAGCCCTGTTTCTCCTCACAGGACCTGTAACAACTTCTTTAAGAGGCTCCTCTGTCCTCCACTCATTACCTGTAGTACTGGCACCTGTTTGAACTTGTTATCAGTATAAAAGACACCTGTCTGCAACCTCAAACAGTCACACTCTAAACTCCACTATGGTGTGAAGACCAAAGAGCTGTTGAAGGACACCAGAAACAAAATTTTAGCCGTGCACCAGGCTGGGAAGACAGAATCTGAAATAGGCAAGCAGCTTGGTGTGAAGAAATCAACTGTGGGTGCAATAATTAGAAAATAGAAGACATACAAGACCACTGATAATCTCCCTCGATCTCGGGCTCCATGCAAGATTTCACCCTGTGGGACCTAGTGAATGACCTGCAGAGAGCTGGGAGCAACATAACACAGGCTACCATCAGTAACACACTACGCCACCAAGTACTCAGATCCTGCAGTGCCAGACGTGTTCCCTTGCTTAAGCCATTACATATCCAGGCCCGTCTGAAGTTTGCTAGAGAGCATTTGGATGATCCAGAAGGGTATTGGGAGAATGTCCATATGGTCAGATGAAACCAAAGTAGAACTGTTTGGTAGAAACACAACTCAACATATTTGGAGGAGAATGCTGAGTTGCATCCATAGAACACCATACCTACTGTGAAGCATGGGAGTGGCAACATCATGCTTTTGGGCTGTTTCTCTGCCAAGGGACCAGGATGACTGATCCGTGTACATGAAAGAATCAATGGGGCCATGTATCGTAAGATTTTGAGCGCAATCCTCCTTCCATCAAGGTCACTTCAAAGATGAAAAGTGACTGGGTCTTTCAGCATGACAATGATCCCAAGCACACTGCCAGGGCAATGTAGGAGTGGCTTCGTACAAAGCATTTCAAGGTCCTGGAGTGGCCTAGCCAGTCTCCAGTTCTCAATCCTATGGAAAACTTTTGGAGGGAGTTGAAAGTCCGTGTTGCCCAGCAACAGCCCCAAAACGTCACTGTTCTAGAGGAGATCTACATGGAGGCCAATACACCAGCAACACTGTGTGCCAATCTTGTGAAGACTTTCAGAAAACGTTTGACCTCTGTCATTGCCAACAAAGGATATATAACAAAGTATTGAGATGAACTTTTGTTATTGACCAAAAACATATTTCCACCAAAATTTGAAAAAAAAAATGCTTTCCAAATCAGGCAATGTAATTTTCAGGATTTATTTTCTCATTCTGTCTCTCATTGTTGAGGTCTACCTATGATGTCAATTACAGGCCAACCTTATCTTTTTAAGTGGGGGAACTTGCACAACTGGTGGCTGACTAAATACTTTTCTTCTCCACTGTATGTGAGGATATATATATATTTGCATAAAGAGCACACATGTAAATATAAATATATATGTACTGTGAGGTAGCGGCGGCACAGCGGAGACAAGGGATCCAGGCACCACTGGTCACGGCACACTGGTTTATTTGCCAAAAACGTAGGACAAAAACAATAGTCGGGTACAATATTCCAGATTCCCCTTACTTCAGGGGCCACTACTCAGCTGCATCCAAAAGCATGTACCCCGACAAAACCAGCCACAGTGTCTCAGGCCTGGCTCAGGGATGCTTCTCTCTCAGAAGCTCAGGGAGTTGTCTTCACTCCCCCACTAGAGACCACACCCCGTGGTCTAGCTTCCTTTTATCACACCCAAGCCAGTAAAGCAGAACCAGCACAAAATCCCGGGATGGAGTGCGACCTGTCAATATGGAGGACGCACCCAGGTAGGCACACACCGGTCTCAGGGGCCCGACCTGGTCGGTGCCTCACAGTACATTACCATTCAAAGGTTTGGGGTCACCCAGACAATTTTGTGGTCACTCCATTACAGATAGAATACCAGCTGCCTTCTTCTTCCCTAAATAGTTCATGCATAATTTGTAGGTTTGCTTTGGGTCATTGTCCTGTTGTAGGATGAAATTGGCTCCAATCAAGCGCTATCCACAGGGTATGGCATAGTGTTGCAAAATGGAGTAATAGCCTTCCTTACCTTGTACAAATCTCCCACTTTACCAGCACCAAAGCAACCCCAGACCATCACATTACCTCCAACATGCTTGACAGATGGCCTAAGGCACTCTTCCAGCATCTTTTTAGTTGTTCTGTGTCTCACAAATGTTCTTCTGTGTGATCCAAACACCTCAAACGTTGGAAAAAAAGTTTTATGGACAGACGAATCAATCTTCCTCTGTCCAATGTCTGTGTTCTTTTGCCCATATTAATCTTTTCCTTTTATTAGCCAGTCTCAGATATGGCTTTTTTTTTGCCACTCTGCCCTGAAGACCAGCATCCCGGAGCCGCCTCTTCACTGTAGACTTTGACAATGGCGTTTTGCAGGTGGTATTTAATGAAGCTGCCAGTAGAGGAGCTGTGAGTTGTCAATTTCTCAAACAAGAGAGTCTAATGTACTAGTCTTGTTGCTCAGTTGTGCAGCGGGGTCTCCCACTTCTCTTTCTACTCTGGTTAGAGTCTGTTTGTGCTCTCCTCTGAAAGGCGCAGTACACATCGTTTTAGGAAATCTTCAGTTTCTTGGCAATCTCTCGCATGGAATAGCCATTTTGAGAGTTTCATAGAACAAACAAATGTAATGCTCCAGATTCTCAATTATCTCAAAGGAAAGTCAATTTTATAGCTTCTCTAATCAGCCAAACCGCTTTCAGCTGTGCTAACATATGTATACAAGGGTTTTCTAAACATCCATTAGCCTTCTTACACAATTGGCAAACACAATGTACCATTAAAACACTGGAGTGGTGGTTGTTGGAAATGGGCCTCTATACACCTATGTAGACACAGTGTTAGCCAAAAGTATTGACACCCCTGTAATTCTGTCAGATAATACTCAGTTTCTTCCTGAAAATGATTGCAATCACAAATTCTTTGGTATTATTATCTTCATTTAATTTGTCTTCAATGAAAAAACACAAAAGGAGATGAAGCAAAAAGCAAAATATTGATCATTTCACACAAAACTCCAAAAATGGGCCGGACAAAAGTATTGGCACCCTCAGCCCAATACTTGGTTGCACAACCTTTAGCCAAAATAACTGCGATCAACCGCTTCCGGTAACCATCAATGAGTTTCTTACAATGCTCTGCTGGAATTTTAGACCATTCTTCTTTGGCAAACTGCTCCAGGTCCCTGATATTTGAAGGGTGCCTTCTCCAAACTGCAATTTTTAGATTTCTCCACAGCTGTTCTATGGGATTCAGGTCTGGACTCATTGCTGGCCACCTTAGAAGTCTCCAGTACTTTCTCTCAAACCATTTTCTAGTGCTTTTTGAAGTGTGTTTTGGGTCATTGTCCTGCTGGAAGACCCATGACCTCTGAGGGAGACCCAGCTTTCTCACACTGGGCCCTACATTATGCTGCAAAATTTGTTGGAAGTCTTCAGACTTCATAATGCCATGCACACGGTCAAGCAGTCCAGTGCCAGAGGCAGCAAAGCAACCCCAAAACATCAGGGAACCTCCGCCATGTTTGACTGTAGGGACCGTGTTCTTTTCTTTGAATGCCTCTTTTTTCTCCTGTAAACTCTATGTTGATGCCTTTGCCCAAAAAGAGAGAACATTATTCCAAAATGTTATAGGCTTTCTCAGGTAAGTTTTGGCAAACTCCAGCCTGGCTTTTTTATGTCTCGGGTAAGAAGTGGGGTCTTCCTGGGTCTCCTACTATACAGTCCCTTTTCATTCAGACGCCGATGGATAGTACGGGTTGACACAGTTGTACCCTCGGACTGCAGGGCAGCTTGAACTTGTTTGGATGTTAGTCAAGGTTCTTTATCCACCATCCGCACAATCTAGCGTTGAAATCTCTCGTCAATTTTCTTTCCCGTCCACATCTAGGGAGGTTAGCCACAGTGCCATGGGCTTTAAACTTCTTGATGACACTGTGCACGGTAGACACAGGAACATTCAGGTCTTTGGAGATGGACTTGTAGCCTTGATATTACTCATGCTTCCTCACAATTTGGTTTCTCAAGTCCTCAGACAGTTCTTTGGTCTTCTCTCTTATCTCCATGCTCAATGTGGTACACACAAGGACACAGGACAGAGGTTGAGTCAACTTTAATCCATGTCAACTGGCTGCAAGTGTGATTTAGTTATTACCAACACCTGTTAGGTGCCACAGGTAAGTTACAGGTGCTGTTAATTACACAAATTAGAGAAGCACCACATGATTTTTCTAAGGGTGCCAATACTTTTGTCCACCCCCTTTTTATGTTTGGTGTGGAATTATATCCAATTTAGCTTTAGGACAAATCTTTTTGTGTTTTTTTCATTGAAGACAAATTAAATGAAGATAATAATACCAAAGAATTTGTGATTGCAATAATTTTCAGGAAGAAACTGAGTATTATCTGACAGAACTGCAGGGGTGTCAATACTTTTGGCCATGACTGTATTGCATTAAAAACCAGACGTTTGCAGCTAGAATAGTCATTTACGTTAATAATTTATAGATTGTATTTCTGATTCATTTAATGTTGGCTTCATTGAAAAAAACATACTTTTCTTTCAAAAACAAGGAAATTTCTAAATGACCCCCAAACTTTTGAATAGTAGTGTATATATTTATTTTATTGGGACACTTCCCTCCACATGCTACCAATCAATCTGTTTAGCTCACAAAAGGTTGGGTGTAACAAAGCCTCAAGTAAAAAAGAATGTTTCAGTCCAAACTAAACAAGCATCTTTAAAATATTTAGAAACTAAAACACAAAGAATGTAAGAAAGTTGTCTAACTTTTCTTTAGAAAGTAATTCAGCTTTAGGCGTCTCCCATGAACAGTATCTGTGTGTGCCCAGTCTCACATTGAATGTCACACATTGTGACTTGGCAGATCCCCAAATCTGGTTTTAAATAACTCCCTTGGCCACATTCCATAAGCTAAATCTAGGCAACATTATGAGTTTTTTCTATAGATTAATCATGCACAACTCAATGTAGGTGACATTCCTCTGTGAAGGCACTTCTCGAGTACAAGATGGTGGTCGTGAAATTTCCATGCAGTTCACGGACAGGCCAATAGCTTCGATACATGTTGTGTAATGTTTTACCTTTGTGGAGTGTAAAAAGGTCAATTGTAAATCAACCATTGCCAAGATCCACAATATACAGTTAGGTCCAGAAATATTTGGACATTTGGCATTTTTACTGTTTACCAAAACATATTCAAGATACCGTTATATAATCACTATGGGTTTTAAGTGCAGACTTCTCTTTAATTTGAGGGTATTCACATCCTAATTGGAGCAAGGGTTTCGGAATTACAGCTTTCTAATATGAAGCTAACTCTTTTTCAAGAGATTAAAGGTAATTGGGGAATTATTTCAAAAGCTCTTTACTGGGCAGTATGTGCTATTCCCTTGTTAATCCATAATCAAGTAAACAGGTAAAAGGTCTGGAGATGATTCCTGGTGTGGCATTTGTATTTAGAAGCTGTTGAACCCACAACATGCTCTCAGTGGAGCTCTCAATGGATTAGCAACATACCATCATTAGATCGAATAAAAATAAGAAATCAATAGCAGAAAAATAGCAGAAGTGTGAGGAGTGGCCAAATCAACAGTTTTGTGCATTGTGCAAAAGAAAAGACTGCACTGGTGAGCTTGAAAGTCAAAAAGCCCTGGACATCCATGAAAGACAACATTGGTGAGTGGACGTGGAATTTTTCCATGGTAAAGAAAACCCCTTCACAACATCCACTCAATGTATAATACTCACTAGGAAGTAGGTATTTTACTATCTAAGTCTACCATAAAGAGAAGACTTCATGAAAGCAAATACAGAGGGCTCATTACAAGGTGCAAACCATTAAATCAGCCTTAAAAATAGAAAGGTCAGATTAGACTGCCAGTTTCTGTAAGTCACTTTGCGCAGGTCCTGCCGGTGCACGGAAGGATGAAATCACAGGGGTTCGCCTTGGGATTGGCAGGGAAGGTGAGTATTAAAGTATATTTTGCTCTGGAAATCGCAGTGAAAAAGCATCACAAACAGACTGTGTGAATACTTATCAGTTTGTGATGCTCTTTTTCGGGGTCTTGAATAGAGTCAATGGGGAAAACGCAGCCCAAAGTTCCTAAGTTAATTGGCATGCTCATTTCTGAGCGCAGGCGTTTTTTGCAGCAAAAAGGCACCACCTATAAATGCACATGTGGAACAGCTTGTTTAAATCACATAGACTTTAATGATAATGCTGTGGGAAACGCAGCACAAACGTCCAGTGGGCACATAGCCTTAGAGGTTTGTGTCAGATGAACAACCTTGCTGTGGACAGAGTGGGCTCAGTTCCTGAGTGCACTCTGCACATGAAACATAATGGGTTTAAGGCGTTTTCGGAAGTTTATACATGACTGCATATTCATAATTTATCTTTAAAGTGTCATAATTCTTAATAGTCAGATATGACTTTGTATGAAGTAATACGGTATACTTTTTATTTCAGGCAGATAGCATCTTATGTATGACACATGGAGAAGAAGATGAAAGCACTGCACCACTTCAAAAAAGTCATCAACATTATCCACTGAAGGAGGAAAAAGAGAAAATATTGTCTGCTAATACATGCCTTCATAGCATCACAAGTGTGCCTACATTGAATGTGGAGGTAAATATTACACCCTGGCATTGGGACTTAACATAGCCTAAAGAGACCTCTTCCTATTATAAAAGGAAGGAGAAGTTGGGGTGTCCTGTTACAGATTTGTAATTGGGGTGCATGAGTTTAAAGATATACCTCTTATGATTATCACTTGCTACTTATGTTTACCATGCTAACTACTAATCTTTTTGATGGACGGGTCACTTTTTGTACTTATGTATGTTAAATGCTGCTGGTAAGCATAACATAGTGCCCAAGGTTAGGTCAAGGAGATAGAGCTATGCCTGACAGGATGATAATCCACATACGCTGATAATTCCTTCTCCTTGGCAAGATCACAATTTCTTCTAAAATGAAGTTAAAAAAGTTTTCCAATGAAGAAAATATATATGAACTATTAATGCATATGAACACTGTAGAGGGGGCTTCCTTGTTTTGGACATCTGCTATGAGCCATAGGTGAAAACATTGGGGGTTAAAAGTAGGATTTGTTGACTATTCAGCTTCATTTCAATATATCACACCAAGATGTTCATAGTGTCTTTGATTGTGGCAGAAACATCTGGTAAATAAGCTAAGAATCTATCTTTTGCCCTCTCCATAGAGTCCACCATGTCTTGTCCTCGAAGAAGATGAAGAGACCCAAGTTATCCCCAAACGGACATACCTGAAGGAGGCAGCATGGAAGCTGTTTCAAGACTATGAAAAAAAACTGCACACAACGCGTTTAACTGGAAAACTCCACAGGGAAAGGCTTAAGGAATCCTTTCATCATCTCCACCAGTATCTGGAAAATGAAAAAGAAACATGTATTGCCAAAGAGCGGGATTCAGTAGAAGCATCCATTAAGGATCTGGAATCCAGAGTCCCTTCATTGTTAAGCTTGTCCACCTCAATTACTGATTTTCTGGTAAAATTGGAAAAAGGGGAAATGGTAAATGAGACCTCAGATCATTTGAAGAAGCTACAAGATCAGCTGAAAGAGATATCCAAATTCAGTGTACCACTTATAAGTCACATATCACCATACCAGGTCCAGGAATGGAGAGGAATACGCCACATTGTAAAACCAATGGCAAAAACACTACACTTTAATCCCATCAGCGCTAACCCTAATATCTTTGTATCACCAAATCTTAAACAAATTAGATACACATCCATCCCTCAGGCCAGATATACCAACACTTTCTTTGAACCAGGCCTTTATGTACTAGGAATGCCTGGGTTTCAGAGTGGTGAACATTACTGGGAGGTGGATGTTGCTCATAAAACCAACTGGATACTTGGTATTGTGAAAGACACTGTGCCACTAAAGGGACCTCATATCCTAAGCAACGATCGTGGGTTTTTTAGTGGTGCGCAAACAAGAAAACAATGTGTACTATGGATGTGACCTCTCAATTCTTAAACTTACAGTCTTACCCATGAGAATTGGGGTATTTGTGGATGTTTTCAGTAGTCACATAGCTTTTTATAATGCAGATACCACAGAGTTGATTTCTGAGATGTCTGGATGGACCTCTGGTGGTATAATTTTTCCATTCTTTTGTCCAGGGGTTCCTGTAACAGAAGAAGACTTGGTCCCTCTATCCCTTTGTTAGGCTGAGTTTCCATATACCTCTGCCATCCAGATCAGTTTTATTGTGTCTCAACTGATTTCAATAGATGTAACATCAGTTGTTATCAATCTTTTTCAACAGTCTCTAATGCAAAACTAGTGAGCAGGGTCAAGAAATGCAACATCTAGTGTTCTCTCATCTGGCCTGAAGGGTTCACCTCGAACGGATGTGCCTGATAAAACTATGGGATCAGTTTCCTAGACTGCACTTACAATATTGTGGTCTGCCCTTGTCTCATGAACATGGATATGGATAGCTGGCTGGAATTCCTATTCATCTGAATGGGAATTCCGACAACTTTTCCATTGAAAGCCGTGTGCGGCAGTGCCATACTATTGAGGTAGATGAGGGAACCATTGGTGGGACCTACATCTACAACACATGTAGACCATCCTGTGGATATGTCAGAAATGTACGAGGTAAGAACACCCCTTTAAAAGCCTAACATGTCATTATTGTGGAACAATCTCTATCCATATGCTCCATTAGAATACATAAGTTAAGGATGAAAAAGCGTTTAAGCAGGCGCATTCTGAATAAACTCCGGGAAGTTTGTCCAATTTAATTATAAAACTTCTTTAATGAGTATTACTGGTCTCTCTCACTACGTGTTTCGGTGTACTAGCGCCTTCCTCAGGTACAATCTCTGTCCATATGCTCCATTAGAATACATAGACATCTTAATGGCGACCCACTAATAGACAACTGTTTCAAACACTGCAGGACTTAAGCTACCCTTGTATCACACTATACGTGGGGGGTGCTAAGACAGTCCATCTGAGAAGCTTTTTTCCTTCTTTCAGAGGACAAGACTTGAATGGCTGAAGTTAATTCAACTACTGCTACTAAGAATAGGAAAAATATGCTAATCAGCAATGCTCCATGCTCTTCCTGAATCTTAATTATTATTATTAAATAATAATAATAATTATTATTATTATCATTTTTTTTAATTATTATTATTATTATTATAATTCTAATTATTATTCATTATATAGCACCATTAATTCCATAGTGCTTTACCTACATTTGCAACACTGTCCCCACTGGGGCTCACAATCTAAACATTCTATCAGTATGTCTCTGTAGTGTGGGAGGAAACTGGAGAACCTGGAGGAAACCCATGAAACACAGGGAAAACATACAAACAAGTTTTCTTGAAAATACAAATTCATTGCATGTATATATAATCTGTATGAATAGTTAAGTAACTTTATAAATATATTGCTGCTCAGGTGCTTACATTACAGTAGGACGGCATGTCTTCCATTAAGACAAAAAACAAAAAGATTGTAATATCTAGTTCATATATTGTCTTTATACAGGGCTGTGGAGTCGGTAAGGCGAACCTACGTCTCTGACTCCTCAATTTCCCTGACTCCAACTCCACCACTCAGACTCTCTCATACAAAGCTCATGTTTAAGTGATAAATTTATATAGTACAATGTGAACATCAGGCTTTAATCATTCTTATGATACAATAATCAAGATATTTAGATAGAACATATTTCATAATAATATTATCACATACTATATTGAACTACTGGACCCAATTTATTATATAGTTTAGGAGTCAGAGTTGATCCATTTTATACCGACTCCACAGCCCTGCTTTATATTCCAGGATTTTGCATAACTTTGGCATTTCACAGTGCGCCAAAAGATGTCCACCTGCAGTCATGCTTAAGTGCATCAGTTTGTAACTCTGAAGAATTAACCACAGACTTGAGCAATAATTCGCCCCTACAGGTGGGCGCGGTGTAAACACAGCCTAAATATTGGCCTGTATCCTTACCTCATAACAAGATTTACTGAGTTTTATTGTTTACGTATCTGAAAAATTGGACTTCATGTATTTGTATGGTTATTCCCACTTCAGACTTGAATGGCATGCCTGAGAATTTCTTAAAGGTGGAATGTGTCAAGTTTTCACTAGATATGGTGGATTCTTGTGGCTGTAACTGCTTTTACAATGGCTAAACTAATGTGCAGTGTTTAGCTTAGCAATAGATTCCCGCCTTAACATTGGGAGTTGGACTTTGCTGCAGGGGAGTATGGTGGATACAGCACCAGGACATGGCCATTATAGAGAACAGGACTTGAGAGTGGCCACAGGACAGAAGTCCAGCTGGATGGACTCTGGGTACATTCCTTCAGTTAATGCTGGCTTTTTTGTTTCTGGATGCCTTGTTCTTTCGGTCACATGTTCGCCATCTGCATTGTTTTTTACTTGTACTATATTAACAGTGTGGGGCTTGCGATGGAAACTGAAAAATGGTCAGGTCTTCTCTGTTTACTGCTTTGCATTTTTGGAAACTTCATAAAATTAAAAAATTCCCAACACTGACCATATTCACAGCAAATCATTGATACACTGCAGTTTACATGTTCATTTTTTCCAGTGTTTTTTTTAGTGCACTTTCAAACAAGTTATAGAGCATACCAGCTTGAAAAAGATGAAGTATGCACATTTCTTGAGCTCTATACTCCATGTTTCTCTTGCTTCCCAGTTCTCTTTGGAACTTGTAATTCTTCTGTTCCTGATAACTGGTCTTAAAGTACAAGGATATGTGCATTCGACATCTTTTTCAACTAGAATCAAAATATCCATAAATAATGTGAGGCAAGGAGATCACAAAAACATGGAATCAACCCTCACCAGTTGTCAGGAACAGAAGAATTACAAGTTCCATTAAAAGTATCCAAAGACTAAAGCATGAGTGTTATAGTATACAAAGTTAAGGAACAGCACTAGTCAAACATAGGCAATCGGTATAGAATACAGGCAAAGACTAATGCAAACTGATATTCACGCCAAAAACGAACTAGTTGGGTTACTAAAGTGGAGCCTGAACACCTCATCACTGGAGCAGCTAATGGAAGGCATAGCGCAGCACCGAAGGGATTAAATACTTACAGCAGAATATGATTGCAGGCCCAGGGAAAGCAGAGAAGCATAAAACTGCAGAATCAAATGGGGCTCTGAAAGTTACACCAAGGTTGCACACTGATCATATAACGTCATAGCAAATGCAGGGGAATGGTTCTGGAGAGTGGAGAGGTATCAGCACTGATCATGATAAGGCCTTCCTCAAGTCAAGGTGGCTAGTAGCAGTATATGGGGAAGAAGTGGAGTGGTATCGGTACAGTCAGCACTGATGGTGATTGGCCTTCCTCAAGTCAAGGTGGATAGTAGCAGCAGTATATGGGGAAGAGCGGAGTGGTATCGGTACAGTCAGCACTGATGGTGATCAGGCTTCCTCAAGTCAAGGTGGCTAGTAGCAGTTATATAGGGAAGAAGTGGAGTGGTATCGGTACAGTCAGCACTGATGTGATTGGGAATACCTCAAGTCAAGGTGGCTAGTAGCAGCAGTATATGGGGAAGAGTGGAGTGGTATCGGTACAGTCAGAACATGATGGTGATGGGAATACCTCAAATCAAGGTGGCTAGTAATAGATGTATATGAGGGAAGAAGTGGAGTGGTATCGGTACAGTCAGCATTGATTGTGATTGGGAATTCCTCAAGTTAAGCTAGCTAGTATTAGCGGAGTATGGGGGAAGAGGTGGAGTGATGCATGAGTTTACCACTGTCAAGCTGAGGATAAGCCATAAGTATCTGAAGTGGGGATAGTCTTTTAAATCTCAGGCATGTGTAGGTGAGATTGGACTGCTAATTATAAGAGTCTGATTGCTATATCTACCCTTTTCATGCCATGGTAATATTGTTCTACATGCTGCACATTTTGTACTAATTTTATTTGTTTTTTATGTGATCTAATTGGTGCAATGGGAGACCTAACATGTGACTGGCGTCTGAACCGGGAACACTTGAAGATGTGAGGAAAGTGTCACTGGTTCAATGTCTGGTTATAATCAGGGGCTGCATTTTTATCTTTATATTGCAGATTTTCTGCAGATGATGTAATAAACGTGTAATCTGATGTTATGAGATAAAAAAGTCTTGAATCCAAACGAATGACTTATGTTTGTAAAAAATAGGTCAATATAATACAAGAGGTGTGTCGTGATGAATCTAACCCCAGAAATAATCGGATGTCCACGGGGGTGGGAAAGGCTCCTATGATTATTATTTATTTATATAGCACCATTAATTCCATGGTACTGTAGATGAGAAGGGGTTATATACAAAAATATATAGATATAGTTTACAGTCAACAAATTAACAATGATGGACTGGTACAAAGGGAATAGGACCCTGCCCTTGCAGGCTTACATTCACAGGACAATGGGGAGCAGACAGTAGGCCGGGGGTGTAGCAGCTCAGGTGGGGGTGATGGTGAGATGGCAAAGTTGGTCATTGCAAGCTATAAGCTTTCCTGAAGAGTTGGGTTTTCAGTTTCCATCTGAAAGATCTGAGCGTGGTGGATAATCAGACGTGTTGGGGCACAGAATTCCAGAGGATAATAATAATACAATATTTATTCATTTATATAGCGCTATTAATTCCATAGCACTTTACATACATCAGTAATGCTGTCCCTATTAAGGCTCACAATCTAAATATCCTATCAGTGTGTATTTACAATGTGGGAGGAAACCGGAGTGCCCGGAGAAAACCCACGCAAAGACAGGGAGAACATACAAACTCCTTGCAGATGTTGTCCTTAGTGTCCTTGGTGGGAATTGAACCCAGGACTTCAAGACCCCAGTGCTGCAAAGGCTGCAGTGCTAACCACTTGAGCCATTGTGCTGCCCAGGATGGGGGATATTTGGGAGAAATCTTGGAGGCGATTGCGTGAGGACATGTAGGAGGTCTTGGGAAGACACGACGATTACTTGAGGGACAATATTGGGATTTTAGTTTGTAGACATAGGAAGGGGACAGGTTATGGACAGTTTTGAAGGTCAGTGTTAATAGTTTGAACTGGATTTGTTGGGGAATTGGGAGCCAAAGGAGCGATTTAATGAGGGGTGAAGCCAGGGAGTAGTGAGGAGAGAGGTAGATGGCAGAGTTGAGGACAGATTGGAAAGGAGGCATGAGTGTTATCAGGAGGCCACAGAGGAGAATGCTGAAGTAGTCAAGGCAAGAAATAATGAGGGCATGTACAAGCATTTTAGATTGAGAGTTGATGAAAGGACGGATTCTGGAAACATTTTTGAGCTGGAGGCAACAGGAGGTGGCAGGAGTTTGGATGTTTGAAGGGCAGGGCATAGTCAAGAGTTACTCTAGGTAGCAGATTTCAGGTGCGGGGGAGAGCGTGTTGCAATTTACTGTGATAGGTAGATCAGGTAGGAAGATATGTAGGATGGATGAAAGATAATGAGTTCAGATTTGTTCACATTGAGCTTTAAAAGGCGAGAAGAGAAGGAGGAGGATATGGCTGATAGATACTCCAGGACTCTGGACTGCAGAGAGTGGCCAGAGATGTAGGTCTGAGTGTCATCAGTGTACAGGTGGTACTGGAAGCCATGGGACTTTATGAGTTGTCCCAGGCCAAGGGTATAGATTGACAAGAATAGCGGTCCTAGGACAGAGCCTTGCGGAACTCCAACTAAGAGAGGGCGAGATGAGGAGGTGGGAAATGCTAAATGTGCAGGTCGTAATGGTCGAAATCCAGGATAGGGCAAGGTCTTTGAAGCCAAGGGAAGAGAGGATCTGTAGAAGGAGGCAGTGGTTGACTGTGTCAAAGGCAGAGGACAGGTCTAGAAGGAGGAGAATTGAAAATTATCTGTTAGGTGGGTGTGTAATGGGCCAGCAGTGCAGTAATGAGTGCAGTGTGAGTAAACCCAGAGAGAGTACTTGTGCCTATGCTGGTTGGCGGTCTGTGGGGTTACGGAGCCAACGGCTGACATGGCAGTAGGGCTAGGACTCTCTCTCACATGGGATCCTCCAGCGGTGTGCTTGACTAGCACAACAGTTAAGGGTGAGTTTAATCTTTGGATTTTCAATGGCTATTCTACTTAGCTGATCCACACAAGGAGCACTGTCTCTTTTGTTTATTGACAGGCTGAGTAATTACACACTTTGCGGGAATCAGGACCCACTTTTGAGAAAAGCGCCAGACATACAGTTGAAACCAGAAGTTGACATACACTATATAAAAAGACACATATGCATGTTTTTTCTCACTATCTGACATGATATCAGAAAAAACCTTTCCAGTTTTAGGTCAATTAGGATTACCATAATTATTTATTTTTGCCAAATGCCAGAATAATGAGAGAGAGAATGTTTTAAGGCATTTTTTTATTACTGTCTGCAAAGTCACAAGTTTACATACACTAAGATTACCATGCCTTTAAAGAGGACCTGTCACCCCCCCATACATGCTGATCTAATTGCAGCACTGAATGCAGCATATCTGCTGCATTCATGCAAGTGGGCCCCCATCCTTTGAGCCCCACTGTACCCCGAGATAATTGAATTAAAAAACTTACAATGTGGAGCCAAAGAGGTGGGGTTTAGTGGCTGAAGCCACTTATCTTCAGAGGGCAATTTCACGCCCCCTGTATGCATTATCCTCCCTCTGCTGCCTCCCTCCTGTCACTCATGGTCTCCCCCTACTGCTGGCCGCCTGCCCCGCCTCCTGCGGTGACGTCAGCTCCTTTACCCGCCCTGCTCCATGTTATCCATGTAGCAGGGTGGGGAAAGGCAGTGACGTCATCGCAGGAGGCCGGCCGCCCAGCCTCCTGCCGTGACATCATCGCTTATCCTCACCCTGCTCCATGTTATCTATGGAGCAAGGCGGGGATAAGCGGTGATGTCACGGCAGGAGGCGGGGCAGGTGGCCAGCACTCCAAAAACTATCCTCGCTCTGCGCTTGTGTCCAGCTTCTCATGCAGCAGGCGCAGAATAGAGAGACCGTGAGTGACAGGAGGGAGGTGGCGGAGGGAAGATAATACATACAGGGGGCGTGAAATTCCCTGTGAAGAGAAGTGGCTCCAGCCACTAAACCCCACCACTTTGGCGCCACATAGTAAGTTTTTAAATTCAATTATCTCAGGGTACAGGGGGGCTCAAGGGATGGGGGACCGCTTGCCTGAATGCAGCAGACATGCTGCATTCAGTGCTGCAATTAGATCAGTGTGGTGAATCGGCCACCGAGCCTGGCAGCTCCACAGCGCCTCCTTTTAAACCCAGGTCAGTAAGAGAACTGCCTGAGGATAAAGAAAGGCTGCAGCTGCCCTGTCTGTATTGATTTATTAAGGCACCTCTCAGTGAGTGTGGTATATGCCTTCTAGTCCGCAGCCAGAAGCACATATAATATCCTCCACCCCGTCACTGACGGAGGCCCTGGATAAACACCAAGCACTATTGCTGCAACCAGCTCCTCGTTTTAATATAAGTCCGGTCCGTGGTCGGGCTTATATTGGGTCAGGAACCAGCCCAGGTAACGTTAAATGAGCACACGGACGTGGGAATGCTTGTTAAAGATAAAAGAATCAAGATTACATTTATATATTTAATCACCCTATTGGTACACTAGATATATTTACAGTTATTATTAAGATGTTACAAATATTAGTCAGTTATGCAAATAAAAGGATAAATGGAATATACAGAATTACACACACATGTGATCAGTTACCTTAATCCTGATGGTACCACAAGGGCGGCGTGATGCCAATCGTTCCTGGGGTATTCTCTGGCTTTGGTGAATAATAATGCCTCTTCAGAAAAATACAATATGGAGATGGGGCAGTTGATTTTTATACATTATGGGCTGACCCCTATCTCCACCCATCTTGCACCTCTGGGCTGTCTCACAATTCCCACCCCTCTGAGTGGAGAATAGATAATAGATATCCAAACTTTATTATCTACCCTAGTCTTGTCTGTGGGCATCACCAACGGAAGACAATGCTTTCATATTTTCAGTTATGATTTTATCTTCGTCTGGATATAAAACATGGCTATTCTGAGAGCATCCTACTAGCCAATATCACGTTTAGATGCCTTACGGTCATCACACACATATGTAAAATGATATGCAGTTACCGTCTGGATTTCGCGATCACGTATCTATGCTTGCCATGTTTATAGACAGCACGGCTCATGAGATATTAACGTTATATTCACGACTCCATTCAGTCTGAGTTGAGGAAATGATTTACTTCCCACTGGCATTACAAGGAAATTGGATTTGTCACTTTGCTGCAAATCTCAGCAGGAGTCTTCCTTTACCTGGCTGCCCTATCGGATGACATCTTCATGCTAATTAATCTACTACTTGCCAGAGATAGATTGCCTCTGGCTACCAAGGGTGGGGCTTATCTGTTTATGAGTGAGATGTGTCTTATCTGAACAGACAACTATTGCTTTCTGGGACCAAAATGGAATCTGGGGGATATGGCAATATTACTTACAAATATTGCTTAATCATCACATCAAATATTGCTTAAATCATCACAATCAGCATGTATGGGGGGTGACAGATCCTCTTTAAACAATTTGGGACAGCCCATATGATAATGTCATGTGTTTTGAAGCTTCTGGTTTATTGGCAACATCTGAGATAATAAAAGACAAACCTGTGGATGTATTTTAATGCACACCTGAAACACACTGCTTCTTTGTGTAGCATCATGGGAAAGTCTAAACATAATCAGCCAAGATATCAGAAAGAGAATTGTGGACTTGCACAAGTCTCGTTCATCCTTGGGCAGTGGCGTAGCTAGCCTGCTCTGGGCCCGGGGGCGAGATCTGCACCCAGGGCCCCCATGTGAAGAGCGGGGGGGGGGGTGCTGTCAGAGAATTCTCGTGCCACCCCAAGTGGCGTAGCAAGTGTTTGTGGCGCACTGGGCGGTGGAAAAATTTGCCGCAGCTGCCGCCCCTAAGAATTGGGCCAAATGGCCACTCTCCTCCTGAACTCTCCATCCTTCTGCACTCCCCATGCTCTATCTTCCTGCACCCTCCATCCTCCTGCACCCTCCATCCTCCAGCACCCTCCATCCTTCAGCACTCTCCATCCTTCAGCGCTCTCCATCCTCCTGCACTCACCATCCTCCTGCGCTCCCCATCCACCTGCGCGCTCCATCCTTCTGTGTGCTCCATCCTCCTGCACTCTTCATCCTCTTGCGCTCTCTGTCCTCCTGCCATCCTTCTGTGTGCTCCATCCTCCTGCACTCTTCATCCTCTTGCGCTCTCTGTCCTCCTGCCATCCTTCTGTGTGCTCCATCCTCCTGCGCTCTTCATCCTCTTGCGCTCTCTGTCCTCCTGCGTTCTCTATCCTCCATCCTCCTGCACGCTGCATCCTTCTGCGCTCTCCATCCTCCTGCACTCCCCATCCACCATCCTGCAGCACCCTCCATCCTCCTGCACGCTCCATCCACCTGCGCTCTCCATCCTCCATCCTCTCTTGTATTCCCTGTCCTCCATCCTCCTGCACTCCCCATCCTCCTGCAGTCCCCATTCTTCTGCGCTCTCCATCCTCCTGCGCTCTCCATCCTCCTACGCTCTCTATCCTCCATCCTCCTGCGCTCTTCATCCTCCTGCGCTCTCCATCCTCTATTCCCTGCAGTGTCCATCCTCTATCCCCTGCAGTTTCCATCCTCTATCCCCTGCAGATCCCATCCTCTGTCCCCCTGCAGATCCCATCCTCTGTCCCCCTGCAGATCCCGTCCTCTGTCCCCCTGCAGATCCCGTCCTCTGTCCCCCTGCAGATCCCATCCTCTGTCCCCCTGCAGATCCCATCCTCTGTCCCCCTGCAGATCCCATCCTCTGTCCCCTGCAGATCCCATCCTCTGTCCCCCTCCAGATCCCATCCTCTGTCCCCCTGCAGATCCCATCCTCTGTCCCCCTGCAGATCCCATCCTCTGTCCCCCTGCAGATCCCATCCTCTGTCCCCCTGCAGATCCCATCCTCTGTCCCCCTGCAGATCCCATCCTCTGTCCCCCTGCAGATCCCATCCTCTGTCCCCCTGCAGATCCCATCCTCTGTCCCCTGCAGATCCCATCCTCTGTCCCCCTCCAGATCCCATCCTCTGTCCCCCTGCAGATCCCATCCTCTGTCCCCCTGCAGATCCCATCCTCTGTCCCCCTGCAGATCCCATCTTCTGTCCCCCTGCAGATCCCATCCTCTGTCCCCCTGCAGATCCCATCCTCTGTCCCCCTGCAGATCCCATCCTCTGTCCCCCTGCAGATCCCATCCTCTGTCCCCTGCAGATCCCATCCTCTGTCCCCCTCCAGATCCCATCCTCTGTCCCCCTGCAGATCCCATCCTCTGTCCCCCTGCAGATCCCATCCTCTGTCCCCCTGCAGATCCCATCCTCTGTCCCCCTGCAGATCCCATCCTCTGTCCCCCTGCAGATCCCATTCTCTGTCCCCCTGCAGATCCCATCCTCTGTCCCCCTGCAGATCCCATCCTCTGTCCCCCTGCAGATCCCATCCTCCAGCCTCCCTGTATCCTTCATCACCCTTGCACAGCCTGACACCCTCAGCACCCCTCTCTCACACACCTCTTGGGGGGGCGTTGCAGACTTACCGCGGCTGCCGTGTGCGTCTGCTGTAAGGAGGAGGTGAGGAGGGGCGGGCAGACTGCAAGACAGGAAGTCCCGTCTGCGTCCTCCCTCCTCTCCGGCCGGCACGGCAGCCGGCTGGCAGCACGGGGCACGGTGGCCCCCCAGGGGGCGGACAATGGGCCCCTGATGTCGGGGGGGCCCGGGGCGCTCGCCCCCCCTGCCCCCCCCCCGCTAGCTACGCTACTGTCCTTGGGTGCAATTTCCAGATGCTTGAAGGTGCCCCTCGTTCATCTGTACAAATAATTATATGCAAGTACAAACAAGATGGAAATGTCCAGCCATCATAACCCTCAGGAAGGAGATGGGTTCTGTGTCACACAGATGAACGTACTTTGGTCCGACATGTGCATACCAACACAAGAACAAAATCAAAAGACCTTGTGAAGATGATGGCGGAAACTAGTAAGATTGTGTCATTATCCACAAGAAAAAAGTACTGTATCCACATGAGCAGAAAGGCCACTCTACCAGGAAGAAGCAATTACTCTAAAGGTACCATTACACGCTTCATTGTCGTAACGATCTTACTAATGATCTCGGGGGCGTGCAGTCGTTAGGACATCGTTTAGACATTGTTGGTGAGATGTCCCCCGAGGACGCATATCCATGTCACTGTGCACAAGTATGCCCAGACTGGTCCTCAGACAGCTGTTCACAGTCGCCAGAGGACTGGTACTGCCACTGGCCGCTGCGTGCAGCACCATGATTAGGTCATCACACTGTGACCTCATGACAGGACGTAGCGGCCAGTAGGAGTGGTAGGTGTGAGCTCCATGCAGGAGCTGAAGAGTCTAAATCCTGACATTTCCTGGGGAGGGGGTATGGAGCAGTTTGTATGTGTGTGTGTGTGCGTGTGTGTGTGGGGGGGGTTATACAGGAGCACTATGTCAGTGTCAGGGGATTATACATGGGGCAGTATATCTGTGTGTGTGTGAAAGGGGGATATACAGGTGTCATTATGTGTGTGTGTGAGGAGGTCGTATGGGGCAGGATGAATGTCTGTGTGTGTGAGAGAGATATACAGGGGCAAGTATGTGTGTATGAGGAGGTGGTATGGGGCAGTATGTCTGTTATGTATGTGTGGGAAAGTTATACAGGGGCAGTATGTGGGGGGTTATACGGGGGCAATATGTCTGTGTGTATGGGGGGAGTGATACAGGGGCAGTGTGTCTGTGTGTGGCAGGGTATACAGGGGACAGTGTGTCTATGTTTGGGCAAATTTATGCTATCTGAAGAGCTATGAGGCTGTATTATGCTAGATTGAGGGCTAGTAGGCTGCATTATAATATATGGAGGGTTATGAGGCTGCATTATTCTATATGGAGGGATACTATGCTGCATTATACTATATGGAGGGCTATGAGGCTGCATTATACTATATGGAGGGCTATGTGACAACATTATATTATATGGAGGACTACAAACCTGAATTACACTATACGGTGGGCTATGAGGCTGCATTATACTATACGGAGGGCTATGAGGCTGCATTATACTATAATGGAGGACCATATATATCAGGATAAGGGCATATTCTAGGAGGAGGACCAAATATAGCAGGATGAGGGACATTAATACATAATAAAGGCGGAGAGGGATCAATTTGTGAGTCTTTATAGGATTTAGAACGTTACATGAGGCCCATACACCTGACCAATGTGTGTGCGTGTGGGGAGGGGGGCTCAGGGCCAAATTTTGCACCGGGGCCCATCGGACTCTAGTTACGCCACTGATAGATAGATAGATAGATAGATAGATAGATAGATAGATAGATAGATAGATAGATAGATAGATAGATAGTGTGGTGCAATGAAAGGTGTAGTGCTGGATGGAAGGTATATTTCTTCCAGCAGGGTCATGGCCACTATTAGACCCTTACAGGTCTTAATCATTAAGGGGCCTGGCCAATCATTGAAGGGGGGCGTGGTTATCTGAACAGGTGTAGGGGGGCCCGGGCGAGCAAGCGGGGGCGTGGCCATTGCAGCAAGGAGCCCTCCACCCCGGCCAGCACAGTGACTGACACTGTTTCTGGACACCACTTTGAACTACATTTCACAGAATTCCAGGCTGTGGTCGCCTGTGCAGTGGAATTATGGGAGTTGTAGTGCAGTGAGGACTGCTGTGGGCTTTGTGCCGTCAGCGCCACGTCTCATCACTAGAGAAAGTGCAACTCTGTCCCCGCACACACACGGGCGGCACTTCCGCTTCCGGTAAGTCGGTTGTTGTTGTGTGTACCGGCTCCTGTGTTCCCCCCCCGGTCCTCCGCACAGCGCCCCCGCCCTGAATCCGTCATAATGTCCTGGCTGTCTCGGTTGCTGGACTGATTCCGCTCTCTGTTCTGGAAGTAGGAGATGGATCTGATACTGGTCGGGCTGCAGTGCTCCAGGAAGGCCACCTTCGTCAATGTCATAGTGGTAAGGAGGCCTCGGTGTGTGGGGGGACCACAAGTCTAAGCAATGTATGGAGCCTATACCCCGGACAACATGCCCTGGGGTGAACAGGGGAGGCCAAGTTCTGACACTTAAAAGAAGGGCTTCATGCCCTGTCACCAGAACAGGGGGACCCAGGCCGAGTCACCTGAACAGGGGGACCCCAGGCCGTATCACCTGAACAGGGGGCCCCAGGCCGTGTCACCTGAACAGTGGGGTCCCAGGTAGTGACATCTAAAAGGGGCCCCAGGTCCCTGTCAGATGAACAGGGGGCTGCAGGTCCCTGTCACCTGAACAGGGGGGCCACAGGTCCCTGTCACCTGAACAGAGGGTCCCCAGGACCCTGTCACCTAAACAGGGGGGCCCAGGTGGTGGCATCTAACAGGGGGCCCCAAGTGCTGACACTTAAATAGGGGGGCCCCTGATCCCAGTGTGAACATGGGGGCCTCAAGCACTGGCACATGAATAGGAGGGCACCAGGTCCTGGTGTGAAAGGGAGGGCCCTAGATCCTGGTGTGAACAGGGGGGCACCAAGTACTGGCATCTAAAAGTGGGGCCCAGGTCCTGGCACCTGAACAGGAGGGCCCTGGCATGTAAAAGGGGGGGCTCTGGTCTCAGCCCAAAAATAGGGGGTCCCAGGTCCTGCCCTAAAAGAGGAGAGCCACATGTGAAGAGCCACATATAAACATTCTAGTATATAAGTGACTACAAGTCCCGGCGTGTAATGGACCTCATTGTTTCTCATGCAGTCATGGACTCTCTCTGTCCGTCTCTCTCTGTCTGTCTATCTCTGTCCTTCTCTCTTCCTGTCTTCTCTCTGTCCCTCTCTCTCTGTCCGTCTGTCTCTGTTTGTCTCTCTCTGTCTGTCCGTCTCTCTCTGTCCATCTCTCTCTTTCTCTCTGTCTGTCTCTCTCTGTCTTTGCCTGTCTCTCTGTCTGTCTCTGTCTGTCTGTCTCTGTGTCTCTCTTTCTGTGCCTGTCTCTACACTGCACTATACTCTATAAACAGGTCTACACTACATGCTGTATTTGTGTATTTATATACTATATGTATATAGTGTGGACCTATATATACAGTAGAGTGCTGTCTGTGTATACAAGATATGCAGTCGGCAGTCTTTGCATACGGCCAGCAGTCTCTGTGTATACATCCTGCACAGTCTTCAATGTGTATCCCGCAGCAGTCACTAATGTGCACACGTCTCGCCGCAGTCTCTAATGTGCATATCTCTCGCAGCCGTCTCCATTGTGCATTTGTCCCGCTGCCATATCCATTGTGCATTTGTCTCACAGCCATCTCCATTGTGTATGCGGCCAGCAGCAGTCTCTACTGTTTATTCACTATTGTGTACAGCCTGCAGCAGTCTCTATTGTGTATCCTCTACTGTGTGTATAGCCAGCAGCCATCTCCATTTTCTATACAGCTGGGCCCGCAGCCATCTTCATTGTCTATACAGCCAGCAGCAGTCTTTATTGTGTATTCTCTATTATGTACGGCCAGCAGCAGTCTCTATTGTGTATACGGCCTGCAGCCATCTGTTGTGTATACAGCTAGCAGCTGTCTCTATTGTGTATTCTCTATTGCACATACAGGCTCAGCTATCGTGTATTCAGCCCACAACTGTGTGTATGTAATATATAATAGAGAGGGAGTGTAAAAAAAGGAAAAACAGGACAAAAATACAGAAAAAAGTGGACTTCATTGCGCAATGGCGTGACCTTGCATTTTTCTATTTTTTTGTGCTGTTTTTCTTTTTTTACTCTGTTGTAAAGAACAATCTGGATTGATTGTTGGGAAAGCTTTGCACATAAATTGAGGTAATTTTTGGTGCTGTTCCAATTTTTCATTATAAATATAATATATGTTTGGGCAGAGGCGAAGCATGGGTGGAGGTGGAGCATGGGTGGAGATGGAGCATGGGTGGCGGCTGGGCGGAGTCTCAGGGGGGCCCCAAAATTTTGGCAGTAAGGGGCCCCAAAACTCCTAGTGGCTGCCCTGAGCATGGTAAAATGTGGTCTGTCTGGATTTTCCCTGAAGGCCACGTTACACATAGAGATGTTCCAGCGATCCCACCAACGATCTTACGTGGCCGGGATCGCTGGAACATCGCTATGTGATCGCTGGTGAGCAGTGACACTGGACGATCAACTTACCGATGCTGCGTCCCCCGACGGTCGCTGGGATTGCTCACTGTCCTGGGCACAGCATGGGAATCGTTGTTCATTGCCCCTGTCACATATGCTGATGCATGCTGGGCAGTGGGAGACCAACGATGGAAAAATGGTCCCGGCCATTCCGCAGCGATCAGGTCGTTGCCACATGTCACACGCAGCGACTTCGCTGGCGAGGTTGCTGCAACGTCACAAAACCAGTGACGTTGCGGCGATATCGTTAATGATATCGCTTCGTGTATCGGGGCCTTAAGTCTCCGGGTTTTTAGGTCAACAATGGTTGTACACAGCTGCAGCAAACAAGCCTGCATAAGCCAGTTAGTAGGGGAATCTCAGTGTATGAGGAGTTAGGCTGGACTAAAGGGCCCGTTCCACGCAGTGATATCACTAACTATATCGTTCAACATCACCGGTTTTGTGACGTTGCAGAGACCTCGTAGCGCCGCCGCTGTCTGTGACATGTACCAACGACCAGCAATCAGCTGACAGCTGATAAATGGCCTGGACCATTTCTCCGTCGTTGGTCTCCCGCAGGGCGGCCAGCATCGGCGTGTGTGACAGTGGGAGAACAACGATCAACAATCTCCTGGCCGATGCCCAGCGCCGCACAGTACACGCTGGTACATGGTAACCTGGGTAAACATCGGGTAACTAAGCGCAGCGCTATGCTTAGTTACCTGCTGTTTACCCTGGTTATCAACGTTCTCGCTGGTGAGTCTGCCTATGTGACAGCTCACCGGCAATCATAGATTGATCCAATGATCCCGATCATTGGTCGGATCACTGGGACATCGCAGCATGTAACCAGGCCTTAAGTCTGAATGTGCAGTGTTGTGTGGATATACATGCTGCAAAGGACTGTGATAAAACACAAAGCAACCCTGAATATGGCACCTGGCGGTCGCCTGTGGCCTGCATCTAATCACATCGCTAGTGGTGACCAGGCAGCCGCTTTGTTAAGCCCGTCCCGTGCAAGGTTGAGTCTGAGACCAGTAGTTCAACAAGGTGGAGTACATTGATGTAGTTTTTTTTTTCCTTTTCCTCCACCTGCTGTGTTAAAGTGTGAATAAAACACTGAAGTTTGGACTTTAAGGGTATGTGCGCACGGGGGCGGGTTAGTGGCGGCGGCGGCTGGGCGGGACCCGACAGGAAGCTCCGGAGCCGTCCACCGGCTTCCTGTCGGGTCCGTGCTGCGGGTGTCGGGCGGGTGTGCGGCGGTGCACAGCGGGTTAGCGCCGGCGATTCTGCAGCGGCTGGAAGCAGTACATGATTCTGCTTGCAGCCGCTGCAGAACCGGCCGGAATATAGAGCATGCTCATTCTTTGCTAAACCGCTGGGAACCCAGCAGGTTAGCAACGGATGAGCATGTGTAAACCGCCGCTGTGTGCACAGCGGGTGTCGGTTTACATAGGTTTCTATGTTAATCCAAACGCCGGTTTGGATTAACATAAATTTGCATGAAATTTATGTAAACCGACCGGCGGTTTACACAGCTAAACCGGCCCTAACCCGACCAGTGCGCACATACCCTAAGCCTGTGTGTTGCTTCATTACTGCGTCCCTGCCGCTGCCTTCCAGAGTAAATTCCTGTAATCTACAGTTGTGGCCAAAAGTATTGACACCACTGCAATTCTGTCAGATAATACTCAGTTTCTTCCTGAAAATGATTGCAATCACAAATTCTTTGGTATTAATATCTTCATTTAATTTGTCTTCAATGAAAAAACACAAAAGAGAATGAAGCAAAAAGCAAAACATTGATCATTTCACACAAAACTCAAAAAATGGGCCGGACAAAAGTATTGGCACCCTCAGCCTAAGGGCCGCTTTACACACACCAACTTCTGTCTCCAACTTCTGAACAGATCTCTGGTTGCAGTGAAATCATGGACACATTGTTCTATTTTGTTGCCGTGTACAAATGGAGCAATGTGTCCATGATTTCACTAAAACCAGAGATCTGTTCAGAAGTTGGTCACAGAAGTTGGTGTGTGTAAAGCGGCCCTAATACTTGGTTGCACAACCTGTAGCCAAAATAACTGCGATCAACCGCTTCCGGTAACCATCAATGAGTTTCTTACAATGCTCCGCTGGAATTTAAGACCATTCTTCTTTGGCAAACTGCTCCAGGTCCCTGATATTTGAAGGGTGCCTTCTCCAAACTGCAATTTTTAGATCTCTCCACAGGTGTTCTATGGGATTCAGGTCTGGACTCATTGCTGGCCACCTTAGAAGTCTCCAGTGCTTTCTCTCAAACCATTTTCTAGTGCTTTTTGAAGTGTGTTTTGGGTCATTGTTCTGCTGGAAGACACATGACCTCTGAGGGAGACCCAGCTTTCTCACACTGGGCCCTACATTATGCTACAAAATTTGTTGGTAGTCTTCAGATTTATAATGCCATGCACACGGTCAAGCAGTCCAGTGCCAGAGGCAGCAAAGCAACCCCAAAACACCAGGGAACCTCCGCCATGTTTGACTATAGGGACTGTGTTCTTTTCTTTGAATGCCTCTTTTTTTCTCCTGTAATCTCTATGTTGATGCCTTTGCCCAAAAAGCTCTACTTTTGTCTCATCTGACCAGAGAACATTCTTCCAAAACATTTTAGGCTTTCTCAGGTAAGTTTTGGAAAACTCCAGCCTGGCTTTTTTATGTGTCGGGGTAAGAAGTGGGGTCTTCCTGGGTATCCTACCATACAGTCCCTTTTCATTCAGATGCCGATGGATAGTACGGGTTGACACTGTTGCACTCTTGGACTGCAGGGCAGCTTGAACTTGTTTGGATGTTAGTTGAGGTTCTTTATCCACCATCCGCACAATCTTGTGTTGAAATCTCTCATCAATTTTTCTTTTCCATCCACATCTAGGGAGGTTAGCCACAGTGCCATGGGCTTTAAACTTCTTGATGACACTGCGCACGGTAGACACAGGAACATTCAGGTCTTTGGAGATGGACTTGTAGCCTTGAGATTACTCATGCTTCCTCACAATTTGGTTTCTCAAGTCCTCAGACAATTCTTTGGTCTTCTTTCTTTTCTCCATGCTCAATGTGGTACACACAAGGACACAGGACAGAGGTTGAGTCAACTTTAATCCATGTCAACTGGCTGCAAGTGTGATTTAGTTATTGCCAACACCTGTTAGGTGCCACAGGTAAGTTACAGGTGCTGTTAATAACACAAATTAGAGAAGCATCAAATGATTTTCCTAATGGCCACTTTACACACACCATCTTACCTGTCCAACTTTTGACCAACTTACTGGTTGCAGTGAAATCATGGACACATTGTTCCATTTGTACACAGCCACAAAATGGAGCAATGTGTCCATGATTTCACTGCAACCAGTAAGTTGGTCAGAAGTTGGACAGATAAGTTGGTGTCTGTAAAGTGGCCCTTACAGTGCCAATACTTTTGTCCACCCCCTTTTTATGTTTGCTGTGGAATTAGATCCAATTTGGCTTTAGGACAATTCTTTTTGTGTTTTTTAATTGAAGACAAATTAAATGAAGATAATAATACCAAAGAATTTGTGATTGCAATCATTTTCAGGATGAAACTGAGTATTATCTGACAGAATTGCAGGGGTGTCAATACTTTTGGCTACAACTGTTATATATATATATATGTATGTATGTATATATGTATACAGGGTGGGCCATGGGAATGGTTGGTGATATCAATTCCTGTTTGTGGCACATTTGTATATGGGAGGGGGAAAACTTTTACACATGGGTGGTGACCATGGCGGCCATTTTGCAATCGGCCATTTTGGATCCAACTTTATTTTTTTTAATGTGAAGAGGGTCATGTGACACATCAAATTATTAAGAATTTCATAAGAAAAACAATGGCATGCTTGGTTTTACCGTAACATTATTCTTTCATGAGTTATTTACAAGTTGTTCCTTGTTTACAGCCATTGACATGTTGCAGAGGTTAACACATAGAAATTGTGTTGATGTCTGGTGAAACGCAGTACCCGTGTCATTGCAGCAGATTTCAATGCAATACACCCTACGAGACCACCCATCTCCCATGATACAGTTAGCAAACTGCTTGCCAAATTTTGTGAAACAGGTTTCAGTGTTGGATTTGCAAAAAAGTGGATGCAAGAAAACTGTCAATAATGAAGAAACATCAGTGGCTGTCCTAGCTTCATTCAGCAAGAGCCCACCGCAAAGCACTCGCCGCATGTCACTGGGAGTGGCATCAGTCCAACATCCCTTCCGCAGATATTAGCTAGATCCCTACAAGATTGTTGGTACTTAGATTAACTTCGCTGGAAGTCTTTAGGGGGGTATAAAAGAGAAAAAGCCCTGGCGCAACTCTAAGTGCAGTAATTAAATTTCAACATAGAGATGTTATACTTTGATATTTCTCACCTTTTAGGTGTCTTGGTTATATTGCATATAAGATCTCCTTTCGTGTGCAAGCTCTCCCACTCCGGATGGATCAGATCTAGGAAACCTGGTTCGTCACATGTAGTAATAAGTATATCTGTCTATTGGTACAGCGCTTCCACAGTGCCCACTGTGATATACATTTTAAGAATAAAGGAAAATCTATTTGAACTCCGGGTCTCCTGTGGAAGTGCTGTATCAATAGACTGGTATACTTATTACTACAAGACTGTTGGAACACAAAACATGATGGTATGGTGTGGTATATGGGGTAAAAAGATATTGGGGCCATTCTTCATCAATGGATAACCTCAATGCCACTGGATATCTGATATTGCTACATGATGTTGTGTTGCCCTCTTTATGCACTGAAGATGGCACGTTCCCTGAGTTTTTCCAACAAGATGGTGCACCACCACATTATGGTGTCAGGTCCGAGCATTCCTACATGAACAGTTTCCTGGAAAGTGGATTGGTCGTCGTGGGCCAGTTGAATGGCCACCAAGTCTCCTGATCTGACCACCATTAGACTTTTATTTTTGGGGTCATCTGAAGGCAATTGTCTATGCTGTGAAGATACGAGATGTGCAGCATCTGAAACAACAGATACTGGAAACCTGTGCTAGCATTTCTTCTGTGGTGTTGCTATCAGTGTGTCAAGAGTGGGAGAAGAGGGTTGCATTGACAATCCACACAATGGGCAGCACTTTGAACATATTTTGTAAGTGGTCATAAACTTGTAATTAACTCAGGAAAGAATAAAACTACGTTAAAACCAAGCACATCATTGTTTTTCTTATGAAATCTTCAATAAGTTTGATGTGTCACACAACCCTCCTCCCTTTGAAAAAAAGTTGGATCGAAAATGGCCGACTCCAAAATGGCCGCAGTGGTCAACACCCATCTGGAAAAGTTTCACCCCTCCCATATACTAATGTGCCACAATCAGGAAGTTGATATCACCAACCATTCCCATTTTATGTAGGTGCATCCATATAAATGGCCCACCATAGGGGCCTCAGCACTGCACGGACTGATCGCTTGTGTTATGTATAGAGGCTTCAGGACACATGATCACTTTCTATCAGTGACGTTGCTTCGGCATCGCTGGGAGGAGATGAGTCAGAACAGTATCTGGGGGTCATCAGCCGACCACGCGTTGTCATGGCAACGCATCGAGGCGCCATGATCACATCAGAGGGCCACCATGCTGGAGGGGAACAGCGCAATCACTGCTGCAGTGCTTTAGAACACACTATGCGACCTAAAGAGTTAATGCTGTGAGCTGCAAGCTTAGCACGTGAGCTCGCATCATTGGGAGTGAGGCAGCCTAAGGCGTACATATACACCCTTCATCGTGAAGGGGTTAAAGCGGCTTCTCAGTGAATGGCAGTCGTCATCACAGGAGGGGCAATAACGTCCTGATCAGGGGACGTCTCACACTGGGCAGCAGATTGGGGAGATTTTATCATGGATGGGGCACTTTTAATCCTGTTTCAAGATGGAGCCAAAAGTTGAGCGAACAACTGACGCTCCATTCATTCTCCATCGGCCACCACATAGCAAATGGATGGACTGGTGGTCAAGCATAAGCAGTGATTAACTCCTTCACGACCAAGGACGTAATGGCACGTCCTTGGTTATTTCCCACCCCCTAATGCGAGCTCCAATTCTCCTCCCACATCTCAGCTGGTCTCATCAGCTGTGATGTGTAGCTAAGAGCACCGATCGGATCAGAGATCACTGACAGCATGAACCAAAGCACCGCGGCGGGGATTGCGCCGCTCCTCACTGGTATCAGAGGTCCCCTGATGCGATCACGGGAACTTAATGCTTTACCTGGACATCCCGGGGTCCTGTAATGACCTCAGAAGCTGTCCTGATTCACTTCCGGCTGGCGATGACCCAGTGACATCATCGGCAGGAAGTGACCATTTCCCGTGTCTTCTGATGAGCAGCAGCTCATCGGAAGACAAGAGAAGCCAACGGCTAGTGGATTACTGAGGCCCCCTAGTGGGCTATGTAAAATAAAGAAAAAAAAAATAAATTTTTTCAATTATGTATAAAAAGCCCCTAAAATTTCAAATCACAGCCCCCTTTTGCACCATTGAAAAGAAAGCTATTAAAAAAAAAATAAAAAAAACACACATATTTGGTATCGTCGCGTTCAGAAATGCCCGATCTATTAAAATATAAAATCAATCAGATCGGTAAACTGCGAAGAAGGAAAAAGTCTAAACTCCAAAATTACCGTATTTTTTCGCTTTATAAGACGCACCGGATTATAAGACGCACCCCCACATTTGATGAAGGAAAAGAGGAAAAAATAATTTTTTATGTTAAATGAGGTTCACCTTATAATGCCAGTGTCTGTCTTATATGTATGTCCTCCAACCTCGTATATATATATATATATATATATATATATATATGTATATATATATATATATATATCCCCCCACATAGCCTTCATTTTGGCACACTGTCCCCCCTATAATGGTGGCACACAGTCCCCCCTATGATGCTGGCACACAGTCCCCCCTATGATGCTGGCACACAGTCCCCCCTATGATGCTGGCACACTGTCCCCCTTTGATGCTGGCACACTGTCCCCCATTGATGCTGGCATACTGTCCCCCTATGATGCTGGCACACTGTCCCCCTATGATGCTGGCACACTGTCCCCCTTTGATGCTGGCACACTGTCCCCCATTGATGCTGGCACACTGTCCCCCTATGATGCTGGCACACTGTCCCCCATTGATGCTGGCACACTGTCCCCCTATGATGCTGGCACACTGTCCCCCTATGATGCTGGCACACTGTCCCCCTATGATGCTGGCACACTGTCCGCCTTTGATGCTGGCAAACTGTCCCCCATTGATGCTGGCACACTGTCCCCCTATGATGCTGGCACACTGTCCCCCTATGATGCTGGCACACTGTCCCCCTTTGATGCTGGCACACTGTCCCCCATTGATGCTGGCACACTGTCCCCCATTGATGCTGGCACACTGTCCCCCATTGATGCTGGCACACTGTCCCCCTATGATGCTGGCACACTGTCCCCCTATGATGCTGCCACACTGTCCCCCTATGATGCTGGCACACTGTCCCCCATTGATGCTGGCACACTGTCCCCCATGATGCTGGCACACTGTCCCCATTGATGCTGGCACACTGTCCCCCTTTGATGCTGGCACACTGTCCCCCATTGATGCTGGCACACTGTCCCCCATTGATGCTGGCACACTGTCCCCCTATGATGCTGGCACACTGTCCCCCTATGATGCTGGCACTGTCCCCCATAAGGCTGGCGCACATTTAAAATAATAAACAATATCATACTCACCCCTCTCCTCGCTCCCTCGCTGTCCGTGCTATCACCGCTCTCTGTGCTGTGGCGGCATCCGGTACTGTGAGCAGCGCGCAGGTGATGACGTCACTCTGCAGCAACGCTCACAGGACCCGGATGCCGGCAAAGACAGCGGGGATGGCGCGGACGGCAGGGAGCAAGGAGATGGGTGAGTATGATCGTGCTCCCAGAGATAGTCAGTGTCTTCCACGCTTTCATTGCGTGGAAAGCACTAACTATCCACACGTGACCGCAGCCTCTGGGCTGCGGTCCTGCTCCTGTAGTATGGGCTGCTCCCGCTCATGATTGACAGCGGGAAGCAGTGCATATTACAGGAGATAATGAGCGGCCCCACATGACCAGGGGCCACTGCAGCCCCCTACAGCCTCCTGAGAGCCCCTGGACACCGCTCCACAGCCCCCCCCCCACCACACAAGTATTCTTTCACATTATAAGACGCACCCCCCACTTTCCCCCAAAATTTTGGGGAACAAAAGTGCGTCTTATAATGCGAAAAATAGGGTAAGTTTTTTTTTCGCTGCAACATTGCGATAAAATACAATAACGGGCGATCAAAACATCACACTACCCAAAAATAGTATCATTAGAAACGTCAGCCCGAGACACAAAAAATAAGCCGTCACTCAGCCCCAGATCCCGAAAATGAGAACGCTGCAGGGCGCGGAACATGGCGCAAATTAAGAATTCTTTTTCTTTAAAAACTTCAGAATTTTCTTTCACCACTTAGATAACAATAAAAGTAACATGTTTGGTATCTACGAACTCGTACTGACCCGAGGCATCACACCATCACGTCAGTTTTACCATATAGTGACCATGGTGAATAAAAAAACAAAAAAAGTGTAATTGCACTTTTTTTGCAATTTCATTGCACTTGGAACTTTTTTCCTGCTTTTCAGTACACTATATGGTAAACTAAATTATCTTATTCAAAAGTACAACTCGTCCCGCAAAAAGCAAGCCCCCATATGTCTATATTGACAGAAAAATAAAAAAAGTTATGACTCTTGGGAGAAGAGGAGGACAAAACGATAAATGGAAAATCGCCCAGGGATGACGGGGTTAAAAAAACTTGTGGATACGTTCACCGGACATCCCCTGTAAAGGAATCTTACACAATGATCAAATACTGTGATCCACTTATGAAACTAATTTATATTCACATTCACCATGTTGGAGCGAGTACAGTATCAGGCAGTTATGATGACATCATACACTCTGAATGACATCACAGATGATATAGAATGTGCAGAGATCTGCTCCGGAGCCATCTTGTGCCACTTGTACCTGACAGCTTCTCCTCCAGAAGCCTTTATAGCCTCATACAAGCTGACATCCTGGTGTGCTGACCCTTCTATCCCTAGATTTCAGCTTATCTGCATGTTTCCCTCAACATAGCACAGTCGGTGAGTTTAATATGCTGCTGCCCACCTATATATAACAATGTAATGTTTTGCACTTCATATATACTTATGTTGTATTGAGAATTTCTATCTGTTTTTTCTAGTTTTACACTTAACCCATTATTAAAAGTTGAAAAGGACCCCCAGGGTCCATGTCAATGCATTGATGGGAAAGAGTTTCACTGTCTGTCAACTCGTTCTTCAGGAGTACAGAGCGAGGGTGCCAGAACAGTAAAACAACTACTATAAACGGGGTCGAAGCACAGACACTGACTTCTAGCAGAGAACAGTCAAGCCGCATACAGACACAATGTCAGATATAGGATCTGAAGTTTATGTGACACGCTCCCATGTAAGCGCATCTTCACGGAAGTCTGTGAGCAGCGCTGCAATTGCCATCACCAGGGCGAAGGCGGAAGCCGCCAAAGTGAGAGCTGCTTATGCTGAACAGGAGTGGTTATTAAAGAAAGAAAAGGCACGTCTGGAAGCCGACCTCGCAAAACTCGCCATAGACACAGAAGCAGCAGCAGAAGCTGAGGTACAGGTTTTAGAAGAAGCAGCACGCTGCGATAGTGAAAGTTTCAGCTTAAGGCTCGGACCTGAACTTAATCATCATGATATCTCACAACGCACTTCAGACTACGTGCTACAGCATACCTCATTAGATGACCATCTACATTCATCTCCAAGAGAGAGACCGAATCCTGTCATTCAGCCATCAACCTTCATTCACCAATCATCCCACATTAAGTATGAAAGTAATTCTGTCCACCTTCCATCATCAGTGAGACCAGCACCCGAACCTGTAGATCCCTACTACACAGAGAACACTTTCAAGATAGAGGACCCCGACGGTGACTATCGTGACGAAGATGCATTTTACGGCAACGATAGCTCACGGAGACCTCATCACAGCAACAGGCACCTGGGCCGCCTTCTCAGAGAACAAGAGCTACCAGCTTTCCTCAAGTTCTTTGCACGTCGTGAGTTACTCACCAAAGGTCTCTTAAAGTTTAACGACCGTCCCGAAAGTTTCAGAGCATGGAGAGCTAGCTTCCTTCAGAAACGCCACCGCTGACCTAGACATCTCTGCCAGCGAAGAGATCGACCTCTTGGTTAAGTGGCTAGGAAATGAATCGGTAGAACACGCGAAACGCATCAGAGATCTCAGCATCAACAACCCGAGGAAAGGTTTGTACACGTTATGGGAGAGACTTGATGAGTGCTATGGCTCCTCAGAAATGATAGAAGAATCCCTCTTCAAAAGGTTGGAAGACTTTCCTATAATCTCTAATCTATTATATAATTGCGAATGGGTTTTTTGCCCCTTTTGAGTCCGCTCGCGCTGCGAGTCAGCGTGGTCATGTGGATACGCCCGAAGCATTGGCCGCGAAGCGGCCATTGCGAGTCAGAGACTCGCTCTTCTAGAATCCCGATGCATGTGCATCGGGCACCCAGCTAGTCTCTAATAAGAACTTTCACATGCTCTAGAGAATTGAGCGACCTCTTAGTAGAACTCCAAGTCGCCAAGACTGAAGGAGACCTGCCAGGCCTCGCATTCCTAGACACAGCCAGAGCCATCAAACCCATAGTGAAGAAACTACCTTACAGTTTGCAAGAGAAATGGTTGAACTGGGGTTCAGATTACAAGCAGCGTCACAACGTGGTGTTCCCTCCATTCCACATCTTTGTAGATTTTGTCCGCCAGCAGGCCTAGATAAGGAACGATCGCAGCTTCAACCTTTCTGCTGTAGATCCTGTCAACCCAAGAACAAGTAAACCTGTTCCAGTTCGCAACCCCAGAGACTCACCTATCACCGTACACAAAACTAATGTGTCTTCTGCAGACTCATCACACAAGACCCACAGTACAATAGACCCGGAAAGGGAGTGCCCCTTACATAAAAGGCCTCACCCACTAAAAGAGTGCAGGAGTTTTAGGGGAAAATCCCTTAAAGACCGTAGACTCTTCCTCAAAGAAAATAACATATGCTACAGATGTTGCGCATCTACATCCCATTTAGCTAAAGACTGCAAAGCCAGTATTGTTTGTTCGGAGTGTAACAGCCAAGAGCACTGCACAGCTCTACACCCAAGGCCAGCCCTGCAGACCCCCTCATCCATAGACCGACTTACAGAGCACGGCGGGGAGGAGAAAGACAGTACACCTCCTGAAGTGTCACCCCAGTGCACTCAAGTCTGCGGAGAAGGTCTTATTAACAAATCCTGCTCAAAGATCTGTTTGGTTACAGTTTACCATATTGGCCACAGAGAAAAGGCGGTTAAACTCTACGCTATCCTCGATGACCAGAGTAATAGATCACTTGCCAGTTCAGTTTTCTTTGACATCTTTAAAATTGAGGGACTCAGCTCGTCCTACTCACTAAAAACATGCACAGGAGTGAGTGAAGAATCTGGGAGGAGAGCTACAGGTTATCAAATCGAATCCCTGGATGGGAAGACATCCTTAGCCCTTCCTACATTAATCGAGTGTAATTCTATCCCAAACAATAGAGAAGAAATCCCCACTCCAGAAGCGGCACTATATCACCCTCATTTGAGAAGCATAGCGCATCTCATTCCCGCACTCAATCCCCAAGCCAAGTTAGTCCTTTTGCTAGGGAGAGACATCATCAGAGTCCACAAGGTGAGTAAACAGATAAACGGTCCTCATAACTCGCCCTACGCTCAGAAGCTAGACCTAGGATGGGTAGTTATAGGGGACGTTTGCCTCAGAGATGCTCACGAGTCAAACAACATTTACTCTCTCTACACGAACACGTTGGAGAGTGGCCATCCATCCTTTTTCCTACCCTGACCCAACAAATTCCTTGTGAAGGAGAAGCACACCAACTCGGCACAATTAAATGGCAGAGAAGACAACGCCACTGAATCGAAAGTCCTAGACTCATCCACAGTCTCTCTTCCTGTACAACGCAGTCTAGGGTGTAATTGGGACTCAGAGTCTGATGGTTTAACTTTTCAAGTCAACCTAGAGAAAAAACCCTTCACATGATGAGGCATCCTGTCCACAATCAGCGATCCTGATGACTCATTTCTGCTTACTCCTCCAACTCTCCTTACCCAGACGTTTAATGAGAGCACGCCAACGTCCAGAAAGTCTACTACTAAAGACTTGTACAAATCCCAGTGGAAAAGAGTTCAAATGTTAACAGACCTGTTTCTGAACTTATTCTATTGCTCTAGTTGAAATTTATGTGGTATTCCCTGGATACCAGACGGGGAGTGTCGTGCCTTTCTTACAAATACGTGCATTTAGCTTGCTTGAGACAATAAATTGTTTGCTTGTTCAGCGATGACTTATCCCATAGCGCCATCTGTTGACAATGTTCCCATATTACATTATGTTTACTGCATAGTCTAATTTTGGTCCCTCCATGCCTATGTAATCCCATGAGGCTGTGCTCTAGGCTTTGCCCCTTCTCCTCCAGAAGCCATTACAGCCTCATACAAGCTGACATCCTGGTGTGCTGATCCTTCTCTCTCTAGATTTCAGCTTATCTGCATGTTTCCCTCAACATAGCACAGTCGGTGAGTTTAATATGCTGCAGCCCACCTATATGTAACAATGTAATGTTTTGCACTTCATGTATACTTTTGTACTGAGAATTTCTATCAGTTTTTTCTAGTTTTACACTTAACCCATTATTAAAAGTTGAAAAGGACCCCCAGCGTCCATGTCAATGCATTGATGGAAAGAGTTTACCTGTCTGTCAACTCGTTCTTCAGGAGTACAGAGCGAGGGTGCCAGAACACATGGTGGCGTGCATAATTACAGTCAAGGTGGGGGAGAGTGGCACACAGCCCCGCCAGTTGCAGCTTCCTCGATACTAGGAAGCCGCAGTAATGATCTAATAAAATACGGATTTATAAAGATCGCCAGCGCGGTGTGTGGACAACAAGGGATGGATAAAATGAGGATACCAAGCTGCAGGGGTAGGTAAAAAGGGGATGTGGGGTGGTGTTATGGGGTCAGGATCACTTTAAAGGACTCGCTACTCCCGAGTAATCACAAGAAACTCGAGGAGTAGCAAGTAGCCCAAATATCGTTACTATTCGGCGAGTACCGAATAGTAACGATTATACTCGCTCATCCCTAGTCTGATCCTGATTTGGGGCCCATGGGTGGATGCTCCACTCCCGTGTCCCCTAGGACTCCCTCTCTCTACGTCCCTCCTCCTCCTCCATCCTCCCTGGACTCCTCACTCTAACTCTCTTTTAGTCCCACCCCCTCTACCTATTCTCTCCTCAAGCCAGCAGATGGGGTCTGCCCATCATGGGGTCCCTTCCCCTGGACTGGAGTTGGGATGGTGTTGTGTGCAGGTTATGTGTCTCGGGTTTGTGACCTTTCTCACCTGAGAGTGATGATACCACACCTGTGAAGTGCTTGCAGCATCACTGTGGCGACCAGTCCGCAGGGGCTCCACATCAGGACTAAATACATATTACTTTTGCCAAATCAAGTGTACAATGGGGAATAGGGATAGGGACTGTGGGGATGGTGGGTAGGGACTGTAGGAACAATGGATGGGCAGATACAGGGACTAAATCTATTTATCTATCATCTAAGTACCATCTATCTAGAAAAAATAAATATCAAGGCTTGATAAAGGTTTGCTGTCAGACAAAATGTCTCGCCACATATTGGGCTAATAAACTCTATTTTTTGCATATTAATTGGAGTTCTGCCTGCTGGATTTATTTTTTCTATATTATCTTGTTTTGGACATCACATTACCAGTTATTGCACCCAGGGCTGCCACTAGGAATTTTTGGCAGATAGAAAACAAGCGGTGTCAGAGGTTTGGAGCGCTAAAGAAACCACGGGTTGGTGATTAAATTACCAATAATTTATTGCACGAACAGCAGGGGTCCAGTATGCCACAACGCGTTTCGACGCACAGATGCGTCTTTCTCAAGTGGAATTTTTGGGCCCCCTGAGACTCTGCCAAGCCTCCACCCAAACATACATTATATTTATAGTGAAAAATTGGAATAGCACCAAAAATTACCTCAATTTATGTGCAAAGCTTTCCCAACCAGCAATCCAGACAGTTCCTTACAATAGAGTAAAAAAAGGAAAAACAGCACAAAACAATGGAAAAAAGTGGACTTTATTGCCCAATGCGTGACCACGCCATTGGGCAATAAAGTCCACTTTTTTCTATATTTTTATGTTGTTTTACCTTTTTTTATTTTTTCTACTCTCTCTATTATATATTCCATACACACAAACCCTAGAGCCGGCTGCATGCCAGAGCCACAGGCAGAGCCGGCGGTGGGCCAGAGCCATAGACAGAGCCGGCGGCGGGCCAGGACCACAGACAGAGCCTGCGGCGGTCCAGAGCCACAGACAGAGCCGGCGACGGTCCAGAGCCACAGACAGAGCCGGCGGCTGGCCAGAGCCACAGATCATGATGTCCCAGACGTCATCGCTGCGGGACTCTGCTCTATGTGCGCGCTGGCCCGGCTATACCGCTGTGATCCTCCCAGGGCTGCCACTAAGAATTTTGGGGCCCCTTACTGCCAACAATTTTGGGGCCCCCCCTGAGACTCCGCCCAGACTCCACCCCTGCTCTACCTCTGCCCAGGCTCCACCTCCACCCTAGCTCCACCTCCACCTAAACATACGTTATATATATAGTGAAAAATTGTAACAGCACCAAAAATTACCTCAATTTATGTGCATGACAGTCTAGGGCCCACCAGGGAAACTTACACCAGGGGCCCGCCCACTCTTCAGCTATATGCAGCCACCTGTTAGCCGTTATACCCATTATATTGGCGGCTCCTGCACATCCCTGTGCGCTCACCATTACTGTGATGTACAATTACTGTAGTTTACATTAAAGGATTCTTTAGTGAAAACAAGTTATCGGTGATCCACAGGCTAGGAAGGTGATCACTTATTTATTGTTGGAATCTGCCAGTGGAAACCGCATAGTCAAAAGAATGTGGAGCTTTTATCCCCATTATAAACTGCAGCGTCCGGTGATGACGTGACCGCAGCTACATTCATCATCATTGGAGCTTCCAGAAAAAAGCCAAACCCAGCACTCACAGCCACTGAGGACATGAGCGGATCAGTGGTCGAGTCATAAATGAGCTCCAGTCTAATGGGGAGAAAACAAACCAGGACCAAGGACCGGCTTTAAAGATGATGATTGTAATGTGTCTTCAGTGTGTTTTTGTTTTGTTTTTTCTGAATTAAATGAACTTTTAAGGATCTCAGGATTCTGTGCTGGATTTTTTTTTCTATTTTTTTGGACATGTAATGGGATAAAAGTTGCACATTCATCAGTTGGACCCCCACCAATTAATATCTCATCACTTATCCTTAGAATATGTACACAATGAGTATTTGGTGAGATTTTTACCTCAGTATTTGTAAGACATAAGGAGTAAAACAATAAGAGGTAATTTTTTTCTGCATTTTTCACCCACTCCTGGTTCTGTTTTACAAATATTGAGGTGAAAATCTCACTAAATACTCACCGTGTGCATATGGTCTTTGACGAGATGATTACTTGCTGTAAGTGCATCTCTGGTGCTGTGTAATAGTCACAGGACAAGGGGGGTTAAACATCCAAGTATTTAATATCTATTAGAAATAAAAAAATGTTCCCCTTATTAATATCAGTAAAATCAAATGACCAACCACAATCCACTATACCAAGACCAATGATACCACATAGAAGAGAGAAATACCACCACGTCGTGACCATAGCATATATTACGACCACATAGTGCCCAAATAATGCCATATACAAGGCACAAATACTGCCACACCATGACCAGAGCAATAATACCACCAGATAGTGACTAATAATAGTACAATAGTGAAAAGTTAAAAAAGCTCTGCATATTGGGTCAGTGTACAGGTAATACAGCAATTATAACTGACATTATATATAGAAGCTCTGTATATAGTGTCTAGTGTACAGGTAAGACTGTGATCACTGGTGACATTATACATAGGGGCTCGGTATATAGTGTCAGTGTACATGTAAAACAGTGATCACCGGTGACATTATACACAGGAGCACCTGTACATTGTCTCAGTGTACAGGTAATACAGAGATCACCAGGGACATTATACATAGGGGCTCTGTATATACTGTCAGTGTACAGGTAATGCAGAGATCACGAGTGACATTATACACAAGAGCTCTGTATATAGTGTCAGTGTACAGGTAAAACAGTGATCACCTTTAACATTATACACAGGAGCTCTGTATGCAGTATAGTGTCACTGTACAGGTAATGCAGAGATTACCAGTGGCATTATACACAGGAGCTCTGGCAGGGGCGTATCTGGGGGGGGCAGCCGGACCTTCAGCCCCGGGCGCCAGCCAGTGGGGGGCGCAGCGCCGCCGCCAGAACTAATCACCTCGCAGGCAGCAGCTCGCAGCATATTGTGCACGGCCACGGGCGGCCGCGGAGCTGCATGCATACAACCATTCCATCCTGCTCTGCTTGGTCCGCCCCGCCCCCTGACCCTCAACCCCCCCCCCCCCGGGCACGTCGCGCGCACGTCGCGCTGTGGCTGACGTGACGTCACCCGGCGCGCCGCATAGACGGAGTCACGGAGAGAGGCAGAGGAGCCGAGGTTAGGAGCTGCTGACAGTGACCGCTGTCTGTGGCCTGCCTCCTCCTGACCTGAGTCGTCCGGGTGCCGGTCCGTCCTCCTAGGCTAGCTGCGGTGCGCGGGCGCGGCTGTGCCTACAACTCTACTCGTCTCTCCAGACTCCAGTCCAAGTAAAGTAAAAATTAACCATAAACAGGCGGGGTTAATGGGGGGGGGTGGTTGTCTGTGGGAGTTATTAGGTGTATATGTTATCTACATCAGGGCAGGTACAGGCACACACTAAGAGGTATAATATAATACCTCATGCTGTGTGCCCCCTGCCTGGTGATGTATACATATATACACCTCACGGTGTGCCTACCTGATGTATACATATATATACCTGAGGTATATATATGTATACATCATCAGGCAGGCACACCGTGAGGTGTATATATGTATACATCAGGCAGTGAAACACAATACACAGAGCACAGCTGAGAAGAGGGGGCAGCAGGGGTGACTGACCGAGGAAAGCCCAACCCCCCCCCCCCCCCCCCCCGGTCCTCACCTACCTTGGGGGGGGCGCCAAAATAGATCTGTGCCCCGGGCGCCATCAATCCTAGTTACACCACTGAGCTCTGGATATAGTGTCATTGTGCGTGTATAGGTAATATGACACACACCCAGGGCTGTGGGGTACTCGGCTCTCGGGCTCTCTCTTCTTCTAGTCAGGGAAGTCACGGGTGGCCATCCCGAGGCCGTGGCCCTGGGGGTCAACTGAAAAGTGGGAAATATTAACAGGGGATTATTTACTAGTTGTCTTTGTCGTGACGCCACCAGCTGAGTCTGGTGATGACCACGAGCACCGCCACAGTCCTCCGGTGGTCGGTGGTATTGCGGCTTGGATGGAATAGTCCCCGCAGGCGGGACTGGACCACCGGGGCAGTGATGCTGTAAAGCAAACCGTTTATATTGAAAGGATGCAACAGAGTCAAAGCTTCACTTCACTGGGTAACTTTACTTGAACACTCTCTTTCAGCTTACAGTTCAGCAGTTCATTAGATGGTATACTGGGGAATGCTCCAGGCTGCAATTGGGATGTCTGGCTTGAGATAGAACCCTCTTTTATGTTCCTTTCTTTTCCTTCTATTCTGTTCCCAGTGTGAAGCTTGATCTCCTGTAGATAATCTGGCCTCCTGCTGCTTCTTATTCTGTCTCCTCCCCCTTTTGTACCAGTCGGGTTAACCTTCTCTTGAATGCCGCAGCTGCCTACTGCGCTTCTGGCTTCCCTCTTGTGGGATCTTTGGGAGTCAGGGCCGTATTTATAATATCCCTGTTTAACGGATTTTCTGTGAGACTTGGAGTACTCACAGGTGCGGGCTCCGGTACCCGGGTTTCTTCCTATGGGGCAAACTCTATACGTTACTCGCTCCCCACCCAAGTCAACTCTGCGTTCCAGAGTCTTCTTGCTTTCTTCCTCTTTTTGGGATCTGTTCTCTCTCAGGGCCCCTCAGCCGAGATGGCCCTCTTGGTTTCCTGCAGGCTGTCTCCTGCTCCTTCCACCTCCTCCTCAGTCTCCGACCCTCTCTCCAACTCTCCTCTCTCATTCTGAGCTCTCTGGTTCCCTCTAGAGGTCACTAAGACCCTCCCGGGGTTCCTCCCACCCACTACTCTAGTGTGTGAGTGCTGCTCTAGGGCTCCATCTTGTGACCATTGTCCCAATTGCAGTGGAGTACTACACTGCTTTTCTGGGTGCAGTACCCCTTCTGTGGCACCTACATAGTGGGGCACCACAAATACACATACTCACCAGTGATGTCTTTAGGTGAAGTCCTTCATCATCACTTTTCTTCTTTATCTATCGCAGACCGATATCACGTCTTCTAGCCAGGACTCATCTCTGCAGAAAATAACACAGTTACCTATAACCGATCACTACTAGAGCACATTCCCACTTTTCCCAAGATTTCTATACTATATCAAACAACAAAAAAAGTGGCAAAAATAGACTGCTGCACTCCTTGTCAGAGGTTGTAGAAACCTTTAATGGGCCTTTAGGGTAACTGTGCACTTTGTTAATTGCTGTGCACAAATCTAAAAAAAGGGGTTAATGCTTGTACAAAACGTGAGCAGCATGGCAGTTACCCTGAAGGCCCCTTAAAGGCTTCTACAACCTCTGACATGTAGTGATGCAGTCCATTTATTCGGATTACTATGTATATATATAATCTTAATCCAGAGGGAGAAAACTGGGCACTATCTGTGTATTACAACCGGTGACATTCCATTAATTATTCCTGACTGTAGGTATCCAGCATAATGGAGGTGCTCACATAACGTAAGTATAAAATTTCAGCAAAGTAGACAAAAGCCAGTGGCACTCACCAAATTGTGATCTTCAGGTTTAATTCAAATTCCAAGTATACATTTTTGGAATCCAAGTGGTGGGGGAGGGAGGTGCGGGAACGAGGACTATCCTCGTTCCCGCACCTCCCTCCCCTACCACTTGGATTTCGAAAATGTATACTTGGAATTTGAATTAAACCTGAAGATCACAATTTGGTGAGTGCCACTGGCTTTTGTCTACTTCACTGATATATATATATATATATATATAAAAAAAATCCCCCATCCTGGCGGGGTCACTGCCTCATATACTGTATGACCCCCCTACTTTTGCCCCCAAAAACTGGGAAAACCTATTGACTCGCGTATAAGCCTAGGGTGGACAATGCAGCAGCTATCGGTACTGAAAAATTTTAAAAATGAAAATAGATACGAATAAAATGTTGAACTTTATTTTAAATAGAAACAGTAAACTACCAATGCAGCAGACCACCGTCCTGTTATAAAGCCCCCTATCACTGGTATATAGCCCACCATCCCTGTATATAGCAGCCATAACTAGTATACAGTTGCCGCCAGCAGGGGTAATACAGGCCCCCCAGCAGGGGTAATACAGGCCCCCCAGCAGGGGTAATACAGGCCCCCCAGCAGGGGTAATACAGGCCCCCCAGCAGGGGTAATACAGGCCCCCCAGCAGGGGTAATACAGCCCCAGCAGGGGTAATCTCACCCCCTCGGTCTGCAGGCACCCGGGTCCTCCAGCTGCTCCGTCTGCGTGTGCGGCTTCTAATACCGGCGTCCTTCCCGCACTTCCTGTTTGAATGTGATCATGTGACCGCGGTCACATAATCACATTTAAACAGGAAGAGCGGGGAGGACGCCGGTATTAGAAGCCGCGCACGCAGACGGAGCAGCTGGAGGACCCGGGTGCCTGCAGACCGAGGGGGTGAGATTACCCCTGCTGGGGGGCCTCTGTATACATGGGGGGGGCGGGGAGGCAGCGGGGGAGTCTATATTGTGCATGGGGAGCAGCAATGTACTATGCGCTGCTCCCCATGCACAATGAGCGGCACCACGTGACGTGCCGCTCATTCTGCAGCCTCCCCCCGCCTCCTCCTGCCTCCTGCAGTGCCCGGACACAGCCCCCACCACACCACACTGTATATGACTCGTGTATAAGCCGAGGGGGGACTTTTCAGCCCAATTTTTGGGCTGAAAAAGTCGGCTTATACAGTTAGGGCCAGAAATATTTGGACAGTGACACAAGTTTTGTTATTTTAGCTGTTTACAAAAACATGTTCAGAAATACAATTATATATATAATATGGGCTGAAAGTGCACACTCCCAGCTGCAATATGAGAGTTTCCACATCCAAATCGGAGAAAGGGTTTAGGAATCATAGCTCTGTAATGCATAGCCTCCTCTTTTTCAAGGGACCAAAAGTAATTGGACAATGGACTCTAAGGGCTGCAATTAACTCTGAAGGCGTCTCCCTCGTTAACCTGTAATCAATGAAGTAGTTAAAAGGTCAGGGGTGGATTCCAGGTGTGTGGTTTTGCATTTGGAAGCTGTTGCTGTGACCAGACAACATGCGGTCAAATGAACTCTCAATTGAGGTGAAGCAAAACATCCTGAGGCTGAAAAAAAAGAAAAAATCCATCAGACAGATAGCAGACATGCTTGGAGTAGCAAAATCAACAGTTGGGTACATTCTGAGAAAAAAGGAATTGACTGGTGAGCTTGGGAACTCTAAAAGGCCTGGGCGTCCACGGATGACAACAGTGGTGGATGATCTCCGCATACTTTATTTGGTGAAGAAGAACCCGTTCACAACATCAACTGAAGTCCAGAACACTCTCAGTGAAGTAGGTGTATCTGTCTCTAAGTCAACAGTAAAGAGAAGACTCCATGACTGTAAATACAAAGGGTTCACATCTAGATGCAAACCATTCATCAATTCCAAAAATAGACAGGCCAGAGTTAAATTTGCTGAAAAACACCTCAAGAAGCCAGCTCAGTTCTGGAAAAGTATTCTATGGACAGATGAGACAAAGATCAACCTGTACCAGAATGATGGGAAGAAAAAAGTTTGGAGAAGAAAGGGAACGGCACATGATCCAAGGCACACCACATCCTCTGTAAAACATGGTGGAGGCAACCTGATGGCATGGGCATGCATGGCTTTCAATGGCACTGGGTCACTTGTGTTTATTGATGACATAACAGCAGACAAGAGTAGCCGGATGAATTCTGAAGTGTACCGGGATATACTTTCAGCCCAGATTCAGCCAAATGCTGCAAAGTTGATTGGACGGCGCTTCATAGTACAGATGGACAATGACCCCAAGCATACAGCCAAAGCTACCCAGGAGTTCATGAGTGCAAAAAAGTGGAACCTTCTGCAATGGCCAAGTCAATCACCAGATCTTAACCCAATTGAGCATGCATTTCACTTGCTCAAATCCAGACTTGAGACGGAAAGACCCACAAACAAGCAAGACCTGAAGGCTGCGGCTGTAAAGGCCTGGCAAAGCATTAAGAAGGAGGAAACCCAGCGTTTGGTGATGTCCATGGGTTCCAGACTTAAGGCAGTGATTGCCTCCAAAGGATTCGCAACAAAATATTGAAAATAAAAATATTTTGTTTGGGTTATGTTTATTTGTCCAATTACTTTTGACCTCCTAAAATGTGGAGTGTTTGTAAAGAAATGTGTACAATTCCTACATTTTCTATCAGATATTTTTGTTCAACCCTTCAAATTAAACGTTACAATCTGCACTTGAATTCTGTTGTAGAGGTTTCATTTCAAATCCAATGTGGTGGCATGCAGAGCCCAACTCGCGAAAATTGTGTCACTGTCCAAATATTTCTGGCCCTAACTGTACATGAGTATATACGGTATATGGACCCTTCCTGTATATATATATGTCCCCCATCCTGGCTGGGTCCCTGCCCTGTATATATACAGGACGGGGCCCATATATATGAGACAGGAGCCCAGCCAGGGTGGGGGACATATATATACACAGGAAGCAGCCCATGTACATGAGGCAGGGGCCCAGCCAGGATGGGGAATATATATGAGTCGGTCGACAGGGTTGGGGTTCTTGGATAGTGGGACAGGTGGTTACTTCAGTGGGGAATCACGGTTGGACGGTTCCCGATTCCGTGCCCTGGACCCTCAATGGCGGTGATGGGGGTGATGATGATGGGGGAAATGGTATCATGACGCCACCTGTGATACCTGGTAATAGGGGCACCAGCGCTGCGGCCGGCCGCTGAGGTAATGGGAATGAAGCTTTGGTGACAGCTCTCCTGCTGGACAGTCCCAACAGAGAGTGGGGGAGGGGCTCAGCTGCTGTGAGCAGGTAAAGCTGCACATGTACACCAGCCTCCACCCCTGCAGCAAAGGGGAGTGTGTGTCTCCATGTGTCTGTGTGTGTGTAGGTTGTGTGTCTGTGTGGGTTGTGTATCTGTTTAGGTTGTGTCTGTTTGGGTTATGTATCTGTTTAGGTTGTGTCTGTGTCTTGTATCTGTGCATGGGTCGTGTGTCAGTGATGTGTGTGTGCTGTGTGAGGGTTGTATCTGTATGTGGGTTGTGTGTGGGCTGTGTCTGTATGTGTGTGGGTTGTGTCTGTGTGTGGGTTGTGTCTCTGTGTGTGGGGGTTGTGTATGAGGGGTGTGTCTGTGTGTGGTTTGTGAGTCTGTGTGGGCTGTGTCTGTGTATGTTGTGTCTGTGTGTGTGTGGGTTGTGTGTCTGTGTGTGTGGGCTGTGTCTATGTGTGTGGGCTGTGTCTGTGTATGTTGTATCTGTGTGTGCGTGGGTTGTGTCTCTGTGTGGGTTGTATTTGTCTGTGGGTTGTGTCTGTGTTGTCTGTGAGTGGGTTGCGTGTCTATTGTGTGTGGATTGTGTGTGTGGGTTGTGTCTCTGTGTGTGTGAGATGTGTCTGTGTTTAGGTTGTATTTGTGTATGTTGTGTCTGTGTGTGGGTTGTATGTCTGTGTGTCTGCGTGGGTTGTGTCTGTATGTGTGTGAATTGTATTTCTTTTTATGAATGTGTGTTTTGTCTGTGTGGGTTGTGTCTCTATGTATGTGTGTGGGTTGTCTGTGTGGGTTGTGTCTGTGTATGGTTGTGTGTCTGCGTGTGGGTTGTGTATGTGTGTTGTGTATGTGTTGTTACTGTGTGGGTTGTATTTGTGTGTGGGTTGTGTCTGTTGGTTGTGTCTGTGTGTGTGGGTTATGTCTCTGTTTGTTTGTGTATTGGTTGTGTCTGTTTGTGGGTTGTGTGTGAGGGTTGTTACTGTGTTGTGTGTCTGCATGGGTTGTGTGCCTGTGGGTTGTGTCTGTGTGTATGTGGGCTGTGTCTGTGTGTATTTAGGATATCTTATGAGTATGTACACTTGTCCTGCATGCATGTTCTGTGTATATGATGTGTACCTGTTGTGCATCTGTTAGCATGTATGTACTAAGGACATGTATGATGTGTGTGTGTGTCTGTGTGACTGTATGATGTATGTAATGAGCAGGTGTTGTCCAGTATATGTGTGGTGTATATAATGTAATTTAACCCCTTCACCACCGTTGACATTCATATATTTCAAAGGTTGTATCCTTGCCCTTGATACAGGCATTATACTAAATGGAGGACTATGGGCAGTGGCGTAAGTACCCGCGGTCGCAGCTGTCGCGGCTGTCCCCCAGGGGGCCCCGTTCCCCCTTGCTTCCAGCCGCCCGCCGCGACCGCGATAGCATTGGACGAGGAGTGGAGGGAGGACGGGAAGTGAAAGAAGCCTCACTTCCCGCAGCTGTGCCCGCCCCTCCTCTCCTCTGTGCAGAAGCCGGCAGACCACGCGGCAGTCACTGACAGCAGGTACTCACGCTGGCCCCCCCACCCGCTAGTACAAAAGCTCCTCAAAATCTTTCACTAGCACACCCCGACCCCCCCTTCTCAAAATTTTTCACCAGAACTCAAAACTCCTTCCTCCCCCCGCTCCTCACCTATGGGGCCCCAGAATGAATCCTGCATCGGGGCCCGCGGCGCTGAAGTTACACCACCAGTTCTGTCAGAAAGAATGAGCCCAAGTTCCTACCAACTATTGTGAGAAGCTTGTGGAAGGATATCCAAAATGTTTGACCCAAGAAATACAGTTTCAGGGCAATGGTACCAAATACTAATGAAATGTATGTAACCTTTGGCTTTGCAGAAAGTAATAAAAATGCCTTAGAACATTCTCACTCTCACTCTTCTTGGCATTTGGCAAATATTAATAATTATGGTAATCCTAACTGACGTAAAACGGGAAAGGTTTATTCTAATTTCATGTCTAATATTGAGAAAAACATGAATATGTCTTGTTATATAGTGTATGTAAACTTCTGGTTTCAACTGTATGTAGATCTGCCTTGGAACATGCATGTTAATAAATCACTGACTGTCATATCTTCTGAATTTAGACATCAAGTGTTTATATGTTATTTGGTATATGTCACTTTTATGTGTTTTTACTAGTTTATATCAAGTTTTTACCATGTCTAGTAATATCATTTTAATTAATTGAATTAAAAAAGGCTAATGGTGATCTCCTGAATTGCGGCACCTGAACCACACACTCTTTTGATCCAATTCTTTGTATGGCACTTATGTGGCATGGAAGTTATACTACTGATATTTTATTATTTATTTATTATTCTTTCCATTGGTGGGCTAACGTATTCTCGTATTTTCCAAGGTGAAAGCACCACTGAATGCAGTGTGTATGCTGCATTCAGGAAAGGGGTCTTCCATGTATCTACCCCCCCCACCCCCCATAACCTTTAAAAAACACTTTTGAAAATTTTAAGATAGGAAGTCCGGAGGGATTTACTAATTTCGCAGCCCTCGCTGGTTAGAGGGTCCTCCCGCCCCCTGCCTCTGCGTTCCGCCTCCTGCCTGTGTGGGTCTCCTGTCCTTGCCTCAGTGTCTGAATTCACCCAGGCAGACAGCAAGAAATTAGTAGCAGCGGGTCCCTGCTGCTGGAACGTCAGCACTAGAGCCCGCCCTGCTGCATGCAATACAGCATATTCTTTAGCAGGACGGGTGCGTGACTGTATAAAAGTATAACGACCACCACCAGTGCTGACCGTACTAAAGTATACCGACCACCCCCAGTGCTGACCGAACAAAGGTATAGCAACCACCACCAGTGCTGACTGCACTAAATTATAACGACCACCACTAGTGCTGACTGTATTAAGGTATAATGACCACCACCAGTGCTGACTGTACTAAGGTATAACAACTGCCACCAGTGCTGACCGTGCTATGGTATAACAACCACCACCAGTGCTGACAGCACTAATTGTACCTTTACATGCCGCTACAGAAGGTTAGAAACAACCGGGTGTCTCACGTGCACGAGCATGTTCCAACGGTTGCTAACGGTACCTGATAACACCTTTACACGCCGCTACAAGGTGCTCTACAGAAGGTTTAATCTATCCCTGGAGGCACCGCCGGGTGCTGCAGGTTACCTTCTGTAGAGCACCGTCCCTCATTTACACGCCGCTACCACAAGGTAATATGGGAGGACCTGGTGCAGCAGGGACAACACATAGGCGTGCTAGAGTTGTGGATTATGAGACGCTCGTACGATGATTGGACAATGCAATAGTATCATGATTGGCCAGCCAGCGCATGAAGGCTGACTAATACATGACGCTCGAGCAATTGTGTAGTGTGACTGGTCATCTCTTAAATATGCTGCCCTATGCAGGGACAACCAATCGGAACGCAGGAGCTTCCACCAATGATCGCTGAAGGGGGGCGGTATCCCGAAGGCTGTGTCACGCCCCAGGGAGTTCACTAGGTGTCGCAAAAACCTTCCTGTTCCTCATTTACATGCCGCTACCATCGGGTTGAAACCAACCTGTTTTTGAGCACTGCTCAAAAACAGGTGTCGACAGTGACCGGTGGCAACAACCTGATTTACACGCTGCTACCCTCGCGGTGTTTTTTTTTTTTTTATAAAATATTTTTATTGAGTTTTCATTTTTAATAACAAGGAAAAGAAGAAAAACAATCCAACCCCCATACCCCCCCAGCCATCAATAGTTACAGCGAAAATACATCCAACAATCTCCCAAGACATACAAGGTCGGACATTGATTATAATCGATATTCAATACCAAAACTACACCATAGTCACATCTCCTAACAGTCATAAGAAATGAAATGGAAAAAGTGTTATGCCTGCCCCGAGTCGCCTGGAGCAGGGGATACCCGTAGCCCTCGCGGTGTTTTGACGGTGCAAGATACAATTGTCTCCGACACCCAGTTGTTTCTAACCTTCTGTAGCGGCGTGTAAAGGTACCATAAGGTATAACAACTGCCACCAGTGCTGACTGTGCTATGGTATAACAATCGCCACCAGTGCTGACCGTACTAAGATATACCATAGCACGGTCAGCACTGGTGGTGATCATTATACCATAGCACGGTCAGCACTGGTGGCGGTTCTTATAGCTTAGTGCTGTCAGCACTGGTGGTGGTTGTTATACCATAGCATGGTCAGCTCTGGTGGCGGATGTCATAACGACCGCCACCAGTGCTGACCGTACTAAGGTAGAACGACCATCACCACTGCTGACCATACTAAGGTATAACCACCACCAGTGATGACCGTACTAAGGTATAACCACCACCAGTGCTGACCGTGCTAAGGTATAACCACCACCAGTGCTGATCGTACTAAGGTATAACCACCACCAGTGCTGACCGTACTAAGGTGTAATGACCACCACCAGTGCTGACCGTGCTAAGGTATAACGACCATCACCAGTGCTTACCATACTAAGGTATAACCACCACAAGTGCTGACCGTACAAAGGTATAACGACCATCACCAGTGCTGACCGTGCTAAGGTATAATCACCACCAGTGCTGACCATACTAAGGTATAACCACCACCAGTGCTGACCGTGCTAAGGTATAACCATCACCAGTGCTGACCATGCTAAGGTATAACCACCACCAGTGCTGACCGTGCTAAGGTATAACCACCACCAGTGCTGACCGTGCTAAGGTATAACCACCACCAGTGCTGACCGTGCTAAGGTATAACCACCACCAGTGCTGACCGTGCTAAGGTATAATCACCACCAGTGCTGACCATACTAAGGTATAACCACCACCAGTGCTGACCGTGCTAAGGTATAACCATCACCAGTGCTGACCGTGCTAAGGTATAACCACCACCAGTGCTGACCGTGCTAAGGTATAATCACCACCAGTGCTGACCATACTAAGGTATAACCACCACCAGTGCTGACCGTGCTAAGGTATAACAACCACCAGTGCTGACCATGCTAAGGTATTACCACCACCAGTGCTGACCGTGCTAAGGTATAACCACCACCAGTGCTGACCGTGCTAAGGTATAACCACCACCAGTGCTGACCGTGCTAAGGTATAACCACCACCAGTGCTGACCATACTAAGGTATAACCACCACCAGTGCTGACCGTGCTAAGGTATAACCATCACCAGTGCTGACCGTGCTAAGGTATAACCACCACCAGTGCTGACCGTGCTAAGGTATAATCACCACCAGTGCTGACCATACTAAGGTATAACCACCACCAGTGCTGACCGTGCTAAGGTATAACCACCACCAGTGCTGACCGTGCTAAGGTATAACCACCACCAGTGCTGACCATGCTAAGGTATAACCACCACCAGTGCTGACCGTGCTAAGGTATAATCACCACCAGTGCTGACCATACTAAGGTATAATCACCACCAGTGCTGACAGTGCTAAGGTATAACCATCACCAGTGCTGACCGTGCTAAGGTATAATCACCACCAGTGCTGACCATACTAAGGTATAACCACCACCAGTGCTGACCGTGCTAAGGTATAACAACCACCAGTGCTGACCATACTAAGGTATAACCACCACCAGTGCTGACCGTGCTAAGGTATAACCACCACCAGTGCTGACCGTGCTAAGGTATAACCACCACCAGTGCTGACCATGCTAAGGTATAACCACCACCAGTGCTGACCGTGCTAAGGTATAATCACCACCAGTGCTGACCATACTAAGGTATAATCACCACCAGTGCTGACAGTGCTAAGGTATAACCATCACCAGTGCTGACCGTGCTAAGGTATAATCACCACCAGTGCTGACCATACTAAGGTATAACCACCACCAGTGCTGACCGTGCTAAGGTATAACAACCACCAGTGCTGACCATGCTAAGGTATAACCACCACCAGTGCTGACCATGCTAAGGTATTACCACCACCAGTGCTGACCGTGCTAAGGTATAACCACCACCAGTGCTGACCGTGCTAAGGTATAACCACCACCAGTGCTGACCGTGCTAAGGTATAACCACCACCAGTGCTGACCATACTAAGGTATAACCACCACCAGTGCTGACAGTGCTAAGGTATAACCATCACCAGTGCTGACCGTGCTAAGGTATAATCACCACCAGTGCTGACCGTGCTAAGGTATAACCACCACCAGTGCTGACCGTGCTAAGGTATAACCACCACCAGTGCTGACCGTGCTAAGGTATAACCACCACCAGTGCTGACCGTGCTAAGGTATAACCACCACCAGTGCTGACCATACTAAGGTATAACCACCACCAGTGCTGACCGTGCTAAGGTATAACAACCACCAGTGCTGACCATGCTAAGGTATTACCACCACCAGTGCTGACCGTACCAAGGTATAACAACCACCACCAGTGCTGACCGTACCAAGGTATAACCACCACCAGTGCTGACCGTACCAAGGTATAACCACCACCACTAGTGCTGACCGTACCAAGGTATAACAACCACCACCAGTGCTGACCGTACCAAGGTATAACCACCACCAGTGCTGACCGTACCAAGGTATAACCACCACTAGTGCTGACCGTACCAAGGTATAACAACCACCACCAGTGCTGACCGTACTAAGGTATAACCACCACCACTAGTGCTCACTGCATTAGTTTATAACCCAGAACCATTTTCCAGCTGAAACCACAACCTGATATGTAATCTTCCGGTGTTGGGGGTGCAAATACTTTTAGTCACATGCTACTGTATGACAATATGCAATGTCTTCTCTTGCAGCTGATAATATCATGAATGGTTTCACTACAATTTTCTACGAGCTTCTTGTAAATCCCCTTCAGCTCGCTGCAGTATACGAGCGGCCAGCAGGGGGAGTAGCGGCCTCATATTGACAAGGCAACTATCATGGCACCGGAAGTCATCTGCATTGAGGGCGGAAATGTGTAACATGTCACCGGACATTATGTCGGTGAGGGCAGAATTCGGAAACAGAACGTCATCCGATGTGAGGGCGGAAGTGAGCTCCATGTCACCAGTAGCCATCTGCATTGAGGACGGAAGTTGATGTAGAGAAGCTCTAGAGGCTGTTTTGAAGGCTGGAGAGCAGCGATGACTGTGAACATTATGGTGGAGTACTGGTGAGGACCGGCTGCTGGACACTTATGATTTGTGTTATTAGTCTGGGAGTTGTGGGACTACAGGTGCCAGCTGTCACTGGGGCATCTCTATCATCATGACACCTGGAGGGTTGTGCTGTGTGCAGCTTTGTATTAGATAAACGTTTCAGCCTCAGAATCAGCAGCACGTCCTCAGGTTGTGTCTGGTGTGACTGAGCTGCAGTACCACACACAGCCTGTGACCAGGTGGGGCATGTGTTTTGGATGTGGTCATGCATTGTCCAGAGCTGTGTATTACCTGTCCTGTCCTGATTGTGTCCCTTAGTGAACCCTGTGGGTATAAGTCTCACTATGAGGAGTTGGCCAGCGCCGTGCTGGAGGAGTTTCCTGACATCTGCATTGACTCCCGTCCTGGGGGCACAGGTAATAATAATAGTATAATAAATCTTTATTGATATAGCGCCGACATATTCCGCAGCGCTTTACAATACAGTGGTTCATATACGAAAAATATGTAATACAGTAGAGAAACTACAGTACAATAATTGGATACAATACAGTAAGCATAGAATCCGTGTGAATAGTACAATACTACAATCTACAACGGGATAGGGGTTGCACAAGGTACAGGGGCTTATTCCACTGATGGTCCAGGCATCTTGAGGAAATGGGGGATAGAAGTATGGTTACATAAATGGTCACCAGACAATCTGTGTAGAGCTTTTGGGTTTGGTGGAGTTTGAAGAAGAGTAATGTCCAGAGCGATAGTGAGTGGCTATATACAGTACAAAGGAATCTTATTAGGGAGTATGATAGGCCACCTTGAAATTATGTGTTTTTAGTGAGCGTCTGAAGTCATGCAAGTTGTGGACAGTCCTGATTTCTTGGGGTAGAGCATTCCAGAAGATTGGTGCAGCTCTGGAGAAGTCTTGGAGCCAGGAGTGGGAGGATCGGATTAGTGCAGATGTTAGTTGAAGGTCATTTGAAGAACGTAGAGAACGGGTGGGGTGGTAGACAGAGATGAGGGAGGAGATGTAGGGGGTTGCTGCACTGTGAAGAGCTTTGTGGGTGAGAACAAGCAATTTGAATTTGATCCTGTAGTGTATAGGCAGCCAGTGCAATGACTGGCACAGAGCAGAGGCATCTGAGTAACGATTGACCAGGTAGGTGATCCTTACTGCTGCATTAAGGATGGACTGGAGAGGGGAAAGTTTAGAGAGGGGGCCGCTTAATAGAGAGTTGCAGTAGTTAAGGCCGTAATGGATGAGGGCCATGATGAGGGTTTTCGTTATTTCCATGGTGAGAAAGGGGCGGACTCTAGAGATATTTTTCAGGTGCAAGCAACAAGAGTAGACGAGAGATTGTGTGTGGGAGGAGAAGGACAGATTGGTGTCAAACATAAGACCCAGACAGCGAGCCTGCTGCCTAGGAGTGGTGCCGCAAACAGAGAGAGATGTCAGATTTAGGGAGGTTAGTGGAGGGCGGGAGCAAAGAAGTTCAGTTTTGGAAAGGTTGAGTTTCAAATAGAGAGCAGACATGATGTTGGAAACTGCAGCTAGACAGTCATTGGTGTTCTTTAAAACTGCAGGGGTAAGGTCAGGGGCTGAAGTGTATAGTTGTGTGTCATCAGCATAGAGCCAAATCTGCTGATGGTGTGTCCAATCGGGGCTGTGTAGAGAGAGAAGAGAAGAGGCCCGAGGACTGACCCCTGAGGGACCCCAGTAGTGAGAGGAAGAGGGGAGTAAGTGGAGCCAGCAAATGATACACTGAAAGAGCAGTCAGAAAGATAGGAGGAGAGCCAGGAAAGAGCAGTGTCCTTTATACCAATGGAATGCAGCATAGAGAGTAGGAGCTGATGGTCAACAGTGTCAAAAGCTGCAGAGAGAGCAAGAAGAATAAGCAGAGAGTGGTTACCATTACGTTTTGCTGTCAGAAGGTCATTGGTCATTTTGATGAGGGAAAGTTCTGTAAAATGCAGGGGTGGAAACCAGACTGTAATGGGTCTAGAAGAGAGTGAGTGGAGAGATAACGGGTGAGGCTGGAGTAGACCAGGCACTCCAGGAGTTTAGAGATGAAGGGGAGATTGAAGACTGGTCTGTAGTTTGTGCAGGATGGGTCAAGAGAGGTGTTCTTTAATAATGGAATAATAGAATGTTTGAAGGAGGAGGGAAAGAGGTTGAAGATTTTGGTTAGGTGAGTGGTGACGACCGGAGAGAGGGACTGGAGTAAGTGTGAGGGAATGGGATAAGTAGTGCATGTAGTGGGACAAGAGAAAAAGAGGAGCCTGGCAACTTCTTCTTCTGTGACTGGGTCAAATCTGGAGAGTGAGGCGGAGGAGATGTGGGGAAGAATGGGAGTGTCAGCGCTTGGAAGCTGAGAGCTGATTTCCTGGCGGATGTTGTCTATTTTCTCCATAAAGTTAGAGACTAGATCATCGGCACAGAGGTCAGTGATGGGGGCCTGCACTTTAGGACTGAGGAGAGAGTGAAAGGTGTCCGGGTTTTTTTTGGATTGTTGGATAGTGAGATCAGGATGGTGAAGTAGGTTTGTTTGGCGAGGTGAAGGGCAGAGTTGTAGATTTTTAGCATGAATTTATAATGGATAAAGTCTTGTGGTGAGCGAGTTTTCCTCCATAGGCGTTCAGCACTCCTAGATCATCGCTGGAGGAATCGAGTTTGTGATGTGAGCCAAAGCTGTTTTGTTCTGTGTTTGGAGGTTCTGAGGGTGAGGGGCTCTACTTGGTCCAGGGTGCTTCTGAGAGTGTCATTGTAGTGATTTGCTGTCAGATCTGGACAGGAGAATGAAGAGATTGGGGACAGTGATGAGATGAGAGAGTCTGAGTGTATGAGGGTTAATGGCCTGTAGGTTTCTGGATGTGTGATAGGTAGGAGTGTGCTGTGATGGGTTAGTGAGCGTGAAGGAGAGAATATAGTCAGAGAGGGGAAGAGGTGAATTATCCATGGAGGAGGTTGAGCAGAGCTGGTTAAAGACCAGGTCAAGGGTGTTACCGTCTTTGTGTGTCTCAGAGGTTGAGAGCTGGTTAGAGATAGGAGCTGGGATGCAGATGAGGAGATGGGGCTGTTTCTGGGAATGTTAAAGTCTCCCAGAATGAGGGTTGGTAATTCTGAGGACATGAAGTATGGCAGCCACACGGAGAAATGATCAAGAAAGTGGGTGGGTGACCCTGGGGGGTGGTACACCACTGCTACTTCTGAGGGGGAGGGGATGGAATAGCCTAATGTGGTGAACCTCAAAGAGGGGAATGAGAGTGATGGGGCTGGAGGGATGACCTGAAAAGTACATTGTGGGGGCAGAGTGTAAGCAACTCCACCCCATGTCTGTCCCAGGTCACAGGAATGGGAGAAATGTATGCTGCCATGAGAAATAGCAGCAGGGGAAGCAGTGTCAGAATCCTGGACCAGTTTCACAACCAGGACAACCATTTAACATTAATGGGAGTGAATGGGTGACGTCAGCGTACACATCGTAGTTGGGCTGTTACACGCTACGATGCTGCTACAATGGCCATGCGATATCGGGGAGTTGAATAGCTCTGCTATTCAACCCACGTATCGTTTTGGATCTTCCAGCATCGCGTTGTACGCTCAAACCGTACAACGCGCAAACGATATCGGGTCCAACTCGCGACCCACGTGACTTTTTGTCGGAGTTGGGTCAGAGTTGGACTCCGATATCGCGGTGTGTAAACCCGCCATAAGAGTGAGATGAAGATGTGCAGGTAATGGTAATAAGGTTAGTGGGGTTTCTTTGTGAGGTGGGAGAGGGGTTGAAGTTAGCAGAGGGCGGACCAGGGTTGGGAGAGATCACCTGACAGGAGCAGCAACAAAACGAGAAAGAGCTAATTTTTTTGGGATTTAGGACATGATTTATTATGAAAAACGTATGATAGGCTGAGAATCTTCAGTAAACTGAAGATAGCATGGGAGCTGTACATGGGGTAGGGCAGGAGAGAGGGGCTGATGTGAATGAGTGGTCATGGAGGGGGGAATAGGATGATGAAAGTTGTTGGTGAAATCGCATAGGAAAACAAACAAGTAAATAAAAGTCATGGCAGAGATTAATAGTGAATAGAGTTATACACATTGTTTTAGTGTCCCTCTATATGATTACCTTCCAGTCTATCCCAGTGACTTCCGGTCAATTTCTGGTCTGTTTCGTATTTTGACACTTTAATGAGACACGTCTGAAGCAGACTAGTCTCTGCTCCAGATATGTTCAAAACATGAATTCAGGTGTGGCGCAGGGGGGAGGGAACTGGATTTCATTAGCCCATCACCAATCAGGCCAGAGACAGTTAACACAAAGGATCATAAAACAGTAGGGGGCAGTGGAATGAATAGGTACATTCATAATGGAATGCAATATACAGGCATATGAAAAAGTTTGGGCACCCCTCTTATGGTTACTCATTTTTTTGTTGTTTAAAATTGGGTATTTGCAACAGCTATTTCAGTGTGATATATGTAATAACTGATGGACACAGTAATATTTCAGGATTGAGGTTTATTGCACTAACCAAAAATGTGAAATATGCATTATTTCCAAATTTGACAGGTGCAAAAGTATGGGAACCCTTCTGATTTTCATGATTTGAAGACTCCTAACTACTTTTTACTGACTTACTGAAGCACTAAATTGGGTTGGTAACCTCATCGAGCTTTGTACTTCATAGCCCGGTGTATCCAATCGTGAGAAAAGCTATTTCAGGTGTCCACTTGCAAGTTGTTCTCTTTTTGCATCTTGTCTGAGGAGTGGCATCATGGGCTCCTCAAAACAGCTCTCAAATGATCTGAAAAAAAAAAAAAGATTGTTCTAAGCATTCTAAGAAAGTCACTGATGGTTATCGGAAGAGGTTGATTGCAGTTATTTTGGTTAAAGGTTGTACAACCAAGTATTAGGCTGAGGGTGCCAATACTTTTCTCTGGTCCATTTTTGGAGTTGTGTGTGAAATGATCAATGTTTTGCTTTTGCTTCATTCTCTTTTGTGTTTTTTCATTGAAGACAAATTAAATGAATATAATAATACCAAAGAATTTGTGATTGCAATCATTTTCAGGAAGAAACTGAGTATTATCTGACAGAATTGCAGGGGTGTCAATACTTTTGGTCACAACTGTAGTTGTTCAGGGGAAGGATACAAAAAGTTGTCTCAAAGATTTAACCTGTCAGTTTCCACTGTGAGGAGTAAGGAAATGGAAGACCACAGGGACAGTTCTTGTAAAGGCCAGAAGTGGCAGGCCAACAAAAATATCAGAAAGGCAGAGAAGAAGAATGGTGAGAACAGTGAAGAACAATCCACAGACCACCGCCAAAGACCTGCAGCATCATCTTGCTGCAGATGGTGTCACTGTGCATCGGTCAACAATACAGCGCACACTGCACAAGGAGAAGCTGTATGGGACAGTGATGCGAAAGAAGCCGTTTCTGCATGCACGCCACAAACAGAGTCGCCTGAGGTATGCAAAAGCACATTTGGACAAGCCAGTTTCATTTTGGAAGAAGGTCCTGTGGACTGATGAAACAAAGATTGAGTTGTTTGGTCATACAACAAGGCGTTATGCATGACGCCAGAAAAACACAGCATTCCAAGAAAAACACTCACTACCCACTGTCAAATTTGGGGCAGGGTCCATCATGCTTTGGGGCTGTGTGGCCAATGACGGCATCGGGAATCTTGTTAAAGTTGAGGGTCGCATGGATTCCACTCAGTATCAGCAGATTCTTGAGAATAATGTTCAAGAATCAGTGTCAAAGTTGAAGTTACGCCGGGGATGGTTCTTTCAGCAAGACAATGATCCAAAACACCGCTCCAAATCTACTCAGGCATTCATGCAGAGGAACAATTACAATGTTCTGGAATGGCCATCCCAGTCCCCAGAGCTGAATATCATTGAACATCTGTGGGATGTTTTGAAGCGGGCTGTCCATGCTCAGCGACCATCAAACTTAACTGAACTGGAATTGTTTTGTAAAGAGGAATGGTCAAAAACACCTTCATCCAGGATCCAGGAACTCATTAACAGCTACAGGAAGCGACTAGAGGCTGTTATTTTTGCAAAAGGTGGATCTACTAAATATTGTCACTTTTCTATTGAGGTGCCCATACTTTTGCACCTTGTCAAATTTTGAAATAATGCATATTTCACATTTTCGGTTAGTACAATAAACCTCATTTCAATCCTGAAATATTACTGTGTCCATCAGTTATTACATATATCACACTGAAATAGCTGTTGCAAAAAAAACAATTGTAAACAAATACAAATGAGTAAGATTAAGAGGGTGCCCAAACTTTTTCATATGACTGTATTTCAGCAGGGAAAATACATCAGAACAGCATCAAAGTTGGGTGCAGGACCATACAATCACAAGTGCCTGGAGGGAGACACAGAATCCACATTATGATTAGGTGATGGTCAGAGCACTGCAGATGGATTATGATAGATAGCAGATGATGGAGCCCAGTTGCTTCATATCATTTCTGGTCTATTTCGTATTGTGACACTTTAGTGAGACACTTTGAAGCAGACACGTCTGAAGCAGACTAGTATCAGCTCCAGAGGTAAGATGGATTCTGCTCTGCATCAGTGGTATGAAACCTGTGACTCTCCACCAGGTGCCAAATGACTACTTCAAGTGTGCTAGAGTCCTGGGAGTTCTAGTTTCCCAAAGTTAGTTGGAGAAAAGTATTGTACAGGACATCTTATGTATTAATCCAATCTGTTTTTTGCATTCAGGAGCATTTGAGATTGAAATAAATGGAAAACTAGTGTTCTCCAAGCTAGAAGTTGGCGGATTTCCCTATCAAAAAGACGTAAGTATTCCTACAGCAAAATTGGGTTTTCATGAAAGGGGTTGTCTGCTCTAAAATGACAAATCTGCAGTCGTTCTGTGTGTGGCTCTGTGTGTGGCTCTGTGTGTGGCTCTGTGTGTGGCTCTGTGTGTGGCTCTGTGTGTCTGCAAACTGTGGATCCTCACATCACACACACCGTTCACTGGGAGGATTCCTCATTGTCAGAGCCATGACCGTGATATATGTATGTGATATACATACTCCTGACCAGAATCCATCTAGATAAATGCGGCCTTGTTCAATACAAGTGTATTAAGTGAGGCTGCTCTCATCTAGTCAGGTTATCTCACCAAGACTTCTCATGTACGAATGGTGACGATCACTCATTGATCACATGAATGTTCTGTGCTCTCATGTGAATGGAGCTGTGGTATAACCACCACCTGCTATGAGAATGATGGTGATACATTCACTCTGCTGCTTCAGTCACACACAGAAAATATTCATCGGACCAAATTCTCGTAATCTGAGGGGATTCTAGTGGTAGGACCCCCACAAATCATACATTTATCACCAAAGCTATGGGGAGGTGAGCACAGTATCATTCTAGTGTTTTGTTTTTTTGTTTGTTTGTTTTTATTCAGCGTTTGAGTGTTGCATGAAATCTAAATTCCCTACCCCACCCAAGTCTTGTACTTGCCCTACCAGCGATTTCAGCATTTTTTTTGTAGCTGCTCTGGTCCCGTGGCACCATTTTTTGCCCAGAACTTCTGACAGGCAAGAAGTCAGAAGTTACATCACAAACGCTCAATACAACTCTATGAGAGCTCAAATAAGGCTCCCATAGAGATGTATTGAGCTGTGACCTACAGCACACTCTATGAAGCAGTGGAGCATCTGGCAGGTCACAAACTGCTGGAAACATACGGGAATGCCACTAACGACAAATCGAAATGACAGAGGGTGAGTATGAGACAGGGCAGGGGACTTGCATTTACAGCACCACTCCAGCGGTGAAATAAAAAAAAAAAAAACACTTGTGCTTTAATGTTCTTAGGATAGCCCCCTTACTGTCTCAGTAACAATGTATTCCTTTCTGTTTAGTTGTCAGAAGCCATCCAAAAAACCATTAATGGTGAACCAGTGGAGAAGATCACCAACAGCCAAGCACCTTGTGTCATCTTGTAGGAGCTCCAATGTCTTTAAACTCGTCTTCTCTAGGGTGGGATCCTTGTTATAAATCATACTGAGCCCAATACTGATACCTCTGTATAACCGCAGTGCCAATAATAGTACAAATGATCTCTAGTAGGTACTACAATAGTGGCTGCTTCTATGCTGAGCACCATACTAATACTTTAGTGCATTTTACTGGAAGTAGTGTTCTCATACCGATCCTCTATACTCCTCCTATCTGCACCCAACACATCACCTGGGTACAAGATGGCAAGTCTGAATTTCTGTTCGTTATGTTTAGAACAGAACATGTGGATTTGATATGTAGCATTGTGATGTGTACTTACTTGGATGGACTGTATCTAAGTACATGGGCCAGTGCTGTAACAATGCATCTGTTATCAACCTACTGTTTATTGCAATAGACATTAACATGTACTTTGAAAGGGGTTTTATGAGATTAGAGAACACTCCTTGTTCTCATGTGGTGCTCTCATGTTCTCATGTGTGCTCTCAGCTCAGCGATATCCTTTAGTATAGGGCTGAGCGGCAGTGGCACATACATCCTATTAACAGGCGCCATTTCTTGAGGACTCGAAAGAACACCCCGTTTTCTAATCTCATATCATCCATTTGTAGAAGGTCCCCCACTTTGTTAAATATTTAAGCCAATAAATGGAGAAAGTAACAACATATTTGATTTTTCATTTTGTGTTTACTTGTTTTTTTTGGGGGTGAGAGTAGAATATTGAATCTAGATAGACTTATCCCAGTTCAAGACAATAGAACTGTTGTATGGAGAAATAAGGTGTTGTCCAGTCTAAATCCATAAGTCTGCTCTATGTTAGTCTATGTGACTGCAGACTTGTGAATCCTCAATCCTCACATCACATGCACTGTATGCTGTGCGGATTTTCCGGTGTCAGAGCCAGTGATTGCGGTCACGTGGCTCCGAGTATGTGATATACATTCTCCTGGCCAGAATCAGGTCTTGCTCAATGCAAGTGAATTTAGCCACGCAGCGCCCATCTATTTGGATTCTGGCAATGACTTACATTTCATATACTTGTGACCACGTGACCGCCATTCCTGTCTCTGACACTGGAGAATCCTTAACTCTCTTAAAGCATTTTCTCACTACAATGATATTGATGACATGTCCTTGGGAGCAGAATGCCGCAGCTTCGTCTCGCTGATTAATGGCAGCTGTCCGATTTTCCTAATCATTTTTTATTAATTGGATAGGGAGTGTTTGGTCACCAGTATCATATTTAGTGGAAAATTCCTTTCAGGGTGGAAACACACAATGCAAGATGCATGCATCTCGCATGACTCACCTGGCCGCTGCCTCTCTGAACGGGAGCGTGGAGCTCCATAGAAACACAATCGTCTCCATGGCCCCATTCAGAGAGCTCGCAACTCGGCTGGTTGACTGATGCGATATGCTGCGAGACACTCACATGCATCTCACGTAAGTGTGTCTCTTCCCTTACAGGGAGTCTGGCAGCAGTTTTGACTCTAATAAAATGTTGGCAGCGCTAGATAGGAGGGCAGGGTATGCAGAGCTGTGAGAGGGTTTATCTCCTTTCCATAGATTTGGGGAAAAATACTGATTGTTGTGGGTCTGACTGCTAGGACCCGAGGAATCTTAAGAGCAGTTTTCTGCAGAGACCCGTCTGAATGTAATGAAGGCCCAGCGTGTGCCCTTCACTCCATTTATGATCTATGAGATGGCAGATCTCTGTGTAAAGGCCACGTTACACACACAGATATCTGTGACCAACATGTGAACAGATCTCTGGTTGCAGTGAAATCATGGACACATTGTTCCATTTTGTGGCTGTGTACAAATGATACAATGTGTCCATGATTTCACTGCAACCAGAGATCTGTTCACATGTTGGTCACAGATATCTGTGTGTGTGAAGTGGCCTTAAGTGAGTTGCTATATATAGGAACCTCAGCCTTAGGATTTGTTCGTATGGGCGTGTAATCGTTCTGTATGCGCCACGGTCCATACACATAAATGGAGTCAATATGGGATGAAATTGAAGTGGAGGAGACACAGATTAGAAATTAGAAAAAAGTTTGACTGAGGATATCAGCGAGTGAAAAAGGCGGCCACGAGAGGTGGTGAGTTCTCCTTCAATGGAAGTCTTCATACAGAGGCTGGACAGACATCTGTCTGGGATGATTTAGTGAATCCTGCTTTGAGCAGGGGCTTGGACCAGATGACCCAGGAGATCTCTTCCAACTCTACCATTCTATGAGTCTAATATAACCTGTGTAAATGACCAATTTTCCAAATAGACGAGTACTGTCATTGGGGGGAAAAAAAAAAAAAATCACAGCATGTACTATTGACCAAAATAGTGCAGTAATGTAAAGGCAGTGCCAGCATCTCTCTCAGCACACAGAGCCACTCACGTCCTCAATTTGCAGACATGTATGACCCAATTTTCCATGCAGCTGTCTCAACCTCTCTTTAAGGATTGTCCCAGGAACCCCTGATGGACATATTTGTACCAGAATAAAACCGCATTTCCACATGCATGATGCTGAAACGAACAGATGAAAAACTATAAACACCTGTCCTGGCTACACATTCCCTTTAATAGTGCCTTGACTACAGACTGTCTGTTTGTCTTGTTTTTCCTGCATTATTCCTACTGAAGCTCTTGCACATTGTCTTTCCCTGGTCGATACAGCATGTTCTTACCCTCCAGCCCTATAGAGCTCATACACACCTCATTGAAGTTTTCATATTCTGTCATTTTCTCTAAGACTAACCAGCTATCTATGGGCGTATCAACACTATATAACAATAATATTTATTCATTTACATAGCACTGCTGTAGTTCTTGTGTTTAAAGATGGACAGGAGATGAACCTATATACTATAAAAGAAATATTCTCACTTTTTTTTTTCTTACAGATCCGTATGTCTAGTCTGTTATATTCAGTGTGTCCTTTCTGTCATTTGGTTATTCAAGGCTTTGAATCTTAAAAATGATTGCACAGGAAAGCCATCTGTTTCTGAAGGATGGAAAAACGTGTACAATGCCTTCCATGGGTCCTTTGAGAACACATGAAAGCTCAGACTGAGTTAACTGTTCCTGTGTATAGGGGAGACCGCTATCTAGGGCAGTGTTTCCCAAGTCCAGTCCTCAAGGCACACCAACAGTTCCCCTGTGCAAGTGATTAAATTATCACCTATGCAATCCTAAGGCAATCCTGAAAACATGACCTGTTGGTGTGCCTTGAGGACTGGAGTTGGGAAACACTGATCTAGGGTATATAGGCACCCTCTACTGGCAGTGTCACTAGGTGCATTATTAAACACAGGGGAATTTCCTATTGTATTGCTGACAAGGTACAACCAATATAACTGAATGCAGCTTTACATGTTAATGGAGAAGAAAATATGGTGCAAGGTCCATAGAAGTAAGTAAAAAGATCAATAAAATCAGCATGATTTAAAGGGAGGGTGGAATAAGTTACTAAGTCGCTCATCAAAAAGAACTTATTTCCTGTGTGATCAAAGGGTCAGATACAGATATTTGGATTATTTCTGAATATCTTCTTAAATGTGTACCTGTCCTTTAAAAATCAATATGCCATACATTGCTAAAAGGCTTTCTGCATCTCCATGAAGCATGGGGCTAGCGGTATACGTTTATAACATATGCCTAAAGAATACTCTGATGGAGCCAAAAATGCAGATAGGAGCCTATCCATATGGGTCTGAGCCTCTAAACCACTATAAGACTCCTAACAAATATCATGTACAATTTTAGATCACCTGATGAGATGTGCATCTGGTATAGCAGGAAAACCCCATTACTACGCAACATTAAGCTATATGTCTCTTTAGTGTTTTAAAAGCATTTACAATACAGTAGAACAGATTTAAACTTGTGGTAGTCGCCTTATGTGAAATTCCAAATGTGCCATGGTGAGGAAAATAGAAGATTTCTACAAAGCAGAGCAGACGTATAAAACACATTATCCAAATATAAAATCTAAAATATACACAGTTCATACAAAACAATACACTTCACATCGTAAAAGTTCAAAGAACATCTCATGGTATTTTGTGACAGGGTTAAACTTACAGTGATTGTGGGTTAAGGTGGTGCTGTGCCCCAAGTTTATACTGCAGCGGGCAGAGTCCGGGAGATGGGCAGGAGTAAGGATGACTATGTGACTGTTGATTAGTAGTAAGGGATCATTTCCATTGATGATTCAGAGTCCTCAATTTGCTTATATATATTTACCAACAGCCCAGAAAGATTCCTACAGGACAAAGTAGACGACCTTCCACAATCTTGGGATCTACCCTGATGTTGGGCAGAAATAATGATCTAAATTACTTTGTATTAAGTATGCTGTGGTATTGAGCTCATAGAGTGGTACCTGCTTACCAAACTCATTTCATCTAGTGATATATTGTTGGCTATCGGGTTATAGATGGCTACTTTCTCCCAAAAAAGGGAGCTGTTGCCTAGAAGTTGTGTGTGTTATTGAAGTTTAGTCTAAGGCCGGCTTCACTTATGTTACATTTCATGGTCTATGTACAGAGCACAATGCCTGGACTGATGGCGAACTTCTTGACCTAAAATTACAGCTTCCTATATTACTATGCGGCTGATAGTTCAGATCAGGAGAACTGCTATCAGTCCTGCAAATTGCCATCCATACACAGCCCTGAAATGCAGATGTGTGGGCTTGGCCTAATTCACTTTAATGGAAGGTATTTGCAATATGAAACCCAAGTCATGAACAAGTGTGGGCTTTCACTTGAAAAAAGCAGTCATGTTTTTCTAACCCTGCCATGCCCTTCAATCCAGATCAGTTGTCACTTTGGACTGGGTTATACTCCTAGTTGTAAACTCATTTTTGCAATTACTTAGTTTTACTTTTACTTATCAACTGTCTTATTGGCGCTGCTTACGTTCCTAGCATGGTGAACTCCCTATATCATCCTAAAGTATGTGACTGCCAAAGAACATATCAGTCATAGCGGGTATAACTGATCAAATTTGAAAAACAATAAAAAATGAACGAATAGGTTCTCTTATAGTTTTGTTGAAAAATCTGATTAATACTGCAAGGCTGACAGAAACAGATGGGTCACTGGAGATACCACAACCAATACAACTTTTTACAATCCCTGGCAAATAGTTGTCTGACATCTCAGTTTAAACTCCACGTCAGACACTTTCATATAAAAATAAACAAAAGTTGTGCCAAAGAAATTTCCATAATTACCATTGCATGTTAGAGATTTTGTTTCTTTTTACCAGCAATATATATTCTGAAGCACGTGTCCAATGCAGGATCCCCAAACACAACCTAATCCTGCGCTATGGCCTCCTATTATTGGCTTGTATTCAGAAAAATGGCCGTCTTTGTAACTGGATGTGACTGGTGCCTGGTTTTACTTGCCACGAAGACTTGTAGTGTAGAAAAATAAGAAATACTTGAAGATTTCTAAGAGCGCTGCACAATTAGTAAGACACTCATTGTCGTAATGAAGATTATTTATACCCATGTTAATAGATGTCTTCTAGAGGATATATCAGCACCCAGATCATGAAGTTCCAGTACAGCAGGGCTGGCTGTAAGTTTGGTCCTGGGGGCAAGTACACAGCCGTGGCCCGTGAAAAGTGAGTGGGCTTCCCAGCTGTGGCCGCCTTTCACTGCATAAGACAGGGCACATCAGGGGTAGATCAGCTGCACATACCAACGTGACAGATGACCAGGCGCCCCGAAACTGCTGCCTGACCACTGGCCCGTGGGGCATTTGAACCCCTGCTCCCGTGGCCAACCAGCCAGCCCCTGCAGTACAGTGACAGGTAACTCATATAATTAGTTCCTTGGCATACGGTGTACAACACAGGGCTCCATTGGAGTAGGTGTCCTGAAAACGCTGGACATGAAGGCTTAACAAGCGTATGTGTCTCCCCCACCTTTCCCTATATACAGATCAGTGATTATATGAACAGCTGCCTTAAACACTCTCCTTCCTTGGAAGGATTGACACGTCTATCTCACATGGAATATATATATATATTTATAATATGGATTTTACCTTCTACATTGAATTTTTTTGTTATCACTCAATATATAATTGGATTCTTGTGTAAAAACCATAGATCTGACATTCTTGCGTTAATCTTCAGGAAATTCTGAAGCCAAGACTTTTACAGATCCGTATTTTGGCCCCCTAAGCACATTGTGTGCGGTCATATGGGGAGTGTGCTGTTTTCTGCACTGAATGCAATGTTGTAAAAGACGTCCTATGTCCCACAAAGGCACAATATAGGTCCTTATCAGGTTAGGAGCACTATGCAATGGACCCCTAATACTTGGATCTATAATATGGCACACGTATGCCTCTAAGGGCTGCAATGCTGACATTGATCCCAGTGCTCTAAATGTTCACACAGCCAATTTTGGCACTGTTTAGTCCATGACACCAGAGTCCTGGACCAAATTTAAGGTGCTGATCTGGACTATTCTTCTATGAGAAATACTGTGTAATTAGCTAACCAAGGCTGCACAACAGCTTACCATATATCTATTTAAAAAATTATTTAGCTGCTACAGATCTATCTCCATTAGTGCTCTTCCATGGATATACAATATTAGGATTTAGTAAAAATAATTTTTGTAGACATTTAACAAGTTACATCCGACTTGGGTACCTCTTAAAGATCTACCGAATTTAGTTCATTTTTAATACAGTCATCTTGTAAGTATCTCTGGTGCATTCACAGTTCAATTCTTAGTTGCCTTGCATTACACACACACCTTCAGATCTGATTCACCTCCAGATAAGGGCCTGTATGTAGTGTAATGTACAAATGATCAGATTGTTGACACAATCCAACAGTTGGCTTTTACCAGCCCACCAATGGTCTCAACGTTCTCATCTGCCTAAATCCAATTAGTCTATTGGCGGCTGATCAGTCCATCCACATAGGTCATCCATGATTGCGTAGACCACAGCAGGTGCTGCATTGTACATCATTTTTATGATGGTTCTTTGAAAAACAGTTGCCTTGAACTGGGTAGAGTGATGCCAAGTCATTTATGCAGTCACATCCCGAGGCCTTATCATTGCCTCATCTAGTCCCAGGTACTCTGGGTTTTCTGCAGTTGGTGTGGTAAATCCATTCTGTGTAGAGTTAGGTTCACTTTCTGCTTTGAGTTCGTGATTCCAGTAATAAGGATTGTCAAAGGCTTGAGGGAAAGAATTTGGCAAGTGCATTCCCGGAGGAGGAAGATAGTCTGGGTTTTCCACAGCTGCCATTGCTGTTGGACTTCTTGGATCCCTTATCATACCATTTCGGCACAGCTGTCCCTTCTGCCTCTCCAGTGTGGTGGACACTGATGTTCTCGGTGTCTTCACAGGGGAGCGACTTCTGCTTGGTTCTTTTTGGTTTACATATTCTGCATGAAGAAAAAAATTTAATGAGATCAGACATAAAGTTAGGTAGTGCAAAAAAGTTTGCAGATTTTGTACTAATTATTATAGAGAGGTGGGGATGAGCGAGCACTACCATGCTTGGCTGCTCCGTACTCGTAACGAGCAGTTCGTGGCTCAGATTGGCGGGCCTCAAGTACTCAAGCATAATGCAAGTCAATTGGGAACACGAGCATTTTTATGGGAACTCTTTGGGAAAACGCTCAAGTTTCCAATTGACTTCTGTTATACTTTTTGTAGTCAAGTTGCACCCATCCGAGCATCCAACTGCTTGCTAGGAGTATCGAGTACCCGAGCATGGTAGTGCTCGCTCATCACTGTGGAGGGGTTTTCAGATCTGGATTTTCATATGCTGATCTGAGTAAAGAGTGGTTCCAAAGAGCATCTCTCATTCTTGAGGACCTGATATGGTGAAAAAAACGCATCTGCCGCGATTACCACATAACCGCTGCACTTGCGGCACAGTTGCGGCAAGCCCCATGCAATGTCTATGGGGCTTGCGGTGAGTGTGCGGCAAGTGCGGTTTCGCCACTTGTGGCAGGTGCGGCCGCGGAAAAAAAACGCGGTCAGCCGCGGTTTTTTTCGCGGCCGCACCTGCCGCAAGCCTGCATAGACATTCTATGGGGCTTGCCGCAACTGTGCCGCAAGTGCAGCGGTTATGTGGTAATCGCGGCAGATGCGGTTTTTTCACCGTATCTGCCGCGATTTAAAAAACCGCTGATGTGAAAGTACCCTTAGGAGGATATCGGTTTGTGCAGGTAACTATTACTGTGCAGAATTATTAGGCAACTTACTAAAAACCAAATATATTCCCATCTCACTTCTTTATTTTCACCAGGTAAACCAATATAACTGCACAAAATTTAGAAATAAACATTTCTGACATGCAAAAACAAAATCCCCAAAAACTGAGTGACCAATATAGCCACCTTTCTTTATGATGACACTCAACAGCCTTCCATCCATAGATTCTGTCAGTTGCTCGATCTGTTTATGATCAACATTGTGTGCAGCAGCCACCACAGCCTCCCAGACACTGTTCCTCATTACAGAGATGCACATCACCTGATTTACTTAATTGGTAGTTGGCTCTCAAGCCTATACAGCTTGGAGTAGGACAACATGTATAAAAGGTATCATGTGATCAAAATATTCATTTGCCTATGAATTCTGCACACCGTGTACACTAGGATTCCTTGGGCCCACCAGGGAGAATGTATCCAAAGACCCACTCTGCACTTGTACTTATTCATAAATGCCTATATATTGCACATCATTAATAATATTTAATAGGTTACCTATAATAAATTAATAAAAAATAGACTATAGCGATTAATGATTGTCTCCAAATTACATTTTCTTCTACTTGGTATTTGGAGTCTATTAATGTGTCAGAACTGAGCCCACCAGAGGATCGTCTGCTTTTAGGTATGTTAATCCGAACCTCATTCTGGTAATACAAAACTTTGATTTCATGGCAGCAGTTCTTACCTCATGGATCCACTTAAAATCTGCTGTATTATAACTTTGCCGTTCAGTATATTCACTAGTTGGGAATGAATGCTCCACTATTTATACATGGCTGATATACCTTAAGCGTCCGTCACACGCTAAGATATCGCTAGCGATATTGTAAGCGATCACGTGCACGCGCGATCGCTTACAATATCGCTCACATCGCTGGTGAGATGTCACACAGACAGACTCACCAGCGATGTGGAGCCGCGATCTCGCTGGTTACTATGGTACACATCGGGTTACTAGGCGCCGCGCGTCGCTTAGTAACCCGACGTGTACCATAGTTACCATCTCCCAGCATAGGCTCTGCCGCTGGGAGATCGTTCATCGTGGTGTTATACACCACGATGAAGCAGATCGTGACATCGTTGATCGCTAGATCGGAGCTCCGGAGCTCAGATCTGCGATGTCACATTCAAGCGATTTTACATAGTAAAATCGCTTGATTACATGCAACGATGCCAAAACGATATCGCTTAAGCGATCAAAAAGGAGATCGCTTAAACGATATCGGGCTTAAAACCGTTGCGTGTGACGGCCGCTTTAAAGAGGTTGTCAAGTTTTAAAAAGGATCCGCTTTTTCCCAAAAGATTGTCACTTCTGTTAATTGACTGTATTTGGTATTGCACAAGGCAATGTGCAAGGAAAAAGCAGATCTCTTTACTTTAATCTGGGACAACGTATGCAGATTCTTGAAAAATTATTTCTAGAGAAAGCAATAGCCTGGACAATATTACTGTTCATATACGGAAACTACTTTAGGGTTAGTACCTGGAGGGTATGCAGTATATCCTGGTGAGATTAGGCCATCTGTCTCCAGTCCCATTCCATCCACGGTGTCCCTTATTCCGGGAAATGTGGGGTCTTCACAATACCTGTGCCTAAGACTGTTTTCTTTGGGGTGTGGAGGATCAAACACATAGTCCCCTTCACTTAGATCATCAGATTCGCCGCTGGCATCTGACGTGTGTGATAACGTTTGAGACAAAAGAGTTTCCGCATGGACGGTGTCATCCATCAATATCTGGTCTATCTGTGTCTCTACTTGACTCTAATGAGAAAAAGGTGAAATACAGAGTGAAGAACCTCCATTTGCCAGATGCAGCATTCCATTAACAGATGTTTTTTGGACTTTTGACCGCTATATTTTAAAGGGATTGTCAACTTTTGGAAATAATATTTGAAATCATGTGCCCCAAATTCTTATCATTGAATGAAGTTTACAGCTGTGACTTATCTACTGATCTTTTATCAATCCATTATGTTTGTATAGACCTCAATGTGCCTCAGCGGGAACAAGTAACCATCTGATGTGCAAGATCCTGATGAAGGCTCAAGCAGTTTAAAGGGGTTTTCCCATGAACAAAGTACATGTTAATAAATAGATCTTGGAATAATATAAATTTCCACAATTGGATGTGTTAAAAAAAAAATGTTCCTGTGCTGAGATAATCTTATTTATGCGCCATCTACTATGTAATGACCGTGTCTGACCGTACAGGGACATGGTCTGATCATACCACATCTCCTGTGCTGAGATCTTCTACATGTGTCCCTGCTATGTACTGTGTAATGGATGTGTCTGACTGTACAGGAACATGGTCTGATCGTACCACATCTCCTGTGCTGAGATAATCTTATATATGTGCCCCTGCTATGTACTGTGTAATGGATGTGTCTGACCGTACAGGGATATGGTCTGATCATACCACAGCTCCTGGGCAGGGTAGGAAGCAAAAGAGCTTACAAATAAGATTTTATGGGATCACAGCTGATTCTTTCTGTGCGGTAACACATGTTTTTAAACAGGGAGGGAAGGCTGTCTGCAAATTATGGTCCATTACTGCTCAACTTGTCAAACCAAAGGAAGGCCCCGTTACACGCTACGATATCGGTAACGATATCGTTGCAACGTCACCGATTTGGTGATGTTGCAGCGATGCCGAAACAACATTGTTGCGTGTGTCATTTACCAACGACCAACGATGAGGTTGTTCATCGTTGGTCATTGGTAAATGACCTGGACCATACGGCGCGTATGACAGTGGGCGATCTAGCGTCGCGCAGCAAGTGCTGGGAGATGGTAACCAGGGTAAACGTCGGGTAACTAAGCGCAGTGCTGCGCTTAGTTACCTGATGTGTACCTTGGTTACCAGCGTTCTTGCTGAACACTGATCGCTAGTGAGTCTGCCGGTGTGACAGCTCACCAGTGATCAGCTACCAATGTCCCAGCGATCCACATCGTTGGTCGGATCGCTGGGACATAGTTAGGTGTAACCCGGCCTTTAGAATCTGGCATGGTAGATTTTTTTTCCAGACAATCAGTCTACTCACTTCACTCTTTCCTTCACGGATATTTAAGCAGATCTTTTCTCGACTGGTGAACAGTGGATGATATCCGTTTGTTTCAGATGATTGATGGTGGTAATTAGGGCTGTGGAGTCGGTGTCCATTTTGGTGGAGTCAGATTCAGAGAAACTGAGGAGTCAGAGTCAGGTGTTTGGCTTACCGACTCCACAGCCCTGGTGGAGTTAACTACATTTGTCTCTAAAGGCCACGTCACATGTAACGGTATCGTTGCCGATATCATTCAAAAGTCACGTGTTCTGTGACGCTTGAACGATGTCGAAACGACATCGCTGCATGTGACACTACAAACGATGAACGATCAGTCGGCTGATCGTTCATCGTTTGATTTGAGGACAGGACCTCAAATCTATCGTTGGTCGCGTGGTGGACACGCAGCATCGCTGCCTGTGACACCGGGAGACGACCAATAAGCCAGCTCCCAGTGCCTCTCTGCAAGCGCTGGGAGCTGGTATCCAAGGTAAACTGCGGGTAACTAGGCAGCGTGCGCTGCCTAGATACCCGATATATATACCTTGGTTACCAGCCTTCTCCACTCACCAGCTGGTATCCAAGGTACACAGCGGGTAACTAAGGACCTTAGTTACTGCTATGTACCTTGAATACCAGACGGTGAGGGAGAAGACTGGTAACCAAGGTATACATCAGGTATCAAGGCAACGCGCGCTGCCTAGTTACCCGCAGTTTACCTTGGACATCAGCCTGCTCCCGCTTACTGCACCCTGGCAGTGGGTGAAAGACATTGTGGAAACGATATTTAAATCGTTTCCACGATGTCTCTGGTCCATTGATTGCTGGTGAGTGGTCGCGCGTGTTTTAGCGATCGCGCGTGCATGTGATCGCTAACAAAATTGTTCATCGCATTGATGTGTGTGACGGCACCTTAAGTCTCCGTCCACAAAACTCTTGTGGTTTGAATATTTACAGTTGCAATCATTTTTAGCATCTCAGAACATTGATAGACCCACTGGCGGACACAGACAGAAAATGGTGCATGTGCAAAAATTATATATGGGCCCTTTACAGCCCAAGAGCTCTTAAAAATGCAAAATTGCATCGGCTTTGCAGGTAGAAATAGGCCCATGTGCTGCCGCACAGGTCGCACCAATGGTATGTCTGCCCCTGGAGCCCAAATCTCTGTCTATTCCCCCCTCTTTTGAGAAATTATTCTTACAGGATTCTCCACCTGGACATACAATTCCTCTGATATAAACTGATCAGAGAGGGTGACGTGGAAAATTGAAATTTCAATGGGTCTGGGAATAGGAAATGGGAAAGGACTTATCGCTGTTAGATTGGGAAAAGGGATCCCTATTCACCCACACCTTTCTATTGTTTACTCTGCTCAGGAAATCATTATAAGATGCTTTGAAAGTGGTTTCATTATCCTTCTAAATGGCCCGTTACATGCTACGATATCGTTAACGATATTGTTGAATTGTCAGGGTTTTCAGTCGTTTAAACGACGTAACGATGTCATTGTGTGTGACACGTAGATTCAACCAACAATAAGTGAAACAGATCGTTGATGGGAGGTTTGTGAACCGGACCTAAAACCAGACGATGATCGTCCGTCCAACCTGCAGCATCGGTGTGTGTGACACCTTGATAACGATGTTGTTAACGACTTCTCCTATTCAGAATGAAGGACTAGGTGATCAAACGACCGCAAGTATCGTTCGCTTGACGCGGAATCTTGCTGCGTCGTTAAGATATCTCTACTTGTGACATTTCACTAGCGCTCACTGAATGACATTCAAGCGATCTAGGTCAAGTCGGATCGCTTGGTCGACTTGTTCGCCATTGAAGCGTGAGAGGGGGCTTAAGTTACATGTGATTTTCCCTCTACAGCTCTGATACTTGCTGGAGATGTGGAAATGAAATAGCCTCCATATTTAGTGGGACTGTGGTAAGATCAAACCCTTCTGAAGAAAGTGTTTGCTAATTATCATTTGTTCACAGAAAATAGGATTGTTGTGAGTTCTCAGATTGCTCTCCTCTCAATTTTACCTTCTTCAGTTCAGTATCAAAAGGACAAAGGATGAAATCTTTGGCTTTTACCTAACAGCTGCTTGTATTGCGATTCCCTCAGACTGGAAATTGCCTCAATCCCCCACTGCGGTAGATTGGTATTATGTGATGAACATATACAAGGTGGAGGAACTTGCTGGTGAGTGTACTTGGACTTTAAAAATGTGAGTATATGTAGTTATCTTGTTTCGCAGGACCCATCATTTCACGGTTGTTCTGTTGGGTAGGAGTCCTGCTGGAAAGGACCTTTAGTGTTGTCAGTTTCGTGTTAGTTTTGTAATGGAATATATATTTGACTTAGTACCCCTTCCTCCTTACTACTCTTTCTTTCTTCTTGTTGTTTCTCCTCTTCTCTACCTCCTGTGTTTTTTTTTCTGGATGTTGCCTCTTTATAAGTGTTATGGTATGGAATCTGTGATCCCATGCTGGTAATGTCTGTATACTCTATTGCATCCTCCCCGGCCCAGGAGCTGTGGATGATCAGACATGTCCTTGTATGGTCAGACACATCCATTACACAGTACACAGCAGGGAACAATATAGATTATTCAGCACAGGAGATGTGGTATGATCAGATCATGTCTCTGTACGGTTTAGACACATCCATTACACAGTACACAGCAGGGACACATATATGATTATCTCAGCACAGGAGATGTGGTATGATCAGACATGTCCCTTGTACGGTCAGGCACATCCATTACACAGTACATAGCAGGACACATATATAAGATTATCTAGCACAGGAGATGTTTATGATCAGATCATGTCCTGTACGGTCAGACACATCATTCACAGTACATAAGCAGGGACAATATATAGTATCCAGGATGGTAGGTACCATCCATTAGTAATACGGACAAATATGTATCTCAGCACAGGAGATGTGGTATGATCAGATCATGTCCTGTACGGTCAGACAATCCATTACACAGATACATAGCAGGGACACATATATGATTATCTCAGCACAGGAGATGTGGTATGATCAGATCATGTCTCTGTACGGTCAGCACATCCATTACACAGTACATAGCAGGACACATATATAAGGTTATTCAGCACAGGAGATGTGGTATGTTCAGACCATGTCCCTGTACGGTCAGGCACATCCATTACACAGTACATAGCAGGGACACATATATAAGGTTATCTCAGCACAGGAGATGTGGTATGATCAACCATGCCCTGTATGGGAGACATCCAGTTATGAAACTTATTGGAATAAAAATATCTATTTAAATATAAATGCTCAATTATTTTGTTCTCAGTGGTGATGAGCCGCTTGCAAGAGTTTTCTCTTCCCATTGAAAAAACAAATGCTCAGGCATTGGGAGAAGCAGGGGAGTTATTGGGCAAATGCACAACCACCAGTGTCTCATGTATGGGCACCACACACATCGGATAGATAAGCATTCATCCATCTCATGTATATTTTGACTGGCAACACATAAAACTACCGCTTTAGTTGGTTACTACTGTTTGAACAATAATTGTTTTAATCAGTAGTTACATTTTACACAAAGAAAGAATTTGCATACTTACTGTATATAATGTTTAAAACATGCCCTCATACCTGGGTAGATGATATTCGACTGCGATGTTCTATTGTTGCATCATCACATCCAAAAAATCCCTGGTGAGGAACCAGATACTCCTCAGCGTCCACCAAATTCTCCATGGCTGCATCTTGCAGCAGACTACTGTAGAAACTGCGTAGTCAAAGGACTGGACTGGGCCATGAGCTCTTCATCCTGCAAGTCACGATACGTTAGAAGGCTCTAGATGACACAGAGAAACCTTTCTATAGAGCACTTCAAGCACACCCTGATATGTATACCTCAATGACCACAAAGCGGCTCGGATCTCGAGCCATGCGGGAAAATTCTGTGACTAGCTCCCGAAACTTGGGCCGGAACTCTGAGTCAATCATCCAGCCTAGTGGGAAAGGACATGGGGTGTAAGAATACAACTGTATTATTTGGGATCAAAAGATTGCAAGCTGGAGACCACCAAAACTTACACTTCACCATGATCATATATACATCTATGGTACACACAGGAGGCTGAGGGAGTCTTTCTCCTTTCTCGAGGAGATCTGGTATCTCTCTTGCTGGGATCCCTTCATAAGGCTTAGCCCCAAAAGTCATTAGCTCCCACACAGTAACTCCTATAATGTAAAAGAGACAGATGATGATGTGATTGTAACCTTTATTGTAAGGCTCCTGGATATTGTTTACGATGACTCTGCTCACCATAGCTCCATACATCACTCTGATGGGTGAACTTCCGATGCAGAATAGATTCCAAAGCCATCCATTTAATGGGAACCTAGAGAACCGAAAGACGCAGAAATAAGTCCACTGATGGGTTTGAGTATGGAATACACTTAAAAGTGCGGTAGAGCAGCCATAAACAATCATTGAGCAAATAATACTAAAGGGGTTGTATCAATGAAAAATATATTTTAGTTCTAAAACACATCACCACCCTTGTCAAGGGAAGAGAAGGCGAAATGTGTTGCATATAAGGAACAAAATCTCCATGTAACACTCGCTATGTGTCCTATGTGATGCCTAATTTACTGGGTATGTTGATCAATCGGAGTCTCACAAATATTTTTGAGCCTGAAGCATGTAGTTTTTTCTTGCTGTGCTCTAAGCCCACATGTCAGATAGGAGACATCATGACTTGTTACCTTTCCTCCATCTGCATGATATTCGGTTTCATCCACGTCCAGCAATCTTGCAAGTCCAAAGTCTGTAATTTTCACATGAGCTGGGTTTCTCACCAGGACATTCCTTGCAGCCAGATCCCTGTGCACTAGGCGGATGTCCTCTAGATATGTCATACCCTGAGATAACCAAACACACAATATAATATATATTTTTATCATCAAGTAATTTTTATTGTTTTTCAAGAAGAATAAAAAGTAAACGATGAAACCCTGTCCTTGGACCCCTGTAAAGGGAACTTGTCACTTTCTATAAATATATGCAATTGTTCTTCTGAATCTCATGCTGTATTTTTTTGCTCCTGAGCCTCTCCATTCCAGATACATGTCCCTCTCTTCCCTGTATGTATATAGAGTCTTTATAGACAAGTGGGTAGGTCTCCTCTATCGGTATCAAATCGGAGACCATAGCCACTTGGCTAAAAAAAAAAAGAGATCTCTACTATATAATGGCCCTATTGTGTCTGTCTGTCTCTCTGTAACCGAAATCCTGCGTTGCTGATTGGTCGCCGAGTGGCCACACCCCCCAGCCAGGACCCACACCCGATTGCTTGTCCCCGCTGTCACTCACTAAACCCAGCCCTCTATTCTTTTTACTATCAAATGGGAAGAGTTGTGTGTTTGGGGAAGGAGATGAGGAGCAGAGCGGAGGACGGGGCACCTGCCTGCTCCACTGTCGGGGCCACAGCACTGGGATGGAGAGCACACAAACTCCTGGGGATCTGGGATCAGCTGGAACAAGCTCCAAGTACTGACAGATCCTGGGATCTCCCTCCAGGCCAAGTGGGTGTAAGGTGCAGCATCTCCGGAGGAGCATGATCGGGCAGATCGGCTCCCAGGACCCTGCACCCCTGCTGTGATCTCTGCTCCAAGGACCCCTGCTGTGATGTATGTGATCTCTGCTCACCGGATCCCTGTGATCTCTGCCTCTCCAGCACATACCTGTGAACCACACTGACACGCCGCCACTAACACACTGAACACCGACACTGCCGCACACAGACACCACTGAACACTGACACCACTGATCACCGCCTCTGCTGCACACTAACACCGCTGCACACTGAAACTGCTGCACACCGACACCGCTGCACACCGACACTGCTGCACACCGACACTGCTGCACACACCCTTTGCACACTGAAACTGCTGCACACTGAAACTGCTGCACACCGACACCGCTGCACACCGACACTGCTGCACACAGACACGCTACACACCGACACCGCTGCACACTGAAACAGCTGCACACCGACACCGCTGCACACCGACACCGCTGCACACTGATACCGCTGAACTCCAACACTGCTGTACACTGACACCACTGAACACAGAGAATGCTGCACATCGACACCGCTGCACACCGACACCACTAAACTCCAACACTGCTGTACACCGACACCACTGAAACCGACACCGCTGCACACCGACAATGCTGCAGACAGACACCGCCGCACACAGACACCACTGAACACCGACACCACCCGCACACTGACACCACTGAACTCCAACACTGCTGTACACCGACACCACTGAACACCGACACTGCTGCACACAGACACTGCCGCACCGACACTACTGAACACTGGCACTGCTGTAGGTATCAACTATATAATCGTCTAATTCTGTCTGTTTGTCTGTAATGGAAATCCTGCGTTGCTAATTGGTCCGCCAGCCACCCGCGACCAATCAGTGACAGGCGAAAGTCCGGCCGCGAATTGGCGTGGGATTTAATCCCAGCTTCGCATTGCATTACTCTTAAATCTTCATAAAGTACATACATATTCTAGAATACCCGATGCGTTAGAATCGGGCTACCATCTAGTATATAATATTTATATAGAGGGAATCATATTTCAGGAATGGAGAGACACAGGAACAAAAATAACAACAGATTCAGAAAAAGCAGCATTTACACCTAAAATGACATATTAATGGCAAATGTGAGGTCCTCTTTTACGGGGTTGTCCAGGATTAGGGCACACTGTTTGATTGTCAGGTGTCGGCAGCAGGAGCAGGCGGGTGCATGACTGCAAGTATGAGATTTGCCGACTAGACTTGTGTGGCCTCGCTCAATACAAGAGAAATTACCTAGACCAGACACTTCTACTCGAAAACTGGTTGGAAGTAATCATGAACCCCAATTTTGTAGAGGAACTAGAGACCTATATGCTCTAAGCAACATGAATATATTAGTGCATCTCAGTGAATTAGAACATCGCAGAAAAGTTCATTTATTTCAGTAATTCAATACATAAAGTCAAACGCATATATTATATAGAGTCATTACAAACAGATTGATCTATTTCAAGTGTTTATTTCTGTTAATGTTGATGATTATGACTTACAGCCAATGAAAGCCCAAAGGTCATTATCTCAGAAAATTAAAGTAGGGAGGATGAAGGGTTAAAAATTGTGCTGCCGTATTCTACGAGACATCAAAGGATGAATATAATATTGATTTATTAGTCAATGTGTTTTAGGGCTCCCAGAAATGCCCTGAAACATGGCAATATGACATTGAATTTTGATAATATTCTATTTCATTGAGATGAACTAGTGCATGATATTTATGGAATTTGCTGTAGTGTTTCCAACCACTGATTGATTTCTGTGGGTCCTATATTCTGCTTCCCAGGTACATTTAAGATCCAAAGGTAATTTCTCCATGTATAAAATAAGTAGTTGCATATGGTAGATATGATAACTCTAGTGTATAAAATATTGTAATATTTATAGGTGTTATGTGTACAACTCCAGCCGGAGTGGTCCTTTAAATATAAAGTCCCTGCCCCCAGTCTTATATTCACCCTCCAACCTTTTCATTTTTGTTCGACGTCGCTCTGGTCTCGTGGCACCATCTTGTGCCTGTAATTTCTGACTAGGTGGAAGTCAGGAGTTACATTTGAAGTGCTCTATACAAGTCAATGAAACCAGAATGAGGCCAGAAAGAGGCTCTAATAGACTTTTCTTGAGTCTCCGGTGCGCTCCATGAAACACTAGAGCTGCCGGCAGGTCACAAACGTTCGGACACCAGCCGGAACAACGCTAAAAGGAGATTTTTGTGTACTCACCGTAAAATCCTTTTCTCTTAGCCTCTAATTGGGGGACACAGACCGTGGGTGTTATGCTGCTGTCCACTAGGAGGCGACACTAGGCAGAATCTGCAAAAGAGTTAAGAAAACTCCTCCTCTGCAGCATTACACCCCTGAAGCAGGAAGTGATTCTCCAGTTTTGTGCTAAAGCAGTAGGAGAGTTAACAGATAATAACAGTGACACAGGAAGTCTACACAGGCAACCTGTGTAAACAAATATAGTCAACAAGATAATAACAGTGTAACAAGGCCTGAACCAAACAGGCACGTGTGTAAACAGTTAATAGTTAGAGTAATACTAGTACCACAAGGCCTGTAACTAAGCAGGCGCATGTGGAAAACAGTGAAGAGTTAACAAAGCAATAATCGTACAACAGGCCTGTAACTAAACAGGCTCACAGTACTACAAGGCCTGGAGCTAAACAGGCACAAGTTTAAACAATCAACAGAGTGATAATAGGCAACCCTGTGTAAACATGTTAACCATGTAACAGCTGAGAAGCTATGTGATAACTGTAGAAAAAAAGGCCCACCAGGGCAATAGGGTGGGTGCTGTGTCCCCCAATTAGAGGCTAAGAGAAAAGGATTTTACGGTGAGTACACAAAAATCTCCTTTTCTCCTTCGCCTCATTGGGGGACACAGACCGTGGGACGTCCCAAAGCAGTCCCTGGGTGGGAAAGAACAATGGAACTAGTGACACCGAGCATGGTCAGTGAAGAACTATGCCCCGACAGGCAGACCCGCTGCCGCCTGGAGGGCACGTCAAGCCCTATAGTGGCTTGAGTATGTGTGTAGACTGACCCCTTTTGGCTGTCTACACACTTGTCGGACTGAGACCTGGTGCCAAATGGACCAGGAAGTCCTCACGGCCGTAGTAGAATGTGCCGTGCCGCTGCCGTAAGGGATGAGATTTTGACGGTATAAGCGTCTTGGATGGTTAGACGAATCCACCTGGTTAGAGGAGCCTTAGAGGCTGATATGTCATTAATTCTGCCTTGTTACCCCTCGGGGGTCTGCCGCCCGTGCCTGCGGCCTGCTGCCCCTATACCCTCTGCTGGAGCAACATTGCTCCTCTCACTCCTGGTACTACTGCTAGTACTCATGAAACGGTCTCCTACTCAGGTTCTGCTGGAGAGACTGCAGGGATCTGGCTCCTCCCTCCAGCCAATCACCAAGCCCCTGTGCCCGGCCAATCAGCCCTGCCCTGTCCTGATTTAAACCTCCTGTTTGCAATCAGTCGGGGCCAGGGCAACTTCTACCTTCCCCTTGGGGAAGTTGCCACTTCTGGTCTGTCAGGTCGCTCCTCGTTTGGTCTGTTACCTGATCTTTCCTTGTTACCTCCTCCAGATCTTGTTCCTGCCGGCTCCCGGTTGATCACCGTGTTCCTGGACGTCCTCCTGGTTCCCTCCAAGCTGATCGCTGGTTCTCGCCCGGCTCCGGATCCCCCGTGGTCCTGGATCTCCCTGGTTCTTGGATCTCTCTGTGTTTCTGGATCTCCCTGGTTCTTGGATCCCTCCGTGTTCCTGGATCTCCCTGGTTCCTGGATCTCTCCGTGTTCCTGGATCTCCCTGCGTTCCTAGTTCCCCGTGTTCCTGCTTTCCGTCTCTCGTTATATTCTCGTTTCTGTTTTGTTACCACGTCGCCTGGGGTCGGTTGAACACTTGTGTCCGTTGCATTGGCCCCTTCGAGGCTGATCCCGGCGGTATCCCTGTACAGGGGTCAAGCGCTCCGGGGTCTCCCTCGCTGGGTCTCCAGTGTTGCGGCCTTGTGGCCCTCTCCAGGGGCGTGTGTTTCTGTGTTAGAGTTCTGTTTAATAAACCCGTTGACTCTACGGTACGTGTCTGCCTCTCTATCACCCGGTGTCAGCATCCGCTTTACGCGGTCCAGTGGGTCCACGTGTGAGTCCGTCCGTAGCACGTGACAGATTTTGCCCTGGCCATGGACTCCGCTGACGCCAGGTTTGATGTCAAAAGAGAGCTGACCGCACTCCACCAGAGTCACGACCGGGTTACGGCGCTTTTCCAGTCGTTAGTGGCCCGAGCGTCCTCTTCTCCCTGCACCCGCAGCAGCCGGAGAAGGACTCCCCGCCGGGCACCCACAGTCTTGGAGGCGCCCTCTACTGTTGATCCCACTCTCTTTTCTCAGGTGCTGAGTCTCCACCAGGAGTGGGACCTTCTGCGTGAGCTACAGACTCAGATGGCTTCCCAGGTGTCCTCTTTGGATGATTGGCTTGCCAGCCTACCGAACACGACAAGAGACCCAGGTACCGTCCCATCGTGTCTTGTTCCTGGACCGGCTCCTCCTCCGTGTTCCTGGGGAGTCTCCAGCCTTGATCCGGTGGGTGTCCTGCCGCTCGGGGTCCCTGATGTCGCCCTGCCTGTCGGTGTCCCTGATGACGTCCTGCCTGTCGGTGCCCCAGATGACGTCCTGCCTGTCGGTGTCCCCGATGACGTCCTGCCTGTCGGTGTCCCCGATGACGTCCTGCCTGTCGGTGTCCCTGATGACGTCCTGCCTGTCGGTGTCCCCGATGACGTCCTGCCTGTCGGTGTCCCTGATGACGTCCTGCCTGTTGGTGTCCCTGATGACGTCCTGCCTGTCGGTGTCCCTGATGACGTCCCTGATGACGTCTTGCCTGCTGGTGTCCCTGATGACGTCTTGCCTGCTGGTGTCCCTGATGACGTCTTGCCTGCTGGTGTCCCTGATGACGTCTTGCCTGCCGGTGTTCCTGACGGCGTCCTGCCGCCTGCCGGTGTCCCTGACGGCGTCCTGCCGCCTGCCGGTGTCCCTGACGGCGTCCTGCCGCCGGCCGGTGTCCCTGACGGCGTCCTGCCGCCTGCCGGTGTCCCTGACGGCGTCCTGCCGCCTGCCGGTGTCCCTACCGACATCCGGTTTCTCCTGTGCTCGTCCCATGACGCCCATGCCACTGCCCTCGAGACCCCTCTGCCCCGGACGGTGCCCCAGGACCAAGGAGGCGGAGGTCCTTACCCCGCGCCTGCTGCGCAGGTTCCCGCCCAGTTTCCGTCTGGGGAGGGGGGCGTAGAGGGGGGGGTACTGTTACCCCTCGGGGGTCTGCCGCCCGTGCCTGCGGCCTGCTGCCCCTATACCCTCTGCTGGAGCAACATTGCTCCTCTCACTCCTGGTACTACTGCTAGTACTCATGAAACGGTCTCCTACTCAGGTTCTGCTGGAGAGACTGCAGGGATCTGGCTCCTCCCTCCAGCCAATCACCAAGCCCCTGTGCCCGGCCAATCAGCCCTGCCCTGTCCTGATTTAAACCTCCTGTTTGCAATCAGTCGGGGCCAGGGCAACTTCTACCTTCCCCTTGGGGAAGTTGCCACTTCTGGTCTGTCAGGTCGCTCCTCGTTTGGTCTGTTACCTGATCTTTCCTTGTTACCTCCTCCAGATCTTGTTCCTGCCGGCTCCCGGTTGATCACCGTGTTCCTGGACGTCCTCCTGGTTCCCTCCAAGCTGATCGCTGGTTCTCGCCCGGCTCCGGATCCCCCGTGGTCCTGGATCTCCCTGGTTCTTGGATCTCTCTGTGTTTCTGGATCTCCCTGGTTCTTGGATCCCTCCGTGTTCCTGGATCTCCCTGGTTCCTGGATCTCTCCGTGTTCCTGGATCTCCCTGCGTTCCTAGTTCCCCGTGTTCCTGCTTTCCGTCTCTCGTTATATTCTCGTTTCTGTTTTGTTACCACGTCGCCTGGGGTCGGTTGAACACTTGTGTCCGTTGCATTGGCCCCTTCGAGGCTGATCCCGGCGGTATCCCTGTACAGGGGTCAAGCGCTCCGGGGTCTCCCTCGCTGGGTCTCCAGTGTTGCGGCCTTGTGGCCCTCTCCAGGGGCGTGTGTTTCTGTGTTAGAGTTCTGTTTAATAAACCCGTTGACTCTACGGTACGTGTCTGCCTCTCTATCACCCGGTGTCAGCATCCGCTTTACGCGGTCCAGTGGGTCCACGTGTGAGTCCGTCCGTAGCACGTGACATGCCTTCTGGAAGAAGGGAGAAAGAGAATCCGACCTGTGGAGAGGCACTGGTTGTGGGTACTCAGATGCGTAGGGACCTGATAAGGTCCTGCATATGTAGGTCCTTTACGACCAGACAGACTGGAGTCGGTCACAGCGATGACAGAGAAACGTCTTTAGTGAGGTGGAAGAAGTATACTGCCTAAGAAGGATGGAACCAGCCGTAGAACAGTCTTGTTCAGGTAGAAGACCAGAAAAAATGGTTTACATGAGAGCGCTGAAAGTACCGATACCTCTGCAGAGAAAAATAATTTGCCACCAAAACACATTACTGTTTGGATGAGAATGCTAAGGATAAACCTATAGACGCTCAAAAGGTGGATCTTGTAGAGCCATGAGGACGAAGATCAGGTCCCGCAGGAGTAGACCCGTGGTATGGAGACCTTAAATGGGAGACCCTTTGAAGGGAGGATTTTCCTAGAGACCTGGTGGCAACACATTAATTAATTTATTTATTTATTTATTTTTTATTTATTTATTTATTTATTTTTTTTTTTTTGGAAGGTGAAACAGGCTGAAACCCTGCTGTGGGAGAGACCCCAAGGACAGACCTGAGTCTAGGTCTGAGTGGAAGGAGCGAAAGATCCTTGCGTGAAATAGGGCAAGGGGAATGACCCCTAGAGGTGCTCGGAGATAAAGAAAAACAAAACGATTACACTCATGGTATATCGTCGATAAGGCTGGTTTACTCGCTGCGACCATGGTCGCTACACCATCCAGGGAAAAAACCCATGGGTAAATTCCAGGTCTCAAGGGCTACGCCACTATTGTCAGAGTTGAGGAATTCCGAGGGAGAGCAGGCCTGAACTGTCTTTTTAGTTGTCCTGGTACTGCTGGTATGAGTTGGACTAAATTTCGTCCAAGCGCATCTGGGCCAGTCTGAAAATACAGGGAGGTCTGGCAACCGTCTTGTTTGACCTTCCGCACTATCCTGTTAGTGTGAAAGAATATAGGGAGACGGAGACAGGTCCCATCTAGGACTGGTATGTCTGTCCTATTGACTGTAGGTTCTAGGACCTGGCCAGAAAGGATGGAACCTTAGCATTGGACACGTGAGGCCGTCAGGTCCACATCTGTAGTCTCCTGGCGCTGGCAGTCTTGACAGAAGACATCTGGATGAAGGGGCCGCTTCCCTGAGTCCGTCCCTTGGCGGGTTAGCCTGGTATGAGAACAGCTGACAGTACAGCGTTCAAGGATTCCACCCGGGGAAGGATGTGGCGAACGTCTGTCATCACTTGGAGACTGTGGGTTCCACCCTGGTGGTTGACATATGCCACGGCTGTGGCATTGTCTGACTATATCCTAACAAGACCGACTGCCAGAAGATCACTGAATGATTCCAGTACTAGAAATACTGCCCGAATCTTCGTAGATTGGGGAGCATCCTCGTGTGTGGGCGGGACTATTGGCACGTGCATTGTGATGGGAGTACATTGCACCACATCCTGTTTCTCGGGCCATGTCTAAGCATGGATAGTTGAAGAGGCCGTAGGTGCAGCTGAGGCTATGGAACTGCCTCCCATGCTGCCACTATCCTGTCTAGGACTCTTATAGCCGTCGTGAAAGATTGAGGAGACCGCTAAAGCGAATTCCCAGACGAAGAATCCGTGCCTTGTCTGGGAAAAACAAATATGGCTGATACGCCATATGTGATGCTGCAGCATGTGTCCATCAGGAAGACATATAGGACTCCCTGAGTTTGTGTTTTGTGTTGGAACATGTGCTCTGGCATTGTGGTAGACCCATGGAGGGTGATCCGCCAACCGAGTCTTCTTAACGTGTCCAGTGAAATCGACAGCGTTCGCAGACTCCGAAAATCATGCATTGATGAATAAGTCGTCCTGATATGGGAGACTCCTGAGATGCAGTATAGACATTTCCAACTTCAGGCTGCATTTATGAGCTTTAGGTCTCACGGTAGTCACTTTTAACTCCTGAGACGAGAAGGGACTGACTGCGTGGAAGAAGGTTCAGGCCACAGCCACACGGGAGACCGGAGGGGCCCATCCATTGGGTTAATGCATTTGCGAGTCTGCGAGGTCCTGTTTCGAAACGGACTGAGCAGAGGGCATTACGCGTGTTATCTCCACCCAAGTACCCAACATGGGTACAGTGAGGAAATTGGCCGCTGGGCCCGTGTTCCACGTCCTGCAACATAAAGTTTCGTTTTAATAGTCCGGGGATGGAGGCCGGGTAGACCCTGTGCGGTCCCAACTTCAACCCGAGTCCCCAACAGTGGGGAGGCGAGGAAGGAGTATGCTATGGGTCGCAGGTTCCCGAGACCCTTAGCTCAGTTCCCCGTGCCACTGCGGATCACGGTGTTTCAGCCTGTGTCTTTTGAGACTTGGCTGTCGTCACCGCCAACCGGAGCTCCAGCTATGGGGTCTGGAGAGAATTGGTGAGCAGTCCTGGGACGCCTTACTGTTGTCGGGTAACTGCAGGTTATATCAGCTTCAACTGGGCTCTCCAACAGTGGGGGGCCTAGGAAGAAACCTGTCAGTTAAACCTGAAGGAAGTCCGCCACTAAAAAAGGTCCCTGCGTGGCGACCGATCCCTTGTCAGACTTAGCCTAAGCTCCGACCAACCCTAACGGTTTCCGAAGAACCGGAATCAGTTATGCCAACGGCGGATAAAAAACCGTCCTGATGTGTTCTGGGGGTGGAAAACGATCTTTGCCTCCTTAGCGCCTGAGGTGTACAGAAATTCTCCAAACAGGTGTCTAGTGAGGCATAGGAGACCTGTGATGGCCTCCTTACGACCACTTCCGCCTCCCATCCACGTAACCCGATGCCACGTCTACTGGCGATGGCAGTAGACGCCGTTATTGCAGAGCAATTGGCAGCGTCCAGGACTTATGTATCAGATAGTCCTGAGGTAACGACTCGAGCCGTTCGGGCCACAGAGTATGATCGGCGGGCAGGAAACAATAGTGCCTGACGGAATTGAATCCGTATCTGGAGTACCTTACAGTTATTAAACCTGTTATCGGGACGAAATCAATGATTTTTGGAGAATGCCATAAAAACGACCTACGTGCTGTCTGTGCGTCAATATAGAAAACAGAAGCATGCGTAATGTCTGGCCAGTAGGTGTTGTGATAGGTGTACTGTCAGGTAACTTTAATACTGTAGGACAGGGCAGTAACTGATCACCCGACGTATTTACACTGCCCCTTATTATGACATCGTTCCTTGCATGTGTGGCGTGAGCAGGGGCGTAACTACAATAGGTGCAGGGGAACTAAAGATTTGCAATAATTGGGGGCCTCGTTGGAGCTCTCGCATCGGGGTCCCGAGGCCTGAAGTTACGCCACTGGGCGTGAGGACTAAATGCAGCAGGACATCATTGTTGGTTGTCCTGCCGTCGCTATTGGGAACTGGCACAGAGCGAGGCTCTGTAGTCCTTTTCCGGAACCCCAGGAAGCGGCCTTAGAGATGTTTTGCCGCAGGCAGGGAGCCCTGCTGGGTTCCTTGACCCCTGGCTCCAGCTGCCCGTCCTGAGGGCTGCCGCAGGTGGGCTGCCCTAAACTCCCTGACCTTTGGCAGCAGTGTCCTAAGGGCTGAGGCAGGCAGGAAGCTCAGCTGAGCTCCTTATCTGGTCCTGCACCGCACGTATTCGCTGGCCCAAGTTCACTTTCAGCCCTGCAGCAGGGATGAAGCCCTGTCATGGCCACAGTACTAGGTACCATTGAGGAGCTGTGGCCAAACCACACAGTCTGGCACTAAGGGTTGTGCACACTGTGCTATCAACCCTGCTTCTACTGTGCCCTGTGGATAATGGCCGCCGCTGCTAACAGCAGGGCGGGACCAGAATCCTAAGGCGTGCCATAGGCTTCGCGCCAGCTATCCTCCGTCCCGCCCCCTGCTATTGCTATGCAGCTCCGGCCCGCCCTCTGTTATGACGCTGTCCGCGTCATTCTCGTCATCCGGGGGCGGGCCGGGGGGCGGTGATAAGGCGGCGGCTTCGCGCTAGGCCGAAGCCGCGGCCTCAAGTAAACAGCGAAGCCGCAAATGACGGCAGGCCGGCGCGGAGGTCCGGTCCGGGACCGAAACAGATCTGGACCCGGCCGGACCCCAGGAGCTGTGGCCACATGCGCGCTTGCCCAGCGCAGCCCCCAGCAGGAGAACCCAGGGGACTGGGTCTCCTGGATTCAGGGGTAGGGTGGCTGCTCCCATCAGGAGATCCCAGAAAACTGGGTCTCCCGGCATCCAGGGACTGTGGGGACCCTGCAAGGAGCCCAGAAAAACCGGTGCTCCCACTTGCAGCATGGGCTCCCTTCCCTCTCAGGAGAGAGCAGCAAAAGCTGATCTCCTGGATTACACGGACGTTTGCTGCAGCCTTTAGGGGACCCCCAGGGAACAGTCTCGTGGCGGCAGGACTGGGGCTCTTGGGGAGTAGTCATCCAGGCTGAGGTCTCCTGCGTGTGCTGCGCAATGCAGCTGACCCTTTAGCCTTGTCCCCTGAGCCCTTTAGCTGCACTTAGCAGAGCTGTGGCTCCTGGTGCTGCAGTCTGGCACAGTGCTGCAGCCCGTGCCCATCAGAAGCATTCAGCAGCACCGATGCGTCTGGATTGCGACCACGCGGCACGTTAGTGCCCTACCTGCGGTGTCTCAACCTATCAGCCCCATGAGGGGTGGTTAGGGAGGGATGCTGCAGTCCATCATCCAAGGGCTTCTGTGTAGCCTCGACCTCAACCCAGGGTCCCCAACAGTGGGGAGCTGGAGAAGGAAGACCATCATCTCAACCTCAACCAGGCACCCCCAACAGTGGTGGGCCGAGGAGGGAGCGGCATGTGGGGGGAAAAGTCAACCTCAACCAGGCGCCCCAACAGTGGGTGGCCGAGGAGGGACCATGCCGGGAGTCTCGTTAGAGACCCACTTTTCTTCTTCTTGAAGTAAAAAATCCAAAAAGTAAAAAATTTTAGGAGCAATAAAATTTGTGTGTGCCTCCTACAAGACACTAAGCAAAAACTGGAGAATCACTTCCTGCTTCAGGGGTGTAATGCTGCAGAGGAGGAGTTTTCTTAACTCTTTTGCAGATTCTGCCTAGTGTCGCCTCCTAGTGGACAGCAGCATAACACCCACGGTCTGTGTCCCCCAATGAGGCGAAGGAGAAAAACAAATGAAAATGCTTGAGGGTGAGTGTAAGACGGGGCAGGAGACTTAGATTTAAAGCACCACAAGAAAAAACACTGGAGTGGTGCTTTAAAGATATGAAATAGTCAATAGCACATTTGTGTTACAGTACGCCATAATAAAACTAACTGTGTGCAATGCTTTAGCTGACAGCTTCTTATAGCATACCTTGGCAATCTGAACACACCAGTTGAGGAGATCTCTGGAGAGAATGCGATCCTTGTTCTCCCGTACATATTCCAGCAGACAGCCATATGGCATGAGCTGAGTAACCAGTTGTACTGTGGTGGTCAGACAGATCCCCAGCAGGCGGCACACATAAGGGCTGGCCACCCCGGCCATAACATATGCTTCCTGAAACAAGCAAATGAGAAAAGCATTATTATTTATTTATTGCTAAATCTCTTGATGACATACAGATGCAGTAGAGATATATGTGTCGGCTGATTATTATTTTATTATTATTATTATTCAGTTTTGCAATTTTTTTCAGTCTTGTGCTAACACACTGTATATTAACTGATCTCTGCTTTCTTTCAGTGATGGAGAATTTGTGTACAATGAAAAGGATAAGTAAAGTATATCAGCCTTGGGCCTATATAGCTCAGGGATTATCTTGGCTGAGTTGAAGTAAACCTCTAAGGAATGAATGCGGTAATTTATGTGCTCAAATTAGGTATGTGTCCCGCCTCTCCACTGAGCGTCCACCACGCTGCTCCTAAAAGGCTATGATCAAGGTCCAGGTGTCACTTCGCCATTGGACTTGGTGGCTGGTGTTCCTGTCCCGGCCGCAGGGAGGGCCCGGGTTCCTTTGGCTGGTGGTGCCGGTGATAGGAGGGCCATGTCCTCATATGGCCTTGCTCCTTTGACACTGGCCTTTGTCGCTGGGCATTGCTGTGTTTCTCCTGTGGGTGATGCTGGTACCAGAAGAGAGGTTCCTGCAGAGGTGTCTGGTAGGCACAGGCTTCGCTCTTCTATCAGAAGTAGGGTGGTTGGTACCAGTCGTGCATCACCATCTGGCCTGGTTCTAGGGGCGGTCCGGATGAGGTCATCAGGCTGTGAGTTCCAGCCTATGAGAGGGCACCGCGCTCTACAAATACCTTGGAGCCTGTCCTGCAGGCCGCCAGATATAGTCTTGGTTTCCCCAGTGTGTATTTTGCTATTTCGACTCTGACCTTTGCCTGGATTTTTGACCTTTCTACAGCCTGCCAATTTTGTACCCTTGCTGCCCTCCCAGTTTTGTCTCCGACCTTTGCCTGGATTTTTGACCCTGCTACTGCCTGCCGATTTTGTACATTGCTGCCCTGCTGGTTTTGACTCAAGTCTCCTAACTATGCTTTCGGATCCTGATTTAATACTCCCTTCCTGGCAACCTTCCTGCTCCGGTCCGCTGCTCATCATAGGCAGCTACCTCCTGGGCTCCGCTGTAATTGCAGATCCCTGTATAGGGGTAGAGGGGTTTCGTGGGGTGCTGCCTTACCAGCAGCTCAGCCTCGCAGCAGATGGTCACCACACCAAGAGGACTGAAACAGTCAATTTGCAAAGGGAGGTATCCTTGACATGCTGACAGATCAATAAAACTTTCACTGGAACTAAAGAGTGTCATGGTCTTTCGTACATTATTGTCCAAATATCCATACTCTTACTGAGCACCACCATCCACTGAGTGCTATCCATAATCTTTATAGCCTAGTTTTGACTATGGTCAAAATGTGTAGAGGTGCACAAGTTATTTCCAATGAAAGTAGCACCGATTAGGGTGCGACAATACCGCATATTGTGATACATTAGCACTATGACTTACATTGGTCAGTGCACTGCGTCCAGTGCATTGTGAACTATGAACAGTACACTGACCGAAAATACATTCATCTAAAAGTAGTAGCAGAATAAACTGTGTTTTCCTTAGTTCAATATTTTATTGGAAATCCATGTGCACAAATGGCATACAGTCCAGTCTACAATACATTTTATGTGTTTTAGAATATCATTCCTTTACCATAAATGTCTTAGGGTGCTTTTCACACAGGTGGTTTTTGAAAAAATGCAGCAGATCCAGTCAAAAAACCGCATTTTCCGCCTAACGGCTGCACTTGCGGCACAGTTGCTGCAAACCCCATGAATTGTCTATGGGGCTTGCGGTAAGTGTGCGGCAGACGCGGCAAGTGTGGTTTCAGCAGTTGCAGCAGATGCGGCCGAAAAAAAAAAACCGCTGACCGCTGATGCTGGGGTGTACCGCAACTGTGCCACAAGTGCAGCCATTAAGCGGTAATTGTGGCAGATGCCTTTTTTGGCCGGATCTGCCGCACAAAACGCCAGTGTGAAAGGGACAAAAAATCAATCAGCAGGTGTGTAAAGGACATTTAACCCAACAGTGAGTCCGACAATATAAAGACATAACATAAGAAATATGAGGGGCGCTCAATAAAGATTTCCCCAACCCAATTCTATTTATTGAAGGATGCTGAAATTGCTCATGTGTAATGATATAAGTTTCTGTAGGTTACATGACAATTTGCAACTTTGAACTGATAATGGTCTCTTACAGGTAGTGAAGTGGTGTGAGGTGTGATAACGGACCCAGTGGAATACATCAAGTTCCTTTACGTGAAGTGCTGCACACTAAGGGAGACGTTCGATGAGATGAAAGAGATTAATGGTGACGATTCCATATCATATGATGTAGTCAAGAACTGGCATCGCCATTTCAAATGTAGTCGAACTTCAGTGGAAACGACTCCAATTCCAGAGAAATCCCATTCCGCTATTAATGAACACAACATTCAAGTGAAGGAACTTGATGACTGCTCTGTATTCCACTGTCCGTTATTACACCTCACAGCACTTCAGCACCTGTAAAACAATGACCATTATCAATTCAGAGTTTCAAATTGGCACATGACTTATAGAGACTTATATCATTACACATGTACTGTTTCAGAGTCGTGCGATAAATAGAAGTGGGTCAGGGGAAATCTTTAATGAACGCACCTCATACTTTACTCTCATGGTTAATAATGCTAAATAGTATCTTGATGCGAGACCATACCATTAAGCCCGGCTTCACACCACGATCTTTCGGGTCCGGGGCTGTCCGGTGTGAACCGGACAGCCCCGGATCCGAATTCGCCCCCCATGTATCCCTATAGCGCCAGATTGTGGTTATTTGGCCTCCGGTTTGCTGGTATTCCGGGAGGATGCGATTTTGTCCGATTTTGCATCAGACACAAAATTAGAGTCTGCATCTTATAATGTGTCCTATGCAAAAATTGGACAAAACCAGATGCATGGGAGTCTATGGGCACCAGATCGCACCGGATCCGACAAAAATCTGACTGGTTCCCGGACGCCTGGTGCTGAAAGAGCTCCACGGCTGAAATTTCAGCACCGCGGGCAGCTCCCCTGCACTCGCGGTGCTGAACTTTCAGCACTGGACAGCGCCAGCAATGAAGACATCAAAAAGCAGGATCACTGGGCAGATTTGCCCTCCGGTTCTGCTCGTCCATGGCTGTTAGGTTCTGTCCGGTGCATCCTGCAAAACACCGGACAGAACCTGACAATCAAAAAACATGGTGTGAAGCCGGCCTATGCTGTCTGGTGGTGGTAAGGCGTAAGATGTATTGAAGATCGCACTGGATGTCATTCGCACACATGGATTTCCAATAAAGTTTTGAACCAAGGAAAACGGAGTGCTGACTGTGTTCTGCTGATATACCTCTTTGCCTGGTTTGGCTGTCATTCACACAAGATGCAAGTGATGGGGGTGTGGTGAGCTGTCATTATCTGTGTTTGTCCAAAAGTAGCCTTATGCTGTAGACATATCGCCGACTTAAAGAGGCTGTCTGATGATATCACCACATCGCAGGATTGGTGATCACATGTTGATTGGTGGGTGTCAAAGCGATAGGACCTGCCCCGATTAGTAGAACAGGGAACTTTTATCTCTTTTAGAATGGAGAAGCTGAGAGCATGCTCAAGCTTTTTCTGTCTGATCCGCAGAGGATGGATAGTGCAGCGGACAAGCGACATTTTGTAACGGGGATAAAAGTGTCTCATCTGGGGCACAAATTCCCTGTATTGCAGATCAGTGCGGATCCCAGCAGTGTGATACCCACTGATTAACAAGTTATCACTTATCCTATAGATAAGTGATACATTATTTTCACTGGACAAAACCATTAAAGTATGGAAATTAGAATAAGGTGTAACAGCGTAATGAAACAGTTCCAGCCATCCGTATATACAAGCTGGTAGTACTCACGTCCAGGATTTCCTTGTTAGCTTTTGGAGATGTGTTCTCTCGCAAGACCTTGATTGCCACCTGGATTTTTACATTTTCGCCATCTGGGATCCATATGCCCTGAAGAAATGATGATTTGACATTCACAAGTGTTTCTAGTAGGGTCCAAAAATGTTTTTCTATGTAAGCATCTTTACCTTATACACTGTGCCAAATGCACCGGACCCCAAAATCTTCATCTTCTTTAACTCGTTTCCTTGAGGATCCTCATTTGAGCCTGGTTCGGCATTGCTCCACTGGGAGTCAAAGGTTCCACCAGCTAAATGAAAAGCAAAATGGGTGAGAAGGCCGCCATGGCTAACAGGCATTGGTACAACTTCAGACCACATTGAGACCTAATCCTTGTACCTCATGCTCCTGGAGTATGCGCTTTAAGGTATGTTTTTTCTTCAATTGTTTCCTTCGCCTGATAATCAATATAAAGACGACTGCAGCTGTCAAAAGGAGTAAGACGCTGCCAACCACTGCCACTATCATATAGGTTTGACTGTAGGGAAAGCAATATATGGTAAGCGCATAGGAGTTACCTACTCAAGAAGTCTGTTGATCATGCCCTGCATAGGACCTCACCTGTTATTCACATTGATGGGGCATCCCTTGTCATCTAGGTTATCACACCTGTGACAATAAAATGAAATTATAATAAGTGACCATGTAGGAGATGTATCGAAATGAGGTCAAAGGAATAATGGAGAAATATAAATCGGAAATCAGAGTTTTTCATGTTGTAATTGTAAATGTAGACACAAACTTCACTTACGCATGGGAGCAGTTAACAGGGCACAGCTGGCAGATGCCATCTTTATCTGCATATTTCCAAATGGGCACAAAGGAGTCCACTTTTTTCCCACTTGGACATTGGTTAACACAAGTGGCTCCTTCCTTGTAATGAGCACATTCCACACATTGATCCGCCTCCTGCAAGGAAATGTCAGGGACGTAGGGTATAATGCCTAAAATATCTAATAATTTCACTTTGTTGTAAAACATGTGACTTATCAAATAGGTTGCACTCACCGGGCCAAAACATGTATTAGATGCATTTTGCGGCATACATTCCATGTGACATGATATACATCGGCTGCCATTGATCATTTCTCTTGGTTTCCTGCAGAGATAAACAGTGAATTTAATAAATTGAAGCTATTATGAATATAATTGAAGTGTGAACTTGAGGAGCAACAGTTACCCATCCTCAATATTGCAAGACTCCACACAATCAAGTCCACGGAGCAGGCCACCACACTGCATACACTGGGAGGCTCCACTGCCCCAGCACTCGGCATTGGCACAAAGATGAAAACATACATGACCATCTTCCTCTGAAAAGTACAACGAAAGAATACAAAAACACATTAAGAACTAGGAAACCTTTAAGAAAATGTGGCACTCAAGACCAGAAGTACTGTGCTACTTGATGTTTCTTGTCTCCACTCCTACGAATGTGTGAAGTCATGTAGGTTCAATAGGCACTGTAATGTTATTAAGTCCCCTGCAATAAATGAATGGTCCTCTTGGCTATAAGAGACTTACCACATGTTGACTGTGGTTTGTTGGCAGTCATCAGAATAGTCTGTCTTGAATTCCTAAAAAGATTTGACCATGGGACAGTGTCCAAAAAGCATAGCATAGAGTTCCCCTCAATCAGAGCAAGTCCACTGCTGATCACTTTCAAGGAGCGCAGTCCAAGAGATGAGATGGAAAGATTGCGGATGACCAGGGAATATGCTCCACTGCAAAGGAATATGAGTCTTATTACTAACAGGGAGTTCACATATACACTACCTTTTAAAAGTTTGGGGTCATTTAGAAATGTCCTAATTTTGAAAGAAAAGCACATTTTTTTTTTCAATGAAGCGAACATTAAATGAATCAGTAATACACTCTATACATTGTTAATGTGGTAAATGACTATTCTAGCTGCAAACACCTGGTTTTTAATGCAATATCTACAGTACATAGGTGTATAGAGACCCATTTCCAACAACCACCACTCCAGTGTTTTAATGGTACATTGTGTTTGCTAACTGTGTAAGAAGGCTGGTTTAGAAAACCGTAGAAAAACCTTGTACAAGTATGTTAGCACAGCTGAAAACGGTTTGGCTGCTTAAAGAAGCTATAAAATTGACTTTCCTTTAAGCTAGTTGAGAATCTGGAGCATTACGTTTGTTTGTTCTATGAAACTCTCACAATGGCCAAAAAAAGAGAACTTTCATGTGAAACTCGACAGTCTATTCTTGTTATTAGCAATGAAGGCTATTCCGTGCGAGAGATTGCCAAGAAACTGAAGATTTCCTATAACGGTGTGTATTATCCCTTCAGAGGAAAGCACAAACAGGCTCTACCAGAGTAGAAAGAGAAGGGGAGGACCCTCCTACACAACTGAGCAACAAGACAAGTACATTAGAGTCTCTAGTTTGAGAAATCGACGCCTCACAGATCCTCATCTGGCAGCTTCATTAAAGGGAACCTGTCACCAGGTTTTTGCCAAACCATCTTTGAGCAGCATAATGTAGAAATAGAGACCCTGATTCCAGCAATGTGTCATTTACTGAGCTGCTTGCTGTCATTTTGATAAAATTAGTGTTTTCTCTGTTGCAGATTTAGCAGTCTGTGAATATGCCAGACTACTTGGCAGGTAGACTGCTAATGATAATCTCCAAATGATTTAACAGTGATTTTATCAAAACTACACTGAGCAGCCCAGTAAGTGACACATCGCTGGAATCAGAATCTCGGTACTATATTATGCTATTCTCAGATTAGGTTGCAAAAACCTGTTGACAGGTTCCCTTTAAATAGTACCCACCAAAGGTCTGCAATGCTGTAATTGCTGCAAAGGGAGCATTCTCTGATGAAAGCAAAGTTTAAAGGAGAAAATTATTATTCAAATAAAAAATCATTATTTCTAACTTGTCAATGTCTGGATTATATTTTCTATTCATTTTGCAACTCATTTGATAAATAAAAGTATGAGTTTTCATGGAAAACACAAAATTGTCTGGGTGACCCCAAACTTTTGAACGGTAAAGCGTGGTTGACCATGGCATATATCAAAATGCTACAACATCCATAGCATGAATCAAAATATTACCACTGTTCTTCTTCTTGCCTAAACTTCAAAATTAATTGTGGGACGGGGATAATTCACATGTATTTGCCCTCCTCCTCAAACCATATGGGACCTAAAGTCTACCTCACCCTCCAGCTAGTTCTCCGCCACCTTCCTTGTCAAGCCGTAGTGCTATCAATAGTTGGGTTGTGCAGTGATTCACACTCTTATAGAAAAATGGTGCCTGCGCCAAAGAATGCTTGAATCCACTCAGTCAATCACACATTCATTAAGAATTCACTGTAGAGTACTTACATATATTGCTGCCTTCCCCAAATTACTTGCAAGTTCTCAAACACTTGAAGACTATCCAGTGTATCAGGCCATGTATTGATGTACATATATCCTGAAGCACAAAGAAGTGGAATAGAGGAAAAGCTTTACAACATCCCATGGCTACAGCTTATCACACATAATGGAGATAATAAAGGTAAAATGATAATCAAGAGCCGAATCTGGTTCATTGGTGCAAAGATTTATCATTATTATTTGAAAAAGTTAAACTATAGTTCCCTTAATTTTTTTTCTTACAGAAAAAACATGTTTTTTTGCCATATATACTATGTATATGGACGAACGTATTGTTCCCTCTCCCTATTATAGTTACATATTTATATGACCTCCCATTCTATAGGTGTAGTCATTAATATTGAGTTTGTTCATCCTATTCCAGCTTCCACTCTTCGGAGCTTCTACTACGTTTTGGGGTGTTTCTGTGAGACTTTGTGCCTATTCACCCAAAACAACATTTGTGAAATCGAACAATGATGTTGAACGAGAGATTCTGGCTTGAGATCTTTGTCTTAGTTCATCTTAAGGAACACTCAGATTTACACTGTAAATCAGTGAAGCAGGTGATTGATGTGTGCAGCATAACATCACTATTCGTTTTTTTTTTTTTATTCCTCCCCTGTGGGTTTGGCAGTTTGCTGTAAGCCAAACCCCCTCTCCCCTGGATGAGTAGAAGGGGGTTTGGCTTACAGCAGGATGCCAAACTCACAGGGGAGGAATAAAAAAAATAGTGATGTCATGCTGCACACTTCAATCACCTGCTGCACTGATTTACAGGTGGTGAAATCCTGGTGGTTGGTTCCCTTTATGATTTCGATGGGGCCCCCTAATCAGGTCTTTATTGATCTTGCTTTGTGTACTTGGGCACATTCATGCTAGAACAGAAAATGGCCTTCCACAAATTGCTCCCGCAAGGTTGGAAGTTATAATTGTTTTAAATGTCATGTATGCTAAAGCATTATGATTGCCTTATAAAGAAGTGACAGAGACCCTGTTTTTTATTGCTACATCACTTACTTTTTCCTTTCAGTACTTTTATAACAATTACTTTTAATTTGCTGCAGTGGGTACTTGGGTCCTCCCAAATGTGTACATCACAACATTCTTGAGGTGCTAGCTCCTTTACCCATCCACCACTGATTGACAGCCTTATACCCATGCACAGTAAATGGAAAAAGCTGCCAATCAGCAACAAAGAGGTGGCGATAGCCCTATCACTGTGCATATACAGGTGTGCTCAAACGTTGACATACCCCGGCAGATTTTTTTCCTTTCTTGGCCTTTTTCAGAGAATATGAATGATAACACAAAATCTTTTTTTTCCACTCATGGTTAGTGGTTGGGTGAAGCCATTTATTGTCAAACTACTGTGTTTTCTCTTTATAAATCATATTACCATACCATTTAAATATCATAATTTAATGAAGATAACTCCAAGAAAAAGTGACTGCCACAGAATCAGGGTTTCTGTCACTACTTTATGCTCTCCAGATGACAGATTCGTTTTGAAGACATTCAAAGGTACCTGTAATTTCTTCAAGGGATCTGAAGACATCCAAGTCCTCCACAGTCAGCTGGGTGCTGTTATCCGATCCCCTACAAAATTAGTGCACTACATTAATTGAAATAGTCATAAACTGAATGGTTAAATCTCTACATTTCAAAGCAGTGATGTTATTGTACAGCAAAACTATTCCCGCGCCCATTGAACTTCAATGACAATGTTATTTCCCCCAACTTATATTGGGGGGTGTTGGATTCCATCAAGGTGATCAACACATTTGATGGAATCTGTGAAGGAGGCTATGTAAGGAGTACTGATCCTTAGTTCAATACATATACACAGGGGCGTAACTAGAACTGGCAGGGCCCCATAGCAAACTTTTGAACAGGGCCCCCTCCAAGACACGCCCCAATGACATGCCCCCTTCAAGACACACCCCCTTATCGATAATGCATACAGAAGTCACAAAAAGTGCCAAAATTAGAAATAACGTAACAAAATTGTTCCTAATCCTGAATCTGCAAGAATAAAGCACCGCATATAAACAACAGATCCATAATATGACTAGGTGTTAACAGTCTGACGCTACCCAGTTTACCGTATATACTCGTGTATAAGCCGACCCGTGTATAAGCCGACCCCCCTACTTTTGCCCCCAAAATCTGGGAAAACCTATTGACTCGTGTATAAGCCGAGGGTGGACCCCAGCACAGGTATACAGCCCCCAGCAGTGTGGTATACAGGCCTCCCCAGTGGTAGTATACAGCAGCCTCCCCAGTGGTAGTATACAGGCCCCAGCAGTATTACAGCAGCCTCCCCAGTGGTATATACAGGCCCCAGCACTATTACAGCACTCTCCCCAGTGGTATATACAGGCCCCAGCAGTATATACAGCAACCCCAGTGGTATATACAGGCCCCAGCAGTATATACAGCAGCCCCAGTGGTATATACAGGCCCCAGCAGTATTGCAGCAGTCTCCCCAGCGGTATATACAAGCCCCAGCAGTATATACAGCAGCCCCAGTGGTACACAGCAGCCTCCCCAGTGGTATATACAGGCCCCAGCAGTATTGCAGCAGTCTCCCCAGCGGTATATACAGGCCCCAGCAGTATATACAGCAGCCCCAGTGGTATATACAGGCCCCAGCAGTATATACAGCAGCCCCAGTGGTATATACAGGCCCCAGCAGTATATGCAGCAGCCCCAGTGGTATATACAGGCCCCAGCAGTATATACAGCAGCCCCAGTGGTGGTGTACACAGGGCCCAGTGGAGGTGTATACAGGGCCCATTGCTGGTGTATACAGGGCCCAGTGGAGGTGTATACAGGGCCCAGTGGAGGTGTATACAGGGCCCAGTGGAGGTGTATACAGGGCCCAGTGGAGGTGTATACAGGGCCCAGTGGAGGTGTATACAGGGCCCAGTGGAGGTATACAGGGCCCAGTGGAGGTGTATACAGGGCCCATTGCTGGTGTATACAGGGCCCATTGCTGGTGTATACAGGGCCCAGTGGAGGTGTATACAGGGCCCAGTGGAGGTATACAGGGCCCAGTGGAGGTGTATACAGGGCCCAGTGGAGGTATACAGGGCCCAGTGGAGGTGTATACAGGGCCCATTGCTGGTGTATACAGGGCCCAGTGGAGGTGTATACAGGGCCCAGTGGAGGTGTATACAGGGCCCAGTGGAGGTGTATACAGGGCCCAGTGGAGGTATACAGGGCCCAGTGGAGGTGTATACAGGGCCCAGTGGAGGTATACAGGGCCCAGTGGAAGTATACAGGGCCCAGTGGAAGTATACAGGGCCCAGTGGAGGTGTATACAGGGCCCAGTGGAGGTGTATACAGGGCCCAGTGGAGGTGTATACAGGGCCCAGTGGAGGTGTATACAGGGCCCATTGCTGGTGTATACAGGGCCCAGTGGAGGTATACAGGGCCCAGTGGAGGTATACAGGGCCCAGTGGAGGTGTATACAGGGCCCATTGCTGGTGTATACAGGGCCCAGTGGAGGTATACAGGGCCCAGTGGAGGTGTATATAGGGCCCAGTGGAGGTATACAGGGCCCAGTGGAAGTATACAGGGCCCAGTGGAAGTATACAGGGCCCAGTGGAAGTATACAGGGCCCAGTGGAAGTATACAGGGCCCAGTGGAGGTGTATACAGGGCCCAGTGGAGCTGCACACCGGAGGTGATCCTTGTGTCACATCGCCCTTACGGTTAACCCTTGCCTTGTGGCCAGCAATCATCATCCCATAGTGGAAAAGGCAGGAAATCCAAACCCACACGTGTCAATCTCACGCTGGGCTCCTTCCTGCAGGTGAACTGCCTGTGTAATGAGTGATCAAGGGTCAGGACTTCACGTCTGCTGCTTGTGACCTTGTTCAGATTAGAGGGCTGCAGCCTGCAGGAGGCACTACAAGTCCCAGCACTACACAGGGCACAGTGGAGGAAGTGCTATCCCCAGTCGGTTAGCCATTAGCAGTGATTAGTCGGCGCACTCACCCAGCAGCAGCAGTTTGAGCTCCCTCCGAGCATCCCTCTTGTCCCTGTGGAGCTGTCGCTCGATCTCAGCATTAATCCTCTGGGACTCCTTCTCCTCAGCAGACAGGCAGCACCCCGCCATCTCAGCTCTCACAATCCCTGCAGCGGCCGCTGGAAGTTTAGCTCTGCCTGCGCCCGCCGGTCACAGCTGGAGCATGAAGACCCGGAGGAGAGCGGCGACAGCGGCAGGGATAAGCTGACCGGATAGCAGCGTAGCGGCGCTGGGTCCGGGCCCCCCACAAGCGCCGGGCCCCAAAGCGACCGCTACGCCTGCTATCCCGGTAGTTACGCCCCTGCATATACAGCACTATAAGTAACCCATATTTCTTAGGCAGTAGAGAGACCTGTCCCATTTGTCTGGACAAGGTACTCTTTTAGGCTGGAAACAGACTATCCTACTTACATGCGAGTCTCTCGGACGAGACTCAGATCAGTCACCCTGAATGGCCTCTCCCTCTCTGGACAGGAGTGTGATGCTGCACAAAAACACAAGCAGCTGACACTCCCGTCCAAAGAGGGAGAGGCCGTTCAGGATCACTTATCTGAGTCTCGTCTGAGAGACTCGCATGTAAGTAGGATAGTGTGTTTCAACCCTTAAAGTGAAATACAGTAATATTAAGATTTAATAAATATGGAAATGACTGGTACTTTACTGAGGTAGAGAGTGTAACGATGTGTAAAGATGAGCGGACTTTTGGAAGCTTGACATCTAGGGGTTCAGCCAGACTATATAAAGTTCTGGTCTGGATCCAAACTTGACCCGAAACTCATTGGAAGTCACTGATTGGGCAATTTGGCTCTCCACCCACATACAGCGAGCCAGAAAAAAGCAGAGGAGTGTGGAGTCTTTTTTTTTATACACAGTACATCCAATAATGCTGATTTTACCCCCAGTCCAAGACATTCAAATACTGCAAGTGGCTCGTGATGGGCCGACCACCAAGTGTCCCCAACCCAAGAATACCCAAGTGCGCTCGCTCCAGTGATTTGCAGAAATCAAGCACCCGAACTTCAAACCCGAACACTGAAAATGTTTGTAGAATCTGTGTTTGATACGGACACCGAACTCTAAAGTCCCGTTTGCTCATCCCTAATGATAAGACTTCACCTTCAGAACATATTCAAAACCCAGACCTGATTATTGACCTATAATGGACGTTACATATCAGAAGATAACTTGAAGTAGAGTTGAGAAGTTAGACTACCTACCTAAAGAAGCCTGTTCACTGTGACCCAAGGTTTATAACCCAAATGTAAAGTGTGTATAGACTACCTATGATGTGTAGATCCAGGGCCAGCTCCAGATATTTGTGGGCCCCAGGCAAAAGTCTCCATGGGCCCCTTTAACACTGTCCGTGCAGCTCCGCGCCATAAGCCGCACCCCAGGTTTAGACAGATGAAAATAAGAAAACATTCTTTCTATTAATTAACGCTTCCCTGGCGGTGTAAAAGGGAGGGATCATTAACGCTAATTTTAATGTACAAGGGTAGAATATGGAGGCAATAAATCTATAGTTAGTGTCTTTCTGTAAACTATATTAGACACATGCAGCTCTGCTATATACCCATAGACCTAGATGGCTCTGCTACATGCACATGTAGACACATACAGCTCTGCTAAATGCACGCCTGACACACAGCTCCGCGACTTGCACACTACACACACACAGCTCTGCTACATGCACACTTGACACACATAGCTCTGCCACATGCACACCAGATTCACAGCTCTACGACTTGCACACTACACACATACAGCTCTGCTACATGCACAATACATGCACACTACACACAGAGCTCTGCTACATGAACATACAGATACACACACAGCTCTGCTACATGCCAAATACATGCACATACAGACACACGCAGCTCTGCTACATTCACACTACACACATAACCCTGCTACATGCCAAATACATGCACACTACACACACAGCGCAACTACATTATCATACAGATACACACACACAGCTCTGCTTACATGCACATGCAGACACACAGTTCTGCTACATGCCCAGTACATACACACTACACACACAGCTCTACTACATGAACATACAAAAACACACAGCTCTTCTACATGGAAAACACATGCACATAGAAACACATACATACAAACAGCTCTTTTACATAGACAGTGCATGCACATACAGATACACAAACACACAACCTATACATTACCACATTGGTGCAGAGCATGAGAGGAGCCATAGGGAGCTGCAGGAGGCTGCAGAACTTAAGCAGCAGCAGGATCTTCAAGGGCCTTAATTTCAGTCATGTCATCAGTCACATGATTGAAATTGGTCCTTCATCCTACATGTAGCTCCCGGTAAGCTTCTTCTCCTGCTGTGTACCGATCACATAGATCAGTGTACAGCAGAAGGTAGGGAGGGAGGGCAACTGTCTGTGAGCAGGGCTCCTCACTGCTTCCCTCACAGACATAGTGGGCCCTTTCACTTCTTCAGGGCCCCAGCATCTGCCCGGCTATGCCGGGTGCTGGCGCCGGACCTGTGTAGATCGACTTAATAAGTAACTGCTAGTAGCTCCATCCTTATTACAACATGTACACCCAGGGCCGCCAATAGGGCCTTATTGGCCATACAGCTGTAAGGGGCCCGGCGATAAGTGGAGGGGGCATGGCCATACAAACAGCAGGGGGGGGCCCGGGCGCGCTGGCTGTGGGCGAGACCCGCCCCCTTTGGCCAGCAGCACAGTAGTTTGTACGCTGAATCTCGTCGTCGTCACCAGGGGCGGGGCCAGGCTGAGACGAGATCAGTGTGTGACTGACTGTGCTGCTCTCTGCTGCTCTGCCTCTGCTCTTTGCCAGAGCGTCGCCAGCGCGGTCAGCGAGCGCAGGTGCAGCAAAGCTTTGAGCAGCTGCACTGTCATGATGATGATCATCATCCATCCTGCTCCTGCAAAGTGCGGTGCCGGGCCCGTGCCCGCGGCCGCGGCCCAGCCATTGCCCAAACACTGACTGCAATGAGCGCGGTGTGCCGCGCCGCCACTGTCCACCACACACCACCAGAGAGGCCGGACCTGTCCTGGCCTGCTGGGACCGTCACACACACACAGACTGGGCAGGCCAGCAGGCAGCAGCCATTGCAGCAGGGGCCCAGTCCCGCCCACCCTCTGTGAAATGTATGCGAGTGCTGCCTGTGTAGCTGTGTAGTGGCCCCGCCTGCGGCCTGCCCATTACCGCCGCCCACCCCAGGCTGGCTCAATGATGATTGATGATGATGACCACTGCCCGCCCAGCCGCTGCCCAGGCCCGCCCACCCTCTATTACCCTGTGGGGGCCCGGCGGCCCGCCCATCCACGCTCACCCCAGGCCTCAATGCACAGGGGAACCGCCCAGCCGCCGCCCGGGCCCGCCCAGCCGCCGCCCAGCCACTATTATCCTGTGGGGCCCGGCCCGCCCACCCCATGCCTTAATGCACAGAGGGCCCGCCCAACCCCTATTAGCCTGTGGGGGCCCAGCCCGCCCATCCCAGGCCTCAATGCACTGGGGGCCTGCCCGGCCACCGCCCAGGCCCGCCCAGCCACTATTACCCTATGGGGCCCGGCCCGCCCACCCCGTGCCTCAATGCACAGGGGGCCGGCAAGGCCCACCCATCCTCCAAACAGTGTATTAGTATCAACTGCCAATTACTAACTGGCTGCAGACAGGCCTGGCCCGCCCCCTCCTGCCCATCCACCAAGCCAAAGAGAGGCTGTGAAAGAGACCAGGCAGATGCCATTACTCGTCTTCCCCCCACACCCACAGTACCAGAAGTTCTGGATTCTGGAAGTCAGAAGAACATCAAGAATCAAGGCTGGACGGTGGACCCTGGAGCCTGGGTTGGGGAAGGACGGACCGGACGCGCCAGGGGCCCCCACCACAGCACGTGGTGGTGTTGCTGGTCGGACTGCTGGTGGAGACAGCCGGGCAGGACGAGGACGATGACGAGGCCTACAGGCACCAGCACTTACTGGCAAGATTAGAATAACGCAGCACGAATGGTCTGTGGTCATATGGTGGCCATGGCAGACGGTGGGGGGGCAGGCAGGGCCTGGGCAGGGTGATGTCACAGATGGCCACTGGTATATGGGGCCGGGCCCCGCCGAGCCTGTGTGGGGGGTGGTGGGCTCTGCAGTCAGGGCCAGCAGGGCAGGGTGTCGGCTCATCTGGCTGATACATGAGGCCCTGCCGGCTGACTAGGAGGGGTGGTGGACAGTCAGGGCCAGGGCAGGGTGTCGGCTCAGCTGGCTGGTACATGAGGCCCTGCCGGCTGACTAGGAGGGGTGGTGGACAGTCAGGGCCAGGGCAGGGTGTCGGCTCAGCTGGCTGGTACATGAGGCCCTGCCGGCTGACTAGGAGGGGTGGTGGACAGTCAGGGCCAGGGCAGGGTGTTGGCTCAGCTGGCTGGTACATGAGGCCCTGCTGGCTGACTAGAAGTGGTGGTGGACAGCCAGGGCAGGGTGTCGGCTCAGCTGGCTGGTGGTATATGGGGGACCGGGGGGGTTGGGCTGTCAGGACCAGGGCAGGGGAACGGTGGCTGGCAGTGGCACTGCTGGCCCCTTACCCTGGAGGATAAGAGTGAGCACATGGTGAGAGGGGTCCCGGACCCCGCAGGGGGATAGGAATCTGTGGACATGGTGTGATCGGAGAGGAGCATATACTGTATATTTTGCTTTATAAGACGCTCCCCAAATTTGGTGAAGGAAAAGAGAAAGGCTACATTCACACTATGCTTTTTCTTATGTGTTTTTTTTTTGCAGCCCCCTGCTGCCTGGGTAATATGCTGTGGCAATGGTACTTTTATTTAAAATTTTGTCTACTTTTTGAGAAAAATTTGGCGTGGGCTCACGCAGCATTTTCAAGTCCCAGGTAAAGGTAACTCAAGCAGCTACTGGCTGCTAACCCTCAGCTGACGGGGCTACATTTGCTGGCAATGGTAAAAGCAGGGGATCCTTTTTTTTTTTTACATTATTTAACTAAATTATGTAAAAAAAAAAGTGTCGTCTGCCTCAACATTTTCCATTTACAGCAACCGCAGCCCAGGCAGCAGAGGGCTGGAATCGGTCAGCGTGGTAAGGCCAAAGTGTTCTGGGTCCCCCATGCTAGGAACCGCATTTTGCAGGCATTGCCAAGCTGGGACTCTCTCTCTATCGTCCAGAGATACAGATTATGGCAGCGAAGGAGGTGGATGTGCAGATTGAGATCCGCGGCCATTTTCTGGAAGCTAGTGGCTCCTGCCTTCAGAGCTCAGCTCATCCCCTCAATGGGGGGGAACCGAGGAGAGATTATTCATCCCTGTGGCTCCTGCAGAGCTCAGCTCACCCTCAATCTTTGTACCCACTAGCCCTCTGCAGTGCTGTATATGTCCTCAGTGCCTCCTGTATGATGTATATATATTGGTCTCCTATGTGATGTATGGTTTACAAAAACTATTATTACAGAGTCGACTGCGCTCCAGACCAACACAAACCTGGAAGATCAGTTATCACCAAACATCGCAGGACACAAAGAAGCAGCTGCACCCACCAAATTAGGTGAGTTAATTAAACGTAGCCGGGTAATTTTCATGGTGATGTGCGGCCCCTTAATGATGGTAGAAACTATGGAAGGTTTGAGGGTTTGGGTGGGGCTTTGTGGGGGTGGAGCTTGGTGGGGGCAAAGCACAGGTGGGTAGGGCTTGGTGGGGTGGAGCATGGGTGGGGCGGAGCATGGGTGGAGTCTCAGGGGGGCCCCAAAATTTTGCCAGTAAGGGGCCCCGAAATTCCTAGTGGCAGCCCTGTGTACACCTTTCATCTATGAAACAAAGCCCTTCCATAGTTTGGGATTACCCATCATATCTATATATACCCCATCGTATGTATCATCATCAAAACTTCCACAAACCTCTGGAATGATTCAGAAAGGAAAACTAGATTCCCAACAATTTTCTTGCATCCTCGAAAATTCTGGATATTAGTAGAATTAATGGCTTGAGCTGTCTTCAAGAAGTCCACACCAAGTCCATAGCAAACTGAAGGAGAAGAGAGTAAGATAAAATGGTGCACATCTAAGAAATGTTTCTTATTAACGCTTATATGACAAGTCTATATGATGGAGGAGAAGCTGCATGACTTTCATTTCAATATCCATACATTCAAAGCATTTAGAGCAACTGGACTCCCATCAATGCTACCATCAGCCATGTAGGAAAAAGAGGTGAGCGGATACTATAGTCTATAGGAAGTCTTCATAATAAGAAGAATTTTTATTTATAGAGCGCCAACATATTCTGCAGCACGTTACAATTCAGAGGGGACATGTACAGACAATACGACACAATACAGAGTAACACTATTCAATAGATACCAAGAGGAGTGAGGGCCCTGCTCACAAGCTTCAAGCATATTGACCTTATCCAAACCCTGGGTCAGCCATAGTTACATGAGTACAGAACCTAACCTAAACTTCATAAAAATGGGGCAAAGCTGAGAATCTCGTTCAGTCCTTGTGGACGAAGGCATCCTATCTTGTGAATCCAGCGTGTCTCCAACTGTGCTAGTCTCTTCCCCATGTCTCCTCCACGTGAATCTATAGGGACGCAGTCAATCCCAAAAGCTCGCAATAGACCACCATTACATGAGTGTTTTTGTTTAAAATGTCTTGGCAGAGGTTTCATGAATGTTAGATCCTCCTCTTTCGCAGCATTGTTAATGTCCAGGACGTGTTCTCTAATCCTGACCTTGAGGGGTCTAGTAGTGAGTCCCACATAGACGAGGTTACATGGACACACCGCATAATACACTACGTAAGTAGTATTACATGTGATGTGTCTAGTGATTTTAAATTCTTTACTCTGATCTGTCGATAGTTACATGAGTACAGTCTAGTGATTCCACTTAGCTTTAATGTCCCAAATATATGTACAAGCTTTAGGCTATGTTCACATATACGTTTCTTAGTTCTATTAGAGTAGAACAAAATGAATGGTAGTGCCAGATCTGTTACATGGACATCAGTTGTGCCCATCAAACCTAGTTGACTAAATTGCCAATCACTGGGAGTTCGCAATGGTGTCTTTCATTTCACCAGACAAAATACCATGGTATGTTACTTTGACATTTTTATGGAATCTATGATTTATGTTCACAACATTTTCTGTTTGTATGAATATTGTTAGGGCATATAATTAGTAAAATAGTTATGGTTAGGCAGAAAAAGTTAATTGTCAAAGCTTATGCACATAGGATGCGCAAGGACCCTGAACAGCAGCCCATGGAGTGCCTATGTGGCACCCCAGGGTTCATGTGCCACAGTAACACCACAGAGGGTTAGCTCCCCACACAACCCACAACACTACACTAGCGCCTCCAGGCCAGAAGGGGGAGCTAAAGCTGCTTCCCTATATATTCTGGTGTGGAGAGGAAGTGGCAGTTAGTTCAGTGCGGGCAGCACTGGGCAAGAAAGGACCTGGGTGTAAAAGAGCTGTGTTAGGCTCACCCCACGGTCCACTGTCCACTTCCAGGCCGAGCCAGGGTCTAAGGAAAAGGAGAAGCAGAGGAACACACCCGGGACACAGAGTTACCCTAAACTCACCCCGGAGGAGCGCACAGAACGGATACTGGATCCGATGCTGTGCCTTACATAAACAGCACAGTGAACACCGGATGAGTGAAGACCACACATCTTCACTGTACCACAGCGAAGCAACACGGCGGGGTCAGGAACATAAAGATAAGACTCAAGTTGCCTAGCAAGTTGGTACCCGTGAGGGTAGACAGGGCCGGCAGTCTAGCTAAAGCGGCAGCAGGGCCACACACACACAGCGCAGGAGTATGAAGCCAAGGACCCGGACAGGGTGGGAAGCAACCCGGCCCCAGTATAGATTCCGTGGACAGTACTCTGAATGTCATCTACAGTAAAGACTTGGAAACTACAAAACCATGAGTCTGTGTAATCCTTGTGAACCCTTTTCTCCCTCACAACTACCTCACAAACTGTTATCATCATTACTGCCCTGGGGAACCAGGCTCTGCCCGTGGAGAGCCGTCACATCACAAGCTGCCATCCATCATCCCCGAAGGTTCTGCAGCAGCGGTGGTCACCCTGACCACATACCACGGGTGGCGTCACGACTCTATCCCCTGTAAATAACCCCCAACCTTTATTTGTGGGCTCGGTACACAGTCCGGACCAAGACCACCGTGATAACCCGTGACACCCCGGTCCGGTACCGAGTACCCTGTCCCAGTGGGCTCCACACCTACAGGTCCATATTCTGGACCTATGGTCTACATTCCTGTCCTATAATGTGAATGGGAAGCACTAAATTCTACAAATGAATCAGTGATGTTTGTTTTACGATAGATATATTTGGAAACCATTGTTAAATAAGGATGCTATCAATCATAATAAGGTATTTCTTGTTAATAAGATAACGGAGAGGTTTGTGATTGGTGGGGGTCTGACCACTAGGGCCCCAACCAATCCCTGCAGAGCAGAGATCAAGCATATGCACCTTTGCTTCACTCATCCTCTTTATGATACAGTGGGAAATTGCCAAGCATAGTATTCGGGTATCTCTTCAAATCCAACACAGAATGAATGGAGAAAATTTGTTCTACATAGTTCTTCAAGATCATTGGGTGTCTCAGCAGTTGAATTCTAAGCAATTAATAGGTTATCCATTATTCTGTTAAAATAGAGGAACATTTATATACTTGGTACTACACCTTTATCAATCAAAAGCATACAAAAGGTAATATGTAGCCACATATAATGCAACCTATACCCATAATAAGGCAGTGTACATGAGGACTAAGATCTGAATCTTAGAAGAAAACATTAGTTAATTACCTTTTGCACACTTGTCACATTTCTCACACTTCTGCACATCTCCTTGTTTGACCTCTTCAGTTTCTTTTGGGCAAAGAAGAGTGCAAGAACCAACGTCTGAGGCCAAGTAGTTGTCTAAGTAACAAAAATGACGTCATATGTTAGATTTTAGCATATACATTATACATATACATAAATAATACCAGTCCAATGTGACTTAGCAGAATATTCAGTGTTTTTGTTTTTTCGGTATAAATTATATTAACACGTGAAACAATTTACCAGTTGGTGCAGTAGATTATAAAGGCCACTTTACACACACCAACTTATCTGTCCAACTTCTGACCAACTTGCTGGTTGCAGTGAAATCATGGACACATTGTTCCATTGTACACAGTCACAAAATGGAACAATGTGTCCATGATTTCACTGCAACCAGCAAGTTGGTCAGAAGTTGGACAGATAAGTTGGTGTGTGTAAACTGGCCCTTAGAAAGCCAACTGACTCAGCATTTATGATCTGCATGTTTTTGAGTCTGTGTATTTGAATAATTAATTGAAATGGGTGTGTTCAAAATAAGAGCAGTGTGGAGTTCAATTAGTGAGGTCAGTGCCGGGACAAGGCATTTTGGTGCCCTAGGCAGGTAAGTCAAACGGCGCCCCCCCCCGTGGCCACGCATTGGGCAATAAAGTCCACTTTTTTCTATTTTTTGTGCTGTTTTTCCTTTTTTTACACTCTCTCTATTATATATTACACACACACTTGAGACTGCTGTGGGCTGAATACACAATAGCTGTATCAGTCACGGTTCTGACGATTCTTGGTGCCAGCACCAATCTGTCCACGGTGTTTCTGGAGAGCTGCAGCTTGCAGATTGCTTCAGGGTGCCCCCTTCCTGATCACCAGCGCTCCGGCATTCAGCCTGCTGGGCACTCAAACAACCCAGTCCACACTTTCAGTTAGCGTCATCACTTCCGGTTAGCGTTATAGAAATGAAGTTGCAACATCGTAGGATCAACGGTGTTTATTCCCTCTTCGTGTGGTCTTACATGGTGCGGGTGGGAGGACGGGGGGTTCTCAAAGGCGATGGCCGTTTCACACCGCAAGTGGCGCTTCAACAGGCATATAGTCCACCATATGCCTGTTGACTATATGCCTGTTGAAGCGCCACCCCACAAAGAGTGAATAAACACCGCTGATTGTGTGTTGCAACTTCTTTTCTATAACGCTAAACACAATAGCTGTATATACAATAGAGAATACAGAATAGAGACAGCTGCTACCTGTATACACAATAGAGATGGCTGCGGACCGTATACACAATGGAGACTGCTGCTGGCTATACATACAATAGAGAATACACAATAGAAACTGCTGCTGGCCATACACAATAGAGAATACACAATAGAGACTACTGCTGGCCGTACGCAATAGAGAATACACAATAAAGACTACTGCTGGCCGTACGCAATAGAGATGGCTGCCAGCCATATAGACAACATCCCAACAGCTTCCCTCCATTCCGACAGCCTCCCTCCATCCTGACGGCCTCCCTCCTTCTTTCCTCCATCCTGACAGCTTCCTTCCATCCTTCCTCCATCCCGACAGCCTCCCTCCATACTTCCGCTATCCCAACAGCGATCCTCCATCCTGACAGCCTCCCTCTATCCCAATAGCCTATTCCATCCTGACAGCCTCTCTCCATCCTTCCTCAATACCAACAGCCTCCCTCCATCCTGACTGCATCCCTCCATCCTGACAGCCTCCCTGTCTCCCCACAGCCTCCCTGTCTTCCCAGTCTCCCTGTCTCCCCCTCAGCCTACCTGTCTCCCCCTCAGCCTACCTGTTCCCCCACAGTCTCCCTGTCTCCCACACAGCTTCCCTGTCTCCCCCACAGTCTCCCTGTCTCCCCCACAGCCTCCCTGTCTCCCCCACAGCCTCCCTGTCTCCCCCACAGCCTCCCTGTCTCCCCACAGTCTCCCTGTTCTCCCCTCAGCCTACCCCATCCGCCAGTGGTCTCCACACAGGAAAGCACCGGCGCCTCTGGCGGAGAACACTGCAGACGGGGAAACACTGCAGACGGGGTGGAGGCGGGGGTCAAGACACGGGGACACTGCAGACGAGATGGGGGGACGCTGCAGACGGGAAGGGGAGGAACTGCAGACGAGATGGGGGGGGACACTGCAGACGGTAGGGGGGGGGAGCAATGCAGATGAGATGGGGGGGGACACTGCAGACGGGGAGGGGAACACTACAGACGGGCAGGGGGGAGACCACATCGCTGCGATTTACATTGGTTTAATGTGCAAATACATTAATATTTTCCATCCACATTATTAATGATGAGCATGCAATTAACTGAGGAAAAGGTGTTTATTGGAACCATTGCATGAGTACGGGACAGCAAGACAGATGTCAGCTCCCCTACTGTCTCCCCCTACAGCCTCCCTGTCTCCCCCACAAAGCCTCCCTGTCTCCCCCACAGCCTCCCCCTCACATCAGTCCCCCCAGCTCCTGTCCCCCACAGCTACTGTCTCCCCACAGCCTCCTCCTCCACAGCCCCGTCTCCCCCAGCCCTCAGCCTCCCTGTCCCCCCACAGCCTCCCTGTCTCCCCCACAGCCTCCCTGTCTCCCCCACAGCCTCCCTGTCTCCCCCAGTCCCCCCAGCCTCCCTGTCTCCCCCTCACAGCCTCCCTGTCTCCCCCACAGCCTCCCTGTCTCCCCCACAGCCTCCCTGTCTCCCCCACAGCCTCCCTGTCTCCCCATGTCTCCCCCCAGCACCTCCCCCTCAGCCTCCTGTCTCCCCACAGCCTCCCCGTCAGCCTCCCTGTCTCCCCCACAGCCTCCCTGTCTCCCCCCTCCCCAGCCTCCCTGTCTCCCCCACAGCCTCCCTCTCCCCACAGTCTCCCCCACAGCCTCCCTGTCTCCCACCACAGCTCCCTGTCTCCCCCACACTCCTGTCTCCCCCAGCTCCCTGTCTCCCCCTCAGCCTACCTGTCTCCCCCACAGCCTCCCTGTCTCCCCCACAGCCTCCCTGTCTCCCCACAGTCTCCCTACAGTCTCCCTGTCCTCCCCCTCAGCCTCCCTGTCTCCCCCCAGCCCCCTGTCTCCCCCTCAGCCCCCTGTCTCCCCCCACAGCCTCCCTGTCCCCACATCTCCCCCTCAGCCCCCTGTCTCCCCCTAGCCCCCCTGTCTCCCCCACAGCCTCCCTGTCTCCCCCACAGCCTCCCTGTCTCCCCACAGTCTCCCCCTCAGCCTCCCTGTCTCCCCCACACAGCCTCCCTGTCTCCCCCACAGCCTCCCTGTCTCCCCCACAGCCTCCCTGTCTCCCCCACAGCCCCCCTGTCTCCCCCACAGCCTCCAGCATAACTTACCATTGTGGGGAGCTGTGGATGCGGAGCAGGGGTGCCGGAGCCCGGAGGGAACATCTGCAGGACGCTGCCTGCGAGGAGTAGCTGCGGGCCTGCGGCAGCTAGCGGTGGGCGCCGCCATGTTCTTTGAGGCCGGCGCCCACTAACAGTACAGCCGGTCGGTGGAATCTGAGACTTCAACAAAATGGCCGCGGCTAATTGGAGACCGCGGCCATTGTGTAGAGGTCTCAACCTCTATTGACCGGCTGTACAGTTAGTGGGGCGCGGCTTCAAAGAACATGGCGGCGCCCACCGCTCCCTGCCGCAGCTTCTCCCCGCAACTTCAGGGCCGGGCGGCGGTGACCGGACTCCGGTCAGGCGAGAATGCGCCCTGCAGAAGATGGCGCCCTAGGCGACCGCCTAGGTTCGCCTAGCTGTCGTCCCGGCCCTGAGTGAGGTCAATCATTTTGTGAAGAAACAGGTGTGAATCAGGTGTCCCTTATTTAAGGGTGAAGCCAGCACATGTAGTACATGCATTTCTCCTTGAAAGTCTGAAAAATATGGGTCATTCTAGACATTGTTCAGAAGAACAGAGTACATTGATTAAAAAATTGATTGGAGAGGCTAAAACTTATAAAGAAGTGCAGACAATGATAGGCTGTTCAGCTAAAATGTTCTCCAATGCTTTAAAATGGAAAGGAAAACCAGAGAGATGTGGAAGAAAACAGATGACTACCATTCGAATGGATCAAAGAAGAGCCAGAATGGCAAAGGCTCAGCCAATGATCAGCTCCAGGATGATCAAAGACAGTCTCAAGTTACCTGTGAGTACTGTGACAGTTAGAAGACGCCTGTGTGACACTAATCTATTAAAAGTCCTTTCAAAGACATGTACTGAAGCGGATACAATTTGCCAAAGAACAACTGGCCTAAAGAGAAATGGAGAATATTGTGTGGACTGATGAAAGTAAAATTGTTCGTTTTTGGTCCAAGGGCCGCAGACAGTTCATCAGACGACCTCCAAACTCTGAATTCAAGCCACAATACACTCTGAAGACAGTGACGCACGGTGGGGCAAGCATCATCATTTAGAAAACAGTGGGCAATGTTCCCAAACCATGGAAATAAAAACTATATTATAAAGATTTGGGCTTAAGGCCCCTTTCACATCAGCGGTTTTCGCTGATCGCGGCAGTTGCGGTGAAAAAAACGCAAATGCCGCAATTAGCGCATAACGGCTGCACTTGTGGTTCACTTGCGGCAAGCCCCATACAATGTCTATGGGGCTTGCGGCAGGTGCGGCAAGTGCAGTTTCGGCACCTGCCGCAAGTGCCGAAACCGCACTTGCCGCATCTGCCGCACACTTACCGCAAGCCCCATAGACATTGTATGGGGCTTGCCGCAAGTGAACCGCAAGTGCAGCCGTTATGCGCTAATCGCGGCAGTTGCGCTTTTTTCACCGCAACTGCCGTGATCAGCGAAAACCGCTGATGTGAAAGCAGCCTAAGGGTACTTTCACATCAGCGGTTTTTGCCGTTCGCGGCACATGCGGTGAAAAACCGCAACTGCCGCGATTACCGCATAACCGCTGCACTTGTGGCACAGTTGCGGCAAGCCCCATGCAATGTCTATGGGGATTGCGGTAAGTGTGCAGCAGGTGCGGTTTCGGCACTTGTGTCAGGTGCGGCCGCGAAAAAAACCGCGGTCAGCCATGTTTTTTTTGCGGCTGCACCTGCGGCAAGTGCCGATACCGCACTTGCCGCACCTGCCGCAAGCCCGCTTAGACAGTCTATGGGGCTTGCTGCAACTGTGCCGCAAGTGCAGCGGTTATGCGGTGATCGCGGCAGATGCGTTTTTTTCACAGCATGTGCCACGAACGGCAAAAACCGCTGATGTGAAAGCAGCCAATCTCATGTTTTTGAGCACACTGCTATTATTTTGAACACAACTCTAGGTCAAACTCTATCTGCAATTTTATGTGACTGTTTCTATTACTATAGATTGTTCTTATAAAAAATACCAATAGGCGTTATAAAAATCATCAAGACATCCAACAATTTTTCACATGTGTTTTTGAGGTCATATATTGGAATACAATTAGCAAATGGAATTATTGCGCTGTATGTATAGTGGAGGTACCACCGATACTTTTCCCAATAATAAGAACAAATGAAGCCATCTTACAAGGGCAATTGATGACACAGTTTGCTCCAAAGGTGTATCTTGCGTTGGGGTTGGGTATTGTTTGGAAGGTCAGTGGATTATATATGGTAGGGAGAGGACAGTGCTGCTCACAAATGCCGCTGTTATTAAAATGAAGACATGCCTGAAAGTAAAAAAAAAAAATTAAAGACACACAAAATTCATTTAAAGTGATTCTCTTGCTACAATTTGTTCTATGAAATATTTATAAGGTGATGTCCATGTTGCCAAGTGTTGCAGGCTGAGGGGAAGCCATGTATTCAGGTAATTTATGGACATCTCAAAGAAACAGAAGGGAGATGATAATATAGTGGTTCTTTCATTCAACCTTGTAGAGGCAAATGAATAAGTGTCAATGGCACCTTACAGGTGTACACAACATTTATCGACCATCTAAAGGATAGGTGATAAGTATATGATCACCGGGGTCCCACTGAAATAACTACAGATCACCTTGTGTCGCTCATTTGAAAGGCGTAGGGGGCAAATTTGTCTAGGGAATTGATAAGATAGTTGAGTACAGTGGTGGGATCCCCTGAATCATATGTATCACTTATCCTGGGGTTAGGTGCCCTGAGTGGTGAGACCCCTCTACAACTACCCAATGCTTTAATAGGCCAATATATCTTATAACATAATATAAGTAAAGTTTAAAAATTCTGAAAAAGTAATGAAGATGAATATAAACAAGTAAGAACCGCTCCATGCTCTCACCAGGCAGTCGGTGTCTTTTGGCCCAGTACATCCGGCCGCGCACTTCTCATGGCAACAGTCGTTGGAAGCTGCCCCTTTACACCTTTGGCAGCCGTTGAGGCAGATAGTGTTGGTCACTAGAACAGAGCACACACCAGAAGTCACAAACCAGGGCTGCTACCTAATTTTATATCACAATGCTAGAATTTTAGGATATCTTTTTCTGCAAAAAATACAATCATTCTCCTCAAGGTTTGACTGTAGATAGTCCACAAGGTAATTGAACATAAACAGTATCCAGGGCTGTGGAGTCGGAGTTGTGGAGTCGGAGTTAGTGTCCATTTTGATGGAGTTGGATTCAGGGAAATTGAGGAGTTGGATGCTTACTGACTTCACAGCCATGGTTGTGGAGTCAGAGTCTATGTCCATTTTGGTGATGTTGGAGTCGGAGACGGGGAATTGAAGCGTTAGAGATGGATGTTTGGCTTACCGACTCCACAGCCTTTACGGTAACAACATTTTTTTTCCATTTAACTTCCTCCAAGTAATGCAAGGCTATGAACATTTGCAATCTAACACATTACATTATTTTGCTTCCTTCTCTTCCAAACACTATGCAGCAGTGCACTTTCAATGCTCCTTTCAACTGCTGTTTGGCAAAATCCATACACTACCTTCCAACCATTCGGGCATGGGAATTCCCATGTCTCAGTATAGAGGAGAAGAACAGAGAGGCTCAAACAAGGTTTAAGATCTCTACAGAAATAAGCAAGAAACAGTAAAAAAGAACATGTAAAAAAGGTTACACATGAATATAGTGCATGGCCCTTGGTTCATGGATGATATCCAGATTCAGTGAACAGATTGCCCCTTTACTGAGAGGATGTGACAGTTGGAGCTTCTACAATTCTATGGAGAAGAAAGGAGCTGGAGGCGACACAGACGTTCTGCTGCAAGTCCTGACACCACAGATACAGTTCTACATAGAACATTGTGAACTTTCTCTCATCTCCTATGTCAGTAATGATAAAATCTGTTTTTACTGAAGACAGATCTTACCCATGAACTCAACATTTTGAGAATGAATGAGCAGTCAGGAAACAAAGAAGCAGATTTCTCTTATGAGATATATTACTAAGTTTCTTATTTTCATGTATACTATTGGTTTATTAATTACAAATAAAAATGATGGTTTACAATTTAATTCATGTGAAATATTTGCAATACTTGCTACACAGAGATACACAATATTGCATACACAGTGTCATTTTATTCATAGTTATCATTAAGGGTACCTTTACACGCCGCTACGACAGGATGGATGCAACACGCTACAGGCTACAAATGTAGCTTGTAGCGTCAATATAGCCCATAGTAGCGGCGTGTGAAGACGGTAGGAGGCAGCCGGCAACAGATACATCTGTTTCCGAGCACTGCTCGAAAACAGATGGCTACAAAGCCGATTGTAGCGAGCTGTATCGGCGTGTAAAGAAGGAGCAGAAGGGATGTCTACACACCAGGCTAAGTACCTGGTATGTAGCTGGGGCGTGACACAGGCTCCGGGATACCGCGCCCCTTCAGCGATCATTGGAGGCAGCGACTGCCAATAGTCACACTACACAATTGCTCGAGCGTCATGTATTAATCAGCCTCCTGCGATGCTTGCCCAATCATGGGTTTCTTGCTTTGTCCTATCATCGTACGGACGTCTCGTAATCCACAATTGTGGCACGCCTATGTGCTGTCCCTGCTGCACCAGGTCCGCCCATATTAGCTGGTTGTAGCGGTGTGTAAATGAGGTAAGATGAGCTACAGATGGCTACTTGAGACACCCGGCGATGTATCTAGCTGTAGATGTAGCGTAGCGTAGCGCACCTTGTGGCGGCGTGTAAAGGTGGTGCGTTTCCCGTTTGTAACCGTTTGTGCGTGCTCGTGCACGTGAAGTAGCGGGTTGTATCCATCCTCCAGTAGCGGCGTGTAAAGGTACCCTAAGAGTGGAAGCAATATTGCCCACTCTTCACACTGGGCTAAAGAGTTCTTTCTACCAGTGTTCATAATGGTAATTCCCTTTCCACCACTCCACAGGCTCCTTGATTCCTTGGGGCAATGTCCCACAAAGTTACCAGTAAATCCAGTGAAGAGAGCATTTCCTAGACACCAGAGTAGACCCTGAAGGTAAAACACTATAACAGGTTCTTCGCTAAACTGACATGTGATGCATTTCTATGCCTGACATATTGTAATTTCAACAAGGTCCAGAAGGGTGACACATTTGAACATTCTTATATCAATATTAAAGGGAATCTATCAGCAGGTTTTTGCTATGTAAGCTGAGGACAGCATGCTGCAAGAGTTAAAAAACAAAACCCTGCTGTGCTTCTCTTATCAGGAATCTGTGCAATTGTTTACTTAAACTGATGGTTTTATTATCCTGTGATTAACATTACTGGACTACAAAGTCAAAAGCACAGTCTGACACGCCCCCCTCCTGTGATTGACACGTCACAGTCAATGCACAATCTCCCCCACAACATATTTGTGAATGTAATGATGGTGTCAGTCAATTTAAATTCCAGTTTATATATAGTGTGCTACATTTAAAAAGAGTAGGGGACAGAATTAAACTTTTAAAACACAGAGAAATTATATGGATCAGAAGGGTAGGGACAATGTATCACGTAAATCTTAACAAGGAATGCAATTTATGGGAATGTTTTGCTATACTAATATGGCGGCCGTTATACCCTGAGCGCTATTGTGCACCAGAAGGTGTAGTAATATGGCTGGCGAGTTAGCTATGATCTGATGGTAGATGCTGAACTGTATGTGCTCCTTCCAGGTCTGATGTGACTTGCGTCATGTGATAGGGGCAAGGGTTGAGGTGCACCCACCAAAGAAGCCGCTCATTCCCACCAATGAAAGCGGTCATGCCCACTGAATGTATGGTGTGCTTAAACGTGAGCGTGAACGTGTTAGTTTGTGGGCGTAGCAGTGTAGCCTATGTAAGGAAGGTCTTGACCCCAGCACCTCCCTACCTAAGGGTCTTACGCCCAGACCCGTGCTACAATTCTAATAAAGTCCATGGCCATGTCTCTCCCTAAAGTATGGAGAGTTACAAAATCATTTTTCACAACCCTTATCGTACAGTTTTAGGTCAGACAGGGATGGTTAGGGATGTGCTAGGAAGGTGCAAGGACAGGTAGTGGTAGGTTTGGAGCAAAAACGCGCTGACAGGTTCCCTTTAATCTAAATACAGTAAGGGTGCATTTACATTTGCGCTTGTTACGCAGCGCACTGAACGCAGCCAAATGCTTGCGCACATGCGTTCCTATGTTTAACATGGGAACACATGTGCCTGTATTTTGGCTGTGTTCGGTTGCGTTTGCGTACGGATGCGCATAATTTGTGCGCCCTCCTCCGCACTCAGAACGCAGCCCTGTTGCATTTTTTATGCGTTCGCGGGCGCTTGTTTTATCTGCAAGCGCACAAAAAATGCATGAAAGTCAATGGATCCGCAGTGTTCTCCGCATGACAGTGCAGGAAAACGCTGCGGATCTCATTGACATCTCTCCCGGTGTCCGCCGGTGATCAGCGGCGGCCAACGGGAGACCAGTTACAGCGGCCGCTGCTCTCCCACAGGTGTCAGCGCGGGAGATTTGAAGACACAGCTGATCTGACAGCTGTTTAAATCTCCCGCGCTGACACCGAATAGGTGATGTCGGCGCGGGAGATTTAAAGCAGCGATCAGCTGTTTCTTATCCTCTGCACTGATATCACCTATTCGGCGTCAGCGCGGGAGATTTAAACAGCTGTCAGATCAGCTGTGTCTTCAAATCTCCCGCGCTGACACCGGCGGGAGATCAGCTGTGGCCGGGAGGAGATCTCCACCGCTGATCTCCGCCTCCCGGCCGCCCCCAAGACAGCTGATTGGCTGTCCGGGCACCATACTAATGTGAACGCATGCGGAGATTCTCCGCTGCGTTCACATAAGTGTGTGCTGCGTTGCACTGCGTTTGCGTCTGCATGCCATACGCATGCAGACACAAACGCAAGTGTGAAGCCAGCCTAACTGCATTATTACAGAGTCACATGCTGTTTAAGTAGGAACACAAGATCCCTCACTTGCAGGAAGAAGCAGTCTGTCATAGATTATATTACAGTAGATTTTATTTATTTATAAACATCTTTTTCCAGTAAGACTACTTTTCTTGTATGTAGGGATATATATAAAAGTATTGGCATCCGGTATTCCCTTGAAGAACAATGTCAGGTGATCTTAGTCCAGCAGTCTTACATATCAGGCGATGTTTTACTATGTGATTAGCGCACATGGCCACATTGAGTGACTGCACGACATAGCTGGGCAGCGTCACATAGGCTGGGAGTGGCCATACAGCCACCTGATTAACATATGTGCTGTGACAAATTTACCACCAAACCTGGCAGCTCTCTAGCACCCTTCTTATATTCAGGACAGTCAGGGAACTGACCGAGTATAAGGGAGGGACTGCAGCTGCCCTGTCAGTGCTGGTTTATTAAGGCGCCCTCCCCTAGGGAGTGTGGTATATGCCTTCTAGTCCCAGGCCAGAAGTACATATAATAACCGCACCCGCGTCACTGATAGAGGTCCTGAATAACACAAGTACCAATTGCTGCCATCAGTTCCTCGTTTTAATAGAAGCCCGGTCCGTTCGCGGGGTGATATGAGGTTCAGAAACCAACCCAGATAGCGTATAATGTTAAACGAGCATACAGATGTGGGAATTTCGTGATTGAGATAAAAGAGCAACCCAAGATTAAATTATATATTTAATCACCGTAGGGGCACACGAGAGTAATATATAAAAATAAAAGATAAATGGGGTACACACAGATATACAGACAAATGTAACCAGTTACCAGTTTCCTTGCTGCTGGGAGCCACACAGAGTCAGTGTAGAGCCAAAGGGTTCCCTTGGGTATATTCTGACGCGTGATGTAATGAGTCCTCCTCAGAATTAATACACTGCCGAAATATGGCAGGGTTTTTTTGTCAACTTCGTAGGTGGAGGATGGTGCTCGCATATTTTCAGTTATGATTTTATCTTTCCAATGGAAGACACATGACATATCTACAGTCGTTCCATTTTCCAATATTAATTTTGGCGTACTTAGGAATGTCGCACAGTTAAGCGGAAATATCCCTTACGATTATACATCTCTACAAATGTCAAAATTAGGATTATCATATTTATGCAAGTTTCGTGTAGTCTAATATGAATACTTTTTGTCCTGGCTCCGAGATATCTGGCAGAATTCTATGATGTCCTCTTGCAAAGGAATTAAAGGGAACCAACCACCCCCAATGACCCCCCGGACTATTAATATCGGTCCCTACACACAGCACATACATGTGCTGCAATGATTTTTGCTAAAAAAACTGGTTTTTAAAACTTAAGATAATGCTTTTCAAAGTTTAAAACGAAGGGACGGGTGGGCGTTACTTAGCTGTGGCTAAAGCCGGGTTGCAGCTGTCACTCATCCCCCCGTGTCCCACAGCAGCAGTAACGGCCAGCCCTTTTCAGCGTCACAGCCCTGTGCACGGGCTCGCATGCCCGTGCACACGTCATCATCTACAGCCGGGTAGCGAGCGCGCGCTCTGACTTCCTGCGCTCGGCTGTGGAAGTCAGAGCGCGCGCTCCCAACCCGGCTGTAGATGATGACGTGTGCACGGGCATGCGAGCCCGTGCACAGGGCTGTGACGCTGAAAAGGGCTGGCCGTTACTGCTGCTGTGGGACACGGGGGGATGAGTGACAGCTGCAACCCGGCTTTTGACACAGATAAGTAACGCCCAACCGTCCCTTCGTTTTAAACTTTGAAAATCATTATCTTAAGTTTTAAAAACCAGTTTTTTTAGCAAAAATCATTGCAGCACATGTATGTGCTGTGTGTAGGGACCGATATTAATAGTCCGGGGGGGTCATTGGGGGTGGTTGGTTCCCTTTAATTGCTTCACCTTTAGCTACAGACTTCCTTTTTGTACAATTATCATTTGTTTCCTATCTATCTATTAGCTAAACCCATTTGCTATGGAGCCTGTTGTAATAGGAACTCTTTTATATCTTAATTAACAAATAATATCTAGCCATCTGTTGGCTTTCATGGACATTGAAGAGGGGATCCCTGAGGGAGGGGGCCATGAGCCTGAAACTGGCTACCTTACCGTATTGGCCATATTGACTATGGTCAATAGTCAGAATATATCTCTCTTTCCTCATATGGGCATTTTTCCTCCCCGATATGACAGCCACAATTAGGAGAACATAGTACGGCATCATACATGGTAAAATGATCGTTGTATAGGCGGTCTGCACTTCCATGACGCTCTAGTGGTGTCTAGTCAAGATGGGCAATGCCACATGACCACCGTAAGGGTGATCCCCACCCACATGATGTGTTGGAGGGTATATCTGGGAGCGGCTTCCATGCACTGGAGTTCAATTGGACCACACCAGCTGCTGTGGGAGGATCTGTCAACTCCAGACCCATTATACCTACTATGCACCAATGCCCAGTGTACTTATATTGGACATTAGCCACAAGTCTGAGAGATGTGCTCTGATTGGTGTTCAGTTATGATCACTAACAATAAGATGGTATGGCACAGCATATCACAGACGTTCGCCCTGCCCGGCCATATTACTGAATGGAAGTGTTTTTAAATTGTACTATGTTTGAATGGAATCTTTTATAATTGAATACAGTCTCTATGGAAGAAGTCTGAAGGAGCGGCCAATGGTTCCCAGGTATAAATCGCTCTCTATACTGAATTCGTGTTCATTTTATCTGCCATATGCTTATGCTGAAAAAAGGCCGTCTGTTGGCTGAAACATTGCTATGATGATGTATTTTGGATACTAAAGGAAATAAATTACAATCCTTGTGTCTTAAAAATACTCTGTCCTGTACAAGTGTTGTACCATCCAAGAAGTCGCTGCTGGCATCACGATCCGGGATTCCAATAGTATCAAATAGGAAGGAGAATTGATTGTTACAGCAACTGCTTGAGTTTCTTCACTCTGTATCACGAGTGTTATACAGATCATACTAGGTACTTACAAATCTGGCAGTTCTCGGAGCCCTCTCCCCAGCATCTCCCAGATGCACTTGAAGGTATGGAGCCACAGCTGCTTGAGCATTGAGGACCTTACAAGAGAAAAGAGAAGCAAAAAGAGTTAACAACACATTTCAACTTTTGTCATGTATAAGGAAACTAAAAGGTGTATGGGTCACACTCCAGGGCTGTGGGGTACTCGGAACCGGGCTTTGCTGCTTCCGGGGGAGTCACAGGGGTCGACACCCGACTCCGTGACTTAGGGGATCAGTTTCTTAAGGGTCTGAGGGATTGGATTTAGGGGACAGGTTATAGCCAGCTATTGGGGCCGGTGCTGCGGTGTGGGACCTCCAGGGATGATGGATGGGCAGCTGTGGTGGTATCGCTCCCCACAGGTGGAGCGGTTCCCCGGGGCAACCATTAAGTCTATGGCGGTGGTAGGCCGTTGGGGTGCAGTACTTAAGGCGCTGAATAATAACAGACACGCAGGGGTTGTTCCTTTTCCTTTACTGAGGTAGCAGACGTCAGGTTAAGTAATGACTCTTACAATTGTGGGACCTGTGGACATGGCCAGCAAGGAGAAGTGAGCAGATGTGTGTAGAACAGCTCCTGTAAAAATCCTTTATTTTTCAGGATATCTACTCCTGAATATTGGCCATACCTACTTCAAGATCCTCCTGTAAGCTCTCGGCTTTGATTGTAACATAGTAACATAGCTTTTTTTAAGGTTGAAGGAAGACTTTAAGTCCATCTAGTCTGCACCTCCATTGTGTAGAGCCAAAAGCTACTGTGAGAATGATAGCCTGCATTATGACTCGTCAGAAGAGAAGAGCCGGACACGATGCCGGGCTCTCCTACATGGTACCGCTAGAGCCTTGTGAAAAAGACAGAGTGCAGATGGTCTAGTGAGGGACCAGAGGATGCTTATCTCACCCAGAGATAAGGGACCCAGGAGAACATTTTGCAGAAGATGTTTCTAAGATGGCAACGTTCTACTCCAGCACTGTTCATCCTTTTCCTAAAAATGTGTCCAGGAACAGCGCTTGTGTGCAGCTAGATGCTGATCTGAGAGATGTTGGGGGTGAGTCTTTACAACCAAAACCAACCATAAGGGATGGCTCACACCACCGTGTAAGTCAAACGAGTGCTATCCGATTTTTTTATTGGATAGTAATCAGACCAATGAGGCAGTGGTGATAGATGTGATAAAAACATCAGATGCCATACAGGACTATAGTATAGCATCTTATTTTTACATTACAATTGTGTAGCTTAGGAAACTATAAATAGTGCTGTAAATGATTAATACCTGCTGAGTAATTAAACAGATTGTATAGAGATGGGACATGGACCACACACGCATAACAAATGAGAAAAAAAGCGTCCAACATTTTTGTTAATGAAAAACAGACTGATTTTTTTTTATACACTAATGTGACCTCAGCCTAAGGCCGGCTTCACACCACAGTTTTGTGGTGTCAGGCTGTGCCTGGTGTTTTGCTGGATGCACCGGACACAGCCTGACCGCTCTGGACAAACAGAAGCGGAGGGCAAATATGCCCTCCGATCCTGTTTTCCCTAGGAATCTGCACTGTGTGGCTGCTGCCACTGTTCAGTGCTGAAATTTCAAAATCGCATCTAGCGGGGAGCTAGCCTCGGTTCTGAAATTTCAGGCGGGAGCTCTCCAGGTGCTAAAGTTCAGCGCTGGATGCAGCTGAACTTCAGCACCCGGCGTCCAGCAGCCAGATCCGATTTTCTGCTGGATCCGGGGCAATCCGGCGCCCATAGCCTCCAATGTTAGGGGGCGCCAGATTGCACTGGATCCGGGAGGATCTGATTTGGTCTGATTTTTGCCCCGGACACAAAAACGCTGCAAGCTGCAATTTTGTGTCCGGGACAAAAATCGAATTCAGTCTGATGCTGATGGACAAAGACAAAACAAAGACAAAACCGGATGTCAAATCACTGCCATCCAGCCCTATACGGCACCATACGCATAAATTAGTACAAAATCGGGTCCGGGGCTGTCAGGTTCACACCGTTCAAACCGTGGTGTGAAGCTGGCCTTACCCTGTAATACCACTCTGGCCTCCTTGAATATGCATATGGGTAGTCTTAAAGAGGACATGTCCATGATAAAAGGGTAAATGAAAGGATGAAATAGGCTAAAGGTAGAGTAAGTACACCTGAAGACCAGATTCCTTTCATCCAGAAAGATGCTAATAAGAAGATGCAGAGTATAAATATGGTCTTAAACAAGAAGTAGGACCAAGATACGATTTGTCGGGGTTCCAGTAAGAGTGGATGGAGTGGCCTTTTTTAAAGATTGCCTCTAAAAGTGCTTTGGAAACACCATTTCACTTCTATTTGACATTAAGGGAGTCCATAGGCGCACCCAAGGGGGGGGACCTACGTGTCTGGACCCCCCCCTTTGGACGGCCCTGAGAAGTGGTGCAGTACACAAGGAGCTGGGCCCCTATGTCAGGAGACAGGAACAATTACACAGCACCCAAGGGCCCACAAAAGAGGCTGCTTTTAGGGGGGCTTCGCTCCCCCAAACCCCCCCACCGGGGGCTTTGCCCCTCGGAACCCCGCTGGGGGATGACATCCCCCTTTCAGGGCCGGTGTGTGTTTCTTGGACCCCTACCTTGGGAAATTTCTGGGTGCGCCACTGAGGGAGTCCACATGTTTTTGATGTGCCCACAACCTCCCAGGGCATCACCTCGATCTGTGCTGCTCCGCTTTAAGGAACAGGATATTATTTAAAAATGAAACCTATGGATTACCCTAATTTGATTATTGAGGAAAGGAAAATATCCGTATTGCCAAATTGTCCATGGAGGCTCAGAAAAAGAAAGCACACTTTATGGATATAACAATACGCCTAAGAGCCTTGGACATCTCCTATGTATCGCAAGTCAAAGTTCTCGCCAATGTCTATATATTCATATCCTCCAAGGAAGCTGTTCAGTAGATAGACTTCAACGGGAGTGTGGCAAAATATGCGATAATCCAGGATATACAAGATGCTGGGAGAAGCTGACATGGCCTTTGGTTTTCTACTGCTGATATAAACTAAGGTAATATTTTTTAATGTAAGCAATGTAATAAGCAATAATCATAAAACCCAGCTGATGGCTACAAACCATTGTATTGTTCTATGGATTGACCAACTTAACAACAGATGCCCATGCTTACATAGACGTTTTCCACTCTGTATAACCACATCCTTAAGGAAAGTGTTACTCTTGCTCTGCACGTCGTTCCAATTGATACCGTTATGAAAGCAAAGTTGAGTATTGTTTTCGATGATCACGCCACCATTTAGAATCTCTGCAGAAACGATCAAGGGAAAGAAAAATATTAATATGGAAATGCTACATATATGTTAACCTCAAAGATGTGAAGGCTCCATTTTGGAGTATAAGGTAAAGGATGTTTGTTAGCCAGTAGATAGAAAAATATTAATATATTAGAGTCCTCAATGGTTGATACCTTTTAATGCCTGAGAAGATGGTAAAAAATAGCAAGCTTTCGAGACTCTATGGTGTCTTCATCAGGCTTAATAATGACCCAATATCCATTTATGTCCATTTATAATCACAATGACAAGATAAAGATTCCCAGCTCACATCAGGACTACAAGATCCCAGGCAACTTCAGTGGCTACACAAGCAAAATTGGTGTATTTAATTATAAGTACAAAATGTTCGAGTGGGAACCTATATGTAGGGGAGACAGGGCAGAAACTTACAACTAGAATGAACCCTCATCACCACACAATAAAAGAAAGAAGGACAGATCTGCCTGTGCCTAAACACTTCTGTAGCCCTGATCACACCATAATGGAGATAAAAATACTAGTTCTGAAAACTTCAGATCACAAAGAATCAGGAGAAACTCAGAATACAAACTTATGTCGACCTTTGACACATTCAGAGCAGGAATGAATGTGTCACATGGATTTATGTCTTTCTACATAAATTGAGGAATTTTCTAGTCTTGGACCAACCACTAATCAAAGGACAATAAAACAATCTGTGCCTCTTATCTCTGATTTTACTTCCCCAGCTGCTCTTCCCCCACTCCCAAGAGTGAACACTATATACTGCTTCATGTCACCTGTCTTATTTAGTGCATTATCCAACCCTGCATTTGTACATATGTGTGTGTTCAGAATTTGTGTCATTATTAAGTCTGATGAAGAGGCCATAGGATCTTGAAAGCTTGTGATTATTTCCCATCTTCTCAGTTAGCCATTAAAAGGTGTCAAATACTGAGGACTCTCCGATTTTAATATTTTGGAGTACCGTATATGAAGTGATTATTCCCACCTTCATAGGTTGATATGGTCAGAAAGTGCTTGTAAATACAAAACTTTTGCAGTTTACTGATTATTAAAATTTGTTCAAGATATACTTACACTTTACTTTTGTTTACAGATCATTGCCTTGAAGATCAACCAATTCTGCTGTCAAGTTTGTAAACACTGTGCTGAAACTGACCGGAACAAGGAGCCTCCAGCGATCCTGAGCATTATCAAAAGAGTGCCTAGCACCTAAAGGGGATCTGTCAGGTCGTTAATGTCCTTCCAGCTATTATTATCTGTCCCTGCAGCTACTGTACAGCTATAATACTATTCTAATCATCCCTGTCTGAGCTCATAGTGTAATGTTAAAAGTGGAAAAAAGCATTTATAGACTTACACTTTCTTATGTAAATGAGGCAATAGTCACTCTGACAGGTTAACAGTCAACATTGCAGCCAAATTTCAGAAGATGTTGGGGGACCTGTGTGATATCATGATCATGTGACTATAATTAACATTACACTATGAGCTCAGACAGGGATGAGTAGAATAGTTCTATGAAGCAGCATTGACAACTAGTGATAGCTGGGGGGCATAAATGATCTGACAGGTTCCCTTTAATTGAAAATGGGCCTATAAGCCCTGTGTAAGTTCTGCTGTCTGGCAGCAGTGGTCGATCTCCAAGACAACAAATGGTAAACAAAGGAAAATTAATGTTAATATCTCATGTATGGCTAAAGCAGTAGATTGCAAAATTGTTTGAATTAACATCTAATACATGGTTAGACCCAGAAATATTTGGACAGAGGCCGAGTCTTTGTGACTTGGGCTCTCTATGCCACTATTTTTTATTTACAATGAAACAACTGAGATGTAATTGAAGGATAGACTTTCAGGTTGAACAAAAATATGGTTTGAAACGTTTAGGAATTTCAATCATTTTTCTACAAAGTCTCCTCATTTCAGGGGCTCAAAAGTAATTGAATATTATTGCTTTACCATAAATAAAATGCTCATTTTTCAATACTTTGTAGAGACTCATTGGGAAGCAATGACTGTCTGAAGTCTGGAAGCCATGGACGTCACCAAACACTGGGTTTCCTCCTGTGTAAAGCTTTGCCGACATTTACTTCAGCTTTCAGTTGTTGCTTATTTCTTGGTCTTTCTGCCTTCAATCTTGTCTTAAGTATGTGTAATGTACGATTGATGGGGGTGATTGACCCGGCCATTACAGAATGTTCCACTTCTTTGCCTTAACAAACTCCTGGGTGGTGTTCGCAGTATGTTAGCAGTATTTAGGCTATTATTAGTGATGAGCGAGATGTTTAGAATTCAGGTTCGGATAAGTCTAATCGACTACTGTAAGGAATAAGCAATATTTGTAGGGATTGAGCAGTATTCCAGTGGCAGCCATGTTGTTCAGACTCTGCCATGCCTCGCTCCAATCATAAACCTTTTTGGCCTGAGGCAAGTCATCTCTGGGAAAGGGAATATGTTAATCAACCTGAAGATGCTAATTCCCTAGCCAAATGGTCCCACACTAGAGCTCCTATGAAATGGAGATTAGGTGACAATGAATCTCCCTGCCATTATCCAAAAGGATGACCACCTGGGGACTTCCCAGCCGAGTGTGAGAATGAATTTCCTCTATCTGCAGACTCAATGGAAGAGTTAATTACTGCCTAGACTGAGAGACTTCAAGAGTATCATCTTAATAACAATAGTATAATAACTTTTGTATTTTCATATCTCAATTCAGGGGGATGGGAGTTATGAGACATCCCAGAGGCAGGTGATGGGTGTGAGATGGGTGTGAGATGGGAAGGCCTCTTACTGTATAAAAATAGCCCACGTCTTCTCCATCTTGGTATAATTCTGAAGGGCATAATTTCACCAAAGCCAGACTATACCCAGGAACCGGTTTGGCCCATGCTGCCCTTGTGGCGCCATCAGCACCAAGGTAACTGATCACGTGTGTCTGTAATTCTGTGTGTATTCCATTTATCTTTTATTAGCAATCCAAAAAGGAGAAGATTGAGCCGGGCTTATCAAACCGCGCACACCATAAAAAATCCATCAACAGAAGATTAGTCACAAATCTTCTTTAATAGCCTACACGTTTCATGGCATAAAACCGCCTCTTCATCAGGGCATCAAGTATATTTTCATCATCAGAAATATATATACACAGTTGTATATATATTTCTGATGATGAAAATATACTTTATGCCCTGGAGAAGAGGCGGTTTTATGCCACGAAACGTGTAGGCTATTAAAGAAGATTTATGACTACCGTATATACTCGTGTATAAGCCGAGTTTTTCAGCCCAAAAATTGGGCTGAAAAGTCTCCCCCTCGGCTTATACACGGGTCAATACGGTAACTCAGGCTGGAGGAGGCGGGGGGAGGCTGCTGTATGAGCGGCCCCATCACGTGGGGCCGCTCATTATATATGCACTGCTTCCCCCTGTCAATCAGCGGCAGGGGGAAGCAGTTCATATATGGCCCCCAAATGCTGGCACTCGTCCCCCTCCTTGTAAGGCCCCCACCCGGCTGCTTAAGTTACCATCCTTGCGCTTCTGATCCGCGCCGGGCTCCATGCTCCGTCCTCAGCAGCATCCGGGGTCATGTGACCGGCCGGTCGCATGACGTCATCGCTACTGGCCGGGGACCCCGGATGCAGCAGAGGAAGGGACCGTGAAAGACCGGCGCGGATCAGAAGAGCAAGGATGGTAACTTAAGCAGCCGGGGGGGGGATGCTTATAACAGAGGGGGACGAGTGCCAGCATTTGGGGGCACATATCACTGCTGGGGCCTGTATATACCTGTGGGGCAGCTGTATACCCCTCTGGGGCTGCTGTATACCCCTCTGGGACTGCTGTATACCCCTCTGGGGCTGCTATATACCCCTCTGGGGCTGCTATATACCTATGGGGCTGCTGTATACCACTGGGGCTGCTGTATACCCCTCTGGGGCTGCTATATACCCCTCTGGGGCTGCTGTATACCACTGGGGCTGCTGTATACCACTGGGGCTGCTGTATACCCCTCTGGGGCTGCTGTATACCCCTCTGGGGCTGCTGTATACCTATGGGGCTGCTGTATACAGCTCTGGGGCTGCTGTATACAGCTCTGGGGCTGTTGTATACCTATGGGGCTGCTGTATACCTATGGGGCTGCTGTATAGCTCTGGGGCTGCTGTATACACCTCTGGGGCTGATGTATACCCCTCTGGGGCTGCTGTATACCCCTCTGGGGAGGCTGCTGTATACCCCTCTGGGGAGGCTGCTGTATACCCCTCTGGGGAGGCTGATGTATACCCCTCTGGGGAGGCTGCTGTATACCCCTCTGGGGAGGCTGCTGTATACCCCTCTGGGGAGGCTGCTGTATACCCCTCTGGGGAGGCTGCTGTATATACCTCTGGGGAGGCTGCTGTATATACCTCTGGGGAGGCTGCTGTATATACCACTGGGGAGGCTACTGTATACTACCACTGGGGAGGCTGCTGTATACTACCACTGGGGAGGCTGCTGTATACTACCACTGGGGAGGCTGCTGTATACTACCACTGGGGAGGCTGCTGTATACTACCACTGGGGAGGCTGCTGTATACTACCACTGGGGAGGCTGCTGTATACTACCACTGGGGAGGCTGCTGTATACCACACTGCTGGGGGCTGTATACCTGTGCTGGGGTCCACCCTCAGCTTATACACGAGTCAATAGGTTTTCCCAGGTTTTGGGGGCAAAAGTAGGGGGGTCGGCTTATACACGGGTCGGCTTATACACGAGTATATACGGTAATCTTCTGTTAATGGATTTTTATGGTCTACGACGGTTTGATAAGCCCGACTCAATCTTCTCCTTTTCGATTTTCTACTGTTTTACAGTGGGGCACCAGCAGCGGCCAGACTGTACAAGCATTCCCAGTTTGTTGCGACTCACACAACTTGTCACAGGCGAGTCAAACTAATTGGGGGTATCGGACGTTTAATTGAACGTATAAAACCCTATTGAGCTTCCCCCCTTTTATATTTATCTTTTATTTGTATAACTGACTGTAACGTTTGTAATATCTTAATAATAACTGTACATAATTAATATTATCCTAGTGTACCAATAGGGCATTAAATATATAAATTTAATCTTGAGTTGTTCTTTTTATCTTGATCAAGACCTCCCACGTCTGTGTGCTCATTTAACTCTACCTGGGTTGGTTTCCTGACCCAATATGAGCTTGATCACAGATCGGACTTATATTAAATGAGGAACTGGAGGCATCAATTAGTGTTGGTTATTCAGGGCCTCTTCAGTGACGGGGTGGTGGTTATTATATGTGCTTCGGGTCTCGGGCCAGAAGGCATATTCACACTCACTGAGAGGTGCCTTAATAAACCAGCACTGTCAGGGCAGCTGCAGCTCTTCTTTTAGCCTCAGGTAGTTCCCTGACTAGCCTGAGTTTAACAAGAGGCGCTGTAGAGCTACCTGGTTCGGTGGCCAATTCCCCATTAGTGATGAGCGAGATGTTCAGAATTTAGGTTCGGATAAGTCTAATCGAATACTTTTTACTATTCACATATTCATCCTAAGTAAGTCAATGGGGACCTCAGATATTTGTGTGGGTAATCTTTTATACAAATACTACTGTATTTGTGTATAAGATTCCCAGACAAATATCTGAGGTCCCCATTGATTTGCATTATGTTCCCTATTAGTAGAAATCCGAATAGTAAAAAGTATTTGGTTAGACTTATCCGAACCTGAATACCGAACTACTCGCTCATGACTAGCTATTATCCATCTGTACAGAGAAGCGCTGTCCAATTAACATGGCTGCATCTGGTCGAATCTGAGCAGAAAGTTTAGCACTGTACACTTCAGAATTCATCCAGTTGATTTTATCTTCAGTCAAATCATTAAAAAACACTAGTGACCCAGGGACACTGGAAGCCGTCATACTCCCTTTACCATGTTTTACAGAGAATGTGCTAAGTTTTGGATCATCAGCTGTTCTAGTCTTCTCAATACTTTTTTCTGCAACTGGGCTGGCTTCTTTAGATGATATTTTTTAGCAAAGTCTAATCCGGCCGTTCTATTTTTAAGGCTTCTAAATGGTATGCACCTTGTGGTGAACCCTCTGTATATGTTCTCATGAAGCGTCTTCTTTATGGTAGACTTAGATACTGATTAGGTACTGAAACACCTACTTCCTGGAGTGTGTCATTCACTTGGGTGGATGTTGTGAAGGGGTCTTTCGTCACAATGGATAGGATTTTGTGGTCATCCACCAATGGTATGTTCTGTGGACGTCCAGGTCTTTTTAAGTTCTAAAGCGCTGTTATTTTTGCAAGATGAGCCAAATTGTTCATTTGGCCACTCCTAATGTTTCTACAATCTATCAGATGGATTTCTTCTTTTTTTTTTCACTTTAACGATGATCTGTTTCTCATTCCATTGAGAGCTCATTTGACCACATATTGTGGGTTTACAACAACAGCTTCCAAATGCAAATGCCACACCTTGAATCAGCCACAGTCCTTTTGCCTGCTAAACTGATGATGGATTAAGGAGGAAATAGCCCATGCAGCCCACTAAAGAGCTTTTGAGACAACTATCCAGTAGACTTTGGTCATATTCTTTGTGTTGTGATCTAACTAGTAACTAACTGAACATTTATGAAGACTGCTCCACCCTACAAAATTGGAGCCATTCAGAAAGGAATGGTGACTCCTTGCTCAATAGTTGCATTCATTATCTTCAGACACATTTTCAAATTAAATCTTTAATTGCTATTCTTAAATGTTTTTCCAGTTTCGGAGAAAAAGTGCCTATAGCTAAGTGGGTGAAAAAGTGAGGTCAAGGAAAGGCTAACAGCAGTAGTAATGTCTACTACATCCAGAGCCTCATGCACTCTATGCCTCTAGATGAGCCACAGTGGCTTAACCCCCCCATGTTAGACTTTATATGTAAAGTGTCTTCATAATTAACAACACTACTGGCAATATAGGAATGTTTAAGTCCTGTCCCCAGTCCCACCCAGAAATGTTATCAATTTTGCCAGGATTGTTTCTGAAAAACTAGGACAGTGTCGGCAAATATGTTGAAAACAATATTGCTCCTCACCTTGTGGACCACGATAGGAGCAAATGATGGAAGAACCAGCCTAAGCTTCTTGGTGGCTTTGTAGTGATTCTAAAATGCATAGTTATAGAGGGGTTGAACAAGGCCGCTTTCCTGAGATGAACTTGGAAATGTGGTCACCATTAAGGCCCAATATGCGGTTTCTCCTCTTTATTTTTGCATGGCCTTCCATTTAGGGTCATGTACATACTATCCTAATTTAAACTATAGATATAATATAATCCACAGTAGCTATGTATTACTTTGCTTGCATAAGCCTACATGTCCTTACAAACATGGCTCACCTGTGAGACTCCTCATCCGCAGTTCTCGCAAACCCGCAGCTCCTCCGGATTGTGAGTTGGACAGCACTGCTAGGGCATAACGATCCTGGTAGAGTTGAGTTCCACGAATAATGCGTAGTCTCTCCAAGGGAATATAACTCATCAAATTGTGGGCTATTAAAACATAGCCTTGAACCTCCTTAATGTCCTGTTAATAGTAAATATGAGCTATATCACGCACTGCACCATCATAATTTATGCTGTTGTATTGTCAACGTAGACACCCTCATTGGCTGAAAAATGATGATAATGCTGTAATAATAATTAAGGGGAAATGATCAACAGGTTTTTGCTATGTAATCTGAAGATAGCATGTAGTAAGGAAGTGGTCCCCAACCTTTATGACCTTAAGAGCCACTTTGAGCTCTTAGACAGGATCTCGAGCCAAATTCGTCTCCTGCCCCCTACACATTTGTGACATTACCAGTATATGGATAGTTAAAGGTTTTCCACAGAAATCTCAAAAAGGCAGTACACCAAGATCCAGGGGTTCCTAAAAAGAACCCATTCAGTATTCTGGCCTTTAGCACTCCCACCACACTGTCGCATCCAATCACCTCTTCTGACAGGTAGCGTATTACTGTATCCAGCTCACCATACTTAAATTATCTCTAAACACCCAAGGCCAAATGCAGATCTTCTTTTCTGTACAAGGCTTGTCACATAATTCACTACCTGGACACATGCTCTTCATAGCTATTTGCTAGATCAGGTGCTAATGCAACAAGGTCGCAGACAGCCATAAGCCACACATGTGGCTCCCAAGTCACAGATTTACGACCCTTGCTGTAAGGGTTAAAACATAGAGTTCAAGCTGTTCTTTTCCTGCAATGTTTGCTTTACTTTCAGGACCTTATCATGGCTGGACTACATTGTCTCACTCACAGCAGTCCGGCACACTTCCTTCTGTGAATAGCAGATCACTATCTATAGACATTGTATACAGAGCTTGGTGTGGGCAGAGTTAGCTTTCTCAGCTCTGCTGCTTTGATAAATCTAAAAATCCTGATTGTGTCAGAACTGCTGCACCCAGTAATCTATGTAATACATCATTGGATTCAGGGTTTCGTTAACTACATCATACTATTCTTAGATGAGGTAGCAAAATTCCTTTAAATTAGTGGAGTGAAGAAGATATTCAGTTTATCATCAAATCCATAAAATAGCATCAAAATTCCATTTGTCTTGTCCCTGGTCACTACATGAGTTCTATGCCCACCTACTATTTGTATTAGCCCTAAGTAGTGATGAGCGACTAGTGAAATATTTGGACTCGCTATACTCGTAACGAGTAGGTCCTAATATTCGGGTATTCGTTATGAGTCCAATGTAAGTCAATGGGAAATGCGAGTAATGCAAGTAATTTTCTGCTGGACCCTACAAAGCAGTCTGGGGGCTAAGGAAACAGCTGAAATGGGTGAAATGCCCTGCATGATTGTTTAAATGTTGGTGGTAAAAAGCCGCCCTCTTTTTTAAACAATCAGCTGATGAATGTTCCCCGCCCAGGTCCTTCACTCCTCGCTCTGTGGTGCTGCACTCCCTGTCCGGTCCTAACTTAAGATCGGGCGGGGAGGTGGTGGGGGAGCAAAGTACAGTGCAGCGGAGAGGGAAGCACAAGTCGAGGAAGCGGGGAGCTTCGCTCCCTGGTGCTGCGCTCCCCTCTCTCTGGTGCTGCACTCCCTGTCCGGTCGTAACTTAGGATCGGGCGGGGAAGAGGCGGTGGAGCGAAGCATCGGGCAGGGGAGCGAGGCAGCGCGAGGGAAGCACCGGATGGGAAAGCCGGAGATGAAATCTTTTCAACGCCGGCTTTCCAGCCGGCGATTTCAAATGAACAGCTGATGCATCAGCTGTTCGTTTGAAATAGGCGGCGGGAAAGCCAGCGATGAAAAGACTTCACCGCCAGCTTTCCCGTCCGGTGCTTCCCTCCCTGGTGCTGCGCTCCCCACTCCCTGGTGCTGCGCTCTCCGCCGGATCCTAACTTAGGCGCGGGGAGAGAGGCAGCGAGGAAGTAAGCACTGGTCGGGAAAGCCGGTGGTGAAGTCTGTGCATCGCTGGCTTTCCCGTCCGGTGCATCCCTCCCCACTACCTTGCTCCACAGCCCGGTGCTTCGCTCCACCGCCGCCTCCCCACCCAATCCCAAGTTACCTAAAGGGCCCGTTACATGCTTCAATATCTCAACGATCTGACTTGACCAGGATTGCTTGAACGACATTCAATGATCGCTGTTGAGGTGTCACATGTACAGATATCGTGAAAGACGCAGCAACGATTCCGCGACAAGTGAACGATACTTGCGGTCATTTGATCACCTACGTCCTTCAATTCTGAATAGGCGAAGTCGCAAACGGCATCGTTATCAAGGTGTCACACGCACCGATGCTGCAGGTTGAACGGACAATCAACGACTGATTTATGGTCCTGTTCATAAACCTGCGATCAACGATCAGCCGACTTATCGTTGGTTGAATCTATATGTCACAAGCAACGACATCATTATGACGTTGTTGCTCCACCCCAAAAGCCTTGACATACCAACAATATCGTTAATGATATCGTATCGTGTAACTGGCCCTTTAGTCTCATCAGACCATAAAACATTTCCTACATGCCTTTATATAGGGTTTTGACAATACATAACTGAGCTTGGATGTTTTTTTTGTTTGAAAGTGTTTCCATCTTACCACTCTGCCCCACATACCACATTTATGAAGAATATGAGATTGTTGTCACATGGAGTACACAACCAGTAATTGCTAGAAATTCCTGCACCTCTTGTAATGTTGCTGTAGGCCTTTTGTAAGCTTTGCAAATCAATTTTGTTCTTGACTTTCCATCAATTTTTGAAGGACACCCATTTCTTGGTAATGTCGTGCCAAATTTAAGCCTCTTTATGATGACTGTATTCACATGTTCCATGATATATCTGAGGATGCTTTCACATCTGCATTTTTTTGTTTTGCGTCTGCGTCAACCGAAATCCTCATTAGGCATGCAATCCCTATATTTAACATAGGGACGCAGTGTCATCAGGTGGCGTCAGGATTTCACCTGATGCAGACGAGTGCGGCATCTCGTCCACACCCGACCGCAGAATGTTGTGATTTGGTGGCGTCAGAAAAATCCTGATGTGTCCGGATGTAATGCATTGATCTCTATGAGGCCACATCTGGCTGCTAGTGAATGCAGCCAGGACGGATCAGTACTTCACTCTGAGCATGCTCACAGTAGTTGGAGCATGCTCAGAACATCTCCAGGGCTTGTTTTTTTTGTTTTTTTTATCCGTACCTTACATGACTATGGAAACCCTGCAGTGAAATAGACGCTGTGGCGGAAGCATTCCGTGAGTTTCCTACTGCGCCGGCGGATGCAGATGAAGGTGTATTCAGCTGAGACGCAAATGTGAAACCAGCTTAGTGCCTTGGAAGAAAATGTTGTACCCTTTCCCTGACTGATAACTTTAAACAATAAGATCCCCTTGCTGTGTTGTAAGCTGTTTACATACCAGGGCTTTTGCTGTAAAATGCAACTTAGGCCGGCTTCCCACTGCGGCGTGATCCGGTCCGGTTCTGTCTGGGATGCCCCAGACAGCCGCGGACGGGATCAGCACACAGGACTGGGGGGCTAATATGCCCCCCGGTCTGGTGTGCAGCCGCACGCAGCTCCCACTGCTAAAAGGTGAGGATCACGGGAGCCGCAGTCCTGACCTGTCAGCGGCTGCAGCTGCGTGCGCTGCACACCGGACTGGAGGGCATATTAGCCCCCCAGTCTTGTGTGCTGATCCGGTCCGCGGCTGTCTGGGGCATCCCAGGCAGAACCGAACTGGATCACGCCGCAGTGTGAAGCGGCCCTAAGAAGGAAAATCCTATTAAAATAGCTAAACTATATGTGGAGCTAATCAGAATTAATGTACCGTATATTCTCGCGTATAAGCCGAGTTTTTCAGCCCAAAATTTGGGCTGAAAAGTCCCCCCTCGGCTTATACACGAGTATACAGTATATACAGCAGCAGCCCCGGAGGTATACAGGCCCCCCCATCAAGCTCCAGGGCCCCCCCCTTGCGCGGCAGCCTGTAAAGTAAAATCATACTTATCAGTGTCCTGTCGCCCTGTCCCGCCGCTTGCCGACACACGATCCCGGGCTTCATTCCGCGTCTTCCGTGTTCCTGTGGTCGCGGGCAATGACGTCATTGCCCGCGACCACAGGAAGCCGGAAGCCGGAAGACGCGGATTGAAGCCCGGGATTGTGTGTCGGCAAGCGGCGGGACGGCGCGACAGGACACTGATAAGTATGATTTTACTTTACAGGCTGCCTCGCAAGGGGGGGCCCTGGAGCTTGATGGGGGGGCCTGTATACCTCCAGGGCTACTGCTGTATACAGCCCTGGGGCTGCTGCTGTATACAGCCCTGGGGCAGCTGCTGTATACAGCTTTGGGGCTGCTGCTGTATACAGCCCTGGGGCTGCTGCTGTATACAGCCCTGGGGCTGCTGCTGTATATAGCTTTGGGGCTGCTGCTGTATACACCCCTGGGGCTGCTGCTGCTGTATACACCACTGGGGCTGCTGTATACTACCTAAGGGCTGCTGTATATACCTCTGGGGCTGCTGTATACACCACTAGGGCTGCTGTATATACCTCTGGGGCTGTATATACCTCTGGGGCTGCTGTATACTACCTCTGGGGCTGCTGTATACTACCACTGGGGCTGCTGTATACTACCACTGGGGCTGCTGTATACTACCACTGTGGCTGCTGTATACTACCACTGGGGCTGTATATACCTCTGGGGCTGCTGTATACTACCACTGGGGCTACTGTATACACTTCTGGGGCTGCTGTATACACCTCTGGGGCTGATGTATACTAACCACTGGGGCTGCTGCTGTATATACCACTGGGGCTGCTGTATACTACCACTGGGGCTGCTGTATACTACCACTGGGGCTGCTGTATACTACCACTGGGCTGCTGTATACTACCACTGGGGCTGCTGTATACTACCACTGGGCTGTATATACCTCTGGGGCTGCTGTATACTACCACTGGGGCTGCTGTATACACCTCTGGGGCTGCTGTATACTAACCACTGGGGCTGCTGCTGTATATACCACTGGGCTGCTGCTGTATACTACCACTGGGGCTGTTGTATATACCTCTGGGCCTGCTGTATACCACACTGCTGGGGGCTGTATACCTGTGCTGGGGTCCACCCTCGGCTTATACACAAGTCAATAGGTTTTCCCAGGTTTTGGGGGCAAAAGTAGGGGGGTCGGCTTATACACGGGTCGGCTTATACACGAGTATATACGGTAAATTATGACAATTTTGTACTGATTACAATTTGTATGGATTTTGAATTTTTTTTCACAAGTGTAAATGGGCTAATTCTGGCTAATTCTGAACACAACTACATCCCAAATTATTACAGGGTGTTCACACTTATGCAACCATTTTATTACTTTTATTTCCACCCTCAAAATTATTTCAATTCGTTGTCAATGGATTCCTACAGGTTATGAATGACATTAAAGGTGGAAATCGTTCTGAAGTGATTCTTCTTGGTTTAGTTTTTTTTTACATGTCAAAAATTGACATTTTATGTAGACTTTTTATATCCACTGTATAGCATGTGATATCCACTGTGTAGCAATGTGAAAGTGGCCTTATGCTGCTCTCAGATTATATAGCAAAAACCCGCTGACAAGATTTCTTTTAAGAGGCTCAGTAAAACTCACCTTGAGAAAAGACACATCATCATTCTCATTTAGGTAGGTGATCTCCAGATTCCCCAGGACTACCTGACAATCCTGGTAGACAGTCCGCAATGTCTGGTAATGATTCTGATAGCTGTAAGGACGAAGCAGTTTCATGTCCGTTCCAGTGCAGACTGCGAAATGAGATGCAAAATTGAGTAATTAATATTGCTGCATTATCAATTAGGAAAAATTATATCAGATTTCATGTATGATTTCAATATATTGTCAGCGAGAATCATGTAATTTTGCAATCCAATTTCCAGAAGAAAGTGGATAAACACCTGAAAATGGAGGAATCTCAATAAAAGGTAATCACAGGTACTCGGCACATTGTTAGTGCCATCACTCTACATTTATATCAATGGCGTGATGAGTTGACAGGCGTAGGCATCTTTCCATCTGAAAATTGCCAGAAGAATTAACAGGCAAATATTGAGGTCACTGCTAAGAACACAATAAAAGTTTTATGGGCTGTTGGACCAGACGACCCAGGAGGTCCCTTCCAACTCTACCTTTCTATGTTAGAGTATACCAAGGGAAACTGGGATACCCATGGTGGATGAATATGCTATGCTTCTTGTAGTTGGCTTGGTCTGCCCAGTGTCCACTTTCCCACCAAATGTTATCAGGTCTCCTTTAGACATTCATGATTATTCACATACATCATCAGTGGTATTTTTCCTAGTTTTATCAGAGTTTTTTTCAGTTTTTACCATTAGTTTTTCATCAGTGATTTTCACATATTACATAACGCATAAATAAAATACAAGCTCCTCCTATTCATTGCAATGTTATTCACAGACAGCACTGATTTTTGTGCTGACCCATAGTGTGGCGCCCTACCGAGCAGGCCACCACCAGAGGTACTGCACTCCTCCATTAGAGGGAGAGTTGTGCCTCTGCTCTCCAGGTGCTGGGTTGGCGCAGTTGAGCTTTACACACACACACACACACACACACACAACACTTAGGACCTCAGGACGGTGGGAGGACCCAAGCGCAGCCGGAAGGGAAAAAGGGAAGTGCAGAAGTCAGAGGAGAAGGAGTCTGTGTGTAGCAGAAGTAAAGAGGAGGCGGTGTTATCTCCCGCGCGCTGGAGCATGGTCACACTCGCCTGGGAAGAAAACGACCGACGGGTGTGGAGGAAGAACAGAGCCCTCAGGGTACGGAATGAGACATAGATCCCCATACACCCATATGTGGCGAGAGAACAGAGGGGCTGGTGGATGGCACAGGGAACTGGCCCTGAACACGGCGCGGATGCTGTAGGCCCGAACTGTTGAAACTGGAGGCCCTGAGTTCCTAATGGGAGCTGCGGCCAAACACCCGGCACAACTTGGAGAAGGCAGCCGAACTAGGGAGCAGTATCAGGAAGTAGTACAACTGAGCACCCGAGGCTGTCGGTACCTAAGCTCTGTGGGTGGAGGTGCTGCGGAGTGGAGAGACTAACTTATAGCGCTGAGGGACCACCAGAGAAAGAAACACCCAGTAAGAGAGAGTGGAACACCTAAAGAGGCTCAACTGCACTGTCCTGGTTCTGGAGACAACACTGAACCAGAGGTTGGCAAGGGGAAGCACCCAGCGGCCATGCTGAAACAACTAAGTAAAAGTTACTGAACTCCAGCTGTGGTGTGTGGGACTTTCCTTAGTGGCGACCACCGGCCGCAGAGGCCGCATGAAACACCGGGGTGCTCATGACCTAACGAACATCTACCAAGGTACAAACTGACGACTCCTTCCTGCTGAACTGGAGATCGCGCTCCACCTGTGGGGAGAGGAACCATCCAAGCTGCCGGTCATCATCTACAGAGGTTCTGAAGCAGTGGCGGCCGCCCATGGCTGCGTACCGCAGGTGGCGTCACAAATACCACTTTTCCTTGTCTTCCCTGTCAATCCTTGTTTATTTAAGTGACACCGCCAAGGTCACAGAGCCGGGTAGCCAACTTGACATTCCCCAAAAACGAACCATAAGAGCTGGCCCGGTAATGAGTACCCCCGGCCCTGGAGTTGGGCATGTCAATAGACTTGTATGGATGATTGTTATTTGTGATGATAATAACTGATGTCTTTGCGTTTTTTTTTGCACACAGTCAGCATAAAAACACGGACATGTGTACAGCCTCATAAACTATAATTGGGCTACATGAGCCATTCGTGTAAATCATAGATAGAAGATGCGTACATGAAAAACGAACATGTGAATAAGACCCATAGTGGTGCACAGGACAAGTATCAACACAGTGTCAAAAGATAATAGAACCACTTCTCACATGCATTGACTACACTGGAATCTGGCTAAAGCCTGTTTCACACATCTGTGCCTCTGGCACGTATGCGGTCCGTGGCGACACATGCTTGAGACATGGACATACGGGGACACATGATCCTCTATGGCCCCCCTCTGGCGTCTGTTACTCAGCACAGACTGTGTCGCCGTGTGGACCAAATGCGTATCTGTGTGCTCCACACTGCAACATATCCGTTTTTTAGCAGAAGCACAGACCTACAGACCCATTCAGGTCAATGGGTCCATGCAAAATCATATTGCACACGGATGTCATCCATGTGACATCCGTGTGCACGGGCCAGAACCAAAATTTGTAACTTAAACAAAGAATTACATACTCACCTCCCTCCAGCGCTGCCTGCTCCTCATTAGGCTCATGAATATTCACGGCACTGAGAGCTGCAGTGGCTGCGGAAGAGAGATGGAACAGGAGAGGAACAGGCAGCGCTGGAGGGAAGGATTATGAAATGACAGGCTGTCCATGTGTTATCTGGATAGCACACGGACAGCACACATATGTCACACGATGCGTGACACATGGAAGCACCTCCCCCAAAAAACGGCCCGTTTCACACGTGCCTGTATTGCACGGATGTGTGAAACAGGCCTCACAGCCACAATGACTGCAACCGCTTTGTGAACAGCTCTTTCAATTGTGCGCAGATATATATCTCATACATATATACACTACTCACAAAAAGTTATTTGACTTTCGGGTTAAATTTCAGTATGTACCTAAAATGTACTGTAACCTTTTCAGGTGAAGTTAATGTGACCGTCTCTGCACTATTTAATGCAAATGTCCAACTGTTCAATGTTTCAGTACTTTTTGCATAACTTTCTCTTCTCAGACAAGAAGCAAAATTCACAAAAGTTGTTTGATCTGTGAATCGCCCAATACATTTCGTGCTTCAATTAGAATTGCTATTTTAACAGTCCTCCTCCTTATGCTATTCACATTTTGACATCATGACACCAAAACGACATCGAACAATTTATCAACAGTATCTCACCATTGAGGCTTCAAGCAGGGTGTTCTCAGATGGACGTGGCCAATGTGTTTAGAGAGTCATAGCAGGTTACAACGGAGAGACTAGAAGTCACAGAAAGGCATACAAGTGGATGTCCTTTGGCCAGGTCCCACATGGATGTCCATTTAATTGTGATCAATGACCTACAGAACCGGATGATGAATGCCACACAACTTCAGGCACATTTAAGGGAGGAGAGAGGCCCCCAAGTGTCATGTCAGACAATGCAAAACTGTTTACATTTGGGAAATGGCCGCTGGAGACTGGGGTAATTCAAATGGAGTGGCCTGTACTTTCTCCAATCCCGAATCCCATAGAAAACCTAGGATCTACGCCACTTTTGACAGTTCTGTGCGTACAGAACTTTCAGAATGGCATAACTCGAGTGCCTACACAAATAGCGTAGAGGCTGCAGAGAAGTCTCCGCTATGGCTGTAAAGGTCTATGGGACTTCAAATAGTGTTTATAATAAAGTAAAATATTAGAATCTAAGGATCCTCAGTGGTTGATACCTTTTAATGGCTAACTGAACAGATGGTAAACAGTAAGCTTTCAGGACACTATGGCCTCTTCGTCAGGCTGATAATCAGGCCATAGTGTCACGAAAGCTTGCTTTATTTTTCAGTTAGCCATTAAAAGGTATCAACCACTGAGGACTCTCAGATTCTAATATTTTTCTATCTACTGGCTTACACGGTACAAACCTTTTTTACCATATAATTAAGTAGTGGTTTTAAAAACAATTATGCAGCCCCTCACCAGGTCCCCATACATTTTAGTCATATTTACACACAGTAACATAGGGCACAAGCCCTGTTTCTGAGGCGGGGTCGGGAAAATGGTGTATTTAGTACGGGAAAACCCAAAGCAATAAGGGACATGTTGAAGATTTTTCAGCACAAAAATACGCAGCATATCTGGAATTAGCAAAACCCAAAGGCTTTGCTGGGAAAACAAGCTGCTGCAGATTTGGTATACGCAGCAGACCCACACCAAATATGCAGTGAAATACACATCATTCAAATGGGCCCTTAGGGTAGGTGATTATTAAAGTTACATTTCGGGAAGATTAAAATGCACAAATAATGCACCAAAAAAAAGCACCAAAAAGTCAGCAAAACCTGCTTTTTATAAGAAGAGTCTTCACTGTCAAGAGAGGAGGATAACCTATTACTGTTTTTATCGCCACTCTTTGTTATTTAGAACTATACTGGGACACAGTGCTCCTCCTCTTCTGGATGCTATGTGTCCCACCAACACCACTGATCCGATATTGATGATCAATCCTGCTATCGATGATCTATCCTAAGTAATGAAAACACTTCCTTTAAGCAATATGTATTGAAAGTCAAGGTAGTATTATTAGTTCTCTGCTGACCCAAAAGTTTATAACCATGCTTAAATCTCATGACCTCATTTTATTAGCTAGTTCGTGCTCCAACACATCAGTACGGTAATTAAGTTGAGCTGTACATGCTCAATTGTTCTGAGTCACTTTGGAAATACATTGCATGGATTTTGTACTGATCCTGAGCTTCACCGCATGTGATAGTCCAAAGCTGTATATACAACTCTTTTGGTTTGCTATTGGACATGGGTGAGAAGTTGGTCACCTGATAAAACCTGATAAAATCCTGTGGGTGTGTGCTCACGATCAGGAATTGCAGCGTGTTGGATTGCCGCTGCGTCCAAAACGCTGCGTTGTACAGTACAAGTATAGTGGATGGGATTTCCAGAAATCCCATGCACACTGTGCTTCTACCCTCCGCAGTGTTATTTCAGCTGCAGTGTGGAGTACCAGACTTACGCATCTTTGCACCATGTTAATTTCATGCTGTGGAAGCGGAAGCAATCTCCTGCAGGTGAATGCAAGGAGAAACTACCCTGCACCCACTGCAGATCATGGGCACAGGGCAGCTGTGGTCTGTCTGCATGCACCCGCAGGTTCCTGCAGGTCAGGAAATCCAACACGCAGTGCCTCAGGACTGTGTGCACACAGCCTAATTGCCCCTATCCTCAATAGGAAAATGTTGATGTACAAACTGATTTGTGCAGTATTCAGTAATGCTAGGTATGACCTGTTCGAAGATAGCAGGACCGGGCGGCCGGCAGCTCTCCTGACCCAACCATGATGGTTTCCTGTATTTCTATGCAGCTCTCAGGGTACTGTCACACCTGGTGACATCGCCGGAGATATCGGCGGCGACGCACAGAAGTGCGCACGTTTTTGGCACCCTGCCAGCGTTGCTGTCGCATGTTTACATGCGGCGATACCTCCGGAGACGCACCGGCGATGTTACAGGCGCCATCGCCGCTGGGGTGTCCACAAACCCCAGTGGCGATCCTGTAACATGGGAGCCTTTGGCTCCCATCGCCTGTAACATCAGCAATTGCCATGTTACATGGGGCGATGTGTACACATCGCCCCAGAGTGCTCGCCTGGTTTCAGAGCAGTGCTGCGAAACCAGGCAACCACTCCCAGCCGATTTTTCGGCACCAAATCGCCTCTTTACACGGGGCGACTCGGTGGCAATGACGCTGCCGATAGGCTACGCCCCTGCATCGCCTAAAAAATCACCAGGTGTGACGATACCCTCACTCTCAGGTTAGGAGAGCAAGATGGCCATTCCGGGCATTTTGATGAAATCCCCCACACTTCATGCAGCAGTGCAACTCCAGCCTTAATGTGATTGGGTAAAGCCAGGCTGTCCTCCAGTAGATGATGCTGGAAACAGATGAATGAGGCAGGTTAAATTTCAATGCCCGACCTTTGTTGTTTCCTGGGAAATAAGCCATTGCCAGAGAAGTCTGGCAGCAGTTTTTTTTTACTGCATTCAACACTGAAAACATACATAGGCAGGCGTGCGTGCAGGTGAGTGAAGAGATATAGCTTTCAGTCTAAATAGTATTTCACCAACTGCTCTTTATAGGGAATCTGTCAGCAGTTTTTTTCTATGTAATCTAAAGATAGCATGCTGTAGGGGATAACATATTTCAGATATGCTTCTCTTATCACAGTGTGTGCTGTTGTTGACGTGCAATGTTTGTTTCAGCTTCAGAAAATTATCACTGCTGGACTAGGTCTACTAGAGGTCAGCTAGTCCAGCACCATTCCCCCCCCCTGCTGTGATTAGTACCTCACTGTCAATGGATAATGTACATAGAGAGCCTGCTGTGGGCAGGGGCAGCTCTCTCAGCTCTGCTGCATTGATAAATCTGAAAACTAACTGCTCCACCCATTAATCTAAATGATGCATCATTGGATTCACGGTCTCTTTACTTACATCATGCTGCTCTTGGATGAGGTAGCAAAAACCAGCCAACAGATTCCCTCTACGGTTTATGGGCACCATAGTTTAGCTCTAAATTAGAGTGGAAAAGTTTTTTCCTACTCCAGATTACTGTATGGCATCTTGTTTACAAACATACACTTCCCAGAATGCAAACTACCAGAGTATCCTCTACGCAAACCTTGAAGCTGTAAGGGTATGTGCTCACGATCCGGAAGTGCTGCGGACTCCAGACCTGCGGGAACCCTCGATTGCAAGCAGGGAGGCCGCAGCCGCCTTGTACTCCCGATCTGCGGTGGTTGCAGGGCAGCTTCTCCCTGCAGTCACCCTATAGTGACCACTTCCGACTCCGCAGCATGAAATTAACATGCTGCAGAGATGTGGAAGTCCGGAAACCAGCACCGCAGCTGAAAACACGCTGCGGAGGGGAGAAGCATAGTGGACATGGGATTTCTGGAAATCCCATCCACTATGCTTGTACTGTTCCACGCAAAGTTTTGGACAGAGTGGCAAGACGCTGCATCCAAAACGCTGCAATTCCTGACCGTGAGTGCACAGCCTTGGAAATGCTGGAAAATCTGAGCTCTGAAACCTGCAGAATTGTGAATGCAGCTCTTATCTATATGGCTGTATAATAGAATCAGTGCAAGTTGGATAATGCAATGTATTTATAAAGTTTCTAACATTTTCTGTCCCAAGATGGACATATGCATTCTTAGCAAATAATAGCTTTATACCAACTCCAGCCGGGTACCAAAGTGAGGCATCAAACACCATCTACCTCTAGTCCTCTTAGAAAGGGGAACTGGTTCTAGGAATATACTTATATGATAATGATATGTACGGTATATACTTTAATACAGTTATGAAGTGTTTGTCAGACTGTGGTTTCCGGAGGGGTTAATCCAATCTGGCCTCTTCCTCCATGTATCAGCTCGTGTCCAGCACGCTGTCAGGAAACTCTGTGGCTTTCTCCCGGAAATATCTTTAGTGACCTATATGACATCTGCTTCACTGTGTCCCCAACAACTTCCCGCTGGCTTCCTGTATTGCTGCCAAGTCACCAGTAATGTTTCTCTAGGGATGTCCGACCATCTCCATCGCAAACCTGAATGGCCACTATCTGTGCCAGAAATTAGTTTATAGAATGATCTCAGAGACTTATCCTGAACAGGATGAACAACAAAACATGAGCCAGATGGACTGCAAGCAGAAAATCAGTAAATCTGGTTATAACATCATGTACTGAACAGATAAATGATCCATGGAAAGAGGCAGCAACTTGTCCTGTAGACAGATATTCTCTTTATTAGTATCTGACTGGTTGGATTTCCTGCTGCACTGATCTCCTGCTTTTCATGCTGCAATATACTGGTGGTATACACAATATTCCATTGGATCCAGTCACCTCCAGAACACCTCCTAAGCTAGCAAAACATGTCCCTGCAGGATATTATCACTAATCTCACACTCCTTTTGTCTCCTAAAAGCATCCTGTGAAAGTGCATAAAAACGTTTTAATACTCACTCATTAGTGATTATAATTAGCAGAGTGACTATTCTTTAGTCACCAGGGCGGGCTGTTATGCAGGCTCCAGGATCCACCCTCTCTCTGTCTGTGTGCTCTGCTTGTCCAGGCATTACCCTCCCCCCTCTCTATCACTCACAGAATGCAAATCATAAGTCCTGCCTTTAGCTGCACATAACAGCAGCACAGACAGAGAGAGGGTGGATCCTCGAGGCTGCAAAACAACATTCCCTGGTGACTAAAGAATATAGCCCCTGCTAATTATAATCACTAATGAGTACGGTAAGTATTAAAACGTTTTTATGCACTTTCACAGGATGCTTTTAGGAGACAAAAAAAGTGTGAAATTAGTGAATGGATGCTGCAGGAACATGTTTTGATAGCTTAGGAGGCGTTTTGTATTGTAGGTGACAGGATCCCTTTAAGCATGTAACTTCTACTTCCACTGTCCTTCCCCCATACCTCGATTTATGTACCATTGTGTCCACTGCATAGGAGATTCCATTTTGTGATACTTTGAATGTAGGAGGACTAATGAAGTCCAGCCCCCTCCCCTAGGTCCTCAGCTGATTCCACTTGTATGAGAATATTTTAGAAGCAACAAGTCTGCTCTGGAGACTGGTCTGCTCTGTGCACCATCATAGTGCCTTATATAAGTGTTATGAGATGAATTAGACCAGAATTTGACCGGAAATTGACCGTTAGGTATTAGAACAACGCTTGCTGTGATGATATCTTTCTGCTAAACTGAATGTCTCACCTTATTTCAACAACACTCATAGTATAATATTTGCATTTACTGTCAATTCTATTCGTCATCTGTTTGCTCTTTATTCTACACTCACCAGTATGCTTGTCTATTTTTTTATTTGTAAACTTTATCTGATAGGGAAGGTGTGATCACACGTGTCATCTTACATTAATTATCATCATTGATAAGTGTCGCAGCTAGTTTAATGTCAGTCAGTAAGGGCAGGTGTCAGGTAAACCACACTCTCTCACTCTATTTTTTAACTATGTCCTTTATTTCAATGTCTATTTTCCTAAGTGCTTTTGTCATCCACTTTCACCATCCCATCACCCTTCTCATCCACATCAGCCCCTCTCATCTTCCCTCTACTATGTACAGCTCCTGTACTCTCTTCCCCTTACTGAATAATCTCAGTCCATCATATTCCAGGGCATTGCATCATAAACCATGTCACAAATCCAAAAACTATTTACTTTTTCTACTGCTGCTCCTGTCAGGTGATATCTCTCCTAATCCTGGTCCACCCTCGGTCAACTTCAACCCCTCCCCTACCTTACATTGAAATCCAACTAACCTTATTAACATTACTTGCACATCTTCAGCTCCCTCTTCTAATTGCGCTCTCTGGAATCTACGATCTTTATGCAACAAGCTTCTCTTCATTCACAACTACTTTCTTACTAACTCTTTTAATCTGCTGGCCCTCATTGAAACCTGGATCCAGGATTCCGACACGCATGACTGCTTACATTTCTCCCATTCTCCAAGACCTGTGAACAGACAAGGTGGCGGAGGTGGCTTACTTCTGTCCCCACAGTGTACTTTTCAGGTCATCTCCCCAGCTCCATCACTCTCATTCCCTTTTTTTGATGTCCACATCATTAGGCTTTACCAGTTCGTCGACCATTATTCTGCTTGGCAGCTGCACTTCATGTACTGGGAGACTTCAACATCCCCATAAACAGCTCCACCACTCCATCTGCATGCCAGCTCCTATCTCTAACTACTTCTCTTGGCCTCTCAAAGCTCTCAACTTCTGAGACACACATAGATGGAAACACCATTGTTCTTTACCCGGCTCTGTTCAACCTCCTCCTTGGATACTCACCTTCCTCTCTCTGACCACAACATTCTCTCCTTCACGCTCACACATCCTCACCCACTCCAGCACACTTTTACCTATCACTCATTCAGAAATCTTCAGGTCATTAACCCTCATACACTCACAGACTCTCTGTTCTCATCACTATCCCCAATCTCCTCCTTCTCCTGTCCTGATCTGGGTGTGAATCACTATAATGACACTCTCAGGGTACCGTCACACAGGGCGATCTCCCCGGCGATGTTGCCGGCGATGCGCGGGAGCGCGCATCCCTGGCAACATCGCCGGGGAGATGTCACACGGAGCAACTTCCCGGCTATATCGCCGGCTAGTTGCCGCGGCTATCGCTCGCTGGGTTGCCCAGCAACCCAGCGAGCGGTAACCCGCAATGTTGTAGATAGGCGGAATCGCCCGCAACATTGCAGGTTGCCGCGTTACACAGGGCGATCAGGCATGATCGCCTCAGCAACATCGCCAGGTTTCCCAACAATGTTGGGAAACCTGGCGATGTTGCTCAGGCGATTTTTCTCCTGATTATCGCCCTGTCACACGAGGCAACTCTCCGGCGATGTCGCCGCAACTTGGCCACGCCCCTCAGTTGCCGGCAACATTGCCGGCGATATCTCCCCGTGTGACGGTACCTTCAGAGAACATTGAAAACATCCATCAGGAAATTAGCTCCCCCTCCAAGCGCCGTTACTCCCATCCCTCCCGACATCTCGTCTAGCTCACTCACAATATTTGACCCAGTCACAGAAGTCTCCAGGCTCCTTTCTTCCTATCGTCCTACTACATGTGTGGCGCCCCACTGGTCGGGACACCACGGAGGGGTACTGCACCCAGACCAGAGTGTGTAGTATCCCTGTGACCAGGGGACTAAGATGTCAATAGGGGAACCTCACCACATGCATCTACACACCTTAGGTCAGGGGACCAATAGGTTAATCTGTTGCTAGGGAACCGGTCCTGGTGGGAGGAGCTTAGGTGAGCTGTGGAGAGCAGGAAAGTTAGTCAGAGAGAGGAAGTCGTTGGAGGGAAACCCTGCGAGAAGCGCAGTGGAGGGCGCCTCTCTACAGGTGGCCCAGAGAACGGAAGGGGATCCTAGGGTGTTGAGGTGCACCCGAATCCATGCCGGTACGTCTCCCGGACGGAAGGATCCAGTCCAAACCAGAGGATCGGCTCCGAGGCGGTGCGGGCGTTTATTCCCGAGCCGCAGATCCGGACGGCACAGACTTCTTTAGAGGTCGCGGCAACCCCGGCATAACCCCATAGGCTCCGCACAGGGTCAAGGAGGCCCAGAGGCCGATAGACTCCAGGAGGAGGCACAGAGGGCGATAGATTCCAGAAGGATTCGTGGGGACCGGCGGTGGGCTCTGTGCGTGGGAGTGTAAGGAAAGATGGAGAGCGCAGTAAGGACCGATGAGAGGAAAAGCTGGCACATCACAGAGGGTCCCCAGTGAAATGTCCTAGAGGGTTCCCAGTGAAATGTCCTAATCCCCTGGTGACTACCCCGGCCAGCAATACCTGTGGACTGTGTAAAGAATTGTTTGCTGACAAGAGTCACCAGTAAAACCCGGTTCAGAGACTAAGACCGTGTGGTGTGTTTATTAGCCTGCGCCGGAGGAGCCATATTCCTGCTCACAGAGACTGTCGGCCTGCATTTCCACCTGACGAGCTGCCTCCCAGTGTGAGTTCTCCATTCCTTTATTACTGCCCCAGGAATCCCACTCCACCTACAGGGAGCGTTACCAACTAGCTGCCTCACCATCATCCTCGGAGGTCTGCAGCAGTGCTGGTATCATTTCCGGATACCGTGGGTGTTGTCACGAACGCTTTTATTTTCATTTTTAAACCTCTTTTTAGCGACCACCAGGACCACGGGTCCGTGCACAGGCCGTACGTGACATCCCCAAGTAAATCAACGCTCGGAACTGGGTACCCCATGGCCTTGGGGCGGTCACATGCACCACTAACTCCATCCCCTCACACCTTCTCCAGTCTCTCCCTCCAGTCTTAACCACTCACCTAACTAAAATCTTCAATCTCTCTCTCTCTTCTGGCATCTTCCCCTCCTCCTTCAAACACTTTATCATCATGCTAATATGAAAGAAAATGTCTCATGACCCATCCTGCACAAATAACTACAGACCGGTCTCCAATCTCCCCTTCATCTCGAAACTCTTGAAGCACCTGGTCTACCTCTGCCTCACCCGCTAACTCTCAACTCACTCTCTTCTAGAACCATTGCAGTCTGGTTTCCGCCCCTATACTCTACAGAAATTGCCCTTTTCAAAGTGACCAATGACCTTTTGACGGTAAAAAACTTAATGGTGACCACTCTGCTTATTCTTCTTGACCTTTCTGTACCTGTGACAATGTTGACCACCATCTCCTACTTGCCATGCTGCACTCCATCGGTATAAAGGACACTCCTCTCTCCAGGTTCTCTTCCCATCTTTCTAACCGCTCTTTCAGTGTATCGTTTGCTAGCTATATGTCTTCTCCTCTTCCTCTCATTACTGAGGTCCCTCAGGGTTTGGTCCTTAGCCCTCTTCTCTCTATACCGCCCCTATTGGACAAACCATCAGCAAATTTGACTTCCAGTACCATCTTTACACTGATGACACACAACTATAAGCTCCAACATCTGGCCTTACCCGCACTGTACTAAAGAACACCAATGACTGTCTAAACCCAGTTTCCAACATCATGTCTGCTCTCTATCTGAAACTCAACCTTTCCAAAACTGAACTTCTTGTGATCCCGCCCTCCACTAACATCCCTAACTCTGATTTCTCCTTCTCAGTGTGTTGCACCACGAAAACGCCTAGGCAGCAGGCTCGTTGTCTGGGTGTTATGTTGACACTGATCTTTCCTTCAACTCCTATATACAATCTCTCAATCGCTCTTGTCACTTGCACCTAAAGAACATCTCTAGAATTCGCCCCTTTCTCACCATGGAAACAACAAGAACTCTCACCATGGCCCTGATCAATTCCCGCCTTGATTATTGTAATTCTCTATTAATTAGCCTCCTCCTAACTAGACTTTCCCCTCTCCAGTCCAGTCCTTAATGTAGCCAGAGTCACCTATCTGGCTAACCGTTGCTCGGATGCTTCAGCTCTGTGCCAGTCATTGCACTGGCTGCCTATACACTAAAGGATCCCATTTAAATTGCTTGTTCTCACCCACAAAGCTCTTCACAGTGCAGCACCTTCCTACCTCTCCTCCCTCATCTCTGTCTACCACCATTTCTCTTCGCGCTGGAAGTACCTTTAGGCTGGAACCATACTCTGCTACTTACATCCGAGTTTGACGGACAACACTCGGAAGAGGCTGGAGCAGTGACCCTGAATGGCCTCTCTCTCTCTGGACGGGAATGACAGCTGCTTATGTTTCTGTGCAGCATCGTATTCCCTGTCCATAGAGGGAGAGGCCGTTCAGGGTCACTGCTCCAGCCTCTTCCAAGTTTCGTGTGTCAAACTCGGATGTAAGTAGCGGAGTGTGTCCGAGCCCTTAGACTGATATCTGCACTAATCCGAACCTCTCACTCCCTGCTCCAAAACTTCTTCCGAGCTGCACCAATTTTCTGGAATGCTCTACCCCAAGAAATTAGGACTATCCCAACATACATAGTTTTAGGCGCTCCCTAAAAACATATCTTTTCAGAGCAGCCTATCATTCTCCCTAATCGAAGTCATTTAAACATAGGGTACGCACTATTTCTCTGAACATCACTGTCAAACTCCAAAAGACCCATAAGCACTACACAGACTGGCTAATGGTCACTCATGCAGCTCTTATCTACTCCCCATTTCCTCAAGTTGCCTGGACCATCATTATAAATAAGCACCTGTATTTTGTTTCACTACCGCCCCATTGTACAGTTGTGGCCAAAAGTATTGACACCCCTGCAATTCTGTCAGATAATACTTAGTTTCTTCCTTAAAATTATTGCAATCACAAATTCTTTGGTATTATTATCTTCATTTAATTTGTCTTCAATGAAAAAACACAAAAAGGATTGTCCTAAAGCCAAATTGGATATAATTCACACCAAACATAAAAAAGGGGGTGGACAAAAGTATTGGCACTGTTAGAAAAATCATGTGATGCTTCTCTAATTTGTGTAATTAACAGCACCTGTAACCTACCTGTGGCACTTAACAGGTGTTGGCAATAACTAAATCACACTTGCAGCCAGTTGACATGGATTAAAGTTGACTCAACCTCTGTTCTGTGTCCTTGTGTGTACCACATTGAGCATGGAGAAAAGAAAGAAGTCCAAAGAATTGTCTGAGGACTTGAGAAACCAAATTGTGAGGAAGAATAAGCAATCTCAAGGCTACAAGTCCATCTCCAAAGACCTGAATGTTCCTGTGTCTACCGTGTGCAGTGTCATCAAGAAATGTAAAGCCCATGGCACTGTGGATAACCTCCCTAGATGTGGATGGAAAAGAAAAATTAATGAGAGATTTCAACGCAAGATTGTGCGGATGGTGGATAAAGAACCTCGACTAACATCCAAACAAGTTCAAGCTGCCCTGCAGTCCGAGGATACAACACTGTCAACCCGTACTATCCGTCAGCGTCTGAATGAAAAGGGACTGTATGGTAGGATACCCAAGGAAGACCCCACTTCTTACCCTGAGACATAAAAAAGCCAGGCTGGAGTTTGCCAAAACATACATGAGAAAGCCTACAACGTTTTGGAAGAATGTTCTCTGGTCAGATGAGACAAAAGTAGAGCTTTTTGGGCAAAGGCATCAACATAGAGTTTACAGGAGAAAAAAAGAGGCATTCAAAGAAAAGAACACGGTCCCTACAGTCAAACATGGCGGAGGTTCCCTGATGTTTTTGGGTTGCTTTGCTGCCTCTGGCACTGGACTGCTTGACCGTGTACATGGCATTATGAAGTCTTGAGGACTACCAACAAATTTTGCAGCATAATGTAGGGCCTAGTGTGAGAAAGCTGGGTCTCCCTCAGAGGTCATGGGTCTTCCAGCAGGACAATGACCCAAAACACACTTCAAAAAGCACTAGAAAATGGTTTGAGAGAAAGCACTGGAGACTTCTAAGGTGGCCAGCAATGAGTCAAGACCTGAAACCCATAGAACACCTGTGGAGAGATCTAAAAATTGCAGTTTGGAGAAGGCACCCTTCAAATATCAGGGACCTGAAGCAGTTTGCCAAAGAAGAATGGTCTTAAATTCCAGCGGAGCATTGTAAGAAACTCATTGATGGTTGCCGGAAGCGGTTGATCGCAGTTATTTTGGCTACAGGTTGTGCAACCAAGTATTAGGGCCGCTTTACACACACCAACTTCTGTGACCAACTTCTGAACAGATCTCTGGTTGCAGTGAAATCATGGACACATTGCTCCATTTGTACACGGCAACAAAATAGAACAATGTGTCCATGATTTCACTGCAACCAGAGATCTGTTCAGAAGTTGGTCACAGAAGTTGGTGTGTGTAAAGCGGCCCTTAGGCTGAGGGTGCCAATACTTTTGTCTGGCCCATTTTTGGAGCTTTGTGTGAAATGATCAATGTTTTGCTTCATTCTCTTTTGTGTTTTTTCATTGAAGACAAATTAAATGAAGATAATAATACCAAAGAATTTGTGATTGCAATCATTTTCAGGAAGAAACTGAGTATTATCTGACAGAATTGCAGGGGTGTCAATACTTTTGGCCACAACTGTAGAGTAGGGTCGGCATTATTTTTTGCTTTAATTACTGTATTTTTTATAACGGTTTCTTATGATTGCTTGTATATGAACCTCTGCTCTGAATTGTAAAGCGATGTGGAATATTTTGGCGCTATATAAATAAAGATTATTATTATTATAAGGATCAGAGGGAAACTGTCATGAAGTCTAAAGTACCCAGTTTTGCTCTTGTTTTATTTTTGCTTTTGTTCTTCTTTTTTTACTTTTTTGTTAAATCTACAGTTTAGTTGGCACTAAATAAAAAAGCTTGTATCTCTGGAGTCATATGGCGGCTAAAACAACCTCAGAATACTCAGGATCAGCAGGAATAAAATAAGAGCAAAAACTGTCCACTTTTGATCTAGCAACAAGAGCTCTTAAAAGGATGGTCTGCTTTGGGCAATCCTCTTCTGACTCAAGCGTCCCTAAACAATAGGCATCAGATCATATAGTGCGACCAGCTGTAATCTCTGTAGGTACCAGACAGCACCATCACTCTGAAAATTTAGCATTTCATTGACTCATTGTATCATCAGAAAATAACCTATTGTTTAATTCAAGTTTCTGTACTAAATGTATTTTAAAAATTGTCAACATTTCATTTTTTTATATCTTACTAGCTATAGAGCCTGGAGTTGCCCAGGCATAGTACCGTAACTAACTGTTCTAATTTATAAAATGAGTGTGTGTGTGTATGTTTAAATATATACATTATACGCATCAAACCTCCCCCTAACCCAAAACCGCCCCTCCCATCCCCGCTCCCCCCAAACCTACCCCTCACCCCCTCTCGCCACCACAAAATTTCCCTCCCGAACAGACCCCCTACAGTCCCCAAACCCCCACCGCCCCTCCCCAAAAAATCCAGCCCCCAGCAAAAAACACCCCCCAACCCTCACCCGCCTCCCAAACCCACACGCCGAAACTTTCCCCCCCAAACAAAGCTTCTTAAGCATACAGAGTTAACCCAGCTCCTGCAGCGGTAACACCGAGCTTCGGGGCCGGGGGGTAGCCGAGCGGTGGGTCCAGGGTGGTCCAAGCGGCAGTAGGGAGACCGGCGGCAGGGGGACACTGGGTTGACTGCTGAGAGTGAGAGGTGGGAAGCGTTCACCAGATTGCGGTTGGCGAGGGCGTGGGGATGTTGGGCAGTGCGAGTGCGGCGTTAGTAATTGCTATCACCATATTGGAACATCCATCATTTGGATGTTCCAATATGGCAGTCAGAGTACTTCCGGTCAGCG